>CM076582.1:889804330-891084844 GCA_034641835.2 Pinus albicaulis | reverse complement strand
CAAGGCACCTGGGTGGTCACAACTTAGTAAAACTGATACGAGCACCCTCAAACGAAATGACCTGACTCGAACGCGTCCGGTTAGGTGACCTCACATGGTGTGACACGATGCGCCCGACTGAACGGTGCCACAACTAGGGAGAAAACGGAAAATGGGCTGCCCAAACGTGCACAAGGCACCTGGGTAGTCACAACTTAGAAAAACTGATACGGGCGCCCTCGAACAAAATGACCCGACCCGAACGCGCCTAGTCGGGTGACCTCACACGGCGCGACACGACGCACCTGACCAAACGATGCCATAATGGAGCAAATGGAAAACGAGCCGTCTGAATGTGCACAAGGCACCCGAGCGGTCACAACTTAGCAACAGTGATATGGGCACCCTCGAACGAAACGACTCAACCCGAACTTGCCCGGTCGAGCGACCTCACACGCCGCAACACGATGTGCCCGAACGAAAAATGCCACAAGGGATCAAATGGCAAACGGGCTGCTCGAATGTGCACAAGGCACCAGGGCGGTCACAACTTAGCAAAACTGATATGGCCGCCCTCGAACAAAATGACCTGACTTGAACGCGCTTGGTGAGGCGCCTACACACGGCACGCCTGACCGAATGATGCCACAAGGGAAAAAATGTCAAACAGGCCACCCGAACGTGCACAAGGCACCCGGGCGGTCAGAACTTAGCAAAATTGATATGGGCGCCCTCGAACAAAATAGCCCGACCCGAACGTGCCCAGTCAGGCGACCTCGCACGGCGCAACACGACACACCCGAACGAATGATGCCACAAGGGAGCAAATGGAAGACGGGCCACCCGAATGTGCGCAAGGCACCTGGGCGGTCACAACTTAGAAAAACTGATACAGACACCCTCTAATGAAATGACCTGACCCGAACGCGCCCGGTCGGGTGACCTCAACAAACGAGTTGCACGAACCTAAACAAATTGGTTGCACGAACGTGCACAAGGCACACAAGCAATGATAACTTAGCATTTTTTATACAACCTCCCTTAGATGATCCAACTCAAACACGTTTCCTGTGGCTCCCTCACATGACATGACCTGACCCGCCCGAACGAAGGGCACACTAGGGAGAAAACGGAAAAAGGATCGCACAAACATGCACAAGAAACATTAGTGGTCACAACTTAGCATTTTTTATACGACCACCCTCACATGACCTAACCCAACCCGACCAGACCTGACCTGCCCGAACGTGTTTCCTTGGGCGCCCTCACAATATGGCATGACTTGACCTGACCTGACTTGAACGTGTTTCCTTGGGTGGCATCACACGACTCAACTCGACCCACCCGAACGCGTTTCCCTATTCTCCCTCATGACACGGCCCGACACGACCCGATCCAGTCGGACATGTTCCTTGGGTGCCCTCACATGACCCGACCTGACCCAACCCTCTCGAACATGTTTCCTTGGGCGCCCTCATGGTAAAACACGACCCAAACAGACCCGACTCGAATGCATTTCCTTAGGTGACATCACACAATCCAACCCGACCCGACCCGCCTGAACGTCGAAGGCACGAGGGAGAAAATGACAAATGGGTCGCATGAACGTGCACAAGGTACACCGGTGGTCACAACTTAGCATTTTTTATACGGATCGACCTCCCTCACACGATTTGACCTAAACGAGTTTCCTGTGACGCAATACCGACACTTATCTCCAAACGTTGCAATACTGACACTCAAGTCTCATCATATCATGTATGACACCCTATAAGGAGTGGTATTGAAAATATGAAGAATATGACATAGGGGTTGACTATCTAGAAGATGACT
Source organism: Pinus albicaulis (assembly GCA_034641835.2). NCBI lineage: Eukaryota > Viridiplantae > Streptophyta > Pinopsida > Pinales > Pinaceae > Pinus > Pinus albicaulis. The sequence continues at coordinate 891,083,032 of CM076582.1, read as the reverse complement.
CTACCACTAGGATAGTTAGTCAAGGTAAATTTGACTAGTTATACTAAAGGATTGTTGGAGTAGAAAATTGTCATGGGTACCACATATTTTCGAGGTAGCTAGGAATCTAATATTTATAAGTCAAATGGGTGATGCAGTCATGCATATCATATTTAAGAAGGATTCATGTAAGATGATTCGTCGTGTGATGGTGTTGATAAGAGGTGTTTAGATTGGCATATTATACAAGTTGTAAGGGCATATTGACCAAAGTGGTTGCAATAGTGCAAATGTTCATAAAACTTATGGTTCAACCCTCTTGTTTAGTCAACAAGACCAGGTTGTAGCATTAAAATATGTGACACAATGGAGAGAAAATAATTTGAGTTATGCAAAGCAAAGGTATGATTAAAGTTTTGTATAGTAACTCTCTAAAAGTCGCTTTATGTGAATATTGTATTTATGGGAAACAAAATCGTGTTAAATTCCCATTTGGTACTACAAGGGCAAAGATAATTATGGAGTTAATTAATAGTAATGTATTTGGGATAGTACCAATGCAATGACTAGGTCTATCCATATATTATGTTTTCTTCATTGATAATTTCTCCAAGATAACATGGATATATTTCCTAAGGAAGAGGTCTAAGGTTTTCAATATATTTCGAGAGTTCAAATCTCTTATGGAGAACCAAATAGATAGAAAGATAAAGGTTATGATAATCAATAACAAAAGTGAATTATATGGTAAATAATTTAAGACATTTTTTATTTCGGTATTGCGACACTTTTGAAAACACGTCGAAAAAGTGACGTTTTTCAAATAAACGTTGGTCTTACGACGTTGGGCTTCAAAACGTCGCAATACCGACGTTTATTTGAGAAACTTCGTTTTTTCGACGTTTTCTCCAAAGCGTCGTAATACTGACGAATGTGTAATAGACGTTGCAATTCCGATGTTTCGTCCCATAAACATCGTAAGAACGACAAAAAGTTTAAAATGTCGCATTTCCAACGACAAACATAAACATCGCAAAGGCGAAAATGTCCCTAAACGTCGGTATAGCGATGGTTTGTGGTGGGATTTGAAAAATTGATAGAAATTGGGGAAATTTTCGACAATACGGCAAAAGTGTCGGAACTAAAATGTTAGAATTTCCGCCAAATGTACTAGTGTATTAACATCTTCTTCATTCAAGCGTGACAACTGCAGATGGTGTTAACATCTAATGATAAATTTTTGTTAGATTAATTTATACAAATAAATGTATGTATATATATATTTATTACGAATTGTAATGTATGTGTTAAAACAATCACCTTGACCATTAACACATACTGTTCCCATGCCCTCTTTCTCATGAAAAATTAGGTTCTGCCAACCATTGCAACAATTCTTTGCATATGTTATGAGATCTTAAACACTCATGTTGTCAATCTCTTCATCTGTATAATACACAAAATTAGCGTGTGCATTCCCACGTGCTCCTTGTCGATTCAAAAAAACATTGACTCCACCCAATCCATTGTGAACATGGTCAATGATGGCATCCCTTACTTCTCGACTAATTTGAGAAGTGGCATCCATCTCTGACCACAAATTTTTGACACAAATAAGTTGAATAACCAATGGTGGCTCAGGGCGAGGAAAGTAAACATCACGCCTAGCACCTCAACGGTCACATAATCAACCTTTCCCAGGACCAAAAAATTCAGATGGAAGGTCATTTTAATTGGGTTTCATTTTCAAAAATAATTCTGCATAAAATGATTTTGCAAAATAAAGCGGAACCTTGTCGTTCCATGGGAGTCTTGCATAGGCTACAAGGTGTCAATCATACCAATAGCAAGCTATATGAGGGTGCTTGAAATATTGCACCTTCAGCATCTTTCTTTTCAGCCCTTCTTTGAAATTAAACATAGACTTGGCAATTTTTGTTGTAACTCTTTATTTAACAAGCTCCCATGTATCAGGACCCATGACTATTTCCTTTCTTTTTCTCATCACTTCTACAAAAGTATTAGTGGTTGGCCCAAACTTTAGGTACACATCTGCTAGTTCACTTAAAGAGTGACTAAATATTTCCAAGCTTTGCGACTCTCAGTAGGGAGAGTCAAAGCCACAAGATCTCTCTTGAGTTTTTCATGAAGATGTTGACACCTCTGTAAGGTGTAATGCTGCATTTTTTATTCCCAAGGTATATCGGAAATGTCAGACGGATAAGTCATGGTTGGAGTACAACCTTCTTCTTGAATGATGCATTCTATCCTACGTATTTTCAGATCAACATTTTGAGGCTCTGCATCAATATATAAAAAAATTTATATTAAAAAAAAACATGTAAACAAATTTGTACAAATTGAATGAAAATAATACTCAAATTGATGGCCACCTCGAGATGGTTGGCTAACATCTTGCCCACCGTGAGACTGTTGAGAACCAGAACGACCCCGTTGAGAACCAAAATGACGACCGATTGGTTGACAACGAACATGACCATCCGTTGATTGGCCTCTAGGGGAATACATATCACCACCTTCACACAATTTGCCAACACATATTAATGGCCCTCCAAGGGAATGTGTACCACCACCAACCTCACGAGAAGAGAGGGAAGCTTCATAAAAAAATATGTATTTATAATCAATTCAAAAATACATGCATACATATAAATATATGTACATATTCATTGGTTAAATTTCTTGAACCATACCATGATTGCGTGAACCATAGCCATGCTCCATTGATGGAGTAGACACCCTTGTCCTCCAACCTCCTAAAAAATAAAAAATGAAACTTATTAACAACTAATTTAACTCACAAAATACATAAAAAATCAATTCCATATGTATACACATGTATGTATATGTATGGATATTTAGGATTATATTTAAATATCATGAACATCCCTCGATCCTTGATCCCACTCTCTCGTAGAGATATGGGATTCTGTCGATCTCCGCCTTTCGTCCTCCATGATATATATATATATATATATACAGTGGAAATTTACAATTATCTTTTTAAATCACTTTTTAAACTAAATTGAAAAAAAATTCAAAAATTTAATTTAATTTAGTGTACACAAATTATGTCAAACACAACTTTGAAAGCACTAATTGATGTGTGAAACTCAATTTAAGAAATTTTTTTATAAAATTGTTAAGTTCACCAAATTGGAAACATGGTGGGAGAACACTTGGTATATAATTGAAAAAACACTTGGTCATTAGAAAAGAAGCATGAAACTAAATTTAAACAAAAATTTGTTGAAGCCCTCACATTTTAATTATATAAAAATGTGATGTTTGCCACTTGTTTCAAATGTGAAGTTCACCAAGTTTCGCTTTACATGGTGGGAGCACACTTGGTATATAATTGAAAAAACCACATGGTCATTAAAAAAGACACATTTATAATTACAAAAAACACACATATCCAAGATATGTTACAATGTCCATCAATAAATTTTTAAGGAGAGCGTCTCAACACTAATTCATCTTTGAGAGATGAATCTTGAATTTTTGAAGAAGAGTATCTCAAAAGTAATTCATCTTTTAGAGATAAATCTTGCATTGGCATTGCCCCATATAATTATAATTCATCTATTAATTCATCTTTGATGGATGAATCCTGAATTGGAATTTCGCCATGCAATAGATCAGCAAACATCTTATTAACATTTATATAATGTCTTATACTAAAAATTTGAAATTGACTAACAATATTGTTTGTTTTTCCATGTAATTGTTTTAAACTCTCCTTCTTAACTTGGTACAGGCCTTTCATCTGGTTGCACACAAGTTTGGAATTGGTGAAAAATACAATTCCATTTGATCCATACTCCCTAGCTGTTCCCAAGCCTTCTATCAATGCAATATAATATGCCTCGTTGTTTGTTTTTCTTCCCGATATATTCATTTTCCTTTGGAGGACCTTGCTAGTCGCAATATTTCAAAGCACATATGTAATCATTGCTTTCTGTGGATTCAGATAGCAAGAAAAATCTATGTATAATGTCCATTTTTCAACCATATTTAGTGCGTTTTTTTATCCCTGAAAAAAACAAATTCAAAATTTTTTTTAAATTAACATTTATTGTAAATACATGGTAGAAATGACACATCTTCATCATTTACCTTAAATTTTGACTTAAATTTATGGTAGAATTCACATCTAGAAATGAGATGCGTTAAAGATTGCATTGCCTAGAGTTTAATGGATATTTATGAGACATGTACATGGTTCATGCATGGTTTTCCTTAAAGTTTATGGCAGAAATCACACCTAGAAATGACATGCCTTAAGAAAGGATCAGATCCAGAGGCTACCTGGCCCTTTACAGAATCCTTTAGAACTTGTAGAAGTTAAGACTCAACAAACAAACTAAAATCCTATGGAAGTTCAACCACTTTAGGTTTAGTTTTTAGGCCTTAAATTTTTCCTTGAATTAATGGGGGAAGCCTTGAGTTTGGGGGATCCTATCCTATGGAATTTCAGCTACTTTAGGTTCACTTTTGGGCCTTAACATTTTCCTTGAATTAATGGGAGAAAGCCTTGAAAAATGGCACATTCTTTAAAGTTAATGCGAGAAAGCCTCAAGATATGGAAGCTCAACTACTTTAGGTTAACCTTTTAAGCCTTAAAGTTTTCCTTGAATTAATGGGAGAAAGCCTTGATAAATGAAACATGCTTTAAAGTTAATTGGAGAAAGCCTCAAGAGAAATGACACACGCTTTAAAATTTTCCTAAGAGTTTATAGGAGAAATGACACATGTATGAGAGAAATGACAGATGTGCACAATTTTCCTTAAAGTGGTAGTGGTTTATGGATATTAAAATGAAGAAATTCTATTGAGATATGTTCCTAATATTGACCGTAGGGGCATTTACTAGATATGTGACATTTCAGAAAAGATAAGATCCATAGGCTACCTCGCCCTTTACAGACTCTGCCTTTAGAACTTGTAGAAGTTACCAATCAATGGATATGTAACACCCCCAATTTGTGTGTTGAATTTTTAAAGTTAGACATTTGAACTTTAATCCTAAGGGGGTGGACCCCAAGGGATGAGTATGGTGTGAATGTATTTGCATATTTTATTTGAGGAAATAAATAAAATGATTGTGCATTTTGACCAAAAAGATAATTAGAGATCACTTGCCAAATCCATGAGGATGGATAAGGCAACAAATCCCCAAAAATCTTTCAAAAATCCTTGAAAGAAATTAACTTAGATTTGAGGAGGAATCTAAATTTCCCCAATGAAGAGGAGTAGTTGGGAAGAGGTGAGAAAAAGCTGGAAAAGCTGAGGAAAATCTTAAAGCATCTTTAAAGAATCCCACAATGGGAAGCCTAGGCTAAACAGGAAAGAAAGCATCCTGCTATTCTGGACGCAGAATTAGAAACATGCTTTGGGGAATTTTGAGCCTAAATAAGCTTCTCCTAAGCAGATCAGGGGTTAATCTGTGCTAGGGGGTGATCTCAGCTCGGGGGTGAATCCTGGGAGATAAAGAGGATTCTAAGGTTGGGAGGTTGGTCACTTGCAGATTGTGGTATGTTCTGAAATTTTGTTATTCTATCTTCTAATGGTATGAATTGGCTACATATGTAAAAATAGATCAAATGGTGTGATTGATGTTAGTACTACATTTAACAGAATCCATCCTAAGGCATTCACCTTCCAGATTCTGTGTAGTTGTAGACCGGAAATCTATAGAGTAGAACCTCCAGAAGGTCTGTTTAAATCTGAAGTTACTTGACCTCTATAGATGATTAATTATTGTTTTGATCTCTGTAGACACAAATGTGATATTATGTGCTTAGGTATATGCTAGAGAATTAATATAGCAGGGCTAAAGTTACATGGTATAAACCTAAAAATAAGCAAGTAAGAGCAGTAGAATGGGACATTGAAGTAACTCTATTCTATATGATTATTATAACAGTTATAAGTGTATCTATTGCATTGTTGTAAAATCATCTTTAATCTTTGGAACCAGTACTATAGCAAATGATTTAACTTATGATTAAAGTCTTCTAGTCATGTACTAGAGAATGCATATAGACATATATCAAATGGAACATATAATTTAAAATCAAGGACTTTATAATACATATTCTTACTAAACCAAAGATTAAAGAAATACTATCCAGGTGATTCAGTATTTAAAACTAATATAGAGTACTTGTATGTTGAATTCATCTCTCACCCTTTAGTGTAAGTATTAGGGAAAAGGATTGAATCTATGTGTAAAGTTTTAATACCAAGAAACTATCGAATGAATAAATATACCTCCAAATTGTGGAGTAAGTACGTGGTGCTAGACTCATCTAACATACTTTGATTAAAATGAGACATGGGTATACAAAGTCTATATGTAAACATAGGAACAAAACTTATATGTTAGCATGCAATACACATATAAAATCGATATGTTAAAACGATACATCGCCGTGAGCTAGATATCACAGAAAGGAATCTGTGACTTTATCATTAGTCCTATGCGAGCTTAGAAGTGGGCAACTACTCAGATCCATGATCATTAGTTGTTAAACTACGCGTTAGCCCTACGACAACTATAAATATGGAAACGTAAACCTTACATCGGTTCTAACATTTGACCTGGTTAATCATTATATGAAACGACTTAATATGAAATTAAACGACGATTATACGGCATAAAATCTACTGTCAATAATTAAAAATGATGAAATTATGCATGGAGTTGCGAAACGACTACACGGGAGTAAGCCGGTTGCTACTTTCCCGGCAAGGAACCCTAATCTGGAACAAATAAATAAATTAGGATAAGTGAAAATCTGAATGAGTTAACCGACACCACTGAGAAACATAAATTTAAAATACCACTGAAATCATGCTATAGGTTCTCGATGATAAATGACTTGGCACAAACGAGATGGATTGCATGCAATACGTCAGATCTGTGAGTAAGATAAAAAAACATATATATCTGAATACCGGGAGGTTAAATAAATGTCATTGGTAAACCATAATGACCATCATGCTGCCGTAGCTTCGTTCACTATCATACTGTGGAAGGAAACAGTTATTAGCGGCAGTCTAGGTTGTTTGAATATGATATGTAGTCCACAGGACTGAATAACGAGGTTAAACAAAAATTATAGTTCGAAACCAACAGAGGAGTTTTATTATCTATCTACCATAGGGATATCCATTATACTCTGAGAAATTAGATGTTAAGCAGGCAGAGGCCACACAGCATAAGACAGAACGCGCAGCTACTCTCAAATCAACGCTTCAAAAGATAAATTGACCCACGGTTAACCATGACCGATTACCTCGCATGGAGACGAATATCATGGAGGAGCTCGGCTCTGGCATACTTCAACACAGTTGGAGTCGAACGGGCCGGACAAATTCATGGCTTAACCAGGTTAACAAATCATCGGCATGCTGCCATGAAATAAGTCCTGGAAATAAAGTCTGAAAATAAACACAGAGTTCGAACAAAACATGTAACAATAAGGTAAGTGCGTAAAGTTATGCTATTCTTTGGTCGAGTCGAGAGTAACTTGAAACCAGAGCTCTCTTTCGACCGCGTTTGATAGGTTAATAGAAAAAAAATATATTACAAATACGAACTTTAAAATAAAAACTAAATCTGTAGCCTGTCGCCAGAAAACGTAGATCAGACATCGATATAAGGGAAAACTGGGTGAGGGCTTTTATCAGCGGTGATGCGTACTGAGTGCAGCCATAAACCCCATGATCTCCACCCTCTGCACAAAAGATCCATTGCTGGTTCAGATATAGAGGTATAAAGAGAAGAAAAATACCAGAACAATTTGAAGAATGTAAAAGGATAGAATACCACTCTGAAACTCGCATACCTCAGACTGAGTGTTGCTCCTGTATCCAATCTCACTTAGATCATCTCCCACGTGAGCGAGCAGGCAACAAAACAATCATTCCACCAGGAACGAGATCCCAATTGAAATCGGAGCTGATAAATAGGGCACATGTCGTAGAGTGATAATGGAGTGTAGGCCGCCGCGATAAATCGGAAGGCTGTGAAAAACCCTAATCCCGTAACCCTAGAAGGGTACAGAATCCCCACGTCGATTTGGAAAAACTCGGCTCATCGACAGCATTGTACTCGATGAAGTGAAAAGGTTATAAACCCGGTACTGATCTGCACAAATCGGCTCGCCCAGTACTGGGGCTGCGCAGGAGTGCAAACGATCACTCTACACGTAGCAGATGGAATGGGCCTGAGTTCGTAAACGTTGGTGTATGGTACTCAAACGTGGGTGTGAGACGCCATCCCTGCATTCCAAAACGTTAGTCATCGTGATACATTTCTTCACGTTAAATCAACACATGACATTTCATATCACTGATAGCGTGCCTACAAAGTCAAACGGACACACCACCGAAAGTTGATTAGAGTTCTGCGGGTAGCTGGAAATGAGTAATGGCGGAATGCGCTTAATGAATAGTTAAATCCCGGTCATAACCAGTCAACCGTGTGGTCGTGGTACAGGGAATACCCACATCTCGGTTAGGTAAGCACCGTGGTGATCTGGCCGTCTTTAACCCTTTACCATAACCCGCTATGAGCATGTAACCAATGAACCGGGTGCACAGAAGTTTCCATGAGTTAATATGATAAGTTTAGCACGCGTTCCCTGACCTTGTTATCGGGAATGATTATAGGGTTGATCAGTTAATACTAAAGGGCGGGTGGTATGGAATTATATATATATATATATGCCATAGGTATAATGGTACGTTCGAATCATTATAGAAAAGAAAACGAAGAAGGGTAGATATATATATATGAAATGTATTTCTATAATGCTATAGATACATATGTGTGGACGCACATAGGTGCCCGAGGTGGTTTATTTGTATGTAGGAATATATCTATATATTTATATATGTGGGAATATATATATATATAGGTGAAATATTTCATTTGTATGAAGGTAAGATATCTACATATATATATGGGAATATATATATATGTGAAATGGGAAATATTTTATTGTATGTAGGAAATATATAGAGATATACATATATGATGAATATATATATATATGTGGAATATATATATATGTGTGATAATAGATATATATATAGGTAAGCCAAAGATATATATGTATGTGGTTAAGAAGACTATAAGTGGAATGTTCAATGTTTGTTATAAATGTAAAGAGGCTAGATGAGTAGAGAAAACTTTGTCAAGAGGGCATTAGAGTTAAAAGTTAGAACTCATTATCACACTCACTAGGGGAATAAAGAGGAAACCCCAACATATCAAAAAAAAAAAAAAAAAATTGTGAAATTGGAGGTGTGACAAATGGTATCGGAGCACCAGTTACAACAGTTTGGGCTGTCAATTCTGTGCTCACTGATTATTACATATTTTGTTTTTTTTAGTTTTATAAACTTTTTCTAATCTGTGTTGTAAGTGTGTACAGTTGAAATGGCTGAAGGTGAAGGGATTTATGTAGATCTGCGGGATGAGTTTGCTACTCCAGATCCGAGTGCCCCGGTAATAGCTATGTTGCACAGGCTGCAACGAGAATTGGCTGAGCTGAGAAGCCCAAATGACATGTTGTCATCAGCCAGTAAGGAGCAAGAAAAGCTCATCAGAGAACTAACTTCTCGGAACAGCCAGGAAGGCGAAGGTTCCGGAAAGAGAAAGATGGATGAGTCTGATGAGGATGATGCTGCTAGACAGCAGCATAAATAGAAAAGAGAGTTGCAGGGAGAATTTAGGAAGATCAAACCTCCTTCCTATGATGGGGAGAAGGAGGAGGATGCTGAAGCTTGGTTGCTGAACATGATCAAGTATTTCCAAGTTTATGAATATGAGAGCAATCTAAAGGCCAGATTAGCTGTGTACCAGCTACAAGGAAAAGCTACACTGTGGTGGGAAGAGACAAAAATGGTGCATGCCATTGATGAAAAGACAGTTACTTGGGAAGATTTTCAGACTAAGTTCAAAAGCCGTTATTTGAATGAACATTATTACGATGATAAAGCAAAAGAATTCCATGAACTTAGGCTAGGACAGCTCACTATTGATGAGTTTGTCACTAAGTTTACTAATTTACTGAGGTATGTTCCTTACATTAGGGAAGAAAAGGCAAAAGTGCAAAGGTTTTTAAATTGTTTGCCTACTGTGTACAAGGAGAAAATTGAGTTTGACAACCCAAAGACCATGGATGAAGCTGTTAGAAAAGCAAGATTATGCTATCAGCAGTTTAAAGGTAAAGTTGAACAAGGGAAGGGCTGGATGAACAAGGGTGTGTTCAAAGGAAAAAGACCAAAACCAGCATATTTAAGGAATTTTGGTAGAGATCATCAAAGGAAAAAGTTCAGCAAACCAAAAGAAAGTCAAATTGCTCAGTCCCAAGTGGTTTCAAAACCAGTAGAAGGGAACAATAAAAAGGAAGGGACAGTCAGAATGAAGGAACCTTTGAAATGTTGGGGCTGTGGAGAACCCCATATGATGAGAGACTGCCCCCACCGAAATATACACCTGATCAGCAGAGAGCGAGAGGCAACAACTATAAATGACATAGCCAGAAATATACCAACTATAAGTGCAGCCCTGGAAAATCGACAAGCAGAGCATCAAGCCACCATGGTGGAAATGGAGGGTAAGATTTCTGACCTACCTGTTACTGTTTTGATTGATCCAGGTGCTTCATTGAGTTACATTAGTCCTGGAATTGTAGAAAAATGTAAAATTAAACCTGAAAAATTTCAGCAGTCATGGTTGGTACAACTGGCCACTGGAACTAAGAGAAAAGTCACACATAAGTTGCCCAAAACAGCAATACAATTAAATGGCTTTGCAACAGAAGTAAATTTGAACATATTGCCATTAGGATCCTATGATCTGCTGATAGGAATGGATTGGATGGAAAAGAAGAAAGCTCTGATGAACTGCTGGGATAAAAACCCTGCATTGTGTGGATGAGGAAGGAAAACCTTTTACACTAAAAGGGAAACCAAAATCCATTTCAATAAGACAAATATCAGCCTTACAATTGAAAAGAACAGCTAGAAAAGGATACCAAGTCTATGCAGTGCATGTAGAAGAAATAGAACAGCAAACTAAAGAAGAGTTACTGGATGCTATACCAGTCATCAGAGAATTCAAGGAAGTATTTCCCAAGGAAATCCCTCATCTTGCCCTCAAAAGAGAGATTGATTTTTCAATCGATCTGGTACCGGGAGCTACACCTGTTTCCCGAGCACCTTATCGAATGAGCCCTCCTAAACTAATGGAACTGAAAATGCAATTACAGGAACTGTTAGATAAAGGGTATATTAGACCAAGTGTGTCTCCTTGGGGAGCCCTGGTTTTATTTGTGAAAAAGAAGGATGGAACTTTTAGGATGTGCATTGATTATCGTCAACTGAACAAGTTGACTATTAAGAATAGATATCCACTTCCTAGAATTGATGATCTGTTTGATCAAGTGAGGGGGGCCTCAGTATTTTCCAAGATAGACCTAAGGATTGGTTATCACTAGCTCAGAATTAAAGAAGAAGACATCAGCAAGACAACTTTTCGAACCAGGTATGGACACTACGAATTTGTAGTCCTACCTTTTGGACTGACAAATGCCCCTGCCACCTTTATGTGCTTGATGAACAGTGTGTTAAGTAAGTATTTGGATAAGTTTGTTTTGGTGTTCATAGATGACATTTTAGTCTACTCCAAGAATGAAGAGGAACATAAGGAACATCTGAGAATAGTGTTGCAGACGTTAAAAGAAAACCAGCTATATGCCAAGTTCAGCAAATGTGAATTTTATAAAGATAAAATTCAATATATGGGTCATATTATTTCGGAAAAAGGGTTGGCAGTTGACCCTGAAAAGGTAAAAGCCATTAAAGAATGGCCAGTCCCCACGGATGTCTCAGTAGTAAGATCATTTATGGGAATTGCAGGCTATTATCGCAGATTTGTGGAGAGATTTTCTGCTATAGCAAATCCCATAACCTCATTACAAAGGGAGGGTGTTAAGTTCGTGTGGACTGAAAAATGTCAAAACAGTTTCGAACAATTGAAACAGAAACTTATTTCAGCTCCTATATTAAAAATTGTTGATCCTGATAAAAAGTTTGTGGTATGTATAGATGCTTGCAGAGAGGGGCTAGGAGGAGTCCTATTGCAAGAAAATTCAGTTATTGCCTATGAGTCTAGGAAATTGAAAATTCATGAACAGAATTATAGTGCATATGATCTGGAATTTGCAGCTGTTATTCATGCTTTAAAAATGTGGAGGCACTATCTGCTGGGGAAGAAGTTCACTTTGATGACTGATCATATCAGCCTCAAATATTTTTTCTCCCAAACTGACCTGAATGCAAGATAAGCCAGATGGCTGTCTTTTCTAAGTGAATTTGATATGGACATAAAACATATCAAGGGGAAAGAAAATAAAGTTGCTGATGCCTTAAGTAGAAATGCTTGTGAACATTTAAACAACATTGGGAGTAGTGCCCAGATGGAGATAGAGGAATTGGTGGTAAAAGCAGCAAATCAAGATCCCAACTATGAAACACTCTTGGTGAAACTGCAGAAAAGGGATAGAACTGATTTCACTAAAAACCAAAAAGGGCTGCTCTATTACAAAAACAGGTTGTATATCCCCGATATAGATTCATTGAAAAGAGAAATTCTAGATGAATATCACAAACAGCCTTATGCAGGACATCCAGGATACCAAAAGATGTTAACAGCCTTGAAGAAGAAGTTGTTCTGGCCAGGAATGAAAAGAGATGTGGCGGAGTATTTAAGTAGATGTATGGAATGTCAGTTAGTCAAAGTTGAGCATCAACACCCAGCAGGGCTTTTAAACCCTTTGCCGATTTCAGAATGGAAATGGGACACAGTTTCCATGGATTTTATAACAGAATTACCCAAAAATAAGTGTCAGCATGATTCTGTAATGGTAGTAGTAGACACTCTCACCAAAGCTGCCCACTTTATACCAGTAAAATCTACCTTTGGAACAGCTCAAGTAGCAAATGTTTTCCTAAAGGAGATAGTAAGGCTTCATGGAGTGCCCAAGGTGATTGTCTCAGATCAGGATGCCAAGTTCACAGCAGCATTTTGGAAAGGATTGTTTGCAGGAATGGGTACTAAGCTGAATTTTAGTACTGCTTACCATCCTCAAACTGATGGGAAAACCGAAAGGACAAACCAAATTTTAGAAGATATGCTGAGAATGTATGTGATGGATAGGCCATCAAAATGGGAAGAGTATCTGCATCTAGCTGAGTTTGCCTATAATAATAGCTACCAATCCTCTATTAAGATGAGTCTGTTTGAGGCACTCTATGGGAGAAAGTGCCGTACTCCCTTGAGTTGGAGTCAGCTAGAGGATAAACTAGTGTTGGGACCAGATGCACTACAAGAAATGGAAAGAATTGTCAAGCAAATACAAAGAAATATCAAGACAGCACAAGATCGCCAGAAAAGTTATGCTGATAAGAAAAGAGTGCACCGAGAATTCAAAGTGGGGGATCATGTGTATTTATGCATCAAACCCAAAAATAGCACACTGTATGCTGGAAGTTGTGCAAAGCTTGCACCTAGATATTGTGGGCCTTTTGAAATTCTAGAAAGGGTGGGACCAGTGGCTTACAAGATGGCCTTACCACCCCATGTTAGAGTGCATAATGTGTTTCATGTTTCATTAATAAAAAGATATGTACATGATGCTTCTCACATAGTTGATTGGAATGTTGTACAGGTGGAACCAGAAGGGGAGTTTCTGCCAGAACCGCTCCAAATATTGGAGCGGGAAGAAATTGAATTGAGAAACAGAACAGTGGCCAGAGTAAAAGTGCAGTGGAAGCACTTTACTGCTAAAGAAGCAACCTGGGAAAGGGAAGCTGAAATGATGGAGAAATATCCATTTTTGTTTAAATGAACTCTAGTAGTTGAATAACAACACCGAGGATGGTGTTTATTTGCAGGGGGGGAATATGTAACACCCCCAATTTGTGTGTTGAATTTTTAAAGTTAGACATTTGAACTTTAATCCTAAGGGGGTGGACCTCAAGGGATGAGTATGGTGTGAATGTATTTGCATATTTTTTTTGAGGAAATAAATAAAATGATTGTGCATTTTGACCAAAAAGATAATTAGAGATCACTTGCCAAATCCATGAGGATGGATAAGGCAACAAATCCCCAAAAATCTTTCAAAAATCCTTGAAAGAAATTAACTTAGATTTGAGGAGGAATCTAAATTTCCCCAATGAAGATGAGTAGTTGGGAAGAGGTGAGAAAAAGATGGAAAAGCTGAGGAAAAGCTTAAAGCAGCTTTAAAGAATCCCACAATGGGAAGCCTAGGCTAAACAGGAAAGAAAGCATCCTGCTATTCTGGACGCAGAATTAGAAACATGCTTTGGGGAATTTTGAGCTTAAATAAGCTGCTCCTAAGCAGATCAGGGGTTGATCTGTGCTAGGAGGTGATCTCAGCTCGGGGGTGAATCCTGGGAGATAAAGAGGATTCTAAGGTTGGGAGGTTGGTCACTTGCAGATTGTGGTATGTTCTGAAATTTTGTTATTCTATCTTCTAATGGTATGAATTGGCTACATATGTAAAAATAGATCAAATGGTGTGATTGATGTTAGTACTACATTTAACAAAATCCATCCTAAGGCATTCACCTTCCAGATTCTGTGTAGTTGTAGACCGGAAATCTATAGAGTAGAACCTCCAGAAATTCTAAACCAAGGTCTGTTTAAATCTGAAGTTACTTGACCTCTATAGATGATTAATTATTGTTTTGATCTCTGTAGACACAAATGTGATATTATGTGCTTAGGTATATGCTAGAGAATTAATATAGCAGGGCTAAAGTTACATGGTATAAACCTAAAAATAAGCAAGTAAGAGCAGTAGAATGGGACATTGAAGTAACTCTATTCTATATGATTATTATAACAGTTATAAGTGTATCTATTGCATTGTTGTAAAATCATCTTTAATCTTTGGAACCAGTACTATAGCAGATGATTTAACTTATTATTAAAGTCTTCTAGTCATGTACTAGAGAATGCATATAGACATATATCAAATGGAACATATAATTTAAAAGCAAGGACTTTATAATACGTATTCTTACTAAACCAAAGATTAAAGCAATACTATCCAAGTGATTCAGTATTTAAAACTAATATAGAGTACTTGTATGTTGAATTCATCTCTCACCCTTTAATGTAAGTATTAGGGCAAAGGATTGAATCTATGTGTAAAGTTTTAATACCAAGAAACTATCGAATGAATAAATATAACTCCAAATTGTGGAGTAAGTACGTGGTGCTAAACTCATCTAACATACTTTGATTAAAATGAGACATGGATATACAAAGTCTATATGTAAACATAGGAACAAAACTTATATGTTAGCATGCAATACACATATAAAATCGATATGTTAAAACAATACATCGCCGTGAGCTAGATATGACAGAAAGGAATCTGTGACTTTATCATTAGTCCTATGCGATCTTAGAAGTGGGCAACTACTCAGATCCATGATCATTAGTTGTTAAACTACGCGTTAGCCCTACGGCAACTATAAATATGGAAACGTAAACCTTACATCGGTTCTAACATTTGACCTGGTTAATCATAATATGAAAGGACTTAATATGAAATTAAACGACGATTATATGGCATAAACTCTACTGTCAATAATTAAAAATGATGAAATTATGCATGGAGTTGCGAAACGACTACACGGGAGTAAGCCGGTTGCTACTTTCCCGGCAACGAACCCTGATCTGGAACAAATAAATAAATTAGGATAAGTGAAAATCTGAATGAGTTAACCGGCACCACTGAGAAACATAAATTTAAAATACCACTGAAATCATGCTATAGGTTCTCGACGATAAATGACTTGGCACAAACGAGATGGATTGCATGCAATACGTCAGATCTGTGAGTAAGATAAAAAAAAAAAATATCTGAATACCGGGAGGTTAAATAAACCTCATTGGTAAACCATAATGACCATCATGCTGCCGTAGGTTCGTTCACTATCATACTGTGGAAGGAAACAGTTATTAGCGGCAGTCTAGGTTGTTTGAATATGATATGTAGTCCACAGGACTGAATAACGAGGTTAAACAAAAATTATAGTTCGAAACCAACAGAGGAGTTTTATTATCTATCTACCATAGGGATATCCATTATACTCTGAGCAATTAGATGTTAAGCAGGCAGAGGCCACACAGCATAAGACAGAACGCGCAGCTACTCTCAAATATGCACTTCAAACGATAAATTGACCCATGGTTAACCATGACCGATTACCTCGCATGGAGACGAATATCATGGAGGAGCTCGGCTCTGGCATACTTCGACACAGTTGGAGTCGAATGGGCCGGACGAATTCATGGCTTAACCAGGTTAACAAATCATCGGCATGCCGCCATGAAATAAGTCCTGGAAATAAAGTCTGAAAATAACCACAGAGTTCGAACAAAACATGTAACAATAAGGTAAGTGCGTAAAGTTATGCTATTCTGTGGTCGAGCCGAGAGTAACTTGAAACCAGAGCTCTCTTTCGACCGCGTTTGATAGGTTAATAGAAAAAAATTATATTACAAATACGAACTTTAAAATAAAAACTAAATCTGTAGCCTGTCGCCAGAAAACGTAGATCAGACATCGATATAAGGGAAAACTGGGTGAGGGCTTTTATCAGCGGTGATGCGTACTGAGTGTAGCCAGAAACCCCATGATCTCCACCCTCTGCACAAAAGATCCATTGCCGGTTCAGATATAGAGGTATAAAGAGAAGAAAAATACCAGAACAATTTGAAGAATGTAAGACGACAGAATACCACTCTGAAACTCGCATACCTCAGACTGAGTGCTGCTCCTGTATCCAATCTCACTTAGATCAGCTCCCACCGTGAGCGAGCGGGCAACAAAACAATCATTCCACCAGGAACGAGATCCCAACTGAAATCGGAGCTGATAAATAGGGCACATGCCGTAGAGTGATAATGGAGTGTAGGCCGCCGCGATAAATCGGAAGGCTGTGAAAAACCCTAATCCCGTAACCCTAGAAGGGTACAGAATCCCCAGGTCGATTTGGAAAAACTCAGCTCATCGACAGCATTGTACTCGATGAAGTGAAAAGGTTATAAACCTGGTATTGATCTGCATAAATCGGCTCGCCCAGTACTGGGGCTGCGCAGGAGTGCAAACGATCACTCTACACGTAGCAGATGGAATGGGCCTGAGTTCGTAAACGTTGGTGTATGGTACTCGAACGCGGGTGTGAGACGCCATCCCTGCATTCCAAAACGTTAGTCATCATGATACATTTCTTCACGTTAAATCAACACATGACATTTCATATCACTGATAGCGTGCCTACAAAGTCAAACAGACACACCACCGAAAGTTGATTAGAGTTCTGCGGGTAGCTGGAAATGAGTAATGGCGGAATGCGCTTACTGAATAGTTAAATCCCGGTCATAACCAGTCAACCGTGTGGTCGTGGTACAGCGAATACCCACATCTCGGTTAGGTAAGCACCGTGGTGATCTGGCCGTCTTTAACCCTTTACCATAACCCGCTATGAGCACGTAACCAATGAACCGGGTGCACAGAAGTTCCATGAGTTAGTATGATAAGTTTAGCACGCGTTCCCTGACCTTGTTATCGCGAATGATTATAGGGTTGATCAGTTAATACTAAAGGGCGGGTGGTATGGAATTATATATATATATGCCATAGGTATAATGGTACGTTCGAATAATTATAGAAAAGAAAACGAAGAAGGGTAGATATATATATATATATGAAATGTATTTCTATAATGCTATAGATACGTATATGTGGACGCACATAGGTGCCCGAGGTGGTTTATTTGTATGTAGGAATATATCTATATATTTATATATGTGGGAATCTATATATATATAGGTGAAATATTTCATTTGTATGAAGGTAAGATATCTACATATATATATGGGAATATATATATATGTGAAATGGGAAATATTTTATTGTATGTAGGTAATATATAGAGATATACATATATGATGGAAATATATATATATGGGGAATATATATATATGTGTGATAATAGATATATATATATAGGTAAGCCAAAGATATATATGTATGTGGTTAAGAAGACTATAAGTGGAATGTTCAATGGTTGTTATAAATGTAAAGAGGCTAGATGAGTAGAGAAAACTTTGTCAAGAGGGCATTAGAGTTAAAAGTTAGAACTCATTATCACACTCACTAGGGGAATAAAGAGGAAACCCCAACATATCGAAAAAAAATAAAAAATTGTGAAACTGGAGGTGTGACAGGATATAATACCTCGAGTGGAAGAGAAGGGAGTGGAGGGGTTACCATTGAGCAGGATGGAGAACCTAGGGGTGGTGATGAGATGCATGATCCATCTGTTCCAAGTAGGACATAATCCAAAAGCAAGAAGCATTTGATTGATGTATTCCCAGCTTAATTTATCAAATGTTTTAGAAAGATCCAGTTTTAAAAGCATACCTGCCTTCTTGAGGTGCTTCAATGAATGGATCACTTCATGAGTGATAATGATACCATCTAGAATTTGGAGACCTTCAACATAGCCAGTCTGTTCTAGAGAGATGAGCAGTGGGAGCAGAGGATTGATTCTGTTGGCGATGACTTTGCAGATAAGTTTGTATATGACGTTGCATAATGCAATGGGCCTATACTTGTCCGGAGTACTTGAATTCTCCTCCTTGGGAATGAGGGCAAGGAAGGTTGTATTAAGAGACGGAAGAATCTAGGAAAGCGATGTTGGGCCCCCCTAACTTTTTTTGAGGAAAGCGATGTTATTATGCATGCATCTTTGAATGGTGGATCGATGAAAGAATCTAGTGTTTTCCTCCCCCTCTTTAAGCCAACAGATCCGAGACTTTTGACGCCAAAGGATTTCCTCTTGTTGATGTCGCTCCTCTAGTTTTGTAAGGAGACTCCTTTCCAAGGTTGCGTAGGCATCTGTTCTGCCTTCTTTGATGATGCATTGTTGTAACTCACACATTTGTTGTTCGAGTTCCTTTTGATGAGAAAAGATGTTCCCAAAGCTGGTTTGGTTCCATTTTTTGAGTTTGAATTTGAGGTTTTTGAGCTTCTGCTAAAACTGAAACATTTTGGATCCCTTAGGAGGGCAGAAGCTATTCTAGCACGTGGTTACCATCTCTTTGAAATCTGGGTGGGAAATCGAGAAGGATTCAAAATGGAATGCTCTTTTGTTGGCTATTCCAAGACAAGAACATTACAGGAGGATTGGCCAATGATCAGATCCAGCCAAGGGCAAAATTGAGGAGTGAAAGTCCCCCCCCAAGTGGATAGCATTGTCTGAGATGAGGAAGTGATCCAATCTAGAGGTGATTTGTTGTGAGCCACCTCTCTTGTTGGTCCAATTATGTAAACCATTGGAGAAGGAAAGATCAATCAGCCAATTGACTTGTATAAAATCTTTGAAGCAAGTGTTGTCCGTCTCAAGCCTAATTCTGCCTCCCACTTTTTCCTAGAGAGGATGGCGTCTAGAGGAGTTGAGGATGATGATTGTGGAAAGCAGGGAAATTTTTTTTTTAGGGTCTTGGGGGAAGTAGACATAAGTGAGGTGCCCATGGGAATTGGAGCCAACCAAATGGAAGGTGGCTTGGATGAAATTGTGGGAAGCAAGAAATTCAGACAGAGAAATAATTTGGGGGTTCCAAACTATGGCTAACCCTCCTGAGGTTCTAGAGGCATCAACAACCACTGATCTACAACCCAACCATGACTTGGTGAGTATGGAATCCAGAGAATTGCTGTTACATTTGGTCTCTTGAAGGAAGACTATTGTTGGCTTGTATTGCTGAATCATATTTTTAATCATTCGGTGTTTGAAGGGGCTTTATAGCCCTCTTAAATTCCAAGAGATTAGCTTCATTGGGAACTATGGGAGATCTGCCGATAGAACTTAGTCAACTTGGGATACCTCCCAGATTCAACAAGCATTTCTCCTACTATGATTGTTCTTTGTAGATCTGACTTGCGCCCTCTCTTCTTTGAAACTTTGATTATATTTTTTCCATCCCAGTGGCTGCCTGCTTGAATGCCTAATGAGTTGCTTTGTTGTGCATAGAAGAGTGTGACTTCAAGGCTGTCGATTTGCCTGAGGGGAATCTTGTCTTAAGCCTTTTGATGGCAAGCAAGCTCCAGGGCCAGGATGTCCACATCACCCAGATCAATTCTCTCTGGTTCCTCTTCCATATGAGTAGGCATGTTCTTGTCTTCTTTGGTTTCATCTGTCTGAGAGGCTGAGGGGAGATTGCCGTCTATCTCCATCTGAGAACTTATGATAATGATAGCTTTGTCCTTGTTAGTCAGGGGGGTGGATGCATGGGGTATATAAGGAGAGAGAGACATGGGCATCTTTTGAGGCTTGACTTTGGGGTCAAGAATATCAGAGATGGGGCTATTTGAATAGGGTTTCGAGGGGCTGCCTTCCGAGGTTGGATGGGTGGCTAGGATTTCAAAGTTGTTGCTGGTGGAAGGAATGTTAGTTGCCTGGGGAGTTGCAGAGGACTTTTTGGTGTGCTTTTTCTAGTTGGGGACTTTTTTGAAGCCTTTTGCATCCGTGATTTTCGAAGTAGGGGTGGTTTTGGGAGGGGTATTCAAAGGGAAATATCTAAAAATATGGCCATGTTCATGGCACTTTCTGCATCGAAAAGGAACATGTTCATAATCTATAGTTTGAATCCATTCAAATTCGTCATGGAAGAGGCTTACCGAGTCAGTGAGGGCTTTGGCAAGATGCATGTAGACACAGATCCTCGCATATGAGGTATATCGTCTGAGCTTGGTTTCTTCCGCGATCTTGATAAACTCCCCTAATCCATTGCCAATATCTTTTAGGGTTTCCTCATCCTAGTATTCCAAGGGTAAAGAATACATGTGGATCTAGACTGGTGCCCAGTTAAAGTCTTCCTTGTCTGGGTTGAATATTTCAATCCAGTCTCTGAGATATAGGCCTGCTGAATTGAAAAAATACAGGCCTCCGTAAAAAATATGGTTTCTGTCCTCCAGACAGTTGAAGATGGCTTTGAAGAATCCTTTTGGACCCAAATGCAGGGTAACATGTCCTTTGGGCTTCCATTTTGAAGCGATCCATCCCTGAAGCCTTTTCCAGTCAGCCAGAGGCCTATAAACTTGTTGATGAGGGCGTGAACTTTCATGTACTGGATATGCCCATTGATTCGATGTCTTGGAAGATCTATTTTGATGCAGTATGTTGCTATCGGAATGCATGTAGCAGAAGAGACTTTCGGCTGCGCATCTGATGTAGTTTGTGAGTCCTTCATGTCGTTTTGTGCATTGTTGGAGTTTAAATACACTCCTGCTGTGTCAGGGGTTGGTATTTGAACAAAAGTGGTCAGCCTGGTTGAGTCGGAAGG
The DNA here is from genome assembly GCA_034641835.2 of Pinus albicaulis. NCBI lineage: Eukaryota > Viridiplantae > Streptophyta > Pinopsida > Pinales > Pinaceae > Pinus > Pinus albicaulis. The sequence continues at coordinate 891,061,557 of CM076582.1, read as the reverse complement.
GGGATTTTAGGAGGGGGGGAGGATCCTGCCCCTCCCAAAGGAGTTGCCATGTGAGGAAGTTAGAGTCAGAATTTGAAGGGGCACAACTGAGTTAGATCAAGGCCACTGGGAGAGCAGAAAGGAGCTCTAGCGACTCCGTTGCAGGGTTGCGGAAACCCTAAGGATCCGTGGGGGAGGCCTCTTCGTAAAATAAATAATTATGTATTATGGTTTTGTGTATTTATTTTCTCATGAGAATAACATAAAAAGTAAATAATTGAAATAAAATATTTAAAAAACAATTACTTTGAATTTTTTGTATTTATGGTGCAAAATGAGAATAATATAAAAAGTAAATAATTGAAATAAAATATTTATAAAACAATTACTTTGAATTTGTTGTATTTATGGTGCAAAATGAGAATAATATAAAAAGTAAATAATTGAAATATAATATTTAGAAAACAATTACTTTGAATTTTAGTTTTACATGTAAACATGACAAACAAATAAATATTATAAAATAAATATTTGTGAGTTAAGTTCTAATTTATATATTCATAATATAAATATTTGCACATTTTTTTATAGTTATGGTGGCAATTCACATTAATAAATCCACTTGTACATGCCAACATGGCATACACAAAGTTAACTACCCTACTTTATAGAACTTGACAATATAGCATACACCACTTCTTTAAATATATGGTGATATACTCCACTTCCAATAAGATCAATAAAAAATTATTTCACTTTAACACCACATAGTAAGAATGGTGCTAACTTGTCCATCAAATATGGTGATTATATACTTCATTTTTAATATGATACATAAAAATTTACACCACATTAACACCACATAAATTAAGTGGTGCTAACTTATGGTGATATACTCCATTTTTAATATGATACATAAACATTTACACCACATTATGTAAGTGGTGCTAACTTATGGTGCTAAAAGAGAGCTTTTTTTGTTGTGAGCTAACAACAACCCCTACTGATGACAACTTGTCTCCCTCAAGGACCACTGCATTCTCATTCATCAGGCAATACTTCCTCAACAACTCACTCAACTGCATCATTTATATACCCCCAACAATCTATTTATGTTATTGTGCCCATAACATTTTTTGAATAATCTGATGTTTCATAGGTGAATGTCAAATGCCAATTTACTATTTGAAAACCAAATTTCCATCCCTTGTACCTAATGAGCCTTCTTCATTGAATATTTTTTTGAATGGTGTTTTTTTTAATAATTTTTATCATTCAATGATTTTTTATATGTTAAGATTCTTCTCTATTTCATGCCTTACAGTGTTTCCATTGCAACATCTGGTGCAATTTGTAGTTTAAATTTTTGCACATATTTAAAAAATAAAAAATTTTAGTTCATGGATTAATGTAACTCAATTGACAATCACTTTGTTATGAAGTTATATTATGTTAAAACATGAGATTCAAAGTTCAAACCCCCTTGAGTGGCCAACCAAAAAATAATATTTTTTATCTATTTATTTATTATATTTTTAGAATGTGGTTTAATGAAAAAAGAAAAATATAATATAAAAGAAATAAATATCATGACATGATCAAATTTCATGTGGTTTGAATATCTATTTTTAAAAATAAAAAATATAATTATCCACTATCCACTCATGGATATTTCAATGCAAACTTCCGAATGCTAATGATTTTGTCTTAATTGCTAACTATCTTAAATGGGTTTCGTATTAATTGTCATTGTCTTAAGTCGCCATTGTCTTAAATAAAAGTTTTGTCTTAAATATTTTTGTCTCAAAGAGCTTTTGTCTTAAATAAAAATTTTTGTCTTAAATATTTTTGTCTCAAATTACTTTTGTCTTAAATTCTTTTTATCTCAAAGTGCTTTTGTCTTAAATATAAAGTTTTGTCTTAAAATGTTTTTGTCTCAAACTGTTTTTGTCTTAAATATAAAGTTTTGTCTTGAAATACTTTTGTATTAAAATACTTTTGTCTTAATTTTTTTTGTCTCGAATTGTTTTTGTCTAAAATATTTTTGTCTGAAATTGTTTTTGTCTTAAATATAATTTTTTGTCTCAAACTATTTTTGTCTTAAATTTTATCTTTAAGACAATTCAATTGATATTAAATTTTAATATAAAATAACTAAAATTAGAAGTGACTTTTTAAGAAAAAAGATTTCTTTTGTCTTAAAAAAATGTCCTAAAACACCCCACATGTAGTAGTGACCAAATTAAATATGCGCTGAAGACTTCATGGCATGCCAGTGTCCCCAGAGTGGAAGCAAAGAGATACTGTCAAGTGTATCTCCCAGATTATTGATGCTTAGCAAAAAGCATTTACAAGTAATTTTGGGCATCATATAATAATTGCATAACCTGCACTTTCTTTTCTTCCTCGTGTATATTATATTATGGGACTTAGAGGGTACTGCATATTCTAATTTCAAGCTACCGTACGTGAACAATGAAAAGATTTTGGAGTTGGTAAAGTTGGACTTCAACATTATCCAATCCATCCACCAAGAAGAGATGAAGAATGTCACCAGGTAACTAATACTTCTATAATCAGAGAAACAAAACCATTTCAAGTCATCTTTCTTGATTCTGCATGTCCTGATCTTTCTTGATTCTACATGCACTCACATCACAGCTAGTTTAGAGATTCGGGGTTGCCTCTCTTCACCTTTGCTCGGGAGAGGCCGCTGGAATTCTACTTCTTAATAGCTGCGGGTACGTATGAGCCCCAGTATGCCAAATGCAGATTCCTCTTTACAAAAGTTGCGTGTTTGCAGATGGTTCTCGACAATATGTACGACACATATGGAACTCTTGATGAATTGAAGCTATTCACTGAGGCTGTGAGAAGGTAGCAACTTGTAATCATTAATATTGAGTTTAATGGTTAAGAGTATGTGTTTCTTCTTAAGAGGTTGTAAGTTCAAAATTAGAGAGATAGAGTATATATGTCTTTATAGACTTAGTAGTTAAATTGTTGTGGTTAAGTGGGTCCCTTGTCCCATAAAAAAGAAGTCTCATACACCAATTTGGTATGGTGGGTCCCTTGTCCTATAAAAAAAAGGTCTAATACACCAATTTGGTGATGTGGGTCTCTTGTTCCATAAACAAGGAGTCTCATACACCAATTTGGTGTCTAGCTTGACCTTAACCTATTAGATAATAATAATAATAACATTGCACCAATTTAGTGTCTAACTTGACCTTAACCTATTAGATGATAATAATAATAACATTTCATTGTAGATCACTTTGTTTCTATTACATTTTGCTGAAGCTAATTAAACATGAAGTTATATAAATTAATGAATCAGTTATACAAATTATGATCATTATGCTGATTAATTTATGTTGGCTTAACATTTTTAGGTGGGACCTATATTATACAGAAAACCTTCCAGACTATATGAAACTATTTTACAAAATCTATTATGACATAGTTCATAAAGTTGCTTGGGAGTCAGAGAAGGAACAAGGGCATGAATTGGTTACCTTTTTTAGAAAAGGAGTAAGTAGTATTGAATTGTTTTGTTAATACATGCATATAAGGCTTTTAAGATGAAAGACTTACTCCATGAATTGATTAACGTGGGATTTGATACTAATTTTGAGCGGTGGGAGGATTATCTTCTGGGTTATTATGAAGAAGCTGAATGGTTAGCAGCTGAATATGTGCCTAGCTTGGACGAGTACATAAAGAATGGGATCACTTCCATCGATCAACGTATACTTTTTCTGAGTGGAGTGTTGACAATGGAGGGGAAACTTCTTTCGCAAGAGACATTGGAGAAAGTAGATTACCCCGAGAGACGTGTTCTGACAGAGTTAAATAGCCTCATTTCTTGCTTGGCGGATGACACAAAGACATATAAAGCCGAGAAGGCTCGTGGAGAATTGGCTTCTAGCATTGAATGTTACATGAAAGACCACCCTGGATGTAAGGAAGAGGAGGCTTTGAATCACATATATGGGATTGTGGAGGCGGCACTGAAGGAGCTGACAAGGGAGTTTCTGAAGGTAGACGATGTGCCATTGGCGTGCAAGAAGATGGTTTTCAATGAGACAAGGGTGACGATGGTGATATTAAAGGATGGAGATGGCTTCATCATTTCCAAATTGGAGGTGAAGGATCACATCAAAGAATGTCTAATTGAACCGATCCCACTCTAGTGGAGTGATATGCCTATGAATTAATCGATGTAAAGTGGTGAAGGGAAATTCAATAATATCTTTTTGTATGAGTAATTTTCAGTTATTTCTTTCTTGAATTTATTGAGTGGGCCTAATGGTTAAGAGAATGTGTTTCCTTCTTAGAGGTCATAGATTCAAAAAAAGAGGGGATAGAGTATGTATGTATTTGTAGAATTAATAGTCAAATCATTGCTTGGAAGTGGGTTTCTTGGGTATCTTGTCCCACAAACAAAGATGTCTAATAAGTGTCTACCTTGGCTTTGACTTTAAAATTTGATAATAATAATTAGATAATTTCTAGAGTTTCATATATATATTTATTGCACTGAGAGGCGCATTCCATAGCCTAGTATGACCCTGATGTGTAAGTATGTCGGAACCCCAAAAAAAAACTAAAGAAAATTAAAAAAATAAAATCTAAATAACATCGGATTAAACAATAACTTACATAACCATATAAATGAACAATTAAAAATTCATTAAACATAAATTTAAACAATATAAATTTAAAATATGAAGAGTTTTACGGACAAGTTATTATTAATACCATGGGCGAAATACCATATTTATAAAAAAGGTATGGTAAATAAACAAATATAAAAGAAGAATAAAAATGTAAGGTAAATAAAAATATATCAAATAGGATTAGAAATCAACATCTAATTATATATGAAGTCTATGGGCCAAATAGCATGGACCAAATTATTATTAATACCATGCAAAAAAAACATTATTAACCCTAACATTAATATTAAAATATTATTATTATTATTATTATTATTAAATCTAATATTCATATTAATATAGTATAATATTAATATTATTAAATTTAATAACTTTATATTAATAATATATTAAATTTGTTATATTATAATATATATTAATATATCATGACATATGATAGAGGTGGAGAAATAGGGGGAGTGAAAGGAAGAGATGGAGATAAATTGAAGGAGAGGGGAGAGGAGGAATGAAGAGTGAGAGAGTTAGAGAAGGGTAAGAGAGGGATAGGGATACATAAATATGGAGGTGGGAGAGAGAGAAGGAGAGAGGATTGGAGGGTAGAGAGAGAGAGAGAGAGAGAGATAGAGAGAGAGAGAGAAGGGGGAAGGAGGTAGGAGAGAAAGGGAGAGAGAGGAAGGATGAGAGGAGAAGGATAGAGGGAGGGATAGAGAGATGGAGTTGGATGCGAAGAGAGGGAAGGAAGAAGAAATAATTATAGAGTGAGAAGTGGAGAGAGAGGGAGTGACAAGAGAGAGATCGAGAGAGAGTGTGTATGTTCATTGGTGTGATAAAGAGACATAGACGGAGTGATGGAGACAAGGGGGGAGATAAGGAGAGAGAAGGAGAAAGGGAGGGATATAGTAGCAGAGTTGAGAGCGAGATAGAGTGATGCGTGAAGAGAGAGGATTGGAGGGAAGAGATAGAGAAAGAGAGAGAGGATTGAATGGAAGAGAGAAAGAGAGAGAGTCAGGTGAGGAAAATAGAAGGAGGTGGGAGAGAAAGTGAGAGAGAGGAAGGAAGAGAGAGATGAAGAGAGTGATGGGGAAAGAGAGAGGATTGTATGGGAGAGAGAGAGAGAGGGAGAGAGGGGAAGAGAAATGGAGGTAGGAGAGAAAGGGAGAGAGAGGAAGGAAAAGAGAGGGGGCTTGAAAGAGAGGAGGAGAGAGGGAGGGATATAGTGATGGAGTTGGAGGGGGAGAGAGCAATGGATAGAGAGATGGAGTTGGATGGGGAGAGAGGGAGGGAAGAAGAAATAAATAGAGAGTGAGTAGTGGAGAGAGAGGGGTAGTGACAAGGGAGAGATGGAGAGAAAGTGTGTATGATTGGGGGTGAGATAAAGAGACAAACAAGGAGATATGGAGAGAAGGGGGGAGAGAAGGACAGATAGAGGCATATAGTAACAAAGTTGGTAGGTGAAGATAGATAGATAGAGAGAGAGAGAGATGGGAGAGAAAGGAAGAGAGAGAGTTAAGAGAGGTATGGAAAAAGAGATGGAGATGGAGGGGGACAGAGAGGGAGGTAATAATAATGACATAGAGAGTGAAAGGTGGATAGAGAGAGCGAGTGATAAGGAGGATGGAGAGAGAGGGAGACAAGATAGCAGGGGGGAAGAGAGATAGAAGCGGGGGAGAGAGAGAGAGAGAGAGAGGACGGAGTGATAGATAAATAGATTGGAGAAAGAGAGTGTATGTTTTGGGGTTGATATAGAGAGACAAAGATAGATATAGATATAGATGGAAGGTGAAGAGAAAGAAGAGACAGATGGAGACAAGGAGGGAGGGACCAAGAAATTGATAGATATGAAGTGAGAGAGAGTGCGTGTTTGGTGGGGCGATATAGAGAGACAATGAAGGAGATATGGAGAGAGATATAGATATAAATGGAGAGGGGAGAGAGAGAAGAATATTTCTTACAGTAGATGCATTGATTTTGGTGTAGATGGTGATTTCTAATCCTATTTGATTTCTTTCACTAGATGCATTGATTTTAGTGTAGATGTTGTTTTCTAATGATATTTGATTACTTGCACTAGATGCATTGATTTCAATGTAGATTATTTCTAATCCTATTTGATTGTTTGCGCTAAATGCATTGATTCAATGTAGATGGTGATTTCTAATCCTATTGTATTACTTGCACTAGATGCATTTATTTCAATGTAGATGTTGATTTCTGATTATATTTGGTTGCTTCCACTAGATGAATTGATTTCAATGTATATGATTTCTAATCCTATTTTATTCCTTGCACTAAATGCATTGATTTTAGTGTAGATGGTGATTTCTAATCCTATTTGATTGCTTGCACTAAATGCATTGATTTCAATGTAGATGGTGATTTCTAATCTTATTTGATTGCTTCCACTACATGTATTAATTTCAATGTAGATATTGATTTCCAATTATATTTGATTTCTTGCACTAGATGCATTGATTTAAATGCAGATGATTTATAATCCTATTTTATTTTTTGCACTAAATGCATTTATTTCAGTGTAGATGGTGATTAATAATCCTATTTGATTGCTAGCACTAGATGCATTGATTTCAATGTAGATGTTGGTTTTTAATCCTATTTTCCTACTTTCACTAGACGCATTTTATTTGAGTGTAGATGTTGATTTCTAATCCTATTTGATTACTTGCATTAGATGCATTGATTTGATTGTAGATGTTTTTTTCTAATCTTATTTTATTTCTTGCATTAGATGCATTGATTTCAGTATATATGTTGATTTCTTATTTGTGTAATTTGATGTATGATGGTACATTAGTTTTAAAGTCATTGGATTAATAGTGTGCAATGATTTCAGTATAAGCACAACAAATTATTGGCAATGTACATTGATTTTTGTGTTATAGTAATTAAACCTATTAATATTGGAGAGCAAGAGAGACAATATATGATGTTTACTACAACAACTCGAGCTAAATATTTAAATGGTTTACGATCCAACTGTACTTTTCATATAATTAATATGAAAATACGACAAAACTAACAAGGGTGAAAATAAGAATAGTAGGAGAAAATAGTTTGAGATTGATCACAATGAAGATTATTTGTAATTAACTACATTCTTATTATTCACAGTTTATATCATTCAATATTAGTACATTTTCAATTTGAATTCAATTTTTTTATTTCATTGTTTTTCATCATTAAAGTTATTTTACAATATTAATCATAACAAACTGAGGTAACTAAGAAAATTTAAAATTAAAATGACTCAATAAATCTTATACATATTTAGCATATTTAAAATGGTTATATTAATATTAGATGTATTTACATATTATTGATAAAATTAATCATATGTTCCTCATATTATCGATGGATATTATTGATAGATTTTCCTTGATCGCACATGACTGAAACCAACCTAGATGCATCTTAACTCCGGATCTATCAAGCACTAAGAGGGATCAAATCTCTTGAGGTGAAAACATTTCCTCAAGTTTTGCACTAAAAAAAAAGTTTGCACCTCGAGAGATTTGATCCCTCTCGGCGCTTGATAGATCTAGAATTAAGATGGATCTAGGCTGGTATATGAAACATCAATGTAGTAATTCAATGTAATGATTTTAGTTTGTTCGGATAATTATATTTATATTTAGGTTGTTGGATAAGAATAAAATGATATTTTTATAAATAAAATTTAAAAAAAAAAACATTAAATTAATAATTTAAAATAAAACATAATAATTTTTTTTCATGAAAATAAGAGATTAATTTTAAATGTTATAAATATATTATATAATAAAAACTAAAGTGAAATTTTTAAATGTTATAAATATATTTTTATGTAGGGAAAAAGTTTAGTATAAAAAGATATTGATGATGATGATTGTTAACATCCATTGAGACCAATCTTTGGTCTATCAGACCTAAATAAAAGAGTTATTTAGTTTGATTTAAGATTTTATTCCTATGCTCGAAAAGCTTGGAGAGAAGCCTCCTGAGCTCACTATAATTTTGATATCTTAAACGGCTAGGAAGGTCAGTATTGCAACAAAGATTATGAAATTGAGCTCTAATGTGGTTGTACGCGGGGCACTAAGAGGAAGTGATTTTCATCCTCGATGTTCATATTCTCACAAAGATGGTATATCCTTTCCATCCATGGTATTTTAGGAACTGTCCAATGACCTGTTTCACTATGGAGTTCATGAGATTTCATTCTAATCTTGGCTATATTAATTTTCTTCTTTGAGCAAGTTAAAACAGAGAGATACAAGAGTAGAAGCAGAAGTCTATTTCAAATTGTATAAGGAATGCACCCCAATGGAATTACTACACTCATGAACTTGGGAAAAGAGGAATTGAGAAGTGTTGATACAAAGGACTTTTGTACATCAATGCAATAATTACCTGAACAAGTCAAAGGAAAAATTTAGGAAAGCAACCAGAAGTACAAAAAAAGAGCAAACCTCAAGAAAAGTGAATATTCAAACTTGGTGATATAGTGCTATCTCATTTGAGAAAGGAAAGGTTTCTTAGAAACGAGTATAATAAATTGAAGCTGAAGAATAGAGGACCTTGAAGCAGATATTTAATGTTGCATACTTGCATCCCTATAGAGAACTTGAAGTAGAGGATGGAGAAAATCAATAAAATATTTGGTGGAGGGACCAAATGCTTACAACCCATAAGTTACAGTTGGAAAAAATCTTTGATCAAAAAGTTTATGAGAGAACTAGGAAGGAATATTATTATGAGTACTTGGTCAAATGGAAGGGTCTTCCAGCCAAAGAGGTAGTTTGGATGAATGCCATAAATATCTAAAAAAATGGAAACAATAGTTGCACACCTCATGGATAGGAGTGCATGAAAATATTTTTTCTAAGGGAGGTAGATGCATGAGGATCATAACATTTTTCCATTTTCCCCATGAGAGGAAAAAAATCTTTGTAAATATCCTCCACAAATATCAGGGTAGTTTAGCTTATGTGTCCCTTATGGGAAAACTGCACTTAGTGAGTTAGTAGAGGGATTGTAGAGAAAACTAGATGTAATTTCGAGAGAGGCAGGACTAGCAAGCGACCTACCACTTCTATTATCATATATTTCCTTTTGTTTGTAAATGAAATCAAGTACCCTACAGACCTCACAAACACATGAAAGAGAGCCAAAAATAGATCGTTCTGAGAATTCCAATCGAAATCTGTAAATATCCTCATGCATAGAGTTGAATTTTATATTTCTCATTATGGTTTTTTGGTGGGTATGGTGTGTAATGAGTTGAGCCATTCCTAAATAATACTCCATTATTACTTTTAATATATTGATAATTATGAAAATTTCAAATTTCTTCTTAGTTGTTTGTATTTAAAATATCTCCTTAGTTGTTTGTATCAATCAACCTTATAAATAAATGCTATTAATTCCTTTTAAGAACCAAAATGTTGTTTAAATCCTGCTGACAAAGGATGTGATTTCCTGCTTAAAACCAAAGTTTGTAGTTGTTAAATTTTATCAAGTTATAAGCCCAATTTGAGGCTTAGATAAATTAGGTAAATCGATTTGAAACAAACCCTCTTTTCTGTGCCAAAAATATCTAAGTTTAACAAAATGATTTTGTTAAATTTTTTGGTGTGGGACCTAATTCGAATAGATTAGGGACTAGACCCATCCAAATTCACGAGAAAGTGCACATTTATAAAACTACTAGACTGTCGTACGAAGCTAGATATTTAGTGTTGAGGAGATATGGATTGAAGTGGAAGTTCCATAAAAAAAATAGCACTAGATACTAGATACACCAGATACATTCAAGTCTCATTGTTACTGTGGGCCCAATGTGACTTAGGTGAGGCTTATATTTTTTTATTCAATTTATTTGGTTTCTCTTCAAGAAATACATAGTCATGACAGGGTTGTGTTCCTTGACCGCGATTCACAAGAGGGAGGAAAATTTTTTCATAGCGAGAGGCATTACAAAAAATTAAAGGTTGTAGGTTATGCATTTTTGAGGGAGCAGGTGGAAATTGGGTCTAAGAAAATGGGAGTCTCAAGTTTAGTTAGAAATAAAAATAAAAATAAAAATAAAAGAAAAGAAAATAATAAAGGGGTCATTAGCAAATAAACTTTGCTAATAATGCACAGTGGAATAATGGGTTAAGGATAACAATTAGGAACCAAAATAATATAATATCCTTTGAAATTTTTCCAAATAGAGTTTACCTTGATGATAGAGCTTACTCTCACGATGTTTTTCAACAATTCTTTCCCTAGCTCATACAATAACTTACTCCAAATATTTTATTAATAGGTATTACTGTAAATACCTAAGCAAGAATAAGAATGTTTGTGCGGCTATGTGCATATAGGATCCACTGGAGATGTGCAATAATACTCATTAAATAGATCAATCTTGACCATTTCAAGTACACTTCAACATATTTTAAGGCTAAGAGTTTTTTTTTACGAAATTTTCATTCATAACATGAAAATTCAACTCACCAAGATTAAAATTTGTCGACTAATTTATTACTCTTTTACAAAGGAAAAACTTGTAACTTTATAGTATAAATCTGAAAAATAAAATTACATTTAACATGCATAAGGCAATAAAAATAAAAAAAATTCCACTAAATTTTCTATATGGTTTACCTATCACATTTTATTATCTCAAAAAAAAAATCAATTTAGATATTAGTTTAATCCTACACCATTTGAAAAAATAAAAAGAGCAGTTCCATCCTCAAATATTTCAATATTTCCATGAAAAAGTTCCACTTGCTTTAAAGATAAACATAAGACATAAAGATAAGAAGAAATAAACAACATATACACTTGTAGGTTATCATTAGTTAGGGATTTTGAGGGGGTTGAACCGACGTTTCAATATATTCCCTTTTAGAAGCCCTATTTGTTTTGATATTAGTGCTACTTTTGATAAACCATTGGTTTTAAAATTGTATTTTCAATTGGCACTATCGAATCATATTATCTTAAAAAAATCAATAGATTTGATTATTTGATTCAAAAATGGCTTAAGAGGAAGGTTTGAAGTGTAACAATCCATTTAATAACCAACATGGAGTGACTGGTGACGCGTATTCTTCAAATTTGTTTTGAGGACCAATTTCACATGCCTTAAAACTACATGTATTTTAATCCAAATATTAGATCTAGAATCTAGGAATATACCAAATGAAATTTTAATAAATTAGGCATAAACAAGACACCTCCAACACCTCATGGACCTATATTTCCTTAGTTAGCACTATCAAAATAACCCCATGCATATGAATTGTGCACCATTTAAGGACTAGATGTTCCAAGGCTCTTCTAAACAATTGTGTGTGTGGGTGGAAGAATTCTACTTCTACTAAAAAAAAGTATTTCATTTCATGTGATCCATATTCCTAAGAAACAATACATGGGAGGGCTTTATGATCTTCCAAATTATTGAACCAAAAATAATTTTTTCGAATTCTCCCATTCCTCAAAATAAGTAATATACCTCCTATATATATATATATATATATATATATAAGAAAACTACATAAAATTACAATAATGTTCGTAAAACATCAAAACTTGCTATGATAAATTAATTTTACACATAATTTCTTAAAGTGCCAGGTTTATTACATAATTATATATTTTAGTGAGTATATTTGGGTGCTTGGTTGTGATCCAAGTGGATATATATGGCCACCTTTTTATGCCACCTAGACCTCCATTCGGTTTCATCAGTTTCCTTGTTTGTAGCACAATCTACTAATTTTAACAAATTTTCGAGTCCTAAAATTTTAGTATTGTTTTTACCCCCTAGATGAAGGTTTTTTGAGGTCTACAACAAGCCCATGGCCATAGAAAAGCACATACTTCAAATATTGTAGTTGTAGAACGAGTTATCATACGCACCAAACAAAGATCATATGACCAAGTTACAACCTCGAGAAGTTGGTAGCCTAGCTAACCCTCACTGCACCAACGATCTTAAGGTCTCGGTGTGAAGGGTGATGCCAAATGAATTCATCGGACGAAAATAATTGTCACTAGTTCCAACGCAAGATCAGGGGATTTATTCCACACTTATGGGTCGTGCTGATCAGAATAAGTCAGGGTATTTGGGCATAAGCACAGGAATTAACTCTATATTTAGCACTGCCCCCTTTTTTTACCAATGCGTAAATGAGGGCAGAAAACTGCACTACTCCAGCTCTGCACGAGAGGAAAAAACTCCAGCCACTAAGTCTCCAAGCTTCAACCATTAAGGCTCTCCAATTTTCCAGCCACCAATGCTTCACTGTAGCTACTAAGGCTCTCTAGTCACCGAGGCTTTGCACTTCTACTAAGGCTCACAATTCAGCCACTAAGGCTTTCGAATCAGCCATAAAGGCTTTGCACTGCCACTAGGGCTCTCCAACCACTAGGGCCCAATTCTACCACTAGGCGCTCACTTTAGCCACCAAGGCTCACCATCTTTGATATTGTGTTAAAAATGGAAGATGAAACTTATATATTGAAACTAGCAGCTCACAGGTGAGAATTTTGTGCCTGGATACTGCTCAAGGAGAATGTTATATTCAATTAATAATCATCTCACAAATATATAATTTTCATCATTTTAGGGAGATTAGAAATGACTCCTAGAAAATAGGGACTAACCATAATCTAGGACACACACAGAACTGAGAAACAAACTCTCTCCAATAATACATATTATCCATTATTTTCAACTTGGAAATATCCTAAAAGGAAAGCGGATGAAAAAAAATTATTACAAGTTATGTAATAATACTTGTTGGACATCAGTGGCAACATGTATTAAAATTATTCAAGGTGTGAAGAAAGTTTTAAGTGAAAAAATCAATTCTCATAAGCAAGGAAAGGTAGTCCAAGAAGTAAGTGGAAAAAAAACACAAGATACACTCATGGGAAGAGAAAATGTTATTAATTCAACACCAAGTTCATTTCCATCATTTATGGCATCTGCAATGTTAGGTCCCTATAATACTAGTGTATCCCCCTATTTTTATTGCTAGTATAACCCCCTTATTTTTATTGTTTTTCCCATGTAGTCCCCATATTGTTATAATTGTGCCCGATATAAGCCCACTATTGTTATCATTGTGCCCTTACATTCCTATTGTTATGTCGGCTAGATTATATTGTGACCCATTGGACTCCTATATATAGAAAGAAGGTTTTATTTTTGTATTTTCCAAGAATTGTTCATTTATGTAATGTAAAGGAGGTTTCCCCCTCGAAGTCGTTGATTTCCAGGACATTGATCTCTCTTTTATTTTATTTTTGGAGATGGTTTCATAGCATAAAACATATTATATGTCATATGGATAACAAATAGAACCTATTTTACCAGATGTTAATTGATTACAACAAACATTGAAGAAATCTTGGAAGCCATTGGAACGAAATGAGGTAGATGATGTAGTTTATGATTTTTTCTTTAGTTGTGATATCTCTTTCAACACTATCAAAAACTAATTATTTCATGATATCTTCAAAATGGTTGGCCATTTTATTGCCTCATTTGTTTAGTAATATCATAAACAGGTAAAATATGAAGAGATATAGAATACTATAATCTTTTGTTTTAAATTATTGTTAAGAAAATATGACAATCTCACCAGATATAGGAATGTGACACATAACATAAAATAATACGAAAATTGCAACCACTTATTTATATTAGTAATTAGAGAAACAATACATTCCAATACAAATAATGTTGAAGCCACAAATTACATGTCAAGATAACACGTTGATCACGGCACAAAAAAACTTCACGGTCCAATTGATCGTCATCAACACCAGGGAAAAATTTAAGGATGGAATTTTATCTTAAAGTTTAAAAACCTTGGCGAATCTTCATAGTCCCCAATATGTAAATTTTAAAAATTTTGATGATATTTTTGTAAAAATATTTAGGTTTCTAATTATTTTATATTAGTATATTTAAATTTTGGGCAATTCTTAGGGTAAAATATTTTTATACAATAAAATTTGGGCAAATCAATTTTAAAAAAATGGAAATTGGTGAATCTTTTTTTAGGAAAAATCATTTAAAATTAGCCCACCTGCGAATACTAGCCCCTAAAATTTTCCCTGATCAACACCACTGATTTTTGAATGCCTTGAAGTCTCAAAAATACATAATGTAATTGGAGAATTTAATGATTATAAAATATTCCTATTATTGAAGGCCACCAAATTATTTGTATGAAACATGTGAAATGCTGAATTAAATAAATCCATTTCTCTAGGATGCAACCTCATATCGGACTGTGACATAAGAAAATCCCAATCATCAAGAACAGGTTTTGAATTTATTACAATGTTGAAATATTGTGTCAAGAGTGACAACAATGTTGAATTTTTTCCACAGGACATTCCCTGTTGTATTACCTACATACAAAGGCTTATCTCTCAGAGGAGGTAGCTCACTAATGTCACCGACAAGAATGACGGATCTACCACCAAAAGGACAATTATTTTTCTCTAAAAATGCTTCTTGTAACCGAGCATCTATTTGCATGAATAAAATTGATCCTAGAAGCTCATTTCATTAATCAATATATATCGAACATGCCTAATTTCTTCTTGGATAACTTCTAGTGATTACCCTTGTAGTGGTTTGATATCTTTAATTGGAATTTTTAGAGCTGAGTGTATTGTTTTTATATGTATATTAAAAGCATCTCTTCCTATTGGCACAAGAATAAGTGAAGGACTTCTTCCATTACGTAAGAAATTAGAAAGAGCTTCAAAAATACAATGGATAAGGAAAGACTTTCTGGTGCGTGTAGTGCATTGAACAATCATAAGAAGAGCTTCACGAATCTCATATTCAGTAAAATGTCTTAAAAAAATTTCAAAAGAAATTCATTGTTTTTACGCCAATGAATTTGGAGATGCAAATGTTCTATTTGAAAGGTCATGAGTTTCGCCCCTTGATTGTACATTCCTTATAAAATTAATAGCTTCTTCAGCCACATCATCAAAAGTATTTTTACTTTTCCAGTCAAAGGAGATATCCAAATCCCTTCGACCAAGGGTTTGAAGATCATAAACATTCACATTATTTGATGGAACCATGAGAGAGAAAATATGTCATTCTTTAAAGTCATATTCAAGATTCATTTCCTAGTTATAAAAATCACCATCTTCTCCATCTTCAATATTGTCGACAGTTGATGGATTTTGATCAACCTTCCATGCACGATATCAGAAATTTCTCCAATTCTCAATAATAATTTCAGTTGAAAGCCCAATATCCAAAAAAATGTCACAAAATGGCTTCTACAAGATCAATTTTGTCCATCAAAATTTTTCAAATTCGTCTGAACCCTCACTAGGAATAGAATAAAACCATGCACAAACTGGAACAATAGCATGCACATCTCTAGGCTTCAAGGGATCTTGTTTACGCTTGCTATTAAATGTCCAAGATCTTGTTGTTTCTATAAAAGATATATCTTTAATGGGAAAAGGTCTCCTCTGATAATGTTGAAAAAATTATTCTCACATGAAAATTGCATGACATCCCTTGATATTTTCCTAAAAACCTTTCTTCCATCATTTAAGGAAACAAATTTTTGACTAAAACCAACAAGAGGTAGATTAAGCAACATATGGCATGTTTCTTGTGCTCCAATGTCACGGTTAACAATCGTTTCTCCAAGAAACCTTCTGTAAGAAAATAAATCATGATCCTTAGAGGCAATATAATTTGAAATTCTAGTTAACATATCATGATAACTTTCAAATCTTTTTTCTGCTTTTGATGCATACTTAGAAAGATATTTTAGAGCAACATACCAATAAAGCACTAGTTGGCGGTCAACATTTGCACGCCACATTGTTAGAAGGTAAATGTTATGCACATTGAACCTATCATAATTTCTTGTGGGGTCATATTTTTTTTCTTCCTTGATCATGTATGAACAATATTGATTCCTCAGAAATATCCCATGGAGCATTGTACTTACGTGTGAGAATATTACCCTTTTTGCGCAAACAAGAGTCTATACTACACTTTGTGTGCCTTTGGACATGATTCAACAATTATTTATAATCATTATGAGGATTGCAAGAGAAAATCTGATCAGTATTCAATAGGAAAGGGTCATCATTGAGGCTTCCTGGAACCATTATGTTGTGACGATGTATGTCATGTGGATTCCATGCAGTTACATAATTATCAAAGAATCTCTTTATAAGTTGTACATGAGAGGCATTTAACCAATCAAGTATTTCCATGTCAGGAGCCCCTTGCAACCATAGGAAACCATGGATATGTGCTAAACCTCTATGCTACCACTCATATATGAAGAAAATGAGTATACCGTTACTACAAAAAACAAAAATAGAACCATCATAAAAAATTGACAACGAATAGAAAATAAATTCAACAACACAAACCTGTACTAGAAGTCTTTCACTTTAATATATTTTTGGATAAATTCCTCTCAAAACATATTGAATCTATGGTGCATAAATGTAGCAACAATATGGGGGTACTAGATATCATTCTCAATTTTCATACAAGTCTCATTTAAAGAACGAGAATGTGAGTGTACAGGCATGAGGTTATGCAACTCCGAACACTTTGTTTTAGCTACACTCAAAGTAAAAAACAAAGACGTACATCCCAACTGATTAATCATGTAAGTCAATTCAACCTGAAATTTAGTCCAGCATGCCATTGTACCTCTTAGAGAAGAACCAAACCGCATAAGATACTCAAACAATTTATTATCTGGTAAATAAGAAAGTTGGTGACGCAAGTCTTCAATTGTTGTTGGTTAGTTATCATGTAAATTTTTATTCACAAATACTGCAGCAGTTGCTTGGCTCCGAAGACGCATTATCATGTTCAATAGGTAATATCAAAAGCGATGATGGACTCCAAACCTCTGATAATAGTATCTAAGAAGATGCAATGCATACTCATTAAGTTCAATAGTAAAAATACATGTTTGCAACCAATCAACAGAACTAGGGGAGAACAATGTGGGGAATTCCATATCTAATAACCCCTCATTATTATACTCATTCACTTGAGAGCTTCCAATATTGGGCCAATCCATTTCTTGAACACGTGAAGAATAAACATTATCAAGAAATGCTCTAATTTCTTCCACTTCTCGTCGTTCACTAGGTAGGCGAGAAAAAAAGGAAGAAGGGAGAGAGAGCGAATGTTCAACATGAAACTCGTCATTATTAGTTACATTGATCACATATTCTTCAATATCACAACAAAAAAAATTAATCCTGGATGAGACATCTGTTGATATTTAAGGCATAGCATTCATTGAAGCATAGTCAATTACAACATCTCGATAATATTGATCACGTTCAATTTTGAACTGAAATGCAGCCATAACTCGAGATATTTTGATATAACATTCATAATATATAGACTAAGTGGCATGTATCCTCAGAATTATAAATTCAAGGTATTCAACATATTAGGGAATAATTTGTGAAATTGTAGAAATATCTTGAGGAAACCTAATTGTGTGGCTGCTATACTTATATTTCCCACTTTGAGCATGTGTCACTTGAAAAATAAGATTTACACGTGCTATTAGCATTTCTTAAACTTGAGAAAGAACTCTTAAAATATGAGGTTTCTCACTAGGATCCATGTTATTATATCCACAAAAACGATGCGCACCTATTTCATTCTTGCATTGTCTGCAAACAGGTCCTTTAGAATCTCTCAAAACCTAGATTCTGGGATATGACTCATTGAATATGTGGCACATTTGGACAACTGACAAGCTATCTATATTTTCTCGAAATATTTTATGCACTGCCATGTTTTCATCAAAATTAATATTATATGTATCGGTTATACCATGTGGAGAATGATGTGGAAGAGTAAAATTTCTTCTAAAATGTACTTTATTTTTAGCACCATGACATTCCCTTCCCAAATTTGAAACACGTGGAATGGATCTATGATAGGGTGTTTCCAAATTTATGGTCGAAATTTTGGGAAGGTGAGAGGATGATAAGGTGTCTTTAGCATAAATTCTCTTAAAATTTAATTTCCAACTAATTATAAATGAAAAAAAAAAATCAAATTTACTGAATATTTACATTTGTTTAGTGATGTGGATGAAGGCTATGAGATGGTTTCTCTTCACTTCTAACATCACTGGATGGAACATTTGGGGAGTTAGCTTCTAAGCCTCTATTCAAATGAGTTGTTTCCTATTTCAACAAAATAAAATACAATACAAAACTAAATGTCCAGCCAATAAAGATTAAAAAATAGAAAAGAAATCAAATACATTGAAAATTACATCAGTTTGACAATTTTATGTTTTGGATTCCATTTCTCCAACCTCATCATATGAAATCATGTTTTCTCCATCGAAAGTTATAAAATGCAATGTAAGACTAAAAATACATGAAAAAATGAAGAAAATATCAAATGGATTCAAAATTTACATTTATTTGGTGATATGGATGAACGTTATGAGATGGTTCCTCTTCACTTGTAACATTAGTAAATGGAACATCTACGAAGTTAATTTCTTTGCCTATATTGAAATGAGATATGTAATGTTTGAAGGAAATAAAGTATGCAATAAAATTCAATTTCCAACCTACAAAAAATTCAAAAAATGTAACATAAAATCAAATACATTGAACATGTACATTATTTTTCCAATTTGATTTTCGAGGAGAATGTTCTAGAAGGCTATGACATGCTTCATCTTCACTTCTGAGATTAGTAGATGGAACACTTGGGGAGTTAATTTCTATACCACTATTAAAATGAGTTGTATCATATTCCAAGAGAATAAAATACCTTATAATTATAGTAAAACAAAATTGTAAATAAAGGAATGTAATAAAACAACCACTATTTCAGAAAACCTTAAAATAAGATTGTGCTACCCAAACAAGAAAATGATTCCCTCGAAAAATTTCTAGTAAAAATGGGATATCTGTCACTTACAATAATATTTGGGTTTCCATGTAGCTTTTGAATTATTTCCATAAATGCAGTAGCAACTGTACTTGCTTTAAAAAGGATGAGATAATGCACAAAAGTGTGCATACTTGGTAAGTCTATCAACTACCACCACGATGACACTCTTTCCTTTGGAATTAGGTAAACCTGTGATAAAATCCATTGAAATATCCTCCCAACATTGACTTGGAATGGATAAAGATAGTAGAAGACCTAGGGTCTTAATTATCTCAACTTTACTTTTTTGGAAAACCAAACATTCCACCACAAACTTTTCAATATCAAATTTAAGGCCAGCCCAAAAAAATTCTTTCTTCACTTTGTGGTAAGTTTTTAAAAATCTCGAGTGTCCTCCTAAAGGAGAAGTGTGCAATTCCAAAAGAATATTTTTCTTTAGTTGGGTATTCATACAAATATATAAGCGATATTTGTACCATAATCAATCATTTTTCCAGCTAAATGTATCAGATGTACTATGATCTTGCTCCAACTTTTGAATGAGTGTCCACACTTCTTCTTTCTTCTTCCATTCATCCCTTGCTTCGGTTATCCAATATGGTTGGATAATACAAATGGAACAAAGCAATTCTTCCACCTCTTCATCCTTTCTTGAGAGTCCATCTGCGACAACATTTAGCTTCCCTTTTTGTAGATGATTCCAAATTCATAACCCAACATCTTCTGAAGATAGTCTTTGTTCCAAAAACTCTTTAAAACTATCATGATCATTTTTTACCTTGAAGTGTCTTCCCATTAGGTAAGGTCGCCATTTCTTTAGTGCATGTAGTGTTGCCAACATTCCTTCTCATAAATAGCTTTATGTAAATACTTTCCTTTGATTGGATGACTTTTAAAAGCAATGTGTCTTCCTTCTTGCATTAAAACAACACCAATTCCATTTTCTGAGGCATCACATTCCACAATAAAGGTTTTTGTGAAGTCTCGCATAGCTAAGACTAGTGCTAGGAACATTGCCTCTTTAATATGTTCAAAGGCCTTAGTTTCTTCAGGGGTCCATGAAAATGGATCTTTCTTCAATAATCTTGTTAGAGATGCTGCTATTCTCCCATAATTCTCAATAAACCTATGATAATACCCTGTTAACCCAAGAAATCCTCGCAAATTCTTTATGGTTGTGGGGACTTTCCATTCCTTAATGGATTTAATTTTGTTAGGTTTTACCTTAACACACCCATGAGAGACAATATGACCCAGATATTACACCTCTTTTACTCCAAAGAAACATTTGGATGTTTTTTCATATAATTGTTTCTCCTCCAATAGTTTGAGCACCCTATCAACATGTTGAACATGATCCTTCCAAGACATGTTGTAGATTAGTATATCATCAGAAAATACTAGAAAATTTTTTCTAAGGAAGGGTTTGAAAATGGAATTCATCAACCCTTGAAATGTAGAAGGTGCATTTGTAAGGCCAAAAGGCATGATCAAAAATTCATAATGACCCTCATGAGTTTGAAATGTTGTTTTTTGAATATCTTCCATCTTCATTATATTTTGATGATATCCTGAATGAAGATCCAACTTTGTAAAATAAATTGCTCCATGCAATTCATCCAATAATTCATCAATCACAAGAATGGGAAATTTATCTTTAATAGTGATATTATTGAGCTCCTTATAATCCGGACACATGTACCATGATCCATCCTTCTTGTGCACAAATACTACTGGAGCAGAGAAATAACTTTGACTAGGTTGAATTATACCAACCTCTAACATTTCTGCAATCGTACGTTCAATTTTCCTCTTTTGGACATAAGGATATCTGTAGGGCCTTATGTTTGGAGGAACACTTCCTGGAATCAAATGAATAGCATGATCATGATCATGAATAGGTGGGAGTCCTTTTCCAGTTTCAAACACCATGGAATGATTGTCCAAGACTTTTTTGAGATCTGAATAAACAGATGATTTTGATATTGGAATTTCTAGTGAGCATAATTTTGCAATTACGCCTCATTTTTATTACTTCAGAAGATTTGTCGTGAAATTATAACTTATTATCTTTCTCGTCTTCCCTGCGATACCCCGTAATTCTACTTCCTTTCATTCCAAAAAAAAATTCAAGAAACGTTTTTGAAAATTAAAATATACCATCCCCAAAGATTGTAACGATTGTACTCCTAGTACAAAATCATCACCTCCCATTGGAATGGAAAGAATTGGACTATTAAATACATATTCCCCATGGTTAGCTTGATATTATGAAATTTTCCATATAAATTTATAGTTCCTCCATTTGCAACCATCACTTGACATTCTGGTGTTCGGTATAGGAAACAATTCAATTCCTTGGCTACCATACAATGAATAAAATTATGGGTACTACCTGAATCAATCAACACTTTTACCTTTTTCTTCTTGATATGTCCTTCTATATCGAGATTTTGAGAAGTGGTAATACCAACTAATGCATTAAACGATATGGTCAGACTCATTTCTTCTTATTCTAGGGTTGGTTCCCCATGTATATCCTCTTCTTTTGAAGTTTTTTGCTCATTTTCTTCTTCCTATTTACAATCTATGTAAAATAATTTCTTCTCGGCACACTTATGACCTTTAGTGTTTTTTATATCACAACTGTAGCAACGCCCTTTTTCTCTTTTTTCTTCCAATTGTTGTGGTATCAACCTTGTAGGTTATGAAAGTCGAGGATTAGAAACACTTCCATCTTTATAGATGTGAGTGGTAGGCTTCCTTGTCACCATAATTTTACATTCAATTTTCTTTCCAATCTGAATGCCTTCTCCAATGAATCAGGTTCCCAAACATGAACTTCATGTTGGATATTATCCTTTAAATTTTTTATGAAGACATTAATCCTGTGTTCCTCTGGAGTATCAGTTACCCTTATATTCAATTTTTGGAAGTCCTCAATGTGCTCCACCACTGAACCCTTTTGTTTGAGATTTATCAATTGGCTAAATAAGGTGTTGCTCTTTATATTCTCATAATGTGCTATCATTTACTTCGTAAAAATTGACTAAGTAATAATTTTTTTATGGGAGAAAAGACATCGATACCATGCAAATGTATTTTGTTCTAAATGTAAATTTTCAATGCATACGTTTTGTGTGTTTTACACATTATTGAGATCAAAATATTGCTCCATCTGTCTTATCCATGTTACAGGATCCTTGCCATCAAACTTCCTCATATCCATCTTTCGAATATGGTGGTTCTTCCATCCAACATTAGATTTTATAAAATCATGATTAAAATTTATTTTGTTCTCATCATGAGTTTCCTCTACTATTCTTTTTCCATTTGGAAACATTTCTTGTATCAACTTTTTCAAACCTTCCATGTCTTCTTTTAGATCATTCTTCATGTTTTCTATGTTGTCTTTCATTTTTTCTTCCATTTCATCCATCTTAGCTTCCATCTTAGCTTCCATGCCATCCATCTTATCTTCCATGCCTTTCTTCAAACCATCCATATTAACTTCCACGCATTTCTTCAAAACTTCCATTTCATTTTCCGTTTCTCTTTGCGAGAGCGGAATTTGGTGCACTTTCTCTTATAATTTTGACATGTCATGTTGTAGTTGTTCGTCTTTGTGAGTCATAGTAGAGCCTTATAAAGGCTTAATCGGTGTTGAATTCTTTTTAGAGGGTATTTTAGAACCCAATACTCATATCTATTCTACAATATTCCCTTGGAATCAATTCAAACTAATTTTTCACACAAGACTTACGCAATTTGAAAACAAATACACACATTTTTCTCGCTTTTAAGGAGCTCGATAATGAAACTGAATTATCTCTGTACTTGAGAATCTTCAATATATGAAATTCAGCCCTGTAGTAGCCCTATGAAGCTTCTTTCAGATGCGATAACTCTGACCTGATTTGGATTCCTCAAGGAAATGTTATGCCAAATCTCCCACAATGACCTAGCTATGAATTGGTTCAGTAGAACGAACTTGTACGACGTGCCACGTGTCACTTTTTCCTCCTTCAGATCTAAAATTGATACAAAGGAATGTACATTCCATGTACTTATGGCCACTTTTTATAGAATTCCAATCCAATGCTTAGAGAGAGAGTTATGATGTTTTTATCACGGGCATCTCTTTGAGATGAAATTCAGGAGTCTAAAAAACCCCTAACTTCCACATATCATATCTCTGAAAATATTGCGAACCAAGATCTAAAATTGTTACATGATGTTCCTCCATATTTTAGCTTTCCTCTATAAAAAATTTAGCTTGTAAAACTTAGTAGAAAAAAATTATAGCGAAACTTCCACGATGACATGTTTTAGGTGAAATTCGGGATCGTGAAAAAACCCTAACTTCCACAGATCATATCTCTGAAAATATTGCGAACCAAGATTTGAAATTTTTACATGACATTCCTTAGGATTTTGGCCTCTATTTGCAAAAATTTCAGCTTCTGAAACTTTGTAGAAAATATGTGATAGTGAAAATGCCACGATGACCTTTCTCGAGTAGTGAAACCCTAGAATCCAAAGCTCTAATACCAAATTTTATGAAATGAGCCCAAAATATAGAAGAGAAGTGAGATCAACACCTTATAAATCAGCCACCTTGAGGGGTAAACCTCCAATACATTACATAAATGAAAAATTCTTGGATAATACAAATGAAAAAAACTCCTTCTATATATAAGAGTCCATGGGATCACAATATAATCCTAGCCGACCTAACAATAATAATATAAGGGCACAATAATAACAATATTGGGGTTACAATAACAATAATAAGGGACTATAATAGTAACATAGGGACCTAGCACATTAAAAAAAATAAAGGTTGTAGGTTATGCCCTTTTGAGGGAGGACTTGGACACTGGGTCCGAGCACATGGGAATCCTGAGTTTAGTCACAAAATATATATATATATATATATCTTTCTGTGTGTGTGTTTGTAATAATAATAATAATAATAATAATAAAGGGGTCATTAGCCCATAAAATTTGTTAATAATGCACAATGGAATAATGGGTTAAGGATAAAAATTAGGGACCAAAATAATATAATATCCTTTGAAATTTTATCAATTAGAGTTTACCTTGATGATAGAGCTTAGTCTCACAATGTTTTTCAACAATTCTTTCCATAGTTCATACAATAGCTCACTCAAAAGATTTTATTAATAGGTATTAATGTAAACACCTAAGCAAGAATAAGAATGTTTGCATGGCGATATGAAAATAGGATCCATTGGAGATGTGAAATAATATTCATTCAATAGATCAATATTGACCATTTAAATTACACTTCAACATATTTTAAGGCTAAGAGTTTTTTTTACAAAATTTTCATTCATAACATTAACATTCAACCCACCGAGATTAAAATTTGTGGACAAATTTATTTATCTTTTCTGAAGGAAAAAAATTGTAACTTTATAGTATAAATGTGAAAATTAAAATTACATTTAACATGCATAAGGCACTAAAAAAAAAAAAACTAAATTTTCTATATGGTTTACCTATCACATTTTAATATCTCTAAAAATATTTAATTTAAATATTTGTTTAATCCTACACCATTTGAAAAAATAAAACAAGGAGTTTCGTTCTCAAATATTTCAATATTTCTATGAAAAAGTTCTACTTGCCTTAAAAATATACGTAATACATAACAAAAATAAGAAATAAACATTATATACACTTGTAGGTTATCATTAGTTAGGGATTTGAAGGGGGTTGAACTGACGTTTCAATATATTCCCTTGTAGAAGCCCTATTTTTTTTTTATATTAGTGCTACTTTTGATAGACCATTGTTTTTAAAATTATATTTTAAATTGGTACTATTGAATCTTATTATCTTAAATAAATCAATATCTTTGATTATTTGATATAAAAATGGCTTAAGAGGAAGGTTTGAAGTGTAACAATCCATTTAATAACCAACAAGGAGTCACTAGTGACGTTTCTTCTTCAAATTTGTTTTGAGGACCAATTTCACATGGCTTAAAACTACATGTATTTTAATCCAACTATTAGGTCTAGAATATAGGAATATACTAAATGAAAATTTTAATCAATTAGGCATAAACAAGACACGTCCAACACCTCATGGACCTATATTTCCATGGTTAGCATTATACAATAACCCCATACATATGACTTGTGCATCATTTAAGGACTAGATGTTCCAAGGTTCTTCTAAACAATTGTGTATGTTGGTGAAAAAATTCTAGAAGAGACGAATTTCTACTAAAAACAATAATATTTCATTTCATGTGATCCATATTCCCAAGAAACAATACATGGGAGGCCTTTATGATCTTCCAAATCATTCAACCAAAAATAATTTGTTCCAATGCCCCCATTTCTCCAAATAAGTAGTATACCTCCTATAAAATAATAGAACACACACACACACACACACACACACACACACACAACAAAATTACATAAAATTACAATTGTTTTCATAAAATATCAAAACTTGCTATATGTAATGTTCCTCAACTTACTACAATTTTTTTTTTCTCTCCATATGAATTTTCTTGTCATAAGGGAGTTTCATTCGATTATTCCTACCTTACTCATTTATGAAAAGGATAAATCTCATCATATATAATGTGCACTGAGTTAGTGTTTCCTTTCGAGCAATTTTCATACATGAAATTAGAATTTATTTAACTAACCCAAATTAATTTTCTCTCCCTTAATTCAAATTTCTTCTATTAAATTGAAATACCATATTTCACCTTATTGCCAAATACAAAATGTTATATGGTTCATATATATATATATATATATATATATATATATATATATATATATATATATATATATATATATATATATATATATATATATATATATATATATATATATATATATATATATATATATATATATATATATATATATATATATATATTTCAACTTTTAATTTCTCCAACCAAACTTTACACATCTCCCGACTCATCTCATTTCTTTTGAAGAATATTGGAATTCTCTTTATGAACATATAACATACACCAATACCACTCCACGTTAAATGTTATTTGTAACGAATACCATCCAAAATTACACGTCTTATATCCATTTCAATAATTCCACCCACCTCGAAATCGATTTCCTAGCACCTATCGAGGTTCTGACAAGATGTGATAACTTGATCTCGAGAGATTTATGAGTTGACCCCTCAGGATTTGGAAGTACGTTATTAAATGGTCACATATATAGACAACTATGTGTTTTAACTAGTTATACACGCCATGTGCATACTTTTGTATTTGGGTTTCGAGTTCATAGCACCGTTGAGGTTTGGAATCATTAATGAGATTAACTCCTGAGTACCTTGTCCCCTCGAAATTTGGTTGTCTCGAGCTTTTCGTTAAATTTCATTGATATGGATCTACTTTATAAATATGCCTACAATGATAAAATAACACATGCGATGTGGATTTTTCGTAAGTTCCATTGGAACCATAGTTCTATTGTGAAAATTGTATTACTATTTTAACTATGCCTGAAGTCTGTGATATCAGTCCAAATCGATTTCTTTTGATATAACTCTTTTCCCAATGTATTAATGAAACGATGTACTATGACAACACAGTTGTATATATATACTTCTCGGTTACCTTCTCGCTCTGTTTACGATAAGATTTATCGAGATTTTGATAGTACTATTTAGAGTTTTCATTAATGTATAGTACACGGTCTTTTAATTTCATCATAGATGAACTTGAGCCATTGGCAAACTCCATTTTTTTATTTTAATTGCGATATGATTGCTGCAGATCTCGCCACCTATGGGGCGAGGATTCTTTAGGGTTTAGCACATACATTCGGTATTATATGAAATTTTATACAGTTTCACTTTCATTTGCTATTCTAGTTTTTCATGATACTTCTTTTCTCCCTCTAGAAGACTTCTCACCTTATACGCCATGCATTCATCGCTTACATCGATGGTTATGGTTTTTCACCAGGTAGTAAATATTTGTTTTATCAGTTATGAGCCTCATTTGTTTTTCTTGTATTCGATTCTGGTTAACTTAGTTTATAGATTTCATTGGAATACATTTCAAATCGATTTCATGAGCCTTTTTGTGGTGATTATGATTCATTTTATAGCACCCTCTCTGTATCCCCGCACTCACTTATCAGAGCTTCTGTTCATAGGCATCTTTGGCTCAAGTCTCTCATCTAATTAATGTTCATTCGGTTTGGCGCACTCTGCATTTTTATAGTAGACAGGCTCTTCATACATTCGTATACGAATGTTGTGACTTACCCATCGTTCTTTTCATTGTATCAGATAGAAGAATGGAGTTATAATTCCCATTCTTGCATTTCATAGGTAATTTAAATTTTGTCGAAATTGGGTTTAATATATATATATATATATAATTTTGGTTTGATTTTAATGATTATCGTTTACCCATTTAAAATAGGGTTCTTACTGACTTCCTTTGGGGTTTATTTCAGGTATGCATAAATCTGTCCATCATTATGGCAATATATTCATTCTATAGTTTTCACTTTCTCCTTCTAACCGTAACGAATGTCATTCTTCAGGTTTGGGATTCGCCCTCTTTGAGGAATATATGAAAATTTCGGCTTCTTTTATGTTTTGGCAGAACTCGAATTTCATATTCGAGAATTTTTAAGTCTTTTTATACTATGATACAGAGACAATTTTCCTAACAGAAGCTTTGTAATCATACGCCTATATGGACGGTGTTGTCCATAGTTAACTTGTCGTTTTATACCCAAACGTTGCGGTTAACCTTTGATTTTAGTTGAGTTGTAACTTATTAACATATTCCGTATCTGCATATTCTCTACTATATTCTAATGCTATAAAATCATAGTTGTGCTATATTAATAATTATACATATAATAACAGTATTATTTTACGCAACCTACTCTTGTATAAAAATTAGGATAATCATTCCTCTAGTTAATAATCATCTTTGTAAAATGTTTAATATGTTTTTTTTTAGATTCATTTAGACTCATTTTCTAACGAGTCGTTCTAGGTTTGCTTCTCAAAGTGAGCTTCTATAATAATACCAATTATTACATGTCTGCTGAATAGATTTTTTTAACTTATCAATTTGGGATTTAGTTTACCTTTCTTAACTTTTCAAAAAATGCATTTAATCCCTCTTGTTACATTGATATAATAGTTTCTTTAACTTATTCGTATGTAGAATAGATCTCAAATTTATAAACATACATATATGTATTGTTTAGTTGTAAATCATAACTAATCTGTATTCAAAAGGGATGCATATACTCTGATCTTACTGCAGAGTAAAGTTATTTTTACACATTTCATTTGTTTGTTGGAATTTGAATAGTTACCTTTTTCAGATACTTTGCTAATTATACAGTTGTCTTTAACTACAATATTCTTAAAAATTTCATTAGTAATTAAGATAATTCTCTATTCACAATTTCGAACCAAAATTTGGTTGATTTTTCTTTTAAAGATCTATGTACAGATAAATAATTTTATTTTAATGAAATTCTGCAGTACTGCTCAGAATAGAAATTTATTGAAATTCTTTTATTTCCCAGCTTGAAATAATATTACTTTGCCATAGAGTAGCAATTTAAGAAGTAGTTTTCTAGAAGTTCATTATCATAAATTTGTCTAATAATTGTTTAATGTTAGAGCAGTTCAATAGATCAACTTTGTTAATTTCCTCATTTCACCTTTATCCTTCTAGAAATTAAGAAATTTGATGTATATTTCTGATGAAATCTAACTTCCTACATTTTGTATTACTTGTTACACTAGAAATTTATAACACAGTTTTAATTCTATAACTTCATTTACTAGATATGATTTTTCAAATTTTGCATAAGTATACACAATAAATTTTATTCAAAAATAAACTAATCTCCAGATCTAAGCGTATATCTTAGATATTCTGGCATATGGTTATTTTTGATTAAGAACCATGCAACCATATAGATTTGGAATAATCTATATGCAAATCTGTTAAATGCATGGAAATGAAATATGTGCCCAGAATAACTATATCAAGCTATCTGTTTGAGTATTTAGTTTATTATTTCCCATTTATTGATATATAGACATTCAGCATAAGTTCCACAATAATTTGTCACAGCACAGTTAGAGTTAAAGCTTTTAGAGTGCATACCAATTTTTTTTCTATGACCAATCCTCCCAACCATAGAATTCTTCTATCTCCAGAATTCACCCCCGAGCTGAGATCTTCTCCCAGAACATACCAACCCCAATCTGTTTTGGAGTAGCTTACTTAAGCTATGCTTTCCCCAAATTCTGTTTCTAATTTTGCGTCCAGAATTTCAGGATTGTTTTATTCCTGTTTGCCTAGGCTTCCCTTAATGAGGGACTTTAAAGTTGCTTTCTACTTTTCCAGCTTTTTACCTATTCCCAACTATTTTCCTCATCATTGGGGAATTTAGATTTTTCCTCTTAAATCTAAATTAGAAATAATTCCTTTCAAGGCTTCCTGAAAGGTTTTGGGAAAGTCTTCGCCTTATCCATATCCTCATGGATCAGGCTTATGATCTCCAATCTCATCTAGTCATAGTGCACACATAAATATTCCATTTATTTTCATTAATAAATATTTAAATAAAATCCACACAATAATTATCAATTGGGGTCCACTCCCCTTTGGATTTTTGTTCAAATGTCTAACTTAAAAAGCATAGAAACTAGGGGTGTTACACTATAATCAATTACTTTTACACATAATTTATTGAAGGACCAGGATTATTACATAAGTATATATTTTAGTGATTATATTTGGGTTCTTCGTTGTGATCTAGGTGGATATCGATGGCCACCTTCCTATGCCACCTGGACCTCCATTCGGTTTCATGAGTTTACTTGTTTATAACATAATTTACTATTTTTAACAGTTCTTCGGGTCTTAAACTTTGAGAGTTGTTTTGACCCCCCAGGCAAAGGTTTTTTGAGGTCTACAACAAGCCCATAGCCATATGAAAGCACATACTACAAATCCAGTAGTATTCAGAGAGATGTTTCCAATGAGTTATTGTACGCACCAAACAAAGACCATATGACCAAGTTACAACCTTGAGAAGTTGGTAGCCCAACTAAACCCCACTGCACCAACAATCTCATGTTCTCACCGTAATGCGTGATGCCAAACGAATTCACTGGAAGAAAATCATTGTCAAC
This sequence comes from Pinus albicaulis, assembly GCA_034641835.2. Lineage (NCBI taxonomy): Eukaryota > Viridiplantae > Streptophyta > Pinopsida > Pinales > Pinaceae > Pinus > Pinus albicaulis. The sequence continues at coordinate 891,030,720 of CM076582.1, read as the reverse complement.
AACACCAATGTGAGATCATGGGATTTATTCTGTGATTATGTGTAGTGTTGATTAGAATAGGTCAGGGTATTTGTGCATAACCACAAGGATCAACTCCAAATGTCACATTGCCCCCTTTGTTGACCAACACGTAAATGAGGGCAGAAAATCGTGCTACTCCAGCTCTGCAGGAGAGAAAAAAATGCCTGTCTCCAGCCACTAAGTCTCCATGCTTCAACCACCAAGGCTCTTCAATTTTCCAACCATTAATGCTTCACTATAGCAACTAAGGCTCTCTAGCCACCAATGCTCCGTACTTCCACTAAGGCTCACAATTCAACCACTAAGGCTTTCGAATCAACCACAACGGATTTGCACTGCCACTAGGGCTCTCCAACCACCAGGGCTCAATTCTACCACTAAGGAACTCACTTCAGCCATGAAGGCTCATGAGCTCTGATACTATGTTAAAAATGGAAGATGAAACTTATATACTGAAACTAGTAGCTCACAGGTGAGAAAGCTGCACCTGGATACTGCTCAAGAATAATGCTCTATTCAATTAATCATCATATCAAAAATATATAATTTTCGTCATTTTAGGGAGATTAGGAATTACTCCTAGAAAATAGGGACTAATCTTAATCTAGGACACATGCAAAACTGAGAAAACAACTCTCTCAAATAATACATATCCTCCATTATTTTCAACTTGTAAATATCCTGACTAGTGGCTCTTGGATTTTGTTGAGGAGCAGTGATTGGGCTGAAGCTCTGCAGAACCCTGATCTCTGCTCGTCTGCCCTGCCGGCCAATCCGTTCAGAGTATTCCCAATCTCTTAGAGGCACTCCACCTGAATCGCCCCATGAGCACCTCAAGGGGGGGGGGGGGGGGTTTGACCCCCCCAACCTTCAACCCTTTTGTTTTCAGCAGCATTCCCTCTGATACCTCCAAAATCCCATCCAGCTCCAGATCCAGGGGAAACAACAATGATTTGACTACAAATGGATCTGCGTCGATGGGGAACATTCCCAGTCAACACATTGTGAAAGATCCATCCCCTTGCAAGCCCATATCGAAGAAAATACCCATATTAATCATCGATGATCCATGGATCGACGAATACAGAGACCACATGAGTAAGCATGCCCTAATATGCCGATTCGTGGGGGTTCAACTCAATGAAAAGGCTCTCTGCTGGTGGATAAACTAGAAATGGAAACCAAAATGGGACTACGAACTTCAGCTGGGATCGAGAAGCTTTTTCACTGTCATTTTCACTCACAGGGATGACAGAGATCACATCTTCGAAGGAGGCCCGTACTTCTACAACTCTACAGGACTTTACATAACGTACTGGAGACCCAACTTCGCTCCAGAACAAGAAGATTTCAAAAAATTTCTTGTATGGATTCGCCTTTACTCTTTGCCTGTTGACTACTAGAACAAGTGCATCTTGGAAGCCATAGGAAATCAGCTGGGAGTCTTTGTCAAAACCTCAGATATCACATCACAAGGTAAGTACACAACCTACACTAGAATATGTGTTTACCTAGATATTTTAGGACCCCTTCCAGGCCATATTGAGCTGATCCATAAAGGAGTGCAATGGAAACAAAACATGGATTACAAAAATATCCCATTCACATGTCGAACATGCCGAAAACATGGACATCTTAGTCATGGTTGCCCCGCTAATCAACCCCTACCTCAGCCCCAACAGGAAAAAGTGGCTACTCCACCCCCTGGTTTCACCTCCGTTTCAAGAAAGAACAAAGGGAAGAAAGGAAAAAATCCTATGAAACCATCCACCAATACTACCCCCACTAATACCACTCCCACCCAGCAAAACAGCTTTGAAGCTCTCAGTAATCTTGACTCAACTGAGCACCCTATAGTCTCTCACGCCCCCACTGTTCAAGATCCATCAAGGATAAGTAAATCATCTAATCCAACCAACACTCCCAGCCCAAACTCCGATTCAATCCACACCCAGGCACAACAAGACAACCAGGAATCCTCTCCCATCCAGATCAATACCAGCCACACCTCATTGCAAACCCCTCCATGCACAGAACTTCAAATAGACCAGCCATCCTCAACCACTTCAACCAATCCTCTGGAGGAGATCCTAAGCGATCTAGATCTCCAAAAGGTCAATGAGAAATGGTCCAAACTGGGAGTGGATGCCATTCCCCAGGAACACTTGGAGAAAATAGAAATGACATACTTACAGCTAGAATATATCAAGCAGAATGGAGCCAAAAGGAAATGGGGAAACAACAGCCAAATAGGCATTCAAGCCAACCTGGATCTGGACCAATACAGGCCGCAAAGACCAGGAAGAAAGAGAGGGAGAAAATCCACAAGGCAGCAAATACAAGAACTAGGCAGGTGCCTAATCAATGAAGGAAAAATCAGGGCCTTGGTCCTATATGCTCCAAAGGTAACTCAATGAAAATCACAACCTGGAACATCAGGGGGCTAAACGGCACCTTCAAAAGAAGGATCCTGAAAAATTGTTTATTCTCGCAAGACCCAGACCTCATACTTCTTCAAGAATCCAAATGCTCTCCCAAAGGCACCGAAACACTTAAAAAACTCTTTTCCAAAAGTCACCATTGCATAAGCATAGAAGCCATAGGGAAAGCAGGAGGGTTACTCATGTTTTGGAACAAAAGAAAATTCTTCATGCAGAATGCTCTGTCCACAAAGCACTCGTTATCAGTCATATTTAACATGCCAGACTCATGGCAAACGATATGCATCACCAACGTGTATGGACCCCAAATAATCCAGGAAAAGTTGAAGATGCTGCAAGACCTGGACGAAGTCCGACAACACCATGGGGCAAACCACTGGATTTTAGGTGGTGACTTCAACATGATCACCAATCTAGTGGAAGAAAAGGGAGGCTTACAAAGATTGGATAAAGACTCGGAAGCATTCAACACCTTTATTGCTGAATCCAAACTCATTGACATCCCCACAGTCAATGGTCTGCATACTTGGAACAATAAGCAAGGAGGAAACAGGAAAATAGCATCAAGGCTCAATAGGTTCCTTATGTCGAAATCCATTATGTTTCAAAATATAGACATGGAGGCCAGCATTCTGCCTATTGGGGGATCTGATCACTGGCCAGTGCAAATTCACTTCACCAATTTGGACAGGCCCCACAACAAACCATTCAGATTAGAGGCCTTCTGGACAGATCACCCATCATTCATGCAAAACATACAACGCTAGTGGAATCAAGCCACCATAAGGAGCGACAATATCATGTACATATTCCAGCAGAAGCTCAAAATAATAAAAGCCAACCTCAAACACTGGAACAAGAACACCTTTGGCGACATATTTAAAGCCAAAAAAGAACTCGAGGAAAAAATGGCGAACCTCCAGCAAACATTTATCAAACAAGGGCCCAATGATGAAAGGATAGCTCAAGAATCAAACCTTCAAAGGCAATGGGAAGAAAGGCTAAAACAAGAAGAGCTGCTGTGGAGGCAGAAATCGAGGGTGAAATGGTTAAAACAGGGAGAACGCAACACAAGCTTCTTTCACAAGTCAACTATCCATCATAGAGCAAATAATCGCATTCTCTCCCTCAAAAAAGCTAATGGCGATAAAGTTTATATGAGGGAGAAAATAGGGTCTAAACTTAACTCATACTTCAATTCTCTTCTCAGCGATCCCATTCAAGACAGAACCAAAGCCATCAATGAAGTTATCGATGCTATCCCCACCTTAGTCACAAGAGAGCAAAACTCCCTTCTTTTAAGAGAATTCACTGAGCAGGAGATTGAAGAAGCAATCTTCACCATGGTCTCGAACAAGGCTCCCGGACCAGACGGCCTTACAATTGAATTCTTTAAAGCTTGCTGGCCCATTATCAAGGTTGACCTTTTCAACCTAGTAAGGAACTTTCACAGAACCAAGAAAGTGCTGCCTGCCATCAATGCCACTTTCCTCACCTTAATTCCCAAATCGGACCATGCTGACTCCCCCGACAAGTTTCAACCAATATTCCTTTGTAATGTCCTTTATAAAATCCTTTCTAAACTAATGGCTAACAGACTTAAATCCATCCTCCCCTCAATCATTTCTACGGAGCAAACTGGATACGTTGAAGGCAGGTAGATCACCGACAGCATAATCCTCACTTAGGAAGTGTTGCATTCTCTTAAAACAAAAAGGAATCCAAGTATGCTCATCCAGCTTGACCTTTCGAAGGCCTTTGATAAAATCAGCTGGAACTACATAAGAGCAATCCTCCAGGCTTTTGGTTTTAGTCAGCTATGGATAAATTGGATAATGGAACTGGTCTCGGGAGATTTATTTTCAATCATGCTGAATGGAGGACCCCTTCAACCCTTCCTTTCGTCCAGAGGTGTAAAGCAAGGAGATAACCTGTCTTCTTTTCTCTTTGTTATTATGGCAGAAGGTCTGGGAAGATCTTTATCCAAGGCGAAACAGTAGAATCAGCTCAAAGGCATCAAACCGGTACATCAAGGACCCACAGTAACGCATCAGCAATTTGTAGATGATACAATGCTGATGAGCGCCACCACAGTGCAGGAAGCTCGAACCATCAGCAAAGTGTTAAAGACTTTCTCGGAGGCCTCAGGTATGGAAATCAATCTCATAAAATCCAAACTATTTTTCTTCAACACATCCATTCCTGTGCAGAAAAATCTCAGTAGAATTCTTAATATTCAAAATAATTCCCTTCCAACGAAATACCTTGGTATTCCACTCTCAGAATATGCCCACAAATCTGCCAACTGGGAAGCCCTCCTTAACAAACTGAGGGCCAGGTTAAGTAGCTGAACCCACCGGACCTTAAACATAGCTAGAAGACTGATATTGGTCAAATCCATTCTTCAAACCATGCCATCATACATGTTCTCAGCCCTTGCAGCCCCTAAGGCTATTTATAAATCCATTCGAAGCATCCAGCGATCCTTCCTCTGGAATGGGACCTCTAAGAAATCCAAATGGGCCCTCGTCAAGTGGACAGACATTTGCAAACCAAAATTGGAGGGACGGTTGGGCCTAAGAGACCCCGAGATATTAAGCAAGGCCGTAGTAGCAAAAATCTGGTGGAGATGGGTAGAAAATCCTAACTCCCTCTGGGGCACCTTCTGGAAAGCGAAGTATACAAATCAAATCAGGGACAAAGACCTCATCAGGCTTACTGGCACCACTCAAGGATCCCCCATCTGGAACAAAGCATGGGAAAATCGACATATTATTCAGCAGCACAGCTTCTGGGAAGTGCACCAAGGCAACACTGCCCTATTCTGGGAAGATGCCTGGTAGCAGCTCCGAGCCCTAGACCACCCAGACTGGAACACTCTTAAAAGGGCTATGCAAGAGGCAGGAACGGTCATGGTAGCAGACTACTGGCAACCTGTGAACAAGGAAACCACATGGAAAAAATGGATATCAAAAGAACAATGGCATAACCAAGCATGCCCAGTGAGTGTAGACCATCTTCTACAAGACCTAGATAAAAGAAGAATCCTAAAATCTAACAAAGAGGATATCCTGAGATGGGGAAGAAATCCCAAAGGAACGTTCAACCTCAAAGAAGCATATCAGATCTTGGCTGCCTCCCCGGATCCGCAACTGGACCACAAATGGCAAGCCCTTTGGAACAAAGGGACATGGCCAAAAATCACACTTTTCTCCTGGCTGGTCTTGCATAACAAAGCACTCACATGGGACAAGCTTCAGAAACGTGGTTTCGTAGGCCCTTCCCGATGTGTGCTCTGTGATAATGGTTCGGAAACTCTAAATCACATACTCAACACCTACCCCATGGCCTGCTCTCTGTGGGATGACATGGCCCTGGTCTTTAGACAATTCGACAGAGACAAAAACTCCATCCAACTCTCACTCAACAAGTGGAGATCTTCCATATCCTCCAATCCCTTGGTCAACAGCGCTTGGAATCTTATTTCAGGAGCCATAGCATGGATCATGTGGAAAGAACGAAATGCAAGGATATTCAAGAACTCAGCAATGGCAGTGAACATGTTGACAGGGAAAGTGCGACAGCTCATCACAGAGTCGATCAACGCCATGGGCATATTATAGACAGATGGAAACACATCTCCGACTGATGAAAGAATTATACAGATCTTGAATCTTAAAACCACGACCAACCTTCCTGGGCGGAACCAGGCCTGAACAGGGAAAATGCAGGACAAATGGACTCTGCCTCCATTTAAGACATTCAAACTCAATTTCGATGGGGCATCAAAACAAAACCCGGGAATTGCAGGTTATAGGGGAGCAGTAAGGAATCATACCGACACCATCCATCTCATTTATCATGTAAATCTTGGCGTGAACACCAATAACACTGCAGAACTAATCACTCTCATCCGTGGTATCACTTTGGATGATCACTACAGACTTCTACCTCTGGTAGTGGAAGGCGACTTGGAGATCATAATGAGGCTGATGAGGAAACTACAGATGGGCGCGTAGGTGGAAAAAGTGACCCCAAGTTGGAGACTCTCGGCAATCCTGAAGGACCTACAAGGCCAACTCTGCAATATGCAAGGGATCACCTTTCAAGCAGTTCACAGAACAACAAACAAGATGGTCAATGCCTTGGCCAATGCTGGTGTTGAATCCAAGCTGGACGAGTATCACATCCTTTGGCATGATATGGAGGAGGGAGAAATCAAAGATAAATGCAACACAATCAACAAGTCGAATCTGCAATCTTAGGCGAACCATCATTCGAACCCAAGCCCTCAGCCACAAGGCACTCGATGGATCAGCCACAGGAAGGGCATGTCAAGTCACAGAAAATGCCAGAAGTGGCGGGTTTTGCGAAACTGCTCGAGCAATCTTTGTTCGACAGGGCCTTCTCTGCATACCCGAGCCATATCAAAGAACTGCTCGTTCATCCACTTCACACATCTCAGCATGCCCATCTCTGTATGACCAGACCATCTATGCACGCCCAGACCTTCTCTATTTCTCCTTGGCTTCTATCTACAGGCGCTAGGATATTAGCCAATACACATTCGCTGGATGCTCTGACCAAGCAGTTATGTAATGCCATCTCAGGGAGGTCCCATTGACTCCCGATTGCACTCTCTATTTCTATGTAATCAATTAATATAAATATGCTTTACCTTTACAAAAAAAAAAAATTGTAAATATCCTGAAAGGAAAGCAGATGAAAAAAATTATTACAAGTTATGTAATAATACTTGTTGGACATTAGTGCCTCAAGCAAGATATTAATTTCTCAATATTAATATCCTAGATAATTGTCTTTGGCTTACCCTTGGCTACAAAGTTATAACATCACAAAAAAAATCTTAGGGAAAGCATTGTAAAATTTGAACCATCTTCTCATACTTAAGACTACATAAACTTGAGATACATTCTTATTTTTTTCAAAAAAAAAAATTAATGGTTGAAATTTCAACATAAAAATAAATAAATTGGTAACCAAACCTTTGTATAAAATCTGACCTGTGACCTGTGACCTCTGTAAGGGTATTGAACCCTTATAAACATCTAAACACAAGAACTTTATTGAAACTTAATAACATTAAAACCTAATAAAATTAAACAACAATAAAATATAAAAACAAATATACATACAATGATAAAACAACCAAACCTGAATGCCAAATTGAAGAAGGGGAACTTCGGATTTGCGAGAAAGTGCTCAAATTCTCTTAAGGAATTTGTATATACGGTTTTGTAAGAATCTACTTCTGGGGACATTGGCTTTTCAAATATATATAATATTAAATGAAATGTAACTAAATAAAAGTTAAATATAAATAACAATAGCCAATGAGCTCACACGATAAAACCAATAAGCATATTATGTGATTGCAAGATCTCATTATTAATTTTAGTTATGACTTCCATTTATTATTAATTTTTTAGTTACAAATATGGTCTCATGATGTCATTATTAATTTTAGTTATGGCTTCCATTTATTAATAATATTAGTTACAAATATGGTTTCCATGTGTCTAAACCTTCCCATCAAAACAATTGGATGCCACTCACTTGATGAATGAATCCAAACGATTGCAGACCACTTAGTTAATTAATCATTGTTGTTACAAACATGATTCCCATGTAGATTTTATTTGTATTTTCTAATTGTCAGCATGTAGCCATGAGATTATTAAAACTTAATATTTCCATTACAAAATTTATTATCATGATATTACTAAAACTTAATATTTCCATTATAAACTTTGTTATCAGTTAACCGTTTGTATTTTTATCCATTCAAAATTTTGACAAAAAAATCAAAGAAGGAATAAGAGAAATATTCAAACACACTTGGTAGTCTAATATTAATGGCTTTTAACCATATTATGATTTGTATGAACTTATGTTTTAGTTATACCAATAAATCAATTCAAAACTGGTTTTATTTTTGCAAATAGGTTGTTCTCACATGTACAAGTTTTTGTGTCATTTTCTACCAAACTATATATTTTGAATATATTTTCTTGTTTAAGAGTTGTAGCTTTATTTTGATTTGTTTTCATTATGTCCTAACCTTTAATGCTATCTTTTTTTGATTTGTTTTTTAACCTTTAATACTATAGAATAATAAAATTTACTTTTTCTATTATATTAAATTATAATAATAGAAAATCGAAAAGCCTTATAAAACTTATATATTAAATCATTAATTAAAAATCTGAAAAATATCATTAAATGGAAACATATCATATAAAAACATATAAAATTTAATAAATAATAAACCATTATAATTTAAGAGGATTTATATTATTATCAACTTATCATATTATATTAGATTAAAAGATTAAAATTTTCATATTATTTTTAGTTAGGGTTATATAATTGTTATTAGTGGAAACTTTATATAAATGAGAATAAAAGACCTTTAATAAAATTGCCATATTATATTAAATTAAAATGTTAAGATACTGTTACACAAAAACTTAAACCCTAAAAATATTTATGGAAGGTTACAACAGCTCGTTTCCACATGCATGCAAAACGAAATTGCTACACCTTATGTGCATTACGCGCACTCCGTGAGAACAATAACACACATATTTCAATGGGAATCTCATAAATTTTAATGGTCGTCTATGATTCGAATTGTAACCGACAATAATTTTATAGGGCACACGTTTTAGTTAACAGACATCGAGGTTTCAATATATTTTTAATTTTTAATTGTCAAATGTGTTTTTATTTTTATTTTTTTATAGACATAAATAAAAGTCATAGTAATTTTTTAATTATGATTTGGTTAAAAAAAAAATTAAATAAGCATTAAATATTTGATTTAGATATGCAAGGAAGTTACTTCTATTCATTCAATCTATTGATTTAGTGGCAACTATCTGAGTGTGCAGTGATATGTCAATTTACACCATAAAATTAAATTTTTTAATTAACAAAATCGTTAAATTAGTCAATTCCAATAAAGAGAAGTAGATGTTAATTAATTAATAAAATCACGAAAGTAACAAATTCCTCTAAAAACGTGATGTCAATTTGTACCATAAAATCAAAATTTTTAATTAAAAAAAATAATTAAATTAACCAATTCCAACGAGAGATGCCTATTAGCTTAATAAAATAGACATAGCATTAAGACGAGACTTTCAGTTCTGAATCCTCATAGGGATCTTTCTTTTCTCCTATCTAGTAACATAATTTTCGTAGAATGTCGAGTACAATGTTTCTTAGCTTTTTTTCCAGAAGAAAAAAACACTGTATATTTATGTGAATAAACAATACATGCACAAGATGTTGGGATTTGCATGTATGAAGAGGAGCCAAAATTTTGCATCTTGTATATGGCAAATCTTGCAATTGGCTATGTGGAATAGAAGATGTCCTTTACATCCAAAGTCTTCCAGACTTTTTCTATTTTTAGAGAAAAATAAACTTATGCAACCTCTCATTCATTTATAAAACACAAAGGAGATGTATCGCTGTGATGGAGATGAATACACCAGTCAAACCATATCTACTGGGAATGGAAGATGTTGCGTCTCCATAGTGGGAGGGTATGCAAGATCATATTGGAAACAAATAGCATAACAACATTCATTCAAAACACGCTCAGTTGAGGGAGAATCTAATATGACATACTCGAGTCATGCCTCCATAGTGAGGCCGAATCAAAAATAACAATCAAATATAACACACTCTCCTGTGGGAGAAACAGATAAATCACGCTCGCTTAGAGAGTTAGAGGAAAGAAAGTGAAGCCATATCACAGATTCGGGCTTCCTCCAGGCTGATAAAAAGGAGCATAGCAGGTACTATAGAGCAGTCTAATGATTAGGCTCGCTTGCAGAAGTCTAGAAAGGAAGCCACGCTCGCTTGTCAAAAATTTTAAGGATGAGAAGTGTTGCAATAGCCAAAACTGATGGGAAGGGGAAAAGAGATTATACTAGCAAAAATATCCTTATCTAACAGCAAAGGGGAATAGGATCAGGGGATCAGGATTTCATTGGACCATACCTGAGAACCCTGATTGTATTTGATTATCTTCATGGAACCAAAATCCATAGAAATGCCCCTCTTTGAAAGGCCATCAGCCCTGGTGTTAAGTTCACAAAAATGTGGGAAATCGAGGGCTTACCTAATTTATGCCATAAATATTTAGTCCTTCGAATCCATCCCTGAGCTATGGGGATCAAGAGGGAAGAATAATTATTAATCACATGGAAGATAGTCTCAGAATCCCCATAGATATGTATGTTTTGTATCCCCAGATTATGTGCAAAAAATATACCGCTCCATAAAGCAAGGAGTTCTGCCCTTGTGTTAGATCCAGGGCCAACATTCCATGAGATGTGAAATCGATCCGATGAAGATAATTTGATCTAGGCTTCGCAGCCCATTATTCTGTTCTGGCAAGCCCCATCAAAGAAGAGAGAAGGTACTGAAATGGCGTGGCGTCTAAGTCTTTTAGATCCATCGATAGTTTCTGTGGCAGACTCATCGCGGAGGCCAATCCATTTCATAATAGCCGAATGGGTGACCTGTATAGAGAATTTTCATCCCTCAAAAATAATCCGGTTTCTTACCAACCAGAGTTCCCATATGATGAAGAAGGGTAAGGATTGATAATTTCCATGACTTTTATCCCAGCTGATAACCGCTCCCATAAAGTCACTTGGAGTCCATGAGGGATGAGGGAAGTGTGAGGAGAAAAGGTTCCAGATCTAATTGGAAGTGAGACAATCAAAGAAGAGATGCCGGGCAGACTCCTCATCCTTCTCACATAGAACACACCTGCTAGGCCCCAGGAATCCTCTTCGCATGAGCATGTCCCAAGTGAGAATTCTTCTCTTCCACACCAGCCAGCCAAATAGGAGGATCTTGGTGGGGATGGACTGGTGCCAGTAAGGCCAAAATTCCTTCAATACTATAATGTTACACCTGTGTGCAATGAGGTATAAGTACATGTCTTTGAATATCACGACATTTTTACAAAGTGGTCCATTCCAAATAATCCTGTCTCCTTCTCTACTGTAACAAACCCACGCCACTTTGAACTGTCTAACATAATTCGACCAAGTATCTTCTTTTGGGCCCTCAAGCCCCATCATTTATACATCCTTAAGAATGGGGCCTCATGTGACCATTGGAGGATAACTTGGTTGAGGAAAAAGACTCCTCGCTGGGAGAGACTGTGTGCTAATCACCCATTTGGGAAGGTGACCCCTTGCATACATGAAATGTTGTCCTTTGCAATAAGGATGCGACGTCCATCCCCAAAAAACCATGTGATTCTGTTGGCAAAACAGGGGAAGATTTTCTGAAAACCAAGCCAAATACCGGAGAGGTATCGGGGAAGTGGCAGCTGTTTAATATAAAGAAGATACAAAGCGTCGCCTGGCAAATACTTGGCCACGATCACATCGTTCCATACCCCGCTGCCAGAGATGGCCCTCCAAAGCGATTTTGACAACAACGCCCTGTTGAAGCATCTAACATCGAGGATACCCCAACCACCCATATCTTTGGGCAAGCAGATGTTTTTGAACTTGGTCAGGTGGATGCGGGTCTTCTTCTCTGTGCCTCCCCACAAAATATTCGCCAAGGTTTTGTTGATGGAGGAGACAATATTTTTCGATAAATAATAAATGTGGCCCCAGTATACTATATATTGTGATAAAACTGATTGAATCATTACCAGTCTGCCTCCCAAGGAGAGCCAACGATGAGTCCATTTGCCAATTTTTGTTTTGATTTTGTCCGGCAACCAAATCCAATATTTTATGCCATATCGACCTGTCTTGATTTTGAATCCCAAATAATATAACCCCTTAGAAGCCCGCTTGAATTGAATGCCCATGAAGCTGGCTATGAATCGAATCTCTTGTTCATCTCCATAATCAAACATAATTAAGGACTTCTCCTTGTTAATGTGCAAACCCGTTGCATTTCCAAAACGGATCAGAACGTAATGAATATAAAAACAATGATTTCTATTAATCTTGCAGAAATTAAGGAGATCATCAGTAAATAGTAAATGGGTGATGCTTACCTCATTTGAGAATGAGAATCCCGATATGAATCCAGAGGCAAGTGTGAACTACATCTTTCTGCTAAAAACATCCATGATGATGATAAAAATAAGGGGGGATAACACGCAGCCCTGACGAATCCCCCTTCCTCCCTTGAAGAACCTGGTTGGAAAACCATTTATGATAATGGCATATGAGACTGTTGTGATGCAGGCCATATTGGAAGTAGTCACTGTCACAAAAATAATTTGGTAGTCCATAAGTAGATTGTATATTTCATTCTTTATATTTCTATTACATTGTATAATTTTTTTGAATATTTAATATTTCTATAGTATTAAATAAAATTTTATATAAATTGGAAGTAGTCACCATCACAAAAAGAATTTGGTAGTCGATAAGCAGCAGATTGTATATTTCATTCTTTATATTTCTATTACATTGTATAATTTTTTTGAATATTTAATATTTCTATAGTATTAAATAAAATTTTATATATATTTGATGATATTTTATGTTAATTTAGATTTATTTTAATTTATAATCTATTAAGTGTTGAGAAAATTTAAATTTTAGTATATTTGGAAATTTGTTTTTTCTCAAATCTTAATAAATTTAAAATTAAAATTTTTAATAAATCCCAAATTAAAATAAAATTATATTAATTTTAAATAAAATTATAATTTAATTAATTTTTATAAATTTAAATACCAATAAATTATGTATTATATATATATATATATATATATATATATCACACTAAAATTACATAAAATTATAACATTCCACATGAAATATCACAACTCACTACATGAAATGATTTTTACAGGCTTCTTACAAATACCGACGATGTTAAGTATCTAAATAAACACTTAGTTATTAAATTTGAGTACTATTGCATCCACCACCCTATTTAGAATTCCTGGTGCATTAGGGTTTGTTTTGGTTGTTTTCTATTTATTATTATTATTATTATTTTTAATATTTAAGTTATAATTTAAAAGTTTTATGGAAAGAAGTTTTGGAGTTTTTTTAAGGTTTGTAACAAACATGAAAGTTCTAAATTAAAATTCCAAATTGATTAAACAAATGCTAAAGTTTTGAACTAGAGAAATTTAGTTTTTGTATATTGTAACATTTAATGTTAAATGATGTTTAACATATTGGATTGCCAAGCTTTCTAAATCCGTTTATGAGTAAATAATGATTAGATTATATTTTCACTGTGTTTCGTTCCAAAATTTTATTTTAGTCATAATTTTATACATTAAAGAAGCAACCACTTGATTTTATAATATTTAATTCATAAATTTATATTTAAGGAAAGAAAAATATCTTAAACAAAGAAAATATTGTGGAGTTATAGCTTTTTTCTACTTAACTTAAAAGTAAATTCCAAATTAAGGTTATTTATGTGGCCTAATGCTAAATCAAATGATTTGAGCCTTATTCTCAAAAAAAATTGTAACCATTAAAACATATCGTTAACTCATTACATATAAGCCAAATGAGTCAACAAACAAATATATCTTTATCCCTCAATTTCATCCTAATACAATATAGAGTTCATATAGATTTATGTATATTTATTTCAATATGATAGTGTCCATGGGCTACCCTCAAAAATTGACAACGATAATTCTTTTTAATAGTGTAACTAAAGTCATTATTATTAACATGATTTAATGAAATTTCATGCGACATAATGTTGATTTAAAGATAAAACATATTTCACAAGGTGTCAACTTAAAAATTAATAATGTTTTATTTCCATAATGTTGTCACTGTATTTTCTACATAATTGATGCAGGAGAATCATGACAATTTCCCCTCTTCCTCATGAGAGAAAAATAAAATAAAATAAAGGCTATAGGTTGATAATCTTTGAGGGAGCTTGGATATTGGGTGTGGGCATATGGGAGTCGCATGTTTAGTAAAGGCTAAAGGGGAATAAATATAATAATATGGAAATAAAAGAATAAATGGGTTATTGGCACATAAGATGTGTTAAATTGATGTCATATAAGGAAGCATATAGAGCAAGGTTTGATAAAAATAAGTTTGAGAAGACTGCAAAAAAACTCCTATTGCGAGTATGCCACCAAAAATAGGAAGTTGAGAAAGAATTAGTATGGACAAGGATCCAAGGTTGGAGTTGAGACACATCTAGGTGAGAATATAATCCTTGGAGACAACCCATAGATCCTGACATGGAATAAATTAGCGAGAGCAAGGATATGAACTCAGAAGAGGAGACAGAAGGATCTCTAGGAATAGAAAAACCAGAGGAGAAAATGATAAATCTAGTTATCAAAGTCGGGTCCAGATCACAAAGGATGTGCCACTATAAAATGGAAACCTAAATGTGAAAGAGCTACTTTATTGGATCAGCTCATTAGATAAGTATTTGGAACAGAATGTGTGTAGAGGAACAGAAGGTAAAATATGTTGTTACGAAGATAAGGGGAAACACAAGATTGTGGTGGGATGAGCTACAGGATGATCGAAGAAAGAAAGGAAAGGAGAAGATCAAGAGTTGGGATTAAATGCTAGCTAAGTCTAAGAAATTTTTTTTGCCCAACGATTATCAACTGAACTTATTTAGGAAGCTACAAAATCTAAGGTAGGAATCTATGACAGTGAAGGAGTACACTAGAGAATTTTACAGGTTGAACATCATAGTAGGCCACATAGAGGAAGATTTTTAAAAGGTGTCAGATATGTTAATGTCCTAAGGTATGAGATCTAGGACGAAAGTGACCTCTTTCCCCTGAATATAGTGGAGGATTCCTATTAGGTAGCATTACCAGAAAAAGAGAAGTTGGATAAAACAAAGCCAAAGGAGTAGAGGAAGGAGTCCAAGCATAGGAAAAGGACCTTCCAGCAGAGGAAGATTCGATGATTCAAGAGAATACATGGGGAGCTCTTGTAGCCAATCTCCTAGAGGAGGAGGATGAGGGAAAAAATATTGTTCTTAGTAAGCAAAGGAAGAGGAAGAGAAATCATGTGCTACATAGGGGGGAAAATAAGACATATGTCATGGGATTCTCTTGAGAGTAAATCAACAAATTAACATGAAGCACATATTGCAGAAGCTAAGGAATAGGTAATAAAGACAAAGGTGAAAGAATATACTCTTGAAATGGATGAGTCATTGATGGAATATTGGTAAAAGTTGAGAAGGAACCCCATGAACCAACTTAGAGGAGAAGTCTGTTTAGGACAATGTGTAAATTCAAAAGGGAAACACTATAAAATGGTTTTTGATAGGATTAGCACTGGAAATATGGTTTTTACAGAGATGGTGGAGATGTTATGCCACCCACACTTTATATCATGTTCAAAGACAAGTGATTCCACCCACATTTCAATTTTTTTTTTAGATAAATTGTGAGACTACATGGGTTACCCATGAGCATAGTCTTATATTGAGACACAAAATTTATTTGGCACTTTTCAATGAAATTATGGATGAATATTGGAACCAACATTTTATATATATCACTCTATTACCCTCAAATAGATGGACTAATTGAAGTAGTTAACATAACTTTACGAAACATGTTTAGGAGTTTGGTAAATGACCACAAAAATTAGTGGGCCTAAGTTCTCCCACAAGTTGCATTTTCCTATAATGTTTCTCCTAACATGATTATAAGGAGAAGTCTATTTAAAATTGTATATGGAATGTACCCCAAAGGCACTAATACACCCAGGAACTTGGGAAAAGAGGAATTGTGAAGTGCTGATACAAAGGATTTTTCTACATAAACGCAATAATTACATGAACAAATCAAAGGAAAACTCTAGGAAAACAACCAGAAGTACAAAAAAAGAGCAGAAATCAATAAAAGAGAAGTAAATTTCAAACTTGGCGACATGGTGATAGCTCATTTGAGAAAGGAAATATTTCTTAGAAACAATTAAAATAAATTGAAGCTGAAGAAGATAGGACCTTGTAAAATTTTGAGGAAATTGTCAACCAATTGTTATAAAATTGAATTACCACATGATATTGGGATTTCACCTATATTTAATGTTGCATACTTGTATCCCTCTAGAGAAATTGAAGTATAGGATGGAGAAAATCATTAGAATATTTGGTGGAGGGGTGAAATGCTTACAACCCATAACTTACAGTTGGAAAATATCCTTGATCAAAAATTTTGTGAGAGAACTAGGAAGAAATATTATTATGAGTACTTTGTCAAATGGAAGGGTCTTCCAGCGGAAGAGGTAGTTTGGATGAATGCCATTAATATCTAAAAAATTGGAAAAAATATTTGCATACCTCATGGATAGGAGTGCATGAAAACATTTTTTCTTAGGGAGTTTGATGGAGGAGGATCATAAAAAATTTCTATTTTCCTCATGAACGGAAAAAAAATCCTTGTAAATATCCTCTAAAAATATCTGGGTAGTTTAGCTTATGTGTCCATTATGGGACAACTACACTTAGTAAATTAGTAGAGGGATTCTAGAGAAAACTAGATGTAATTTCGTGAGAGACACTACTAGAAAGCGACCAGTGGTGTTGTTCTGAGTCAAGGGAGTAGACATGTTGATTATTTCAACAAGAATTTTAATGAAACTAAACAGAAATATTCCACACATGAAAAATAATTTGATGCAATGATACACGCCATAAAAATTGGAGCCATTATCTCATGCCTAGGGAATTTTTTTTATATACTGACAATCATGCCTTGCAATTTACAACCAGGAAAGCAAAATTAAATCAGAAGCATGCCAAATGGGTTCAGGTCATGCAAAGTTTTAATTTTATTCTTAGAAATATTAGTGGGAATGGTAACAAGGTTGTTAATTCTTTGAGAAGGAGTTACTTCGTTTTGTATGAATTCCAGGTGGGCACTTTGGGATATCAAAATCTCAATGAAATGTATCAGGAGGTCCAAAATTTTAAAGAAGCATATGAAGCATTCAAGAACCCAATGCTAAGAGATAAAACTCCTTCAATAAAGTATTGATTCAGGAGGGAATGTTGTTTAAGGGTAGAAAATTGTGCATTCATAAGTCTTCAATAAGAGACAATATGCTAAAATAAAAACATTGTGTGGGACTTACTAGTCACTTTGGCCGTGATAAGACTTATGCCCAACTAATTTATTTTTATTATTAGCTAGGAATGAGGTCTAATGTTAAGAAATTTTTGAGAAAATACAAATTGTCAATATGCTAAGGGAAAACAACAAGATATTGGGCTATGTCAGCTATTGTCCATACCAAACAGACCATGGAAATGCATTAATATGGATTTTATTTTGGGTTTAACTAGAACTTAGAGAAATAATGACTCAATTTTCATAATAATGGATAGGTTCTCAAAGTTGGAACACTTTACATCATGTTCAAAAAATAGTGATGCCACCCACATTTCAATATTGTTTTTTAGGGAAACTACGAGACTACATGGGCTACCCATGAGCATAGTCTTTGATTGAGACACAATTTATTCAGAACTTTTTGATGAAAATATTGGAAAAAACCTTATATATATGTACTGATTAAAGTAGTTAACATATGTTTAGGAAACATATTTAGGAGTTTGGTAAATGAACAAAAAAATCAGTTGGACTAAGTTCTCCCACAAGTTGCATTTTCCTATAACGTTTCTCCTAACAGGAGTAGAAGCAGAAGTCTATTTCAAATTGTATAAGGAATGCACCCCAATGGAATTACTACAGTCATGAACTTGGGAAAAGAGGAATTGAGAAGTGTTGATACAAAGGATTTTTGTACATCAATGCAATAATTACCTGAACAAGTCAAAGGAAAAATTTAGGAAAGCAACCAGAAGTACAAAAAAAGAGAAAACCTCAAGAAAAGTGAATATTCAAACTTGGTGATATAGTGCTATCTCATTTGAGAAAGGAAAGGTTTCTGAGAAACGAGTATAATAAATTGAAGCTCAATAATAGAGGACCTTGAAGAAGACATTTAATGTTGCATACTTGCATCCCTATAGAGAAATTTAAGCGGAGGATGGAGAAAATCAATAGAATATTTGGTGGAGGGACCAAATTCTTACAACCCATAAGTTACAGTTGGAAAAAATATTTGATCAAAAAGTTTATGACAGAACTAGGAAGGAATATTATTATGATTACTTGGTCAAATGGAAGGGTCTTCCAGCCAAAGAGGTAGTTTGGATGAATTCCATAAATATCTAAAAAAATAGAAACAATATTTGCACACCTCATGGATAGGAGTGCATGAAAATATTTGTTCTAAGGGAGGTAGATGCACGAGGATCATAACATTTTTCCATTTTCCCCATGAGAGGAAAAAAATATTTGTAAATATCCTCTACAAATATCAGGGTAGTTTAGCTTATGTGTCCCTTATGGGAAAATTGCACATAGTGAGTTAGTAGAGGGATTGTAGAGAAAACTAGATGTAATTTCGAGAGAGGCACTACTAGCAAGTGACCTCCCTCTTCTATTATCATATATTTCCTTTTGTTTGTAAATGAAATCAAGTACCCTACAGACCTCACAAACACATGAAAGAGAACCAAAAATAGATCGTTCTGAGAATTCCAATCGAACTCTGTAAATATCCTCATGCATAGAGTTGAATTTTATATTTTTCATTATGGTTGTTTGGTGGGTATGGTGTGTAATGAGTTGAGCCATTCCTAAATAATAGTCCATTATTACTTTTAATATCTTGATAATTATGAAAATTTCAAATTTCTTCTTAGTTGTTTGTATTTAAAATATCTCCTTAGTTGTTTGTATCAATCGACCTTATAAATAAATGCTATTAATTCCTTTTAAGAACCAAAATGTTGTTTAAGTCCTACTGACAAAGGATGTGATTTCCTTCTTAAAAAAAAATTCTTGTAGTTGTTAAATTTTATCAAGTTATAATCCCAATTTGAGGCTTAGTTAAATTAGGTAAATCGATTTGAAACAAACCCTCTTTTCTGTGCCAAAATGGTCTAAGTTCAACAAAATGATTTTGTTACAAATTTTTGGTGTGGGACCTAATTCGAATAGATTAGGGACTAGACCCATCCAACTTCACGAGAAAGTGCACATTTATAAAACTACCGGACTGTCGGGCGAAGCTAGATATTTAGTGTTGAGGAGATATGGATTGAAGTGGAAGTTCCATACAAAAAAATAGCACTAGATACTGGATACATCGGATACATTCAGATCCCATTGTTACTGTGGGCCCAATGTGACTTAGGTGAGGCTTATATTTTTTTATTCAATTTATTTGGTTTCTCTTCAAGAAATACATAGTCATGACAGGATTGTTCTCCTTGACCGTGATTCACAAGAGGGAGGAAAAGTTTTTCATAGCGAGAGGCATTACAAAAAAATAAAGGTTGTAGGTTATGGCTTTTTGAGGGAGCAAGTGGACATTGGGTCTAAGAAAATGGGAGTCTCGAGTTTAGTCAAAAATAAAAATAAAAATAAAAATAAAATAAAAGAAAATAATAAAGGGGTCATTAGCACATAAACTTTGCTAATAATGCACAGTGGAATAATGGGTTAAGGATAACAATTAGGAACCAAAATAATATAATATCCTTTGAAATTTTTCCAAATAGAGTTTACCTTGATGATAGAGCTTAGTCTCACAATGTTTTTCAACAATTCTTTCCCTAGCTCGTACAATAACTTACTCCAAAGATTTCATTAATAGGTATTACTGTAAATACCTAAGCAAGAATAAGAATTTTTGTGTGGCTATGTGAATATAGGATCCACTAGAGATGTGCAATAATACTCATTAAATAGATCAATCTTGACCATTTCAAGTACACTTCAACATATTTTAAGGCTAAGAGCTTTTTTTTACGAAATTTTCATTCATAACATGAAAATTCAACCCACCAAGTTCAAAATTTGTCGACTAATTAATTTCTCTTTTACGAAGGAAAAACTTGTAACTTTATAGTATAAATCTGAAAAATAAAATTACATTTAACATGCATAAGGCAATAAAAATAAGAAGTTTTCCACTAAATTTTCTATATGGTTTACCTATCACATTTTATTATCTCTAAAAAAAAATCAATTTAAATATTAGTTTAATCCTACACCATTTGAAAAAATAAAAAGAGCAGTTTCATCCTCAAATATTTCAATATTTCCATGAAAAAGTTCCACTTGCTTTAAAGATAAACATAAGACATAAAGATAAGAAGAAATAAACAACATATACACTTGTAGGTTATCATTAGTTAAGGATTTGGAGGGGGTTGAACTAACGTTCAATATATTCCCTTTTAGAAGACCTGTTTGTTTTGATATTAGTGCTACTTTTGATAAACCATTGGTTTTAAAATTGTATTTTCAATTGGCACTATCGAATCTTATTATCTTAAATAAATCAATAGTTTTAATTATTTGATTCAAAAATGGCTTAAGAGGAAGGTTTGAAGTGTAACAATCCATTTAATAACCAACATGGAGTCACTAGTGACATGTATTCTTCAAATTTGTTTTGAAGACCAATTTCACATGCCTTAAAACTACATGTATTTTATCCAACTATTATATCTAGAATCTAGGAATATACCAAATGAAATTTTAATAAATTAGGCATAAACAAGACACCTCCAACACCTCATGGACCTATATTTCCTTAGTTAGCACTATCAAAACAACCCCATGCATATGAATTGTGCACAATCTAAGGACTAGATGTTCCAAGGCTCTTCTAAACAATTGTGAGTGTGGGTGGAAGAATTCTACTTCTACTAAAAAAAATATATTTCATTTCATGTGATCCATATTCCCAAGAAACAATACATGGGAGGGATTTATGATCTTCCAAATTATTCAACCAAAAATATTTTTTTCCAATTCTCCCATTCCTAAAAATAAGTAATATACCTCCTATAAAATTATATATATATATATATATATATATAACAAAACTACATAAAATTACAATCATTTTCATAAAACATCAAAACTTACTATCATAAATTAATTTTACACATAATTTCTTGAAGTGCCAGGTTTATTACATAATTATATATTTTAGTGACTATATTTGGGTGCTTGGTTGTGATCCAGGTGGATATCTATGGCCACCTTCTTATGCCACCTAGACCTCCATTTTGTTTCATCATTTTCCTTGTTTGTAGCACAATCTACTAATTTTAACAATTTTTTGGGTCCTAAAATTTGAGAGTTGTTTTTACCCCCTAGATGAAGGTTTTTTGAGGTCTACAGCAAGCCCATGGCCATAGAGAAGCACATGCTGCAAATATTGTAGTAGACGAAGAGATGTTTCCAACGAGTTATCATACGCACCAAACAAAGATCATATGACCAAGTTACAACCTCGAGAAGTTGGTAGCCCAACTAACCCCCACTGCACCAACGATCTCAAGGTCTCGGTGTGATGGGTGATGCCAAATGAATTCATCGGACGAAAATAATTGTCAACAATGCCAACACGAGATCAAGGGATTTATTCCACACTTATGTGTCGTGCTGATCAGAATAGGTCAGGGTATTTGGGCATAAGCACAAGAATTAACTCTATATTTAGCACTATCCGCTTTTTTTACCAACGCGTAAATGAGGGTAGAAAACTGTGGTAATCCAGCTCTGCACGAGAGGAAAAAACTCCAGCCACTAAGTCTCCAAGCTTCAACCATTAAGGCTCTCCAATTGTCCAGCCATCAATGCTTCGTTGTAGCCACTAAGGCTCTCTAGCCACCGAGGCTTTGCACTTCCACTAAGGCTCACAATTCAGCCACTAAGGCTTTCGAATTAGCCATAAAGGCTTTGCACTGCCACTAGGGCTCTCCAACCACTAGGGCCCAATTCTGCCACTAGGCTCTCACTTTAGCCACCAAGGCTCACCATCTTTGATATTGTGTTAAAAATGGAAGATGAAACTTATATATTGAAACTAGCAGCTCACTGGTGAGAATTTTGTGCCTGGATACTGCTCAAGGAGAATGTTATATTCAATTCATCATCATATCACAAATATATAATTTTCATCATTTTAGGGAGATTAGAAATGACTCCTAGAAAATATGGACTAACCATAATCTAGGACACACACAGAACTGAGAAACAAACTCTCTCCAATAATACATATTCTCCATTATTTTCAACTTGGAAATATCCTAAAAGGAAAGCGGATGAAAAAAAATATTACAAGTTATGTAATAATACTTGTTGGACATCAGTGGCAACATGTATTAAAATTATTCAAGGTGTGAAGAAAATTTTAAGTGAAAAAATCAATTCTCATAAGCAAGGAAAGGTAGTCCAAGAAGTAAGTGGAAAAAAAACACAAGATACACTCATGGGAAGAGAAAATGTTATTAATTCAACACCAAGTTCATTTCCATCATTTATGGCATCTGGAACATTAGGTCCCTATAATACTAGTGTATCCCTTTATTTTTATTGTTAGTATAACCCCCTTATTTTTATTTTTTTTCCCATGTAGTCCCCATATTGTTATTATTGTGCCCGATATAAGCCCACTATTGTTATCGTTGTGCCCTCGAAGTTGCTAATTTCCAAGACATTGATCTCTCTTTTATTTTATTTTTGGAGATGGTTTCATAACATACAACATATTCTATGTCATATGGATAACAAACAGATATAGAGTACTATAATGTTTTGTTTTAAATTATTGTTAAGAAAATATGACAATTTCACCAGATATAGGAATGTGACACATAACATAAAATAATACGAAAATTGCAACCACTTATTTCTATTAGTAATTAGAGAAACAATGCATTCCAATACAAATAATGTTGAAGCCCTTATAAATTGTATGAATTGATGCTCATTAAATGACTAAGCTAAAATACTGAAGCACACTTTTAAACCCTAAATGGATCCACCAAACAAATTTCACCATGTGGTTTTCTTCCCAGGATGAAGGTTAAACATGTCATGCTAATTTCTCAACAAATACAAAATAAGATAGAAAAATCGAGGATGATCCAATTCTTTTCTCCTTTCCCATTTTATAGGATTGATGGACTCTCTAAAATTATTTATTTCATTGTTTTTCTCTAAAAAAGGAGGGTAAATAACATGAGTAAATAAGATGGGAAAACACCATTGTAAATACCAAAGGGAAATACCATTCTTGTAACCTAGGTGCCACCACACTAGAGGTCAGTCTTGACCACATCAGAAAAAGGGAACATTACAAATCCTCTGTCCTTGAGATTGCTTGCCCTCAAGCAATTCACAACTATATACTAGTATGGAAATCCAATGTTGGTCAGTACCAATATGAGGGTCCCATATGAACCACTGAATCATCACAATATGCCACTGTATTACCCAACCAAGGATAGATATCCCGATTCTTGTATCCCAGATCAACCTCTGAGTCCACTACCCATCAATAGATCCACTAGCATGTGAACTGCCCCCTGGATCCCATTGAAATTGTTGACTCCACTTTCCATCAACAGATCCTCGTGGATCTTAATGACAGCATAACCCAAATTCATAGCTAATTCTTCATGGTTATAAGTATATTATGTCCCTGGATAATAATTTCCTCCCATTAATTATCTCATCAACTCGGTACTAGATCATAATCTCCTATATGTACATACTCCTAAGTTGTCAAATTTTTGCTCGATATTGGCTGACTTAAAAACCCATATGGAGGGCTTCCATAAGATTCAATTGGAAATTTTTCTCCCTTTTCCTCCAATGCATGGAGGTGTGTTGATAGAGTTGTAAGCTCTATTTATGTATCCCTGAAGATTAGTTTTTTGTGATTCCCAAGTATATTACTCTTGCTTTCTTTTGAGTGATTTGAGACTTTCCTCAACACTAGAGAACTTGTCCACTAACTCAGGACATACCCCTATGAGCTCCTCAATTTCAATATTATCCTGTAAGACACTGCCTTGGACTATTCACATTCTTTGGTTCAACATCATAATATTTGTCTTAAATTTGTTAATCTTTTCCTATGAGTCCTCTCCTAGAAATTTTGGTGCTCTACTGAATGACTCTATAGTTGTTTGCACTAGCTTATCAATTATCATAGCTCCAACTTAAGCCTTTGATCGTCTCCTTGTAAATGGATCATACTACACACTATGTTTTTCATGCTCCCAGTCATGTTCATGCTCACCCTGTTGGTTCACTACTACGGTCTCCTCACTCAAGTCTCCCTGAATGTCTTCTCCCTAGACTTCTCAACCCGTGGAGACAATCTATTTTTCATCCTCTTTGGTTGTCAAATATGGATGCACTGGTATATTTGTTTTCTCATATTCTTCGTGAAGATTCCCATCGAAATCTATAGACTTAGATGTACAAGATTTGACCTCATTAATTCCATTAAGAATAATTTCCTCCTTTCATTCTCCATGCACTTCTAAGTGCTTTTCATGTTGGCTAATTTTTATCGGCTTATCCTACAAGTCTCTTTGAATAACATCATTTTTTTTCTCACCATATAGATTTGACTACTCAGATTCTTCATGTGTGCTTTCCTGAAAATCAATGGACCCAACTATAGAAGAATCCAAATTATCAGAAGGAATCTCATCCTATTCTTCCCTCGTTGTCTCCCTCATCTTACCTAGACATCAATGGTTAGATTCCCAAGGTCCCTTGTCGATAAAGTATAATTTTTATTTATTTTTTATCTTAGCTCATTCTTGCTCCTGGTTTTACTCCCTTTAATCTTGCTTTCTCCATCAATCCTTTTCACCTCCCTTCTAAGAAGTTCTATGTTCTAATTAACCAACCTCTCAACTAATTCATAGGTAGTTGGTGATACACTAATTTTATTTCTCCAAATGGACAAGAATTTGGATCTTAGTGTTTTGAAGATGTCAACATCTCCACCTAAGAATAGGAACACAATATTTTTCATGCTTTTTTTGATGTTGTCGAGCTATGAGATTTTGTAATCCTGGTGCAAAAGTACTAGAGCATCTGAGAGATTAAGTTATCACATTCAAGAGTCAACATGAATGTTCCAAAGCTCAATTTTGCCATGAATTCAAAAAAATTTCACGTCTCCTTAAAGGTAGGAAGCATGATGTTGTCTAACCCTTGAATGGTTTCTACTATCAACTATAATGCCTCCATCATGATATCTTTATTTTAAGGTGATAGTGGTGATGTTAAATCTATGATATTGTTGAGATAGGAGGTGACTATGAACCTAACCTCTTCACAATGATATTACAAGACTTTGGGTTGTATCAAAGTAAGCATGGATGACTTGAGAGACCAATTGAGTTTCTTCCATTCTGGTTATTCCACCTAGGATAAATAGGTTTCTAATTCCTCCAACTTATGAAGGACTATTATTGACTTTGTTTGTTGCAACTCAGATCCAGTTATGAAGAGATTAGTCCCTTTTCCGTATCCTTCCCATGGATGCTTTGTTGCAGTATGGCACAGATTTCGAGAAAGGTTTGATGCCCTTACTTTTTATTTGGTCTATGGAAGTATCACTACCTAAAGGATCCCATAGTTTCTCTAATTCATCAAGAAGTTTCTTGGCATTTTCTAGAGACAATTCATCCCACATACTAGATATTGTCCAAAACCAAAACGGGAAAATATGCAAGAATACTGTGATATCCGGTAGGTAAGATGTTTTCCCAACAAATTAAAAAAACCACAAATAGAATACCCCTAAAGGAAAACTTAATATATATATATATATATATATATATATATATATATATATATGAGTTTTGCATGGTATCTAGCGCCCAACGTATTGGTTCCTCATCTCACGTATTGGTTCCTCATCTCAATTGGTGTAATGCTCGTTCCAATGCCTATGTCATGGAAGGTCGTGCACATGGTTCAATGTCTCAATCATTGGAATGGTCGCCCAGTTCCAGTGTTAGAACAACAACCTCGCCCTGGAATTTTTTTCAGTCTAGATGTATAGCTTCTCGGCCTTGACTCCTACATGACGGTTGTCGCATAGTATGATCGACCAAATATATGACCTGGTGCGAATGCGCAGAGCTATACTATCAACACCTATGGGCACTTTGTGCGGTGCTCCATGGTCTTGGAGTGTTGGATCAATCAAAAAATGCCTGCACAATGGCCCCACAATTTTAGATTTCTACCTATCGGCTTTAGCAACCTTCCAAATGTCAGCTCGTCCCTCATGGCTGTGTGATGGGCTTGACTGGACCCTCGGCCTCCAATACCTACATGTCCATGAAACAACTATGGGATGATTTTGTGGTATGGCTTCTCGACTACAAAAAAATTCCCTACAATAACGATGCTTCCACAACAACAGAATTCACCTGCAATTCAATCTTGTCGTTGGTCAATGTTCGATTTGGACAACGTGAATACAAGGAATTGACCCACCATAAGAAAAAATACTCGTCTTTGACTTCATTGTCCTGCAAATATCTAATTGTTTGACCCAGTGACAATAAGATATTCACACTAGAGAAACCACAAGCACTATTAGAAAATTTAAAAAAAACATAGAAACGGACTAAATAATAGGCAGTGGAAAGAATGTACATTTTATCAAGACAACACCATCAAAGTGTAGTTGACAAAATCCAGCAAAAAAATTTCGAGACTGCTTGAGGGGGATTTCAATCCATTTAATCAAACCATGAACGTGGAGATCCTATCCCCTTCCTTACAGACGCCACATTACCTAAATCGGGCCTCATTGGTCCATGTTCATGTGGTTGGACTCTTAAACGTATCCCCTACACTCTCAAGGTACCCACGGTCAACAATTTATGACAATAGTGAGACCGACAATGAAGAATCAAGCTTCCTACAAAATTTGGGACTTTGCAAAGAACGAGAATTGACTGCCACTAACATGGAAGCTTGGCCCTAATTCATTCAACCTTGCAATTAACATGGAATCTTGGCCCTAATTCACTCGACTTTGCAATTAACCCTTTGGTCGAAATATTTTGGCCTTTTACGACCTCTTCAATAATGAGATATTTTCACGGTCCTTCACAATAATACTCCTTGTTCGCATAAAACATAAGATAATGCATCCAAATTAAACGTTTGTCTACAACCCAAGATTTTTTTTTATTTTTTTTGGGGCTCCTTTTGAATATATAATTTTGGCCAAGTAAGAACCCTTCAATAAACAATTTGGCAAAAGTAATGTTTTCTCCTTCTTTTGCAATAAAATAATAATGCGTGAACCAATGCATAAAATTCCTCTTTCAATCAATTGAAAAATAAAACTAAATAGGGTGATACTGAATACCTCTTATGATGGACTCTTAAGATGGAAATTGCAGCTAGGGTGAGAATAAATCTCGCCAAAGTTCCCTACATGAAACCCCTAAACAATCTTGTAAATAATTTGGAATTTATCAATAAAACTCTTAGGCTGGAAGGATGCACAACTTTGATATCATTATAAGATCTCAAAGAGGAAAAGTATGAAGAGATGTAGAATGCTATAATGTTCAATTTTAAATTATTGTTAAGAAAATATGACAATTTCACCAGATACCGAAATGAAACACAAAACATAAAAAAATTTAAAAATTGAAACCACTTATTTCTATTAATAATTAGAGAAACTATACATGCGCATAAAAATAATAATGAAGCCCCTGCCAATGGAATGAATGGTTTCTCATGAAATGACTAAGCTAAAATACTGAAGCATGCTTGTGAACCCTAGATGAATCCACCAAACAAATTCCATCATGGGTTTTTCATCCTGGGATCAAGATGGAAATGGGCACGCCAAGTTCTTGAAAAATACACAATAACATAGAACAATCGAGGATGATCCAAATGCCTTGCTTCTCTCCCCTTTTATAAGCTTGATGGAATCTATAGAAGTCTTTATTTTATTATTTTTCTCTAAAAATGGAAGGTAAATACCATGAGTAAATACTATGGGCAAACACCACTATAAATAACATGAGAAAATACTATTTTTGTAACCTGGCGGACACTAGTGCTAGAGGCCAAGCCAATATTAGAGGTCTATCTTGAACACATCAGAAAAAGGGAATATTACATGTTCTTCCAAGCTATGAAATTATTATATTGACGAGAAGAGTTGAAAAGAGAAAATATAGAATAGAGAAAAGAGTTAAACCAATCAGGGATTCATAGGCCATTTCTGGATGCAATCTAGTTAGTGAAGGTTAGACTAATCAATAGTTTAGACCTCTTGTGAAAACACTTTCTTGTTGTCCTTAGGGAGTGATTCATTTGTCTAACATTTATTATATGAACAAAACAAATTATGTTAAATATTTATTCAAGATATTGAGGCACACCATCTTACCCATAGGAGAGGACAACATAGTCCAAGTTGTCACTGATAATGCATCCAATTGTGTTTGTATCGGTGAGTTATTGATGGGACATTTACCTAATTTTTTTTGGGAAAATTTTACAACACATTGTCTTTATCTATCCCTTCATGACATTGGTAAAATATGTTGAGTCGAATTAAGTATATCTTAAACAAGAAAAATGGTCAAATTCATTCTTAAGCAATGATTGGGTTTGAATATATTTAGAAAATAGAAAATTAGAAATCCACCGAGACTCGATGGCACTAGGTTTTCCACCCATTTCATTACACTGAAAAGGATGGTAGAACAAAAATATGCATTAATATCATTTGTATGTAATTATGAGTGGGTGAAATATCCTTTATGAAGGTCAGAAGGAGGTAAACTAGTAGAGTAAGAAATCTTCAAAGAAATATTTTTGTCGATGTGTAGAAAAAAAAATTTCTATTTGTGAGCCTATAGTACAAATATTGAGGATGGTAGATTCCAATGTTGCATGCATGGGTTTTGTATATGACGGCATGGGGAGAGTAAGAGAAAACATATCATTGATATGTAATAATTATAGTTTAAGATCTCAACTTATATGGGACATTGTCGACAAAAGGTGGTGTATGTTGCATAGGCCATTACATGCTACGGGGCATTTCTTAGCACCTAATTACTTTCATGTTCCTAAAGCTAGAGACATCGTGAATGAATTTTATAATTGTATAGAGATGATGTATCCTAATTCCTCAGATAAAATATTAGATACGAATAAAATCAATATCTTATAGGAAATGGATTAACCATGCTTTCACTACAACTAGGGCGATACGAGATGTGCAACATTTGAAATTCACCCCTGCTCAATGTCGGTTTCACCATGGATATGAGACTCCTCAATTCTAAATGTCTGAAATTAGGGTGTTGAGTCAAGTATGTAAGGAATCACAATAATTTATACCTTTTACGTATATTTGCAAATTATTACATGTAAATTATTGTACTAATATTAATATTATTTTCATTCTGAAAAAATAGGTCACTAGTTAATTATCATGTGAGTAGTTGGAGCATTCATTAGTTCATCCATAGCAAGAAAAGAAACCATTTATGAGCTAGGAAATTGACATATTTGGCTAGAAGTCATTAAAATTTACAATTGTGGATGAAATATTTGGAGGAGAAGATAACAACTTCAAAGATTGTATGAGAGGTTCCTCCTATTTTTAATGCATATAGTCCAACTTCACAAGCAACAATTTACAGTTATTTTCCACATCTACACATCACATCAACGAGAATGATATCTTACTTAGAGATATTATAGAGGAGAGTCTTATTAGTGATAATTCCTTGTGACTCAATACAATGATGTTGATGATGACAATGGACATGAGATAACCTACACACCTTGAGATAGTTTTGGCCTTTCATTTATGATCATGACAACATTTTCATTTCTATCAACAATTTTGTATAAGCATTTATCTTGTAAGCTATGTTTTATTTTTTTGACATTTTATGATTGAATTGTTCTAGTTCGACATGTTATGATTCTTCATTAAATGACTAAGCTAAAATACGGAAGCATGCTTGTGAACCCTAGATGGATCCACCAAACAAATTTCATCGTGGGTTTTTCACCCTGGAATCAAGAAGGAGTTGGGCATGCGAAGTTCTCGAAAAATACACAATAAGATAGAAAGATCCAGGATTATCCAAATGCCTTGCTTATTTCCCCTTTTGTAATCTTCATGGAGTCTATAGAAGTCTCTATTTTATTAGTTTTCTCTAAAAAAGGAAGGTAAATACCATGAGTTAATACTATGGGAAAACACCACTATAAATACCATGAGCAAATACCATTCTTCTAACATGGAGGTCGCCAATGCTAGAGGTCAAGCCAATGTTAAAGGTCTATCTTGACCACATCAGAAAAATGGAATATTACATGTTCTTCCAAGCTATGAAAGTATTAGGACCAAAAGAGTTGAAAAGAGAAAATATAGAATAGCTAAAAGAGTTAAACCAATAAGGGATTCATAGGCCATTTTTGGATGCACTCTAGTTAGTAATGGTTAGACCAATCACTAGTTTAGACCTCTTGTGAACACACTTTCTTATTTTCCTTAGGGAGTGATTCATTTATCTACCATTGATTATATGAAAAAAACAAATTATGCTAAATATTTATTCAAGGTATTGAGGCACGCCATTTTACCCAGAGGAGAGGACAATGCAGTCCAAGCTTTCACTGATAATGCATCCAATTGAGTTTGTATTGGTGAGTTTTTGATGGGACATTTCCCTATGTTCTTCTAGATAAATTGTGCCACACATTGTATTTATCTATCTGTTCATGAGATTGGTAAAATAGGTTGGGTCAAAGTAAATATATATCAAACAACAAAAATGGCCAAATTATTTCTTAAAAATTGATTGAGTTTGAGTATATGTAGAAAATAGAAACCTAGAAATTGATCCAGGTGGATATTGGTGGCCACCCACCCATTCCATTTGGACCCGCACCACCAGTTCTTTTACTTTTTTAGTTTCAAAACCATTTACTATTTTTAGCAGGTTTTTGTGTTCTAAACTTTCGGAGCTGTTTGGAGGCCCTAATGACCGAGGTGGATATTGGTGGTCACCAACCTATTCCATTTGAAATGCCACCATCAGTTCTTTCAGTTTTTCAGTTGCATCACAACTTACTGTTTTTAGCAATTTTTTCGGGTCCTGAAATTCCAGAGTTGTTTTGAGGCCCTAAACAAAGTTTTTTTGGGAAAAACCTGACCAACATGGGTCCATGGAATAATTTTTATCACACCAAAAGTTTTACTCCTTAGATAGATATTTCTAACGAGGTATGATGCGCATCAAAGGAGATCGTATGCCAAAGTTATGTCCCCGGGAAGTTGAAACACCAATTTACCTAAACGGGACCCATAGTCTTGGCGCTTCATCTCCTACGGTTATGTCTTTTGATGTTTAGGGTTTTGCATTATTTCTCAAGAATAAATAGGCCTTCGTGCCTCATTGTAATAGAGTTTAGAGGCATGTAGCCACCACATGTATTCTCAGAGATAAGCTACCATCGCGCTACCTAGTTTATTTCCATTCTTTCTATAAACATATTTCAGTTATTTGATATTAATGAAATGAATTATTATTTCTGTTGCATATCTGTGTTTATGTCTATTTTCGTATTTTATTGCATTCCTACATAAATCCAGATCAGTTGTATGAGAGCGGTGTGCTCTTTCTCTATTTTTCTTTGCATGTCCCCAACGCACTCAGGATATAAGGAGTTAGGGCTCAAACTGGTTGAACCCTTGCAAGATCAACCTTGCAAACCCTTACGTCCTCCCAAGGCGGAAGAAAAGAAATACAAGGGAGCATGAGATCCTATCAAAATATTGCTCGAGGAGGCCCTTAAGAAACAGAGGAATGCGATGATGGATAAATTTGCCCAGATCCTTCAATGAATGCACAGCTATGGCGCATCTGCGTCCAACAGCCACTCTGGAGGCGCCACTCCCTTCAAGGTACAGGAAAAATTTGACATTCCTGTATTTGAAGGCAAAATAGATGCAGAAACCATAGATAAATGGTTGAATTTTCTAGAAGGGTATTTCTCGGTCCATGATTTTTCCAACCGAGAAAAGATTATTTTTTCACTCCTTAAAGCCGCCCCCCATGTCAAAGACTAGTGAGAAATCTACTATGAGCAAAACGAAGAGGAGGAACCCTCTCTGTTCTCGGCCACACCCACTTGGAATTCATTCCGAGACAGCATTAAGGAACAATATTGCCCCATGGGTAGCTATGAGGACAAGTACATCCAATGGACCACGTTGCGGCAGGAAAGGGATCAAGATGTGCACGAATTGATGAATTGTTTCCATACCCTACACAAAAAGTTGGGTATTAAAGATTCAGAGAGACATTTGGTGTTCAAGTACCATAGTTGTCTTCACAGACACGTTTAGGAGGAAATGGAGTTCCTTGAAATTACCTCGCTTCGCATGGCATATGGTTATGCCGCTAAGATCGAGCAAAAATTTAAGCAGAAGAAGCAAGACTTTGGATCCACGAATTCGAAGCCAGGGAAAGATTCCCCCAGAACCATAGAATAGGGGGAAGAGCCAAAGTGGGATGACTCAGAACACCACCACAAATCCAAAGAAGGACATGGGGAAGTGGTTTTAATTTCATAACAAGCCCACTCACAGCATAAACGAGTGTCGGGCCAAACCGTCATTGGTGGCCGAATTGAAGGCACTCGAATCAGATGCATGTTCTGATCCTAAGGTAGAACCAGACAAGGGAGATGATGAAGGGAAGAAGATTATTGATGTGGACCGCAGTGCCATTGTTGTCACCACGAAGCTCTAGACGGAGGACCCCGATGGTCTAGAGGAGGGGGAGCACCTCTTCCATTTGCAGATGTGGGTGAAGAGTTCTCCACTGAAATTTCTTATCGATAGCGGAAGGCAAAAGAACCTCATTTCAACAGAGGTCGTGAATTGGCTCAACCTACTGACCATAGCACACCCGCCATCATATACCATTGGGTGGCTTCACCCAGGGAGAGATCTCCGCGTCCACCAGCACTGTCGCCTTCCATACAATATCAAGCCATTCATAGATTAGGTATTGTGTGATGTTTCTCCTCTTGATGTAGCTGATGTATTATTGGGCAAACCATACTTGTGGAGGTGAAATGATGTGTATGATTCTAGGCTTCGTGTTGTTATTATTACATTGGTAAATAACTTGTACAAGATACCGGAGATAGTACCGCCTCCTGCCATCTCTTTGACTACTACAAAACAACGCAATAAGATTGTTTCCCAAACTAGAAAATTTACTTGCATTACCATTTTCCCACAAGGAAAGAAGAAGATTGTGGCCACAAACTTGAAATAGGGCTCCCCTGCGCAGCAACAGCATATGGACAAAGTCGTGGAGGAATACGAAGACATTTTCTCCTCACCCACAGAGGTTCCTCTACACTATCAGGACAAGCTCTCCATCGATCTGAACCTCGGTGCACCGTAGCCTGATATTTCCATACCTCATGAAATTACACAGACAGGATAAGCACATGTACTATTTGAGGAAGCCAAATTTAATGAACGCATCCAGCATGTCTGCCAGAAGGTCCACGACATCCTGGACAAATCCAATACCAAGTTCAGTAGAATTTGTCTCTCATAGAGGAAATTAACGCAATGGGGACCATTGCTTCCTAAGGAGGGAGGAATGGTCCGGGTGGATATTGGTGGCCACCCACCTATTCCAGTTGGACCCGGACCATTATTTATTTCTTTTTCAGTTTCAATGCCACTTACTGTTTTTCATAGGTTTTCGGGTCCTCAACTTCCAGAGTAGTTTAGAGGCCCTAAACGAAATTTTTTAGAAAGTCGGGAGCAACATGGGTCTATGGATCGATGTTGCTCAGACCAAAATTTTTACTCCTCGGACAGATCTTTCTAACGATGTATGATGCCAAAGGAGATCGAATGCCAAAGTTGCGTCCCCGGGATGTTGAAACAACAATTTAACCAAATGGGACCCATAGTTTTGGCGCTTCATCTCCTACGAATAGGTTTTTTTATGTTTAGGGTTTTTCATTTTTTCTCAACAATAAATAGGCCTTCGAGCCTCATTATAACAGCATTCGGAGGCATGTAGCCGCCACATCTCTTCTCAGAGATAAGCTACCATCGTCCTAGATAGTTTATTTCCATTCTTTCTATAAACATATTTCAATTATTTTATATTAAAGAAATGAAGTATTATTTCCATTGCATCTCTGTGTTTATGTATATTTCTATACTTTATTGCATTCCTGCATAAATTATAATCAGTGGTATGAGAGTGGTCTACTCTTTCTCTGTTTTTATTTGCATGTCCCCAACACTATCAGGCTATAAGGAGTTAGGGCTCGATCTTGTTGAACCCTTGCAAGATCAGCCTCGCAAACCCCGACGACCTCCCATGGAGGAAGAAAAGAAATATGAGGGAGTAGGAGATCCTATCAAAATATTTCTCGAGAAGGCCCTTGAGAAACAAAGCAACACGATGATGGATAACTTTCCCTAGATCCTTCAACAGCTGCCCACCTATGACACATCTGCATCCAACAACCACTCTACAGGTGCCACTCCCTTCAAGGTACAGATAAACTTTGACATTCCTATATTTGAAGGCAAAATAGATGTAGACATCGTAGATAAATGGTTGAATTTGCTAGAAGGGTATTTCTAGGTCCATGATTTCTCCAACTGAGAAAATATTGTTTTTTCAGTCCTCAAAGTCGCCCCCCCCATGTCAAAGACTGGTGGGAAACCTACTATGAGAAAAAGGACGAGGGGTAACCCTCTCTCTTCTCAGCCACACCCACTTGGAATCTGTTTTGAGACAGCATCAAGGAACAATATTACCCCATGGGGAGCTATAAGGACAAGTACATCCAGTGGACTACGGTGCGGTAGGAAAGGGCTCAAGATGTGCACAAACTGATGAATTTGTTCCATACCCTACGCACAAGGTTGGGCATTAAAGATTTAGAGAGACATTTGGTGCTCAAGTATCGCAGTAATCTTCACAGATATGTTTAGGAGGAAATGGATTTCCTCGTCATTACCTCTCCTGGCACGGCATATCGTCGTGCCGCTAAGATTGAGTAGAAATTTAAGCAGAACAAGCGAGAATTTTGATCCGTGAATCCAAAGCCAGGGAAAGGCGCCCCCGAACCATAGAACAGGGGGCAGAGCCAAAGCGGGGTGACTCTAAACACCATCAAAAATCAAAACAAGGACATGGGGAAGTGGTGAGAATTTCATAACAGCCCCACTCACAACACAAATGAGTGTTGGGCCAAACAGTCGTTGGTGGCCGAACTAAAGGCACCTAAATAATATGTATGTTCTGATCCTGAGCCAGAACCAGAAAAGGGAGATGACAAAGGGAAGAAGATCATTGATGTGGACCCCAGTGTCACTGTTTCCACTACCAAGCTCTAAAGGGAGGACCTCGAGGGTCCAGAGGAGAGGGAGCGCCTCTTCCATTCGCAGATGTGGGTGAAGCGTTCTCCACTACAATTTCTTAACAATAGCAGAAGCCAAAATAACCTCATTTCAGAAGAGGTCGTGAAGTGGCTCAGCCTACCACCCATACCACACCCGTAGCTGTATACCATCCTGTGGCTTCATCTAGGGAGAGATCTCCATGTCCACCAACAGTTTCGCCTTCTGTACAACGTCAAGCCATTCACGGATGAGGTATTGTGTGATGTTGCTCCTCTTGATGTAGCTGATGTATTATTGGGCCAACCATACTTGTGGAGGAGACATGCTATGTATGATTCTAGTCCTTGTGCTTTTATTATTACTTTGGGAAATAACTTGTACACAATATCGGAGATAGTACCCCCTCTTGCCATCACTGTGACTACTACAAAACAACGCGGAAACATTGTTTCCCAAACCAGGAAATTTATTTGCATTACCATTCGACCATAAGGAAAGAATACGATTATGGCCATAGCCTCAGAACAAGGCTCTTCTTCACAGCAAGAGCATATGGACAAAGTCATGGAGGATTACAAGGACATTTTTCCTTACCCATACAGGTTCCTCTACATTGTCAAGACAAGCACTTCATCGATCTGACCCCCGGCACACTGCCGCCTAATATTTCCATACATCATGCGATTACACAAACATAATACACACATGTACTATCTGTGGAAACCAAATTTATTGAATGCATCCAACATGTCCTCCAATAGATCCACAATATCATGGACAAATCCATTACCAAGTTTAGCAAAATTTGCCTCTCATGGAGGAACTTAATGCAATGGTGACCATTGCTTCCTAAGGAGGGAGGAATGCTCCAGGTGGATATTGGTGGCCACCCACATATTCCGTTTGGACCTACACCATCATTTCTTTCAGTTTTTCAGTTTCAGAACCACTTACTATGTTTAGCAATTTTTCGGGTATTGAACTTCCGGAGCCGTTTGGAGGCCCTAAAAGACGTTTTTTGGGAAACCCGGGAGAAACATGGGTCCATGGACCGATATTTCTCACAAAAAATTGTACTCCTTGGATAGATATTTCTAACGTGGTATGACGCGCGTCAAACAGAGATCGTATGCCAAAATTACGTCCCCAGGAAGTTGAAACACCAATTTACCCAAACGGGACCCATAGTTTTGCCGCTTCATCTCCTACGGTTAGATTTTTTGATGTTTAGGGTTTTTCATTATTTCTCAACAATAAATAGACCTTTGAGCCTCATTGTAACAGAGTTCAGAGGCATGTAGCCGCCACATCTCTTCTTCGAGATAAGCTACCATTGCCCTAGCTAGTTTATTTCCATTTTGTCTGTAAACATATTTCAACTATTTGATATTAATGAAATGAAGTATTATTCCCCCTGCATCTCTGTGTTTATGTCTATTTTGGTATTTTATTGCATTCCTGCATAAATCCGGATCAGTGGTATCACAACGGTCTGCTCTTTCTCTATTTTTCTCTCATGTCCCCAACGCGGTCACGGTATAAGGAGTTAGGGCTTGATCTGGTTGAACCCTTGCAATATCAGCCTTGCAAACCCTGAAAACCTCCCATGTCAGAAGAAAATAAAGACGAGGGAGAAAGAGATCCTATGAAAATATTTCTTGAGGAGGCCCTTAAGAAACAGAGGAACGCGATGACGGATAACTTTGCCCAGATCCTTCAACAACTGCCCACCTACAACACATCTACATACAACAACCACTCTGGAGGCGCCACTCCCTTCAAGGTACATGCAAACTTTGTCATTCCTATATTTTAAGGCTAGATAGATGCAGAAGTTGTAGATAAATGGTTGAATTTTCTAGAAGGGTATTTCTCGGTCCATGATATCTCCAACCGAGGAAATATTATTTTTTCACTCCACAAAGCCACCCCCCATGTCAAAGACTGGTGGGAAACCTATTGTGAGCAAAAGGACGAGGGGGAACTCTCTCTATTCTCAGCCACACCCACTTGGAATTTGTTCCGTGATGGTATCAAGGAACAATATTACCTCGTGGGGAGCTATAAGGAAAAATACATCCAATGGACAACGCTGCGGGAATAAAGGGATCGATATGTGCACGAACTGATGAATTTGTTCTATACCCTGTGGACAAATTTGGGCATTAAATATTCAGAGAGACATTTTATGCTCAAGTACCGCAGCTTTCTTCACAAACACATTCAGGAGGAAATGGAGTTCCTCTACATTACCTCGCTTGGCACAGCATATCACTATTCCGCCAAGATCGAGCATAAATTTAAGCAGAAGAAGTGAGACTTTGGATCCGCGAATCCGAATCTAGAGAAAGGCGCCCCCGAACCATAGAACAGGGAGCAGAGCCAAAGCAGGGCAACTTAGAACACCAACAAATATCCAAATAAGGACATGGTGAAGTGGTGTGAATTTCATAATAGCCCCACTCACATCACAAATGAGTGTCAGGCCAAACAGTTGCTGGTGGTCAAACTAAAGGCACCCGAATTAGATGCATGTTTTAATCCTGAGGTAGAACCAGGAAAGGGAGATGAAAAAGGGAATAATATCATTTATGCAGACCCCAGTGCCATTGTTTCCACCACCAAGCTCCAGAGGGGGGACCACAAGGGTCGAGAGGAGGGGGAGCACCTCTTCTATTCTCAGATGTGGGTGAAGGGTTCTCCGCTGCAATATCTTGTCGATAGCGGAAGCCAAAAGAACCTCATTTCAGTAGAGGTCGTGAAGCGTCTCAACCTACCGACCATAGTACACCCTTAGCTGTATACCATTTGGTGGGTTCACCCAGGGATAAATCTCCACGTCCACCAATAGTTCCGCCTTCCATACAACATCAAGCCATTCACGGATGAGGTATTGTGTGATGTTTCTCCTCTTCTTGTAGATGATGTATTATTGGGCCAACCATACTTATGGAGGCGACATGCTGTGTATGAGTCTAGGCCTTGTTATTTTATTATTACTTTGGGAAATAACTTGTACAAGATACCAGAGGTAGTATCGCCTCCTGCCATCTCTTTGGCTACTACAAAACAACACAGTAAGATTGTTTCCCAAACCAAAAAATTGAATTTCATTACCATTCGCCCACAAGGAAAGAAGAAGATTATGGCCACAACCTCGAAACAAGGCTCCGCTATACAACAACATCATATGGACAAAGTCGTGGAGGAATACGGGGACATTTTCTGCTCACCCATAGAGGTTCCTCTAC
This sequence comes from Pinus albicaulis, assembly GCA_034641835.2. Classification (NCBI taxonomy): domain Eukaryota; kingdom Viridiplantae; phylum Streptophyta; class Pinopsida; order Pinales; family Pinaceae; genus Pinus; species Pinus albicaulis. Next base: position 890,991,630 of record CM076582.1, on the reverse strand, counting down.
ATTGTCACAACAAGCAATCCGTCAATCTGATCTCCGGTGCACCGACGCCTCATATTGTCATACCTCATGCAGTTATACAGATAGAATCCACACATTTAATGTCTGAGGAAACCAAATTTATTGAACGCATCTAGCATGTCCACCATCATGTTCCCCAGCAGGTCCACGACATCCTGGAGAAATCCAATACCAAGTTTAGCAGAATTTTCCTCTCATGGAGGAGCTTAACGCAATGGGGACCATTGCTTCCTAAGGATGGAGGAATGATCTAGGTGGATATTGGTGGCCACCCTCCTATTCCATTTGGACCCGTACCATCAATTCTTTCATTTTTTCAGTTTCAGTACCACTTACTATTTTTAGCATGTTTTCGGGTCTTGAACTTTCAAAGCCGTTTGGAGGCCCAAAACAACGTTTTTTGGGAAAACCTAGAGCAACATGGGTCCATGGACCGATGTTTCTCACACCAGAAGTTTTACTCATTGGATAGATATTTCTAACGAGGTATGATGCATGTCAAACAGAGATCGTATGCCAAAGTTATGTCCCGGGGCAGTTGAAACACCAATTTACCCAAACGGGACCCATAGTTTTTGCGCTTCATCTCCTACGGTTAGGTTTTTTGATGTTTAGGGTTTTGCATTGTTTCTCAACAATAAATAGGCCTTCGAGCCTCATTGTAACGGAGTTCAGAGGCATGTATCTGCCACATTTATGATCATGATCATAACATTTTCATTTCTATCAACAATATTGTATAAGCATTTATCTTGTAAGCTACGTTTTAACTTTTTGACATTTTAGGATTGAATTGTTATCATTTGACATGTTATGATTCTTCATTACTTTCATTGCATTTTTTTGTAAGATTTAAAATATTTCCTTTATACATAACATGTTTTAACTATAATACAAAATGAGCATGAAGTAAAGGTTATAAATTCAAAATTCAGTCCTAAACCTGAAATGATTGCTCTTGGCCTTCAAGAAGTCTCTTTAGGATATTGTGGATATGTAGAGATTGTGGATAGGCCCAAGGAGACTCTTTCTCCACTAGTGGTCTGAATGTTTGTAGATGGCATTTACCTTTTCCAAGTTTACAAACATGGCCTTTACATTTTCTAGGTTTACATGGATTTATTTAGTGACTCACACATAAATTTCCTTGTATATCACTTGAAGTCTACTTTTAATATGGAATATCTCAATCTTTATATTTGATTCTAAGTTTGAGTTTGATGCATTTTGTTTCTCATTATTTTTAGAACATTTTAAATAAGAGGGGTCAATAACATCTTAGACATGGTAGATTAATATTGAAGATAACTAAACAAGAATATATTTCTCAAAGGAAAAAAATAATGAGTTTTTTTTTTATAACATAATGATTATTTGGCCTTGATTATGACTATCCAAAACTTGAGTGGTATGGATAAAAAATATTACACAGTTCTATTTAAGACAATAATGATTATTATTTAAATTTCAAAAATTTTGAAAAAATTATATATTTGAAATTCTATAAAATATATATTCTTGAATTCTGTAAAATATATATATAACATATTACACAGTTTTATTTCAGAAATCTCTAACAACAATAATGATTATTATTTAAGTTTTAAATATTTTGAAAAAATTGTATATTTAAAACTCTGTAAGTCTATAAAATATATATTCTTATTTTTTTTGGGTTATTTTACATTTTTTTTTTGGCTATAGAACAGAAATCAAAGTCGAATTTGATATATATATATATATTTTTTTTTTTTGGGTATAGAATGGAATTTAAATTCGAATACCATATCTTTATATCACATTAATGAGAATAATATCTTGTTTAGAGATATTTTGGAGGAGAGTTTTATTAGTGATAATGCTTCAGGACTCAATACAATGATGTCGATGATGACAATGGAGATGAGATGATCTACAGACTTTGAGATAGTTTTGGATTTTCATTTATGATCATGATTATAACATTTTCATTTCTATCAATAACTTTGAGATAGTTTTGGCTTTTCATTTATGATCATGATTATAACATTTTCATTTCTATCAATAATTTTGTATAAGCATTTATCTTGTAACCTACTTTTAACTTTTTGACAGTTTATGTTTGAATTGTTATTGTTTGACATATTATTATTCTTCATTACTTTCCTTGCATTGTTTTGTAAAATTTAAAACATTTCCTTTATACCTAACATGTTTTAATTATAAGAGCATGAAGTAAAGGTTATAAATTCAAAATTATGTTCTAAACCAAATATCATTACTCTTGGTGTTCAAGAAAGCTCTACAAGAGATTGTGGATATGTCAAGGGGGACTCTTTCTCCACCAGTTGTCTGAATGTTTGTAGATGGCATTTACATTTTCCAAGTTTACATGAATTTATTTAGTGAATCACACATAAATTTCCTTGTATATCACTTGAAGTCTACTTTTAATATCCAATATCTCAATTTTTACATTTAATTTTCAATTCGAATTTTGTGACTTATATTACATGTTTTCCTAATCTACACTTGATGCATTTTATTTCTCACTATTTTTAAAATATTTTAAATAAGAAAGGTCAATATTTTAAAACATGGTAGATTAATTAATATTGAAGATAAGTAAACAAGAATATCTTTATTAGGAATTTGACTTCTATGATCCATAAGTAAACCAGAATATCTTTATTAGGGAAGGCCGAAATTGAGATGATGTGGCATTGGATATGGAATAAATATGTGTAGAAAAAGGGAAGGAAGAAGACACACGGAATTAGAAATGAATACGAACGGCATTGTTAGTGAAATTATTGATGTTACTGGTGATTGGCCCAAGTCTTTTCGCGTGCGCGTACTTTGAATCATAATTTGGTTCCATCCACGTAGGCCACTATATATACTTACATACCAAGCCAATCAAGCAAGCAAAATTTGTTTGCGAAATTCCATTCCAGTGAATATAGTTAAAATTTGCTGGAAGAAATTGCTGTAATGGCTAGCATTTTTGTTGCTTCTTCTCCTCTGTCGACAGGTAGCAGCAGGAGCGTGATCAGGAGGACGGCCAATCATCATCCTAATGTCTGGGATGACGATTTTGTGCAATCTCTTCAATCCCCTTATACTGTGAGTAACAATATTAATCTTTCTTCTATCATGCCATTGTACGTAAATTTCTATTTCGTCTGAACAGATTAGATGAAGTATATATATCACTTTTGTTAATGATCACTAACTGTATTAATTGAAGAGGATTCTTACTATGGAGAACGCGCGGAGACACTTATTAGTGAGATTAAGCTCATGCTTAGTGGTGAAGGAGATGAATTAATGATCACCCCATCTGCTTATGACACAGCATGGGTAGCCAGAGTGCCCGCCATTGATGGTTCTTCCCGCCCGCAATTTCCCCAAACAGTTGATTGGATTTTGAAAAACCAGTTAAAAGACGGTTCATGGGGAACTGAGTCGCAATTTCTACTCTCCGACCGCCTGCTTGCCACTCTTTCTTGTGTTCTTGCGCTCCATAAATGGAAACTTGGGGATGTGCAAGTAGAGCAGGGTAAGAATTAAGTTTCGGATATGAGAATTGCGTTTCAAATTTATTTATCATTGTAATTATGTAGGTTTAATATTCTCAATGTAGAGGTTAATACTAGCAATGTGATAATTTTCCAATTTATCACATATTTTAAGGTTTTCATATAAGGGGGAGAGTAAGACTGACTAGAGTTTCTAAACTTGGATAAAGAGATAATTTTTGTGGATATAAAACTTGCAGTAACCTCGTGATCATGTAATTGTAATGACAATTGCCATTGATTTGTATATACAGGCGTTGAATTTATCAAAAGCAATCTGGAAGCAATAAAGGATGAAAGCGATCAGGATAGCTGTGTAACAGATTTTGAGATCATCTTTCCTTCCTTGTTAAGAGAAGCTCAATCTTTGCACCTCGGACTTCCCTATGACCTGCCTTATGTGCATATGCTCCAGATGAAACGGCAGGAGAGATTAGCCAAGTATGTGAATTCAAATTAACATGATATTGTCAATTCAACAACCGAATTAGACCTAATGCTGTGCAAATTCTAATAAATGAATGTTGCAGTCTCTCCAGGGACGAAATTCATGGCGGAACATTGTTGTCATCTTTGGAGGGCATACCAGATATGGTGGAGTGGGAAAGAATAATGAATGTTCAAAGCCAAGATGGGTCTTTCTCAGGCTCACCTGCTTCTACTGCCTGTGTCTTCATTCACACTGGAGACATGAAATGCCTTGAATTCTTGAACAACGTACTCGCAAAGTTTGGCAGTTTTGGTATGTATGGAGGTTTTATGTTGTTTGCAGCCTGGCCCTATTTTTACGTTCTAGCTTTACTTTTTAAATTTCATTATGTTTAATTAACTGCGCATATTGCAGTTCCCTTCCTGTATCCTGTGGATCTGCTGGAAGGCCTTTTAATGGTGGATAATATTGTGCGTCTTGGAATCGATAGACACTTTGAAAAGGAAATCAAGGAAATTCTCGATTGTGTTTACAGGTATCATAAAACTTTTAATTTGACTAACCTTCCCTTCCTTAGTTTCTCTGAAAATCCTTCAACGTAACATTTATGACATGTCCTGCATACAGGCATTGGAACGAAAGACCGAACCCCGTTGCAGACCTTGAGATCACTGCTATGGGATTTCGACTTCTTCGGCTGCATCGGTACAGTGTAACTCCAGGTGGCTACTATGGATACTATCAATTAGTTCAAAAATTCATTGTGTTTATTTTTTAAGGGGTTACACGTTTAAATCTAGAGGGATAGGGATATAGTATTCAGAACTTTATAGAGGCAATTTTATTTAGATTGGACATTTTAGGAATAGTAGGGATAGAGATAAGAGTAAGATCAATTTTTTAACCTTCCCAAAATTTTAAAATATTTTCAAAATTTGAAGTTCAAAAATCCTTGAATTTTAATATTGAAATTAATATGAAAAAAAAGCCTTTTATCTCACAAACAAGAATATCTGATACAGTAGCCTTTTATCTCTGATACGTTGATTTAATATCTGAATTAAAATTATCATTCTTCTCCCTTCTGACCTTTCGGCATCGTATTAACAGCCGTTTTCGACCACTTCAAAGATGCCAATGGGCATTTCTTTGGCTCAACCAGTCAATTTAACAGAGACGTAGCAAGCATGTTGAGCCTGTATAGAGCTTCCCAGCTCGCATTTCCTGGAGAAAGTATTTTGGATGAAGCTAGAGACTTCGCCACAAAATATTTAAGAGAAGCTCTTCAGAAAAGGGAGATTTTCACTGCATGGAACAACAAACAAAATCTCAGCCATGAGGTAAACTACTGTCCATACATGTGGACTCGCTTATTTGTTTTCTCAACAGAAGAAGCTATTGGACGAGTTTCTAATATTTTGTTTACCATGCTCAGATTCAATATGAGCTGGACAATTCTTGGCATGTGAGTGTCCCTAGAGTGGAAGCAAAGAGATATTGTCAGGTGTATAGCTCAGATTATGTACGCCTAACCAAAAGTCTTTACAAGTAAGTTTATTTTCACTTTCATTCTTTTCATCCTTTTTCAAAATTTAGCATAATTTACAGGTTCTTTCTTTACTTGCCTTGTTGACAATGATAATAGGACTAACCAGATGCTGCATTTTTTCTAATTTAAGACTGCCAAGAGTGAACAACCAAAAAATTTTAGAGCTGGCCAAACTCGACTTCAACATTGTCCAGGCAATTCATCAAAAAGAGATGAAGAATGTCACCAAGTAATTAACCAACTTCATGATTTTGGCTATTATTCCAAAATGTCGTATATATCCACTTTAATTGTTCAGTTTCAAATTTATTCTAATCCCTTCTTTGATTCGTTCTGCACCACAGCTGGTTTAAACATTCAGAATTACCTTTATTACCCTTCGGTCGAGAGAGGCCTGTGGAATTTTTCTTTTTAGTGGCAGCGGGCACGTATGAGCCCCACTATGCCAAATGCAGATTCCTCTTTTCAAAAGTGGCATGCTTGTGTACTTTTTTGGATGATATGTATGATACATATGGAACCCTTGATGAATTGAAGCTGTTCACCGAGGCTGTGAGAAGGTAGGATGTTATTCCAATTATCATCACCATCTGTATTGGCATTCCATATCATTTTTTTTTGTGCCTAATTATATTATGATGGCTCTTCAGATGGGACCTTTCCTTGACAGAAAGCCTTCCACACTATATGAAACTCTGCTACAAAATCTTTTACGACATTGTTCACGAAGTGGTTCGGGAGGCAGAGAAGTTACAGGGGCGCGAATTGCTTAGCTTTTTCAGAAAGGAAGTAAGTAGTACTGATGAATTTGTGAATTCTTTTTATCTGACTTAGCGTGCAGGAATGAACATTAAGATTATTTGCTAATCTCAATCTTGAAATTATCAGTGGGAGGAGTATCTTCTGTCGTATAATCAAGACGCTGAATGGTTAGCATATGAGTACGTGCCAAGCTTGGAGGAGTACACAAAGAACGGGATCATCTCCATCGGCCAACGTATACTTCTGGTGAGTGGAGTGTTATTGATGGAGGGGCAAATCCTTTGCCAAGAGACGTTGGAGCAATTATATTATCCAGGAAGACGTGTTCTTACAGAGCTGAATTGCATCATTACCCGCCTAACCGACGACATACAGACATATAAAGCTGAGAAGGCGTCCAATATTGAATGTTATATGAAAGAACATCCTGGAAGTACAGAGGAAGTGGCTGTGAATTACATGTACAGCCTTCTGGAACCGGCAGTGAAGGAGCTCACCTGGGAGTTTCTGAAGCCCCACAGCTTCAATATCCCATTCGAGTGCAAGAAGATGGTGATGGAAGAGACTAGAGTGACGATGGTGTTTTTCAAGGAAGGAGATGGTTTTAGCATTTCTAAAACAAAAATGAAGGACTGCATCAAGGACTGTCTAATTAAGCCACTGCCACTGTAACTCATATGATATGATTTTGAGTCTGACCACCTGCTTTCCACATGAAGATGTGCATACATCATCTGATAATCAACTTGTTTCAATATGAGCTTTCACAGAGAGACGAAGACAGTTCAATGGAATTAAAATATATTGATTGAACGTGGACGCTTGGAATTTAGAATATAAGCATGTTTACTTTTGGTGGAGATGTTTTTCAGATTTTAATTTAATTATCAATTTGGAATTTAGAATATAAGTATGTTTGGTTGTGGAGGAGCTTTTTCAGATTTTAATTTAATTATGAAATTCATGTGGATGGTAGAGATTTGATTTCTCAAAATTTGAATGAAGGTTGAAATTTATTTGAAAGTAATATATTTTTTTAGTATTTTTAATTAAATTTATTAATTAAAAAATATTAGAAGATAAAATTTTATATAAAATGTTTTATGGCTTTTTAGCTATGTATTATTGATCAAATTTCATATAAAATAAGTTATATGAATGATGTGTTTTTGGTTATTTAGTATTGATAAATAGTTTTATCGTAATAAATTAAAAATATCTATAATAATTAATAGAATCTACAATTTTTTTTTTTACCATATATATATAATTTATATATTAATTTTTTTTATTAATAATTATAATACACATTTATTAAAAAAATTTATTAGTAAGTATAATACACATTAAAAGATACCATACAATCTAGAGATATATAGACATTAGATATATATATGAAAATCTTTGAAATGTCATACTTATTACACATTACTGTGTAATATGGAAATAATAATAAAATTAAATTTAGGCATGCACAAATAAAAAAAAAAAATTCACAAATAAATATACAACATACCATATATCTATCACTCACTCGGTCATAGAAATCATCACTCACTCCCTCGAAATCATAATATCACTCATAGAAATCATCTTGAAATCATAATATCACTAAAAGAAATCATAATATGTACCGCTGTATGTTTGAATAGCTTGATATGATCCTTCACTGCTATCCTCTGAAACATCGGTTATAACAGATCCAATATATGCAGAATTGTGGAAACTATATGAACCAGAAGTCATTGATTTATGTTAAACGTGCGAGTTTTTTTAAATCTAAAGTTAAATATTCATATTTACATTTAATAAATAGATAAGTATAACATTTTTTTTTTCCCGAGAAAAAATCGAAGTTTCTATTATCTGAAACAAAAGTTGCATCACATATGTCGTAGCATTCCATAAGTCCTTGTCCCCAGAGGGAACAAGGAAAAAAAGACCGGCCAACCAACACCCATGGGAGTGAAGGTTCCAACTGTCAAATCAAGATATCACTCAGAGACCATATTAGACAAAAGACCTGCTAAAGTAGTAAAATAACATAGAAACCATAAGCATGTCATCAGTTCGGGCCTCTGAATAAGGAGAAACACCTGACATATATGACAATGGCACAAAGCCATCGAAAACCTGACCTCTCCACAACAAAGAGACCAACAAGTTCAATAAAATAATAATGTGTTATGTAATCAGTGAAATCCATAAATATACAAAAAACATATATTTTTGTAGAAAATATGAGGCAACAAATATACATAGCTCCAGAAGATATAACAATGCTGGAGAAAATAAAACAACAAATATAAACATGACTCTGCATGATGAGGGAAGGCCCTCCATCAGTATGGTCTAGTGTCCGACACACGGACCACCATACCATCCTTTTCTTCTATTGACCATGAGCCTTGAGCTTGTCTAAGACCGATCTTAGACATAATGTCAGCTTGTTGGTTTCGTTCCCTGTAAATATGGCGAACAGAAATCCGTGTAACATGTGTTTTTAGTAATAGAATCTCATCAAGAATATGCAGTAATAAATAATTTTGACATCTACGCATGTTGTTAAACCAATTTATGACATTCAATGAGTCCCCAAAGATTTGAATTCAGGCGATATCCAGGTGAAGTAACCAGCACAACGAGATTTTTAAGTTTTGTAGCTCTACAAAGTTGTTTGTCCCTGTGCCAAAATTGATAGAGGCCGCAAAAGAAATGTTTTAGTTTTTGTGAATGACCATGCCAGTCCCAGATAGCCCCTAAGCAACCACTCCATCAAAATAGGCCCAAGGAGTATCTGGGAGAATGATTTCGTTTAGCACTCGTCTCGGATTAGCAGTTGAGGAAGTGGATGAGGAGGCCATGAATATTGCAGCACTTTGACCTGCCACTAGTGCCGAGGAGGAAAGGGAATATTTGAAAACACATTTGTTCCTAGACAACCAAATGCCCCAGGAAATAATCAATGGTAGAAATCTGTGATTTGGATCTTTGCATCTCTCCCACCAGGACTTCCATGCATCGTTACAATTATTTCCGGCCCAGAAAAAATCCACATCACAGTGTGTAATAGTATATTCCCAGAACTTCCTGGCGAAGGGACAAAAGATGAACAAGTGGTCAATAGTTTCCTCCATCTCTTTACATAGACAACACCACCCGGGACCATTAAGGAAGCGTTTTTGTAGAGAATCCCACGTCGACACTTTCAGGAAGACAATGTTCCAGGAAAATAACTTGGAATTTGCATGGAAACTGAGCTCCCACAGAGCCTTGTACCACCATTATTTATTCCCTTCCTCCTTAGTGGCCATAATATAACCATATCCAACCTTGGGTGAGTATATCCTAGATTTTGAATGAATCTAGACAAAAATACCAGGAGACTCTTTTAAACGCACTCAGGTATTCTCCAACTCTTTTATGTAGGCCTTCCATTCATCAACCCACTGATTTTCCAGTCCAATCTTATCCACTTTTCTCCAATCCTAAGCCCAAATGGTGGACTGACCAGGTGCATTGATCTGGGCAAGCATAATAAGGCCCTTCTGGTGCAAAGAAGCCCTAAGACCCTCCGAGAGAAAATAGTTTTCATTGCAGCCAACCCAAGGGTCCAGACCAATCCTTAGGTTTGGCAATCTTATCCCACGCCACCCAAGGAAGAATTTTCTTGTTCTCCTTGCCCGACCAAAGGAATTTGTTGTAGATGCTTCTGATTTTGTTGAGAATACCAACAAGGACCCATGCCAAACTGATCCAATAGACATGGATGGCTAATAAAACATATTTTATAAGAACTAATCTTCTTGCTCTAGAGAGCCACTTATGACTCCATGAATTAATTATTTTTTCAATTTTTGAGACCAGCCAATACCAATATTGTTTGTGATCCCCATCTAGCTTAAGCAGAAAGCATAACTACTTAATGCATGTTCCCAATGACACTTGTAAAAAAGGAAGGAGGCCAGAAGTCCATAAGAGGCCAGCTTTGGAAATTCCCTCATGTGCGAGGGAGGACTTCTGATTGTTGATAGTTAGGCATGTTGCCTTCATGAAAAGATCCAAGATTTCCTTTAATGTTTTGACTTCGCACCTATTACCGCTGTTGAATAACATAATTTCATCCACAAAAAGGAGATGCGTAATGATAAAATTAGAATCTACTTCAATACCCCCAAGGGTCCCAGATCTTCTGGCCTGGTGAATGAGTTGACGAAGGCCTTCAGTTGCCAGAAGGAATAGTAATGGTGATAATGGACATCCCTGTCTCAAGCCTCTCTGATTTGAAAAGTATTGTGAGGTTGCTCCATTAATAAGAAAAACAAAAGAAATATTAATAATACAGCTCATAACCCAATTAATAAAATAAATATGGAACCCAAGATGGGTCAATATAAGTCTAAGGTATAACCAATTGATTCTATCATATGCCTTAGAGAGATCAATATTTACAACCATACATCTTTTGTGGGATAGTTTAATACTGTGGAGAGTCTCTTGTGCCACCCCAATGGCTTCATGAATTTTCCTTCCATCCAGGAAGCCAAATTGTTCTTTTGATATGGATCTTGAGAGGATAGGATTTAATATATTGGAAATCGTTTTAAAAATAACTTTATAGAGACAATTACAAAGGGGTATAGGACAAAAGTCGTCAAAAGAGGATGAAGCATATTTTCTTGGAACGAGGGTAAAAAATGTAGATTTGATGACGTCATGAATGTGGCCTAGTGACCGAGATTCCTCCACCACATTTGTAATGGCGTCCCCCATCAGGTCAAAAAAGTGTTGAAAGAATTCCACAGTCCAACCATCAGGCCCAGGGCTTTGTCACCGTGTATAACTTTTAAAATATGTTCAATCTCCTTCTTTTCCACAGGGGCCAAGAGTATATTATTTCTCTCTTCGTCAGCATAACGAGGAAAAAGCTGAGAAACTTGAATGAGCTCCTTGATATTAACCCCTTCCTGAGCAGTATAAAGGCTTTTGAAATGATATTTCCCCATAGAAGAAAGATCTTTGAAAGTCTTCGCCTTAATCCCGGCTGAATTTTCCATTTCCTAAATGGTATTGGTGTTTTTCCTCCCCTTAGCATAATTGTGAATTTTTTTGTATTTCATCTCCCACTGCAAGCCAAATCGCCCTACTTCTCAAGCACCAAATATCTTCTCTATCATTAAGGATTTTCTTCCTTATAGCTTCCAACGCTTTGATCTTATTCCGAGCCTCCTCATCCACAAAACCCTTCTCCGCATCACTGTAAAATGAACCCAAGGACTCATTGATAATGTTAATTGATTCCATATCTTTTTGGGCCTTATTTTTGGCCCAATGAATGGTGGTTTTTTAAATATTTTTCATGTTATCAATGAATTCCTAGGCATGTGAGTAGCCCTCATCCACCAGGGGGTAGCTCCAATGATCAACCACCAATTGGTGATAATACGCCTCCTTGAGCCAACCAATGTTGAATTTGAAGGGAGAAGGAGGCTTCTTGAATGGACCCACCAGCTCCAAGAGAATAAGGGAATGGTCTGAGATCCCACCATAGCCAATTCATTGCTGAAAGCCAATAGGACTGTTTGAAAAGTCATTACATAAAGGGAACCACTACAGTCTTTTGGCAATGTTGGCCTCACCCACTCTATTGTTCCTCTAAGTGGGAGTTATTTTTGTAAGAGAGGGATCGAAAAGGGACCCATATCGCATCATCTTCAAGAAGTAATCTGCCAGAGGATCAATCCGAGCACATGGACCCCAAGCTTCATAATGGCGCAAGAAAAAATTTAAGTTGCCCCCCACAATCAGGTTTGGGCCATTCATAAAGGATTTGCTCCTCAAACTGTTCCAGAAAGAAATTCTCTCCACACAGGGACCATAAATATTTACCACCGAAAAATTTGAACCGAGTTCCATGGAGTAGGCCTCCACACCAATCAAGGATTTTGATGTCCAACAATTGATCAAATTAACTGAATTGTTCTTAAGGCCAGTCATAAGTCCACCGAAGTGGCCCTTGACATCAGAAGAAACAAAGGTCCAATTTGGAAGAAAAGAAGACATAAATTGAGTGATCTGTGCCCCAATACCCAAGGTTTCCTCGAGCATGATGATGTTCGGATGGTGCAAATGAACAAGGTTTTTAAAGGCTAGTTTTTTGGGCTCACTAGCTAAACCCCTGCAATTAAAAGAGAGAAAAATCATTTGGAAACAAGGTTCAGGGAACTTGCCGCTCTGAGCGCCCATTTGAGGGACAATTGTTTGCCATCAACAATGTCAATAATGGCCTTGAGTTGGGCTTTAGAAAGGGCATACTTCTTACCCCTGAGTTTTTTACCTTTCTCGATATTGGGCGGTTTCCCCAGACCCCTAAAAAGTTCCTTATCAATAATTTTTTTCTCTTTGGGTCTCAAATTATAAGGGACGATGTCAATGGATAGATTGGGAATTGTGGTAATAATAATGGCCATAGCCATAGATAAGTTACTAACACACATAGAGGGAGAGGAAGTAAGCTTGGAGGGACCAGGCTTAGTCAAAATATTGAATAAAAGATCAAAATAGTTTAAAATAGGGGAGGAGGGGCAAGGGTAAGTACCCGCTAAATCCAAAGTAGGATCAGTAGGGGGAGGTAGCGGCTGCTTCACCACCATGTCCATCACCTCCATCTGGACCACCACGACTGGAGATTGACCATACATTTGGTTTAATTGCAATAGACATCTTCATCAACAAATGTAAAGCAATGGCTAACAAATACAAGTAATTAATAAATAGAGAAGACATGGCAAAAAGCAACAGTACCGACAAAATTGTTACATTGAGACACAAAGAATAAGCAACTATTGTGCAGAAACAGAGACCAATGAAACTATCATCTTAACCCCTAACCCCTTAAACACTAATTCCGAGCCCCTAACCCATTTAACCCCTAAACCATAAACCTCTAAACCCTTAACCCCTAACCCCTAAAACCTTAACCCCTAACCCATTTAACCCCCTAAACCCCTAAAACCCTAACCCATTTAATCCCATAAACCCTAAACCTCTAAACCCTTAACCCGTAACCCCTTAAACCCTAATTCCCAACCCCTAACCCATTTAACCCCTAAAAATTTAAAACCCTAACCCATTTAACCCCCATAAACCATTCAAACCATAACCCATTTAACCCCTAAACCCTAACCCCATTAACCCCTAACCCATAAAATCCTTAACTGTTAAATCCCCTAACTCCCTAAACCTCTAAATCCCTAACCCATTTAACCCTCTAAACCCTAAACCTCTAACCCCTTAAACCCTAACCCCTTCAAACCTAATTCCCAACCCTAACCCATTTAACCCTGTATACCCCTAAACCCTTAACCCATTTAACCCCTAAAACCGTAAACCTCTAAACCTCTAACCCATTTAAACCCTAACCCTAAACCTCTAAACCCTTAACCCCTAACCCATAAACCCTTAACCCCTAAACCACCAAACCCCTAACCCATTTAACCCCCTAAACCCTAAACCTCTAAACCGTAACCCTTAACCCCTAACCCCTTAAACCTTAATTCCCGACCCCTAACCCATTTAACCCCCTACCCTATCCCCATTAACCCCTAACCCCTAACCCATAAAATCCTTAACTGCTAAATCCCTCAACCCCCCTAAACCTCTAAATCCCTAACCATTTTAACCCCCTAAACCCTAAACCTCTAACCCCTTAACCTCTTAACCCCTAACCCCTAACCCCGAAAATCCTTAACTTCTAAATCCCCTAACCCCCTAAACCTCTAAACCCCTTGTTAGGAATCTGTAATCAGCAAGATTGGCAAAGTCCGATCACAAAAACAACATCGTTTCAACCACTTAGGGATTCTAGGATCTAGCCCTCCTGAATCCGGAGAGGGATCTCTCCAATAATTGCAAAGATGGATTTGTCTTTGAAGTTTGGGGTAATAATATTAGGCTAGTTATGAAGGCCAAGGGTTTGTTTTGTTTTTGGATGGTTGAGCATGATTATTTTTGAGGGAAAAGTTCTAAGTGTAGAAAGTTTCAAAGGTGAAAAGTTGCAAGAAAATATAACATCTTTGGCTAAAAGATAGATATAACGCTGGTTTTTAGTCCATTGGGCTATGGAGTCATATCTGGGCTTTAATTGAGCAACAAAATCAAGAGTGATCCAAGGGGAAAGTCATCTATATCACAAGATTATTGAGATTAAAATGATGAAATGGAAACAATAAAGTGTTGGAGGGGTGGAAACTGATAATAATTTCACAAGGGATTTATAGTCAGTCCAAACAAGAAAAGCCTCTTAAGTAACTGTTTAAAACCAACCAAGGACAGGGCTAACCATAAAATTCTTGGGCAATTTTGTATTAAAGAAGCTTAATTGACAAACAATCCAGTAATCCACATAATTACTTTCAGAAAGTATGAAAACACATAAGAGAAACAAAGTGTAACCTAAGATCAGATAAGGTACTTTTAAACCTGGTCTACTTTCGGCCAACGCCAAGGGAAATCTTCAGAACCTGCCTTTGGAGAATAGAAACTAGAAACAGGGCTAACCATGAACTTTCTAGTTTAAATTTAATAAGCGAATGATGAAAATAACTTTCAAGAACAATGTTTAAAGAAAACAGTAGGACGAGGGAACGCCAGCATTCCTAGCTGCTTAAACTGTATTGAACCATTCTTAAATAAACAAATTTGAGGAAAACATTGAGATAAATATTTTCAGTCAGAGAAGGTTAGTGATATACAGTAGGTCCTGACTCTATGCATGTTGTTCTTTATAAGAGAAAAGTGAACAATATGACATACATAGAAGGAAAAACAATAACAAAGAAAGAGGCACTTCACCAGTGATATAGACCAGGATCCCAAGAAACAGATTGTTATTGATGTCAAACCAGTTACAGTCTTTAAGTCCAATGTTTCAGTTCAACAATCATCTTCACTATTCAACCTAACTAATCTATCACAAGAAGAGCTCCAAAGGCCAATGAACACTATTTACAATCAGAAGCTTAAGCTCAAATGTATTTCAAAGTTCTGCAACCAACAATTTCTCATCTTCTACAGAAGTATTTATAGAAGAATGAGGAGGTGAGATCTGATAAAAGATCTCCAATTACAATTAATACAGACTTAATGTTTTCTTGGCCCTTGAGGGGATCAATAAGAAACTTACATAGGTGTCCTTTGTATTAAATGTTTTTACATAAAGATTTAGCTCGGTGGGAGCTTTTGTTGACTTTGAGGCTCTGTATCATGTTTGGAGTAACTCTGCAGATATTTCTTGCATTAATTTTCCTTGCAGAACTAACTCTTCTGGCTACGCTGAGGCGAATATCTTCATTTGATCAATAGCTTCAGCCTCTGTTTGAATAATTTGAGGCAACAGGTGGCACTGTGGTAGCTGAGAAATCAATTTGCCTCAGATGTGGCGGTGGAGGATTTCCTGTCTGATAAAACACTTTAGGTTTTCCTTAAACTATGTTTTGAATCAGGGATTAGGCTTTTGATAATAATTCTTACCCGTGGTCCCCGCAAATCTATTTTCCATCCTCTGTCCTGGTGCATTTTTGTCTTCGACACTGATACTCTTTGACTGTGTTTCA
Organism: Pinus albicaulis; assembly: GCA_034641835.2. Lineage (NCBI taxonomy): Eukaryota > Viridiplantae > Streptophyta > Pinopsida > Pinales > Pinaceae > Pinus > Pinus albicaulis. The sequence continues at coordinate 890,975,697 of CM076582.1, read as the reverse complement.
TTTATTGCGTTTTTGCTGGAGTGTGGGGTTATGCAGGGGTGATATGACATCGAGGCCTCATGAAACCTTGATGAAATGTGAAGTTCAAAACCTTGCGATCAATTTCAATTAGTGAATCGAAGGCAGGAGGATCGTCACCCTCAAACTTTGATCTTTCTTCAGCATAGCAGAAAATCATTTAAACCCTGCAAAATACGAACAAACATTATATAATCCTGTGTTTATAGGTTTATTGCTACGGAGGCATGTGGAGGAAGTGCAGTTGTTGGATGGCATCATCCAACGGTCAGGATTGATTGGAGAAGGTGGAGGAAAGATTAAATCAGAGCCGTTGAGCGCGCAGAGATCGACGGTCGAGGGTGAGGTGGGAAAGTCAAAACGGAGAATCGTTGACTGGGCGACGGAATCAAGGCGATGGAATATGGACCGTCGATCTGCAGATCAGATCGACGGCGGAGATTAACTGGATGACATGTCGTAGCCTGGTTAACTATCGGGCATCTTCGGCGAGCGGTAGCCGTCGGATGGGCGGCCTCAAATCTGACGGTGTATGGCAATATCGCTCGGTGTCTAGGTCTGAACAATAACACGCGATGGATGGCGGTTTTCTGAACAGTGCCCAGGACGCGTGTCAACTACCGTATGGAATCACTGGCGATTGGGGAAAATAGATTTCGCCCAAAGGTGGTGCGATGGATACCGCCGGTTTTGGGAAATCGGCTTATGGACGGCGGGGACCATAGGGAGACGGACTCTGCACTGCCGATCTGCAGATCAGATCGACAGTGGAGGTTAATTTGAAATTCGGACCGACGGATGTCTAAAATATAATAAACCGACGAGTTTTAATATATATCCAAAGGTTTTAAACTTTGGGCTGAGGAAATATAAGATGACTTGTCGCTCGATTGCGAGGCCTTAGGGTGCATGGGAGGATGATATGACTGGGGGATAGAAAGGAGGAGCTAATCGCATCGGAGTTTTTAGAACCACGGAAAAAGACTTGCGCCTTTGGAATTTAGCGATGCGATAAGCGCTGTGAGGGGTTTAGCATCTGGTTGTAGGGTGCGGGCATGAGGGGGAAGTGGTTGCGACCTGGCCCAAAGGGGCTTAAACCCTTATGCACAAACATGTGTTTTTTTATGGATTTCCAATGCTTTTCAAGGGGATTTGAGGGTTCCGACAAGGCTTAAAATTCGGTTTTAAACCTTATAAAAATGGATTTTCATGAATGGAAGAAGAGAACTCATGAAAAATAGAGGAATTTTATGGAGAAATGGGGAAGAAAATGAAGGTTAGTTTTGGAAGAAGGGGAAAAGGGAAATGGTGCTTGCAGTAGTATTCTAGCCTGGAAATCAATAGGATTTCTGAGTTCTAAAGGGAAACAACATTGAAGTTTTGGACAGAGGAAAGGCATGAGGCCTTCAAGAGTCTTCAAGAGCCAACACTTTTTAGTAATAAAATTTGTTCCTTGAAGGCTCAAAAAGTCTTAGCCACCTTTTGCTATAGCAAATATTATAGGTGGCTAACAGTGGCTCCACTTGGGGATGATGTCTTCTTGAAGGCATCAAGAACTTCAGACTTGCATTCTCTGGGAGGCTGATCAGTTGCCTCATCCGTTGTGTTCTCTGGGAGGTTGACCTATGCCTGATCCATTGGGCTGCCCTTCCTTTGCTGGGATGATCTCCTCTGAAAACATATTTAGCAGCCGTGAAAACAATGGACCTTTCCTTAACAAGCTTTCTACCTACCCAATCCTACTGATCTAACATTTTTTCTTCTTAGAGTGCACTTGGATTGGAAAAATATTTTCTCAACATTTTATTCTTTTGAAAATAGGAAATCTAATCTATTTGTATTCCTTATTTCTCCATGGACCCAGATTAAATAGTTGAGTCCATATGATTCTCTACCTAATCTATTGTCGATTGGGATTAAACTGTCCAACAGACTTTATTCTCTAAATTCTACAACAGAAATTGAAAAGCAGTCAAGTCAAGATTAAGCTATTTGACTTGCTGTGATCCATGGCATAAAAACAAGATGCACATAGATATTATTTTGCAGAAAATTAAATCAAAATAGAAGGCTTAAGATTTGAAAACTCAAAGTACTGCCTTCTCTTTCTACAACTCTGTTTTGACTCTTATGTTTGAGCTATTCCTTCTTTGTCCTATGGTTCAGACTTTGAGCATGTTAGAACTAGATTTATATTATTATTATTATTATTATTTTTACTCAGAAAATAAAACAGATTTGAGTCATCTCTCTTGGAAACTTAGGTTCAGGTTTTGATCTTCTTTGAACCTTTAATTTCTATCCTAATCTATCTACTGATAAGCCAAGATTAAACAGTTTGGCAAATCGAATTAACTATCCTATCAGCAGAAAATTTTAAAGCTAATTAGTCAAGATTAGACAGTTTGACTAATTAGAAATGCGTTTTTTAGGAGTGGCATTTGAGCTTGCACACTTTCAGATTTGTTTCTCTTTTTTGGTATGGGGCTGTACCTTTCTTGTTTTGTCAATCTGCCGTCTTTTATTTGTTTTTGTATTTTTGTTTTTCTTTGGAGACAAAAATCAACAACTATCTAAATGCTCAGAACTGAGCTTTATTTACATTCCTATCTAACCTATTCTAAACATGGAGTATTTACACATTCATATGATACAAAAGTGCCAATGCAGCCAGCTGAGTAATGTCAAGATGAAAAAGAAACTCTGGCTGCTTGTCATAGGTATCCATAGTACATTTTTAAGATTACTCTTCAAAACTAAGGCTATCACGGAAGGTGATGAATTTTCATGTATCTGGCTCTTGAAAAGGATCATTTCTTGAGAATTTGAGCCAATTTGGATTTCCACACACTCTTCCAAAGGTTCAACAAATAAAAGATGAAGGTTCTCTTCTTTTTGGTCCTCCATGTCTGGTAGATTGTCTGCTTGCAAGACCTCAGCTTTGAGGAGCATATCTTCAGAAATTTTCTTGGAAGCATCATCATTCTTAACAGAAAAGGAAGAATATTCTTCTTGGGAAGATTGTATATCCTCAGTAGGACAGTCTTCTATTTTTTCCTCTCCCTCTTCTTCATCATCATCTGAACTGGAGGACTCATCATATTTGGCAGTGTTGTCCTCTTGTAGCCCTGGTAAGCTCTGTTTTAGTGGACTGTACTCTATGAGGAGGTTATTATATTCTTGAGTAGGGGTATGCTCAATTTCTTCCTCTTTTTCAAGAGAAGGCTCCTTGATTTCAACTTGCTCAAAAATTTATTTGTTTCTTTCCTCCTCATCCTTTGAGCCAAAAGTCTGCTGAGTCCCAATAACATGGAAATTATTACTGATGAATTGAAATGAAGCAGAGCAAAGATCGAATGGATCTTGACTCACTTCTAGACTTTGAAAACTTTCATCCTCAGTATCACAAATAGTCTACACTGGCTCATTACTTCTTTGAAGGAACTGATCTTCCTCCCAAAAATCTGCTAATGATGATCCTGCAAAATTAATCTTTGTTTGGGAAGCATCATCACTAGATAGATCAAGGTTAGGAGAATAAAGAATATAAGTAATACTACCAATCAAACATACTGGGTTATCAACAGGTCCTTCTTCATTCTGATCTACAAAAGAACTTTCTAAATCTGTACAACAAAGTTCTCTATGTGAATGGGAAAGAGTGTTTATTTTGTAGAAAGTTTCAGAGAGCTACTATTTATAAATAGTCTGATCTATCTCTTTTTCTGTCAAAGGGGAAGATCTTTCTATGTTCCTTTGAACAGGAGTACAACAGTTCTCTGTCTCTTCTAAAGACTGATTTTTAGGCTGGATTTGTTCTTGAGCCTCACCTATAAGGGATGATGAATGAATATTTGAGTTTTTAGGGATATCTCGAGGAATGTTCTTTACTTCTTGGATCATCTCTTCCTCAACTAATTCAACTATGTTCTTAAAGTTTTTCAATACGATATTAAACTCATGAATGGCTGTTAAAAGATATTTAGGATGGATTTCTTTCAAAGCTTCCTCATTATACATAATGTGTTGGGTGATGTTTTGTGCTGGATCATAATATATTGCACCCAATGATAATGATGTAGTGTTTTATTTATAGTTCTCATAGAACACATATTTAAGGTCTCTTAAAGAAAACAAACTACTAGATCTTAAGGGTTCATACCAATCCCTAGCTTTTCCTTCTAATGTTAACATGAAAATTTTCATTAGGCAGTCTTCATGCCATTCAACTTTCAACCTCCATACATGTATATGAAATTTTATGAGATGTAATAAAGGGTCATCAAAATTTTCACCTTGAAAAACAGGCAATTTTTCATCCCAATTCACCTGGGGCATCTTATGTGGAAACCCAGGGATATGATCTCTACTCATTGGGGCATATCTCCGTTGTATTCTTGGAATCATGTTTGTAAATCAGGAAAGAGGTCACTGTGTCTGGTCAATTAGTTCAAGGTCTTCTACTAGGGGAGTCATTTGGTCCTTTGGAAGTTTCAGAGTGTGGAGTCACCAGGGGGAAATTTTTAGCTCTTTTCAGAGGTAAATTTTTTTTATGTTCCAACACCATATGACTCTTGTAGAGCTGCAAGGTTTTCAAGAACTGAATTAGCTCTCAAGGGTGATCTGAAAATAGTTGATAATTTAATCCTAGGAGATTTCCTAAGGAAACTTTCGGGGCAATCAACTATCTCAGGTAGATTAGGGTCAAGATGGGCTCTAGTGTGAATCTTTCTAGGAGCCACTATGCTGTGTTTTTCAGACCCAAATAAAATAGGAAAATTTCAACCAGGTATGAAAATATTTGAATGGTCAACCAATCTGTTTAGACAATTTTAATCCTACAGTTATCTGACTGAGATTGAATGATGTAGCAATGATGAGGGTTCTTCCCAGTGGAGTCTTAAGGTCTGCTAAGGATTGTGGAGTCGCCAAGTGGAAGTTTTTAGCTCTTTTGGAGGTAAAAGGTTTTATGGTCCACCACCATGTTTATTGGATACCAATCTGAAATATTTTTAGGTTTTTCTGAGTTATTTTTTAGTTGTGTGGTTCCTAATAATGTCCTAACTTTGTTTCAAAACTTAGCTATGGTTAAGAGACAAAGGCAGTCTATTCTTATGGCTAAGCCAGCTGATTTTTCAAGGTTTAGATAAAGTCTTATGAGAATCCTAGGGTTGGCCTAGTTTTTCACTGATTCAAACAAGTTTCATCATGATTACCATTCTTTGGTAGTGCTTGAAAAGGATGCTTTTCACCCACAAAGGTTTGTATGAATTTTAAAGGAAATTGAGATGAAGGCTCAACTCAGTTCCCCACCGGAGTCACCAGAAATGTTAGGAATCTGTAATCAGCAAGATTGGCAAAGTCCGATCATAGAAACAACATCGTTTCAACCACTTTGGGATTCTAGGATCTAGCCCTCCTGAATCCGGAGAGGGATCTCTCTAATAAGTGCAAAGATGGATTTGTCTTTGAAGTGTGTTGGAGAGAGGGTAATAGAACATCTTTGGCTAAAAGATAGATATAACGCTGGTTTTTAGTCCATTGGGCTATGGAGTCATATCTGGGCTTTATTGAGCAACAACCTCAAGAGTGATCCAAGGGGCAAGTCATCTATATCACAAGATTATTCAGATTAAAATGATGAAATGGAAACAATAAAGTGTTGGAGGGGTGGAAACTGATAATAATTTCACAAAAGATTTATAGTCAGTCCAAACAAGAAAAGCCTCTTAAGTAACTGTTTAAAACCAACCAAGGACAGGGCTAACCATAAACTTCTTGGGCAAGTTTGTATTAAAGCAACTTAATTGACAAACAATCCAGTAATCCACATAATTACTTTTAGAAAGTATGAAAACACATAAGAGAAACAAAGTGTAACCTAAGATCAGATAAGGTACTTTTAAACCTGGTCTGCTTTCAACCAACACCAAGGGAAATCTTCAGAATCTGCCTTTGGAGAATAGAAACTAGAAACAGGGCTAACCATGAACTTTCTAGTCTAACTTTAATAAGCGAATGATGAAAATAACTTTCAAGAACAATGTTTAAAGCAAACATTAGGACGAGGGAACGCCAACATTCCTAACTGCTTAAACTGTATTGAACCATTCTTAAATAAACGAATTTGAGGAAAACATTGAGATAAAGATTTTCAGTCAGAGAAGGTTACTGATATACAGAAGGTCCTGACTCTATGCGTGTTGTTCTTTATAAGAGAAAAGTGAACAATATGACATACATAGAAGGAAAAACAATAACAAAGAAAGAGGCACTTCACCAGTGATATAGACTGGGATCCCAATAAACAGATTTTTATTGATGTCAAACCAGTTACAGTCTTTAAGTCCAATGTTTCAGTTCAGCAATCATCTTCACTATTCAGCCTAACTAATCTATCACAAGAAGAGCTCCAAGGGCCAGTGAACACTATTTACAATCAGAATTTTAAGCTCAAATGTATTTCAAAGTTCTGCAACCAACAGTTTCTCATCTTCTACAGAAGTATTTATAGAAGAATGAGGAGGTGAGATCTGATAAAAGATCTCCAATTACAATTAATACAGACTTAATGGTTTCTTGGCCCTTGAGGGTCTCATTAAGAAACTTACATAGGTGTCCTCTGTATTAAATGTTTTTACATAAAGATTTAGCTCGATGGGAGCTTTTGTTGACTTTGAGGCTCTGTATCATGTTTGGAGTAACTCTGCAGATATTTCTTGCATTAATTTTCCTTACAGAAGTATCTCTTATGGCTGTGCTGAGGCAAATATCTTCATTTGATCAATAACTTCAGCCTCTGTTTCAATACTTTGAGGCAACAGGTGGCACTGTGGTAGCTGAGAAATCAATTTGCCTCAGATGTGGCGGTGGAGGCTTTCCTGTCTAATAAAACACTTTAGGTTTTCCTTAAACTGTGTTTTAAATCAGGGATTAGGATTTTGATAATAATTCTTAGCCGTGATCCCAGCAAATCTGTTTTCCATCCTCTGTCCTGGAGCATTTTTGTCTTCGACACTGATACTCTTTGACTGTGTTTGATTTATTGCGTTTTTGCTGGAGTGCGGGGTTATGCAGGGGTGATATGACATCGAGGCCTCATGAAACCTTGATGAAACGTGAAGTTCAAAACCTTGCGATGAATTTCATTTGGTGAATCGAAGGCAGAAGGATTGTCACCCTCAAACTTCGATCTTTCTTCAGCATAGCGGAAAATCATTTAAACCCTGCAAAATACAAACAAACATTATATAATCCTACATTTATAGGTTTATTACTGTGGAGGAATGTGGAGGAAGCGTGGTCGTTGGATGGTATCATCCAACGGTCAGGATTGATTGGAGAAGGCGGAAGAAATATTAAATCAGAGCCGTCGATCACGCAGAGATTGACGGTCGAGGGCGAGGGGGGAAAGTCAAAACAGAGAATCGTTGACTGGGTGACAGAATCAGGGCGATCGAATATGGACCGTCGATCTGTAGATCAGATCGATGACGGAGATTAACTAGATGGCGCGCCGTAGCCTGGTTAACTATCGGGCATCTTCGGCGAGCGGTAGCCGTCAGATGGGCGGCCTCAGATCGGATGGTGTACGGCAATATCGCTCAGCATCTACGTCCGAACAATAACGCGCGATGGACGGCGGCTTTCTGAACAGTGCCCAAGATGCGTGTCGACCAACGTATGGAATCACTGGTGATTGGGGAAAATAGCTTTCGCCCAAAGGAGGTGCGATGGATACCGCCGGTTTTGGGCAATCGGCTTATGGACGGCGAGGACCACCGGGAGACGGACTCCGCACCGTCGATTTGCAGATCAGATCGACAGTGGAGGTTAATTTGAAATTCGGACCGACAGATGTCTAAAATATAATAAACCGATGAGTTTTCATATATATCCAAAGGTTTTAAACTTTGGGCAGAGGAAATATAAGATGACTTGGCACCCGATTGCGGGGCCTTAGGGCACATGGGAGGATGATATGACTGGGGGATAGAAAGGAGGAGCTAATCGCATCGAAGTTTTTAGAACCACGGAAAAAGACTTGCGCCTTCGGAATTTAGCGATGTGATAAGTGCTGTGAGGGGTTTAGCATCTGGTTGTAGGGTGCGGGCATGAGGGGGAAGTGGTTGTGACCTAGCCCAAAGGGGCTTAAACCCTTACGCACAAACATGTGTTTTTTTATTGATTTCCAATGCTTTTCATGGGGATTTGAGGGTTTCGACAAGGCTTAAAAGTGGGTTTTAAACCTTATAAAAATGGATTTTCATGAATGGAAGAAGAGAACTCATGAAAAATAGAGGAATTTTATGGAGAAATGGGGAAGCAAATGAAGGTTAGTTTTGGAAGAAGGGGAAAAGGGAAATGGTGCTTGCAGCAGTATTCTGGCCTGGAAATCAGCAGGATTTCTGAGTTCTGAAGGGAAACAGCAGTGAAGTTTTGGACAGAGGAAAGGCATGAGGCCTTCAAGAGTCTTCAAGAGCCAACACGTTTTAGTAATAAAATTTGTTCCTTGAAGGCTCAAAAAGTCTTAGCCACCTTTTTCTATAACAAATATTATAGGTGGCTAACACCCCTAACTCATTTAACACCCTAAACCCTAAACCTCTAATCCTTAACCCCTAACCCCTTAAACCCTAATTCCCAACCCGTAACCCATTTAACCCCCTAAACCCCTAAAACCCCTAAAACCCTAACCCATTTAACCCCCTAAACCCTAACCCCATTAATCTCTAACGACCCCTAACCCCTAAAATCCTTAACTGCTAAATCCCCTAACCTGCTAAACCTCTAAACCCTAACCCATTTAACCCCCTAAACCCTAAACGTCTAACCCCTTAACCCCTGACCCCTTAACCCCTAATTCCCAACCCCTAACCCATTTAACCCCCTATACCCTTAGACCCCTAACCCGTTTAACCCCCTAAACCTTAAACCTCTAAACCATTAACCCTTAAACCCTAATTCCCAACCCCTAACCCATTTAACCCCTAAACCCCTAAAACCCTAACCCATTTAACCCCCTAAACCCTAAACCTCTAAACCCTTAAACCCCTAAACCACTAACACCTGAACCCCTAACCCCTTAACCGCTAAACCCCTAAACCGTTAATGCTTATCCCATAACCCATTAACCCCTCACCCCTAACCCTTAAAATCCTTAACTGCTAAACCCCCTACCCCTAAGCCCCTAATCCCTTAACCACTAACTCATTATTCTCCTAACCCCTAATTTTGCCTAAGTCCCCTAACCCCTAAGCCCCTAATCCCCAATCCCTTAAACACTAACTCATTATTCCCCTAACCCCTAAATGCACCTAAATCCCCTAACCCCCCAATCCTTAACCCCTTAACCACTAACTCATTATTCCCCTAACCCCTAAATGGGCCTAAATATCGTATCCCATAAGCCCCCAATCCCGAACCCCTTAACCCCTAAGCCCATAATCCTTAACCCCTTAACCGCTAAATCATTATTCCCCTAACCCCTAAACCTTAAACCTCTAACCCCTAAGCCCCTAACCCTTAATCCCTTAACCACTAACTCATTATTCCCCTAACCCTTATAACAATCCTTAAAACCCATTGGGATTAGGTATTACAAACGATATCAGGTCTAGTTGGGACCTACGATCGAGTTAATTCCCCCTTACTATTAAGGTGGAATACCATGAGAAAAACCATGGGTTGCAAAAAACTCTCCTAAATTTACTATTTGATCTCAATTTTATTTTAATAATTAATTAATTAATTCTTTAAAAACTCTTCTAGATAAATCACATAATTTTTTTAAGATCGACGCCTTTCGAACCACTCATTGTGTGGTTCATCCTCAATGTTTTTAAAATAAATTTATTAGAATGAAATTATATTGATTTTTGAAGATTTCTTTTAAACAATTGTTAAACAACAATGGGTATGATATTAAAAATGATAATTGGAGGGCATAATATTAAAAATGAGGTTGGGAAAAATAGAGGGCGGGAGTATTCATTTTTCATTTAAATTTTAGACCTCCAGTTAAAATAACATTTCTCCCACCCAGTATGGAGCTGGAGCATGGAAGAAGCTATCCGCAAGGAGTTTTGAGGGTTTGCAGGTGCGGGCAATAGAAAACTATGGAGAAAATACGCAGAGGAGGATGGGGGCACTGGAAACTGGGAGGAAGGTGAATGGAGTAGTGGACGGATCAGGAAATCACATAATGAGGGAGAGAGATGCAGGCAAGTTTTGCAGGTTGAAAAAGAAAGGGATATCTTGCATTGCATAGATCGGCCTCGACATTATAAGCGTATGTTCTTCCCATTCCTTAGTAAAATTTCTGAAGTGAATCATAAGCAATTGTACTGCAGCCATTCACATTCCTGATTTCCATAAAAATGTTATAACAGCCCCATGAGAGCGACCCAATGGTTATCTTGTTGTGAATGTTAATGGTGGATTTAATCAGATGCGTATAGGAGTAAGTACGAAGAGTTCAACAGGCAATACTTCTTTTGGTTCCTTTTTGAAAGTTATGTAGGTGTTCAATCTTGTATATTTATACACTGTTTTTTAATGTGCAGATCTGTGATATGGTTGCCATTGCAAGGATTATGAATGTTGTGCTTGTCATACCAACCTTAGATCACAGTTCTTTTTGGGATGATCCAAGGTATTTATATATTTCTTTGATTTGTCATGACTTCACATGCAGAAAAATATACTGTCGTTACTTTCTGCTTTGGAACTCTGAAAACCTTGGTTGATATTGAAATGCTTAAATACTGCAGTGAGTTTAAAGATATATTTGATGTTCATCACTTTGTTGACACACTAAAGGAAGATGTGCACATTATTGAATCCTTACCAGCATTCTTAAAAAATTTTGAGTCTTTAAAGAAGGCTCTTGTTTCATAGTCAAAGGTGAAATAATCTTATGTTCTTTTTAATACTTTCCTTGGATATAATCTTCTTGTTGATTTTTCGGTGATAGTTTTCATATGTTACCCTAAATATATTCTAGGATTGTAGCTAACAATTTTGTTAGCTGTCCAATCTATAGGCGTCCTTCTACACCCTAAAATTGGATTAACAACTATAAATACCCACTAATTTACTAAATCAAAATCCCAAGGACAGTTTGTTTTCTCTAATTCATTATGCATTCCTAAAGCTGAGATTCATCCAATACGTGTGATTCTAAAAATGGTGATCTGAAATTTATCTAGAGAGAATACTCATTTTGATTTTGGGCCACAGTTCTCTATTTTTCTGGATTGCAATTTTGGGTTGCATTTTGACAATCTGCATTGAGTCTTTGGCTTTGTTTCCCGGGCGCATTTCTGGTCCGTGATCCCAAACCTAGGAGGAGTATTCGGGCACTATGGTGTCCTTTTGGGCTGTGTTTCATCCTTCAAGGTCAAATTTTCAAACCCCATCACCAGTTAATCTTGATTCTTATCTATTATAGCTACCAGTGGTTATTATTGTAGGAAGAAAGCTGAAGTATACATCACAACTTCACAAATGATCTTCCACAATGCACTAAAGGAAGAAAGTTAACTTTGTGGAGTCATGGGTCGAAGGTTCAAAGTTTGTATAGAGCCACTGCACTATAAAAATGACTACTCAATAGATTAGCTTAAGAAACCAGAGTTCACAAAAAAGCCCCTAGATCTTGCCTAAGATTGTACAAACAAGCCCCTTCCACTATGGGTACTCTCCATAGGACATCATCAAGTTCGGCATGCCTTCATATTGATTGATGCATGAAGAGGTTATTCCCCTCAGCCTTATATATTAGGAGAGAATTCATCTCACTTTAGAGTTCACCTAGGATTGTATAGACACCCCACTTATGCTCTAGGTACTCTCTAGAGGGCATCATCAAGTTCTACATCAGCATCTTAACAATAATAGACAAAGTCAATGATACTTCCTCCTCTTCCTCTACTATTATTTCCAACAATGATGTTAATGTTGCCAGTGTTTTAGCATTTAGGAGTGCCCTTATCACTTTATCATTTAGCGTTTAGGAAACACTCCCATAGTCAATTTATGACTTCTTGCACCCTCTAATATTATTGATTTTTTCTTAATCATAATATTATCTTGTCATTCATTTTTCAGCTTTTCCAAAAAATATTAGTGTTTCTCAGTTTTCTTACAATTAATGTCAGTTTATTCAGAAGTATAATACAAAGTTCTGTAAAATTTTGGACATTACTAGAAATCACCACATTCAATCATGCCCTGCTATGTTTAAATTCTCACTTGGTTAACACCAATATCTCAGAAAAGCCATCAAAAGATTAGTTCTTGGAATGGAGACAAAATCCACTCGCACTAAAATACTTGCAGTACTATCAATGATAAAGGGTTGTACCATGACCAGTAAATTGTAATAATAGTTTTGTGAATAATCAAGCTTATAGTAATTATATTGTTCATGCAATTCAAAAGAATACGTCTCAAAATTATTAGCATGCGTAAATTGTAATAACAATTTTGTGAACAATCTAGCTTCTAGTAATTATATTGTTCACGCAATTCAAAAGAATATGTCTCGAAATTATGAGCATGCGCATAGAGACACAGTTGATGTTTGTAGATTTGAAAACAACCAACACAATGTGGCATCATCTCAAAACAAATGATATTAATCAGACCACAACATTACATGTCACTAATAAAAAAAACATCCTAATACCACTTAATAGTACAGTTTGAAAGAACGACCTGTAGTTCCTCCTTGGCTACAGATACCAGGAGGAGATGGTATTGGTAAGATACAGGCACTTGCTCTCTCATATCGCAGTTTTAGTCACATGAGAAGAAACATGCAGTATATACTATACATCCAAGATAAACCTGAATAAACAAACTAATAACTCGATTCAACGTGATTGGATAAAAAATACTCAAATGGTGGTAGCATACAATAACTACAAATTTTAAATTGATTTTCAAATTTTCAACGTACTTCAGTGTACCATGAAATTACAATGTTGTAATAGTACATGAATGGAAACAACTTATTTAACGAGAGCCACAACAAGAGTAGAGACCCACAAACAGTTTTTTCCACTCACTTCTGGTTATGCTCATATAAGAGTAGAGCAGCAGTAGTATACTTTAGGTCGAAAATAATCACAAAAAACAGAAAGCACAAAGGGCTCACTTCCTCTTGAACATCTTAAAAGTATCCCTCAATGGGTTCTAATAGTTTGATAATGAACATCATAATTCATGTTATTGAGCTTCAGGCACTTCAGTTCTTCAGTTACCAATTCAAAACTATATTATGACACCATCTCCATTATTTCTGACATTTGAACCCCCAAAAAAAATCTCTATCACTTTTCTGATAATATCATTTGATTGTTTACATATAAAATCACAAAATATAGCAATAAGTGAGACAAAAAACAAGATATGGAAGGCAACAACCCCGACAAAATTATTATTCATATACTCTTGGTATTCTAGCACTTGTGGAATAAGTTGGAGAGCTTCTTTGATAGGGTATTGAGTTCATGGTATATATGGCCACAAGAGAACCAATCCAACTTTTTGTAGACTTGTTTGATACCTTAAAAAATGTGAGCCAAATGAGGGGCCACTATGTTGACTTTGTCGCATAATCAATCCAAAACAAGTTTTGAATCCCCAAAAATATTTAGTTTTTTGACATGTTTTTGGTTGACCACATTGACAAGATCCTAGAGAGTTGAAAATTCAACTCTCATGTTTGTGCCCATACTTGGAGCATATTTGATATGCAAAAAATGAGCAAGTTTTGCATATCTCTCTCCACAATGATTTTATTTCATTGCTTTGATCTTTGATGTTGTGTCATCAATTAAAGATTCCATTCCTCCATTAGCAGGACTTCCTATATACAAACCTCCACTTTCAAGTTCTGTTTCTTTAAGTGGTTCACGCCCAACGAATATCTACTCATCGATGCTAGCTGGGTCATATGGTAACATTTCATCTACTTTTCATCAACCTTTAAAGACAAAAATCGACATATCAAATGATTCATGCCCATTAACAAGACAAAATAAACTGGCTAAAATCCATTCTGGTGAGATGCTGGATATATTGAAACCATTCCCACAGGCTTCAGAAACCACTCTTGCTCCAGTTCAAGTTCTGGATAGAAAGACAAACTCCTTTCCAAAATCTCTTGGCAATTAATCAAGTTCTCTTGTAGTTGCATTTTTAAACAACGAAGATAATTGTAGTTTACAGTTTTCCATCAGTCCTCCATCTGAACTATTGACTATAGATAAAGCAGATGGAGTTAAACTGTCACTAGTGAACATGCCTACTGTGACAACGTGTGATCTCTCTGATGGTACGGTTTCAAATTGTTCTGTAGTTTCTGCACTTGAGTCTGGATTCTCATAATACTAGTGAAAAGCATAAAAACATATCTTTTGACGGGAAAATATGTCCGGCCAACAATAGGGGATCTCCCCGGTAGAAAGTCCCAATTAGACTTTGAACCGTTTGGAATAGGGATCCCGTCCGGGGTGTGGGTCCGGCTACCGCTTAAATGAATTTCTCTTCGGTCTCGAAGAAACTGATTGAATCGCGTAGACATACACTTATTCAAACGGTACGTAATACATGACCGATGTATCAAATTGATATATAACACCTGCGTGAGCAAGGTAATGAACAAAATGCATACACCCGAGAAGTGTCGTTAGCAACGACATCTATGTGGGGTAATGCATGCAAGATGACTCGACTCACCAAAGAAACAGTTCTTTGTGGCAAGGATATCTCTTAACTTTCTGAAAGATGCAACGAAATGCTAATAAAATAATTCATTAACATTCATTATAAGAACAACGGTAAAACTTAAGCATCATCAAGCACAATCACAGATAGCTATGGAGTATGAATGATACTATTAAGAACACAGCTTCATTAATCATACGATATTCTGAAACTATACACAGAATACACACAGTTTTGTCACAGTTAAACACATCATCCAACAAAGGGGTTTTAACAAGTATCTCAGATACATATGTCCAAGAGTATGACCCTTCAATTACAATGCAAAATTGCTCTTCTGCTCCACAAAAGAGAAGCCCTTAACTATGTGCCCTCGCAGGGTATTTATAGATTCAAGAAACGCCCTTTAGGCTTTCCCGACGCTTCGACTTCCCGACGGTTCAACTTCCCCGCGACCTCTGGCCGAACATGCGACTCGCGACTTGCGTGAAAAGTAATTGCGACCGCGACTCGTGTGCAAGTGCGACTCGGCGACTCGGTGCGTATGCGCGACCTCGCGATCCGGGGATCGGTTGCGACCTACGACTGAAAAAGCTTAGCTATGCGGTGGTCGTGCGATTGAGAGTGTCCTGGGAGCGTCAATTTTCTTCCCCTCGAGGAAATCTTGCCGGTGTCCGGTAATCCCGCTGCTATAGGGGAGACTAGAGGGGTTTCCTCTTTGATCGGCTGCATACATTCCGTGGCATTTGCATCGAGTTTCCTTCTTCGGGGAGATCCGGACTGAGAGGGAGGCAAGCTGGATAGATTTATACCGGGAGTGACAAGCAATCGATTTAGGTTCTCTTGTGACGCCTCAAATTCGGGTGCGGTAGCAGACTGTGTCTCATGGGTTGCAAAAAAGACCGAATTTCTCCGATCTACTTGCTCCCCGCTTTTAGTTTCGTCCAGATGTCCCCAACGATCGAATGTGATGAATAGCGTTCATGGAGTCAATACCACCGATCGTGTGATTATACTGCGTACATCACTTTGTCCAAATCTTTGGCCGCCTGTCTTTGACTCGCATCTTCATCCGGATTTGTACTAGGGCGTCTTGTATGTGACTCCAATCCTTCTTAGGCACATTTTCGTGAGCTTGATGGCATCGCGCTGTCCGGCTTATCATTTTTTTCCAAAGCTACCGAGGCCTCCTTGAGTTTCTCATGCTTCTCTTTGGTTTCCACTCGTGCCTTCGCCAATGAGGGGCCACTGCTTTGTTTTAGGGTGAGCATTTCTCTATATACTTGCCTCATGGTCATTTCCAATACATCACATTCTTTCATGATCGGCGTTGGGGACTTCATTGACTTGGGAAGGGTTTACTTTTGGAGCCGTCGCACTTCACTCTCCCGTGTCCGATTTCTCCCTCGTTCCCGCTGTTTGGCTCTGTTTTTATAGGGAAATAATCTCCCTTCTCATTCTAGTGACATTTTTCCTCCGTAGCCGCGAGCAAAAGCGCATCGCCGATGCTATCATTGGTGGTTAGTCCTTGTATCCGAGGACTATGTCCTTTTCAAAGGGCGACCGTAGATATGGCGGGATGGCTTTGCGCCAAGGACTTTCTTTCTCTTTGCCGTATTTTTGAAGGAGAATTGGTCAAATGTCAATCTAGTTAGGTCGAAGACTTCTTCTTCTTGTTCTCCGGAAAATCGTCCCGAGAGGATACTTCTGTGCTACTCCTGAGGAATCTCCGTGGGAGATATGTTGATGTCCTCATTATTTCATCCTCTTCATCCGCTGCTTTGTCCTTTTCCCTTCCTTCTATTGCCTGCGTGTTTCGGCTTCCGCCTTGTCATGTTCCTCCTTTTTTCTTGCGTTCGTCTCTCGCTCGCTTTCTCTTTCAGCTTTTCCTTTTTCCACTGCTCGTGGCAGCTTGGTTCCGCTTTCTTCCGACGTTCGGCTTTGTCGAGTTATTCCTTAAGTGCTTGTTCGCCGCCGCTTGTGCTTCCTTTTCCGTCCTTTCCTTTTCCTCGCTGTTTCCTTTTCGCTCTCGTCTTTACATATTTTTCTACGTTTCTCTTCATCCTCCCTTATTTTCTTTTTCATCTTCCTCTCTTGGTTTGGGCCTCTGCCTCCCTCTGAGCCGATCCGAGGTATCGAAAGTCTCAATCGGTTCGGATTTTCTTATCCCCGGAGGAAGAAGAGCCTCCTAGTTTCGGCTCCCCAGTCTTCTAAATTTTGGTGACCTTCTTCTTCTCGCCGAGTCAACTCGGAGCTAGTTTCCCTGTCGCGTTGTACTCAGCCTTTTTTTCATCCTCCGCCGGCGTTCGACATGTCGATAGCTCCATTTAAACTTGGCCCTCTTACGTTGCTCCGCAATCTATCTCTTGACCGGGTCATATGTTCAGCATTCTCCGTACTTTCTAAAGTGATAACCTCTTTATCTCTTCCCCTGAGCCCCTACTTCTTTGGAGTCCTGGATCGTATAAGCACCGATGGTGAGGGGCAGGAGCGGGCCAAGGTTTCTTCTTTCCTTTGGAAAGGACATTGGAGAAACCCGAGGTCATATGGAAACATACCTCCCCGTATAAGCACCTTATCGGTAATAAACCTAGCGCAGGCATGTGGTGCTTTGAATG
The DNA here is from genome assembly GCA_034641835.2 of Pinus albicaulis. Taxonomy (NCBI): domain Eukaryota; kingdom Viridiplantae; phylum Streptophyta; class Pinopsida; order Pinales; family Pinaceae; genus Pinus; species Pinus albicaulis. The sequence goes on along the minus strand of CM076582.1, from coordinate 890,958,325 downwards.
TGCCAAATACTCGATGATTGTATATTCAGCTATCGGAAACCAGAGGTGCCACCCGACCTAGTGTCTCCATCGCTCGCCAAGACATGCGAGGGGGTGTCTTGACCAAATAGCTTCCCGTAAAAGGGCGTGGAATGAATATCCGAGAGATTTGCTCAATATCTCGACTTGTACCCGGATTCCCGAATGCTCTCGTCCCGCAAATGGATCTTGGGTATGTGTGGAGTCGTAGTTATGTGGCCATCCCTCAAAATGCAAACTCAAGTAGGGTCACGTAATGTAGTAGATATGAAGCCATATAGAACCCTCGATGGCGTTCCTTCATCTGGGGGGCTAGAGCCGAAGCCAAATTTGTTTGCGATTGAGCCCATTAATATACCGGCCCAGCTGAAACGAGTGTCGTGCAACGTTACATACTCCATTATAGCTGCCCATGCGCCGTTGAAGGTGGTGGCATCCGGACATCCATACAACCCGCAAAGCATGGCGGCCACTAATTTATACACTTTCCTCGTACCGGCCACACGGTACTCGGTCTTTCTTGACCTTAAATTTGTCCGGCTCCACCCACCATTTCTGACTTGTATCAACCATAGGTACTTCATGGGCGAAGCTCATCTCGGGGGAAAAGTTTTCCTCCGGTTGGGGGCGACGAGTAGTAGACATGGGCGTCCGAGCCCTCCAACGTCGCGAAAGCTTTACCTTGCTATCTCAGTATCGAAACTTCTCAGGATCCGTTTCAGTATGATCCAGCCTAATATTTACGGGCACTGGGAAGATGGCCGGATGTGCCCTCTGCTAGATGTAACTTGGATTTTTTGACCTTTAGGTATACTTCCTCGTCCGGGAGATCTTCTAGAAACTCGCTCGTTATAGCGAACTCGTGGTATACTTCATACCATTCTCAGATCGTCCCCTTTTGCGAAGGTGCAAAGGGTGTCCCCGTATATTGGCGTGAGGAGATGTTTGCGCGTCTCGTGTCCGATTCTTCTTCCACTACCTCGCTTGCCTTTCTTTCTCGGACACCGGGGGGTGCCATGTTGCTAGAGTCGCAGAGGACCTCGGGGTATTGATGCTGTCCACATTCACTCCGTTGCATATCGTGAAAGAATCCCCAGGATGAGAAAGACATGATGACACCGAGCTAATAACAACTTTCATACATGCGAATTAAATTAACTATTCTCTCGGGTCGCTAGGGTCGCTGATTTAGAGGAAGAACTCAGATGCGACCTCGCGACCTCGCGACCAGGTCGCATTGTCGCAAGGGTCGCTAACCTTCCTAACAGAAGATCGCGACACTTTGCGACCTTGCGACTAGGTCGCTGGCCTGTGGTCGCGCGGGCCTCACGGTGGTTTTCGAACGCGCGCGGCTTGGGGTTTATTTCTTTCCTAACTGCTAGCATACAAGGTCGAAGGGGTCTAGGGCTAAGATAGGACGAAGCCATGAGGGTGCTGGACAAGAAAATGTGACCCCTGTGTTTATGGGGATAACAGAAAAACAAAAAAAATCACAAAAAACTCACCGTAAAACCCCATGCCTCCCCAAACAGGTATTTAAGACAATGGGGAGGCCGTATTTGGGCAAGAAATGCTCATGAAGGAAACACAGAGAGAAATAGCAACTTACCTCAGAGGAGAAAAGGCCACCACCCAGTCGTAGCACTTTCTAAATTTTCGCTGTCATGACAAATGCGACCTAGCGACCGCGCCCTTTAAAAAAAGAGGTCGCACATGCGAGCACTTAATGAGGTCGCAAATTGGTAGAAGCGACTCACGACCTCGCGACCCTAAGGTCGCCGGGTCGCAAGGCTCTCGAGTTGCAAATTCATTCAATTACTTCTTCTGCGACTCTAGCGACCTAAGGTCGCGGGTCGCACAGTCGCACGTGTCGCAACTCGACATCCCGAACCATGGCGACCTTGCGACCTCGGCAACCTTAGGGTCGCGGGGTCGCATAGGTCGCAGAGGGTCGCAATTGTTTTAGAAAGTATGGTTTCACGACTTAGCGACTCTGCCCTTTCAAAACTTTCACTTAGCCTTTTTTTTCCTTTTAGTTTCAGGGGCTCCCAAAAAATTTTGAAGTGTGTGTTATTATTTTTGTATTTTTGGAGGCTGTTGTAGGGGCTACAACAAATGGCGATTCACTGGATGAATTCAGAGTCTCTGCCGATGAATGGTCGATGAGGGAGGAGGGAGGGGCCTAATACTAGCTTGTTCTTTTACCTCAAAGTTTACACCTTCCTTCCTTTGCCGCCTCGCATAGTTGCCTGGCCTTTTGGCTTATTGGGTGCAGATCAACCGAATTTTAATTCTTCGCGCTCCAGGACCGGGAGGGTCGGGGAAACCTTGGACAACTGTAGGGTCCGGTACAATTATTTCGTCCTCATGGTGTTGCTCCGCTGCCAGCGAACCTCTCGGCTCCGGCGGAGTCACTGCCTAAGGAGTCATGAACGTTGCTCCGCTGCCAGCGAGCCTGGTCAGTACCCCGGCGGAGTCGTTACATCACCTCTCTGCGCAAGAAGCCTTTCTCAATCCTTTACCCTTTATTTGTGTGCGATTGCACTTATTTGAGAATGTGCCTATGGCACTTATTTAGATGGGCATATTTTGCCTGGGCGGATGAGGGATCCCGACTTATTTTGCTTGCAGAGAGGTTGCTCCTGGTCTTATATGAGGACTTGGGTTTTTCCCAGATGACCTAAAATTCTCTTGAGTTAGCCCTGTTCCCTCACGATCCGGTTGCTGCTATGTAAGACCCTTTTCTGCCTGCACCTTTCAGAGCCGCTAGGTGGTTCCTTATGCTTGAAGACTCCAGTAACGCCGTGCACTATCCCTTGGTGCCCATTACAAGCGAGTTTTGACTGCCCCGTGTTTTGCGAGAAGGGCCTTTCATCAGCATAGAACATATCAAGGAGTGAGCCAGTTGCGGGTAGCTTTAGACAAGGTCTTCCTTATAGATTTAGAGAAAGAGATTTTTTTTTTTTTTTTTTGACAAGAAGAACAAAAACACGACTTTTATAATACATGGGCAGAAACAGCCCTTTGAGGGCTACTCAGGTAAAATAGTGTTTGAGGTCATGCCCATTTACCGGGAGGACCTCGACTTTTCCTTCTAGAGTTTGCAATCGGAATGTATGGGGACCTACCTTTTCTTTAACCTGAAAGGGACCTATCCATAGTGCTTGAAATTTGGCATGTTTCCCTTTTTCTTCGTGAGCTTTATCCCACTTTAGGACAAGATCTCCTACTTCAAATTTCTTATCTCCTGCAAACTTTTTATCGAACCATTTCTTGATTTGACTCTGGTGGATGGCGAATTTTTCCCCGGTTTTCTGCCTTTCCTCTTCTAATTTCAGCAGGGTGTCAATGCGGGTTTGCAAGGCGGGGCAAGGGGTACCATGACACTCTTGAGATAACTGCAGAGCGAGAAGAGATAAATTGGGCGGGAGAACAACTTCTTTCCCATACACGAGAAAATATGGTGAGGTGCCTATTGAGGACTTAGGGGTGACGCGATCAGCCCAGAGTGCATTTTGGAGGGCATTGTGCCAGTTCCGTTGGTGAGACAGAAGGGTCTTTTTAATGATGCGAATCAGATTTTTATTTGTTGATTCCGCTAGACCATTTCCTTGGGGATAGTACTTTGCAGAGTGTTTAAGAACAATGCCATTTTCCAAAGCAAAATCATATAATTTAAAAGATGAAAAATACGTTGCATTATCAAAAACCAAGGAAGTCGGAACGCCAAACCTGGTAATGATGGAATGAGTGACAAATTGCATTACCTCCTGATCGTTGATTTGGCGTAACGGTACTACCTCAACCCACCTGGTGAAATAATCAGTAGCCGTTAGGATGTACCGGTGTTGCTTAGAAGAGTGGGGTAAGATCTCACCAATGACGTCCAGACCCCATTGTTGGAATGGTTCTTCTACTGCTACTGACAACAAAGGGGCGGTGGGACGCGCTTCTCAGTTTGCGAACTTCTGGCATTGAATGCATTTTCGAACATATGCGTGGGCATCTCTGAAAAGGGTTGGCCAATAATAACCTGCTCGCGTTATTTTATGGGCAGTGGTATCCCCGGCAAAATGACCTCCTGCTGGTCCGTCGTGCAGCTCGGTTAAGATTTTTTGAGCTTCATCCTGTTCCAGGCAGCGTAACATGACCCCATCGGAATGTTTCTTAAAAATTTTTCCTTGGATTACCTGGTAAGACACAGCTTTGAGTCTGATTGCACGTTTCTGTCGGGCATTTAGAGCTGGGTCCAACACACTGTGTGCCAAATATCCTGAAATATCCGAGTACCAAGAAGGGTTCCTTATCTGAGGCATGACGTCAGTTTGGCACATATCAATTTCTTTCTCCCAATTATCTTCTTCAATCTGGTGGGAACTTGCGGCCTCTGCAGCCATTTGGCATAGACCTTGCCCTTTAACTGTGCGTGCTGGCTTAAACTCTAAGTCATACTCTTGCATACATGCAACCCAGTTCCCTCGTCTCTCGCCCAACTCCTGTTGCATGAACAGTGAGCGAACATCTGGGTGGGGAACGTAAACCGTGACATGGTTTTTTAAGATGTACGGTCTGAAATGTTTGACCGCTTTATATACCGCATAGGCCTGTTTTTCGATTTCAGGATAATTCAATTCAGCTCCCTGCAAACCAGTGCTCATGAATGAAATAGGGCGCTCGTCATTATTTCTGTCCTTTTGTGTGAGTACAGCTGCTAGGGACGAATCCGAAGCGAAAGTATACAAGCTAAAATCTTTGCCGAAATCCGGGCTCTGGAGGGAAGGTGCTTCGGCTATAGCTTTCTTGATCTGGTCGAAAGCTTCCTTTTCGGGCTGATTCCATTTGAAGGTAGCATTCTTCTTAATCATTCCCTGTAGTGGCTTAACTATCTGGGTGAAATCTGATATAAACTTACGAACAAAATTGATCTTACCCAAAAAGGACTGCATTGCTTTCTTACTCCTGGGGGGAGGAATCTGAGCAATGGATTTCGCACGTTCTGGATCAACGACAATGCCTTGCTTAGTTATGATATGACCCAGCAGATTTCCTTCTGCTACGGCAAAAATACTCTTCTTTGGGTTGAGCGAGATACGGTATTTTCTGCACCTCTCGAAGATCTGTCTGAGGTGACGCAAATGATCTCCCCGATGTTTAGAAAACACAGTAACGTCATGCAAGTAGACCACCACACTCTGGCCTATCAGACCCCTGAATGCTATATCCATAGCTCTTTGGAAAGTTGCTCCTGCGTTGATTAATCCAAAGGGCATACGTCTGAATGCGAAGGTTCCCCACATAGTCCGGAAGGTAGTCTTTAACCTATCTGGTTCAGCCACCAATACTTGATTGTAGCCAGAGAATCCGTCCAATAAAGAGAACATTTCTGACCCGGACACTGCTTGTAATGCTCCATAGGGGGCATCGGGTAATTATCTTTGCTCGAGGCCCGGTTTAAGTTTCGGAAATCCACACATAGGCGGATTTCACCTGACTTCTTCCGTACCGGAACCAAATTGGACACCCATGTGGAATGGCGAACTTTAAAGATAATGCGTGCATCTAAAATTTTTTTGAGTTCCTTCAGAATCAATGGTTCCATCGTAGGATGTACTTTCCTGAGTTTTTGTTGGAAAGGTTTTATATTTTCTTTGATCGGTATCACATGTTGGATGATTCGAGTATCGTATGTGCGCAAGTCCTCATATGTCCAAGCGAACACGTCACGATATTTGCGAAATAGCTGAGTGAAATCCTGAGCCTCTTGGGGGGTGCAGTCCTTCCCGAGGTTGACGAATTTAGAATTATCCTCTGATCCCAAGTTCACTTGTCGATGGGCTAAGATAGAGCTCTGTACTTTGGCATTTGGGGGCCCACAGAACCGATTTTGCAGATCGAAAAGCTTCTCAAGTGATACCACCCCTTTAGGCATGGTGTTTCCTTTGACTTGCTCGTACTCCTTTTGCATAGCTTGGTTGTGCTCATCTTCATCTATAGCAGCGTCTTTGAATATCTCTGAGTTACACATAAAATCTAGCACCTGTTGATCATCATCGAAAACGCGCAAATTAGTGATGTTGTCTGGCACGGAGGGTTTATATATAACTTCAATAGAAAAACCATCCCTCAAAGGGGTAAATCTGGCAGCAGCATTAGCCAGAGTATCTGCTGCTGCATTATGCATTCTAAGCACAGATTTAATTCCAAAAGCGTCAAAAGCAGAAATTAATCGCCATACCTCTTGCTGATACGCCTTTAAATGTGGAGACAAACAATGAATAGTATTGCGTACCTGCCGAGTGATAATCTCGGAGTCTCCAATGACCTGTAAGCATTTTACCTTCAAATCTAGTGCCTTTTTAAGCCCAAGGATCAAAGCCTCATACTCAGCAGTGTTGTTGGTGCATTGGAACTCCAGCCGACAGGAGATTAAGAATTTTTTCTTGTGAGGATCAAGCAAGACGCAGCCAGCACCGGAACCATCGAGATTTTTGGAACCGTCGTAATACAAGGTCCACATGTCACTTTCCGGGCCCTTGGGGGTAGTGGATTGCGGAGGAACTTCGGCTTGGTGTAAGACAGTTTGGGCTTGATCTTCTGCGACGAGTTCCAATTCAGATTGGACCTCAGGGCCTACTGAAGATTGAGGAGGTTGGTAACATCCAAAAATGGCCTCCAGGAAACACATACCAAGTTCCTCCTGGGCAAAGCTGATGGGTTCATTCGTGGCATCCAAATCAGTTACAGTGTGTTTCATGTATGGTTCACTTTCAACCCTGATTTGGTTATTCCTCCCCTTGTAAGGAAGCCATAAGTGGGACCAATCTATGGCAAAGTATCCTTGCAACTTGCTAGACCAGTCTCTACTAAGTAGTAGACCATAGGCTTCAGGGATGTCAACAACCACTATATCGATGCATTGATGGACTCTAGAGTCAGATGAAAGGCGGATGATGACATTGTTTAATTCTCCAACGGCTGGTACTTGCGATCTGTCAAGTTGAATGATTTTTGCGTCGGTTTTCTCTAGGCGGATGTTTAGTTTCTTACAGACAGATAGAGGAATGATGTTCGTGGATGCCCCGGAGTCAACAAGACAATTGTGAACGTTGAAGTTGAAAATTTCAAAAGACAAAAGGAAGGGAGGGGTGGATCCTCTCGAATTTGTGTTGACAGCGTTTACTATAGACTGGATATCTGGACTGATTTGTGCAGATGTGTTGCTGACAGTTTTCATATTTGGGTTGTGGGCGAAAGCTTTTAGAATAAGCTCCTTTTGATTCGTAATGCGGGCCAACTCGTAGAGTGAGATATTAGCTCTGGTCTTTTTCATGTCCTCCACGATGTTGTAGCTAGTATCAATTTGGGGACTAGGTTCGGTAGTGGTTTTCGGGGATTCTACCAAGAGCTTGCTCTTTTGACTTGCTTTTCTATTACTATTTGTGAGCTTCTCGGGTGTGGCTTGTCCTTCGTTTCCAGGGGGAAGAAGTTTCCTCAGAAAAGCCCTTTTCTTGTCTTCATATGATTGTTCGGGGACAGATCCTTTGCTTCTAAGACTATAATTTCGAGTGGGTTGAGCCTTGGGACTACCTGCCATGTTGATATCAATGGGAACAAGATTCCCCCCCCCCCGCGGATTACATCAAAAGTTAGGAAAAAGGACCCTGGTTCCCCATCTAGGAGCGAACCTTCATCTTGATCAGAAACATCATCCTCTGTCTGGTTTCCTAGAGTTTGGTCATCCAAAAGTTGGTTAACCACCGCGGTCATGCTGCCAATCCATTGTGGGCACGTTTTTTCAGAGTGGGAAGCTTGGTGAAAAGAACAAAAATTATCTTTCCCTATCTCTTCCACGTTGAGAGTGGCGCTGGAGTTTGACGGAGGTCTGCTGGTGTTGGGATTACTTTTCTTGAAAAAGGGTTTTGGGGGTTTAGTAGTAGTTGAGGTTTCAATGCCCTTTCTCTTTAAGTCAGAGACCTCATTCGTTAGTAGTTTGAGGGTCTTGGCCATACTCTCGAAATAGAAAGTTTCTTTCTCTCTATTAGGGGTGGAAGAGTGACCCTTTTTAGCGATTGGTTTATGATCATCCTTTCCTTCATGGTCCATGACTCCTATCGACAACATATCCTTCTCTACCGTGAGAGCAGCAGCGTAATTTGCTGTAAGGGTAGCGCGGGCTTCATGCTTAACGAAAACGGCGATATCCCTAGGGAGAGCTTTAGTATAGTAGTCGATGGTGATAGAGTCGTCCAATGCTAAGTTTGGGGGAAATTTTTGCAATATTGTGGCGAAATGTTGGTTAAAGTCTTTAACCTTCTCTTTTCTATGACACTTAATGGTGCTTAACTCTGTGAGGAGCATAGAGGGTGTTTTATCTTCTGCAAACTTTTGCAGGAACACGCGATAGAACTGGTCCCATGATGTAATAGAAGCACTAGGTAGGGAACGATACCAGGTGGCCGCATGGTTTACAAGAGTGTGTGGGAACAGTCGACATGCGACATCATCAGACTGAACTCTCATGATTTGTAGAGACAGATAGAAACTACTAATATGATCTTCCGCTGATGTGCCTTTCTCAGGATCGAACTTTGGAAGATGCTTCTCCGGGTGTCTAGGCATATCATGGAGAGGACCTAAAAGAGCCAATGGGGATTGAGCCATCCAGGCTAGTGGCTGCACCCTTCTGGGGCGCTGATGATATTGAGTTTCTACTTCGGACTCACTTCCCGTCCCCGACACTGATGCTCCTTCATGATGGGGAGAGTGTTCATCTCGGTGTCTTTCACGGTTATTCACGTTTCTAAGATACTCCCAGTTGTGGGGAAGGGGCCTATTTTTGTTTTGGTGGTGATGATGGTTGGCGTGGTGTCTCTGGCCGCGAACCATATCTCCTCTACCTCCACGTCCGTGGCCCCTGTTGACCCCACCCTCATTTCTTCGAGGCCTATTTCCTTCCCCTGCATTTCTTCGGGCTGTGTTACCTTCTCTTTCGTTTCTTCGACCCCCCTCTCCTTCTTCTCACGGGGAATACACTTGATTGTTGTTCCACTGATGTAAGTCAGGCTGAGGTTCGGGGAAAGGTTCAGTATCAGGGAACCCTTCACTATCTTGGAGAACGGGGTCATTGTCCTGGAGAGCCCGCCCGAGGTCTTCAATCATGGTGTTCACGAGTTCAGGTATGGTGCTGACCAGCACGCCATTGCGAGTGATGTTCTCAGCAGGGGTCCTAGTGTGGGCTAGGAATTCCATGATTGGGGCATATCGTAAATCCCTGACGAGATTACGGGCAACTGGGCGTAAGGATCTCAACTGTTCGTTAGTGATTTCAAAGTATCGAGCCTCCTCCCTTGGAATATCCTCCAAGGGGGGAAGAGTAGGTTCGTTATTTACGACCTCCCGGTGGGGAGTTTGCGATGGAATGTCTGTCGTATGCTGGGAGGATGCCATGGCCCTCCTTCTAGCGCCAAAATCTGTTGACGGGAAAATATGTCCGGCCAACAGTAGGGGATCTCCCCGGTAGAAAGTCCCAATTAGACTTTGAACCGTTTGGAATAGGGATCCCGTCCGGGGTGTGGGTCCGGCTACCGCTTAAATGACTTTCTCTTCGGTCTCGAAGAACCTGATTGAATCTGCAGACATACACTTATTCACATGGTACAGAATACATGACTGATGTATCAAACTGATATATAACACTGTGCGTAGCAAGGTAATGAACAAAATGCATACACCCAGGAAGTGTCGTTAGCAACACATCTATGGGGTAATGCATGCAAGATAATCTGACCACTAAAGAAACAGTTCTTTGTGGCAAGGATATCCCTTAACTTTCCGAAAGATGCAATGAAATGCTAATAAAATAGTTCATTAACATTAATTATAAGAACAAACGATAAACTTGAGCATCATCAAGCACAATCACAGATAGCTATGAAGTACGAATGATACTATTAAGAACACAGCTTTATTAATCATACGATATTCTGAAACTATACACAGAATACACACAGTTTTGTCACAGCTAAATACATCATCCAACAAAGGGATTTTAACAAGTATTTGAATTTCATATGAGTAAGAGTATGACCCTTCAATTACAATGCAATATTTCTCTTCAGTTCACAAAAGAGAAGCCTCAAACTATGTGCCCCGCAGGGGTATTTATAGATTCAAGAAACGCCCTTCAGGCTTTCCGACGCTTTGACTTCCCGACGGTTCAGCTTCCCTGCGACCTTGGACGAACATGCGACCTGCGACTGGCAGAAATAATTGCGACTTGCGACCCAGGTGTAGGTGCGACCTGCGACTCAGGCGTATGTGCGACCTGCGACCTGGGGGCGGTCGCGACCTGCGACCGAAAGACTTATCTATGGAGGTGGTCGTGTGATTGAGAGGTCTGGAGCGTCAATTTTCTTCCCCTTGAGGAAATCTCGCCAGGTCTGGTAATCCGCTGCTATAGGGGAGACTAGAGGGGTTTCCTCTTTTAATCGGTGCATACATTCCAGGGCATTTGGTATCAGAGTTTCCTTCTTCTGGGAGATATGGACTGAGAGGGAGGCAAGCTTGGTATAGATTTGTACTGGAGTGACAAGCAATCGATTTAGGTTCTCTTCTGATGCCTCAAATTCTGGTGCTGCAGCAACTTGTCTCTCGGGTTGCAGAAAAGACTGAATTTCCTGATCTACTTGCTCCCAGTCTTTAGTTTCGTCCAGTGTCGTCAACGACGGAATGTGATGAAGAGCGTTCATGGAGTCAATACCACTGATCAGGTGATTATATGCAGACATCACTTTGTCCAAATCTTTGGCCAGCTTGTCTTTGGACTGCATCTTCATCCGGATTTGTACTTTGGCGTCTTGTGTGTGACTCCAATCCTTCTTAGGCACATTTTCGGGAGCTTGATGGTACTGCGCTGTCCAGTTTATCATTTTTTCCAAAGCTACCGAGGCCTCCTTGAGTTGCTCATGCTTCTCTTTGGTTTCCGCTCGTGCCTCTGCCAATGGGGCCACTGTTTGTTTTAGGGTGAGCATTTCTCTATATACTTGCCTCATGGTCATTTCCAATACATCACATTCTTTCATGACTGCTAGTGGGACTTCATTGACTTGGGAAGGCTTACTTTGGAGTTGTTGCACTTCACTCTCCAGGTCTGATTTCTCATGTTCCGCTGCTTTTAGCCTGTTTTGTAGGGAAATAATCTCCCTGCTCATTCTAGTGACATTTTCCTCCGTAGCCGCGACAAAAGCGGTACCTGCTGATGCTATCATTACAGGGTTAGTCCTTGTATCCAGGACTATGTCCTTTTCAGTGGCGACCATAGATATGGCGGGATGGCTTTGCGCCAAGGACTTTATTTTTTCTTACCGTATTTTGAAGGAGAATTGGTCAAATGTCAATCTAGTCAGGTCGAAGACTTCTTCTTCTTGTTCTCCGGGAAAATCATCACCAAAGAGGATACTTCTCGTGCCACTTGGAGGAATCTCCAGGGGAGATATGTCGATGTCCTCTATTATTTCATCCTCTTCATCCCACCTTTTTCCTTTTCCTTCCTTCTGTTGCCGGCGCTCGGCTTCCGCCTTGTCATGTTCCTCCTTTTTCTTGCGTTCTGTCTCTGCCTCTGCTTCTCTTTCAGCTTTCCTTTTTCGCTCTGCTGCGGCAGCTTGGTCTGCCTTCTTCTGACATTTGGCTTTGTCGAGTTCTTCCTTAAGTGCTTTTTCTGCCGCCGCTTGTTCTTCCTTTTCCTGTCTTTCCTTTTCCTCGGCCTGTTTCCTTTTCGGCTCTGTCTTTGCATCTTTTCTACGTTTCTCTTCATCCTCCCTTATTTTCTTTTCATCTTCCTTCTTGGCTTGGGCCTCTGCTCCTCTTAGCTGATCCGAGGTATCAGGCCCCGTACTGGTCCAGATTTTCTTATCTCTGGAGGAAGAAGAGCCTCCTAGTTTCTGGCTCCTGTCTTCTAAATTTTGGTGATCTTCTTCTTCTCGGTTAGAGTCAATCCCCGGAGCTAGTTGCCTGTCTGCATTGTACCAGTTTCTTTTTTCATCCTCCGTCGGGCGTTTGACATGCTGATAGCTTCATTTAAACTTGGCCCTCTTACAGTGCTCTGGAACTATCTTGACCGGGTCATATGTTCGGTATTCCAGACTTCTAAAGTGATAACCTTTTATCTCTTCCCCTTGAGCCCCTACTTCTTTGGAGTCCTTGACTGTATAAGCACCGATGGTGAGGGGAAGAGCGGGCCAAGGTTTCTTCTTTCCTTTGGAAAGGACATTAGAGAAACCCGAGGTCATCTGGAAACATACCTCCTGTATAAGCACCTTATCGGTAATAAACCTAGGCAGAGCATGTGGTGCTTTGAATGTGCCAAATACTCGGATGATTGTATATTCAACGAATGGAAACCAGTGCGCCACCTGACCTAGTGTCTCCATCGCTCGCCAAGACATGCAGGGGGTGTCTTGACCAAATAGCTTCCCGTAAAGAGCGGGAATGAATATCTGAGAGATTTGCTCAATATCTGACTTGTACCTGGATTCCCAGAATACCTTGGTCTACAAATGGATTGCTTGGGTCTGTGTGGAGTCGTAGTTATGTGGCCATCCCTCAAAATGCAGCCGGGCACAGACATCATCTAGTAGATACGAAGCCATATAGAACTCCGATGGCGTTCCTTCATCTGGGGCTAGAGCCTAAGCCAAATTTGTTTGCATTGAACCCATTAATATATCGGCCCAGTTGAAATGAGTGCCGTTCACCGTTACATACTCCATTATAGTTGCCCATGCACCGTTGAAGGTGGTGGCATCCGAATGTCCATACAACCTGCAAAGCATGGCGGCCACTAATTTATACACTTTCCTCAGACCGGCCACCGGGTACTCCTGGTCTTTCTTGACCTTAAATTTGTTCGGTTCCGCCCACCATTTCCTGATTGTATCAACCACAGGTACTTCATGGGCAGGAGCCCATCTCGGGGTAAAGTTTTCCTCTGGTTGGGGCAGCGAGTAGTAGACATGGGCGTCTGAGCCCTCCAACGTCACGAAAGCTTTACCTTTGCTATCTCGGATCAGAAACTTCTTAGGATCCGTTTTCTGTATGATCCAGTCTAATATTTCTGGGCACGGGAAGATGGCTGGATGTGCCCTTGCTAGATGTAACTTGGTTTTTTTAACCTTTAGGTATACTTCCCGGTCCGAGAGATCTTCTGGAAACTCAACTTCTGTTATAGCGAACTCGTGGTATACTTCATACCATCTCAGGCTGTCCCCTTTTGCGAAGGTGCAAAGGGTGTCCTTGTATATTGGCGGAGGAGATGTTTGCGCATCTGTGTCTGATTCTTCTTCCACTACCTGCTTGCCTTTCTTTCGGGACACTGTGGGTGCCATGTTGCTAGAGTCAGAGAGGACCGGTATCGTATCTATTCCAAATTCACCTGTTGCATTCAGGAAAGAATCCCAGGATGAGAAAGACATGATGACAATGAGCTAAATACAGTCTATACATGCAGAATTCAATTAACTGTTCTCTTGGGGTCGCAGGGTCGCTGATTTATAGGAAGAACTCAGATTCGACCTCACGACCTCGCGACCAGGTCGCAGGGTTGCAAGGGTCGCTAACCTTCCTAACAGAAGATCGCGTGACTTTGCGACCTTGCGTGGCTTGGGGTTGATTTCTTTCCTAACGGCTAGCATACAAGGCTGGAAGGTGTCTAGGCTGAAGATAGGATGAAGCCATGAGGGGCTGGACAAGAAAATGTGACCCTGGGGTTTATGGGGATAACAGGAGAACAAAAAAAAAATCACAAAAACTCACCAGAAAAACCCTACAGCCTCCCCAGCAGGTATTTAAGACAATGGGGAGGCCAGATTTGGGCAAGAAATGCTCATGAAGGAAACACAGAGAGGAAATAGCAACTTACCCGGGAGAAAACGCGCCAGCCGACCTGTCAGAGCACTTTCTAAATTTTCGCTGCAAGTGACAAATGCGACCTAGCGACCTGCCCTTTTAAAAAAGGGTCACACGTGCGAGCACTTAATGAGGTTGCAAATTGGTAGAGTGCGACCTTGCAACCTTGCGACCCTAAGGTCACTGGGTTGCAAGGTCGCTGAGTCGCAAATTCATTCAATTACTTCTTCTTGCGACCTAGCGACCTTAAGGTCGCGGGGTCGCACAGGTCGCACGGGTCGCAACTCCTGTAATCCCGAACCATGCGACCTTGCGACCTGGCAACCTTAGGGTCGCGGGGTCGCATAGGTCGCAGGGGTCGCAATTGTTTTAAAGTATGGTTTCGCGACTTAGCGACTTGCCCTTTCAAAACTTTCACTTAGCCTTTTTTCCTTTTAGTTTCAAAGGGGCTCCAAAAATTTTGAAGTGTGTGTTATTATTTTTGTATTTTTGGAGGGTGTTGTAGGGGCTACAACAATATCTAAAAAAAAATCAGGTCTTTCAACAAATTAATTTTCAAATAAGATGACAAAATATGAGCACAAGCCTAAAAGCAACAAATGAAACAACATGTGGCATTGGTAGGAAGCTCTTCAAATATGGAAAGGGAGTCAAAAGGAGAGGTGTTTGCAAATGATTCTAAATTTAGCGGTTCTCATAGGCAGTTGGAGGAGTTAATTTTGAGTCAGACTTCATCATCTACCTCAACAACTCCTTTAATGACAATCCTACAAACGATAGTTAAAGTTGTTGATGGAGAGGCTAATTCTGACCTAGCTATAGAAATAGTTTTTCATTTTTCACTACAAAAGCCTGATTCTGCAGCCCATCCTTGTGGATCATTTAACAATCCCACAAAATGTGAAAAGATACTATTGCCAAAGAAGTCATCAGGAAACATGGTTAATGTTGTGGACACTCCCTTATTAAGGATATCAGGAGTTTCATCATCTGTAGATGAGATCACCGAAAGGGATATTTCTAGGGGAACCTTGGAACCTCTACAAGATTCAAAATCCATAAGTGAATTGCTCATTATTGATATGTATTCATCTTTGGGAAGCTATGGTGAGGGATATGAAGGAAAAACATAAAATTTTGGGCTAGTTATAGAGTTTTCTACAAAAGATGCTGGAGTAGTAAAGAAAACATCAAAAGATATGAAGTTTGATAACAATAATGTTCTTGTAGGAACATTGAAAAGCTCACCATGCAGTGAGGATAACATTAAATTAGATTCAAAACTTAGAAATGTGAAGAATAAACAATCCGAATCAACAAGCGATAATGCTAGACAAAGCTGCAACAATAATTTTGTTAATTCTGTAATTGGAGAGAAGCAAGATCTTGGAAATTTTCTCCATCCTAAGCATGGGACTGTTGTTTTTTTTATTCCCCATCTGAGTTGTTAAGTTCACCTGATGTTGACATAAACAAAGAGTTGGCTTATTTTTCCAATTCTATCATTGGAAAAGAAAAATCTAGTTTGCATGCTGGGGAGAGAAAAATCAATGGAATGCATGAGAGTAGGTTGGAATCTCAACTAGCTATACATGAAAATGGCACAATGGATGTTGATCAAAATATGCTGAAAGAGAAAAAGGGTGAAGTGTTAGTTGTATCTGAGTAGTCAACAACAAATATAGGCAAGGTCTCTGAATGGGAATTACAATAAGAAGCTACAACAGTCCTCCCTAAAGTTGATATGCCTATTTTGGAGGAAAAACCAGGTTTTCTGTCTGGTAACAAAGTTTTTGACTGCAAATAATCTTCTGGATATAGAAACAAAGGTATGGTTAACCATGATAGTGATAAAGTACTTGGGGAAGGTTCAAATGCCAATGTGAAGGCAATAGCCACACAAGATAAGGGTAAGTATCCACCACTAATAGTGATATTTGTGAAATTTTTGCTCAACTTTAGGTGTCATCTTTGCCTGCTGAAAGTGAAGGCAAGAAGGATTTAGTAGCTAGATTGACAGAAAAGGAGAATAAAATTTCTTCCAATGTTTCTGAAAAGAATAATGTTGCAAATATTGGTGATGCTACCAAAGTAGTAGTTGTCAACAAGAAGAAGAAAAATAGGGATTTTTCCAGTAAGGAAAATGTTGCAGTTCCCATTGGTATTTATATAATGCTTATAAGGTTCAAGAGGAGAAGCAGGAAGATGTGAACCTTCCAGAACCATCCAAAATAGTAATCGATGACGTCAAGAGTAATACTTCTTCAAAGGAGCCTGAGAAGCAAGTCCTAGAAGAAGTGCATGACTATGAATATGCAGACGAGCTTTCAACTCCTATCAATCAAGTAGCTATTTTAGTTACTGAATGTTCAGGAGACAGAAAGTACTCTAGAGATTTTTTGTTGACAATCAAGGATCAGTGCAAAGATCTACCAAATCATTTTGAAATTTTTCCAGACATTATTTAATTACTTGGAAATTCCCAAGCACTTGCAATTCATGTAGGATAGGTTAATGCATTAGCAAGCACTACAAGAGGACTTGACAAGCAACTGAGTGGGAATTATCTACTTGAACGTCATGGGAGAAATATGGCCATTTTGGATGATGATAGATGGGCCAAGCCGGTGGATGCTTTTGCTAATGGCTGTGATATGTGGATGGATGTGGATCTTAGTGGTTCCTCTAATGTGTTTCAACCTGGCTGACGTTATAATACTGGCTTTGCAAGAAGGTATGAATGTCATCCTTTCTAGAGGGCCTTATGTGCAAGAACCACTTCCACAAGTTGGACAAGTGAGAAATAATTATGATGCTGATAGGTGGCAACGTGTTTCTGGTTCATAGAAGGGTTTTATTCCTCCTCCACAGCCTTCTCTGCCCATAGTTCATATATCAGAGAACCGATATGAAGTGGGCAAGGTTTTTGATGAGGATCGGTTGAAACAAAGACAAATTAAATCCATCCTTAATAAATTAATGCCCCAAAACTTTGAGAAACTTTTTGAGCATGTCAAAGAAGTGAACATTGACTCCACATCATGTCTTGATGGTATAATATTCAAATATTTGACAAAGCCTTGATGGAGCTAGCCTTTTCTGAAATGTATGCAAAATTCAATTTTTAACTTGCTGTAGGAATACCTGAATTTTATGAAGATAACGAAAAGGTTGTTTTCAAGAGAGTTCTTTTGAAAAAATGCCAGGAAGAATTTGAAAAAGATGAAAGAGAAGAGGTAGAGGCTGAGAAAGTAGAAGATCATGGTGAAAAAATCCTTTTAGTAGAAGAAAGATGGGAGAAGAAGGCTGCAGCACGACGACGAATGCTAGGAAATATAAGGTTTATTGGTGAGCTTTATAAAGAAAGTATGTTGACCAAAATAATTATGAAAGCACACATCAAGAAATTAATTGGTGAATTTTAGCATCCAGAGGAGGAAAATGTTGAAGCTTTGTGCAGATTGAGGAGCACTATTGGTCATATGATTGACCATTCAAAGGCCAAGGAACATATTGATGCTTACTTCGATAGGATGACAAAAATATCCAATAACCAAGGGCTTCCCTCAAGGCTGAGGTTCATGTTGAAGGATTTGATTGATCTGAGGAGGAATGGATGGCAAAAAAGGAAGAAAGTTGAGGGCTCCAAGAAAATAGAGGAAGTGCATCGGGATGCTATGCAAGAACTACATGGACAGGGAGGCCGCTCTCGAGATACCAATATGGGACATTCAGGTCGAAGACTTGTGACACCACTTGATCATGGTGGGAGAGGACCTGCGATGCCACCTTACCTGGTAGGTGCTCATACGGGTTCACTTCCAGATATGGGTGGGATTAAAGTGCCACAACCCCATATGGGACCACGTGACCGTGGATTCACCAGTCAAGATGCTCGAATTGTGGATAGGGCTCAATTTGAAAATCAGTCTATGCCAATCCCTTCAACACACAGGGCTTCTGATGATGGCCACTTGACTCTTGGTCTTAAGAGAGGTCTTGGCAAGGGAATACGAGGGAGGGTTTAGCCTCTGCCATATGCTAAGAGTGCTCTAGCAGATATTCCACCATTCACATCCTAAGTTAGATGAACAGGTGCAGGTCCGATTTCAGGTTGCAGTTCTGACCGGATGCCAGTTGGTATGAGAGATGAAATTTTGACAAGGACTTATGTTGCATAAAAGCCTTTATTTGCAAAATCATGTGTCTAGGAAAGAAATTTTTTGGATAATGACATAAGAGAGTTTAAGAATTTATACTCATCATGTGACAGAGGTGGGAAGACTGCAAATGCTAAATTTCAACTGTAAGAACATTCTTCTCAAAGAAATTTGAGCTCACAACTCATTAAGGTTCAACTTAGGAAAAGGGCTGAAATGGAAATCAAAGAATATTACAGGTGCCTTCCTTTACAAAGCTTCCTTGCATTTTCATTATGTCTTTTAGAGAATTCGACAAGTTTCCCTGACTTTTTCTTAATTTTGCTGACATACCATCCAATGTGAGAGATTTGAAGGAGGCAAATTTTTGTGTAAATGACCTTAAAGCACCATTGTTCCATTCAACTATGGTTTCTCTTTGGACATTAGATTCTCTTTTCAGGAAAGATGTTGAAATTGATCTTATGGGGAATCTACTTACACATTTATGCAAGTCCGAGCCTTTCTTGCTAAAACAAGGACAACTTACTGAAGGGTAATGTGAAATTTTGTGTTTTTTCTTATTCAAGTTTGAATTTATTTAAGGACTGCTACAATATATGGTCATTTGCGATTATGAATTGTAACTATATATAATTTTGATGTTTCTAGGTTGGAGATTGTACTATTTTCATTGGAGGATGCTAATGTTGATGCGCCCAAGGCTCCTGAGTTCCTTGGTCATGTAGGGTCAAAATCCACTAAGATGATTCCATGTCATTAGAACAATTTTGCATCCTTCCTCGGAAACAAATCCATTACGGAATAGGATTTTCCCAAGAAGGAATTTATAACATGAAACCAAAAAAATTACAAGCAATGTTAGTTTGTATTTCCAAGGCATATGATAGAAAAAACTGGCTTTATTTAGGGCTACTCATCCATATAGGGTTCAATGTGAAATTGGTTAACTAGACAATGGCTCAACCTATTATTCTATCATGCCTATAAGAGACCATGGGTAGCTATGACTAATGGCTCCTCTACCATTTTTTACTGTAGAGTAGGTGGTCTCAAAAGAGTTATAATAGAGTAAAAAATAACTATAAGCTTGACAACTATACAAATAGGATTTGCCCTAAACTTGACATATTTACTCTTTGTTGATTATGGTTTTGTTTTAGGTGATATGACCAAGGTAGATGCAATTATGCTGAAGGACCCCACCCTTGAAGAACTAAAATTCCTACCTTAAAAGCTACCAACAATTGAGGAGCTACAAGAATGAACACCATCTTTGATTTGAACCTAAATAGCCTTATTATCTCAGAGTATTTCCCTAATCACAATGACTAGTAGATTCTCCTCATGGATTATTTCTCTCATTTTATTTATTAGTAAAATCCACAAAATGTATCCCTACATTTGAATCTTGGGAAAAAAACATATAATTGTTATCATTTAAATTATCCATATCTCTTGAATCCCAAAAATCCATTTGATTTGGATAAGCTTTATTTATAACCTCAAAATAAACCCTATTATAAGTTGAAGGACCATTATGTCCTCTTGAGTCTTGACAAAGTATGATGGAATGAAATTGGGTGAAGACTAGATCCAGGTTTACGATGTCAGAACCTAGGTTCATTGAGATGACGACCTTTGTTTGAAGATATCCACCATACAAACTAGAACCACCCGTTCTTATCGTTGCCATCTCTCTTATATCATCAAGATTAACATACTGAGGACATATAAGTCATGGAGGCCCATGGTAGTCATTGAAATGTAATTTATTAGAATACATACCATTTCTTATTATGAGATTTACCACATCTGAAAATGGCGTCATTCACATCATTTTGAAGAAGTCTATAAATTAGGTCAACATAATTTTTTTTCACATTTACGAATTCCCTCACATTTGTTGGTTCTTGAAGCTTGAGCACTTTCATAACAAAAATAGGCAAAGTCAAACAACAAAAATGGTCTACTCTCTTTTCATTTTCTGATATTATAATGAAGTTTTATTAGAGACAATGTTTGTTTGTTTTTTTTGGTTAGAAAATGGTTTGTTCTTGGTTTTATGCGAATTTCAATTTATCATATGTAGCATGTTGAGAAATGGGAAAGGATAATGTTTGACATTTATCTTGTAGAAATTGATGCTAAATGAAATGATACATAGTTTAACCAAGCTACAATTCACTTTGGTAAAGGTGAAGGAACATCTTAAAAAACTGCTTAAGAATACACCATATACAAAGTTTGACCATAAGCAATATATGCATTTTTATTTTGTAGATATGTTCTTTTTTCTACCCAAGATATCACAACAAGAAAAATTTGATATTGTAGAAATTGTTTGAGGACATCATTGAGGTCGATTTTTCTTATGTCCTATTTGATTGATACTTTCTCATGTAAGGAAGGCTTTAAATATAAATTAATATGTTCATGAAACAAATCAGATTCAAATTTTATAGATATAAAAGATAAAAACAAATGTCAATGTCTTTGTTTGATTGTTACTTTAATTTTTTGTGGGAAGGTTACAGGAATTGTGATTGGAAAAAGGACGGGGAGATGATTCATATCACGTCTTGGATATGGTTCATTCGCTGTTAGAGATCACTAAGACACCTAAGCCATCGACTTTGGAAACGTTTCTAGTAGGAATTCCTATGGTTTTTAATGTTTTGATTATTTCACCTCATGGTTATTATTTTGGGCAAGAAAATGCTTTAGGAATACCAGACATGACATCGGTGGACAGGTAAACAATTTTTTTATAATTGCAATTTCCATTCCATGATATCCTTTCTTTATTGTTTGATTGTATTTTGGACGTTACTTTTGATTTTGTTGTCTTTTAAATATGAAATTGAAAATACTTAGTACCATGTCTATTTAAACAAAAAACAAAGCTTGAAGATGAAATTAGTATTACACTGTATTGATTGGAATCGTTATAGCTATTTTGTGTTAAGATATTTTCATGACTATCATAAAACATTACTTCATGTTGTTATTTGAGTACATGTTGTTTATATACTTGACTAAGTTCATGCATTAGAAAATGAAATGTTGTTGTGAATAAAACGACAATGATTAAACATCACACCTTAGATTATTTGTTTTCACAAGTTATCTACAGCTTGAGCTTTTTAGCATATAACTTAGTTGACATGATTGTTCCTAAGCTTTCCTTGAAAGTTGAATACTAAGTCACTAAGGTGTTATTTTCTATATATGGTGATATTTATTTTGTTTGTTTATATAGGTTATCTGGCCACATTATAGTGGCAATTATCGCCCTAATGAAGAAAATTTGTTCGAGTTTCTTACTTGTATGGGGAAAAATGGCTTTGACATTGCTGATATTGAGGTATATGTCGTATAAATTATTTATAGTCTAATTTATTTTATATTCCAGTGTTCATTGTCTTTCATGTTTTACACTCTGCATTGTATCTTCTTTTGTTTTCAGAAAATGAACTCAGTATTGATGGTAAGAAGCGTGAATTGAAAAGAGGGGAGCAATAACATTGAAGCAACAAATGAAAAAAGAGAGAGAGAAGAACTTGTCTCATGATACACTTAGAGCCAATATCCCGCATAAGACACAAATATAGAGGTTGATGGTCAAGTCTTTAGAGTTGGTGAATTCATCTGAAATGCCTTGAAAACACAACGATAATGTTTTGAAGTGACGAAACACCATTTCATCTGTAAATTGTAGTCCAACCAATATTAAGTTGGAAAATCATATTTTAATACTTTAACACTTCATATAATATATTTTATGTGGTTGAAATTATTTATAGTTGCATTTGAGATTGTTTAGTATTGTAATTAAAATATGCGACTTTGTGTTTTCATATTAGATGAATATGCACATTGTATGAGATTTTTTAAATCATACAAATTAATTTATGTTGATTAATAATGAACACAAAATCAAGTTAAAGCTACTAAATTAGTATTTTATACTAATTAATGATGAAAATAAATAAAATGAATATACGACTAAATTAGTTATTGATAATGACTATTAATGAAAGTAAATGAAATGAATATAAACTACTAAATTAGTCGTTTATATAATGAATAAATGACTAATGCAAATGATAAATTTGTGACTATAAATGATGACTAAATTTTGCAGATATACGACTATTAGTAGCTAATTTACAGTATCTTATAACGCGACTAAAATTTAGTCATATTTCTTTGGTCATTAATTGATTTCAAACGATGACTAAAATTTGCATATATATGACTATTAGTAGCTAATTTACAGTATCTTATAACATGACCAACATTTTGGTCATTAATTGGTTTTCTTGGGTGATCATATAGTAATATATTTTGGTCTATATTTGGTCATTAATTGTGACAATTAATGACCAAATAAATGATTAAATCAATGACCAAATCAA
This sequence comes from Pinus albicaulis, assembly GCA_034641835.2. Classification (NCBI taxonomy): domain Eukaryota; kingdom Viridiplantae; phylum Streptophyta; class Pinopsida; order Pinales; family Pinaceae; genus Pinus; species Pinus albicaulis. The sequence continues at coordinate 890,935,824 of CM076582.1, read as the reverse complement.
TGACCAAATTAATGATCAAATCAATGAATAAATTAATGACTAAATTAGTGACGAAATTAATGATCAAATTAATGACCAAATATACAACTAGAAAACAAAATTGAGATAACCAATTAATGACTAAGCTAAAAACGACCAAAAGTTGGTCGTGTTATAAGATACTATAAATTAGCTACTATTGGTCACCGACCGAAAAATAGTCGTTTATATGCAAATTTTAGTCATTTTTTTAGTAACTAATTAGCCATTTTGTACTAGCGTGAAGACATTTGATGTGGAAAAATTACATGGAAGTGTCTGTTCTCACTATTACATTAAGGCATTTTTAAGACATTTGTTTGAGACAAAAGAAATCTTTTGTTTTAAAAAGCCTTTTTTTTTTTTTAGTTATTTTCCATTAAAATTTAATATCATTTGAATTGTCTTAAATATAAAATTAAAGATAAAATTAGTCCGAGACAAATTACAAAACTTTATATTTAAGACGAAAATAATTTGAGACAAAATATTTTAAGACAAAAACAATTTAAGACAAAAATATTTTAAGACAAAATTTTATATTTAAGACAAAAAGAGTTTGAGACAAATATTTTAAGAAAAAAATAGTTTGAGACAAAAATATTTTAAGACAAAACTTGATATTTAAAACAAAAACGATTTGAGACAAAAATATTTTAAGACAAATATTTTAAGACAAAACTTTATATTTAAGACAAAAATAGTTTCAGACAAAAATATTTTAATATAAAACTTTATGTTTAAGACAATGACAAGTTAAGACAATGGCAATTAAGACGAAACTCATTTCCCATTTAAGATAGTTAGCAATTAAGACAAAACCATTAACAATACTTCATAACAAGGTGATTGTCAAATGAGTTACATTCAATGAACTAAAATTGTTTATTTTTTTTTAATATGTGATAATTTTTAAATTACTTCAACTAAACTTTTACATAAAATTGCAGGAAATTAAATACAATAAAAATATATATATATATATATATATTTTCTCAATTGTTATATATATATATATCAAACCTATACATAAATAAATAAAATTAAAAATACAAATTCATCCATATATGCTTTTTAAACCTTCATTCTTTTCTTTCTAAATGAAAAATCAAAATTTTGATTCCGGCATATGTCTTATAGTCACATCTCAATTTTCTTTTCACTGTTGAACAAATATATCACAGAGATTAGTAACAATAATTTAATTATTTCTTAGATACTATTTTAGTGTTTAATTTTTCTTATTGTAAGAAAACTTTCTACTAATATTGTAAAAAATATAAATATATACAAAATGCAGTTTAATATTTTTTATATTAATTTATTATTAGGTATTAAGATGTTGGTAAAGATTTTCATCTCATAATTAGAAAACCATGAATGTGTTATTAAGAAACCAAGTAATATTAGTAATTGATATCATTTCAAACTAGGGAATAATGATTATATGGTTTATATTCCTCACTTAATAGAGATATATGTAAAGAAATTGTGAAGGAGGTTGAAAGAGTACTCTAGCATAAAATTTAATTTAACCTAAAAATCCATTGTCATGCCCCTATAGTCACCCATATCAGAGACTGACTTAGCCCACCCAGATGGCCCATCTTAAACTATGTAATTATATACTACACCTCACTTTTTATATTTCACGACCATTAAAATTCATAAGTTTAACACTTATTGAAGTATGTAGATAATAATTCCTTACAATTATGGCTTAACATAACCAATATGAAAATGATATGAATGAAAGTAATCTTATAGAATAAACAACCTAACTCGCCTAACAATTCTCAAATATTTAAATGTGTTACAATCAAGCATGAACTCACTACAAGAAAAAAGGGCATTGGTGAGGGTCATGCTTGTGACGGACCTTTAAGGTCCGTCACCATTGTCACATATGGTGATGGTCCTTAAAAAACCATTGTTGTAAGTGCATACAGTGGCAATCCTTTATGGTTTGTCACCAAAGCCATTTTCAGTGACACCTTTGGTGAGGGTTGTTAAAAGCCCGTCACTAATTCTCTCTTTGGTGACACTTCTAGTGACGATATTTTATTGACCCTCACCAATGGTATTTTTGGTTACTTTTCGTGATGGTAAAAAAATTTTCGTCATCATAGATCATTCAAATGAGTTTTTGATGACACTATGTGCATGTTACTATATTTTTTGTCAAAATATAATGATTTAAGACCATTTTTGTGGAGTCCTTTTCATTGTGTGTGCAAGGCCATATAGTGGTTAGAGTCAGTCGATTTGTTAAGAAACAATTAGTGTGTATCATTTCCCTCAAGTAATGAGAATATAGTTTCCCTATGAGTCAATACATGATTCATCTCTATTAGGTTTATTATCTAACAAATTCCCTTTAGATAAAGTTCCACTACTGTGTGTAAAAACTATATTATTTAATACATAATCAAGCTCTGTCAATTCTATTAATGAGAGAGATATAGCACTCATCAACACTCTTGGAACAAATTAACATGCTTTATCACACACTAACATTCCTTGGCACCTATCATGTCTTAGAACATCTTTGTACCTAGAACATATTTCCATGACTAGAACACCCAAACACATGTCGGCATGTCCTAGCATAGCATAACACTCTCCTAGCATGCATTGGCATGCCTTGTAGTCCCTAGCATGCCCTGGAAAACTTTGGAATGCATTAACATACATGAGCGCTTGGCACACACTGGAACTTGGCATGTATTCGAACCTATTATTAGTGTGCCTAGCATGCCTCTTTTGAAAAATATAAAGTCTTTACTTATTAACCCTTTTATGTGTTCATTTCCTTTCATTTTAGCTTGGTTCTTCTTCTTGTTGCCTTGATACTCCTTGACACATATTGGCATACAATGGCACCCTACACATCCTAGCATGCCATAGCATATTGCATGTCTTGGCACTATTTGACACATGTTAACACACACTAGAACTCCCTAACACACTTTGGAACTTCTTGACATGCCCTGATATTCCCTAGCATGCCTTACTAGTGCTTAACATAACTTTTCACTCCCTCCTTGGCATGCTATCTAGCACTTTTTGTCACTCCCTGGCACACCCTCATATTCATTAACTTCCATGCATTTTGACCTAGTGCTCCCTTTTGTTGCCCTAGTACTCCGTAACACTCCTCAGAATGAATTAGCACACTCTATCACACTTTAGCGCTCTTCGACATGCCCTTCCACTTCACAACATGCATATCACTCCTTAACACACATTGGCACTTGGTACATGTTGGCGCTTGGAAATTATTAGCATGTATAGCATTCATTAAAATGCCTTGGTATGCTTTTCCATGATTTAATATTAAATTTATTTGAGATCAATTATTGGAAAGAATATGAGAAGTAACAAAGGATGATTTGGCACTTATAATGCACTAACACTTGGCACTTGGCACGTATTTCCACCTAGTGTTGGTGTGCCTAGCATGCCCCTCTTGGAAAAGGTAAATTGATGACTTATCAACCCTCTTATGTGTTCATTTCCTTGTATTTTAACTTGTTTTACTTTTTATTTCCTTGATAGTCCCTGGCACATATGTTTCCTTGATAGTCCGTGGCACATATTGTCAGACCCTTGCACATCTTGGCATGCCTTAGCACTTGATAGGTCTTAGCGTATTTGACATTCCTTCAAACAATCTGGAACATGTTAGCATTCCATAGCATGCCTTGGCACTCGTGCCGTCACAACTAGCCTTACATTTTTTCACCACTCGGTAACCGAATCAAGTCCTTAACAACTGTAGTTCATGTGACATTGGCCTACTTCAGCCACAACAACTTGACTAATTGAACCTACTACAAGTAGATTGTGCCTTGTTCACCTAAGAACTTGCTATAACTCATCATATGCCACTCATGTCCAAGTTGAAATTGTCCCACTTAAGAACTTACCAAGACAAGGATCACATCTAGCCATGGCCATAAAAAAACTAAGCAACAATATAACTTACATAGGGAATATTTCACATGTATTTCCAGTTCATATAAATAGTAGAGAATTAACTAAGAGCTTGCAAGAACCATAAGATACACAAGACATACAACATATAAGTTGGGACAAGCTGAGTTCCCTAAAACTTATACACAACAATGTACAATATGAAATTGTCTAAAATAGTTTAAAACATGAGAATTCGTCCAAAGTGTGCCACGTGTCATATAAAACTAATAGGTAAAGGACAAATAGTGTTATTCCCAACAAAGATTCACCCTTTGTCTAAAACTTCTTTGTCAAGCCCCTTATCACAATAGTAGGCTTGCCTCTTGCAAATCCTATTATGAAATTCTTCTAACACACTTCATCATTGGAACACTTGAATTCACTGACACTCCCTAGCACACACTCTTATTTTTTCATTTCCATGCATCTTAACGTAGTTATCCCTTGTGATTCCTCAACAATCCTGAGAAATCCTCATCATGCATTGACATTGTTCGACATGTGTTAGCACACCTTTTCATTCCTTAGCATACCCTCCCTAGCTATCATGCCCTCACAACTACCCTTACTTAACTTTCAACTTGGGAGCCAACCACGTCCTCACTTGACTACAATATCTTGACCAAGTTACGATTACTACAACTAGACTATGTTGTTGAATTGTGTAGCTTGGGAGGTACTCCACAATCCTAGTGATATGGGTTTGTGTGAGTTTGGTCACAGAAGGATTTTTCGACAAAGAACCCAAGTGAAGGGGTTTTGGACCCAAGATGGGGTTTAAAATCTAAGAAAATTAAAATGGAAAAATAATATTTCCTAAGTTCTAAGTGGATAAATCCTGTAAATTATATGGGGTTCTTAAGAGGCCTAGATAGGAAAAGCTATTTAAGGAGGCCTTATTGTGAAGGAAATAACATCAAGTGAGAAGGGGATCATTTGATCAAGGAGGTGAGGAGAGATGTAGTCCTAAAGTAGGTCGAGCTAAGGGTTGCTAAAGGGAGGCCATGATCATCCACCAAGAGCAAGATCATAATGTGAGGGTTCAAAAGAATGTCACATACCTTAATGGGTTAGAGATAGAAGTAGGATGGCATACAGTTGGTTCCCTTATGGAAGATCAAGCTCAATAGAGGCGACTCATGAGGATTTAAGCATGTGATTTCAATGATGTTTATGTGTGAAGGCCACATCAAATTTTGAAATAGTAGAGATGTTTGAGACCCTATATTGTGGTGGTTAGTAGGCTACAAGGTCTGTGATAAATACCAACACAAATGGAGGAGCTTCTACACTAGAATTTAGGGCCAGAACATAAGTAGCCACAGGTGTAATATTGAATGAGGTAACCATAGTTTTAGGGTCATAGATATCTAAATTTTAGGTCAATATTCAGTCAAAGAAATGCCCAGAATATATGGATCAATATGAGCTAGGTTGAGCCTCTTATGGAGGCAAGAGTTTCTATTTTTTCTATGGGTGGATAGGATTTGTTCTAAAGCAATTAGAATAGAAGTATAATGCCCTAGTTAGGGAGGTTTCCTAGCATGTTCAGTCCGTAAGGTATGCCCTTAAGACTGTAACAAATATTCATACAAGAAGAGGGGTCATGACCCTTAGAGAGAGGTTTATCTCTACAATAGATACCACAAATTTGGAAGATGATTTGCAGAAGTAGGTTCGGATGTAGAAAATCCAAAGGAAGGTGGAACCTGAGTAGAATATTGAGTAGAAGAAATGTGCCATATGAGGAATGGATTGACAAGAAGAGTTGATTTTTGTGGACTTTCCATATAATTTTGGACAAATATCTGAAGTAGCCTAGAGATAGTTAGTCAATGGACTGTTAGTGGATGGTTTGTGACCCTAGTTCAAGCATCTACAAATTGTTAGAAGGATGATAAGAGGAGTAGTTCAAATTTGTTCATAGATTGGACAACAAAGAAATTGGTACACAAGAATAGTGATTTTTAGAGGACTCAAATCATTACTAGGTGGCAGATTTGAAGAGTCGTAGATGATGGCAGTGTTGTGGGCACTAGGCCAGTAAAAGAATTGGCTATGGTTTGAAAAATTGATGGAAGTACAAGTAGAGTTGGAGGGTTGTTAGGTGACTATCAATGCAGAGCCCTAAGTCTTGTATCTATGAAGGAAAACAAGACTGGTAGAAGGGTAGGTGTATTTTTCCTAAGGACGTGTAGACTTTGAAGGACTAAAGTAGCAATCAAGTGGGCTATCCAACTAGCCCTAGTTTATTTCATTGTAGAGGATAGAGTCAGTGAGAAGAAGGGAAACCTCCATAGCCCTAGACTTGTCATCCTAGAGAAGGAGTATGGAAAAAGTGGGCAGACCAAAGAGATGTTCACAAATAGAGTTGTGAACAACTGATCGAAAACCCTAGGTTTTGCAAACCTTAAAGGAATAAGAGGTAGATAGAGGGAATTTTTTTTTTTAGCCGGGTTTAGTAACCTAAAGGAGATGATTTCATTGATAGAGGTAGATTGAGGAGTTTCATAACGGGAGGCAATAGGACTCACTAGATGTGTTCATGACATGTGGATTGAAAGGGTTTTGTGTGGCCACCATCAAAAAGTGGGTCAAGTGTTGTCTTGTTCAAGGTATTTTGGTTGTCCAAGGACTAACACCAAGCCTTAGTTGTATTCCTTGTATCAGTGTGATTGTAAAGGGCCATGATCGTTGGTATAAGAGCTCTAGCCTATTTTATTATAGTTTTTAATTTAACAAAGAATGGTTTGAAAAAGTTAAAAATTGTCATGTGCATTAGTTGATTCCCTGATGTGTGTAGATTTCATTGTGCAAAGTAGATGTGTTGTGACACTTGAGTTTATTTGCATCAAAGATTATAAGACCAAACCTAGATTATCATGTCTCGTGGAAATTCAGCATATGCCTTGTTCACCTAAGAAATACCTGTAACTCATCTTTGGCTACTCGTGTCCAATCTCAACTCATCCCACTTAAAAAGCTACCAAGAAAAGGTTCATCACATCCAACTCTGGTCATAAAAAAATTAAGCAACACAATTTACATATTGACATGCCATAGCACCTGGCATGTCTTAAATTCCTTAGCACTATCTGGCATGTGTTAGCATCCCCTACATTCCTTGGCATGCTTTTACACTCCCTAACATAGCCGAACACTTCATTCCATGCATTTTCATGTAGTTCTCCCTTGTGTTTCCCTGGAACTCCCAGTTAACACTTCCTTGCACGCGTCAGAACATCTTAGCTATTTGCTGCCCTAGCACTCTAACATTCCTTATTATTTCCAAGCATGCCTTGTCACTCCTCCTTAGCACACTTGGAACTTTTTGACACTCCCTACCACACACTCTTATTGAGTCATTTACATGCATTATGAAATAATTCTCTCTTCTGTTTCTCTAGCACTCCCTAACACTCCTTGGGACACATTGGCACATCTTGGCATGATTTCATAGCACTCAATAATGCCTTGGAACTACCTAGCATACCTTGTGACTCCCTCCTTAGCACACCTAGAACTTGTTAACACTCCCTATCACACACTCTTATTCATTCATTTCCATGCAATTGAAACTAGTCCTCCCTTCTGTTTACCTTACACTCCCTAGCATGTGTTGGCGACACACCCTAGAACCTACCACATCTTGGAATGCCTAAAATGCCTTGGAACTCTCTATCATGTGCTAGCGCTTCCTTGTATTCCCTGCACACCTTGGCACTCCCTAGTTGTCATGCCGTCATAGATAGCCTTACTTTTTTTGTGACTTGGGAACCCAACCAAGTCTCGCTTTTTCCAAAAATGCCTTTTCCATCCCCTTATTGCAATAGTAGGCTTGCCTCCTACAAGTCTTATTATGAAATTATCATAACAAAATTCATCCATGGGACACCTAGAATTCATTGACACTCCCTGACAGACACTCTTATTCATCTGTTTCCATGCACTTTGAACTAGTTCTCCCTTGTGATGCCCTAGCACCCCCCAACACTCCTCAGCATGCATTGACATTATTTGGCATGTGTTAGCACACATTTTCATTCATTAGCACACCCTGACACTCAATTATCATGTCCTCATAACTACCCTTATTTTTTTTAGACATGGGAACCCAACCAAGTCCTGCCTCGACTAAAATAACTTTACCAAATTTCATTTAATACAACTAGAAGATGCCTTGTTCACCTAAGAATGGCTTATAACTCATCTTATGATACTCATGTCCAATATTAACTCATCCCACTTAACAAGTTACCAAGTCAAGGCTAATGTCCAACCGTGGCCATAAAACAACTAAGAACCATAGTTTACATCTTGACATGCCATAACACCTAGAATGTTTAACAATCCCTTGCCACTATGTGGCACATGTTAGCATCCCCTACATTCCTTGGCATGCTTTGGAACTCCCTAACACACCTTACCATTCCTTGACATGCCTTGGCACATTTGGAACTTATTGACACTCCTTATCACACACTCTTATCTGTTAATTTCCATGCATTTTGAACTAGTTCTCCCTTGTGTTTCCGTGGCACTCCCTAACACTCCCTAGCACACATTAGCACACCCTAGCACTTGGCACATATTGTCATGTCGCACTGGCACTCTAACATTCCTTGGCACTACCTAACATACCTTGTCACTCCCTCCTTAGCACACCTGTAACTCACTAACAATCCTTGTCACACACTCTTATTCATTCATTTCCATGCATTTGAAACTAGTGATCCCTTGTTTTTCCCTGGAACTCCATAACACTCCTTGACATGCATTAGCACACCCTAGAACTTGACACATCTTGGCATGTTTCCCTGGCCTCTAGCATGTGGTATCATTGCCTAAGATACCTTGTCACTCTGCCCTTAGCACGCTTGGAAGTCACTGACACTTCCTGTCACGATATCTTAATCGTTCATTTTCACTCATTATTTTCACCTAGTGCTCCCTTGTGTTTCCCTAGTACTCCCTAACACTTCCTAGCATGTGTTGGCACACCTTGACACCTAGCACATCTTGGGCACATTCCACTCAAGCACGCTAGCATGACTTAGAGCTTCCTAGCATACCATGGAACTCCCTCCTTAACACACCTGGAACTCGCTGAAACTCCCTGTCACACACTCTGATTCATTCATTTCCATGCATTTTGACATATTTATCCCTTTTGTTTCCCTAGCACTGGCTAACACTCAACACACATTAGCACTTAGCACATCTTGGTATGCTTCCCTAACACTCTAGCATGACTTGGAACTATCTAACATATCTTGTCACTGCCTCCTTAGATTACTTGGAACTCCATAGCATGCCCTATAAATCCCTGGAACATATTAGCTCTTGGTGGCACGTGAAAATTCCTAGCATGCGTTTGGATGCCCTATAATGCCTTGGCATGGTTTAAGATGAAATTTATTTGAGATCAATCGTCACAATTAAAAGAGAAGTAATAGGTAATGATTTAGCACTTAAGACACACTAGCACTTGGCCTTTGTCATGTATTGGCACTAGTGTTGGTATGTTTAGTGCGCCCCTCTTGAAATGGTAAGGTCCTGAATTATCAACCCTCATATGTGTTCATTTATTTGCATTTTAAGTTGGTGTTCCCTTTTGTCGTATGGCACTCGTTGACACGTGTTCGCATACACTAACACGTGGCACATCTTGTCATGCCTTAACACATGGCATGTATTGGCATGCATTGGCACTGTCTGGCACATGTTAGCACACCTTGACACTTCTTGAAATGCTCTAGCATTCCCTAATATGCCTTGTCATTGGCACGCCTGATACTCGTCGACACTCCCGGACACACCCTCTTATTCATTCATTTTGACTTGATGATTTATGTTTGATGGGGTGCATGTCTAGAAAGAGTTCCTTTAAGAAAATACAAAATTCATTGCACCATTACTGACATAAGTAATTGTGAGATTATACTTGAATGACATTAGGAAACTACACAAGAGATTTTAAGAATGACATTTTTAGGGTTTTTTTTTTTTATGTTGTGGGAATGATAAGAAGTGAGTGGTAAATATTAATGTGCTTATCCTTATGATAGACTCATCTTTAGAAAATGAAAACCTCATCATGCTTACCCTCCAACTCCTAATCTTCTAAAAATAAAGGCCAACTTGCATAGGGAGTAAAGGTATGTTAGTCTATGGTGTGCTAAGTAACTGGGTGAGAGTGTTAATGTACTTTGAGAGGGACTAAACCATTTACTTTGCCTTTGCATAGTCATGTCATCACAATTGATAAGTAATGTTGTGTCAAGCCTTACACCATCTCTTGCTAGAGCCTTCCAAGGAGAGCTCATTTAACATATGATTGCTATGTCACTATTTCCCATTGTAGTAAAGCATTCCTTAAAATCATACAACAATTCCTAATCTATATACATCCAAATGACACCCTCAACCATCCAACTCATTCTTGTCTACAAGAGGGTTTCTCCTCGAAAACCCGAACACCATTCTCAACATCAATTCGACCTTCCTCTCTCACCGGGGCAAGGATGTCCTTCAATATTTTTCCCAAGGAGGGTGAGGCCAATGACACTTGAGATGAAAGACAAGCAAGAAAAAAATCGGATAAAGTTGTAACTTATGAAACTTTTGAAAATCCCAAGAAAGTCATAGCACATTGTATTTCTTCCTTTGATCTTTAGGATGAAAGGGAAACCAATTCAAAGCTAGAGAACCCCAAGAAGATTTTTGTAGCCCTTGACAAACCACCTTGGGCCTTGGGCTAGCCAAAAGTAGAAAACTCGAACAACGCACAATTGGAGCAAGGGTTAGGGCCTCTAAATCGCCAGATCACTACCCTATCAAATCATTATCTTTGCTTTTCCAAAGACTTGGTAGGCCCAGAAATCGTGACATGGTGACCTTTCGATTTGAATTCCAAATGTCAATGCATAAAATCCTTGGGGATAACCCATATTTTTTGAAAACCCCCCCCTCCAATGCATAATCTACCAACCCCTTCATTTGGGCGCGATAGTAAGAAATCAACATCTTACCTGAAAAACATATTTGATGAGTAGTTGTGTGTCTTCAAAGGGTTTATCATGGCGACCATATTTATACTTAAAAATATATATCATGTGGATAAAAAATGCACGGTTATCATACTTATTTTGTATTTTGACAAGAATATCAGACCGTGACATTGTCCACAACCCATTCACTCTTCATCAAAACTATGCCTTGCTCTAGTCTTAAACTCCACATCCCTTTCTCTTCTTGCAATTTTTCCACGAGCCTCTAAGGTTTTTCCATAGTTGAATTCCTCTCTCATGGTAGAGATGTTGTAATTTCTTCTTAATAATAATAATAATAATAATAATAATAATAATTATAACTATAATTAATAATTAAACCAATCTAGATCCATCTTAAATTTGGATCTACCAAACACCAAGAGGAAGGGACAAAATATCTTAAGGTACAAAACTCTTTTAGAGTGAAAAGATATTTGATCCCTTTATACACTTGGTAAATCTGAAAGTTTAGCTAAATATACATTGGTAATATACAATAAAAATAATAATAAAAAGTTGAGAAGACAAAATGACTTGCAAATTAAACATTATTTCTACCTTTCTTTTAAAAAATATTAAAATATTTATAATATTTAAATAAATTAAAAATAAAATAAAATTATTTCTTATATTCAAATAAATTCTTTTTACATTATAGAAAAAGTTTTTAACTTGTTATTAAAATGCTTTTGAGTCATTTCCCACTCCACCACATTTTAAGAGGGTGCAGCCAAACACTTCAATTTTGACACATTTGAATTTAATTTTCCCACTCCACTTAAATTTTAACAGGGTATGGCCAAGTATTGGCGGGAAAACCAAACAGGGATAACATTTTGCTAACAACACAGTAAAGCATAGATGGAGTAGGGAGCCAAAAACTCTATCATCGATAGAGATAGTGGAGGAGGGAGCCAAAAACTCTCTCATAGATAAAGATATGCATTGGAGAGTTCGGCTCAGGAAAATATTGAAGCGATGAGACTTCAATGGGAAAAGATGATGGGGCGATTATTCACTTTCAAAATCCATAGAAGAGGGAGGTCAGGTCCATTCTTACATAATTAAAACTGGGTTTCATTCAGATATTTTTGTGGGGAATAATATTATCAACATGTATGAAAAATGTGGTATTTTAATAGAGATGCATGGAAACTGTTTGATGAAATGCCTAAAAGAGGTGTGGTTTCTTAGAATGTAATGCTTGCAGGTTATGCACAGAGTGAGCAGTGTAAGGAGATTGATTTTTTTTTTAAATGAATTTGGCAGGCATGAAACCCAATAGGTTAACTTTCGCAAGCATCTTTATAGTTTGTTATAGCTTAGGATTTTATTAGGGAGCCGAATAGGGCATGTTATCGATCCATATTTATGGTTTGTTATAGCTTAGGATTTGATAAGGGAGCCTCCACTAGTCTCTTATTCTTCGGTCCAAGAGTGTCCTCCCTTCGGCCTCCTTCCAACACTCTGTTTCACTTAATGATATCCTTAGACCATACTACTACACTCACGAAACAGCCTTCGACCTCTACTATGAATGCATAGGTAAGAGTATAGACTTAGTCCGAATATGATAAACCCTTCTAGCGCTGTTTTTTTGTCTTCTTCTTCACTGTGTGACCCTTAAAACTTTGTTGTATGACCCTTAGCACTTATTTTTATTTCCTTTACACTTATGCATTTTGATCCTTATTGCAGAGGCGTCCTTCATTATCTTTGGATATTGTTTCGTATTGTAGGTCCTTTAGAGGTAAGTAGATTCAACACAAGTATGTTAGCCCTTCTTTGCTAAACTGTCCTTGATTTTTGTACCCAAACTGGACCTGAAGTTCCCACTGCAATCTCAGAGTGGATTTGAACTTCCTTCCTACAATTTAGACTGAGAATCTCAAAGATATGCGAGATTATTTTCTGTTGTAATGTGAGGTGCCTAGGAACCTATTTATAGTGGTATGCTCAAAGTGAGAAGTGACAAGTACCATTACCATGACCTAGACTCTTGAAATTTGTATGCCTCTAAGACCTTGCCACTTTCTTTTTCTTTCCTCAGCCTTCATACTTCGGTCCTTTCTTCCTTGCACTGTCTAGCACTGTTACTTGGAGAATCTCGGTCTCTATATTTCTTAGCTCTTCACTTAGTCCTTACAGACTCCACTAGTCTCCTATTCTTCAGTCGAAGAGTCTCCTCCCTTTGGCCTCCTTCCAACACTCTCCTACTCTTAATGATAGCCTTAGAACAAACTGTTACACTCGTGAAATAGCCTTCGGCCTCTACTATGATTGCACAGGTAAGAGTACAAACTTAGTCTAAATATGATAGACCCTTCAAGCACTATTCTTTTGTTTTCTTCTTCACTATGTGACCCTTAACACTTTGCTGTATGACCATTAACACTTCGCTGTATTTCCTTTACACTTACGCACTGTGATCCTTATTTCAGAGGTTTCCTTCCTTATCTTCAGGTACTGTTTCGTATCACAGGTCCTTCAGACGTAAGAAGATTCAATACTGAATTATGTTAGCCCTTCTTCGTTGAAATTTCCTTGCATTTTGCACCCAAACTAGACCTCAATCTCACACTGCAATCTTAGAGTTGATACGAACTTCCTTCCTACAATTTAGCCTGAGAATCTCGAAGATATGCGAGATTCTTTTCTGCTGTAATAAGAGGTGCCTAGGCACCTGTTTGTAGCTTCTAACTCTCATTTTTACAAGGCTTTGTATCAAAGCATATGTGAATGGAGAAACAAGTTGGAATTCGAAGTCAATAAAAAATTATTAAACAATGAACCTAAGTCTCCTAATCATGTCAAAATATCAAGTTTGTAAGTCACCATTCAGGACTGGCTATTAAAAATTTAAAAAATCCAAAGAAATGAAAGGCTGACAACAATGAAAAAGCTTAAGCTCCCTCAAGCCAGGTTTCCATTTATTTGATAAACATAACTCTGTACATTTACAATTTTGCAACCCATGAGAAATACCTTAAAACCTTTGAATTTACATATTTTGGTAACAAAAAATAATGAGTGCTACATCTTTATCAATCTTCAGCGAAATTACAAGTATTGTTAGGACTTTTTTCCCATGGAAATTATGGTGTGACGAAGATTGAATTACAGGCTGATAGACTGCCCTAGAATGTATGGTATGACGAGTATTGAATTACAGGCTGATAGACTGCTAGTCATTGCTCAAATTAGTAATGGTTGTCCACAGCTACAAAGACATCCCAAGTGCATTTCATCCCCTTTGGAATGACCACCAAATCTCCTGCAGCAAAATCCACGTACTGGTCTAAATATCCTTTAATATATGCTCTCACCTTACCTTTCACAAGTTAAAATGTCTCCTCTGCGTCGAATTTCAGGGGAAACTTGCCTGGAGGACATGCCCATCTGTTACACAGAAAATAGTTAAGGAGCTTGCTTAATTATTTGGCCATCCTTAATGTTGGTGGGTATTTTGCGAGTTAACTTTTACTTTAAATTCCCTTCACTAAAAACATCCTTAAAGAAAACACTTAACCAAAAAAATGTATTTTCAAAATATTCATTCAAAAGAAACTTTTCTTTTATAAGAATACTAAATTGTATGCCTGGAGTAGAATACAGAATATATGGGCAATTTTTATGTTTATTTCATATTTTAGAAATATTTCAGAATTTGAAAAAATATTTCCCGAATAAGTTTGACCTCACTATCTTGTCTTTCATATTCTTATATATTCTTAAAATTTATAATCTAATTAAATTCATCTAATCTACAACCCAATTAAATTCATCTAAATAAATCACCAATCTACAATCCAATTAAATTCATCTAGATAAATCATCATTGGAAAATTCCAAAATTCAGATGCCATTACTGGGTATACATGCTTTGAGTTGGGTTTTCAAACCCATGTGCCATATGTTTCAGCTAAAGCCAATATACATCATTGGGAAGAAAATCCATTACAGAGAATGCATAATTTTTTCATGAGTATTAAACTCTATGCATTCATAAGATCCTCAACCTAAATCTAGACAAAAAAATGTATCTTCCAATCATAATTCAATACACAGGAAGTATATATCAATCAGTAAGAACATAACAACAAACAGAATGAATAAAATCCATTAGAGAGAATGCATAATTTTTCAGAACTAAAAGTAAAGTGGGTACTACAGAAGAAAATAATGATGTTGTATGTGGGAATAGAGTTTTCACTGATGGTGACAACGAAGTTATTAGTCACAAAATTACCTCACACAAAAGGATTGATAAAAGCACAAAATGGTAAGAATGAGATTTGTGAAGGTGCGAATTGTTAACCCCCAAATTTTCGTAGGCTTTGAATAACTATTGTGGATGTTTTTGTTAGATATTTGAGGGTATTGAGAGACACAATTGATATATTAAGTTTTCATGATACCCAATAATTTTTATATTCCATACAGGGTAATATTCTTGTCCCTATACAATGAAAGTAGGTTATGATTTTTGTGGTTTTTTGTCCTTGGGAATCATTATATTTTTGTTAGTATAAAGGTTGGTGCATTGGAAACAATTTTTCGTAGGAGTTGGAAATAAATAATGATTGAGGTGTGGTGAAGTGGATACCCAGTGGTTAGTGTGGGAGCATGGTTTGGAAAGCCACATGTTGTCTTTGATAACTTCTAGCTTAAATTATTTGATAAGCAAGAAATCAACCCAACAATTTTTAGGTTACAAATGTCCACAAAATATTTCTACAAGTACAACATGAGACTGTATGAGATGTATAAAACATGGCCTTTGATGTGGATACTATTCATCTAGAGGCAACTGTTTGGTTACAAAATCTTTTTTATTGTCAAATTCAGTAGTGAGGCATGCTCATGGGGATGAATCTCGGTAATGGTTCATTGAGGATTCCCAAGCTAGTATGGTTAGGTTGATATGCTTGAGTTGGAACTGAACATTATTTGTTTAACCTCTAGAATGGGAACACTTTCTTGGGTCATCAACTCTGAGTTCTATCCTCTAAGGTACAAGGGTAATAGTGGAAGCTTGGTTGAAAATTCAAATTGGGTTTCTAATTCAATTTTGGCACAAACATTTTTCAATATGAATGTAATCATTATAACTTTCATTTCATTATTAGTTGTTGGGGCTATATTAGTGAAAGTGCTTTGTAATGATTGTTATGCCTAAAAAAAGCGTATTTCACATGAGGAGATTGAAGGGATATTGCAATAGAGGAGAATTTTAGCATTAAGTTTTAAAAGAAGGATAACTTGAAATTTTATTCAAATAAAAAACCCTAGAAGACAATGGAATTGCACAGTAGCCCTTTGACAAAAAAATGTAGCTATCTACATATTAAGTAATTTGATGTACAAGGATATAATATCCTAAGAACCGTGTTGGAGATCTTAGGAATGATTAACTTGATATTTGCTTGATGAACTGTGGGATAGGCATTTAGAGAAAACTACACAAAGATTAGCAAAAACTCAAGTGGATGAATACAACTAGAAATTTGATGGAAAGGGAGTACATTTCAAGGTATTTTTGATGCCTTTGAAAGACGATCAGTTAGCGAAATGACTAGTATAAATTGTGATATAGCCCTAGATGTTGTTGGAAGAAATGAACACAATTGTATCTTTGAACATGAATGGCATGCCAAAATGGTTCACTGAGGATTCCCAAGCTAGTCTGGTTAGGCAACTATTCTTGAGTTGGAACTGAACATTATTTATTTCACCTCTAGGATGGGAACACTTTCTTGGGTCATCAATTCTGATTTCTATCCTCTAAGGTACAGTGGCACTATTGGAAGCTTGGTTTCAAATTCAAATTGGGTTTCTAATTTTATTTTGGTACAAAATATTTTCAATATGAATGTAATATCTTTTTATTCTTAGTTGTTGGGTAACTATCAGTGAAAGTTATTTGTAATGATTGTTATGCTTGAAAAAAGGGGTATTTCACATGAGGAAATTGAAGGGATATTGTAGCAGAGTGGATAATTTTGGCATTAAGTTTTGAAAGAAGGATAATTTGAAATTTTCTTCAAATAAAAAACCTTGAAAGACAATGGTATTGCACAATATCCCTTTGACAAAAAAATGTAGCTATATACATATGAAGTAATTTTATGTACAGGGATATAAATGTCCTAGGAACCATGTTGGAGATCTTAGGAATGATTAACTTGATAGTTTCTTGATGAACTGTGGGATAGGCATTTAAAGAAAACTGCATAGAGATCAACAAAAACTCAAGTAGATAAATACAACTGGAAATTTGATGGAAAGAGAGTACATCTCAAGGTTCTGTTTTTGATGCCTTTGAAAAACGATCATTTAGCCAAATGACTAGTAGAAATTGTGATAGAACCCTAGATGTTGTTGGAATAAATGAACAAAATTGTATCTTTGAACATGAATGGCATGCCGAAATGGTTCACTGAGGATTCCCAAGCCAATATGTTTAGGAAACTATTCTTGAGTTGGAACTAAACATTATTTATTTCACCTCTAGAATGGGAAAATTTTCTTGGGTAATCAACTCTGAGTTCTATCCTCTATGGTACAAGGGTACTGGTGGAATCTTGGTTGTAACTTCTAATTAGGTTTCTAATTCAATTTTGGCACAAGAAATTTTCAGTATGAAGGTAATCATTAGCACTTTCATTTCATTCTTCATTGTTGGGGCTCTATCAGTCAAAATTCTTTGTAATGATTGTTATGCCTGAAACAAAGGGTATTTCACATGAGGAAATTGAAGGGATATTGCAACAGAGAGGATAATTTTAGCATTAAGTTTTGAAAGAAGAGTAAGTCAAAATTTTCTTTGAATAAAAAAACCTAAAATACAATGGTATTGCACAGTAACCCTTAGACAAAAAAATGTAGCTATCTACATATGAAGTAATTTTATGTACAGGGATATAATATCCTAAGAACCATGTTGGAGATATTAGGAATGATTAAATTGATAGTTTCTTGATGATCTATGGAATAGGCATTCAAATAAAACTGCCCAGAGATCAGCAAAAACTCAAGTGGATGAATACAACTGGAAATTTGACAGGAAGGGAGTACATCTCAAGGTTCTATTTTTGATGCCTTTGAAAAAAAATCAGTTAGTCAAATGACTAGTAGAAATTGTGATAAAACCCTAGATGTTGTTGGAATAAATGAACACAATTGTATCTTTGAACATGAATGGCATGCCAAAATTATCATTGATGAGATGGAATATGGAAGGTCTCACAAGGAAAAGAACCATGTTATCCTCTCCTAGATCAAAGAAACCTTAGGAAATTAAAATTGAAATTCATATCTACTAAATAACAAAATAGGTTAAAGGGACTAGTGATTACAACCAGCAATAGTGGCTAAACCAAAATAGAGGGGTGTAAAAGATCCCCTAAAATCCTATAAGTTTCAAAAGATAGTTCCTTTTCGAAATCATCCATTATTATGAGTTCTGAATTTTTCCCAGACAAAACATGTATGACTTCTACCAAACACAACATAAAGTTTAACCATGAAATTCAACAAAGAAAAGGAAATAAAACAACCAAAGAAGTTCTGAAGTAATACTTCCTCTTTCATATTCTTACCAATGCCACATGGAGAATATTGATTTGCATCATGATTGGATAAAGACATAGTGCAGGGGATCTCTAAAGCAACATTCACATGCACATGTTTAGAACATAGGTGAGCAGTCTGAAGTTAGAGCTCCTTCTGGAGAGCCAAATTACAAATTTGGAAATGTAATTCAAGGATAATTTCAAGGGACTTGAACCTAGTCATAAAAATTTGATTATTTAACAGATCAAAGAATCTTTTAGAATAATTTTGCATTTGACAGCTGCAGCAGGGAGCCATTTCTAGGATGAAATAAGGATGCAAAAGTTGTTCACGTTTCAATGGATGAATGAATATAGTTCTCCATGGCATCAACAAAAGGAAGTTGTGAATAGCCTGTGGTATGTTATTGCAAACATCTATAAATACGTAATTCAATAAAATACATTAGATATGGTAAAATTATGAAAAAATTTGCAGCCACCATCAACAGTTATTTGGAAGTGGGCAGGTTGACTTGACACTGGGCAGGGGCAAAGCAACACTAAAATGGTCACGATCATTTTCATAAGAACCAAGTACAAGTTGAAAAGAAAATTTAATCAATGGAATGTAGACCCAACCAAGATACAGAAGCCTAATCTACAAT
Organism: Pinus albicaulis; assembly: GCA_034641835.2. Taxonomy (NCBI): domain Eukaryota; kingdom Viridiplantae; phylum Streptophyta; class Pinopsida; order Pinales; family Pinaceae; genus Pinus; species Pinus albicaulis. The sequence goes on along the minus strand of CM076582.1, from coordinate 890,916,555 downwards.
GAGTCGCCACCATATTATGCCATGCATTTCAAGATTTTCCATACACAAGGACAAATATACTCAAGACACCAAACATAGAATTGCACACAATGTATAAATTCCTTAGTATCATAAGAGAAATAGATGCTTCCAAATATTTTATGAATCTATAGCACTATGTATTTATTTGTGGTAATTCAACATGAAAATTTTGCAAGATCGACATTCTTTGCATACTTATTTCGTTAAATATGGTAACAATGGATGTGAAAAATTGGGAAAAGAAAACACTAGGTTATTACCTGAAGAAATGAGAACCAATCAAGCGATCCTAAGATTTAATGTTTGCACCAATTACTTCCAGATCAGTCGATGATGTATTTGTAGATAAGATACAATGAGAAGGGAATGCCTGCTCCAACTCATAAAATATATTTTTCTTCAAAGGTATATTTTCAGTTACTGCCTGAAAATTTCATAGCAATTTTACCGGTAAAAGTCCTACCACAAAGCCAAGTGCCTTACAAACTGCATCTATTTCTAAATAGATTATAACATGACACCAATTACATAACATTTAAGATTCAAATGCATATCTAGAATTAATATGGTTATGATTTATATATATTTCTTCAACTTGAAAATCAGGCATACCTCAATTACAATATCTACATTGTAGAAATCCTCATAGTCTAGAACGCCCTTTACAAGTGCTATACTACGTCTTGCCTCCTCCTCTGTAATTTTGACACTTGAAGCACGATTTTTCAAATTGGCTTCATGTAAAAGAGATAGGGAAGCATTAGATACCACTAGAAGATCAAATCAACATTCAACATGGAATTGGAAAAATCACAAGCCAAGTCATAGTAATCAGAAACCAGACGATTAATGTACTTTTGCTTTCTAACCTTCACATAGAATAATAAAACCTGTCAAACTATAATGATGTTCTAGTTTGTATGTTGTGTATTGAGTTCTTATGCAGTCTAGGATCTTACTTATTAACTTAGCTCATTGATTTTTTATGTCATTGGATGTTGAACAAATTTCATTTTAGTGATCTTATATTTGGAGTGTATTTTTTTCTATAGGCAGAGAAATGCAAGTGTTCTACATTCTTAATTTCTTTTTACTACAAAATTTACGCATCAGATACACCTGAGAAATTCCATGAGAAATCCATCTTCCAGTCTCATAGACTTGCCTATTCAAGCTCATGCTTAATTTGTGTGTGTGTTTTGTTTTTCTAATTAATTCCTATACTCAGATTTCGTAGTGTGTTAAGCTTGAATTAATTCACTCTTTATAACTAACCTTTTTCTTATCAAGTAGAATTTTAGGATACTAGAGTTTCAATGGCTCTATTTTATGGATAGACTTTTAAAGCTACTTGGTCTAATTAGAACTAGAAATCCACATTTTGGCCATCTATTTCATACTAGGCTTTTCCCATTCTTGTTTTAAGGACATTGATACTACTCTTGACATTTTTTTCCTATGTGTCCCAAAACCTTCTTCCATCGCTGAGAAACGATTCCCGAGAGAGTATTTTAGTAGAAGAATCTAGGTATAGTCAAAAAGTGGCAAGAAGGAAACTGTCCAAATTACGATAGTAGTGCTACATATCTTTGAGTATCATGGTGTATGTTCATTCTCTAAAGCTATATAGCATTGTAGTGCCCAAATTTAGGTTGAGACAGAGATAGAGACCGATTGGAAAATTTTACCTATCTTGTTTCATAGCGCAGCATGAGGCTAATATCTTCAGCAGATATTTACAGTTAGGTGGTGAATCATGCCTATGTAATTAGTGGCTATGTGTATTTTGCAAGTAAATACCTTCATTGTCTTTCCATGACGTAGGATATAATTGTTGTATATATGTTATATCGTGATGTTCAGCAAAAGGACTTCTCAAATATTATGCAAAGTACATCTACATGGTGTTGTATAAATATGTTGAACAAATTTAGAACTTTTAGACTGAGTTGTAGTCCAAACTAGCTTTATAAAGAATGCATTGCAGGAAATTTTACAAGAGCCTAGAAAAACACATGACAGTTTGAGTATTAATATCTACATTGAATTCTACTATCCCGGAGGAATTTGTTTATTTTCATTTGTAGAAGGAAAGAACTTTGGAGCTTCAGATGAGGCTATGTCAAAATGATATCCTTAGAACTTGTTGAGACATCTTCTTCCATTTACATCCCAATCAAGGAAGGAAATATAATCTTATTTATATTTCCCATTTCCATTTCAAATTCGTTGGTGTCTATACATTTCATTTAATACAAAAAAAAAAGGAATTTCCAGAAGTGTGATACTTAGCAGAGTCAGCACCAAGTAATATTTGAGACAAGATTTAGATTAACCAACCAGTTTATACCCCAATCCTTAGAAGTAGGCCATGGTTGCATGATATGCACCATGTCTACATTGTATGACACCTCATGGCTAAAAATTAAAAATTTTTGATGTGTATCTCCAGTGGATGGAAATATATATCCTGTTTTAGAGGGGAACCTCAATCTTCACATAAGATGCAAAAGGTCAATTATTCCCCCGCTGAACTTTCTATTTTCAAGCATCTTCTGTTCTTTCAGTTTTTCTCTCATGCTTATCCCATCTTGTAAGCCTCCCTTTCCATTTTAGTTTCCATCCCCTGTTTATCCTTTCCTTTCATGTAAGCCTTCTTTATTTGTGCTAGGATAACGTATTTTCTATTTTGAGGTCTCTGCAAATATTATCATATGATTCATTAACACTTATCAAGTTCCACTCTTCAATTCTTATTTCTGTACAAAATATACAAGCATGTTAAGAAGGATCAAAATATAGCTCTAAGAATAGGTGTTTAAATTTTAAATTTTAAACTTTACACTGACTCGTCCAAAAAAAATAGAAAAGAGAATTCAACAAATGGTGATGCATCTTCATGATAGATCACTTCTTCCATCATTAGCCAAAATAAAACGTGCCATGATCTGAAGTATTCTCTTTGTCTTAACATAATTTTAAGGATGATCCCTACTAATAGAAAGCAACAAGTTTTGATTACTATCAACTAACCATGTATTTTCTGGATGCCAGGATCTAATTTCTTTGAATCAAATTCCTCCAAAATAACTGGAATTTTACTCAAAGCCAGAGCAGTTGCTATTCGAAAACCCATAAGAGCACCTCCAACTACAGCTTCTTTTCTAATTGAATGAGGAATCAATCCTCGGTTTGTAATTCCTAGAACCTGGAAATAAGCAATTCAATTAATACTTAATATATTTTATTTCAAATCGAAGAATTATTTAAGGAAAGATGTTGCGAGGTTGGGGATATGGCTGACATGATGACCATTCTTGTTTATGTAGGAATAAGTGCCTCATAAGTAGCTCTTCAGTCACATCATGTAACACTTAATGTAAGCTTCATGAAATTTAAAAGTATATAAGATGCATTTTATTGAGAAAAAGATAAATAAATAAAGCATAATAAACTTCCTCATAATTGCAGCCTACCCTAGAGGATGAGCGTTGTGCAAAAAAAACATGCATGAGTAATTTTGCTTTGGGAGTTCTGATCAAATCTTGGCATGCTTTCCCTTCCTGCCAAAGACCAAAGTCATCAGATATTCTGCAAGAAGTCGATGATATGCTATAAAGAAATTTTCATTTCAGTAAATTCACAAATAAAGAACACTATCATTGGATGCATAAATTTCCAAGTCGCTACAGTTCTGAAGTTTATTTCTAATTTGAATGTAATCATTACAACAGCTAGATATATCATTGAACAACTTTACAAGAGGATGCAAATTCTTTCACTTCATTTAGACATAAACACTTCTAAATGACGGGTTTGGAAGGAACAAACCATTATAACTCCTGCAACAGCACCATTCACTAGCCCCTCCTTGATTACATCCAAAAATACTGAAGGGTAGGAAACATTAGTATATGTCTTCTTTACTTTAGCTCTGGCATTCTCCAACACATCCAGTGCTTTTGGTAAAGAACCTATCTTATCTACACTTTGGAGAGACCGATTCCAAGGACGATGACCTTCATGAATGTCTACTGCCCACTTCCTGACAATTTCACAAAACAGGAGAAGCAGAGGACATAACAAATTATTGGAGGAAAAACCCGCAATGATGAATTACCGATGTGAATTATTTATACAAACAATCTGACAGTTATCGGAACTGAAACGGAACTGAATGTAAACTACTTCTAAACTAATCTACCAAAGAAACTAATTCTTTAACACTCCCCCTTAATTTTGAGGGTTACATTTGTTTTATTCCTAACTTTTGACATTGAAATTCAAAATTAACTTTTCCTAGTGGTTTGGTGAAAATATCCGCTAACTGCTCCTTGGAATCACAAAATTTGATAAAAATGTCACCATTCTTGACGAGTTCATAAATGAAGTGAAAACGAGTGTCGATATGTTTGCTTCTTTGATGAAACACATTGTTCTTTGACAAGGAAATAACGGAAGTGTTGTCACAAAGGATTGAAATCGGTTCATTATCTGTATATCCAAAGTCGAGAGAAGTCTTTTTTAGACACACCGCTTGACATGATGCCGAATTTGTCGCAACATACTCGCCTCGTTGAAGATAGCGCAACTATGGGTTGCTTTTTTGATGACCACGAGATCAAGTTTCGCCAAATAGAAAAGCATAGCCGAAGTGCTTTTTCCGATCATCAATACAACCTCGCATAATCACTATCCGTATAACCAACAAGCTTACCGTCTGCAGAGGTTGCATACGATAAACCATAAGTAGATGTACCCGCAATGTATCTTAACACCCTTTTTTCCACTCTTTCCACGACGCTTTTAGGAGATTCCATAAACCCTGGAGATATAACTAGCCGTAAATGCTATATCGGGCCTAGTAGCAGTAAGATACATAATACTACCAGCAAGTTGCTTATACAAAGTCGCATTAACAATAGTACCCACATCATCTTTACTCAACTTTGTACCAACTTCGATAGGAGTATCAACTGGTTTACACCTGTCCATCTTAAAATTTTTCAAAATGTCAGTAGCATGTTGACTCATAAACATACCATCCTGTGTTTGTTTCACTTCGATACCTTGATGATCATTCTTGATATACAAAGTGGGCTCGTGGTCGCTCCTTCGGAAACCATTATTCAACAAGTAATGGTCTATTCGGCTGTACCAAGCTCTTGGAGCTTGCTTCAAGCCATACAACGCTTTCTTCAACTCCGTACACTTTATGTTCGTGATTTTTTATTTCAAAAACCAGGTGGTTGTTCAATATACACTTCTTCATTCAAGACACCATTCAAAAAGCGACTTTACGTCCATTTGGTAAATAGGCCACTTGTTTTGTGCCGCAATAGCCAATACAAATCGAACCCGTATCAATTCTTACAGTGTGCAAATGTTTCACCATAATCTATGCCGTGTTGCCGAGAAAAAACCTTTGGCAACTAATCGTGCTTTGTGCTTATCAACTTCACCTCTCTCATTTAACATTTGTTTTAAAAACCCATTTGACACCTATTGAGTTTTTATCATGAGGTAGATCAACCAAACTCCCAAGTTTGATTTCTTTCAATAGCATCGATTTCATTATTCATAGCATCTACCCATACTTTATCTTTTATAGCCTCTTCAAAACAAGTAGGTTGGAATGAAAGAAATGCAAATTTACAATATCATCAACATCATCTTGTGCATAAATATCACTTTAAGTTTCTCATCTTTGGATTATCGTAATTAGACTTTGTAAGATGATGAACTGCACATCGCCGGGATGAACTACTGATCGGTTTTGTCTTGAACCCGTAATCTTGGAGTGCTTGTTGCAGGTGTTTGAAGTTCATCTAACAAAATAAAAGGATCGAGACAAGTATTGTTCTCCATTTCATTCCAAGACTTATCTTCCGTAAATTTCACATCTCGACTTACAACAAATTTCTTAGTTATAGGATTAAACAATCGTATGCCTTAGATTGATCACTATATCCTATAAAAATATACTTTTCACTCCTATCATCAAGCTTTTTTCTCAATTTTTCTAGAACATGAGCGAAAGAAATACAACCAAATACGCGAAAGTGTGAAACCCGTTACCTTTTGTCCACTCCATGCTTCTTCTAGGTACAAAATTTTGAACACTAGAAGTTGGCGATCTATTCAAAATATATACTTCCAACATGCAACTGCTTCATCCTATAGATCTTTAGACAAATTTCATGTTTTAAGCAACCCGAGCCATATTCATAATTGTTTGATTCTTTCTTTCCGTGACTCCGTTCCGCCGTGGAGTATACCGGTTTGTCGTTTGCTTTTTTTAATACCATGTTGTTTGCAAAAATCAATGAATTCGTTAGATTCATACTCACCTCCTTTATCGACCTTAGAAATTTAATAAAATTTCCACTTTGTTTTTTAGCCTCGGCTCCTTGAACTCTTTAAACTTCGAAAATGCTTCGATTTATATTTGATGAAATACACCCAAATATTCCCGCTAAAAATCGTCAATGAAAGTAAGAAAATGTAGACCCACAAAGAATCGATTTTTCTTGCATAGGATTGCATAAATCTGTATGCACTAACTCTAATTGTTCTTTGGCTCTATTAGAGGCTGAAGAAAAACTATCTCGTTTATGTTTACCCATAATACAACTTGTACATGAAGAGATATGATTAGACAAAGAAGGCAACCCTTTCACCATGGACTGACTTTGCAACAAACTCATACTTTTGATAGGTAAATGACCATATCGCAAATGCCACAAATCAGAGTTAGTTGGCCTTGAAACATTATGTGCATACAACTTCTCACTTTTTAAACTCGTAGAATCGATACAACCTCGTTCTTTTGTCATTGGAATCTTTGCAACAAGAGACTTATGCTTATCAACAATCATGCAAGTAGTGTTGTGAAAGCTAACATCATAACCATGTGCATCTAATCGACCAACACTCAACAAATTATGCTTGAAATTGGGTACATAATAAACATCATAAATATTCTTCACAACATTTTGTTTGGTTAAGACAGTACAACACCTTTTCCCTAAGCTTTAACCTCGACGATCATCGCCCAAACCAATGATGAACCGAAAGATGTATCAAGATGTGAAAAATCACTATGACCAGCCATATGATTACTACATCCACCGTCAACCAACCAAACATCTTTATTAGGTACTTGCACAAAGTATTTGGCATGCCATAAAATAAAGCATCCGATGTTTCACATTCAAAGGTTTATAACATTGGCTTTGTTTTTTATTCGTAACATACCGTAGTTTTCGACATTCAGACTTATAATGGCCATATTTTTTTGCAGTAGTGACATTGAATTTTAGATTTATCTATCCACCTACGGCCATGATCATTTTCCTGAGACTTCTCCGAATTTGTTTCGGCCGATTCGTGATCTATCATCGACCGAGACCGTCTCTCTACCTTTACCTTTCCCGCCACGAAAACCTCTCGCCTCTACCTCTATCCATCGACGCTTTAGATTTAAAAGCATGCTCTAAATCACTCGACATCTAAATTAATTCTTGCTTCATGTGCCAACAAAGAAACCGCTAATTCTTCCAGCGTATAATTTTGTCAATTCTCTCGATTAAAAAACAGTAACGATCATATCAAATTTTTTTGGCAAACATCTAAGAACTTTTTCAACAATTCTTTGGTCATCAAGTTCTTCACCATTCATCCGAAGCTGATTTACAACACCCATAACTTTAGTCATAAACTGATCAATGGTTTCTGAGTCAGTCATTTTAAGCGTTTCAAATTGGGTTCTAAGTGTCTGTAATATTACCATTTTTACTTTATCATTTCCTTGATAAGTAGCCTTAAGTATATCCCAAATTGATTTAGCAGATTTAGCAGCAGTAATTTTATGAAAGATAGCGTCATCTAATGAATTTAAAATGCAAGACTTTGCTCTACCTTCTTTTTGTTTAATTTCATCAAATTATCGTCTTTGGGCAGCAGTCATACCAGCAATTTCATTTGCGTCAGGTTCTTGAACCCCCAACTCTCATTAATTCCCAACACCCTAAGCCTTGTAAACAAGTCTTGCATTTTAAGACTCCAAAAATCATAATTTTTTCCACTAAATAATGGTGTTTCGAATGGCAACCGACTTGTTGAAGCCATTTTTAAAAATAATCACCTTTAATAAACCAAAGCAAAGCCTTTATCTCTCCTCTTTACTAAAAGAAAATAAAAAAACTTCAACTCAACATACTCTTGTTCTCTTATTTTAATACACAACTTTCACATCATAAAACAACGCCGTTAATCACTTTAGTCACGAGACAATGAGAAGTCTGAAAATCTGGTTCCAACGAAAAAATAGAAGTTGGAAAAAACAACCGTGTTAGAACAGAGGAGAGGTCACAACAGAACACGGAAGCCATTGCCGGAGAAAACACACCAAAAGAAACAACACAGGAGACAGGTTCGAACGCAAAATTCTCAACAGCAAGACCGCTCCAGTAGTTCCGGCAAATATGAAGGCCGTCCTTCCTTCTCACCCACGTTGGCTCTGTTGTTTTCTTCACGTAGTAGCAAACAGGCGGTGGTAGCAAACAGGCTTCTCTGTTGTTGTAGAAAACAAATTTCCAGCCTTTGTCCAAGAAGAACCCCAAGGCTTCGATACCATGACAATTTCACAAAACAGGAGAAGCAGAGGACAAAACAAATTATTGGAGGAAACACCCGCAATGATGAATTACCGATGTGAATTATTTATACAAACAATCTGACAGTTATCGGAACTGAAACGGAACTGAATGTAAACTACTTCTAAACTAATCTACAGCGAAACTAATTCTTTAACACTTCTGAGAAGCTGCAAGAAGGTCTGAATGAGTCACAACATCATCTACAAGTCCAACTTTAAGTGCATCTTTATAGTCTAAAGTCTTTGAAGCCTATTTAGCACAAATATCACAATACATATTAGATGATAGGTCCACTGAGCTGGAACAAAAAAATCGTGGATCATATCTGATGTATCTTAAGGGTCCTCATGTTTATGATATGTCTCGATAACTATGGAAAATTAATGCATAGAGCTATACATGTCACACAAACTCTATTTATGACCCAAGTGCTAAAGCTTACATGTTCAATGTGCATACTTGTAATAGTTGGTTGCATGGATATGTCCACATGAGTAGAAAAGGAATATTTTAACCAGGTCAACTATTTCTGTGTACATGCATGCTTCAAATTCACTATATTGTTAGGTAGTCCGATATTTAAAAAAATTAACATGTTGTTCGAGCATGCTTTAAGAAGTATGATGATGGCATAAGAACATATTTTTGAGAAAATCAATATTGGGTACCAACTAATATTCAGATCTGCATTTTCATAGAATAAACATATTCTTCTCAATGCTACAGTTGGAATCTTAGCATAAAATTGATGCTCAAAGCATCATATTAATGCAAAAGGATTCTTCTAAATTGAGTTGGTGAGACTAAATTTCAAACTCCAAATTCTAGCTTTTTAGCAAGTAGTAGAATAAAAGGGACTCTGGTCAAATAGCAGGTAAGATCAATCTTAATCAGAGTGTAAAAGATAGAAGTGAATATATCTGGAAAAGTCCTCAAGGGAGGATGATTTGAAACCTTGATTAATTTGAATCATTGGGGACATGGAGATCTAAATTAAATGAATATTGGTTCTTGTGAAAGTTCTAAAAATGACATGTTGAGAAAGCTCCTCTTCAGCACATGCTCCAAATAGCAAAGAAAATAGTCTTTTTCTACCGAGAAGTTGGGAACTTGTGGAAAAAACTTGAGGTGCAAGCGTCCGCAATTTTAGATTTTCAAAACCAAAATATGATCTACATGCAATAAGCTTCGTAGTACTCATATCAGTGAGTACATTTACATTTTCAAATGGATTACTCCTTGTGATAAATGTAGTAAATTAGTTCTTGAGAGCTCCCTTTGTTCAGGACAAATGATAGAAACTGTTTCTTTGAATCCATCGACCATTTCATTGTCTTCGTTTGGATCTTTCCTTTCATTCCCAAATTTAGCCACGTAAGACTTGTTGTATATTTTGGATTCAATGAATAGGATAAATAATGCAAATGGGTATGTTATATGTCCCATCTATTGATAATTATCTCCTTAATGGGTCTCATAGTAGAGAGGGTCCCACTCTTCAAGAATCTATTGAATTCTTTTCAATGGTGAACGGTCCTCTGTTTAATTATTGAAATATATCAATTTGTTATAAATATATCTCATGTTTGCGGGAACTTGGAATGGTGAACAGTCCTCTATTTAATTAATGGTGAATGGTTGTGCTTCTCCTCATCCTCAAGTTATGCTTTTCAATATTTTTTGCTGGTTCTGCTTCTCCTTTATGCAGCCTTATGTTCTAACTTTTATAGTTTGTAAGGTTTTGATAAGAATGTTTCTTACACACCTGTGTGCTAGGTAAATGCTACCACAAGCACAAATATTGTATGTAATAACACACACACAATACACTAAAAGAAGTTAAATTCATTATTTATAGTCTCGAAATATTTTTGAATATTTGATTATAAAATGTTACAAATTTCATATAATTCTCATGCTATTTCAACCATATAATATGTATTGTTTCACCTTTCATGCTTAAAAAGGAGGTTGAGTACAATATCATGATCATCCTATTATCCGTGTCCTGATAACTATGCAATCAAATATTATAAATGCACCATATGTTCAAAATGCACTCCATGCAACTCAAGGTGGAAAATTTTGCAATGGGCTCCCCGCAAGTAAGAAATCTGTTCACCAAACTCAACGATTTATATATAGTTTTGAATAATTCAAATTTTTGCGCTACACTCTCTCTTGACAACTGGAAGGATTCCCTAGACTCCGTGCTCCCCCATATATCAAAAACTCATAGCAGGAGGCCTTTGCATATGGGCATGGTAGGCATGCAAGCCTTGCCATACTAAACATAGCTAACCCGCACTATCCAACACCTTGATGTTACAAGTAAAACGTTTGATTATATGATATATTATTGTTTATTGAAAATTTTTCGTGGAGATACTAATGTTCGGGTCTCCGCTCATATCGACTCGCATATTGTATGGATCAACTTAAGCTTCCTATCAAAAGAGCATGGCAAACTTGGTTTCATGGTCATGAGCAATAGGCAACAATATTTTATACATTTTTCACTTCAACTTTTTCTAAAATCTGAAAATACCTATTGTAAGTTAGTTGCTAAGAAATAGCTTACCTGTTATAAGTTAGTTGTCAAGAAATAGTGAAGCTATTAGTTATTGTTTTTTTTCATAAGTTTTACTTACGGTATGAATTAGTATTATTTGTTTCTGGTTATGTTGTCTTAATTCATGCGTGTGTCTGATGGATTCAAGACTATAAAGGTCTAAAATTTGAATCGGGTCAGAGATCATACATGTTGATCGTCTACTAGCAAATCGTGTACCTCTTTGGGTGGTGGTTTTATTTCTTGTGCCGATTATAGTTAATGTATGGCTAGATTAATTTGTTTGTAGATTATTGTTTATTATTAGCTTTTTGTGCAAGTCAAGCTACAAGGGTGTCACAAACGTTGAGCTAACTCCATTGAGTCGTGTATTAAGTTAAAAAGCTAATCCATCGTGTTATTTTTTTATTAAGTTACAAAATAGGGCTTGTATGATTATATATTTTACAAGTATTATGCCGTTATGTGTTGAAATTTTTTTATCAATGCCTATTATACAATTCTTTAAAGGGTGCTAGCTCAATGGTAGAGCACCTGCCATACAGGAGGTTGGTGGTTCGATTCCATTGTACCCTAACATGAATTATTCAAAGATATTGTAGATTTTTTTAATTAAATATTTTATATTGATTTATTTTATTGGTGAGATATTTTTATGGATTCATTGTTTTATATTGTCTCTAGAGAGACAATAGATAGGATTAAAGACATTGTCTCCATAATCTACAATTCCAACTATTGTCTTTGGAGGAGACAAATGAAATTGTCTCATAAGAGACAATAAATGAACTCTCTCTAAAGAGACAAAATTGAAATTGTCTTTGGAGAGACAAAAATGAAATTGTCTCTGGAGAGACAAAAATGCTTGTGTTATATATTGTATTTATAGAGACAATATTTTAAGACAATTTAATTTTAAGACGATTTAATTGAGACACCCACTTAAAGACAATATTTAAGACAATACACAAGTTTTCTTTTGTCTCAAGTTAAGAAAATTTACCCAAAAATTGTCTTAAATATTGTCTTAAAACCCCCCTTTATGTTGTAGTGTCGTGAAACTCAAAGTCGAGTTGATAAAAATGATGCTAATCACACCTATGCTAGCGAGACCTCGATGAACATTGTTCTCCTTGCAAATAACGTGTCAATTTAGTAATTGTTTTTTATTTTTAAAGATTTTTTATTTTAATTAAATAAAGAAAATGAAACACACACAACGTGAGACAAAGCTCATACAACTTGTTATTAGCTCAACGACAACATTACATATTTATAGCATAGGCACTCACTTAGTCTTCCTATGTTTGGGGCAACAATCTTGAACTGGTGGAACTAAACTCTAATTATAAAACTCTCGTTCAACAAACCATAACCACTCCTATTTCTACATTATTCTATATTATTCTCACATCCTCCCTTAATGGAGAAATGGATTTTCTAGAAAACCTAATTTACTTCTAAAAACTTCAAACTTGAGTTTACCAACAGGCTTGGTAATGATATTAGCCATATTATCCTTGGTATTACAAAATACTAAATCAATTTCATTTGATTCAATCTTCTCTCGTACAAAGTGGTATTGCAGCTCAATGTGTTTGGATCTAGCATGATATATTGGATTGTGTGCTAATTTGATAGCACTTTGATTATCACAATTTATGCATGTTGAACCACTTTTCTCCTCTTCGAGATCTGCAAGAATTCTCCGCAACCAAACAGCTTGACAGGTGGCATTGGTCAAAGCATTGTACTCAGATTCTGTTGATGATAAAGAAACAGTTCCCTGTTTCTTACTACTCCATGACACAACCCCTGATCCAATATGAAATTCATAGCCAGAGGTAGATCGTCTGTCATCAGGATTTCCTGCCCAATATGAATCAGAAAAACCTGTCAGTGCAACATCAGATTCATCAGTATACATAGTACCTAAATTAATTGTTCCTTCTAAGTATCAGAGAACTTTCTTTGCAGCATTCTAGTGATTTCCTGAAGGCTTAGCCATAAACTGAGTAAGGATATTGACTGAGTATGCAATGTTTGGCCTGGTAGTGGTGGGATAGTTTAGACTTCCCACAAACTGATGATATAAAGTTCCATTTGCCTCTTTAGTTCCATCTTCTTTGTACAACTGTGCATTCTGTTCTAAGGGAGTTGACATAGCTTTGCAGCTACTCATATTGAACATTTTAAGAATTTCCTTTTTGTATTTACTTTGAGTGATCAATGTTTTACCAGGCTCTCTCTGTACCTCAATTCGTAAACAGTAATGCAATTCACCCAGATCTTTCATTTCAAATTCCTGAGACAACTGAATTTTAATTTATGCAATTAACTTGTAAGCACTACCTGTGATAATGATATCATCCACATATAAAGATATTAAAGAAACATTTCCTTCTTCATCTTTCTTAACATACAGGTTAGGATCATTTTTTCTTTTCACAAACCCATTCTGATGAAAGAAGGTATCAATCTTTACATACCATAATCTTCGTGCTTGTTTCAAACAATATAAGGCTTTTCTTAACCTACACACTAGATGCTCCTGTCCCTGTTTGACAAACCCTTCAGGTTGAACCAGATAAAATTCTTCCTTTAAATCACCATTCAGAAAAGAAGATTTGACATCCAATTGATGTATATTCCAATTATTTTTTGTAGCTAAGGCAATCATTACTCTAATTGTATTCAATTTAGCTACTGGTGCAAAAGTATATTCATAATCAATTCCCTGTCGTTGAGCATATCCTTTTGCAACTAATCTTGCCTTAAATTTATCAATGCTACAATCTACTTTAAATTTAGATTTATACAACCATTTGCTTCCAATTGGAACTTTGTTTTCAGGGAGTTCAACTAATTCCCAGGTTTGATTTTTTAGAAGAGAGTCATATTGATCATTCATAGAATTTCTCCATTCTTCATGCTCTTTAGCTTGTTAATAATCAACTAGTTCTACAACATTCATGATATTAGACATCAAGGCATAATTTCTATACCTTGTAGGAAGTTGGGTTTGCTGGGTTGACCTTCTTGTTTCTACAATACCTGTTGGAGTTCCATCCACGATTCTCCTGCTTTGAGGTGAATCCTCCTCTCATGATGAATCACTGCGGTTGGATGTGCTCATCCTGCTTTCATTCTGATCTTGAACCTGTACCTGTACCTGTTCCTGTTCCTGTTTAATCGAAGTATCAATTTTGACATGATCATCATTAGATATATGCCAAGCATCATTCATTGTATCACTTTTATCAGCATTCTCATGAAACACCACATCTCGACTTGAAAACATTTTATGTGAACTAGGATCAAACATTTTATATGCTTTTTGATCTGTACAATACACAATAAAAACACACTTGATTGACTTTGCATCAAGATTTCTTCTGTTATCCTTAGGAATATGTGCAAAGGCAGTACATCCAAATACTCTTAAATGACTGACATCAGGTTTATGACCATAAAGAATCTCAAAAGGAGTTTGAAAAGTTAAGTTCTTAGTGGTACTTCGATTCTTCAAATAAACAGCGGTATTAATGGCTTCTGCCTAGAAACCATTAGAAATGTTTTACCTTGAAGCATACTATGAGCACACTCCACCAGTGTTCTATTCCATCTCTCAGCAACACCATTTTGCTGAGGAGTACGGGGTATTGTGAACTATTGTTGGATCCCATGAAATTTACAATACCTGTTAAACAATCCTGATTTATATTCACCACCCTGATCTAATCTGAGAATTTTAATGTATTTTCCTGTTTTCTTTTCAATCAAAGTTTTGAATCCTTTAAATACTCAAATACATCACTTTTTCTTTGTATGAAATAGACCCATGTATATCTAGATCTATCATCAACAAAAATAAGAAAGTAGGAAGCACCACCAAGCGACCTAGTTTGCATAGGTCCACATACATCAATGTGAATTAATTCAAGTTTATCATATTGTCTTTTCTATGTATGAACGGGAAACTCCTCTCTATGTTGCTTACCAAGTGCACAAGCTTCACATGGTAAATGTTCACACTTCATAACAGCAAGACCTTCAACCATTGTTTTTCTTTGCAAAAACAATAAATCATTGTAATTTAGGTGCCCATACCTGTGATGCCATAACTCTGTTGTTGACGTTGCTGTGGATGTCAATGCAACATGACGCTTCATCATCACATCCAATTTATACAATCCACCAACCCTAGTACCTGTGGAAACAACCCTGTAGCGATCCTAAACATCTTTCACAATACACCCCAATTTACCAAATTCCACTTTTAAATTATTATCAGTGATAGTTGGAAAATATACTAAACTTTTTTTAATACCAAGAACATACATCACATCTTGAATCATTCTATTTGTCCTTGGTCTGCATATGCTATTACACTTATTAAGCACCACAGTTTTCAATATATGCATCTGTTATCTCCTAGGTAAATGTGTGTGCCATCAGTTTTCTCGTAATATTTATCATACCGTTCTTTATTACAAGTCATATGAGATGATGCACTACAATCTATGAACCAAGCAGTCTCATCATCACGTTTCAGCAAACAATGCAGCATTAGAAAGAAACAATTTAAGATTTTTAAATCCATCAGTAACTGAAGTATCTCTGTTTATGAAATTTCTATTATGCTTTCTATCTCTCTGATTTGATTCATGATTCTTTCTTCTATAGCAATCTTTAGCTAGATCTCCAGGTTTTCCACAATAATCACATTCAATATTTCTCTTAACATAAGAATAAGGATGTGTCATACCTTTCTACTTTTCTTGAAAATGACATTTGTTCCTGTCCCATGGTATCCGTCGGAATGATCTTTTACCTCTTGCAATCAATGCGAAATCAGAATCATTTGAATCGAGTTCAAAAAATTTCATTCTCTCTTCTTCTTGAAGAAGAATTCCAGCCAATTCATCAAATGTAGGAGGCATTTGTCTAGTTGAGAGTGCTGAAATAAAGACTTTATATTCTTGGACTAAACCCTTCAAAGAAACAGTTACTAAATCACTACTAGACACTTTTTCACCAATGTCACCAAAATTATTGCTTAAGTTTTTAATTCTAGAACAAAGTTGCTGATGCTTTCATTCGCTTCCATTTTGATAGATAGTAGTTTTGTTTTTAAAAATAAAATGCTATTTGCATTAGTAGTTTTGTACAAACCTTTGAGAGTTTCCCACGTGTGCTTTGAATATGTACAGTCCCGAATGTGAGGAATGATGTTGTCCTTTATAGACATGCGTAACAACACTTTTGCTTTCATTTCTCACTTATTCCAATCTAGAATCGCGACGGCAGCAACAAGCTTGGGCTCGTCACCTTTGACAATCGTCTAGAGGTTGTATGCCTCGAGAACGGTGACCAGCTTAAACTTCCAATTGACGTAGTTTTTGCCATCAAGTTTGGTGGATTCATTTAAATATGAATCGGCAAGAGGATTAGCCATTGTTTTCAACAACAATGACCAGATTCAAGGATCTAAGAAGAAGGTTTTATTGAATGCGACGATGCAAAAACCCGTCCTCAGAGCCCACGAGGATCCTCAAATCGTTCAAATCCGAATTATGAATGAATGTCTGGATCGATTGAATGATGAGAGACGCACATACAGTACAATCAAACACAATCGACTCCCCCTTGTTCAAAAGGGTATGAGTGATACCTCTCCGACAAATGATCGCTTCCATCGATAGCAAACAAAATCTCTTCTCCACGCTCCTTCCACAGCCTCTTCAATCAGCACAACAAGAAAACGTCTTATGGGCAGTTCCACTACAGGATACGCCGTCGCCTTCTAGTTTTTTATAGCACGACGTGCAATCCAGTTTGATGTATGTGGATGACTGATTTCTCACAATACAACGGCAATTAATCTGTTGGAATCCTGGCTTTTGGCAGGAGTGCACTTTCGCTGCCTTCAAGCTCGACCTTCACAGCATGCACACAGTCACCGTGCCACACGCCGTCTCAACCATGGAGATATTATAATGCAACAACACTATTTTGCAAGGTCAAAAATGTGAATGATCCGAATCTAATGTAACTATCACTCTCAAAGGTCCGAATCTCATGTAACTATCACACCTGATCAATGGAGTGTTTGCAATGGGCCGTAGCCTTTGAATTTTTCCTGTCAGACCACCACTGGCCCGAGTTAAAACCAAAAAATAGTGGCTCCCTTCTGCACCGTATCAACAGTATTAGCGGAGTCCAGACGAACCACGACTCTTTCCAGTGCAATCGGCGGTCAATTCAATGTTGTGGGTTTCCTCAGTTTCACGAATACTGGCATTTAGCAATTTCTCTTGCACAACAGAGCCTCAATCCACAGCTTCAACTCAAGTCTGTGCTCTGATACCAAATTAAATAAAGGAAATGCAACACACACAACGTGAGACAGAGCTCACAAAACTTTATATTATCTCAACGACAACATTACATATTTATAGCATAGGCACTCACCTAATCTTCCTAAGTTTGGGGCAACAATCTGGAACTGGTGGAACTAAACTCTAATTATAAAACTCTTGTTCAACCAAGCATAACCACTCCTATTTCTACAATATTCTAGATTATTCTCACAATTTTTATAAATTATATCATAGTTAATTAATTAATAGTTTCCCTTTAATATCATTTATGAATTATTTAAGATTTATAATTAAAAAACTATCTCTTTTAGATATAAGAAATAAAAAATAATTGCACACAACCTCGCGTTAAAAGCTATGTGTGATTTCGAAAGTGGAGTTGACATATATATTTCTATATTTTTAGAAACTAAGTTTTTGTAATCTATTATACAAATTGTAAATTTTTTTTGGTAATAATCACATGCAATGAAATATGGTCGATTCGTCTCTAACCGACCAGTTGACACATTTACCATGTTCCATTGCATTTATTACCGAAATAATTTTACAATATGTATATTTCTCTAAAAAAAGTCCATAAATAGAAAAGTAATATTAGAAAAACAAAAATGAATATGCATTTTTAGTTAATTTTAGTTAAAAATATTATAAAACATCAATAATTCTAACTTATTTATGATCACTCAATTTGTTGTTGATTCTGATATGAACCACACTGGTTGGTTCAAAAGGTCCACCATGTTCCATTGCATCTCATTATTACGGAAATAATTTTACAATATGTATGTTTCTCTAACAAAAAATCTATAAATACAAAAGAAATATCTTTACAATAGAAAAAAAAAATGAATATGCATTTTTAGTTAGTTTTAGTTAAAAACATTATAAAACATTAATAATTCCAACTTCTTTATGATCACTCACTTTGTTTTTGGTATTACAATTTAATATTGTAAAAATGTTTCACTCACTGTACAACTTAATGTGGTAAAAATATTTCACTTATCCTGAGTTATAAAGAAAATATTTTGATGTAGTAGAATAATTTCATATGAACTTTAAAGTCATAAACAAAACATTTTCCACTTATACATGACCTAATATAAAGTAATTAGAAGTAAGAAAAATGTTTTAAACTTTATACTTTTCAAAAATATATTAACATAGGATTTAAATAAACTATTTGAATATCTATGTTAGCTAATTTATATAGATATCAACTTCATATATTTATATATATATATATAGAACTAAAATGTTAACTTCAAATATTTTAATGTTGTATATAACTAGCACAATCACATTTACCAATGTGGTTGATATAAGCTGATCGACCTATATCCACCACCCACCACATGTATTTTACCAAAATAATTATTATATATTTATGAATATAATTACCAATATATTTTATATATTTATTTATAATATATTAATAATATTAAATATATATGCATACTATATATTAAACTTTTATATATATATATATATATATATTATTTAATAATAAAATTTATAATAATAATATATTATTAATTTTTTCAGTATATTAATAGTAATAGCTTAAAACATACTGTAATTCAAATATTAGCTAATAATAGTATTTTATTATTGTTTGTAATAAGTAGATATCTCTTACCAATATCCCAAAAGAAATAATACACTCAACCTTTTAATAATATAAACCGAAGGAATCCTTGAACCCAAGGGATAATAATATAAACCGTGAACCCCAGGGATAGATATTAAAAACCCAAAGGATCAGTAACGTCAATGGATCGATATTAAAAACACAACTAAAAATTCTAAGAAATTAATAAACCCTAAGAATTAATAAACCCAAAGGATTATTAAAAACCCAAATAGGTAATAAACCCAAGGGTTTAATAGTATAAACCAAATAAATTGGTAAACCAAGGGATAAATATTGATATTATAAAATAAAAAATTAATAAACACTAAGAATTAATATTTTAAACTCAAGAGATTAATAAACCATAAGAATTAATATTTTAAACCCAAAAACTAAGAAATTAATAAAGCCTAAGAATTAATATTTTAAACTCAAGAGATTAATAAGTCATAAGAATTAATATTTTAAACCCAAAGCCTAAGAAATTAATAAAGCCTAAGAATTAATATTTTGAACTCAAGAGATTAATAAGCCCATGGGATTATTAATAATACAAACCAAAAGAACTAGTAAACCCAAGGTTTGAATATTATAAACCAAATGAATTGGTGAACCCAAGGGATAAATATTAAAAAACTAAGAGATCAATAAGGCCAAGGGATAAATATTAAAAACACAAGAGATTAATAAACCCTAAGAGTTAATATTTTAAACTCAAAAACCTAAGAAATTAATAAACCATAAAAATCAATATTTTAAACTCATAAGATTAATGAAACCAAGGAATTAATAACATTAAAAATCAAAATAAATAATAAAAAAAGGATTTAATATTATAAATCAAAGGAATATGTCAACCCAAGGGATAAATATTAAAAACCTAAGGGATCACTAAGGCCAATGGATCAATATTAAAAACACAAGAGATTAATTGTAATATGCCCAGTTTTCTATGCTTTTAATTTGACATTTGAACAAGTCCAAAAGGGGTAAAGTGGACCCCAATGGAAAATATTTATGTGGATTTATTTTATTATTTTAAATTGATAAAATAAAATGGAAAATTATGTGCAATGACTAGATTGAGATTTGAGATCTAAAAACCCAATCCATGAGGATGGATAAGGTTGTAAGACTTTCCCAAACTTCCAAACAAATCCTTGGAAGGAATAAAGTAAGATACTAAAATTAGATTTGGAGATAAATATCTAATTACCCCAATAAATAGGAAATGATTGGGAAGAAGTGGAATAAAGTTGCAAAAGTGAAAAAACTAGCTTTAAAAGTACCTTTGTGGAAGAAATAGAGGGAAAGCCTAGGAAAACAGGAATAAAACATTTTGAATTAACTTGAAGCAGTTAAAGGAAATAGGTTGGGGGAAAGAAAATCTTAAATAAGTTGTTTCAGGATAGACAAAGGGTTGTTTGTCACTGGAGCTAAGGATCTCTGCTCGAGGTTGAGTTACGGAGAAATAACTCTATGATTGGGAGAAACTAGTCAGACCTAAGTGGTATGCACATTCAATTCGAAATGGTTTTTAATCAAAATTTTAATATTGTAATGAGATATGGATAATCATAAAATAGTTATGTTAATGTGAGTTGATAAGTTAAATTCTGTGTATATAAATTTGTGAATCGATGAATTACAGTGATATGGGGAGGACCTATACATTTAACAGATTTCAATATAGCAAAACTAGGGAAATATGTATGGTTGTATAGACAATATGTTGTAGAATACCAACTCTCAGAATGTCTAAAACCCAGTAATGGGTTTAGATCTGAGGTTATGTACCTTACAAAGAATTCTTTTCACGATTTTTAATTGGTTGAGAGTGCTAGTAATAAACTGTTTAGATCATCAAGAAAACAAAACTATGAAATTGAAATTAAGATACAGATATAAAAAAAATAGTTGCGTTACAACTACAGATATGGTCTACTACACAATATACATTCCTATCTTGAGTATAGAAAAGTTAATTCAGAACCAAACATAAGAAAGGCAGACATATTCTGGAATTGCGACGAAAAGCGAATTTTCCACAAGGCAGGTTCAACTTTCGGTTAAAAAAAATGAATCTCCAATCTTCATTTATGTGTCAAAAACTGCAAATTCATAGCTTGAAAACTGATCTTGGGACCTATGGGAAAATATCCCTCGACAATTCCACTACGCCACTTCCATAACTGAACACTCTTCCGCCAAAGCCAAAAGGTCTTTACATTACTTTGATAAGATATCAAGGCCGCCAATTTCATTAACCTTTAGTCACGATTTTGGTTAACACCCGACTGTGCCCAACTTAAGAGAAATCACGCTCCACGGCTTGTCCAACTGCATTTCACACCTTTGATTAATAACCTTGGAACTTCTCGTGCGGAACCCGGTTGATCTTCCACAGGTCATAATGGAATGGCTATCGCATTCTATTTTGAAAAAACCACCCTCGGCCCAATTGGCATGTGGAACTAGTGGTATTTCTTCACCGAAACGGCTCAATTGAAAACGCATAAACATTCAAATCCAATTGGGATTTTGAGTGCATTTCGAGTACTTGGATTTCGCCTTAATTCCAGGTGCACCTCTGCATACTTAAATCACATTTCCGCTTTACACTATTGGTCGACCTCAACCAATATCGATTCAATTAAATGGAAATCGATACAAATTAAACGTGATGATTTAAAACTCTCCTTTAAACTCCAAGAAAATCATTGGTCATGGCATTCCAATCTCAGGAAAACCACTCCTCAAGCCAGTTGCCACGCAAGATCGATGGTAATCCTTTCAAACCGTTCACCTTCAACTTAGGATTTGTATTGTGTTAACAAACTTTTGTTATTTCCCTTCCTTCCACGCGTTTTCTCGGTAATTCTATTCTTGATTTGGTTCGTCTTATCATGAAAATTCAACGCTGCTCATTGTAAAATAGAGCTCCGCTCAATTCAGTTACCGTCTTTTCCCAGCGTGATTCTATTCATAGGTTTAAATATAGATTGATACTGTTTTAACAAAGAAACCCCACATTCGTGGATTCCTCCAACCGGTTTCTGCAGAGTCAAATCCTTCCACGAGTTTCTATGTTGTGGCTTCAAGACAGTCAAGCGATATCGATTGATTCAAATCGACATCTCTTCTTGATTCCCATCCAGAAATTTTTTTAACACAGATTGGTCTCAATCTCAAATGGATTCCGAAAGATCAGAACCTTATACATACAGGATAAACATGCAATTCATTTATATACATAGAACGTATATTCAAAAGCATTCAGGAACACTAACACTCTCACACAGAGATTTAAATGCATATATCTAACTGTAAAAGAACACAAATGGACACACAGAGATCCACATAATAATTCATCTATTATATACGAATACAAGATTACATCTAAGGCATTTTAGCCTCAGAACACACTTCCTCCTATGACTACATCCCATTTACTCTCCTATTTGTTTCTCACACACTACAGGCTCTCGTTTTTATATGTTTTTACAAAAGATCAAGAAACAATTTTCATTAATTTTTTCCCTAATTTGCATAACTGTGTTCATAACCACCTCTTCAGTTTCAGAGTTCGGATTTAATTTGAGTTGGTTCAGATGCCCCTGCATCAGACTCACGAGGCACAAAATTTATGACTTCCTGGTCATATGGCTTCTACAATTGTCAGCAATTCTTCTGTGGAACTGCTTCTTGCTTCTTTCAATTCTTCTGTAGAACTACTCCTTGTGATGTTCCTGTAGCAACATCTTGAAAAATTCTACCCACGTCCTCTATGGAATTGTTCATCATGAGCTGCAACGAAACCTCTGCAATAGCAAGTCCTCCCTGCTATCAGACACCTCACCAAGCTTCTCTCATGAGCTTATTCTTTTGGCATCTCTCTAGTTCGGTCCTGTGGAACCATTGAGCACTCTGAATCTAGGTTTCTGCAATCTTCTCACCTTCCCCTGCTGCTACCCTTCACAAAACACAAAAAATCACAAGTTTAACAAAACTTCACAAAACTGTACCTCTTCTTCCTCACATGCAAAAACTCCTTTCTTCGCGCGCAAAACTTCTTTCTGCAGGATTTTCCTGCTCTGATACCACTTGATGAAAAGTGAATTTGCCACAAGGTAGGTTCACCTTTCATTTAAACAAAATGAATCTCCAATCTTCATTTCTGTGTCGAAAACTGCAAATTCATAGCTTGAAAACCGATCTTGGGACCAATGGGAAAATAGCCCTTAACAGTTCTGCTGCGCCACTTCCATAACTGAACACTCTTCCGCCAAAGCCAAAAGGTCTTTGCATTACTTTGATAACATATCAAGGTCGCAAATTTCATTAACATTTAGTCATGATTTTGGTTAACACCCGACTGTGCCCAACTTAAGAGAAATCACGCTCCATGGCTTGTCCAACTGGATTTCACACCTTTGATTAAGAACCTTGGAAATTCTCGTGCAGAGCCCGGTTGATCTTCCACAGGTCATAATGGAATGGCTATCGCATTCTATTTTGAACAAACCACCCTCGGCCCAATTGGCATGTCGAACCAGTGGTATTTCTTCACCGAAACGACTCAATTGAAAACGCATAAAAATTCAACTCCAATTGGGATTTTGAGTGCATTTCGAGTACTTGGATTTCGCCTTAATTCCAGGCGCACCTCTACATACTTAACTCACATTTCCACTTTACACTATTGGTCAACCTCAACCAGTATCGATTCAATTAAACGGAAATTGATACAAATTAAACGTGCTGATTTCAAACTCTCTTTTAAAATCCAAGCAAATAATTGGTCACGGCATTCCAATCTCAGGAAAACCACTCCTCAAGCCAGTTGCCACGCGAGACCGGTGGTAATCCTTTCAAAACCGTTCACCTTCAACTCCAGATTTGAACTGTGTTAACAAACTTTTGTTATTTCCCTTCCTTCCACGCGTTTTCTGGGTAATGCTATTCTTGATTTGGTTCGTCTTATCATGAAACTTCAACGCTACTCATTGTAAAACAAAGCTCCACTCAATTCAGAACCTATCTTTTCCCAACGTGATTCTATATATAGATTTAAATATATATTGATACTGTTTTAACAAAGAAACCCCAAGTTCGTGGATTCCTCCAACCGGTTTCTGCAGAGTCAAATCCTTCCACGGGTTTCTATGTTGTGGCTTCAACACTGTCAAGTGATATCGATTGATTCAAATCAACATCTCTTCTTGATTCACATCCATAAATTTTTTTAACACAGATTGGTCTCAATCTCAAATGGATTCTGAAAGATCAGAACCTTATACATACAGGATAAACACGCAATTCATTTATATACAGAGAACGTATATTCAAAAGCATTCGAGAACACTAACACTCTCACACAAAGATTTAAATGCATATATCTAACTGTAAAAGAACACAAATGGACACACAGAGATCCACATAATAATTCATCTATTATATACGAATACAATATTACATCTGAGGCATTTCAGCCTTAGAACGCACTTCCTCCTATGACTACATCACATTTACTCTCCTATTTGTTTCTCACACACTACAGAGTCTCGTTTTTATATGTTTTTACAAAAGACCAAGAAACGGTTTTCACTAATTTTTGCCCTAATTTGCATAACTGTGTTCATAACCACCTCTTCAGTTTCGGAGTTCGGATTTAATTTGAGTTGGTTTGGATGCCCCTGCATCAAATTGTATAATTATACTGAACCAGAAAACTGTAGTAGTGATGTAAAGAGAAAACATTCCGTCTGATAAGCATACAGAAATGTCTAGGCATATTATAGAAAAGCTAATGTATAAATTGTAAAGAATGTAAATTATGTAAATATTATCGTGGAAGGATTAGATAATAACCAATACAAGTACTATCTTTAAAATGCATACTAATTTTTATACTATGGTTAAGATAATTTCTGTAGAAGGAAATACTAGTATACAAGTACAATACTAATTTCAATCTGACGCATTCTTGAATTTTACTTTCACTATAAAAGCAGGAATGGAAAGTGTCTCTTTAACGAAAAAAAAATTCTCATACAGTATATCGAATTAGATATGAGCTGAATTTAGTTGTACCTGAATATCGATTAACTTAATAGTATTATATTTCCATTTTACATACTGACAAAACACGTCGACCATGTTCCATTGCATGTGATTACTACTGAAATAATTTAACAATATGTACATTTCTCTAAAAAATATATATATAAATACAAAAGAAATATCTTTATAATAGGAAAAAAATGAATATGCATTTTTAGTTAGTTTTACTTAAAAACATTATAAAACATCAATAATTCCAATTTCTTTATGGTCACTCAATTTGTTGTTGTTTATGATGATGAACCACATTGGTTGGTTCGAAACATGTCCACCATGTTCTATTGCATGTCATTATTATGGAAATTGTTTTACAATATGTATATTTCTCTAAAAAAAAACCTATAAATACAAAAGAAATATCTTTCTAATAGAAAAACAAAAATGAATATGCATTTTTAGTTAGTTTTAGTTAAAAACATTATAAAACATCAATAATTCCAACTTTCTTATGGTCAATCAATTTTTTGTTGGTATTACAGTTTAATATAGTAAAAATATTTCACTCATTGTACAACCTAATGTGGTAAAAATATTTCACTTATTGTGAGTTATAAAGAAGATATTTTGATATAGTAGTATAATTTCATATGAACTTTAAATTCATAAACAAAACATTTTCCACTTATATATGACCTAATATAAAGTAATTAGAAGCAAGAAAAATATTTTAAACTTTATACTTTTCAAAAATATATTAACATAGGATTTAAATAAACTATTTGAATATCTATGTTAGCTAATTTATATAGATACCAACTTCATATATATATATATATATATATATATATATATATAACTAAAATGTTAACGTAAAATAATTTAATATTATATATAAGTAGCACAATCACATTTACCAATGTGATTGACATAAGCGTATAAGCCTATATCCACCACTCACCACATGTATTTTACCAAAATAATTATTATATATTTATGAATATAATTACCAATATATTTTATATATTTAGTTCTAATATATTAATAATATTAACTATATCCATACTATATATATATAAAAGAATATAATATATTAAATTATATAATATTATATTATTTAACAATAAAATATATAATAATAATATATTATTAAATTTTTTCAATATGTTAATAGTAATAACTTAAATTATACTATAATTCAAATATTATCTAATAATACTATTCTAATATTATTTGTAATAAGCACATATCTCTTATCAATATCCCAAAAGAAATAATAAACTCAACCTTTTAATAATATAAACAGTAGGAATCCTTGAATCCAAGGGATAAATATTAAAAACCTAAAACATTAGTAAGCTCAGTGGATCAATATTAAAAACACAAGAGATTAATAGACAACTAAAATTCTAAGAAATTAATAAACCATAAGAATCAATATTTTAAACTCATGAGACTAATAAACACATGGGATTATAAATATTATAAACCAAAAGAACTAATAACACTAAGGGTTTAATGTTATAAACCAAAGGAATTGGTGAACCCAAGGGATAAATATTAAAAACCTAAGGATTCAATAATTCCAAGAGATCAATATTAAAAACACAAGAGGTTAATAAAGCCTAAGACTTAATATTTCAAACTCAAAAACCTAAGAAATTAATTATTCTACTTCTTCGTTATTCATAAAAACTGTTGTAACTATTTTTTTCCCTTCAATCACTCTACACAGAATTAAATTATTATTCAGAAAAAACAAATTTGTTAACTTTTTTATCATAGCAGAAAAATTTTCCTCTGTTGGGACACACAGTCCCAGAGTTTTCAACATGGGCTCTAATACCATTTGTAACATCTCCAACTAACCCATTTTTTTTTCATTTTATAGTAATTCTGTTCATGATCAATGGTATTTTCCAACATAGTAGTCCATGATGATTTCACACTAACATTTTACCTTTAAGACTATCTTTATTTTATCTTTCTCCTCCTAGATTTATGTACTAAAATGTTAGTTTATGTTACCCTTTCATTTAAAATTTTCTTCTTAAGCACCCTCCTTATTTTAACAACAAAGGGCCTTTTTAAGTAAATTAACATACATATTGTTCCATGTATTTAATTTCATTTAGGACTCCCTTTCCTTATCATTATTTCTTATGATAATTGATAAAATACATTCATTTTCATGACCTGTTTAGTCATCTACTTCATTTCTCTACATAGGACTTCCTTTTACTTGTTTTAGCATACATATATGTCATAAGAAAATTTAATCTATTTACAAGCTACATTAGTTATCATTTTGGGAAAACCTTTTACTTATAACTTCCAAGCTATAATTGGATAATTATAGGTTTCTCACCATTTTTCTTATTATCCAAAGAATAAGTATTTTCCTGCCTTAAGATATTATTCCTTTAATGTGAAATAATTTAATATATATTACACTTTCTTATGATTTTCCACGTAATATATCTATCCTACCTAACCATACATATAACTAAAGATAGGTTAGATATATCTATATGGACTAGCAACATTTACCTTAATTTAACGTAGGTTCACCGTACAGACCGTTACAAAATTTTAATGTTTACATCGTGCATATTAATCATATGCCACACTTCGGAAATATCATTATATTTTATCCATACAAATTGACATAGTTTAATGGCGGTATTTAATTCCTTTCAGACTTTTGATAGTCAGAATTCATGATTGATGGGATTTTAATCATATTGCATTTACTCCTTATCGTTTTGACTTTGCAACCCATTTACTGGCAGTACCTTCTCACCTGATTGTCACATGGGCTCCATATGTTTGATGGACGCATGTATGGTCGATCTCACCTTGCCTCAACGGTGGTGATAAATATGCAAATTATCAATGTCTTGAATGACTTAGGGTTTTGTTTCATCGTTTCATTTGTAATTTCATTTCGCCTAATTTACTCTGCTGTGAGTTGTGCAGAGAGAACCTTTCTCCAATGTTTTTGTTATGATTTGCAGTGAAATGTTTGTGAGACTAGTCTTCCTACCTCCTCACTATACTTGTATGTTTCTGCGTAAAGTCAAGTTGAAGGTTCTACTTTCAATTATGCCTATTGAATTGGTTATTCAGGTAAGAAAAATGTTGTTTACCTTTATCCAAGATATATCATTACCTTGCCTGTATAGTTCTGCATTGTTATTAAATTAGTTTATCTATAAATACTACCTCATTCTCTTTCTATATTTTTAATATTTTTTTACATTTCTTATTTGTTACAGGGATTTCATTTCGTTCGCCCTCTGTCAACTCTTCATCATTTTCAGATTTCTTTCCCACTGTCAGAGAAGAGGTATTTCCTCGTTTCTTTGAACAATTTTCATTTTATTTTCGTTAAGTCTACTTCAGCATTAAAGTCTTATAATTTAGTTTCTGTTTATATTTGGTGACATATGCACTTTAGGGTTTATGTCTACTTTAATGAGTTCCTAATTTATGAGAATTCCTAATTCGTAATAATTCCATACAGAGAGATGAATTGGGTTTATAACAGAGAGTTGTATTTCATTTTTATGGTTAAAATATTTATCGATTTAAAAAGTTTTATTTCTTTTGGAAAATTTGTATATACATACAGTGCCTCTAGTTGTTTCACCAAGCTTCTATTTCGATTTTTAGTCGTGGTTGAAAGAAATAATTTTCCCCTCAACGTTTCCATTCCTCTCATAGATTTCCTTGGCACTATAGTATATAATTGATTGTATCTGAAATTGACATTTATCTCTCTCTTTTTATATATATATTTTTTGATTGAACCCTATTATCTATGTTTAATTTTATCATGACTTCGGTAACACTTAGATTACATTTAACATTCGATAATATATAGTTAGGATGGCAGCATAAGCGTATACCATACTTGTACACCTTGTCACAGGTAAGCTATTCTATTTATAACTTTTTTCTCAGCTCTTTTTTCGTCATACTGATTCTGAATATAGAAAATTGTTTAAAATTTTCAATGTCGTATTTCACTTACCATAATTATTTTGAAATTTCTGTAAGAAATTCTTCCATAATTATAAATTTGAATCTGTGTGAGCAATTTTCCCACTTTATTTTAATGAAAATTCCTTTTGTTTGAATAATTCATATATTATGAAATTTAGTTACTATTTATTCAATCCCCAATTGGGATTTGAAATTTCTTTATATACTTTAGTTATATTAAATTAAGCATCTCTATTATTTATCTGTATCTGAAGTTTCTCTTTTATTTCCTCATAAAAGAGAATGTTCACCCTTAATTATTTATTGTCTCCACATTAATAGAATATATGGATGCTGAGATAATTATATCTAATTGGTATCATTGTGACTACATAGATATAGTCTCCATTTCTGAATGGAATTTTCCTCAATTTGTATTTCAGAAGTTTATTTATTTTATAATGTTTTGCATCCTCGAATGGTAACTCTTTTTACTATAGTATTAATTCTAGAAGAATTTTAAATTTTGTTTTCAATTTCAAATCCATATTTAAATATCATATTTTTCCATTATTTCATTATAGGTTTATTTGATACCAATTTTATTCTTGGAATTAATTGGAATTTATTTTCCATATTTTCATAGTCTTCCTCAACTACGAATAATACTGAGCCTTTTCAGTATTCCTCTTTAGTAAGTTCATCATCGACCCTTCCTTGTTTTGCATTTAATTTAAGTAACATAATTTCTTTTGTTCCTCTTTATCTTGTTGTACTTACAATGTTGCTTATAATGTGTACACGAAGAACTTTCACTTTGACACAAATCTTATAGGTATTATGATTAACCTGGAATCTTATAGGTACTTTTTTTTCTTTTAGTTTTCTTCAAGATATTTTCTGATTATGGTCTATATATTTCCTTGAATTTTTTTCATATTTAATTTAGTCTCTGATACTATTAATTGTGATCAATTGTCAGAATTTCTAACGATCAACTTCCCGTTTTCCACGTCGGTTATCCAATAATTGAAGGCTCCTCCACCCTTCTATCCATTCTACAAAATTCATCTTTATATGTTGAAATTTGAATTTTGATGGATGAATTTGATAAATTTATAATTAAACTATTGTATAATAATTTTATCTTTGGAAGGTTTTTAAATTGGTTTTGTATCCTCATCTCCACTAGAGAAATTTATAGAGAGGACTGATATATGTAATTGGTACATTTTTATTCATTACATGTTTTTAACTCTGTAACTCACTCTGAATATGAATAGAATATAAGATAACTTCTACATGACATCATTAAGTATGTTCCTAATTCACATAGGTAACATTTATTTTCACGATGTGTATCTAAACTATATTATAGTTAGAATTTTCATTCTTGTTTCATAATTTTCTGCTAATACTATAGTTGAATCATACTTAGTTTCATAGTACATCTACTATAATTTTTCAATCAAAATTCAGATAATTAGATGGACTTAAACAACAAATTTAGACCCTTACCCGGGGTTTATAGATTTTGTATGTTAGTCCCTAATTTCAATTTAGTCTATGTAAAAATACAAAAATATTAGATGTACCCCTCTATGGTTAATATTTGTTAAGTACATATTACACTTATTTATATCTGCATAATTTATAAAATTAAATCTACAGAACTTTCAGCAAGGATTTATAAAAATATAACTATTTCTAAATTCCACATCAGAATTATATAAAGACTAACTTCAATATAAAACATAAAACTTTACATAATGTGCATACCACTCTAGTAAATACTAATAGCCTTCCAAGCTTGAGCTTATTCGACACCTCTCCCCTGATCCGAGACCAATTCCTCCTTAATTTAGATAACCCCCTTGTCTCACTAGGAATAGATTATTTAAGTTGGCTTTTCCTCATCATGTTTCCATAACCGTGTCTAGTTAATTTGGGATGTTATTTCCCTTAGCCTAGGCTTTGCTTTTGTTTTTTCCATAAAATCTCCTTTAAAACTACATTTTCATCTTTCTAGTTTTATTCTCACCTCTTCATAGTAACATTCCACTTTATTGAGGCTTTTATTAGGTTATTTTCTCCCATCTAATAGTTAAATTTTATTTTATTTTTCTCCAAGGATTTTTGGATAATTTTGGGAAATTCTTAGGATTCTATTCCATCCTCATGGATTTGGAATCTTAGTCTCAATTTTACTTCAGTATTTACACACTAATAAAATTTCACATCCATTTATTTATTACCAAAATAATATGTCCACATGTAGTCTTCCCTTAGGTCCACTTGACCTTTAGGATTATTAAATAACCATAAAAGTTGGAAAATAGGGATATTACACGATTAATACTAAAAAACCAAGGGTTTATAAACCTAAGGGAATAATATTAAACCTAAGAGATTAATATTGTAAACCCTTAAGTATATAAACCCTTAGATAAACACTATAAACCATGAAATAAAAATTAATATTTTAAACTAAATGGAATAATAAACACAAGGGATTAAATGATAAACCAAAGGAATTATTAATATTATAAATTTAATGAACA
This sequence comes from Pinus albicaulis, assembly GCA_034641835.2. NCBI lineage: Eukaryota > Viridiplantae > Streptophyta > Pinopsida > Pinales > Pinaceae > Pinus > Pinus albicaulis. Next base: position 890,884,675 of record CM076582.1, on the reverse strand, counting down.
AATAAAACTAAGCATTTAATATTATAACCCAAGAAATTAGTAAACGTAAAGGAAAAGTATTATAAACCTAAGGGATAAATGTTAATATTATAAACCATGAAATTAATAAACTCTACGAATTAACATTTTTAATTGAAGAGATTAATAAACCCTAAGAGTTAATATTTTAAACTAAAAAACCTAAGAAATTAAGAAACACTAAGAATGAATATTTTAAACACAAGAGATTAATAAACCTATGGGATTATTAATATTATGAACCTAAATAACTAATAAACTCAAGGGTTTAATATTATAAACCAAAGGAATTGGTGAATCGAGGGGATAAATATTAATAACCTAAGGGATCAATAATGCCAAGGGATCAATATTAAAAACAAAAGATCCTAATAAAACCTATGAACTAATATTTTAAACACAAAGGATTGATAAAATCACAAGATTATTAATATTATAAACCCCAAGCAATCAATCAAACATGCTGATTGTTAATATTATAAATCGAACGAATTAATAAACTAAAGGCATATTAAATATCACCATTATTGCAAACAAAGAAAGAACATTGAAATTAATATATATTTTTTGTTGTCTTTATATCAAAAAATTCCACTACAAAAATAGACTTGAAATACTCCATAAAATGTTATTTATCAATTAGCCTCTTCCCAAACACAACCAAACTAACTACAAAAGGAAAATTAATTCAAATCAACAGGATACTGATCATGATACTTAACGCTTTCCGACCAAACTTTTCTTGTTTTCCTCCCAACTTCCCTCATGTGCACATGCAACAAGTATTTTACATTCATTTTCGTTTCATCTAGCACACAAAGATGTTCATCAATAAAATTATGATGGAAGCCATGTTTTCTATCAAACTTGTTCCGAAGATCTCAATGAAAACTTATCATTTTAGAAATATTTTCGACAGCTTGATTATAATAGATGCCATCATTATTATCCATATATCCATTTGAAAAGAAAAACAACAAAAAAAATATTAATACACACACACAAAAACATCTAATATATATATATATATATATATATATATATATATATATATAACACCACATTTTTATTATTTTAAAAAAAACCTAATCTCCAAAACTTCATGCAATAAAATAACCTAATGCTACATGCATCAAATGATATAAAAATTTCTATAAGTATAAACCTCATTAGCAATACATATTGTACACATGAAATGAGTGATACGACCCTTATTACTATAGTCAACAAGAATTCACAATTTTCTAAACTTAATGTTTAAAATCAAATATTAATAATGTTAGTATTTTGTTTAATGTATATATTAAATTTAGTTTAATATTAATATCCAATATAAATATGTTGTCATTGAACCAAAATAAACCTAAAGTTATTAAACATAATCTTCAATCAAAATATTTATATTGATGTTTAATGTTAATGTTCATATTAGACACAATATTTGTTTAATATTAATATTAAATATCATTAACATTAATTAATAGAAATTTTAATAGACATAATAATTACCGATATTAATATTGGTAATTTTCAGTATGGTGGCCAAATTTTTCATTACTATTGGATATCATTGGAAATAATAATATTAATAGAATTTAGCTCATAATTTTGTAATTCATGATAGAATATGTAATTTTAAAATTTGGGTCATATAACTTGTGGTTTATGTGTGAATGGTTCATTGTAAAAAGAAAAGAACAATAGCCACTTAAAAAGAAGAAGTAAATTGAAAAGCATGAAAAACAATGTAATTTTTTTTTTGAAATATTACTATTAATATGATGAATGTATTCATCTCGTTAATATATGAGAATCAATAAACTATATTAAAAGTAAATGAAGAGGAAAATAAAATCAGTTCAAAAAACATTCTACAAATAGGTCACAATATTATTAGTTGGATTTCATAGGGATATGAACTTCAATCATGATTTGTAATTCTTGGCTCATATAACTCGTTGTATATGTATGAATGGTTCATTGTAAACAGAAGAACAATGGTGTCTTAAAAAAAGGAATTATATTGAACAACATGAAAAACGATGTAACAACATTCTTAGATACTACTATGAATATAATGAATGTATTCATTTCATTAATATATGAAAATCATTATTATACTAAATGTAAATTAAGAGGAAAATAAAAGAAATTAAACAAGAATTCTATAAATATTTCACAATATGATTAGTTTCATGTCATAGTGATATGGAATTCAATCTTGATTTTTAATTATTGGCTCATATAACTTGTCGTTTATGTGTGAATGGTTCATTGCAAACAAAAGAAAAATAACCACTTGAAAATAAAAGTGATTTGAAAAATATGAAAAAGGATGTAAATAAGTTTCTGAAATACGACTATGAATATGATGAATGTATTCATCTCATTAATATATGAAAATCATTATTATATTAAAAGTGAATAAAGAGGAAAGTAAAAGAAATTAATATATATATATATATATATATATATATATATATATATATAGCTAAAATTATTAATAGTTTCATGTCATAGTGATATGGACTTCAATCGATCCTCTTCTTTCTTCCTAATTGTAACATATGCACTATATTTCATCTTGGCATAACGCTGAAAAGATAAAGGAAGTGCAATGCATAAACCCTCTATTTATTTCAGTCTTGATATGGCCGTGAAGGTTAGGCCTTGCTGGTCTTTATTCCCGATATGAATTGATGCTTGTTATAATATCAATCCCTATGATGCGTGGATTGGAAAAGCCCATGCCATATTTAAAGGAATTTTTTTTCTATTTCCTCTTATTACTGGTGTGATAGGTACAATGTTTGGATTTCTTGCATCAAATGGAACACCAACATACTTCTCAAAAACAATAGTTCTGAACATTGGAAGGTGAGGTGGCTTATATGTAGGCATATAAAATATATCCTTCACATAACTAAGTGCACCATTCACCAAACCAACTTCAACCCACTGATTACATGTCAACATAACACGTTCACCATGACACAACAAAACTTCATGGTCTAATTGATCATCATCAGCACCACTGATTTCTAAATGCCTTGAATTCTCGGAAATAAATTGTGAAATTCGAGAATTTAATAATTTTAACATATGTATGTTATGGAAGGACACCAAATTTTTTGTTGGAAACATGTGAACTGTTGCATTAAATAATTCCCTTTCTCTAGGATGCAACCTCATATCATCTCGGGACATAAGAAACTCCCAATCTTCAAGAACATGTTCTGCATTTCTTATGTTATTAGGGACTCTACGAAAACAAGATTGTTTCTCATTATTACCTTGCTTGCGAAATATTTTTTCAAGAGTGACAACAATGTTGAATTTATTCCACAAGACTTTCCCTACTGTATTATCTACATACAAAGGCGTTTCTCTCATAAGAGGTAGATGGCCAAGGTCACCCACAACGATGATGGATCTGCCATCGAAATGACAAATATTGTTCTCTTGAAATGTTTCTCATAATTGACAATCTATTTGCAAGAATAACCTTGATCCCAGAAATCACATTTATGTTAGAATTTATCGTAAAAATACTAAACAATTTACCAAGAGGAATAAACATAAAAATCTAGCAACAAATTATTAACATAAACACAAAATATTTAACCAGGAAAAACCCAAACTCCGGGGAGAACCCATTCTAATGAAATTTCATTAGCCTTGGGCAAAACCCTGGCCAATCTAGCCAAATGAGCCTTCACCACTCACATCTCGGCCTCTCATACAATGAAGTCTTCCCAACCTTTTACAGGCTCCATTACATGCAATACCATGAGCCAAAAACCATGGGTGCACAACACCATGTGCCCCAAAAATACCTGATTGTTTAACTCGGGCAACCTTTCCTCTAACCCCGAGTCAATTTACCAAACATTCCCCCCTTAAACTTTACATTGGGTTCCTTGACTAAATCCAACCAACATTTCCAAGTGAGTGAGCCCCACTCACTTTGGCCCTTAGCCCCCTCAAATTTTTTACTCAGGTATTTGTTTACTTGACATCCCCCTATCACTTAGGTCTATCCCAAATTTTACCAGTGATTACTCAGGGGTATGCATGCCTTACCAGGTCTTACAACAATATTCCCATTTACATGTAATAAAATTTGACTCCATTGCGATAATTTTTTTTTTCACTGTTGCCACTTTAATATTGTTGGAATCACGATTGTTGTTAGACCAAAACCCATAGGTTTTATTCTCCACTACAATTTCCAGAGTTAGGATCCATGAGAGGCGGTTAGCCCATGTCACGAAACACACGAGGAGCTTTGAACCCAATGTCCAAAACTCTGCCCCCCAACGCCAACCGAGTAGTTTAGAACTCAAGACTTGTCGCTTTGATACCACTTGTTGGAATCACGATTTCCGTTAGACCAAAACCCGTAGCTGTTAGTCTCTGCTACAATCACCACAGTTAGGATCCACGAGAGGTGGTTAGTCCATGTTACGAAACAAACGAGGAGTGTTGAACCCAATTTCTAACAAATACATCCTCTATCACTTTAACATACTCTTGTTAACATAATTCTTTGGTACGCCATTACACACTAGACACAATTCTTCACATGTTCTACCTCCGTGCACTAGCTCTGTCCAGCACCACGGCTTCATCACACAATACACAACTATTGCAACTTCTACACAATCATATCCTTGAACATGCACACCTACTGGTAGTAATCTTCACAGAATCATCCACCACTTGGGTAGTAGCTTACGTAGTCTTCCATGACTCCACAAAAATGAATGTATGCCTCGTTCATGTCCTCAACATGTTCTCCTCCTCCATATTAAGAGCATATCATTCACTATATTTCCTTGGGCCCGCATGCACTGAACCCATATCTAGCACTACCACTTGTATTCCACAACCCAGTTTTAATTTCCATGACCTTGTCCAAAGTCTACAGCTTGCTCACAAACATACTTCGGATCCATTAGAACTTTGTGCATTGTCTACGTAGGGATCCAACCTCCCATCCCTTAGATAGTTTGCAGCATTTTCTTGCGGATTTCCTCTTTCTGCTCAATGGAATCTAATAGATCCATGAAAAAACTTTACTTTCGGTACAACATGCTCTCCAAGAGCTCATAAAAATCATCTAGGTCCATTTCCAAGAGGCCTCTGGGCATATTTTTTCTCCACTTCCCAACAGGGGACCTGCTACCGCAACCTTCTGAGGCTTGAGAGATAATAGTGGGTCCAGTTATTCAAAGAACGAAAAGTCTTACCTCTCGCGTAACTCGTCACTATCTAATACTTACAAACCATGCACTACCCTGTCGCATCCTTTCTTCTAGCCTCCATGACGTTCATGCCCTCTATTTTCGATGCCCATCTGAAATATCTCAGAAAATTATTTTCCTCTTTGGGCTTCCAGCTACACCAAAAATTTCATTAGTCATGCCACCATTGAAAGGCATGATTTCCATCTCCTTGGCATCAACGACATCCACCCAACCTTAGAGCAACCTTGATATGAATTATAGATCCACAGATCCCCAAAATATCTATGCAGATCCAACATCTTCACAAGAAGATCTTGAAATTTTCCCACTGCCTTCATGTATTTTCTTTCTCACTGTACTGTGCCAAGTCTCCTCTCTTGACACTTTTGGGTGCTCCCTTACATTATTACACGCAACAGTATACCTCTTACGCATATTCTCGTTCAAATAAGCCATCGATCCATACACAAAATTTCATGGCATTCATGAATCACCATTTCCAATAGTAATCTTAAACGTTGCACCCAGATCAGATCTTTTTGACACCCAAATTGCGTCCTAGCAGGTCTCACATTCAAGTGCTCCAAGCACAATGCTCCTAAAACTCAATACTTTGTCAACACTTCCTAGATCGCTTTCGCACGCTCAGCCGCAACTCTTTTCTCATCTACAATGATCTAGCCATTTAGTTTGAGGTCCAAATATTTATGAGTACAACATATCATATCTCCATTGATCTCCATTCACAGGCAAATAAAACCCTTGGCAATAGCAGCATTCCTGTGAAGCCAAATATGGCTCTGATAACATTTTTTAGAATTTATGGTAGAAATAATAAACAACTTACATAGAGGAATAAAAAAAGAATTCTAGCAACAAATAATTAACATAAACACACAATATTTAATTGGGGAAAACACCAAACTCTAGGGAAAACCCATCCTAATGAAGTTTCATTAGCCTTGGCCAAAACCCTGGCCAATCCATCCAAGTGAGCCTTCACCGCTCACATCTAAGCCTCTCATACAATGAAGTATTCCCAGCCTTTTATAGGGTCCATTACATGCAATACCATGGCCTGAAAACCATGGGTGCACAACACCATGTGCCCCAAAACTATATGATTGCTTAATCGGATCAACCTTGACTCTAACCCTAAGCCAATTTACCTAACAATTTATTCAGTCAATATATATCGAATATGCCTCATTTCTTCTTGGAATACTTCTAGTGATTTCCCATGTAGTGGTTTCATATATTTAATTGTAATTTTTAAAGTTGAGTGTATTATTTTTGCATGTATATTAAAAGGAACTATTCCTATTGGCACAAGAAGAAGTAAAGGAATTCTTCCATTACTTGACAAATTAGAAAGAGATTCAAAAATAAAATGGATAAGGAAAGAATTTCTAGTGCCTACAGTTCCCTGAACAACCAGAAGAAGAGCTTCACGAATCTCATATTCATCAAAATGCCTTAAAAAAGTTTCAAAAAAAAGTCATTGTTTTTCTGCCATTGAATTTGGAGATGCAAATGTTCTATTTGAAATATCAAGAATATCACCCCTTGATTGTCCATTCCTTATAAAATTAATAGCTTATTCAACCACATCATCAGAAATAGTTGCACTTTACTAGTCAAGGATATATCAAAATCCCTTCGACCAAGGGTGTGAATATCATAAACATTCACATTATTTGCTAGAACCAAGCAAGAGAAAAGATGCCATTCTTGAAAATCATCTTCAGGATTCATTTCCTAGTTATAAAAATCACCACCTTCTCCATCTTCAATATTGTCGAGAATTGATGGATTTCGATCCACATGACATGCATGGTATCGAAAATTCCTTCAATTCTCAATAATAATTTTAGCTGAAAGCCCAATATCAGCAGAAATGTCACGAAATGGCTTGTAAAAGAGCAGTTATGTCCAGAAAAAGGTTTCAAATTCGTCTTAACCGTCATTAGGAATAGAATAAAACCGTGGCCAAACTCGAACAATAGCATGAACATCTCTAGGCTTCCAGGGATCTTGTTTACACTTGCTATTAAATGTCGAAGATCTCGTTGTTTATATAAAAGATAAATATTCAAGGAAAAAAGGTCACCTCTGATAATGTTGAACAAAAGTATTCTCAGATGAAGATTGCATGCCATCCCCTGATATTTTCCTGAAAACCTTTCTTCCAACATTTAAGGAAACAAATTTTTGACTACAAACAATAATATGTCTTCATTTCATTTATGCAAGAAACCTTCTGTAAGCACATAAAACATGATCCTGAGAGGAAATAGAATTTGGAATTATTTTTAACATATCATGATAACTTTTAGACCTTTTTTCTTACTTTGATGCATACTAACAAATATATTTCACGACACCATACCAAGAAAGCACAAGTTGGCAATCAACATTTCCATGCCACATTGTTAGAAGGTCAATGTTATGTACATTAAGACTATCTTCCTTTCTTATCAGGTCATATTTTTTTCTTCCTTGATCATCAATGAACAATCTTGATTCCTCAGAAAGATCCCATGGAGCATTGTACTGACATGTGAGAATAGTGCCCTTTTTGTGCAAACAAGAATCTTCACTACACTTTGTCTACCTTTGGACATGGTTTAACTATCTCTCATTTAATTTCGCACATTTCTTCATTTGTTTTGATTTTGCAAAGGTTTGATTTTGTAAAGGATTTTTTTGGGTTTAAGGACTCTTTTGAGCATAACATTCAAAGGACATTTCTTGGAGGTATGTGATACATTTTTTGGATGTTTTTTGGGCTTCATTTGTTTTCTAAGTTATTTTGTTTTTTATTTTCTATTTTGAAAAGGTCTGATTTTGGAAAGGATTTTTTTGGGTTTAAGGACTCTTTTTGGCATAACATTGAAAGGAAATTTCTTGGAGAAGGACATTTCTTGGAGGTATGTGATACATTTTTTGGATTTTTTTTGAAGTTATTTTGTTTTTAGTGGTTTTGGGCTTATTTTTCATTTTTTTAAGGTGTTTTGTTTTTAGAAGTTTTGGGCTTAATTTTCATTGTTTTTAGAGGTTTTGGCCTTAGTTTTCAAATGACATTTTTTTATGTATTTTTTTTTTAGAGGTTTTTCGGCTTAATTTTCATAAGACATTTTTTGGAGGTATTTTTAAAAGTGATATTTTTTAGTGACTTTTTGGAGGTATTTTTTAAAATGGCATTTTTTAAGAAGTTAGGCTTAATTTTCAATGGATATTTTTTGGAGGTTTTTTTTTTAATTGACATTTTTTTAGAGTACGTGTTTTGGGTTGAAGTAAATATTTTATAATGATTTTTTAAAATGAGTTTTTGTCTAAATTTTTAAATGAAATTTTTCTACAAGACTTGGAAGGAAATATTTTGAGCTTCATTTCATTTTAATAAGATATTTTTTTCTCGAATTTTTTAAAGTAATTTTTTTGGATTGAAGTATGTATTTTTTGCAAAAATTTTAAAATGAGTTTTTAAATTAAATCTTTTGTAATGTTTTTTCTAATTGAGTTATTGTCTAAATTTTTGAAGGAATTTTTTTTTAACATCATACTCAATTATCATGGGAAATCGAAGGAATTGCACTAGAAAATATGATAGAACAAGAGACCCTGATGAACGTAGAGAACATTGGAGAGAATCTCGCAAAATAAAGAGAGAAGCACTCTCAAATATTGAAAGGGAAAACCAAACTCAAATATAAGTTGAAGTAGGTATGTAAATGTAAATATTATGAACTTGATATTTAAAATTTTCCTAGTGTAAAATGTGAATCTTAATTTTTATTTGATGAAATAATTTGAACAATACTTTGCAATGTAAACAAAGAGAGATATTGCTCAAAACATTGATGATCAGATACAAAATTTTGAAAGAGAAAGTGAAAGAGATATTGAACCAATGATTGAAGATGGTGAAAATGTCGAAAGAAATTCAAGTGAAGAAATTGAATCATAAGGTATATATATATATATGTGTGTGTGTGTGTGTGTGTGTGTGTGTGTGCTGAACACGTGCACGTATTATTGAAATTATACATATTTATTAATTTAGTTATTTATTGAATATATCAACTTATTATGTGCTATTAATTTGAATATGTACAGATGAAATCAATGTCGATGATGAGATGTTATAAGAAAATGTTGACACTCACACATATGGAGATAAAAGAGCTGACCATGTTATACGATATCGTGTTAACCACATTTTTGATACGTACTTCATAAAGTAAAATGTGGCAATTCAAGCCCAATTATTGAAATATCTCCTATCATTAAGGAAATTAAAAGAATATCGACTTTATTGGCTATTCAAAAATCAAAAAAAGATTAAAAAAAATGAAGGAAAATGTGATACAAAATATAAATAGTGCTATAAATTCAATTAGAACATCTAGATAGAAAAATGTTTTAGTTACACATAGAGAAATACAAATGGCAGTGGTTTCATCAAGTACTAAAGAGAATCGCTTGGTAAAATATATGGCACGAGCATTAGGAAACACATGAAATTTTTTTCACAAAAATCGTAAATTTTGGTTGCAAATAGATGTAGATGATGAAATCGCTTGTTGGAGAGCTATTTGTAGGCAACCATACAAAGATAGACTTGGATAAAATGTTAAAAAAAAATATATGAATATTGGAAGAAAAAATCACGTGTTTCGCCAAATGCGAGGGATGTGATGCGAAGAAGAATAACACGAAATCAATACAAAACACATGCAAAACATTTCTTGGACACCACTCAGATAGAGTTGATCAACAAGTTCAAAGAAGAGAATCGTGAAATTGATGTCTCAATCAGTGCTTTTGGGCAACAAAACCATGGTATGTAAAACCTATCACTATACGTGACACTTCTTGTTGTCATTATCATGTTGAATTTTATTTATATTATTACACATTCCTTAATTTTGGTAGAACATTTTGGAAAGATTCACCTCCTCCTTCCACTATCCATGATTTCATATATCAAATTCTATGTGGAAGAGAAAGCGATGAATTATTTTACGAAAAGAAATGTGTTGGTGGTAAAAAATGTGATGATTGTGGAAATTTGACTAAATTTCAAAACAAATATTATACTGATATAAATGATCAATCATTGTACAACATGAAAGTGAAATGGAAGAGATATGAATATATCCATAAATCGATTCAAGGTTCAAATAGTGCTAAAAGAATTGAATTACAAGTAGAAGAAATTTTTGTGATAGATTTTTTGAGAAAGTTCAAGGTAGAAATTTATAAATACATCAAGTATTCCCATAGAGCTCGATGGCAGGACTTGAAATTCAACAAATTGCGTGATTTTTTTTCCACCAATGACCATTTTTTCAGTAATTGATTGTGTAGAAAATTACACATTTGTTCCACACAAATAAATTCAGATTGAATACTATCATTCTGACCAATTTTCCATGCTCGTCCATATTTTGTGTAGATATTTTGAACAAAATGTTGATCATATAGAAAGCACCAGTGAAAATCGACATGTTATTAAATAATATCACTTTTATATCAGTGACGATCATACACATGATACATATTTTGTACAACACTGTTTTGGAAAGATTTATGACTCCTTCAAAGATTATGGAATAAAATTCAATGAATATTGGATATGGTCATATGGATGTGCAGGTCAATTCAGGGCTTCACGATCATTATTTTTGTTGTATTGTCTTCATATAAAAAACTGAATTAAACATTGTTGGAATTTCGATGAGACTGGTCATGGAAAAGGAGAACATGACAGTGCAAGGGCATGAATAGAATGGGAACTTCAAAGATATCAAATGGAACCCTATACAAACCTACTTGTTAATGCTAAAGAAGTTTTTCAATGGTGCATCACTGCACTAAGCCATGAGACTAATTGATTAAGGGAAGTGAGAAGGTACATTCAATTTAATTTTTATTGGATATCCAATTTTAAACATTGTACATTTATCACAATTATTATGTTTTATGGTATTTTGATATCATATTTGCATTCTTCTTTTAATTTTCCATATAGCCTTTTTTGGCATATTGGGGTCGAAGATGTAGATATATCGATTGGAAATGATCATGAAACAATAAAAGGGACTCGAAAATTGCAGTCAATTAAAACAAAGCTGTCCACAAATGTGTTTGCATTGGATAAAAGAAAATATTATTGTTTTTCATGTTTGCATAGACAACACAGAATCTAATGATGTTTGTGAAAACAAAATGTAAGAAAAATATTGGAAACATATAGAGCTAAATACAAAGGGGAAAATATCCGTTGCAATGTTTGAAGAAATTCAATCAGAGGAGACTACAATATCATCTGATGGTGATCGAGTTTTTGATCTTGTTAGAGAAGGTAACATTTGAATTTATTTCAAATGATAGATATCTAAAAATAGATACTAAAATTATCTTAAAGTTAAATTTTCATGTTAATTATGATCTAAATTTAAATACATAAGTTTGTTTTATTGTGCAGCAGATGTTTTCGTTGTAATTTCACCTACTATCAATGATGAAATTTGAAGTATTATTTGATGCATTGCACTGAACGAAATATGAGATTATTAGAAAACTATAATGACCACGGGTTTCGATATGAAAGATGGTCTATTACACTGAAAGATTATTCTTTCAGATAAACAAATCAAAGCAGGGATTCTGTTTACTTTGAAGACTATGAACCTAATGTCATAAGTTGTCAATATAGTCACTTGGTGTGAGAAACACGCAAAAATTTGATAGAGGTTCAATCAAAGAAAAAAACGAAAAATAAGAAATGTAAAATGTCATAATCTGATCATGAACGGATCATTGAAGATGGCATTCCATTGGATTTTTTTTTATTCAACTGCCCAACAATTTCTTCTCTTTGGATTCATGTTTTATAACTTCCAGAACTCAACTAAAAATTGAACTGCCTTGTTATGTTATCTGTGCAAGTGTTTCCACATGTACATTGTTTTGTTACATGCACACTAGTATCAATTCAAAGTAGCTTTTATATGTGCATTGATGAAAAATGTTTCACGTATTGGATATATATGTTCTAGAATGAAATTAACTGAAAGTATATTTTCTATGTGCATTGATGAAAAATGTTGCACGTATAGGATATATATGTTCTAGAATGCAATTAAAACTGAAAGTAGATTTTCTATCTCCATTGATGAAAAGTGTTGCATGTACTGGATATATATGTTCTAGAATGCAATTAACTGAAATTACCTTTTCTATGTGCATTCATGAAAAATGTTGCATGTACTGGATATATATGCTCTAGAATGCAATTAACTGAAAGTAGCTATTCTATGTGCATTGATGAAAAATGTTGCACATACTAGATATATATGTTCTAGAATGAAATTAACTGAAAGTAGTTTTTCTATGTCCATTGATGAAAAATTTTGCACGTCCTGGATATATATTTTCTAGAATGAAATTAATTGAAAGTAGATTTTCTATGTGCATTGATGAAAAATGTTGCACATACTGGATGTATATGTTCTAGAATGAAGTTAAAACTGAAAGTAGTTTTTCTATGTGCATTGATGAAAAATGTTGCACGTACTGGATATATATGTTCTATAATGGAACTAACTGAAAGTAGATTTTCTATGTGCATTGATGAAAAATGTTGCACGTACAGGATATATATACATTATAGAATGCAATTTTAAAATTTTATGATTGTTTGACACATCGAATGAGACCTATAATGTTATGATTGTTTATATATATATATCGATGTGTATTGTACTTCAATCATTTTAACATATATATTCAAACATGTACTTAAATAATTTCTATGTACATATATTCATGTGAACTTTTTTGTTTGGAAAACGACAACTTGAATTTTAAAAACAAAACACATTATAGCACAACATTACTTGACATGCCAAATGCAGTTCAACCATCCAAAACTTGAGTTTTAAAAATAAAACATGATATATCACAAAATTACTTCACATTAATTCACATGCCAAATGTAGCTCAACTATCCAATAAAAACAAAACATTATATCATGAAATCACATGCCAAATGTTGTTCAACCATCCAAAACTTGGGTTATAAAAACAAAACAAATTATAACATAACATTAATTCACATGCCAAATTTAGTTCAACCATCCAAAACTTGAGTTTTAAAAACAAAACAAATTATATCACAACATTACTCAACATGCCAAATGTAGTTTAAATATCCAACAAAAAAAAAACATTATATCATACAATCACATGCCAAATGTAGTTCAACCATCAAAAAATTGAGTTTTAAAAACAAAACAAATTATAACACAAAATTAATTCACATGCCAAATGTAGTTCAACCATCCAAAACTTGAGTTTTAAAAATAAAACAAATTATAACACAACATTATTTCACATGCCAAATATAGTTCAACCATCCAAAAATTGAGTTTTAGAAACAAAACATTATAGATCACAAAATTACTTCACAATGCTTCACATGCCAAATGTAGTTCAACTATAAAATAAAAACAAAACATTATATAACAATCACATGTACCAAATGTCGTTTCATAAAATAAGTCCAAAATTTGTATCTCACAAGTATCAAGTTATATATGATTGCATCTAGATAAGACTATATATAAAAAAGTAAATTTAAGACTAAATCTATTGAAAATATAATGTTGCACATGTATGTGCATCATCCATCAAATATAGATGGATGAAGTGTCTCTCCCAACAAAGTCACAATCCTCGAGCTATCCTGTGAAGCATCAGGAACCTGTACGCAATGTGTACAAACATTAAAATTTAACGTTTTAAAATTGAATGAGAATATATAGAACTTCATGAAAAAAAAAATGTATAAAAAAATCATGCAATACCTCATGAGGTTCCCTCTCCATTTGTTGCTTGTCTACCAGGACTTCCTCCACTAGAACATCTTCAACAATAAAATGTACAATATACATGTAGAAGTATATATATTAAAAAATTTCAAATTTAAAATGCACATATAAACTTGTTTTCAATCAAGTTAAAAAAAAAGTTAGACAACTTGTTCAAATGGTTGAAATTGTGTGGATGTTCCTATCTCCATCATACACTCCATTTCTAGAGTCCGTGGAGAAAAGAAATCCTGTCTAGGAACCTAAAATTCAAAAAATTGAAAAGTATAAAATAGCTCAAGATCTAGATCTCAATTTATAATAAAACTTTTGAACTTTAATTTATAAATTATAACTCAAAAACATATATTTAAGTGAAAAATTGAATACTTGTGTTGGTGGATTTGGCACTTCTCCTAAGAGAGGCTCCAAAACAAAATCTCCAAAAATCTAAAATTCAAAAAATTTAAAATAACTCAAGATCTAGATCTTAATTTATAATAAAACTTTTGAACTTCAATTTATAACTTATAACTTGAAAAAATATATATATATTTAAGTGAAAAAATGAATACTTGTGTTGTGGTTGATTTGGTACATCTCCTAAGAGTGGCTCAGAAAGAATATCTCCGAAAACCTAAAATTCAAAAAATTTAAAATAAATCAAGATCTAGATATCTCATTTTTTAATGGAACTTTTTAAGTTGGAACATATAACTTAAAAACATATTTAAAAGTGAAAATTTTTTCATAATTTTGATGGTGTATTTAGCACATCTCCCAAGGAAGAAGAAGGTACCACCATAAAAAAAACATCGGACGGAATCAGAATCTGTTAAAACATTTTATTATATATATACATGTACATGTGTGCACAATTATTTATTTTAAAAATATCTCATCATTTTTCGATATATATAATTGTAGATAAAAAATGATTGTACATCATCATGTTCACTTAAAAAACACTAACATTTGGCAACATATCTTGATGGTGAGACCCATCTTGATTGTTTGAACAAGAGGCTTCGACCGTGATATCACTAGCACATTTTGGCCCAATCTTCGATGGCCAATTCATCGCTATTCCGACACATAGGCATCACAAGAGCGAAAATTTGAGGCGGGGAAAAATGTGGTTAGCCATTACGTCGCAATTCTGACACTTCAATAAACCGTCGGAATTACGACACTTTCTTCGACATTTCCAGATGTCCGTCGATCTTCCGACGTTAACCGAATTGTCGCTACTCCGACGATTTATAAGCATCGGTCTTCTGACGAACCACAACCGCCGGTCATCCGACATTAACAAACTATCGGTCTTCCGACACTTTTCAGGTTTTCAAGAAAACGTCGTAATTTTGACGTTATTGTTTCTGACATTTATAGCGTCAGTCTTCCGACGTTAATCAATTTTTCAAACCACCGTCAGAAGTGCGACGTTATGTATCCCGACGCTTTAAAGCATTGCTCTTTCGATGGCTATGGAGCATCGCTATTCTGATGAACGATTGAAAATATTTTAAAAAAGTTATCATCGCTATTCCGACGCTTTGAAGCGTCACTCTTCTGACGGCTATGTAATGTTGCTATTTCGACGAAAGATTGAAAATATTAAAAAAAGGTAATCGTCACTATTCCGACGCTTTGAGGCGTCACTCTTCCGACGCTTGGAAGCGTCACTATTCCGACGAAAGGGAAAAAATATTTAAAAAAATTTTTAATATTTAACATTGATTGCTTCCAATACTTAATTAGCGGTATTCCGGGTTTTGGGGGTCTCTTTTTTTATATGAAAATAGGAGGTTTCTTTTTAAGTTAGTATAGCTCTATAAATCAAGGGCTTGGTATTTTCAACCACTTGACACTGTAGGTGAACTTAGGAAATATTTTATTTTTATCACCAGAACTGATTAGGCACAATATATGCAATCTAAAGCTTCTCAATATGTACTATTGGGCTAGTTTATCAATGGAAAATCCATTAGCAAACGGGCCACTCACAATTGCTAATCATATTTATCAATAATATGTTGATCAAACGAATATCCAGAGTCTCATTATGATATGAGTGTAGCATCAATTCATCATGATCTAATCGTGAGAAAACCCTTGATTTTATAACTTAAATGACAAACCCCTGTTTCCCAAATAGATTTATTCCCTAGAGTGACGAGTTTAGCTAATTTGGACCCTATCACGACTAGGCCACAATGGCATCCAACCTAACATGTGTTTTAAACCAAACAACACCTACACTGTCTATTGACACATAGGAATATGCACAGAAGACAATACACAGGAATAGTTGCTTACCCTTAAGCTGCCCTTCTTCTTTGCAGATCTATTGACATCAGTAAGGCAGTATTCGTGGATAATCCAATTAGTATTGTTTCCTTTAGGTGATTTTCCGACATAGAAAACCAGAGCCTTCTTGATTCCAACACGCTTGTTGCTGCCCTTAGCAGTGATGGGTTTATCTGCACCTGTCGCTTTCCAGTATCTTGAGCCAGCAGCCCTGTTGGAGCGAGAACCATTTGGATACTTCTTGTCCCTGGGAGTGAAGAAATACCACTCCTTTTCTCCAAACCGTGCCTTTTCTGCAAGAATTGGAAATGTGTATCAGACCAGAGAAAATACAATTTATAATAACTAAAAGAAAATAGGAATGAAAAACAAGCATTTCGCATTACAGGAACATGACATGGGCATAAATATGAAATAACACTATAAAAATATGAAAAAAGAAAACCCCTGTCCATATGACAGTCCATACCCAAAAATAAAAATGAGATGATTCATTTTGAGATTGAAGGTTTCCATATCAAGCAAATAGAAATATCCAAGTATTAGTCCTAAGACATGGAAGGGAATTAATTTGCAGATTTGGGACATTAAAGAATTAATTTTTTAGAGGTATGGAAAACTCACACACATTTATGTAATGCCCATATTACACTGGCAAAACCCAAAATTTAACAAATTATCCTTTACAGGCAGTGTAACCTAAAAAAGGCATGTTCAGCAAGAACCAAACTCAACCAAAGTTGTATGTTTAAAAAGGAACAGCATCAAGTTCACAGCTCAAATAACCTCAATGAAAAACTCTAATCCCCATGGAAAGCAGTGAATTTACAGTGCAAAATCCTATTGCTCTGGAATTAGTAGTGGATTGAATCAGAAGGGTCCTAGCTTGAGCTGACTAGTCACATCCAAACCTCAATGGAACATCAATTGGGAAAACTACATAACTAATATACAATTAAACAGAAAGAACATCCACCGCTCCACTATCCTATATATAAGGATCTAAGCTTGGAATAACGAGCTTCTACCCTCCACTTTTAGTCCCTTCATCTTTCTACCCACTTGGATCCCATTATGGAAGTGTATTTATAGCAAGTGAAAGCATGGCTTTAAACAAAATGGATTGAAGATTTGAATTGGTCATTCCAGATCTTCAAAGCTATGGAAAGAAAAAGGATGCCTAATAAGCATATAGAGATTGCAAGCTCAAATTATAAAAGAAAAAATTTACAAGTAACAAGATCAATAGAAATTGCTCTCAAATGACACCATCTACAAATTAGAACCTTCTGTAACAGAGGAAACTCCAAATAAACAAAAAAACCCAATGAGAAATAGAAAATCCCAATCAGAAACACAAAGTACAATCACAAACAGAAAATCGCAGTCCCTTCTATTATTTTACCTTGATGGATGTTCTAAATATGTTGCGCCATTCTATTCTCCGCATTCTTCTTATATGAGAAACTAATGCACTTGATTTGGGCATTAGGAGCTATCTAGACCCAAAATAAAAATTGTGAAGGGATAAATAGAAGATACCTGAAGCTCATTTTATTACTGCCTTCTACCAAAGAGCAAAATAAAAAAATGGGGATACTTGTCTATGAGACATTGCCCTTTCATGAAAGCTATAAAAAAATAGATCGTTAAGACAGTCCTTAGGAAATCCTTCCAGTCCATCAGGATACTCCTGAATCTACGAGCCACTTCTCTTTCAGAATACCCTTCAAACAATACACCAATCACAAGAGAGGCCCAAGGCAAATTGTCATGATAAATACTAGAGTTTCTACTTCATGGTACTCCAAGGTTTGTGAAATATTGTACCAACTAAGAGGCTGACCACAAGACAACCTGGGTAAGCTGTCAAGGAGGACAAAATTTTATGACATTGAAAAGAAACATATTTATTCATTATAAGTTACATGGTTTCCACTCAATATTGCACAGGAATCACAATACCAATAGCTACAACTTTCGCAAAACTATGAAAATTTTGGCAGATAATTTTGGACTTAGTATCAAAATGTGCAATAGGGTCTGTTATAAATTGTAAGGTGGCTAGGAGGATTAAAAAATGTGCAATAGGGTTCGATAGCATATTGTTGTAGACCTTTTAATATTATGCCTCCTAAAGTTGAGTCTATTAAGTGTTAATTATTATTGTACTTGTTGGATAATTAGACATGGGTAAGTCACCTGTAGCTTCCTCACATTTCTATACATGTGTTAATAGATATAGAGGGAAGCTTTTCTAATCATTCAACCTTTAAAATACTTGGCATGAGTCAATTTGTGGAATTGAAGCTAGTATGAACCCCCCTCTTCTCAAACCGGATAAAAAATCATGGAGGTCAAGGGCGATGGTAAGAAGAGAAAGCTGGATGAGGAAGCCAATGGCACCACTCTGTAAATCTCGAAGGAGGATCTGCAATCGTTGTTGGAGCCACTGAGCAAAGAGTAGTTGATCTCTTTGATGGTCAATGTAGATTCTTCATACCCTGCAATTGCAAAAGAAATTAAAGATGTTGCAAGCAAGGACCCTGCTCATCGGAAGCTATTTGTGCGTGGATTGGCTTGGGAGACTTCTTCACAGACCCTATGTGATGCATTTGAATAGTATGGGGAGATTGAAGAAGGCGCTATTATTATGGATAATACATCAGGAAAGTCATGAGGATTTGGCTTTGTCACATTTAAGCATATGGATTATGCTAAAAGGGCAATGGAAGAGCTTAGCAAGACTATTGATGGGAGGATTAATATAAGCAATCTTGCGGTGGCAAGCACAGGTCCTAGTGAAAGTACAGATCAAGCTCAAAGGAAACTTTACATTGGTGGTCTTTCATATGACACGGCCAATGATAAGCTTTTAGAAGTTTTTTCCAAATATGGAGAGATAGAAGAAGGTTCGGTTGCATATGATAAGAATACCAACAAATCCAGGGGATTTTCATTTGTGACTTTCAATACTGTGGAGGCTACAAAGTGGGATCTTAAAGAACCAAACAAAACCATTGATGGAAGGAATGTTACTGTGAAACTTATAGCTGATGGCCAGAAGGAGCAGCTATCATCACAACCCGCAGTATCTCCACAAATGTAGTCAATTCCATAGATTCAAACAACTTATGGAACAGACTATCCAAGCCTGAATTCATATCATAGGCCAGGGCCACAAGTACCAGCGTCTGCACCACCACCAATTGGTTACTTGGCATATCTGTCAGGCCTTATAACATATGGATCTCAGCCTCCTCCATATGCAACACAACCTACATACGGAGGAATTTCAACTGCTTCTCAATATGGTGTTCTAAGCTCCACAACACCATACAGCTCAAACCAGTATGAAAAATATGCAACATCACTCCAATATCCATGACTGGTTCCATCAGGATTGCACACAAGAGGTGCTAGAGCGGGTCCCGGTCCAGGCTACCGATACTATGGTTCATTTGGAACTGGATTTTGATCAATCAATTTTTTTATTGAGAAATATGTTCAACAAATCAATGGCAGTTAGTTTGGGATTATACATGCATTAACAATTTAACTAGAATGTGAAGCTATACTATTGGAGTCCACTTGATAGCAGTCTACTCACTATTTTAAATTTCCACTGGGTTGTTGCGACTTTTGATGAATTTCAAGAAAACCAAAGTTGCAAACTGTTTGAGCTCAATTTTCTAAAATTCTATTTCAGTAAGAAGAATTTTTTTATCATATATGTTATCAGTGGAGTTTTCCAACCAATGTAATTTCACTGAGAAGTTTTGCTTTTATTTGAATTTAAGTTGGTGGCATTCTATTATCTGAAAAGATGAACCCCACCTCCCCCTTTTTCAGAGAGGTATACCTTACCAACTATGTGAATATGGGGGTATATGTGGCCATGGATAATTCACAGGCATTCAATATTCATTTAAAAGGTTTTCCAACTCAAGTTTGATGTGGGAGCAAAGTCCTACATGATAGCGCCATGACTCACCAAACTGAATTCCAGGGCTCGCTCATTGTCTGAGTTTAGAAGGTACAAAATTCAAACCAGTCAAGTGACAACTTCAGTGCTGATACAACCCTTGTTGTACTTTAACACAAGTTTCCTTAATCGACCTTCAAGTCTGCGATCATTATAAACCCTATATCCCTAAGCAATTGACATCTTCAAGCAATAAATGAAGAAGCCCAACTCCTATGTTTCACTGAAGAATCCACATCTTCGTGCAATAAGGTCTGACTCATATTGCTAGATAATCAAATTTTTCCAGCGATATACCACTGGTAAATAATATTTTTGTAGCGATAAAGGAAGGATATGATTTCACGTATCACTGAAAATGATCTTCTTCGAGAGATAAAGGAGAGAGCACAAATCCTATGTATTTCTGGAAAATGATCTTTATGGTGCAATAAATCAAGGGCTCGATTCCTTGTCACTGGAAAATGTGAATCTTGGAGCGATAGGCTCCAAGTCTGCAATGCTAGAAATTATGAATTACATGGCTATAAGGCCTCTGAAACTGGAGAATTTAGATTCTCGAGTGATAGGATTGAATCCCAGGCCTTGTTTTTGGAGAAGTGAAATTTCAAAAATGCTAAGCGTTATGGCTATTTCCCTTCTTCTTAGAAATTGAACTCTTATGTACATATTTCCATCAAAGAGACTAATGGGAATCAAAGTAACACGCATTTGCGGGCAGAGTCACTGGCCCTTCAGCGAAATTGAACACGCGACCTTCATCCTGTACTGGATCTGAGAATACTATTCGTGGGGTTGCAGAAGATGGTGCCACGACTGTGCATGTGATAGACAGGGTTTTGTGTGATGGGTCGTGGGTTTTTTCTCTTAGTTATAAGAATGGTGTTCATAGCTTGGTACCTCTGAAGACCAGCATGGGCATAAAGGGTTATCATTTTTTTATGTAGGGTTATCAGTTTGACAAAAAGGGTTGATGAGTTCAGGATTCAAAAATGGGCCTATCAGCAAACTAAAACAAAGAGAAACCAAACAACTATTGCCATGGATGCAAACAAGAAATTCTTAGAAACCTAAATGGCATTTCATTATCATTGGATAAACACAGAAACTTAACTTACCGCATCCTTCCACCGAACCTGCGACAGTATGGTCGCATCGTTCCTCTAAACCTACAATAGTATGGATGCATCCTTTCTCAAAACCGGCAACAGTATGGCCGCATCCTCTCTCCTTCCCTGGACAAACCATGCAACCGGAGGGAAATGAACGAGGGAAATTAAAAATTTTGATATTTGAAAATTTTAGACATTTTGAAGAGGGAAATTTAAACTTTTGATATTTGAAAATTTTTGACATTTTGAAATGAAATACATGTGTTTTTTAAGTCCACTCAAATTCTATTAAATAAAATGTGTGAGACTTTTCTTGGGGTTAATAAGGGATTTGGTTAAATAAGTGGTATTGTTGGTTATAAATAATTATTAATGAGGTTAGATCTAAGACATTTATTTAAATTATTAATTATATTAAATTGTTGAATTTTTATTTCATAAACTAGGGATTTTGGTTGATTTTTTAATCTAATTATGTGATATTAAAGATTAATTATGGTAACTTAAAAATAAGTTTTATGTGGTTAAAAGGGAAGTAGTAATGTTATGGTATGAATGATTATTTTCAATGAATTTTTTGGTTTAGTAAGGATAACTCATCGAACGAAATAGCCTGACCCGAACACGCCCAGTCAGGCGACCTCACACAGCACAACACGGCGTGCCCGACCGAACGATGCCACAAGGGAACAAATGGAAAATGGGCTGCCCGAATGTGCACAAGGCACCCAGGTGGTCACAACTTAGCAAAAATGATACGGGCGCCCTCGAACGAAATGGCCAACCTGAATGCGCTCGATCGAGCCGTGACCTTACACGGTGCGACACGGCGTGCCTGAACGAACAATGCCACAATGGAGAAAATGGAAAACGGGCCACCCGAACGTGCACAAGGCACCCGGGCGGTCACAACTTAGCAAAACTGATACACGGGTGCCCTTGAATGAAACGACCCGGCTCGAACGTGCCTGGTTGGGCGACCTCAAACGGCGCGACACGACGAATTATGCCACAGGGGAGCAAACAGAAAATGGGGCACCCGAATGTGCACAAGACACCCAGGCAGTCACAACTTAGCAAAACTGATATGGGCGCCCTCAAACGAAACGTCCTGACCCGAACGCGCCTGCTTGGGCGACCTCACACGGCGTGACACGGCACGCCCAACTGAATGATGCCACAAGGGAGAAAACGGAAAATGGGCCACCCGAATATGCACAAGCTGCCACTCAGGCTGTCACAACTTAGAGAAACTGATACGAGTTCCCTCGTACGAAACAATATGACCTGAACACGCTTGTTCAGGCGCCCTCACACGGCGTGACACGGCGTGCCCGACCAAACAATGCGACAAGGGAGAAAATAGCAAACGGGCCACCAGAACGTGCATAAGGCACTTGGGCAGTCACAACTTAACAAAATTGATACGGACGCCCTCGAACAAAACATCCCCACCTAAACACGAACGGTTAGACGACCTCACACGACGCGACACAGCGTGCCCAATCGAACGATGCCACAAGGGAGCAAATGGCAAATAGGCCACCCGAACATGCACAAGGTACCCAGGCAGTCACAACTTGGCAAAACTGATACGTGCGCCCTCGAACAAAATGGCCTGACCCAAGCGCATCCGATTTGGCCGTGACCTCACACGGCGTGCCCGAATTAACAATGCCACAAGGGAGGAAACGAAAAACGGGCTACCTGAACGTGCACAAGGCACCTGGGCAGTCACAACTTAGCAAAATTGATACGCGGGCGCCCTCGAATGAAATGGCCTGGCCCGAACGTGCCCGGTCGGGCGACCTCACATGGCATGACACAGCGAATGATGCCACAGGGGAGAAAATGGAAAATGGGCTGCCCAAACGTGCACAAGGCACCCGGGTGGTCATAAATTAGCAAAACTGATACGGGCGCCCTCAAACGAAACGACCTGACCCGAACGAGCCTGGTCGGGCGACCTCACACGGCGTGACAGGACGTGCCTGAATGAACGATGCCACAAGGGATAAAATGGCAAACGGGCCACCTGAACGTGCACAAGGCACCTAGGTGGTCGCAACTTAGCAAAACTGATATGGGTGCCCTCGAACCAAACGGCCCGACTTGAACGCACCCAGTCGGACCACCTCATCACACGGCGTGACATGCCATGCCCGACCAAATGATGCCACAAAGGATCAAATGGAAAACGGGCCTCCCAAATGTGCAAAAGCCACCCAGGTGGTCACAAATTAGCAAAACTGATACGGGCGCCCTGGAACGAAATGGCCCAACCCGAACCCGCTCGGTCGGGTGAGCTCACACGGCGTGACACAGCATGCCCAAACGAACGATGCCACAAGGGAGAAAATGAAAAACGGGCCACCCAAATGTACACAAGGCACCCAGGTGGTCACAACTTAGCAAAACTGATACGGGCACCCTCGAATGAAACGAATCAACCTAAACGCGCTTGGTCGGATGACCTCATCACACGGCGCGACATGGCGTGCCCAACCGAACGATGCCACAAGGGAGAAAATGGAAAATGAGCTGCATGAATGTGTACAAGGCACTCGGGCGGTCACAACTTAGCAAAACAGATACGGGTGACCTCGAACGAAATGGCCCGACCCGAACGCACCTAATCAGGCTGCGACCTCACACGGCATGACACAACACACCTGAACGAATGATGCCACAAGGGAGAAAATGACAAACGGGCCACTCGAACGTGCACAAAGTACCCAGGTGGTCACAACTCAGCAAAAATGATACGCGAGCACCCTCGAACGAAATGGCCTAGCCTGAACCCACCCGGTCGGGTGACCTCACACAATGCGACATGGCGAACGAAGCCACAAGGGAGAAACGGAAAATGGGCCACCCGAATGTGCACAAGGCACCTTGGTGGTCACAACTTAGAAAACCTGATATGGACGCCCTCGAACTAAACAGCCCGACTCGAATGCGCTCGGTCGGGCGACCTCACACAGCGCGACACGGCGTGCCTGAACAAATGATGCCACAAGGGAGAAAATGGAAAACGGGCCACCCAAACCTGCACAAGGCACCCGGGTGGTCACAACTTAGCAAAACTGATACGGGCACCCTCGAACGAAACGACCCAACCTGAATGCACCCTGTCGAGCGACCTCACACTGCGTGACACGACGCGCCCAACCGAACGATGCCACAATGGAGAAAATGACAAACGGGCCGCCCGAACGTGCACAAGATGGCACCCAGGTGGTCACAACTTAGAAAAAATGATACGGGCGCCCTCGAATGAAACGACCCAACCTGAATGCGCCCGGTCAGGCGACCTCACACGGCACGATACGACGCGCCCGAACGAATGATGCCACAAGGGAGAAAATGACAAACAGGGCACGCGAATGTGCACAAGGCACTCGGGCGGTCACAACTTAGGGGTTAGAAGTTAGGGGCTAATGGGGTTAGGTTTTAGGGGGTTAGATGGGTTAGGGGTTCAGAATTATGGTTTAAGGGGTTAGGGTTAAGGGTTTAGTGGTTTAAGGTTTAAGGGGTTAGGGGTTTATAGTTTTAGGGTTTAGGGGGTTAAATGGGTTAGGGGTTAAGGGTTTAGGGGTTAGGGGTTAATGGTTTAGGGGTTAAACCATAAACTAAGATGGTTTAAAGGATAAGCTTGAATTAGAATGTAACAGTGTTGAAACAACTAAAAGTTGTCCCAAACAAATAATTGATAATGCGAAACCTTCTTCTATACTAGTCAAGTAAGAATACATTGATGTGAGAGCAAGAAGAGGCCAAGCGACTGATAGGCATAGCCTGGAAGATAGGGTATGGTTCCCTCTTTTTGATGAAATATTTGATCTACATTTTGTCTATTGAAGATTAACCATTTTAACCTTACCAACAAGGCGGAATTAACCCAATCATAGGTCTCAATATGTCATGATATATATTAACTCTAGATATATATGAGAAGGAATAATAAAGACATAGATTGATAGAGGTGGCGAGACAAGGGGAGGAACAAGAGAGAGATGGAGATAAACTAAAGGAGAGGGGAGAGAAGGAATGGAGAGAGAGAGAGAGAGGGAGAGGAGTGAGAGAGGTAGAGAAGGGTAAGAGAGGGAGATAGTTACACAAAGATGGAATGGGGGCAGAAAAAAGGATAGAGGGAGGGATATAGTGAGAGGATTGGAGGCTAGAGAGAGAGAGAGAGAGAGAGAGAGAGAGAGAGGGAGATTGGGGAAGAGAGAGGGAGGTATAAGAAGAGAAAGGGAGAGAGAAGAAGGACAAGAGATAGGACTTAAGAGAGAGGAACCAATATCATAGAAGAAAGAATATGTGACCAAATTACTCTATATGGAGATGGGGGATACGGGCACCCTACCTACCTACTAAATGTCTAAACCAAATGTGGTGTAAACTTCTGTAATGGCGGTTGATTATGCGAGGAGAGGATTTTATGAGGAGGCACTGGATTTTAAGGTGGTCACAATTTAGCATTTTTGATACGACCACCGTCACACGACCCAACCCAACCCGACTCGACCCACCTGAACGTGTTTCCTTGGGCGGCCTCATGACACAACACGACCTGACCAGACCGGACTTGACCCAACCCGCCCGAACATGTTTCCTTGGGTGCCCTCACAATATGGTACGACTCGAGCTGACCCGACCCGAATGCGTTTCCCTAGGCAGCATCACACGACTCGACCCGACCCACCTGAACGCATAACCTGGGCTCCCTCATGACACTGCCCGACACAACCTGACCCACTCGGACATGATGTTCCTTGGGCGCCCTCACATGACCCAACCTGACCTGACCCTCTCAAACATGTTTCTTTGGGCGCCCTCACGATACAACACGACCCGACCCGACCTGACCTGAATGCATTTCCTTGGGTGACATCACACGACCCAACCCGACCAGACCTGCCTGAACATCAAAGGCACGAGGGAGAAAAGGACAAATGGGTCGCATGAACGTGCACAAGGTACATAGGAAGTCACAACTTAGCATTTTTTATACAACATCCCTCACACGATTTGACCTGAACGAGTTTCCTATGGCGCGCCCCTCGCATGCCACGACCCGACCTGCCCGAAGAAAGGGAAAACAAGGGAGGAAATGGAAAAGGGATCGCACAAACATGCACAAGTAACATGGGTGGTCACAACTTAGAATTTTTGATATGACCACCCTCATACGACCCAACCCGACTTGACTCGACCCGCTCGAACGTGTTTCCTTGGGCGGCCTCACATGACACGACTCGATCGGGTGACCTCACACGGTGCAACATGGAAAATGATACCACAGGGGAGAAAATGGAAAATGGGCCGCCCAAACGTGCACAAGGCACCCGGGCGGTCACACCTTAGCAAAGATGATACGGGCGCCCTGAAACGAAACGGCCTGACACGAATGTGCCCTGTCAGGCGACCTCACACAACGCGACATGGCACGCCTGACTGAACGATGCCACAAGGGAGAAAATAAAAAACGGGTTGTCCGAATGTGCACAAGGCATCCGTGCGGTCAGAACTTAGCAAAACTAATACGGGTGCCCTCCAACGAAATGACCCGACACGAACGTGGCCGGTCGGGTGACCTCACACGGTGCGACATAGCGCGCCCGAATGAATGATGCCACAAGGAAGAAAATGGAAAATGGGCTACCCAAACATGCACAGGGCACCTGGGCGGTCACAACTTAGAAAAAATGATATGGGCACCCTCAAACAAAATGGCTTGACCCGAATGCGCTCAGATGGGCGACCTCACACGGCGCGACACGACGCGCTCGAGTGAACGATGCCACAAGGGAGCAAATGGCAAACGAACCACCCGAACATGCACAAGGCACCGGGGTGATCACAACTTACCAAAACTGATACAGGCGCCCTTGAACGAATCAGCCATATCAGAACGTGCCCGATCGAGTGCCCTCACACGGCATGCCCGACCGAACGATGCCACAATGGAACAAACAGCAAACGGGCCACCCGAACGTGCACAAGGCACCTGGGTGGTCACAAATTAGCAAAACTAATATGGGCACCCTCGAACAAAATGGCCTGACCCGACCTGAACGTGCCCAGTTGGGCGACCTCACACGGCGCGAAACGACGCGCCCGATCGAACGATGCCACAAGGGAGAAAATGGAAAACGGGCCACCCGAACATGCACAAGGCACCCGGGTGGTCACAACTTAGGAAAACTGATACCGGTGCCCTCGAACGAAACAACCAGACCCTAATGCACCCTATTGGGCGACCTGATCACAAGGCATGACATGGTGCACCCGACCGAATGATGCCACATGGGAGAAAATGGAAAACGGGCCGCCTTAACGTGCACAAGCCACTTGGGCAATCACAACATAACAAAATTGATACGGACACCCTCGAATGAAATGGCCCGACCCGAACACGCCTGGTCGGGTGACCTCACATGGCGCACCCGACTGAACGATTGCACAAGGGAGAAAATGGAAAACGGGCCGCTCGAACATGCACAAGGCACCCGGGCGATCACAACTTAGCAAAACTGATAGAGGCACCCTCGAACGAAACATCCTGACTTGAACGCGCCTAGTCGGGCGACCTCACACGGTGTGACACAGCGTGCTCGACCGAACGATGCCACAAGGGAGAAAATGAAAAATGGGCTGCCTGAACATGCACAAGGCACCCGGGCAGTCACAACTTAGCAAAACTGATACGTGCGCTCTCAAATGAAACGACCCAACCCGAACGCGCTTGGTGGGGCAGCCTCACACAGCGCAACACGCCGCGCCCGAACGAACAATGCCACAAGGTAGCAAATGGAAAACAGGCCACTCGAATGTGCACAAGTCACCCGGGCAGCCACAACTTAGCAAAACTGATACGGGTACCCTCGAACGAAACGGCCTAATCCGAACCTGCCCGGTTAGGCGACCTCACACGGTGCGACACAACGCGCCCAACCGAACAATGCCACAAGGGAGGAAATGGAAAACGGTCCACTCGAATGTGCACAAGGCACCCGGGTGGTCACAACTTAGCAAAACTGATATGGGCGCCCTCGAACGAAACGGCCCAACCCGAACGTGCCCTGTCGGGTGACCTCACATGGCGTGACACGGCGTGCCCAATCGAACGATGCCACAAGGGAGCAAACGGCAAACGGGCTACCCGAATGTGCACAAGGCACTCGGGCGGTCACAACTTATCAAAACTGATATGGGTGCCCTCGAACGAAATGGCCCAACTCGAACGCGCTCAGTCGGGTGACCTCACACTGTGCGACATGGCGCGCCTGACCAAATGATGCCACAACTAGGGACAAAATGGCAAACGGGCCGCCTGAACGTGCACAAGGCACTCGGGTGGTCACACCTTAGCAAAACCAATACGGGCGCCCTCGAACGAAATGGCCCGATCCGAATGCGCTCGGTCGGGCAACCTCACACGGCGCGACATGGCGCACCCAACCGAAAGATGCTACAAGGGAGAAAACGGAAAACGGGCTGCCCGAACGTGCACAAGGCACCCGCGCAGTCACAACTTAGCAATACTGATACGAGCGCCCTCGAAGGAAATGACCCGACCCAAACACGCCCAGTTTGACAACCTCACATGCTGCAACACGGCACGCACAAACGAATGATGCCACAAGGGAGAAGATTGTAAATGGGCTACTCGAACGTGCATAGGGCACCTACGCGGTCACAACTTAGCAAAAATGATACGGGTGCCCTCGAATGAAATGGCCCGACCCAAACGCGCTTGGATGGGCGACCTCACATGGCGTGACACGGCGCACTCGAACGAATGATGCCACAAGGGAGAAAATGGTAAATGGGCCACTCAAACGTGCACAAGGCAATCGAGTGATCACAACTTACCAAAACTGATATGGGCGCCTTCGAATGAATCGGCCCGACCCGAACATGCCTGGTTGAGCGCCCTCACACAGCACGCCCAATCGAACGATGCCACAAGGGAGAAAATAGGAAACGAGCCACCGGAACATGCACAAGGCACCTCGACAGTCACAACTTATCAAATCTGATACGGTAGCCCTCGAACGAAACGGCCCGACCCGACCCGAACGTGCCCAGTTGGGCGACCTCACACAGCGTGACACAACACACTCGATCGAACGATGCCACAAGGGAGAAAATGGAAAACGGGCCACCTGAAAGTGCACAAGGCACCCGGGTGGTCACAACTTAGCAAAACTGATATGGGCATCCTCGAGCAAAACGACCCGACCCTAATGTGCCCGGTTGGGAGACCTGATCACAAGGCGCGACATGGCACGCCCGACCGAACGATGCCACATGGGAGAACATGGAAAATGGGCTGCCTGAACGTGCACAATTCACTCGGGTGGTCACAACTTAGCAAAAATGATACGGGCATCCTCGAATGAAACGACCCCACCTGAACGAACCTGGTCGAGCGACCTCACATGGCGCGACACGCCGCGCCCAACTGAACGATGCCACATGGGAGAAAATGGCAAACGGGCTACTCGAACATGAACAAGTCACCCAGTCGGTCACAACTTGGTAAAATTGATATGGTGGCCCTTGAACAAAACGGCCCGACCCGAACGCGCCCGGTTAGGCGACCTCCCACAGCGTGACATGGCTTGCCCGACCGAACGATGCCATAATGGAGAAAACAGCAAACGGGCCGCTGAACGTGCACAAGGCACCCGGGAAATCACAACTTAGAAAAACTGATACGGGTGCCCTCGAACGAATCGACCCGACCGGAACATGCCCGGTCGGGCAACCTCACAAGGCGCAACATGGCGCACCTGAACGAACGATGCCACAAGGGAGAAAACAGCAAATGGGATGCCCAAATGGGCACAAGCCACCCGGGCGGTCACAACTTAAAAAAAATGATACGGGTGCCCTTGAACGAAATGGCCCAACCTGAACGTGCCCAGTTGGGCGACCTCACATGGTGCGACATAAAGCGCCCGACCGAACAATGCCACAAGGGAGCAAACGGCAAACGAGCCACCCAAACGTGTACAAGGCACCCGAGTGGTCACAACTTAGCAAAACTGATACGGGTGCCCTCGTACAAAATGGCCCGAACCAAACGCGCCCCATCGGGCGACCTCATATGGCGTGACACGGCACGCCCGATCGAACCATGCCACAATGGAGCAAACAACAATCGGGCTGCCCGAACGTGCACAAGGCACCTGGGTGGTCACAACTTAGCAAAACTGATACGAGCACCCTCAAACGAAATGACCTGACTCGAACGCGTCCGGTCAGGTGACCTCACACTGTGTGACACGATGCGCCCGACTGAATGATGCCACAACTATGGAGAAAACGGAAAATGGGTTGCCCAAACATGCACAAGGCACCTGGGCAGTCACAACTTAGAAAAACTGATACGGGCGCCCTCGAACAAAATGACTCGACCTAAACGCGCCCGGTCGGGTGACCTCACACGGCGCGACACGACACAACTGACCAAACGATGCCATAATGGAGAAAATGGAAAACGAGCCGTCCAAACGTGCACAAGGCACCCGGGCGGTCACAACTTAGCAACAGTGATATGGGCACCCTCGAACGAAACGACTCGACCCGAACTTTCCCGGTCGGGCGACCTCACACGCCGCAACACGACGTGCCCGAATGAGCAATGCCACAAGGGAGAAAATGGAAAACGGGCTGCTCGAATGTGCACAAGGCACCCGGGCGGTCGTAACTTAGCAAAACTGATATGGTCGCCCTCGAACGAAATGACCTGACTTGAACGCGCTTGGTCAGGTGCCTACACACGGCGCACCTGACCGAACGATGCCACAAGGGAAAAAATGTCAAACGGGCCACTCGAACGTGCACAATGCACCTGGGAGGTCAGAACTTAGCAAAATTGATATGAGCGCCCTCAAACAAAATAGCCCGACCCGAACGTGCCCAGTCAGGCGACCTCGCACGGCGCAACACGGCACACCCGAACGAATGATGCCACAAGGGAGAAAATGGCAGACGGGCCACCCGAATGTGCGCAAGGCACCTGGGCGATCACAACTTAGAAAAACTGATACAGACACCCTCTAACGAAATGACCTGGCCCGAACGTGCCCGGTCGGGTGACCTCAACAAACGGGTTGCACGAACCCAAACAAACGGGTTGCACGAACGTGCACAAGGAACACAAGCAATGACAACTTAGCATTTTTTATACAACCTCCCTTAGATGATCCAACTCAAACACGTTTCCTGCGGCTCCCTCACATGACATGACCTGACCCGCCCGAACGAACGGCACACGAGAGAGAAAACGGAAAAAGGATCGCACAAACATGCACAAGAAACATTAGTGGTCACAACTTAGCATTTTTTATACGACCACCCTCACATGACCTAACCCAACCCGACCCGACCTGACCCGCCCGAACGTGTTTCCTTGGGCACCCTCACAATATGGCATGACTCGACCTGACCCGGCTTGAACGTGTTTCCTTGGGTGGCATCACACGACTCAACTCGACCCACCTGAACGCGTTTCCCTATTCTCCTTCGTGACACGGCCCAACACGACCCGATCCAGTCGGACATGTTCCTTGGGTGCCCTCACATGACCTGACCTGACCCAACCCTCTCGAACATGTTTCCTTGGGCGCCCTCATGGTACAACACGACCCAAACAGACCCGACTCGAATGCATTTCCTTAGGTGACATCACACAACCCAACCCGACCCGACCCGCCTAAACGTCGAAGGCACGAGGGAGAAAATGACAAATGGGTCGCATGAACGTGCACAAGGTACACCGGTGGTCACAACTTAGCATTTTTTATATGGATCGACCTCCCTCACACGATTTGACCTGAATGAGTTTCCTGTGACACAATACCGACACTTATCTCCAAACGTCGCAATACTGACACTCAAGTCTCATCATATCATGTATGACACCCTATAAGAAGTGGTATTGAAAATATGAAGAATATGACATAGGGGATGACTATCTAGAAGATGACTTTACCACTAGGATAATTAGTCAAGGTAAATTTGACTAGTTATACTAAAGGATTGTTGGAGTAGAAAATTGTCATGGGTACCACATATTTTCGAGGTAGCTAAGAATCTAATATTTATAAGTCAAATGGGTGATGCAATCATGCATATCATATTTAAGAAGGATTCATGTAAGATGATTCGTCGTGTGATGGTGTTGATAAGAGGTGTTTAGATTGGCATATTATACAAGTTGTAAGGGAATATTGACCAAAGTGGTTGCAATAGTGCAAATGTTCATAAAACTTATGGTTCAACCCTCTTGTTTAGTCAACAAGACCAGGGTGTAGCATTAAAATGTGTGACACAATGGAGAGAAAATAATTTGAGTTATGCAAAGCAAAGGTATGATTAAAGTTTTGTATAGTAACTCTCTAAAAGTCGCTTTATGTGAATATTGTATTTATGGGAAACAAAATCGTGTTAAATTCCCATTTGGTACTACAAGGGCAAAGATAATTATGGAGTTAATTAATTGTAATGTATTTGGGATAGTACCAATGCAATGACTAGGTCTATCCATATATTATGTTTTCTTCATTGATAATTTCTCCAAGATAACATGGATATATTTCCTAAGGAAGAGGTATAAGG
Source organism: Pinus albicaulis (assembly GCA_034641835.2). Classification (NCBI taxonomy): domain Eukaryota; kingdom Viridiplantae; phylum Streptophyta; class Pinopsida; order Pinales; family Pinaceae; genus Pinus; species Pinus albicaulis. Next base: position 890,851,485 of record CM076582.1, on the reverse strand, counting down.
TTTTCAATATATTTCGAGAGTTCAAATCTCTTATGGAGAACCAAATAGATAGAAATATAAAGGTTATGATAATCAATAACAAAAGTGAATTATATGGTAAATAATTTAAGACATTTTTTATTTCGGTATTGCGACGCTTTTGAAAACACGTCGGAAAAGTGACGTTTTTCAAATAAACGTTGGTCTTACGACGTTGGGCTTCAAAACATCGCAATACCAACGTTTATTTGAGAAACTTCGCTTTTTCGACGTTTTCTCCAAAGCGTCGTAATACCGACGAATGTGTAATAGACATCGCAATTCCGATGTTTCGTCCCATAAACGTTGTAAGACCGACAAAAAGTTTAAAACGTCGCATTTCCAACGACAAACATAAACATCGCAAAAGAGAAAATGTCCCTAAACGTCGATATAGCGATGGTTTGTGGCGGGATTTGAAAAATTGATAGAAATTGGGGAAATTTCCGACAATACGGCAAAAATGTCGGAACTAAAGTGTCGGAATTTCTGCCAAATGTACTAGTGTATTAACATCTTCTTCATTCAAGCGTGAAAACTGCAGATGGTGTTAACATCTAATGATAAATTTTTGTTAGATTAATTTATACAAATAAATGTATGTATATATATATTTATTACGAATTGTAATGTATGTGTTAAAACAATCACCTTGACCATTAACACATACTGTTCCCATGCCCTCTTTCTCATGAAAAATTAGGTTCTGCCAACCATTGCAACAATTATTTTCATATGTTATGAGATCTTAAACACTCATGTTGTCTATATCTTCATCTGTATAATACACAAAATTAGCGTGTGCATTCCCACGTGCTCCTTTTCGATTCAGAAAAAAATCGACTCCACCCAATCCATTGTGAACATTGTCAACGATGGCATCCCTTACTTCTCGACTAATTTGAGAAGTGGCATCCATCTTTGACCACAAATTTTTGACACGAATAAGTTGAATAACCAATGGTGGCTCAGGGCAAGGAAACTCAACATCACGCCTAGCACCTCAACGGTCACATAATAGACCTTTCCCAGGACCAAAAAATTCAGAGGGAAGGTCATTTTAATTGGGTTTCATTTTCAAAAAGAATTCTGCATAAAATAATTTTTCAAAATAAAGCAGAACCTTGTCGTTCCATGGGAGTCTTGCATAGGCTACAAGGTGTCAATCATACCAATAACGAGCTATATGAGGGTGCTTGAAATATTGCACCTTCGGCATCTTTCTTTTCAGCCCTTCTTTGAAATTAAACATAGACTTGGCAATTTCTGTTGTAACTCTTTATTTAACAAGCTCCCATGTATCAGGACCCATGACTATTTCCTTTCTTTTCCTCATCACTTCTACAAAAGTATTAGTGGTTGGCCCAAAATTTAGGTACACATCTACTAGTTCGCTTAAAGAGTGACTAAATATTTCCAAGCTTTGCGACTCTCAGTAGGGAGAGTCAAAGCCACAAGATCTCTCTTGAGTTTTTCATGAAGATGTTGACACCTCTGTAAGGTGTAACGCTGCATGTTTGATTCCCAAGGTATATCGGAAATGTCAAACGGATAAGTCATGGTTGGAGTACAACCTTCTTCTTGAATGATGCATTCTATCCTACGTATTTTCAGAGCAACATTTTGAGGCTCTACATGAATATATACAAAATTTTATATTAAAAAAAAACATGTAAACAAATTTGTACAAATTGAATGAAAATAATATTCAAATTGATGGCCACCTCGAGATGGTTGGCTAACATCTTGCCCACCCTGAGGCTGTTGAGAACCAGAACAACCCCGTTGAGAACCAAAATGACGACCGATTGGTTGAAAACCAACACGACCATCCGTTGATTGGCCTCTAGGGGAATACATATCACCACCTTCACACAATTTGCCAACACATATTAATGGCCCTCCAAGGGAATGTGTACCACCACCAACCTCACGAGAAGAGAGGGAAGCTTCATAAAAAAATATGTATTTATAATCAATTCAAAAATACATGCATACATATAAATACATGTACATATTCATTGGTTAAATTTCTTGAACCATACCATGATTGCGTGAACCATAGCCATGCTCCATTGATGGAGTAGACACCCTTGTCCTCCAACCTCCTAAAAAATAAAAAATGAAACTTATTAACAACTAATTTAACTCACAAAATACATAAAAAATCAATTACATATGTACACACATGTATGTATATGTATGGATATTTAGGATTATATTTAAATATCATGAACATCCCTCGATCCTTGATCCCACTCTCTCGTAGAGATATGGGATTCTGTCGATCTCCGCCTTTCATCCTCCATGATATATGTGGAAATTTACAATTATCTTTTTAAATCACTTTTTAAACTAAATTGAAAAAAAATTCAAAAATTTAATTTAATTTAGTGTACACAAATTATGTCAAACACAACTTTCAAAGCACTAATTGATGTGTGAAACTCAATTTAAGAAATTTTTTTATAAAAATGTTAAGTTCACCAAATTGCACTTAACATTGTGGGAGCAACCTTGGTATATAATTGAAAACATGGTGGGAGAACACTTGGTATATAATTGAAAAAACACTTGGTCATTAGAAAAGAAGCATGAAACTAAATTTAAACAAAAAATTGTTGAAGCCCTCACATTTTAATTATATAAAAATGTGATGTTTGCCACTTGTTTCAAATGTGAATTTAACCAAGTTTCGCTTTACATGGTGGGAGAACACTTGGTATATAATTGAAAAAACCACATGGTCATTAAAAAAGACACATTTATAATTACAAAAAACACACATATCCAAGATATGTTACAATGTCCATCAATAAATTTTTAAGGAGAGCGTCTCAACACTAATTCATCTTTGAGAGATGAATCTTGAATTTTTGAAGAAGAGTATCTCAAAAGTAATTCATCTTTTAGAGATAAATCTTGCATTGGCATTGCCCCATATAATTATAATTCATCTATTAATTCATCTTTGATGGATGAATCCTGAATTGGCATTTCCCCATGCAATAGATCAGCAAACATCTTATTAACATTTATATAATGTCTTATACTAAAAATTTGAAATTGACTAACAATATTGTTTGTTTTTCCATGCAATTGTTTTAAACTCTCCTTCTTAACTTGGTACACGCCTTTCATCTGGTTGCACACAAGTTTGGAATTGGTGAAAAATACAATTCCATTTGATCCATACTCCCTAGCTGTTCCCAAGCTTTCTATCAATGCAATATAATATGCCTCGTTGTTTGTTGTTCTTCCCGGTATATTCATTTTCCTTTGGAGGACCTTGCTAGTCGCAATATTTCAAAGCACATATGTAATCATTGCTTTCTGTGGATTCGGATAGCAAGAAAATTCTATGTATAATGTCCATTTTTCAACCATATTTAGTGCGTTTTTTTATCCCTGAAAAAAAAACAAATTCAAAAAAATATATTAAATTAACATTTATTGTAAATACATGGCAGAAATGACACATCTTCATGGTTTACCTTAAATTTTGACTTAAATTTATGGTAGAATTCACATCTAGAAATGAGATGCGTTAAAGATTGCATTGCCTAGAGTTTAAGGGATATTTATGAGACATGTACATGGTTCATGCATGGTTTTCCTTAAAGTTTATGGCAGAAATCACACCTAGAAATGACATGCCTTAAGAAAGGATCAGATCCAGAGGCTACCTGGCCCTTTACAGAATCCTTTAGAACTTGTAGAAGTTAAGACTCAACAAACAAACTAAAATCCTATGGAAGTTCAACCACTTTAGGTTTAGTTTTTAGGCCTTAAAGTTTTCCTTCAATTAGTGGGGGAAGCCTTGACTTTGTGGGATCCTATCCTATGGAATTTCAGCTACTTTAGGTTCACTTTTTGGGCCTTAACATTTTCCTTGAATTAATGGGAGAAAGCCTTGAAAAATGGCACATTCTTTAAAGTTAATGCGAGAAAGCCTCAAGAGATGGAAGTTCAACTACTTTAGGTAAACCTTTTAAGCCTTAAAGTTTTCCTTGGATTAATGGGAGAAAGCCTTGATAAATGAAACATGCTTTAAAGTTAATTGGATAAAGCCTCAAGAGAAATCACACACGCTTTAAAATTTTCCTAAGAGTTTATAGGAGAAATGACACATGTATGAGAGAAATGACATATGTACACAATTTTCCTTAAAGTGGTAGTGGTTTATGGATATTAAAATGAAGAAATTCTATTGAGATATGTTCCTAAGATTGACCGTAGGGGCATTTACTAGATATGTGACCTTTCAGAAAAGATGAGATCCATAGGCTGCCTCGCCCTTTACAGACTCTGCCTTTAGAACTTGTAGAAGTTAACAATCAATGGATATAATACCTCGAGTGGAAGAGAAGGGAGTGGAGGGGTTACCATTGAGCAGGATGGAGAACCTAGGGGTGGTGATGAGATGCATGATCCATCTGGTCCAAGTAGGATAGAATCCAAAAGCAAGAAGCATTTGATTGATGTATTCCCAGCTTAATTTATCAAATGATTTAGAAAGATCCAGTTTTAGAAGCATACCTACCTTCTTGAGGTGCTTCAATGAATGGATCACTTCATGAGTGAGAATGATACCATCCAGAATTTGGAGACCTTCAACATAGCTAGTCTATTCTAGAGAGATGAGCAGTAGGAGCAGAGGTTTGATTTTGTTGGCGATGAATTTGCAAATAAGTTTGTATATGACGTTGCATAATGCAATGGGCCTATACTTGTCCGGAGTACTTGAATTCTCCTCCTTAGGAATGAGGGCAAGGAAGGTTGTATTAAGAGACAGAAGAATCTAGGAAAGCGATGTTGGGCCCCCCTAACTTTTTTTGAGGAAATCGATGTTATTATGCATGCGTCTTTGAATGGTGGATCGATGAAAGAATATAGTGTTTTCATCCACCTCTTTAAGCCAGCAGATCCGAGACTTTTGACGCCAAAGGATTTCCTCTTGTTGATGTCGCTCCTCTAGTTTTGTAAGGAGAATCCTTTCCAAGGTTGCGTAGGCATCTGTTCTGCCTTCTTTGATGATGCATTGCTGTAACTCACACATTTTTTGTTCGAGTTCTTTCTGATGAGAAAAGATGTTCCCAAAGCTGGTTTGATTCCATTTTTTGAGTTTGAATTTGAGGTGTTTGAGCTTTTGCTGAAACTGAAACATTTTGGATCCCTTAGGAGGGCAGAAGCTATTCTAGCACGTGGTTACCATCTCTTTGAAATCTGGGTGGGCAAGCCAGAAGGATTCAAAACGGAATGGTATTTTGTTGGCTATTCCAAGACGAGAACATTGCAGGAGGATTGTCCAATGATCAGATCCAGCCAAGGGCAAAATTGAGGAGTGAAAGTCCCCCCCCAAGTGGATAGCATTGTCTGAGATGAGGAAGTGATCCAATCTACAGGTGATTTGTTGTGAGCCACCTCTCTTGTTGGTCCAATTATGTAAACCATTGGAGAAGGAAATATCAATCAACCAATTGACTTGTATAAAATCTTTGAAGCAAGTGTTGTCTGTCTCAAGCCTAATTCTGCCTCCCACTTTTTCCTCCAATTTGGTGATCATATTGAAGTCTCCACCACAAATCTAGAGAGGATAGCGTCTAGAGGAGTTGAGGATGATGATTGTGGAAAGCAGGGCAATTTTTTTTTAGGGTCTTGGGGGAAGTAGACATAAGTGAGGTGCCCATGGGAATTGGAGCCAACCAAATGGAAGGTGGCTTGGATGAAATTGTGGGAAGCAAGTAAGTCAGATAGAGAAATAATTTGGGGGTTCCAAACTATGGCTAACCCTCCTGAGGTTCTAGAGGCATCAACAACCACTCATCTACAACCCAACCATGACTTGGTGAGTATGGAATCCAGAGAATTGCTGTTACATTTGGTCTCCTGAAGGAAGACTATTGTTGGCTTGTATTGCTGAATCATATTTTTAATCATTCGGTGTTTGGAGGGGCTTTATAGCCCTCTTAAATTCCAAGATATTAGCTTCATTGGGAACTATGAGAGATCTGCCGATAGAACTTAGTCAACTTGGGATACCTCCAAGATTCAACAAGCATTTCTCCTACTATGACTGTTCTTTGTAGATCTGACTTGCGCCCTCTCTTCTTTGAATCTTTGATTATCTTTTTTCCATCCCAGTGGCTGTCTGCTTGAATGCCTAATGAGTTACTTTGTTGTGCATAGAAGAGTGTGACTTCAAGGCTGTCGATTTTCCTGAGGGGAATCTTGTCTTAAGCCTTTTTATGTCAAGCAAGCTCCAGGGCCAGGATTTCCACATCACCCATATCAATTCTCTCTGGTTCCTCTTCCATATGAGTAGGCATGTTCTTATCTTCTTTGGTTTCATTTGTCTCAGAGGCTGAGGGGAGATTTCCGTCTATCTCCATCTGAGAACTTATGATAACGATAGCTTTGTCCTTGTTAGTCAGGGGGGTGGATGCGTGGGGTATATAAGGAGAGAGAGACATGGGCATCTTTTGAGGCTTGACTTTGGGGTCAAGAATATCAGAGATGGGGCTATCTGAAGAGGTTTTCGAGGGGCCGCCTTCCGAGGTTGGATGGGTGGCTAGGATTTCAAAGTTGTTGCTGGTGGAAGGAATGTTAGTTGCTTGGGGAGTTGGAGAGGACTTTTTGGTGTGCTTTTTCTAGTTCGGGACTTTGGTGAAGCCTTTTGCATCCGTGCTTTTAGAAGTAGGGGTGGTTTTGGGAGGGGTATTCAAAGGGAAATATCTGAAAATATGGCCATGTTCATGGCACTTTCTGCATCGAAAAGGAACATGTTCATAATATATAGTTTGAATCCATTCAAATTATTCATGGAAGAGGCTTACCGAGTCAGTGAGGGCTTTGGCGAGATGCATGTGGACACAAATCCTCACATATGAGGTATATCGTCTGAGATTGGTTTCTTCCGCGATCTTGATAAACTCCCCTAATCCATTGCCAATATCTTTTAGGGTTTCCTCATCCTAGTATTCCAAGGGTAAAGAATACATGTGGATCTAGACTGGTGCCCAATTAAAGTCTTCCTTGTCTGGGTTGAATATTTTAATCCAGTCTCTAAGATATAGGCCTGCTGAATTGAAAAAATACAGGCCTCTGTAAAAAATATGTTTTCTGTCCTCCAGACAGTTGAAGATGGCTGTGAAGAATCCTTTTCGACCCAAATGCAGGGTAACATGTCCTTTGGGCTTCCATTTTGAAGCGATCCATCCCTGAAGCCTTTTTCGGTCGGCCAAAGGCCTATAAACTTGTTGATGAGGGCGTGAACTTTCATGTACTGGATATGCCCATTGATTCGATGTCTTGGAAGATCTATTTTGATGCGGTATGTTGCTATCGGAATGCATGTAGCAGAAGAGACTTTCGGCTGCGCATCTGATGTAGTTTGGGAGTCCTTCCTGTCGTTTTGTGCATTGTTGGAGTTTACCTACACTCCTGCTGTGTCAGGGGTTGGTATTTGAACAGAAGTGGTCAGCCTGGTTGAGTCAGAAGGGGGATTTTAGGAGGGGGGGGAGGATCCTGCCCCTCCCAAAGGAGTTTCCATGTGAAGAAGTCAGAGTCAGACTTTGAAGGGGCACAACTGAGTTAGATCAAGGCCACCGGGAGAGCAGAAAGGAGCTTTAGTGACTCCGTTGCAGGGTTGCGGAAACCCTAAGGATCCGTGGGGGGGCCTCTTCATAAAATAAATAATTATGTATTATGGTTTTGTGTATTTATTTTCTCATGAGAATAACATAAAAAGTAAATGATTGAAATAAAATATTTAAAAAACAATTACTTTGAATTTGTTGTATTTATGGTGCAAAATGAGAATAATATAAAAAGTAAATAATTGAAATAAAATATTTATAAAACAATTACTTTTAATTTGTTGTATTTATGGTGCAAAATGAGAATAATATAAAAAGTAAATAATTGAAATATAATATTTAGAAAACAGTTACTTTCAATTTTAGTTTTACATGTAAACATGACAAACAAATAAATATTATAAAATAAATATTTGTGAGTTAAGTTCTAATTTATATATTCATAATATAAATATTTGCATATTTTTTTTATAGTTATGGTGGCAATTCACATTAATAAATCCACTTGTACATGCCAACATGGCATACACAAAGTTAACTACCCTACTTTATAGAACTTGACAATATAGCATACACCACTTCTTTAAATATATGGTGATATACTCCACTTCCAATAAGATCAATAAAAAAATATTTCACTTTAACACCACATAGTAAGAATGGTGCTAACTTGTCCATCAAATATGGTGATTATATACTTCATTTTTAATATGATACATAAACATTTACACCACATTAACACCACATAACATAAGTGGTGGTAACTTATGGTGATATAATTCATTTTTAATATAATACATAAACATTTACACCACATAACTTATGTGGTGCTAACTTATGGTGATATACTTCATTTTTAATATAATACATAAACATTTACACCACATTAACACCACATAAATTAAGCGGTGCTAACTTATGGTGATATACTCCATTTTTAATATGATACATAAACATTTACACCACATTATGTAAGTGGTGCTAACTTATGGTGCTAAAAGAGAGCTTTTTTTGTTGTGAGCTAACAACAACCCCTACTGATGACAACTTGTCTCCCTCAAGGACCACTGCATTCTCATTCATCAGGCAATACTTCCTCAACAACTCACTCAACTGCATCATTTCTATATCCCCAACAATCTATTTATGTTATTGTGCCCATAACATTTTTTGAATAATCTAATGTTTCATAGGTGAATGTCAAATGCCAATTTACTATTTGAAAACCAAATTTTCATCCCTTGTACCTAATGAGCCTTCTTCATTGAATATTTTTTTGAATGGTGTTTTGTTTACTAATTTTTATCATTCAATGATTTCTTATATGTTAAGATTCTTCTCTATTTCATGCCTTATAGTGTTTCCGTTGCAACATTTGGTGCAATTGCTAGTTTAAATTTTTGCACATATTTAAAAAAATAAACAATTTTAGTTCATGGATTAATGTAACTCAATTGACAATCACTTTGTTATGAAGTTATATTATGTTAAAACATGAGATTCAAAGTTCAAATCCCCTTGAGTGGCCAACCAAAAAATAATATTTTTTTATCTATTTATTTATTATATTTTTAGAATGTGGTTTAATGAAAAAAGAAAAATATAATATAAAAGAAATAAATATCATGACATGATCAAATTTCATGTGGTTTGAATATCTATTTTTAAAAATAAAAAAATACAATTATCCACTATCCACTCATGGATATTTCAATGCAAACTTCCGAATGCTAATGATTTTGTCTTAATTGCTAACTATCTTAAATGGGTTTCGTATTAATTGTCATTGTCTTAAGTCGACATTGTCTTAAATATAAGTTTTGTCTTAAATATTTTTGTCTCAAAGTGCTTTTGTCTTAAATAAAATTTTTTGTCTTAAATATTTTTGTCTCAAATTGCTTTTGTCTTATTTTTTTTGTGTCTCAAAGTGCTTTTGTCTTAAATATAAAGTTTTGTCTTAAAATGTTTTCGTCTCAAACTATTTTTGTCTTAAATATAAAGTTTTGTCTTAAAATACTTTTGTATTAAAATACTTTTGTCTTAATTTTTTTTGTCTCGAATTGTTTTTGTCTAAAACATTTTTGTCTCAAATCGTTTTTGTCTTAAATATAAATTTTTGTCTCAAACTATTTTTGTCTTAAATTTTATCTTTAAGACAATTCAATTGATATTAAATTTTAATATAAAATAACCAAAATTAGAAGTGACTTTTTAAGAAAAAAGATTTCTTTTGTCTTAAAAAAATGTCCTAAAACACCCCACATGTAGTAGTGACCAAATTAAATATGCGCTGAAGACTTCATGGCATGCCAGTATCCCCAGAGTGGAAGAAAAGATATATTGTCAAGTGTATCGCCCAGATTATTGATGCTTAGCAAAAATAATTTACAAGTAATTTTGGGCATCATATAATAATTGCATAACCTCCACTTTCTTTTCTTCCTCGTGTATATTATATTATGGGACTTAGAGGGTACTGCATATTCTAATTTCAGGCTACCGTACGTGAACAACGAAAATATTTTGGAGTTGGCAAAGTTGGACTTAAACATTATCCAATCCATCCACCAAGAAGAGATGAAGAATGTCACCAGGTAACTAATACTTCTATAATCAGAGAAACAAAACCATTTCAAGTCATCTTTCTTGATTCTGCATGTCCTGATCTTTCTTGATTCTACATGCACCTCACATCATTCGGGGTTGCCTCTCGGGGTTTAGAGATTCGGGGAGAGGCCGCTGGAATTCTACTTCTTAATAGCTGCGGGTACATATGAGCCCCAGTATGCCAAATGCAGATTCCTCTTTACAAAAGTTGCGTGTTTGCAGATGGTTCTCGACAATATGTATGACACATATGGAACTCTTGATGAATTGAAGCTATTCACTGAGGCTGTGAGAAGGTAGCAACTTGTAATCATTAATATTGAGTTTAATGGTTAAGAGTATGTGTTTCTTCTTAAGAGGTTGTAAGTTCAAAATTAGAGAGATAGAGTATATATGTCTTTATAGACTTAGCAGTTAAATTGTTGTGGTTAAGTGGGTCCCTTGTCCCATAAACAAGAATTCTCATATGCCAATTTGGTATGGTGGGTCTCTTGTCCTATAAAAAAAAGGTCTAATACACCAATTTGGTGATGTGGTTCTCTTGTTCCATAAACAAGGAGTCTCATACACCAATTTGGTGTCTAGCTTGACCTTAACCTATTAGATAATAATAATAATAACATTGCACCAATTTAGTGTCTAACTTGACCTTAACCTATTAGATGATAATAATAATAACATTGCATTGCAGATCACTTTGTTTCTATTACATGTTGCTGAAGCTAATTAAACATGAAGTTATATAAATTAATGAATCAGTTATACAAATTATGATCATTATGCTGATTAATTTATGTTGGCTTAAAATTTTCAGGTGGGACCTATATTATACAGAAAACCTTCCAGACTATATGAAACTATTTTACAAAATCTATTATGACATAGTTCATGAAGTTGCTTGGGAGTCAGAGAAGGAACAAGGGCGTGAATTGGTTACCTTTTTTAGAAAAGGAGTAAGTAGTATTGAATTTTTTTGTTAATACATGCATATAAGGATTTTAAGATGAAAGACTTACTCCATGAATTGATTAACATGGGATTTGATACTAATTTTGAGCAGTGGGAGGATTATCTTCTGGGTTATTATGAAGAAGTTGAATGGTTAGCAGCTGAATATGTGCCTAGCTTGGACGAGTACATAAATAATGGGATCACTTCCATCGATCAACGTATACTTTTGCTGAGTGGAGTGTTGACAATGGAGGGGCAACTTCTTTCGCAAGAGACATTGGAGAAAGTAGATTACCCCGAGAGACGTGTTCTGACAGAGTTAAATAGCCTCATTTCTCGCTTGGCAGATGACACAAAGACATATAAAGCCAAGAAGGCTCGTGGAGAATTGGCTTCTAGCATTGAATGTTACATGAAAGACCACCCTGGATGTAAGGAAGAGGAGGCTTTGAATCACATATATGGGATTGTGGAGGCGGCAGTGAAGGAGATGACAAGGGATTTTCTGAAGGCAGACGATGTGCCATTGGCATGCAAGAAGATGGTTTTCAATGAGACAAGGGTGACGATGGTGATATTCAAGGATGGAGATGGCTTCAGCATTTCCAAATTGGAGGTGAAGGATCACATCAAAGAATGTCTAATTGAACCGATCCCACTCTAATGGAGTGATATGGATATGACTTAATCGATGTAAAGTAGTGAAGGGAAATTCAATAATATCTTTTTGTATGAGGAATTTTCAGTTATTTCTTTCTTGAATTTATTGAGTGGGCCTAATGGTTAAGAGAATGTGTTTCCTTCTTAGAGGTCATAGATTCAAAAAAAGAGGGGGTAGAGTATGTATGTATTTTTAGAATTAATATTCAAATCATTGCTTGGAAGTGGGTTTCTTGGGTATCTTGTCCCACAAACAAAGATGTCTAATAAGTGTCTACCTTGGCTTTGACTTTAAAATTTGATAATAATAATTAGATAATTTCTAGAGTTTCATATATATCTTTATTGCACTAAGAGGCGCATTCCACAGCCTAGTATGACCTTGATGTGTAAGTATGTCGGAACCCCAAAAAAAAACTAAAGAAAATTAAAAAAATAAAATCTAAATAACATCAGATTAAACAATAACTTACATAACCATATAAATGAACAATTAAAAATTCATTAAACATAAATTTAAACAATATAAATTTAAAATATGAAGAGGTTTACGGACAAGTTATTATTAATACCATGGGAGAAATACCATATTTATAAAAAAGGTATGGTAAATAAACAAATATAAAAGAAGAATAAAAATGTAAGGTAAATAAAAATATATCAAATAGGATTAGAAATCAACATCTAATTATATATGAAGTCTATGGGCCAAATACCATGGACCAAATTATTATTAATACCATGCAAAAAAGCATTATTAAACCTAACATTAATATTAAAATATTATTATTATTATTATTATTATTATTAAATGTAATATTCATATTAATATAGTATAATATTAATATTATTAAATTTAATAACTTTATATTAATAATATATTAAATTTGTTATATTATAATATATATTAATATATCATGACATATGATAGAGGTGGAGAAATAGGGGGAGTGAAAGGAAGAGATGGAGATAAATTGAAGGAGAGGGGAGAGGAGGAATGAAGAGTGAGAGAGTTAGAGAAGGGTAAGAGAGGGATAGGGATACATAAGTATGGAGGTGGGAGAGAGAGAAGGAGAGAGGATTGGAGGGTAGAGAGAGAGAGAGAGAGAGAGAAGGAGGTAGGAGAGAAAGGGAGAGAGAGGAAGGATGAGAGGAGAAGGATAGAGGGAGGGATAGAGAGATGGATTTGGATGCGAAGAGAGGGAAGGAAGAAGAAATAATTATAGAGTGAGAAGTGGAGAGAGAGGGAGTGACAAGAGAGAGATCGAGAGAGAGTGTGTATGTTCATGGGTGTGATAAAGAGACATAGACGGAGCGATGGAGACAAGGGGGGAGATAAGGAGAGAGAAGGAGAAAGGGAGGGATATAGTAGCAGAGTTGAGAGAGAGATAGAGTGATGGGTGAAGAGAGAGGATTGGAGGGAAGAGATAGAAAGAGAGAGAGAGAGGATTGAATGGAAGAGAGAAAGAGAGAGAGTCAGGCGAGGAAAATAGAAGGAGGTGGGAGAGAAAGTGAGAGAGATGAAGGACGAGAGAGATGAAGAGAGTGATGGGGAAAGAGAGAGGATTGTAGGGGAGAGAGAGAGAGAGGGAGAGAGGGGAAGAGAAATGGAGGTAGGAGATAAAGGGAGAGAGAGGAAGGAAAAGAGAGGGGGCTTGAAAGAGAGGAGGAGAGAGGGAGGGATAGAGTGATGGAGTTGGAGGGGGAGAGAGCAATGGATAGAGAGATGGAGTTGGATGGGGAGAGAGGGAGGGAAGAAGAAATAAATAGAGAGTGAGTAGTGGAGAGAGAGGGGTAGTGACAAGGGAGAGATGGAGAGAAAGTGTGTATGATTGGGGGTGAGATAAAGAGACAAACAAGGATATATGGAGAGAAGGGGGGAGAGAAGGACAGATAGAGGCATATAGTAACAAATTTGGTAGGTGAAGATAGATAGAGAGAGAGAGAGAGAGAGAGATGGGAGAGAAAGGAAGAGAGAGAGTTAAGAGAGGTATGGAAAGAGAGATGGAGATGGAGGGGGACAGAGAGGGAGGTAATAATAATGACATAGAGAGTGAAAGGTGGAGAGAGAGAGCGAGTGATAAGGAGGATGGAGAGAGAGGGAGACAAGATAGCAGGGGGGAAGAGAGATAGAAGCGGGGGAGAGAGAGAGAGATAGGACGGAGTGATAGATAAATATATTGGAGAAAGAGAGTGTATGTTTTGGGGTTGATATAGAGAGACAAAGAGAGATATAGATATAGATGGAAGGTGAAGAGAAAGAAGAGACAGATGGAGACAAGGAGGGAGGGACAAAGAAATTGATAGATATGAAGTGAGAGAGTGTGTGTGTTTGGTGGGGCGATATAAAGAGACAATGAAGGAGATATGGATGGAGATATAGATATAAATGGAGAGGGGAGAGAGGGAAGAAGATTTCTTACAGTAGATGCATTGATTTTAGTGTAGATGGTGATTTCTAATCCTATTTGATTTCTTTCACTAGATGCATTGATTTCAGTTTAGATGTTGATTTCTAATGATATTTGATTACTTGCACTAGATGCATTGATTTCAATGTAGATTATTTCTAATCCTATTTGATTTTTTGCGCTAAATGCATTGATTCAATGTAGATGGTGATTTCTAATCCTATTTTATTACTTGCACTAGATGCATTAATTTCAATGTAGATGTTGATTTCTGATTATATTTGGTTGCTTCCACTAGATGAATTGATTTCAATGTAGATGATTTCTAATCCTATTTTATTCCTTGCACTAAATGCATTGATTTTAGTGTAGATGGTGATTTCTAATCCTATTTGATTGCTTGCACTAAATGCATTGATTTCAATGTAGATGGCGATTTCTAATATTATTTGATTTCTTCCACTACATGTATTAATTTCAATGTAGATATTGATTTCTAATTATATTTGATTGCTTGCACTAGATGCATTGATTTAAATGCAGATGATTTATAATCCTATTTTATTTTTTGCACTAAATGCATTTATTTCAGTGTAGATGGTGATTACTAATCCTATTTGATTGCTAGCACTAGATGCATTGATTTCAGTGTAGATGTTGGTTTTTAATCCTATTTTCCTACTTGCACTAGATGCATTTTATTTGAGTGTAGATGTTGATTTCTAATCCTATTTGATTACTTGCATTAGATGCATTGATTTGATTGTAGATGTTTTTTTCTAATCTTATTTTAGTTCTTGCATTAGATGTATTGATTTCAGTATATACGTTGATTTCTGATTTTTGTAATTTGATGTATGATGGTACATTAGTTTTAAAGTCATTGGATTAATAGTGTGCAATGATTTCAGTATAAGCAGAACAAATTATTGGCAATGTACATTGATTTTTGTGTTATAGTAATTAAACCTATTAATATTGGAGAGCAAGAGAGACAATATATGATGTTTACTACAACAACTCGAGCTAAATATTTAAATGGTTTACGATCCAACTGTACTTTTCATATAGTTAATATGAAAATACGACAAAACTAACAAGGGTGAAAATAAGAATAGTAGGAGAAAATAGTTTGAGATTGATCACAACGAAGATTATTTGTAATTAACTACATTCTTATTATTCACAGTTTATATCATTCAATATTAGTACATTTTCAATTTGCATTCAATTTTTTTATTTCATTGTTTTTCATCATTAAATTTATTTTACAATATTAATCATAACAAACTGAGGTAACTAAGAAAATTTAAAATTAAAATGAATCAATAAATCTTAGACATATTTAGCATATTTAAAATGGTTATATTAATATTAGATGTATTTACATATTATTGATAAAATTAATCATATGTTCCTCATATTATCGATGGATATTATCGATAGATTTTCCTTGATCGCAGATGACTGAAACCAACCTAGATCCATCTTAACTCTGGATCTATCAAGCACTAAGAGGGATCAAATCTCTTGAGGTGAAAACATTTCCTCAAGTTTTGCACTAAAAAAAAAGTTTGCACCTCGAGAGATTTGATCCCTCTCGGCGCTTGACAGATCCAGAATTAAGATGGATCTAGGCTGGTATATGAAAAAACAATGTAGTAATTCAATGCAATGATTTTAGTTTGTTTGGATAATTATATTTATATTTAGGTTGTTGGATAAGAATAAAATGATATTTTTATAAATAAAATTAAAAAAAAAAAACATTAAATTAATAATTTAAAATAAAACATAATAAATTTTTTTCATGAAAATAAGAGATTAATTTTAAATGTTATAAATATATTATATAATAGAAACTAAAGTTAAATTTTTAAATGTTATAAATATATTTTTATGTAGGGAAAAAGTTTAGTATAAAAAGATATTGATGATGATGATGATGGTTAACGTCCATTGAGACCAATCTTTGGTCTATCAGACCTAAATAAAAGAGTTATTTAGTTTGATTTAAGATTTTATTCCTATGCTCGAAAAGCTTGGAGAGAAGCCTCCTGAGCTCACTATAGTTTTGACATCTTAAAAGGCTAGGAAGGTCAGTATTGCAACAAAGATTATGAAATTGAGCTCTAATGTGGCTGTACGGGGGGCACTAAGAGGAAGTGACTTTCATCCTCGATGTTCATATTCTCACAAAGATGGCATATCCTTTCCATCCATGGTATTTTAGGAACTGTCCAATGATCTGTTTCAATATGGAGTTCATGAGAGTTCATTCTAATCTTGGCTATAATAATTTTCTTCTTTGAGAAAGTTAAAATAGAGAGATACAAGAGTAGAAGCAGAAGTCTATTTCAAATTGTATAAGGAATGCACCCCAATGGAATTACTACACTCATGAACTTGGGAAAAGAGGAATTGAGAAGTGTTGATACAAAGGATTTTTGTACATCAATGCAATAATTACCTGAACAAGTCAAAGGAAATACTTAGGAAAGCAACCAGAAGTACAAAGAAAGAGCAAACCTCAAGACAAGTGAATATTCAAACTTGGTGATATAGTGCTATCTCATTTGAGAAAGGAAAGGTTTCTTAGAAACGAGTATAATAAATTGAAGCTGAAGAATAGAGGACCTTGAAGCAGACATTTAATGTTGCATACTTGCATCCCTATAGAGAACTTGAAGCAGAGGGTGGAGAAAATCAATAAAATATTTGGTGGAGGGACCAAATGCTTACAACCCATAAGTTACAATTGGAAAAAATCTTTGATCAAAAATTTTATGAGAGAACTAGGAAGGAATATTATTATGAGTACTTGGTCAAATGGAAGGGTCTTCCAGCCAAAGAGGTAGTTTGGATGAATGCCATAAATATCTAAAAAAATGGAAACAATAGTTGCACACCTCATGGATAGGAGTGCATGAAAATATTTTTTCTAAGGGAGGTAGATGCATGAGGATCATAACATTTTTCCATTTTCCCCATGAGAGGAAACAAATATTTGTAAATATCTTCTACAAATATCAGGGTAGTTTAGCTTATGTTTCCCTTATGGGAAAACTGCACTTAGTGAGTTAGTAGAGGGATTGTAGAGAAAACTAGATGTAATTTCGAGAGAGGCACTACTAGCAAGCGACCTCCCACTTCTATTATCATATATTTCCTTTTGTTTGTAAATGAAATCAAGTACCCTACAGACCTCACAAACACATGAAAGAGAGCCAAAAATAGATCGTTCTGAGAATTCCAATCGAACTCTGTAAATATCCTCATGCATAGAGTTGAATTTTATATTTCTCATTATGGTTGTTTGGTGGGTATGGTGTGTAATGACTTGAGCTATTCCTAAATAATACTCCATTATTACTTTTAATATATTGATAATTATGAAAATTTCAAATTTCTTCTTAGTTGTTTGTATTTAAAATATCTCCTTAGTTGTTTGTATCAATCAACCTTATAAATAAATGCTATTAATTCCTTTTAAGAACCAAAATGTTGTTTAAATCCTGCTGACGAAGGATGCGATTTCCTGCTTAAAACCAAAAGTTTGTAGTTGTTAAATTTTATCAAGTTATAAGCCCAATTTGAGGCTTAGATAAATTAGGTAAATCGATTTGAAACAAACCCTCTTTTTTGTGCCAAAAATATCTAAGTTTAACAAAATGATTTTGTTAAAATTTTTGGTGTGGGACCTAATTCGAATAGATTGGGGACTAGACCCATCCAAATTCATGAGAAAGTGCACATTTATAAAACTACCAGACTGTCGGACGAAGCTAGATATTTAGTGTTGAGGAGATATGGATTGAAGTGGAAGTTCCATAAAAAAAAAATAGCACTAGATACTGGATACACCGGATACATTCAAATCCCATTGTTACTGTGGGCCCAATGTGACTTAGGTGAGGCTTATATTTTTTTATTCAATTTATTTGGTTTCTCTTCAAGAAATACATAGTCATGACAGGGTTGTGTTCCTTGACCGCGATTCACAAGAGGGAGGAAAATTTTTTCATAGCGAGAGGCATTACAAAAAAATAAAGGTTGTAGGTTATGCATTTTTGAGGGAGCAGGTGGACATTGGGTCTAAGAAAATGGGAGTCTCGAGTTTAGTCAGAAATAAAAATAAAAATAAAAATAAAATAAAATAAAATAATAAAGGGGTCATTAGCAAATAAACTTTTCTAATAATGCACAGTGGAATAATGGGTTAAGGATAACAATTAGGAACCAAAATAATATAATATCCTTTGAAATTTTTCCAAATAGAGTTTACCTTGATGATAGAGCTTACTCTCACAATGTTTTTCAACAATTCTTTCCCTAGCTCATACAATAACTTACTCCAAAGATTTTATTAATAGGTATTACTGTAAATACCTAAGCAAGAATAAGAATGTTTGTGCGGATATGTGCATATAGGATCCACTAGAGATGTGCAATAATACTCATTAAATAGATCAATCTTGACCATTTCAAGTACACTTCAACATATTTTAAGGCTAAGAGTTTTTTTTACGAAATTTTCATTCATAACATGAAAATTCAACCCACCAAGATTAAAATTTGTCGACTAATTTATTACTCTTTTACAAAGGAAAAACTTGTAACTTTATAGTATAAATCTGAAAAATAAAATTACATTTAACATGCATAAGGCAATAAAAATTAAAAAATTTCCACTAAATTTTCTATATGGTTTACCTATCACATTTTATTATCTCTAAAAAAAAATCAATTTAAATATTAGTTTAATCCTACACCATTTGAAAAAATAAAAAGAGCAGTTTCATCCTCAAATATTTCAATATTTCCATGAAAAAGTTCCACTTGCTTTAAAGATAAACATAAGACATAAAGATAATAAGAAATAAACCACATATACACTTGTAGGTTATCTTTAGTTAGGGATTTTGAGGGGGTTGAACTGACGTTTCAATACATTCCCTTTTAGAAGCCCTATTTGTTTTGATATTAGTGCTACTTTTGATAAACCATTGGTTTTAAAATTGTATTTTCAATTGGCACTATCGAATCTTATTATCTTAAATAAATCAATATATTTGATTATTTGATTCAAAAATGGCTTAAGAGGAAGGTTTGAAGTGTAACAATCCATTTAATAACCAACATGGAGTGACTGGTGACGCGTATTCTTCAAATTTGTTTTGAGGACCAATTTCACATGCCTTAAAACTACATGTATTTTAATCCAAATATTAGATCTAGAATCTAGGAATATACCAAATGAAATTTTAATAAATTAGGCATAAACAAGACACCTCCAACACCTCATGGACCTATATTTCCTTAGTTAGCACTATCAAAATAACCCCATGCATATGAATTGTGCACCATTTAAGGACTAGATGTTCCAAGGCTCTTCTAAACAATTGTGTGTGTGGGTGGAAGAATTCTACTTCTACTAAAAAAAAGTATTTCATTTCATGTGATCCATATTCCTAAGAAACAATACATGGGAGGGCTTTATGATCTTCCAAATTATTGAACCAAAAATAATTTTTTCGAATTCTCCCATTCCTCAAAATAAGTAATATACCTCCTATATATATATATATATATATATATAAGAAAACTACATAAAATTACAATAATTTTCGTAAAACATCAAAACTTGCTATCATAAATTAATTTTACACATAATTTCTTAAAGTGCCAGGTTTATTACATAATTATATATTTTAGTGAGTATATTTGGGTGCTTGGTTGTGATCTAGGTGGATATCTATGGCCACCTTCTTATGCCACCTAGACCTCCATTCGGTTTCATCAGTTTCCTTGTTTGTAGCACAATCTACTAATTTTAACAATTTTTCGAGTCCTAAAATTTTAGAATTGTTTTTACCCCCTAGATGAAGGTTTTTTGAGGTCTACAGCAAGCCCATGGCCATAGAAAAGCACATACTGCAAATATTGTAGTTGTAGAACGAGTTATCATACGCACCAAACAAAGATCATATGACCAAGTTACAACCTCGAGAAGTTGGTAGCCCAGCTAACCCTCACTGCACCAATGATCTTAAGGTCTCGGTGTGAAGGGTGATGCCAAATGAATTCATCAAACGAAAATAATTGTCAATAGTTCCAACGCGAGATCAGGGGATTTATTCCACGCTTATGGGTCGTGCTGATCAGAATAGGTCAGGGTATTTGGGCATAAGCACAAGAATTAACTCTATATTTAGCACTGCCACCTTTTTTTACCAATGCGTAAATGAGGGCAGAAAAATGCGCTACTCCAGCTCTGCACGAGAGGAAAAAACTCCAGCCACTAAGTCTCCAAGCTTCAACCATTAAGGTTCTCCAATTTTCCAGCCACCAATGCTTCACTGTAGCCACTAAGGCTCTCTAGCCACCGAGGCTTTCCACTTCTACTAAGGCTCACAATTCAACCACTAAGGCTTTCGAATCAGCCATAAAGGCTTTGCACTGCCACTAGGGCTCTCCAACCACTAGGGCGCAATTCAGCCACTAGGCGCTCACTTTAGCCACCAAGGCTCACCATCTGTAATATTGTGTTAAAAATGGAAGATGAAACTTATATATTGAAACTAGTAGCTCACAGGTGAGAATTTTGTGCCTGGATACTACTCAAGGAGAATGTTATATTCAATTAATCATCATCTCACAAATATATAATTTTCATAATTTTAGGGAGATTAGAAATGACTCCTAGAAAATAGGGACTAAGCATAATCTAGGACACACACAGAACTGAGAAACAAACTCTCTCCAATAATACATATTCTCCATTATTTTCAACTTGGAAATATCCTAAAAGGAAAGCGGATGAAAAAAATTATTACAAGTTATGTAATAATACTTGTTGGACATCAGTGGCAACATGTATTAAAATTATTCAAGGTGTGAAGAAAGTTTTAAGTGAAAAAATAAATTCTCATAAGCAAGGAAAGGTAGTCGAAGAAGTAAGTGGAAAAAAAACACAAGATACACTCATGGGAAGAGAAAATGTTATTAATTCAACACCAAGTTCATTTCCATCATTTATGGCATCTGCAATGTTAGGTCCCTATAATACTAGTGTATCCCCCTATTTTTATTGTTAGTATAACCCCCTTATTTTTATTGTTTTTCCCATGTAGTCCCCATATTGTTATAATTGTGCCCGATATAAGCCCACTATTGTTATCATTGTGCGCTTACATTCCTATTGCTATGTCAGCTAGATTATATTGTGACCAATTGGACTCCTATATATAGAAAGAAGGTTTTATTTTTGTATTGTCCAAGAATTGTTCATTTATGTAATGTAAACGAGGTTTCCCCCTCGAAGTCGCTGATTTCCAGGACATTGATCTCTCTTTTATTTTGTTTTTGGAGATGGTTTCATAACATACAACATATTCTATGTCATATGGATAACAAATAGAACCTATTTTAGCAGATGTTAATTGATTACAACAAACATTGAAGAAATCTTGGAAGCCATTGGAACGAAATGAGGTAGATGATGTAGTTTACGATTTTTTCTTTAGTTGTGATATCTCTTTCAACACTATCAAAAACTAATTATTTCATGATATCTTCAAAATGGTTGGCCATTTTATTGCCTCATTTGTTTAGTAATATCATAAACAGGTAAAATATGAAGAGATATAGAATACTATAATGTTTTGTTTTAAATTATTGTCAAGAAAATATGACAATCTCACCAGATATAGGAATGTGACACATAACATAAAATAATACGAAAATTGCAACCACTTATTTATATTAGTAATTAGAGAAACAATACATTCCAATACAAATAATGTTGAAGCCACAAATTACATGTCAACATAACACGTTGATCACGGCACAAAAAAACTTCACGGTCCAATTGATCATCATCAACACCAGGGAAAAATTTAAGGATGGAAGTTTATCTTAAAGTTTAAAAACCTTGGCGAATCTTCATAGTCCCCAATATGTAAATTTTAAAAATTTTGATGATATTTTTGTAAAAATATTTAGGTTTCTAATTATTTTATATTAGTATATTTAAATTTTGGGCAATTCTTAGGGTAAAATATTTTTATACAATAAAATTTGGGCAAATCAATTTTAAAAAATGGAAATTGGTGAATCATTTTTTAGGAAAAATCGTTTAAAATTAGCCCACCTCCGAATACTAGCCCCTAAAATTTTCCCTGATCAACACCACTGATTTTTGAATGCCTTGAAGTCTCAACAATACATAATGTAATTGGAGAATTTAATGATTATAAAATATTCCTATTATTGAAGGCCACCAAATTATTTGTATGAAACATGTGAAATGCTGAATTAAATAAATCCATTTCTCTAGGATGCAACCTCATATCGGACTGTGACATAAGAAAATCCCAATCATCAAGAACAGGTTTTGAATTTATTATGTTATTGAGGACACTGCGAAAACAATATTTTTTATAATGATTCCCTTGTTGGTGAAATATTGTGTCAAGAGTGACAACAATGTTGAATTTTTTCCACAGGACATTCCCTATTGTATTACCTACATACAAAGGCTTATCTCTCAGAGGAGGTAGCTGACTAATGTCACCGACAAGAATGACGGATCTACCACCAAAAGGAAAATTATTTTTCTCTAAAAATGCTTCTTGTAACCGAGCATCTATTTGCATGAATAAACTTGATCCTAGAAGCTCATTTCATTAATCAATATATATCGAACATGCCTAATTTATTCTTGGATAACTTCTAATGATTACCCTTATAGTGGTTTGATATCTTTAATTGGAATTTTTAGAGCTGAGTGTATTGTTTTTATATGTATATTAAAAGCATCTCTTCCTATTGGCACAAGAATAAGTGAAGGACTTCTTCCATTACGTAAGAAATTAGAAAGAGCTTCAAAAATACAATGGATACGGAAAGACTTTCTGGTGCGTGTAGTGCACTGAAAAATCATAAGAAGAGCTTCACGAATCTCATATTCAGCAAAATTCCTTAAAAAAATTTCAAAAGAAATTCATTGTTTTTACGCCAATGAATTTGGAGATGCAAATGTTCTATTTGAAAGGTCATGAGTTTCGCCCCTTGATTGTACATTCCTTATAAAATTAATAGCTTCTTCAGCCACATCATCAAAAGTATTTGTACTTTTCCAGTCAAAGGAGATATCCAAATCCCTTCGACCAAGGGTTTGAAGATCATAAACATTCACATTATTTGATGGAACCATGAGAGAGAAAATATGCCATTCTTTAAAGTCATATTCAAGATTCATTTCCTAGTTATAAAAATCACCATCTTCTCCATCTTCAATATTGTCGACAGTTGATGGATTTCGATCAACCTTCCATGCACGATATCATAAATTTCTCCAATTCTCAATAATAATTTCAGTTGAAAGCCCAATATCCAAAAAAATGTCACAAAATGGCTTCTACAAGATCAATTTTGTCCATCAAAAGTTTTCAAATTCGTCTGAACCCTCACTAGGAATAGAATAAAACCATGCACAAACTGGAACAATAGCATGCACATCTCTAGGCTTCTAGGGATCTTGTTTACGCTTGCTATTAAATATCCAATATCTTGTTGTTTCTATAAAAGATATATCTTTAATGGGAAAAGGTCTCCTCTGATAATGTTGAAAAAATTATTCTCAGATGAAAATTGCATGCCATCCCTTGATATTTTCCTGAAAACCTTTCTTCCATCATTTAAGGAAACAAATTTTCGACTAAAACCAACAAGAGGTCGATTAAGCAACATATGGCATGTTTCTTGTGCTCCAATGTCACGGTTAACAATCGTTTCTCCAAGAAACCTTCTGTAAGAAAATAAATCATTATCCTTAGAGGCAATATAATTTGAAATTCTAGTTAACATATCATGATAACTTTCAAATATTTTTTCTTCTTTTGATGCATACTTAGAAAGATATTTCAGAGCAACATACCAATAAAGCACTAGTTGGCGGTCAACATTTGCACGCCACATTGTTAGAAGGTAAATGTTATGCACATTGAACCTATCATAATTTCTTGTGGGGTCATATTTTTTTTCTTCCTTGATCATGTATGAACAATATTGATTCCTCAGAAATATCCCATGGAGCATTGTACTTACGTGTGAGAATATTACCCTTTTTGCGCAAACAAGAGTCTATACTACACTTTGTGTGCCTTTGGACATGATTCAACAATTATTTATAATCATTATGAGGATTGCAAGAGAAAATCTGATCAGTATTTAATAGGAAAGGGTCATCATTGAGGCTTCCTGGAACCATTATGTTGTGACGATGTATGTCATGTGGATTCCATGCAGTTACATAATTATCAAAGAATCTCTTTATAAGTTGTACATGAGAAGCATTTAACCAATCAAGTATTTCCATGTCAGGAGACCCTTGCAAACATACGAAACCATGGATATGTGCTAAACCTCTATGCTACCGCTCATATATGAAGAAAATGAATATACCGTTACTACAAAAAATAAAAATAGAACCATCATAAAAAATTGACAACGAATAGAAAATAAATTCAACAACACAAACCTGTACTAGAAGTCTTTCACTTTAATATATTTTTGGATAAATTCCTCTCGAAACATATTGAATCTATGGCGCATAAATGTAGCAAAAATATGGGGGTACTATATATCATTCTCAATTTTCATACAAGTCTCATTTAAAGAACGAGAATGTGAGTGTACAGGCATGAGGTTATGCAACTCCGAACACTTTGTTTTAGCTACACTCAAAGTAAAAAACAAAGACGGACATCCCAACTGATTAATCATGTAAGTCAATTCAACCTGAAATTTATTCCAGTATGCCATTGTACCTCTCAGAGAAGAACCAAACCGCATAAGATACTCAACCAATTTATTATCTGGTAAATAAGAAAGTTGGTGACGCAAGTCTTCAATTGTTGTTGGTTAGTTATCATGTAAATGTTTATTCACAAATATTGCAGCAGTTGCTTGGCTCTGATGACGCATTATCATGTTCAATAGGTAATATCGAAAGCAATGATGGACTCCAAACCTCTGATAATAGTATCGAAGAAGATGCAATGCATACTCATGAAGTTCAATAGTAAAAATACATGTTTGCAACCAATCAACAGAACTAGGGGAGAAAAATGTGGGGAATTCCATATCTAATAACCCCTCATTATTATACTCATTCACTTGAGAGGTTCCAATATTGGGCCAATCCATTTCTTGAACACGTGAAGAATAAACATTATCAAGAAATGCTCTAATTTCTTCCACTTCTCGTCGTTCACTAGGTAGGTGAGAAAAAAAAGAAGAAGGGAGAGAGGGCGAATGTTCAACATGAAACTCGTCATTATTAGTTACATTGATCACATATTATTCAATATCACAACAAAAAAAATTAAGCCTGGATGAGACATCTGTTGATATTTAAGGCA
The DNA here is from genome assembly GCA_034641835.2 of Pinus albicaulis. NCBI lineage: Eukaryota > Viridiplantae > Streptophyta > Pinopsida > Pinales > Pinaceae > Pinus > Pinus albicaulis. The sequence continues at coordinate 890,825,814 of CM076582.1, read as the reverse complement.
TAGCATTCATTGAAGCATAGTCAATTACAACATCTCGATAATATTGATCACGTTCAATTTTGAACTCAAATGCAGCCATAACTCGATATATTTTGATATAACATTCATAATATATAGACTAAGTGGCATGTATCCTTAGAATTATAAATTCAAGGTCTTCAACATATCAGGGAATACTTTGTGAAATTGTAGAAATATCTTGAGGAAACCTAATTGTGTGGCTACTATACTTATATTTCCCACTTTGAGCATGTGTCACTTGAAAAATAATATTTACATGTGCTATTAGCATTTCTTAAACTTGAGAAAGAACTCTTAAAATATGAGGTTGCTCACTAGGATCCATGTTATTATATCCACAAAAACAATGCGCACCTCTTTCATTCTTGCATCGTCTGCAAACAGGTCCTTTAGAATCTCTCAAAACCTAGATTCTGGGATATGACTCATTGAATATGTGGCACATTTGGACAACTGACAAGCTATCTATATTTTCTTGAAATATTTTATGCACTTCCATGTTTTCATCAAAATTAATATTATATGTATCTGTTATACCATGTGGAGAATGATGTGGAAGAGTAAAATTTCTTCTAAAATGTACTTGATTTTTAGCACCATGACATTCCCTTCCCAAATTTGAAACACCTGGAATGGATCTATGATAGGGTGTTTCCAAATTTATGGTCGAAATTTTGGGAAGGTGAGAGGATGATAAGGTGTCTTTAGCATAAATTCTCTTAAAATTTAATTTCCAACTAATTATAAATGAAAAAAAAAAAATCAAATTCATTGAATATTTACATTTGTTTAGTGATGTGGATGAAGGCTATGAGATGGTTTCTCTTCACTTCTAACATCACTGGATGGAACATTTGGGGATTTAGCTTCTAAGCCTCTATTAAAATGAGTTTTTTCCTATTTCAACAAAATAAAATACAATACAAAACTAAATGTCCAGCCAATAAAGATTAAAAAATAGAAAAGAAATCAAATACATTGAAAATTACATCAGTTTGACAATTTTATGTTTTGGATTCCATTTCTCCAACCTCATCATATGAAATCATGTTGTCTCCATAGAAAGTTATAAAATACAATTGAATACTAACAATACATGAAAAAATGAAGAAAATATCAAATGGATTCAAAATTTACATTTCTTTGGTGATATGGATCAACGTTATGATATGGTTCCTCTTCACTTGTAACATTAGTAAATGGAACATATACGAAGTTAATTTCTTTGCCTATATTGAAATGAGATATGTAATGTTTGAAGGAAATAAAGTATGCAATAAAATTCAATTTCCAACCTACAAAAAATTGAAAAAATGTAACATAAAATCAAATACATTGAACATGTACATTATTTTTCCAATTTGATTTTCTAGGAGAATGTTCTAGAAGGCTATGACATGCTTCGTCTTCACTTCTGAGATTAGTAGATGGAACACTTGGGGAGTTAATTTCTAGACCACTATTAAAATGAGTTGTATCGTATTCCAAGAGAATAAAATACCTTATAATTATAGTAAAACAAAATTTTAAATAAAGGAATGTAATAAAACAACCACTATTTCAGAAAACCTCAAAATAAGATTGTGCTACCCAAACAAGAAAATGATTCCGTCCAAATATTTCTAGTAAAAATGGGATATCTGTCACTTACAATAATATTTGGGTTTCCATGTAGCTTTCCAATTATTTCCATAAATGCAGTAGCAACTGTACTTGCTTTAAATGGATGAGATAATGCACAAAAGTGTGCATACTTGGTAAGTCTATCAACTACCACCACGATGACACTCTTTCCTTTGGACTTAGGTAAACCTGTGATAAAATCCATTGAAATATCCTCGCAACGCTGACTTGGAATGGATAAATATTGTAGAAGACCCAAGGTCTTAATTATCTCAACTTTACTTTTTTGGAAAACCAAACATTCCACCACAAACTTTTCAATATCAAATTTAAGGCCATCCCAAAAAAATTCTTTCTTCACCTTGTGGTAAGTTTTTAAAAATCTCGAGTGTCCTCCTAAAGGAGAAGTGTGCAATTCCAAAATAATATTTTTCTTTAGTTGGGTATTCTTACAAATATATAAGAGATATTTGTAGCATAATCAATCATTTTTCCAGCTAAATGTATCAGATGTACTATCATCTTGCTCCAACTTTTGAATGAGTGTCCACACTTCTTCTTTCTTCTTCCATTCATCCCTTGCTTCGGTTATCCAATATGGTTGGATAATACAAATTTAACAAAGCAATTCTTCCACCTCTTTATCCTTTTTTGAGATTCCATCTGCGACAACATTTAGCTTCCCTTTTTGTAGATGATTCCAAATTCATAACCCAACATCTTCTGAAGATATTCTTTGTTCCAAAAACTCTTTAAAACTATCATGATCATTTTTTACCTTGAAGTGTCTTCCCATTAGGTAGGGTCGCCATTTCTTTAGTGCATGTAGTGTTGCCAACATTCCTTCTCATAAATAGCTTTATGTAAATACTTTCCTTTGATTGGATGACTTTTAAAAGCAATGTGTCTTCCTTCTTTCATTAAAACAACACCAATTCCATTTTCTGAGGCATCACATTCCACAATAAAGGTTTTTGTGAAGTCTCACATAGCAAAGACTAGTGCTAGGAACATTGCCTCTTTAATATGTTCAAAGGCCTTAGTTTCTTCAGGGGTCCATGAAAATGGATCTTTCTTCAATAATCTTGTTAGAGATGCTGCTATTCTCCCATAATTCTTAATAAACCTATGGTAATACCCTGTTAACCCAAGAAATCCTCGCAACTTCTTTATGGTTGTGGGGACTTTCCATTCCTTAATGGATTTAATTTTGTTAGGGTTTACCTTAACACACCCATGAGAGACAATATGACCCAGATATTACACCTCTTTTACTCTAAAGAAACATTTGGATGTTTTTTCATATAATTGTTTCTCCTCCAATAGTTTGAGCACCCTATCAACATGTTGAACATGATCCTTCCAAGATATGTTGTAGATTAGTATATCATCAGAAAATACTAGAAAATTTTTTCTAAGGAAGGGTTTGAAAATGGAATCCATCAACCCTTGAAATGTAGAAGGTGCATTTGTAAGGCCAAAAGGCATGATCAAAAAATCATAATGACCCTCATGAGTTTGAAATGTTGTTTTTTTAATATCTTCCATCTTCATTATATTTTGATGATATCCTGAATGAAGATCCAACTTTGTAAAATAAATTGCTCCATGCAATTCATCGAATAATTCATCAATCACGGGAATGGGAAATTTATCTTTAATAGTGATATTATTGAGCTCCTTATAATCCGGACACATGTGCCATGATCCATCCTTCTTGCGCACCAATACTACTGGAGCAGAGAAATAACTTTGACTAGGTTGAATTATACCAGCCTCTAACATTTCTGCAATCGTACGTTCAATTTTACTCTTTTGGACATAAGAATATCTGTAAGGCCTTATGTTTGGAGGAACACTTCCTGGAATCAAATGAATAGCATGATCATGATCATGAATAGGTGGGAGTCATTTTCCAGTTTCAAACACCATGGAATGATTGTCCAAGACTTTTTTGAGATCTGAATAAACAGATGATTTTGATATTGGAATTTCTAGTGAGCATAATTTTGCAATTACGCCTCATTTTTATTACTTCAGAAGCTTTGTCATGAGATTATAACTTATTATATTTCTCATCTTCCCTGCGATACCCCGTAATTCTACTTCCTTTCATTCCAAAAAAAAAATTCAAGAAACGTTTTTGAAAATTAAAATATACCATCCCCAAAGATTGTAACGATTGTACTCCTAGTAAAAAATCACCACCTCCCATTGGAATGGAAAGAATTGGACTATTAAATACATATTCCCCATGGTTAGCTTGATATTATGAAATTTTCCATAGAAATTTATAGTTCCTCCATTCGCAACCATCACTTGACATTCTGGTGTTCGGTATAGGAAACAATTCAATTCCTTGGCTACCTTACAATCAATAAAATTATGGGTACTAACCGAATCAATCAACACTTTTACCTTTTTCTTCTTGATATGTCCTTCTATATCGAGATTTTGAGGAGTCGTAATACCTACTAATGCATTAAACGATATGGTCAGACTCATTTCTTCTTATTCTAGGGTTGGTTTCCCATGTATATCCTCTTATTTTGAAGTTTCTTGCTCATTTTATTCTTCCTATTTACAATCTATGTAAAATAATTTCTTCTCGGCACACTTATGACCTTTAGTGTATTTTATATCACAACTGTAGCAACGCCCTTTTTCTCTTTTTTCTTCCAATTTTTGTGGTATCAACCTTGTAGGTTATGAAAGTCTAGGATTAGAAACACTTCCATCTTTATAGATGTGAGTGGTAGGCTTCCTTGTCACCATAATTTTACATTAAATTTTCTTGCCAATCTGAATGCCTTCTCCAATGAATCAGGTTCCCAAACATGAACTTCATGTTGGATATTATCCTTTAAATTCTTTATGAAGACATTAATCCTGTGTTCCTCTGGAATATCAGTTACCCTTATATTCAATTTTTGGAAGTCCTCAATGTGCTCCACCACTGAACCCTTTTGTTTGAGATTTATCAATTGGCTAAATAAGGTGTTTCTCTTTATATTCTCATAATGTGCTATCATTTACTCCGTAAAAAATGACTAAGTAATAATTTTTTTATGGGAGAAAAGACATCGATACCATGCAAATGTATTTTGTTCTAAATGTAAATTTTCAATGCATACGTTTTGTGTGATTTACACATTATTGAGATCAAAATATTGCTCCATCTGTCGTATCCATGTTACAGGATCCTTGCCATCAAACTTCCTCATATCCATCTTTCGAATATGGTGGTTCTTCCATCCAAAATTAGATTTTATAAAATCATGATTAAAATTTATTTTGTTCTCATCATGAGTTTCCTCTACTATCTTTTTTCCATTTGGAAACATTTCTTGTATCAACTTTGTCAAACCTTCCATGTCTTCTTTTAGATCATTCTTCATGTTTTCCATGTTGTCTTTCATTTTTTCTTCCATTTCATCCATCTTAGCTTCCATCTTAGCTTCCATGCCATCCATCTTATCTTCCATGCCTTTCTTGAAACCATCCATATTAACTTCCACGCATTTCTTCAAAACTTCCATTTCATTTTCTGTTTCTCTTTGCGAGAGCGGAATTTGGTGCACTTTCTCTTATAATTTTGACATCTCATGTTGTAGTTCTTCGTCTTCGTGAGTCATAGTAGAGCCTTATAAAGGCTTAATGGGTGTTGAATTCTTTTTAGAGGGTATTTTAGAACCCAATACTGATATCTATTCTACAATATTCCCTTGGAATCAATTCAAACTAATTTTTCACACAAGACTTACGCAATTTGAAAACAAATACACACATTTTTCTCGCTTTTAAGGAGCTCGATAATGAAACTGAATTATCTCTGTACTTGAGAATATTCAATATCTAAAATTCAGCCCTGTAGTAGCCCTATGAAGCTTCTTTCAGATGCGATAGCTCTGACCTGATTTGGATTCCTCAAGGCAATGTTATGCCAAATCTCCCACAATGACCTAGTTATGGACTGGTTCAGTAGAACGAACTTGTATGAGGTGCCACGTGTCACTTTTTCCTCCTTCAGATCTAAAATTGATACAAAGAAATTTACATTCCATGTACTTATGGCCACTTTTTACAGAATTCCAATCCAATGCTTAGAGAGAGAGAGTTATGATGTTTTTCTCACGGGCATCTCTTTGAGATGAAATTCAGGAGTCTGAAAAACCCCTAACTTCCACAGATCATATCTCTGAAAATATTGCGAACCAAGATCTAAAATTGTTACATGATGTTCCTCCATATTTTAGCTTTCCTCTGTAAAAATTTCAGCTTGTCAAACTTAGTAGAAAAAAATTATAGCGAAACTTCCATGATGACATGTTTTAGGTGAAATTCGGGATCGTGAAAAAACCCTAACTTCCACATATCATATCTCTGAAAATATTGCGAACCACGATTTGAAATTTTTACATGACATTCCTCAGGATTTTGGCTTCTATTTGCAAAAATTTCAGCTTCTGAAACTTTGTAGAAAATATGTGATAGTGAAAATTCCACGATGACCTTTTTGGAGCAGTGAAACCCTAGAATCCAAAGCTCTAATACCAAATTTTATGAAATGAGCCCCAAATATAGAAGAAAAGTGAGATCAACACCTTATAAATCAGCCACCTTGAGGGGTAAAACTCCAATACATTACATAAATGAAAAATTCTTGGATAATACAAATGAAAAAAACTCCTTCTATATATAAGAGTCCATGGGATCACAATATAATCCTAGCCGACCTAACAATAATAATATAAGGGCACAATAATAACAATAATAAGGGACTATAATAGTAACATAGGGACCTGGCACATTAAAAAAAATAAAGGTTGTAGGTTATGCCCTTTTGAGGGAGGAGTTGGACATTGGGTCCGAGCACATGGGAATCCTGAGTTTAGTCACAACTAATATATATATATATATATATATATATATATATATATTTGTGTGTGTGTGTGTGTAATAATAATAATAATAAAGGGGTCATTAGCCCATAAAATTTGTTAATAATGCACAATGGAATAATGGGTTAAGGATAAAAATTAGGGACCAAAATAATATAATATCCTTTGAAATTTTATCAATTAGAGTTTACCTTGATGATAGAGCTTAGTCTCACAATGCTTTTCAACAATTCTTTCCGTAGTTCATACAATAGCTCACTCAAAAGATTTTATTGATAGGTATTACTGTAAACACCTAAGCAAGAATAAGAATGTTTGCATGGCGATATGAAAATAGGATCCATTGGAGATGTGAATTAATATTCATTCAATAGATCAATATTTACCATTTCAATTACACTTCAACATATTTTAAGGCTAAGAGTTTTTTTTACAAAATTTTCATTCATAGCATTAACATTCAACCCACCGAGATTAAAATTTGTGGACAAATTTATTTATCTTTTCTGAAGGAAAAAAATTGTAACTTTATAGTATAAATGTGAAAATTAAAATTACATTTAACATGCATAAGGCACTAAAAAAAAAAAACTAAATTTTCTATATGGTTTACCTATCATATTTTAATATCTCTAAAAATATTCAATTTAAATATTTGTTTAATCCTACACCATTTGAAAAAATAAAACGAGGAGTTTCATTCTCAAATATTTCAATATTTCTATGAAAAAGTTCTACTTGCCTTAAAAATATACGTAATACATAACAAAAATAAGAAATAAACATTATATACACTTGTAGGTTATCATTAGTTAGGGATTTGAAGGGGGTTGAACTGACGTTTCAATATATTCCCTTGTAGAAGCCCTATTTTCTTTTTATATTAGTGCTACTTTTGATAGACCATTGTTTTTAAAATTATATTTTAAAATGGCACTATTGAATCTTATTATCTTAAATAAATCAATATCTTTGATTATTTGATATAAAAATGGATTAAGAGGAAGGTTTGAAGTGTAACAATCCATTTAATAACCAACATGGAGTCACTAGTCACGTTTATTCTTCAAATTTGTTTTGAGGACCAATTTCACATGGCTTAAAACTACATGTATTTTAATCCAACTATTAGGTCTAGAATATAGGAATATACTAAATGAGAATTTTAATCAATTAGGCATAAACAAGACACGTCCAACACCTCATGGACCTATATTTCCATGGTTAGCACTATACAATAACCCCATACATATGACTTGTGCATCATTTAAGGACTAGATGTTCCAAGGTTCTTCTAAACAATTGTGTATGTTGGTGAAAAAATTCTAGAAGAGACGAATTTCTACTAAAAACAATAATATTTCATTTCATGTGATCCATATTCCCAAGAAACAATACATGGGAGGCCTTTATGATCTTCCAAATCATTCAACCAAAAATAATTTGTTCCAATGCCCCCATTTCTCCAAATAAGTAGTATACCTCCTATAAAATAATAGAACACACACACACACACACACACATAACAAAATTACATAAAATTACAATTGTTTTCATAAAATATCAAAACTTGCTATATGTAATGTTCCTCAACTTACTACAATTTTTTTTTTTTTTCTCCATATGAATTTTCTTGTCATAAGGGAGTTTCATTCGATTAATGTGCACTGAGTTAGTGTTTCCTTTCCAGCAATTTTCATACATGAAATTAGAATTTATTTAACTAACCCAAATTAATTTTCTCCCCCTTAATTCAAATTTCTTCTATTAAATTGAAATACCATATTTCACCTTATTTCCAAATACAAAATGTTATATGGTTCATATATATATATATATATATATATATATATATATATATATAGATATATTTCAACTTTTAATTTCTCCAACCAAACTTTACACATCTCCCGACCCATCTCATTTCTTTTGAATAATATTGGAATTATCTTTATGAACATATAACATACACCAATACCACTCCACGTTAAACGTTATTTGTAACGAATACCATCCAAAATTACACGTCTTATATCCATTTCAATAATTCCACCCAACTTGAAATCGATTTCCTAGCAACTATCTAGGTTCTGACACGATGTGATAACTTGGTCTCGAGAGATTTATGAGTTGACCCCTCAGGATTTGGATGTACGTTATTAAATGGTCACATATATATACAACTATGTGTTTTAACTAGTTATACATGCCATGTGCATACTTTTGTATTTGGGTTTCGAGTTCATAGCACCGTTTAGGTTTGGAATCATTAATGAGATTAACTCCTGAGTACCTTGTCCACTCGAAATTTGGTTGTCTCGAGCTTTTTGTTAAATTACATTGATATGGATCTACTTTATAAATATGCCTACAATGATAAAATAACACATGCGATGTGGATTTTTCGTAAGTTCCATTGGAACCATAGTTCTATTGGGAAAATCGTATTACTATTTTAACTATGCCTGAAGTCTGTGATATCAGTCCAAATCGATTTCTTTTGATATAACTCTTTTCCCAATGTATTAATGAAACGATGTACTATGAAAACACAGTTGTATATATATACTTCTTGGTTACCTTCTCGCTCTGTTTACGATAAGATTTATCGAGATTTTGATAGTACTATTTAGAGTTTTCATTAATGTATAGTACACGGTCTTTTAATTTCATCATAGATGAACTTGAGCCATCGGAAAACTCCATTTTTTTATTGTAATTGCGATATGATTGCTGTAGATCTCGCCACCTGTGGGGCGAGGATTCTTTAGGGTTTAGCACATACATTCGGTATTATATGAAATTTTATACAGTTTCACTTTCATTTTCTATTCTAGTCTTTCTTGATACTGATTTTCTCCCTCTAGAAGACTTCTCACCTTATACGCCATGCATTCATCGCTTACATCGATGGTTATGGTTTTTCACCATGTAGTAAATATTTTTTTTATCAGTTATGAGCCTCATTTGTTTTTCTTGTATTCGATTCTGGTTAACTTAGTTTATAGATTTTATTGGAATACATTTCAAATCGATTTCATGAGCCTTTCTGTGGTGATTATGATTCATTTTATAGCACCCTCTCTGTATCCCCGCACTCACTTATCAGAGCTTCTGTTCATAGGCGTCTTTGGCTCAAGTCTCTCATCTAATTAATGTTCATTCGGTTTGGTGCACTCTGAATTTTTATAGTAGACAGGGTCTTCATACATTCATATACGAATGTTATGACTTACACATCGTTCTTTTCATTGTATCAGGTAGAAGAATGGAGTTATAATTCCCATTCTTGCGTTTCATAGGTAATTAAAATTTTATCGAAATTGGGTTATATATATATATATATAATTTTGGTTTGATTTTAATGATTATCATTTACCCATTTAAAATAGGGTTCTTACTGACTTCCTTTGGGGTTTATTTCAGGTATGCATAAATCTGTCCATCATTATGGCAATATATTCATTCTATAGTTTTCACTTTCTCCTTCTAACCGTAATGAATGTCATTCGTTAGGTTTGGGATTCGCCCTCTCTGAGGAATATATGAAAATTTCGGCTTCTTTTATGTTTTGGCAGAACTCGAATTTCATATTCAAGAATTTTTAAGTCTTTTTGTACTATGATACTGAGAAAATTTTCCTAACAGAAGCTTTGTAATCATACGCCTATATAGACGGTGTTGTCCATAGTTAACTTGTCGTTTTATACCCAAACGTTGGGGTTAACCTTTGATTTTAGTTGAGTTGTAACTTATTAACATATTCTGTATCTGCATATTCTCTACTATATTCTAATGCTATAAAATCATAGTTGTGCTATATTAATAATTATACATATAATAACAATATTATTTTACGCAACCCACTCTTGTATAAAAATGAGGATAATCATTCCTCTAGTTAATAATCATCTTTGTAAAATGTTTAATATGTTTTTTTTTTTTTTTAGATTCATTTAGACTCATTTTCTAACGAGTCGTTCTAGGTTTGCTTCTCGAAGTGAGCTTCTATAATAATACCAATTATTACATCTCTGCTGAATAGATTTTTTTAACTTATCAATTTGGGATTTAGTTTACCTTTCTTAACTTTTCAAAAAATGCATTTAATCCCTCTTGTTACTTTGATATAATAGTTTCTTTAACTTATTCGTATGTAGAATAGATCTCAAATTTATAAACATACATATATGTATTGTTTAGTTGTAAATCATAACTAATCTGTATTCAAAAGGGATGCATATACTCTGATCTTACTGCAGAGTAAAGTTATTTTTACACATTTCATTTGTTTGTTGGAATTTGAATAGTTACCTTTTTTAGATACTTTGCTAATTATACAGTTGTATTTAACTGCAATATTCTTAAAAATTTCATTAGTAATTAAGTAATTCTCTATTCAGAATTTCGAACCAAAATTTGGTTGATTTTTCTTTTAAAGATCTATGTACAGATAAATAATTTTATTTTAATGAAATTCTGCAGTACTGCTCAGAATAGAAATTTATTGAAACTATTTTATTTCCCAGCTTGAAATAATATTACTTTGCCACAGAGTAGCAATTTAAGAAGTATTTTTCCAGAAGTTCATTATCATAAATTTGTCTAATAATTGTTTAATGTTAGAGCAGTCCAATAGATCAGCTTTGTTAATTTCCTCATTTCACCTTTATCCTTCTAGAAATTAAGAAATTTGATGTATATTTATGATCAAATCTAACTTCCTACATTTTGTATTACTTGTTACACTAGAAATTTATAACACAGTTTTAATTCTATAACTTCATCTACTAGATATGATTTTTCAAATTTTGCAGAAGTATACACAATAAATTTTATTCGAAAATAAACTAATCTCCAGATCTAAGCGTATATCTTAGACATTCTGGCATATGGTTATTTTTTATTAAGAACCATGCAACCATATAGATTTGGAATAATCTATATGCAAATCTGTTAAATGCATGGAAATGAAATATGTGCCCAGAATAACTATATCAGGCTATATGTTTGAGTATTTAGTTTATTATTTCCCATTTATTGATATATAGACATTCAGCCTAAGTTCCACAATAATTTTTCACAGTACAGTTAGAGTTAAAGCTTTTAGAGTGCATACAAATTTTTTTTCTATGACCAATCCTCCCAACCATAGAATTCTTCTATCTCCAGAATTCACCCCCGAGCTGAGATCTTCTCCCAGAACAGACCAACCCCAATCTGTTTTGGAGTAGCTTACTTAAGCTATGCTTTCCCCAAATTATGTTTCTAATTTTGCGTCCAGAATTTCAGGATTCTTTTATTCCTGTTTGCCTAGGCTTCCCTAAATGAGGGAATTTAAAGTTGCTTTATGCTTTTCCAGCTTTTTACCTCTTCCCAACTATTTTCCTCATGATTGGGGAATTTAGATTTTTCCTCTTAAATCTAAATTAGAAATAATTCCTTTCAAGGCTTTCTGAAAGGTTTTGGGAAAGTCGTAGCCTTATCCATATCTTCATGGATCAGGCTTATGATCTCCAATCTCATCTGGTCATAGTGCACACATAAATATTCCATTTATTTTCATTAATAAATATTTAAATAAAATCCACACAATAATTATCCATTGGGGTCCACTCCCCTTTGGATTTTTGTTCAAATGTCTAACTTAAAAAGCATAGAAACTAGGGGTGTTACACTATAATCAATTAATTTTACACATAATTTATTGAAGGACCAGGCTTATTACATAAGTATATATTTTAGTGATTATATTTGGGTTCTTTGTTGTGATCTAGGTGGATATCGATGGCCACCTTCCTATGCCACCTGGACCTCCATTCGGTTTCATGAGTTTCCTTGTTTATAACATAATTTACTATTTTAACAGTTCTTCGGGTCCTAAACTTTGAGAGCTATTTTGACCCCCTAGGCAAAGGTTTATTGAGGTCTACAACAAGCCCATAGCCATATGAAAGCACATACTACAAATCTAGTAGTATTCAGAGATATGTTTCCAATGAGTTATTGTACGCACCAAACAAAGACCATATGACCAAGTTACAACCTTGAGAAGTTGGTAGCCCAACTAAACCCCACTGCACCAACAATCTCATGGTCTCACCGTAATGCGTGATGCCAAACAAATTCACTGGAAGAAAATCATTGTCAACAACACCAATGTGAGATCATGGGATTTATTCTGTGATTATGTGTAGTGTTGATTAGAATAGGTCAGGGTATTTGTGCATAAGCACAAGGATCAACTCCAAATGTCACATTTCCCCCTTTGTTGACCAACACGTAAATGAGGGCAGAAAATCGCGCTACTCCAGCTCTGCAGGAGAGAAAAAAATGCCTGTCTCCAGCCACTAAGTCTCCATGCTTAAACCACCAAGGCTCTTCAATTTTCCAATCATTAATGCTTCACTGTAGCGACTAAGGCTCTCTAGCCACCAATGCTCCGTACTTCCACTAAGGCTCACAATTCAACCACTAAGGCTTTTGAATCAGCCACAAAGGATTTGCACTGCCACTGGGGCTCTCCAACCACCAGGGCTCAATTCTACCACTAAGGAACTCACTTTAGCCATGAAGGCTCATGAGCTCTGATACTATGTTAAAAATGGAAGATGAAACTTATATACTGAAACTAGCAGCTCACAGGTGAGAAAGATGCACCTGGATATTGCTAAATAATAATGCTCTATTCAATTAATCATCATATCAAAAATATATAATTTTCGTCATTTTAGGGAGATTAGAAATTACTCCTAGAAAATAGGGACTAATCTTAATCTAGGACACATGCAAAACTGAGAAAACAACTCTCTCAAATAATACATATCCTCCATTATTTTCAACTTGTAAATATCCTGACTAGTGGCTCTTGGATTTTGTTGAGGAGCAGTGATTGGGCTGAAGCTCTGCAGAACCCTGATCTCTGCTCGTCTGCCCTACCGGCCAATCCGTTCAGAGCATTCCCGATCTCTTAGCGGCACTCCACCTAAATCGCCCCATGAGGGGGGGGGGGGGGGGGTTTGACCCCCCCAACCTTCAACCCTTTTGTTTTCAGCAGCATTCCCTCTGATACCTCCAAAATCCCATCCAGCTCCAGATCCAGGGGAAACAACAATGATTTGACTGCAAATGGATCTGCGTCCATGGGGCACATTCTGAGTCAACACATTGTGAAATATACATCCCCTTGCAAGCCCATATCACAGAAAATACCCATATTAAACATCGATGATCCATGGATCGACGAATACAGAGACCACATGAGTAAGCATGCCCTAATATGCCGATTCATGGGGGTTCAACTCAATGAAAAGGCTCTCTGATGGTGGATAAACTAGAAATGGAAACCAAAAGGGGACTACGAACTTCAGCTGGGATCGAGAAGCTTTTTCACTGTCATTTTCACTCATAGGGACGACAGAGATCGCATCTTCGAAGGAGGCCCGTACTTCTACAACTCTGCAGGACTTTACATAATGTATTGGAGACCCAACTTCGCTCTAGAACAGGAAGATTTCAAAAAAAATCTTGTATGGATTCACCTTTACTCTTTGCCTGTTGACTACTGGAACAAGCGCATCTTGGAAGCCATAGGAAATCAGCTGGGAGTCTTTTTCAAAACCTCAGATCTCACATCACAAGGTAAGTACACAACCTACGCTAGAATATGTGTTTACCTAGATATTTTAGGACCCCTCCCAGGCCATATTGAGCTGATCCATAAAGGAGTGCAATGGAAACAAAACATGGATTACGAAAATATCCCATTCAGATGTCGAACATGCCGACAACATGGACATCTTAGTCATGGCTGCCCCGCTAATCAACCCCCACCTCAGCCCCAATAGGAAAAAGTGGCTACTCCACCCCGTGGTTTCACCTCCGTTTCAAGAAAGAACAAAGGGAAGAAAGGAAAAAATCCTCTGAAACCATCCACCAATACTACCCCCACTAATACCACTCCCACCCAGCAAAACAACTTTGAAGCTCTCAGAAATCTTGATTGAACTGAGCACCCTATAGTCTCTCACGCCCCCACTGTTCAAGATCCATCAATGATAAGTCAATCATCTAATCCAACCAACACTCCCAGCCCAAACTCTGATTCAATCCACACCCAGGCACAACAAGACAACCAGGAATCCTCTCCCATCCAGATCAATACCAGCCACACCTCATTGCAAACCCCTCCATGCACAGAACTTCAAATAGACCAGCCATCCTCAACCACTTCAACCAATCCTCTGGAGGAGATCCTAGGTGATCTAGATCTCCAAAAGGTCAATGAGAAATGGTCCAAACTGGGAGTGGATGCCATTCCCCAGGAACACTTGGAGAAAATAGAAATGACATACTTACAGCTAGAATATATCAAGCAGAATGCAGCCAAAAGGCAATAGGGAAACAACAGCCAAACAAGCATTCAAGCCAACCTGGATCTGGACCAATACAGGCCGGAAGGACTAGGAAGAAAGAGAGGGAGAAAATCCACAAGGCAGCAAATACAAGAACTAGGCAGGTGCCTAATCAATTAAGGAAAAATCAGGGCCTTGGTCCTATCTGCTCCAAAGGTAACTCAATGAAAATCACAACCTGGAACATCAGGGGGCTAAACGGCACCTCCAAAAGAAGGATCCTGAAAAATCGTTTATTCTCGCAACACCCAGACCTCATACTTCTTCAAGAATCCAAATGCTCTCCCAAAGGCACTGAAACACTTAAAAAACTCTTTTCCAAAAGTCACCATTGCATAAGCATAGAAGCCATCAGGCAAGCAGGAGGGTTACTCATGTTTTGGAACAAAAGAAAATTCTTCATGCAGAATGATTTGTCCACAAAGCACTCGTTATCAGTCATATTTAACATGCTAGACTCATGGCAAACGATATGCATCACCAACGTGTATGGACCCCAAATAATCCAGGAAAAGTTGAAGATGCTGCAAGACCTGGACGAAGTCCGACAACACCATGGGTCAAACCACTGGATTTTAGGTGGTGACTTCAACATGATCACCAATCTAGCGGAAAAAAAAGGGAGGCTTACAAAGATTGGATAAATACTCAGAAGCATTCAAAACCTTTATTGCTGAATCCAAACTCATTGACATCCCCACAGTCAATGGTCTGCATACTTGGAACAATAAGCAAGGAGGAAACAGGCAAATAGCATCAAGGCTCGATAGGTTCCTTATGTCGGAATCCATTATGTTTCAAAATATAGACATGGAGGCCAGCATTCTGCCTATTGGGGGATCTGATCACCGGCCAGTGCAAATTCACTTCACCAATTTGGATAGGCCCCACAACAAACCATTCAGATTAGAGGCCTTCTCGACAGATCACCCATCATTCATGCAAAACATACAATGCTAGTGGACTCAAGCCACCATAAGGAGTGACAATATCATGTACATATTCCAGCAGAAGCTCAAAATAATAAAAGCCAACCTCAAACACTGGAACAAGAACACCTTTGGCGACATATTTAAAGCCAAAAAAGAACTCTAGGAAAAAATGGCGAACCTCCAGCAAACATTTATCAAACAAGGGCCGAATAATGAAAGGATAGCTCAAGAATCAAACCTTCAAAGGCAATGGGAAGAAATGCTAAAACAAGAAGAGTTGCTGTGGAGGCAGAAATTGAGGGTGCAATGGTTAAAACAGGGAGAACGCAACACAAGCTTCTTTCACAAGTCAACTATCCAGCATAGAGCAAATAATCGCATTCTCTCCCTCAAAAAAGCTGATGGCGATAAAGTTTATACGAGGGAGAAAATAGGATCTAAACTTAACTCATACTTCAATTCTCTTCTGAGCGATCCCATTCAAGACAGAACCAAAGCCATCAATGAAGTTATCGATGCTATCCCCACTTTAGTCACAGGGGAGCAAAACTCCCTTCTTTTAAGAGAATTCACTGAGCAGGAGATTGAAGAAGCAATCTTCACCATGGCCTCGAACAAGGCTCCCGAACCAGACGGCCTTACAATTGAATTCTTTAAAGCTTGCTGGCCCATTATCAAGGTTGACCTTTTCAACCTAGTAAGGAACTTTCACAGAACCAAGAAAGTGCTGCCTGCCATCAATGCCACTTTCCTCACCTTAATTCCCAAATCGGACCATGCTGACTCCCCCGAGAAGTTTCGACCCATATTCCTTTGTAATGTACTTTATAAAATCCTTTCTAAACTGATGGCTAACAGACTTAAATCCATCCTCCCCTTAATCATTTCTCCGGAGCAAAATGGATACGTTGAAGGCAGGTAGATCACCGACAACATAATCCTCACTCAGGAAGTGTTGCATTCTCTTAAAACAAAAAGGACTCCAAGTATGCTCATCCAGCTTGACCTTTCGAAGGCCTTTGATAAAATCAGCTGGAACTACATAAGAGCAATCCTCCAGGCTTTTGGTTTTAGTCAGCTATGGATAAGTTGGATAATGGAACTCGTCGCGGGAGCTTTCTTTTCAATCATGCTGAATGGAGGACCCCTTCAACCCTTCCTTCCCTCTAGAGGTGTAAGGCAAGGAGATCCCCTGTCTTCTTTTCTCTTTGTTATTATGGAAGAAGTTCTGGGAAGATCTTTATCCAAGGCGAAACAGCAGAATCAGCTCAAAGGCATCAAACCGGTAGATCAAGGACCCACAGTAACGCATCAGCAATTTGTAGATGATACAATGCTCATGGGTGCCACCAGAGTCGAGGAAGCTCGAACCATCAGCAAAGTGTTAAAGACTTTCTCGGAGGCCTCAGGTATGGAAATCAATCTCACAAAATCCAAACTATTTTTCTTCAACACATCCATTCCTGTGCAGAGAAATCTCAGTAGAATTCTTAATATTCAAAATAATTCCCTTCCAACGAAATACCTTGGTATTCCACTCTCGGAATATGCCCACAAATCTGCCAATTGGGAAGCCCTCCTTAACAAACTGAGGGCCAGGTTAAGCAGTTGGACCCACTGGGCCTTAAACATGGCTAGAAGACTTATATTGGTCAAATCCATTCTTCAAACCATGCCAGCATACATGTTCTCAGCCCTTGCAGCCCCTAAGGCTATTTATAAATCCATTCGAAGCATCCAGCGATCCTTCCTCTGGAATGGGACCTCTAAGAAATCCAAATGGGCCCTCCTCAAGTGGAAAGACATTTGCAAACCAAAATTGGAGGGACGGTTGGGCCTAAGAGACCCCGAGATATTAAGAAAGGCCGTAGTAGCAAAAATCTGGTTGAGATGGGTAGAAAATCCTAAATCCGTCTGGGGCACCTTGTGGAAAGCGAAGTATACAAATAAAATTAGGGACAAAGACCTCATCAGGCTTACTGGCACCACTCAAGGATCCCCCATCTGGAACAAAGCATGGGAAAATCGACATATTATTCAGCAGCACAGCTTCTGGGAAGTGCACCAAGGCAACACTGCCCTATTCTGGGAAGATGCCTGGTAGCAGCTCCGAGCCCTAGACCACCCAGACTGGAACACTCTTAAAAGGGCTATGCAAGAGGCAGGAATGGTCATGGTAGTATACTACTGGCAACCTGTGAACAAGGCAACCACATGGAAAAAATGGATATCAAAAGAACAATGGCATAACCAAGCATGCCCAGTGAGTGTAGACCATCTTCTACAAGACCTGCATAAAAGAAGAATCCTAAAATCTAACAAAGAGGATATCCTGAGATGGGGAAGAAATCCCAAAGGAACGTTCAACCTCAAAGAAGCATATCAGATCTTGGCTGCCTCCCCGGATCCGCAACTGGACCACAAATGGCAAGCCCTTTGGAAAAGAGGAACATGGCCAAAAATCACACTTTTCTCCTGGATGGTCTTGCATAACAAAGCACTCACATGGGACAATCTTCATAAACGCAGTTTCGTAGGCCCTTTCTCGATGTGTGCTCTGTGAGAATGGTTCGGAAACTCTAAATCACACACTCAACACCTACCCCATGGCCTGCTCTCTGTCGGATGACATGGCCCTGGTCTTTAGACAATTCGACAGAGACAAAAACTCCATCCAACTCTCACTCAGCAAGTGGAGATCTTCCATATCATCCAATCCCTTGGTCAACAGCGCTTGGAATCTTATTCCGGGAGCCATAGCATGGATCATGTGGAAAGAGCGAAATGCAAGGATATTCAAGAACTCAGCAATGGCACTGAACATGTTGACAAGGAAAGTGCGACAACTCATCACAGAGTCGATCAATGCCATGGGCATATTGTAGACAGAGGGAAACACATCTCCGAATGATGAAAGAATTATACAGATCTTGAATCTTAAAACCAAGACCAACCTTGCTGGGCGGAACCAGGCCTCAACAGGGAAAATGCAGGAAAAATGGAGTCTGCCTTCATTTAAGACATTCAAACTCAATTTCGATGGGGCATCAAAACAAAACCTGGGAATTGTAGGTTATGGGGGAGCAGTAAGGAATCATACCGGCACCATCCATCTCATTTATCATGGAAATATTGGCGTGAACACCAATAACGCTGCAGAACTAATCGCTCTCATCCGTGGTATCACTCTGGCTAATCGCTACAGACTTCTACCTCTGGTAGTGGAAGGCGACTCGGAGATCATAATCAGGCTGATGAGGAAACTACAGATGGGCGCGCAGGTGGACAAAGTGACCCCAAGTTGGAGACTCTCGGCAATCCTGAAGGACCTACAAGGCCAACTCCGCAATATGCAAGGGATCACCTTTCAAGCAGTTCATAAAACAACAAACAAGATGGTCGATGCCTTGGCCAATGCTGGTGTTGAATCCAAGCTGGACGAGTATCACATCCTTTGGCATGATATGGAGGAGGGAGAACTCAAAGATAAATGCAACACAATCAACAAGTCGAATCTGCAAGCTTAGGTGAACCATCATTCGAACCCAAGCCCTCAGCCACAAGGCACTCGATGGATCAGCCACAGGAAGGGCATGTAAAGTCACAGAAAATGCCAGAAGTGGCGGGTTTTGCGAAACTGCTCGAGCAATCTCTGTTCGACAGGGCCTTCTCTGCATACCCGAGCCATATCAAAGAACTGCTCGTTCATCCACTTCACACATCTCAGCATGCCCATCTCTGTATGACCGGACCATCTATGCACGCCCAGACCTTCTCTAATTCTCCTTGGCTTCTATCTACAGGCGCTAGGATATTAGCCAATACACATTCGCTGGATGCTCTGACCAGGCAGTTATGTAAGGCCATCTCAGGGAGGTCCCATTGACTCCCGATTGCACTCTCTATTTCTATGTAATCAATTAATATAAATATGCTTTACCTTTACAAAAAAAAAAAAAACTTGTAAATATTCTGAAAGGAAAGCAAATGAAAAAAATTATTACAAGTTATGTAATAATACTTGTTGGACATTAGTGCCTCAAGCAAGATATTAATTTCTCAATATTAATATCCTAGATAATTGTCTTTGGCTTTTCCTTGACTACAAAGTTATAACATCACAAAAAAAATCTTAGGGAAAGCATTGTAAAATTTTAACCATCTTCTCATACTTAAGACTACATAAACTTGAGATACATTCTTATTTTTTTCAAAAAAAAAAATTAATGGTTGAAATTTCAACATAAAAATAAATAAATTGGTAACCAAACCTTTGTATAAAATCTGACCTGTGACTTGTGACCTCTGTAAGGGTATTGAACCGTTATAAACATCTAAACACAAGAAATTTATTGAAACTTAATAACATTAAAACCTAATCAAATTAAACAACAATAAAATATAAAAACAAATATACATACAATGATAAAACAACCAAACCTGAATGCCAAATTGAAGAAGGGGAACTTCGGATTTGTGAGAAAGTGCTCAAATTCCCTTAAGGAATTTGTATATACAGTTTTGTAAGAATCTACTTCTGGGGACATTGGCTTTTCAAATATATATAATATTAAATGAAATGTAGCTAAATAAAAGTTAAATATAAATAACAATAGCCAATGAGCTCACACGATAAAACCAATAAGCATATTATGTGATTGCATGATCTCATTATTAATTTTAGTTATGACTTCCATTTATTAATAATTTTTTAGTTACAAATATGGTCTCATGATGTCATTATTAATTTTAGTTATGGCTTCCATTTATTAATAATATTAGTTACAAATATGGTTTCCATGTGTCTAAACCTTTCCATCAAAACGACTGGATGCCACTCACTTAATGAAAGAATCCAAATGATTGCAGACCACTTAGTTAATTAATCATTGTTGTTACAAACATGATTCCCATGTAGATTTTATTTGTATTTTCTAATTGTCAGCATGTGGCAATGAGATTATTAAAACTTAATATTTCCATTATAAACTTTGTTATCACTTAACCGTTTGTATTTTTATCCATTCAAAATTTTGAAAAAAAAATCAAAGAAGGAATAAGAGAAATATTCAAACACACTTGGTAGTCTAATATTAATGGTTTTTAACCATATTATGATTTGTATGAACTTATGTTTTAGTTATACCTATAAATCAATTCAAAACTGGTTTTATTTTTGCAAATAGGTTGTTCTCACATGTACAAGTTTTTGTGTCATTTTCTACCAAACTATATATTTTGAATATATTTTCTTGTTTAAGAGTTGTAGCTTTATTTTGATTTGTTTTCATTATGTCCTAACCTTTAATGCTATCCTTTTTTGATTTGTTTTTTAACCTTTAATACTATATAATAATAAAATTTACTTTTTCTATTATATTAAATTATAATAATAGAAAATCGAAAAGCCTTATAAAACTTATATATTAAATCATTAATTAAAAATCTGAAAAATATCATTAAATGGAAAGATATCATATAAAAACATATAAAATTTAATAAATAATAAACCATTATAATTTAAGAGGATTTATATTATTATCAACTTATCATATTATATTAGATTAAAAGATTAAAATTTTCATATTATTTTTAGTTAGGGTTATATAATTGTTATTAGTGGAAACTTTATATAAATGAGAATAAAAGACCTTTAATAAAATTGCCATATTATATTAAATTAAAATGTTAAGATACTGTTACACAAAAACTTAAACCCTAAAAATATTTATGGAGGGTTACAACAGCTCGTTTCGACATGCATGCAAAACGAAATTGCTACACCTCATGTGCATTACGCGCACTCCGTGAGAACAATAACACACATATTTCAATGGGAATCTCATAAATTTTAATGGTCGTCTATGATTCGAATTGTAACCGACAATAATTTTATAGGGCACACGTTTTAGTTAACAGACATCGAGGTTTCAATATATTTTTAATTTTTAATTGTCAAATGTGTTTTTATTTTTATTTTTTTATAGACATAAATAAAAGTCATAGTAAATTTTTAATTATGATTTGGTTAAAAAAAATTAAATAACCATTAAATATTTGATTTAGATATGCAAGGAAGTTACTTCTATTCATTCAATTTATTGATTTAGTGGCAACTATCTGAGTGTGCAGTGATATGTCAATTTACATCATAAAATTAATTTTTTTAATTGACAAAATCGTTAAATTAGTCAATTCCAATAAAGAGAAGTAGATGTCAATTAATTAATAAAATCATTAAAGTAACAAATTCCACTAAAAACGTGATGTCAATTTGCACCATAAAATCAAATTTTTTAATTAAAAAAAATAATTAAATTAACCAATTCCAACCAGAGACGCCTATTAGCTTAATAAAATAGACATAGCATTAAGACGAGACTTTCAGTTCTGAATCCATATAGGGATCTTTCTTTTCTCCTATCTAGTAACATAATTTTCATAGAATGTCGAGTACAATGTTTCTCAGCTTTTTTTCGAGAAGAAAAAAACACTGTATATTTATGTGAATAAACAATATATGCACAAGATGTTGGGATTTGCATGTATGAAGAGGAACCAAAATTTTGCATCCTGTACATGGAAAATCTTGCAATTGGCTATGTGGAAGAGAAGATGTCTTTTACATCCAAAGTCTTCGAGACTTTTTCTATTTTTAGAGAAAAATAAACTTATGCAACCTCTCATTCATTTATAAAACACAAAGGAGATGTATCGCTATGATGGAGATGAATACACCAGTCAAACCATATCTACTGGGAATAGAAGATGTTGCATCTCCATAGTGGGAGGGTATGCAAGATCATATTGGAAACAAATAGCATAACAACATTCATTGAAAACACACTCGCTTGAGCGAGAATCTAATATGACATACTCGAGTCATGCATCCATAGTGAGGCCGATTCAAAAATAACAATCAAATATAACACACTCGCCTGTGGGAGAAACAGATAAATCACGCTTACTTGCAGAGTTAGAGGAAAGGAAGTGAAGCCATATCATAGATTCGGGCTTCCTCCAGGCTGATAAAAAGGAGCATAGCAGGTACTGTAGAGCAGTCTAATGATTAGGCTCGCTTGCAGAAGTCTAGAAAGGAAGCCACGCTCGCTTGTCAAAAATTTTAAGGATGAGAAGTGTTGCAATAGCCAAAACTGATGGGAAGGGGAAAAGAGATTATACTAGCAAAAATATCCTTATCTAACAGCAAAGGGGAATAGGATCAGGGGATCAGGATGTCATTGGACCATACCTGAGAACCCTGATTGTATTTGATTATCTTCATCGAACCAAAATCCATAGAAATGCCCCTCTTTGAAAGGCCATCAGCCCTGGTGTTAAGTTCACAAAAATGTGGGAAATCGAGGGCTTACCTAATTTATGCCATAAATATTTAGTCCTTCGAATCCATCCCTGAGCTATGGGGATCAAGAGGGAAGAATAATTATTAATCACATGGATGATAGTCTCAGAATCCCCATAGATATGTATGTTTTGTATCCCCAGATTATGTGCAACAAATAGACCGCTCCATAAAGCAAGGAGTTCTGCCCTTGTGTTAGATCCAGGGCCAACATTCCATGAGATGCGAAAGCGATCCGATGAAGATAATTTGATCTAGGCTTCGGAGCCCATTATTCTATTCTGGCAAGCCCCATCAAAGAAGAGAGAAGGTACTGAAATGGCGTGGGGTCTAAGTCTTTTAGATCCATCCATAGTTTCTGTGGTAGACTCATCGCGGAGGCCAATCCATTTCATAATAGCCAAATGGGTGACTCGTATAGAGAATTTTCATCCCTCAAAAATAATCCGGTTTCTTGCCAACCAGAGTTCCCATATGATGAAGAAGGGTAAGGATCGATAATTTCCATGACTTTTATCCCAGCTGATAACCACTCCCATAAAGTCACTTGGAGTCCATGAGGGATCAGGGAAGTGTGAGGAGAAAAGGTTCTAGATCTAATTGGAAGTGGGACAATCAAAGAAGAGATGCCGGCCAGACTCCTCATCCTTCTCACACAGAACACACCTGCTAGGCCCCAGGAATCCTCTTCGCATGAGCATGTCCCAAGTGAGAATTCTTCTCTTCCACACCAGCCAGCCAAATAGGAGGATCTTGGTGGGGATGGACCAGTGCCAGTAAGGCCAGAATTCCCTCGATACTATAATGTTACAGCTGCGTGCAATGAGGTATAAGTACATGTCTTTGAATATCACGACATTTTTACAAAGTGGTCCATTCCAAATAATCCTGTCTCCTTCTCTACTATAACAAACCCACGCCGCTTTGAACTGTCTAACATAATTCGACCAGGTATCTTCTTCTGGGCCCTCAAGCCCCATCATTTCTACATCCTTAAGAATGGGGGCCTCATGTGACCGTCGGAGGATAACTTGGTTGAGGAAAAAGACTCCTCGCTGGGAGAGACTGTGTGCTAATCACCCATTTGGGAAGGTGACCCCTTGCATACATGAAATGTTGTCCTTTGCAATAAGGATGTGACGTCCATCCCCAAAAAACCATGTGATTCTGTTGGCAAAACAGGGGAAGATTTTCTGAAAACCAAGCCAAATTCCAGAGAGGTATCGGGGAAGTGGCAGCTATTTAATATAAAGAAGATACAAAGCGTCGCCTGGAAAATACTTAGCCGCGATCACATCCTTCCATACCCCGCTGCCAGAGATGGCCCTCCAAAGCGATTTTGACAACAAGGCCCTGTTGAAGCATCTAACATCGAGGATACCCCAACCGTCCATATCTTTGGGCAAGCAGATGTTTTCGAACTTGGTCAGGTGGATGCGGGTCTTCTTCTCTGCGCCTCCCCAAAAAATATTCACCAAGATTTTGTTGATGGAGGAGAAAATATTTTTCGATATATAATAAATGTGGCCCCAGTATACTATATATTGTGATAAAACTGATTGAATCATTACGAGTCTGCCTCCCAAGGAGAGCCAACGATGAGTCCATTTGCCAATTTTTGTTTTGATTTTGTCCGGAAACCAAATCCAATATTTTATGCCATATCGACCTATCTTGATTTTGAATCCCAAATAATATAACCCCTCAGAAGCCCGATTGACTTGAATGCCCATGAAGCTGGCTATGAATCGAATCTCTTGTTCATCTCCATAATCAAACATAATTAAGGACTTCTCCTTGTAAATGTGCAAACCCGTTGCATTTCCAAAATGGATCAGAACGTAATGAATATAAAAACAATGATTTCTATTAATCTTGCAGAAAGTAAGGAGATCATCAGTAAATAGTAAATGGGTGATGCTTACCTCATTTGAGAATGAGAATCTCGATATGAATCCAGAGGCAAGTGTGAACTACGTCTTTCTGTTAAAAACATCCATGATGATGATAAAAATAAGGGGGGATAACACGTGGCCCTCACGAATCCCCCTGGCATATGAGACTGTTGTGATGCAGGCCATATTGGAAGTAGCCACTGTCATAAAAAGAATTTGGTAGTCCATAAGCAGATTGTATATTTCATTCTTTATATTTCTATTACATTGTATAATTTTTTTGAATATTTAATATTTCTATAGTATTAAATAAAATTTTATATAAATTGGAAGTAGTCACCGTCACAAAAAGAATTTGGTAGTCGATAAGCACCAGATTGTATATTTCATTCTTTATATTTCTATTACATTGTATAATTTTTTTGAATATTTAATATTTCTATAGTATTAAATAAAATTTTATACATATTTGATGATATTTTATGTTAGTTTAGATTTATTTTAATTTATAATCTATTAAGTGTTGATAAAATTTAAATTTTAGTATATTTGGAAATTTGTTTTTTTCTCAAATCTTAATAAATTTAAAATTAAAATTTTTAATAAATCCCAAATTAAAATAAAATTATATTAATTTTAAATAAAATTATAATTTAATTAATTTTTATAAATTTAAATACCAATAAATTATGTATTATAATTTCATAAAATTATAACATTCCACACGAAATATCACAACTCACTACATGAAATGATTTTTACAGGCTTCTTACAAATACCAACGATGTTAAGTATCTAAATAAACACTTAGTTATTAAATTTGAGTACTATTTTGGTTGTTTTCTATTTATTATTATTATTATTTTTAATATTTAAGTTATAATTTAAAAGTTTTATGGAAAGAAGTTTTGGATTTTTTTTAAGGTTTGTAACAAACATGAAAGTTCTAAATTAAAATTCCAAATTGATTAAACAAATGCTAAAGTTTTGAACTAGAGAAATTGAGTTTTTGTATATTGTAACATTTAATGTTAAATGATGTTTAACATATTGGATTGCCAAGCTTTCTAAATCCGTTTATGAGTAAATAATGATTAGATTATATTTTCACTGTGTTTCGTTCCAAAATTTTATTTTAGTCATAATTTTATACATTAAAGAAGCAACCACTTGATTTTATAATATTTAATTCATAAATTTATATTTAAGGAAAGAAAAATATCTTAAACAAAGAAAATATTGTGGAGTTATAGCATTTTTCTACTTAACTTAAAAGTAAATTCCAAATTAAGGTTATTTATTTGGCCTAATGCTAAATCAAATGATTTGGGCCTTATTCTAAAAAAAAATTGTAACCATTAAAACATATCGTTAACTCATTACATATAAGCCAAATGAGTCAAAAAAAATATATATCTTTATCCCTCAATTTCATCCTAATACAATATAGAGTTCATATAGATTTATGTATATTTATTTCAATATGATAGTGTCCATGGGCTACCCTCAACAATTGACAACGATAATTCTTTTTAATAGTGTAACTAAAGTCATTATTATTAACATGATTTAATGAAATTTCATGCGACATAATGTTGATTTAAAGATAAAACATATTTCACAAGGTGTCAACTTCAAAATTAATAATGTTTTATTTCCATAATGTTGTCACTGTATTTTCTACATAATTGATGCAGGAGAATCATGACAATTTCCACTCTTCCTCATGAGAGAAAAATAAAATAAAATAAAGGCTATAAGTTAAGAATTTTTGAGGGAGCTTGGATATTGGGTGTGGGCATATGGGAGTCACATGTTTAGTAAAGGCTAAAGGGGAATACATATAATAATATGGAAATAAAAGAATAAATGGGTTATTGGCGCATAAGATGTGTTAAATTGATGTCATAGAAGGAAGCCTATAGAGCAAGGTTTGATAAAAATAAGTTTGAGAAGACTGCAAAAAAACTCCTATTGCGAGTACGCCACCAAAAATAGGAAGTTGAGAGAGAATTAGGATGGAAAAGGATCCAAGGTTGGAGTTGAGACACATCTAGGTGAGAATATAATCTTTGGAGACAACCCAGAGATCCTGACATGGAATAAATTAGCGAGAGCATGGATATGAACTCAGAAGAGGAGACAGAAGGATCTCTAGGAATAGAAAAAACATAGGAGAAAATGATAAATCTAGTTATCAAAGTCGGGTCCAGGCCACAAAGGATGTGCCACTATACAATGGAAACCTAAATGTGAAAGAGCTACTTTATTGGATCAGCTCATTAGATAAGTATTTGGAATAGAATATGTGTAGAGGAACAGAAGGTAAAATATGTTGTTACGAAGATAAGGGGAAACACAAGATTGTGGTGGGATGAGCTACAGGATGATCAAAGAAAGAAAGGAAAGGAGAAGATCAAGAGTTGGGATTAAATGCTAGCTAAGTCTAAGAAAAATTTTATGCCCAAGGATTATCAACTGAACTTATTTAGGAAGCTACAAAATCTAAGGTAGGAATCTATGACAGTGAAGGAGTACACTAGAGAATTTTACAGGTTGAACATCATAGTAGGCCACATAGAGGAAGATTTTTAAAAGGTGTCAGATATGTTAATGTCCTAAGGTATGAGATCTAGGACGAAATTGACCTCTTTCCCCTGAATATAGTGGAGGATTCCTATTAGGTAGCATTACCAGAAAAAGAGAAGTTGGATAAAACAAAGCCAAAGGAGTAGAGGAAGGAGTCCAAGCATAGCAAAAGGACCTTCCAGCAGAGGAAGATTCCATGATTCAAGAGAAGACATGGGGAGCTCTTGTAGCCAATCTCCTAGAGGAGGAGGATGAGGGAAAAAATAGTGTTCTTAGTAAGCAAAGGAAGAGGAAGAGAAATCATGTGCTACATATGGGGGAAAATAAGACATATGTCATGGGATTCTCTTGAGAGTAAATCAACAAATTAACCTGAAGCACATATTGTAGAAGCTAAGGAATAGGTAATAAAGACAAAGGTGAAAGAATATACTCTTGAAATGGATGAGTCATTGATGGAATATTGGTAAAATTTGAGAAGGAACCCCATGAACCAACTTAGAGGAGAAGTCTGTTTAGGACAATGTGTAAATTCAAAAGGGAAACACTATAAAATGGTTTTTGATAGGATTAGCACTGGAAATATGGGTTTTACAGAGATGGTGGAGATGTTATGCCACCCACACTTTATATCATGTTCAAAGACAAGTGATTCCACCCACATTTCAAATTTTTTTTTAGATAAATTGTGAGACTACATGGGTTACCCGTGAGCATAGTCTTAGATTGAGACACAAAATTTATTTGGAACTTTTCAATGAAATTATGGATGAATATTGGAACCAACCTTTTATATATATCACTCTATTACCCTCAAATAGATTGACTAATTGAATTAGTTAACATAACTTTACGAAACATGTTTAGGAGTTTGGTAAATGAGCACAAAAATCAGTGGGCCTAAGTTCTCCCACAAGTTGCATTTTCCTATAATGTTTCTCCTAACAGGATTATAAGGATAATTCTATTTAAAATTGTATATGGAATGTACCCCAAAGGCACTAATACACCCAGGAACTTGGGAAAAGAGGAATTGTGAAGTGCTGATACAAAGGATTTTTCTACATAAACGCAATAATTACATGAACAAATCAAAGGAAAACTTTAGGAAAACAACCAGAAGTACAAAAAAGAGAAGAACTCAATAAAAGAGAAGTAAATTTCAAACTTGGCGACATGGTGATAGCTCATTTGAGAAAGGAAATATTTCTTAGAAACAATTAAAATAAATTGAAGCTGAAGAAGATAGGATCTTGTAAAATTTTGAGGAAATTGTCAACCAATTGTTATAAAATTGAATTACCACATGATATTGGGATTTCACCTATATTTAATGTTGCATACATGTATCCCTCTAGAGAAATTGAAGTATAGGATGGAGAAAATCAATAGAATATTTGGTGGAGGGGTGAAATGCTTACAACCCATAACTTACAGTTGGAAAATATCCTTGATCAAAAATTTTGTGAGAGAACTAGGAAGAAATATTATTATGAGTACTTTTTCAAATGGAAGGGTCTTCCAGCGGAAGAGGTAGTTTGGATGAATTCCATAAATATCTAAAAAATTGGAAAAAATATTTGCATACCTCATGGATAGGAGTGCATGAAAACAGTTTTTCTAAGGGATTTTGATGGAGGATGATCATCAAAAATTTCTATTTTCCTCATGAACGGAAAAAAAAATCCTTGTAAATATCCTCTAAAAATATCTGGGTAGTTTAGCTTATGTGTCCATTATGGTACAACTGCACTTAGTAAATTAGTAGAGGGATTCTAGAGAAAACTAGATGTAATTTCACGAGAGACACTACTAGCAAGCGACCAGTGGTGTTGTTCTCGGTCAAGGGAGTAGACATGTTGATTATTTCAACAAGAATTTTAATGAAACTAAACAAAAATATTCCATACATGAAAAATAATTTGATGCAATGATACATGCCATAAAAAAATGGAGCCATTATCTCATGCCTAGGGAATTTGTTTTATATACTGACAATCATGCCTTGCAATTTACAACCAGGAAAGTGAAATTAAATCAGAAGCATGCCAAATGGGTTCAGGTCATGCAAAGTTTTAATTTTATTCTTAGAAATATTAGTGGGAATGGTAACAAGGTTGTTAATTATTTGATAAGGATTTGCTTCGTTTTGTATGAATTCCAGGTGGGCACTTTGGGATATCAAAATCTCAATGAAATGTATCAGGAGGTCCAAAATTTTAAAGAAGCATATGAAGCATTCAATAACCCAATGCTAAGAGATAAAACTCCTTCAATAAAGTATTGATTCAGGAGGGAATGTTGTTTAAGGGTAGAAAATTGTGCATTCCTAAGTCTTCAATAAGAGACAATAAGCTAAAATAAAAACATTGTGTGGGACTTACTAGTCACTTTGGCCATGATAAGACTTATGCCCAACTAATTTATTTTTATTATTAGCTAGGAATGAGGTCTAATGTTAAGAATTTTTTGAGAAAATACAAATTGTCAATATGCTAAGGGAAAAAAACAAGATATTGGGCTATGTCAGCTATTGTCCATACCAAACAGACCATGGAAATGCATTAATATGGATTTTATTTTGGTCTTAACTAGAACTTAGAGAAATAATGACTCAATTTTCATAATAATGGATAGGTTCTCAAAGTTGGAACAATTTACATCATGTTCAAAAACTAGTGATGCCACCCACATTTCAATATTGTTTTTTAGGGAAACTACGAGACTACATGGACTACCCATGAGCATAGTCTTTGATTGAGACACAATTTATTCATAACTTTTTGATGAAAATATTGGAACAAATCTTATATATATGTACTGATTAAATTAGTTAACATATGTTTAGGAAACATATTTAGGAGTTTGGTAAATGAACAAAAAAATCAGTTGGACTAAGTTCTCCCACAAGTTGCATTTTCCTATAACGTTTCTCCTAACAGGAGTAGAAGCAGAAGTATATTTCAAATTGTATAAGGAATGCACCCCAATGGAATTACTACACTCGTGAACTTGGGAAAAGAGGAATTGAGAAGTGTTGATACAAAGGATTTTTGTACATCAATGCAATAATTACCTGAACAAGTCAAAGGAAAAATTTAGGAAAGAAACTAGAAGTACAAAAAAAGAGAAAACCTCAAGAAAAGTGAATATTCAAACTTGGTGATATAGTGCTATATCATTTCAGAAAGGAAAGGTTTCTAAGAAACGAGTATAATAAATTGAAGCTCAATAATAGAGGACCTTGAAGAAGACATTTAATGTTGCATACTTGCATCCCTATAGAGAAATTTAAGCGGAGGATGGAGAAAATCAATAGAATATTTGGTGGAGGGACCAAATTCTTACAACCCATAAGTTACAGTTGGAAAAAATATTTGATCAAAAAGTTTATGAGAGAACTAGGAAGGAATATTATTATGAGTACTTGGTCAAATGGAAGGGTCTTCTAGCCAAAGAGGTAGTTTGGATGAATTCCATAAATATCTAAAAAAATAGAAACAATATTTGCACACCTCATGGATAGGAGTGCATGAAAATATTTGTTCTAAGGGAGGTAGATGCACGAGGATCATAACATTTTTCCATTTTCCCCATGAGAGGAAAAAATATTTGTAAATATCCTCTACAAATATCAGGATAGTTTAGCTTATGTGTCCCTTATGGGAAAACTGCACTTAGTGAGTTAGAAGAGGGATTGTAGAGAAAACTAGATGTAATTTCGAGAGAGGCACTACTAGCAAGTGACCTCCCACTTCTATTATCATATATTTCCTTTTGTTTGTAAATGAAATCAAGTACCCTACAGACCTCACAAAGACATGAAAGAGAACAAAAAATAGATCATTCTGAGAATTCCAATCGAACTCTGTAAATATCCTCATGCATAGAGTTGAATTTTATATTTCTCATTATGGTTTTTTGGTGGGTATGGTGTGTAATGAGTTGAGCCATTCCTAAATAATAGTCCATTATTAATTTTAATATCTTGATAATTATGAAAATTTCAAATTTCTTCTTAGTTGTTTGTATTTAAAATATCTCCTTAGTTGTTTGTATCAATCGACCTTATAAATAAATGCTATTAATTCCTTTTAAGAACCAAAATGTTGTTTAAATCCTACTGACAAAGGATGTGATTTCCTTCTTAAAACAAAAAGTTTGTAGTTGTTAAATTTTATCAAGTTATAATCCCACTTTGAGGCTTAGTTAAATTAGGTAAATCGATTTGGAACAAACCCTCTTTTCTGTGCCAAAATGGTCTAAGTTCAACAAAATCATTTTGTTACAAATTTTTGGTGTGGGACCTAATTCGAATAGATTAGGGACTAGACCCATCCAACTTCACGAGAAAGTGCACATTTATAAAACTACCGGACTGTCGGGCAAAGCTAGATATTTAGTGTTGAGGAGATATGGATTGAAGTGGAAGTTCCATAAAAAAAAATAGCACTAGATACTGGATACATCGGATACATTCAGATCCCATTGTTACTGTGGGCCCAATGTGACTTAGGTGAGGCTTATATTTTTTTATTCAATTTATTTGGTTTCTCTTCAAGAAATACATAGTCATGACAGGATTGTTCTCCTTGACCGCGATTCACAAGAGGGAGGAAAAGTTTTTCATAGCGAGAGGCATTACAAAAAAATAAAGGTTGTAGGTTATGCCTTTTTGAGGGAGCAAGTGGACATTGGGTCTAAGAAAATGGGAGTCTCGAGTTTAGTCAGAAATAAAAATAAAAATAAAAATAAAATAAAAGAAAATAATAAAGGGGTCATTAGCACATAAACTTTGCTAATAATGCACAGTGGAATAATGGGTTAAGGATAACAATTAGTAACCAAAATAATATAATATCCTTTGAAAATTTTCCAAATAGAGTTTACCTTTATGATAGAGCTTAGTCTCACAATGTTTTTCAACAATTCTTTCCCTAGCTCGTACAATAACTTACTCCAAAGATTTTATTAATAGGTATTATTGTAAATACCTAAGCAAGAATAAGAATGTTTGTGTGGTTATGTGAATATAGGATCCACTAGAGATGTGCAATAATACTCATTAAATAGATCAATCTTGACCATTTCAAGTACACTTCAACATATTTTAAGGCTAAGAGCTTTTTTTTACGAAATTTTCATTCATAACATGAAAATTCAACCCACCAAGTTCAAAATTTGTCGACTAATTAATTTCTCTTTTACGAAGGAAAAACTTGTAACTTTATAGTATAAATCTGAAAAATAAAATTACATTTAACATGCATAAGGCAATAAAAATAAGAAGTTTTCCACTAAATTTTCTATATGGTTTACCTATCACATTTTATTATCTCTAAAAAAAAATCAATTAAAATATTAGTTTAATCCTACACCATTTGAAAAAGTAAAAAGAGCAGTTTCATCCTCAAATATTTCAATATTTCCATGAAAAAGTTCCACTTGCTTTAAAGATAAACATAAGACATAAAGATAAGAAGAAATAAACAACATATACACTTGTAGGTTATCATTAGTTAGGGATTTGGAGGGGGTTGAACTAACGTTTCAATATATCCCCTTTTAGAAGACCTGTTTGTTTTGATATTAGTGCTACTTTTGATAAACCATTGGTTTTAAAATTGTATTTTCAATTGGCACTATTGAATCTTATTATCTTAAATAAATCAATATATTTGATTATTTGATTCAAAAATGGCTTAGGAGGAAGGTTTGAAATGTAACAATCCATTTAATAACCAACATGGAGTCACTGGTGATATGTATTCTTCAAATTTGTTTTGAGGGCCAATTTCACATGCCTTAAAACTACATGTATTTTAATCCAACTATTAGATCTAGAATCTAGGAATATACCAAATGAAATTTTAATAAATTAGGCATAAACAAGACAACTCCAACACCTCATGGACCTATATTTCCTTAGTTAGCACTATCAAAACAACCCTATGCATATGAATTGTGCGCCATTTAAGGACTAGATGTTCCAAGGCTCTTCTAAACAATTGTGAGTGTGGGTGGAAGAATTCTACTTCTACTAAAAAAAATATATTTCATTTCATGTGATCCATATTCCCAAGAAACAATACATGGGAGTGCTTTATGATCTTCCAAATTATTCAACCAAAAATAATTTTTTTCAATCCTCCCATTCCTAAAAATAAGTAATATACCTCCGATAAAATTATATATATATATATATATATATATCTAACAAAACTACATAAAATTACAATCAATTTCGTAAAACATCAAAACTTGCTATCATAAATTAATTTTACACATAATTTCTTGAAGTGCCAGGTTTATTACATAATTATATATTTTAGTGACTATATTTGGGTGCTTGGTTGTGATCCAGGTGGATATCTATAGCCACCTTCTTATGCCAACTAGACCTCCATTATGTTTCATCAGTTTCCTTGTTTGTAGCACAATCTACTAATTTTAACAATTTTTTGGGTCCTAAAATTTGAGAGTTGTTTTTACCCCTTAGATGAAGGTTTTTTGAGGTCTACAGCAAGCCCATGGCCATAGAAAAGCACATACTGCAAATATTGTAGTAGTCGAAGAGATGTTTCCAATGAGTTATCATACACACCAAACAAAGATCATATGACCAAGTTACAACCTCGAGAAGTTGATAGCCCAACTAACCCCCACTGCACCAACGGTCTCAAGGTCTTAGTGTGATGGGTGATGCCAAATGAATTCATCAGATGAAAATCATTGTCAACAATGCCAACACGAGATCAGGGGATTTATTCCACACTTATGGGTTGTGCTGATCATAATAGGTCAGGGTATTTGGGCATAAGCACAAGAATTAACTCTATATTTAGCACTACCCGCAAAAAACTGTGCTAATCCAGCTCTGCACGAGAGGAAAAAACTCCAGCCACTAAGTCTGCAAGCTTCAACCATTAAGGCTCTCCAATTTTCTAGCCATCAATGCTTCACTGTAGCCACTAAGGCTCTCTAGCCACTGAGGCTTTGCACTTCCACTAAGGCTCACAATTCAGCCACTAAGGCTTTCGAATCAGCCATAAAGGCTTTGCACTGACACTAGGGCTCTCCAACCACTAGGGCCCAATTCTGCCACTAGGGCTCTCCAACCACTAGGGCCCAATTCTGCCACTAGGCGCTCACTTTAGCCACCAAGGCTCACCATCTCTGATATTGTGTTAAAAATGGAAGATGAAACTTATATATTGAAACTAGAAGCTCACTGGTGAGAATTTTGTGCCTGGATACTGCTCAAGGAGAATGTTATATTCAATTAATCATCATATCACAAATATATAATTTTCATCATTTTAGGGAGATTAGAAATGACTCCTAGAAAATAGGGACTAACCATAATCTAGGACACACACAGAACTGAGAAACAAACTCTCTCCAATAATACATATTCTCCATTATTTTCAACTTGGAAATATCCTAAAAGGAAGCGGATGAAAAAAATTATTACAAGTTATGTAATAATACTTGTTGGACATCAGTGGCAACATGTATTAAAATTATTCAAGGTGTGAAGAAAATTTTAAGTGAAAAAATCAATTCTCATAAGCAAGGAAAGGTAGTCCAAGAAGTAAGTGGAAAAAAAACACAAGATACACTCATGGGAAAAGAAAATATTATTAATTCAACACCAAGTTCATTTCCATCATTTATGGCATCTGCAACGTTAGGTCCCTATAATACTAGTGTATCCCCTTATTTTTATTGTTAGTATAACCCCCTTATTTTTATTTTTTTTCCCATGTAGTCCCCATATTGTTATTATTGTGCCCGATATAAGCCCACTATTGTTATCGTTGCGTCGTTACATTCCTATTTTTATGTCGGCTAGATTATATTGTGATCCATTGGACTCCTATATATAGAAAGAAGGTTTTCTTTTTGTATCATCCAAGAATTGTTCATTTATGTAATGTAAAGGAGGTTTCCCCCTCGAAGTCGCTAATTTCCAAGACATTGATCTCTCTTTTATTTTATTTTTGGAGATGGTTTCATAACATACAACATATTCTATGTCATATGGATAACAAACAGATATAGAATACTATAATGTTTTGTTTTAAATTATTGTTAAGAAAATATGACAATTTCACCAGATATAGGAATGTGACACATAACATAAAATAATACGAAAATTGCAACCACTTATTTCTATTAGTAATTAGAGAAACAATACATTCCAATACAAATAATGTTGAAGCCCTTATCAATTGTATGAATGGATGCTCATTAAATGACTAAGCTAAAATAATGAAGCACACTTTTAAACCCTAAATGGATCCACCAAACAAATTTCACCATGTGGTTTTTTTCCCAGGATGAAGGTTAAACATGTCATGCTAATTTCTCAACAAATACAAAATAAGATAGAAAAATCGAGGATGATCCAATTCTTTGCTCCTTTCCCATTTTATAGGATTGATGGACTCTCTAAAATTATTTATTTCATTATTTTTCTCTAAAAAAGGAGGGTAAATAACATGAGTAAATAAGATGGGAAAACACCACTGTAAATACCAAAGGGAAATACCATTCTTGTAACCTAGGTGCCACCACACTAGAGGTCCATCTTGACCACATCATAAAAAGGGAATATTACAAATCCTCTGTCCTTGAGATTGCTTGCCCTCAAGCAATTCATAACTATATACTAGTATGGAAGTCCAATGTTGGTCAGTACCAATATCAGGGTCCCATATGAACCACTCAATCATCACAATATGCCACTGTATTACCCAACCAAGGATAGATATCCTGATTCTTGTATCCCAGATCAACCTCTGAGTCCACTACCCATCAATAGATCCAATAGCATGTGAACTTCCCCCTGGATCCCATTGAAATTGTTGACTCCACTTTCCATCAACAGATCCTCGTGGATCTTAATGACAGCACAACCCAAATTCATAGCTAATTCTTCATGGTTATAAGTATATTATGTCCCTGGATAATAATTTCCTCCCATTAATTATCTCATCAACTGGGTACTAGATCATAATCTCCTATATGTACATACTCCTAAGTTGTCAAATTTTTGCTCGATATTGGCTGACTTAAAAACCCATATGGAGGGCTTCCATAAGATTCAATTGGAAATTTTTTTCCCTTTTCCTCCAATGCATGGAGGTGTGTTGATAGACTTGTAAGCTCTATTTATGTATCCCTGAAGATGATTTTTTTGTGATTCCCAAGTATATTACTCTTGCTTTATTTTGAGCAATTTGAGACTTTCCTCAACACTAGAGAACTTGTCCACTAACTCGGGACATACCCCTATGAGCTCCTCAATTTTCATATTATCCTGTAAGACACTGCCTTGGACTATTCACATTCTTTGGTTCAACATCATAATATTTGTCTTAAATTTGTTAATCTTTTCCTATGAGTCCTCTCCTAGAAATTTTGGTGCTCTACTGAATGACTCTATATTTGTTTGCACTAGCTTATCAGTTATCATAGCTCCAACTTAAGCAGGGATAATTTTAAGAACCCCCCTAAATTTATATATATAATAAATGGGCGAATCCCCATGATACATAGGAAAAATGGAAGACGATTTTATTAATAATGTAATATGTATATATAATTTTTTGGCGAATCTCTCATGAGATTATATTATCTTGTAAAATCATGGTGAATCATCAATACAAATGGCGAATCGCTACTACAAAATGGTGAATAGTTGTCTAGTGGAGTTCGGGGTGTTGGTTCCAATGAAGATATGGTAGTTGAACAAAGATTAGAAGGAAGAGAACCACCGAGACCAAGCATGGAAAATGGTGACATTGCCCGCGTTTTCACGACTCCTTCACGCCTTTGATTCTTTGGTTTTGGTTCGAGTGCACATGTGATGATGAATCCTCGTTGAGCTTGTGGTTATCCTTTCGAGCATATTACAAGTCTTCTTGAAATTTTAACAACTATTCCTCAATAACCTTGAAGTGCTCGAGACCTCTCTTGACTTTTAGCTTAGTCAAATTAGACCACAACAGTGTCCATGATAAGTAAGGAAATTTACTCAACTATACTAATGAAAATCCGTACCTCTGGGGTCAGGAGGCCAACCTTCAAACATGTGATCATAACAAATGGGCAAAGGACCACATGGCTGGCTCAGGTGGCGGAGATAATGGCACATCGAGCTATATGGTGGCTACTAGGGTCTACTGGCTGTCGGCTAAGGACCATCTAGGAGAAAAAATTTCTCCTATTCATACTACCCACAGGTGGTGGATAACAATTCCTTAGGAGGCCCATTTTAGACCTCAAAATTTCTCTAATGTTTGTATGTGGTGCCGCAATATCTCGTAGTTCACATGTTGGATGATGATTGTTGTTCTTAAGTGAATGAACGTCATCTCTCCCCTTAAGAGTTTTATATGGGGCATTAATTGACCTTTTTGGTGACGATGTCATAAGTCACTGTGCCCTTAGCAACATTGTGCTTCCTTGAATGGGGTTTTTGTTCATTTTGGAAGGATATAACAAGGACAAATCATTTGAGTGTGTCTTTTCCCCTATATCAACTTCTCTTGTACTTTGATTTTTTGTCTTGGGCTTACCATCCATATCACCTAATATGTCTTTCTTGCAACTAGCCCAAAAATCATTCCAATTCCTTATGCCTGCATTCTGCCGTGCACTATTACCGTCAGGTTCAAGAGATTGATCTCTTTTATTTTTCTCAGGAGGGTATATCCATGACAAGTCAATTGGATGTTCCTTCACCCATGCTTCAAATTGTTTTGTTTTTTTCTAGGTTTTTGTGACATTCTTCATTTTTCTGCCAAAAGTCTATGTACTCCCTCCCAAAAACCGATTCTGTCGGATCCATTTTTCCAATAACACCGCCAGGTTGGCACATTGGATCAGCTATTTACTTCTTCATGTTCCATGGCTCAATAGAATAACGCTATCTTTCTGGAGTTACTTATTTTAGGAATATCATTTTTAAGCC
Organism: Pinus albicaulis; assembly: GCA_034641835.2. Lineage (NCBI taxonomy): Eukaryota > Viridiplantae > Streptophyta > Pinopsida > Pinales > Pinaceae > Pinus > Pinus albicaulis. The sequence continues at coordinate 890,787,095 of CM076582.1, read as the reverse complement.
TTTTTATGAGAAGGATTCATGATGAAGTGTAACAGCTTGCACAATTTTTATGAAAGTAGCTTAACACATTAACCAAAAACTAGCTTGTATCAGAAGAAATTACATTCTACATGTTAAGTGTTTGATAAAAGTTCACGTGGATAATAATTTAGAAAAAATGTTTTAAGCCTACAAATGTTGTAGTAATGGATTAAAATTTTATGTAGAGTAATGAGAAAATGGTTGTAAAAGAATGGATGAGTGAATTGGTTTGATGTAGAGATATTTCTATGGAAATTGGAAAAATCCAATCAACAAGCCATGTATTATTTGTAAACAAGGGATTACAGCCCATTCATTCAACCAACATGGATCCTTCGCAAAAATTAAAGTATGGCCTCCCTTCCTAGTCTTGTACAAAAATCACTATTTTTGGAATGGATACAAGGACTTTGTTCTCATTGTAGCTCGCACAAAGAAACTTACTAACAATGCAAATAATGAATAGGATTCTAAGTCCAAACTAAGTTTTTCTAGAGCTATAGGGTTTAGTTAATTTTAATGAAAATATGAGAAGAAAATTGTTATAAATGATATCCTTGGTTGCAAGCTTTCATGCCAATGCCACCTCTCACACAAGAGAAAGACAATCAAATCATGTTTTCGTATTATTTCTTGATTTTTCAGGCTTAGCAATCAAATATGTGGTAAAGGATTTATAGCCTACTATTAATGGTTTCCTATATGTAGTGAGGACACTGAATAATATTTATTTCCTCTAACTAGATTCCTATTATTTTGGGTTGAGGACTACTTAATGGAGAATATATCATATCTAATACATCCTCAACACTTCCATTATAGAGAATCCATTGAGGGTAAAATTATGTATCTATGCAATTAGCCAAAAACATTAAGAATACATATATCCTTCAACTCATCCCTTACCCTGTGATTTTTTGGTTATATAGCTTCCCATCAACAGTGGCCCACATAAACATTTTCATCACTTAGACATCATTAATGGCTACCAAGTTGGTGGTGCATATAGCTTAATAGGATGTGGCATCAAGGGGAATCGTGTGAGTTGAATTTTCTCAAAATGTAGTCCACCATTGTCACACCCATTCACTTAAGTCTCAACAATTTTTTTAATGCTCTACTATTCACAAACCATTTTCATTCCTCCCTCTTTCACATAGAAGACAAGAAATTAAATAAAACAATGTTTAATGGTAAATTGGAACAAATGTTTGAGACATGATCAACTACATCAAGCATGAACCTAGAAGCAATTATAGCCTAGATAATTTTCATCCTTTACTTAATAACCAACAATTTCCAAATGCTCATTTAGCTTGAGCTAGTATGCAATTTGTTCTCTTGGTTTCTTTTCTTTTACCCTTAAAAACAATTTTATCTTGAACACTTCAATATCTATGAATTTTTAATATATCATTCCAATAATAATAAGGAACATAACACTCAACTCAAAGGTAAAATACAATGTATTGTGCCACACATTAACAATTCAACTTGTAGAAGATTGTTATGGTTGTAGGTTCCCAAAAGAATTTTCCCACCAAGTCTACAATAAGAAATGTAAAAACATAAATCGGATAAATGTCATTGTACATGTACTTTGTGAATATAATGTGTAGCACTCAATATTGTTGTGATGATTTGTTAGTTATGCCAATGACTAAGTAAAGGAATGGTGGTTGTGGGTTCATCATCCAAGAATCTAACTAGAAAGAAGAAAATAAGAAATGATTGTAGCGGGTTCATCATGCAATCCTCTTGTATTTATAGATTTTCTTGTGGGGGTTTTCCATCCTTAATTAATTGAGAAGGGCTCATGGCAACCCCAAATTTGGGCTTTTTGCCCCAGCTGCCCCAAAACTTACCCCATGCTGCCAAAACACTGTGTAATTGGGGTTTTCCCCTTTATCAAAGACTATGGCCTACGGGGATTGATAGACTACTTTGTTCCCTGAGCAATTAATCCATAGGGGACATTACAAACACTCCAAGGTCATCATGTCTCGTCTTGGACACTCATATTTCCATGTCCCATGTCATTGTGTCAGCTGACTTAGGCAACCAGTAATGAGCATTCTCTCGGTTACACCACCCTTATTATAGCACTAAGAGCCCCATTCTATAGATTTCCTTTATGAATTTCTTGAAAGTTGAAACTAATGTCCTAGTAAGTGCTAATTGTGATCTTGATTTTCCAGTACAAAATCATAGAGTATCACAAAAGTTTAAGATGTGCAAGAGGGCTAGGCTTCAAGATCTTTCTGCAACCTACAAACTCTTACAAGTCGTGTGATACTTTGTGCTGCAATATTATAGTCAAGCTTTTCATGTTGAAAATGAAAGTAGAAAACAAATTTCTAAGCAATCCGGATTACATATATCAGAAAATTAGATAAATTTCAGGATTCCGTCATTTAATGATAGTATTATCTTTCTTGTAATTGAAAGAGAAGAAAAGATAGACTCTCCGATAGCGAGAGCATCATCCTTTGCCAAAGGAATTAGTACATTAATATGTCTATACTAATTGTCAATATAATCTCATATAAGGATAAACATACAAAAATGTATCTATCAGCATTCTAAAATTTAAATAAGGTTATCAACAGTAGAGTCATTGTTCAGCTGCCTAGATGTCTGCACCTGTCCTCCCTTAATAGAAAATAATTGAGGCTCCACTTTGTTAGAAATCCTATATTCGTGAATGAATGGGTTCACAGGTGAAATTCCAGCATTTCCCCGTTCTTGGTATGTCTCCTAATTTATTGCTTCATTGACATCTCTCTCTAGTAGTTTTTCCCATAGTGCTGGCTGATAATTCTCTGTTGATTGATTTATGTTTCCCCACATATATGAAATTGCAAGAAATTAGGCCAATTAGTAAAAAAAATTACCACCTATAACTTCTAAGAAATAAGAATAATCTTGCCATTGCCACTCTATTCCAATCCTAAATTTCTCACTGATCGCCAAACATAATAAAATAATATTTTTTTTTCTTCTCATGCACTTCAAAATTTTCATTTCTTTCTCTACTTAACTGAACTAAAATTTATAGGCCTTGCATATGTACCAAAACAGTGATGATCCTTAATTAAAAAATAGAACTGCTACTGGAAAAGAATAATATGAAAATGTGACGAGGAAAGATGTCATTCCAACTATTCATGTTATCAAGGATATCGCATGGTAAGCCTGCCTAGAGAACCTTGTTTTTGTTAATATGTGGAAAAATTTGATAAATGATCATTCTGTAATAAGAACAATCTTTTGTTTTCTGCTCTGTTGTAAGATCAAACAGAAGCATAAAAATATGGAAAAACCTTTCTCAAACAACTGTTTGGGTAGAATGGAGGAAATCCAATCACAACAGCCACTAAACGAAACTCGGCAGGGTGCGGAACAACTTAATTGATACTACTGCAGGGATTCAGCTGCCCCGCGACCTAAACAGTAGATACTGTGTCCAGCAATCAACATTTGGTCCAATTCATAGATAGCGCTAGACCTGAAAGAGTTAGATAGGACCTATCTTTTCAATACTATTCTACTTATGGCATTGCACTTTGACAATCCTAAGAATCCATGTTGGATCAGACTACATTATCAATCTCCTAAATATGGATTTTGCAAACTTTTGGCAATAACATCAGCTGTTCCCAGAGTACCTGTATTTCCCAGCGACCTTTTGTCCAATGTATGAATAATCTGTGTTAAAAGTATGGTTTTAATTTTAAGTACATTTATATATTGTTACTTTTGCAATCTACAATGACATCACATGTCTAGATCAGAACCATAATATCATAGACGAAGGTCCAACCAAGATAAGGAACACAATAACCAAAAGGGATATATCATATTTTTAATTGGCTTTGGATGGTGAGGAACTACATTTTTTATTTCCCAACAGATGATTGTAATGTTAAACAAGTATCTAATCTTTTTCATCCAAGAGTTCTACATTATTAGTATAAAATGAGCCAAAGTTAATTCTGAAAATATTATGAGAAGATAAAATCCCAAAGCGTGACAATTCATTACCATCAGTAGCGTACTTAAAAGGATTCTCGAGATTCTTAGGATCATGCTTGCTGACATCCCAATGCCAAGAATTGTCCACTGTTACTGTTGCTGTAGGATGAACTGCTAAAGATGTGTCACTGACAAATTCTTTAAACTGATGCCTTTTATCCACTACTGATTGTTCCAGAATTTTCCCATTGCTTTTGTGTTTTAATTCTTCTAGCAGAGCCCGTGATTCTACATTGTCAATACCTTGAAAGTTCAAGTCAGAATCTCTTACATCTGGTAGTAGAAATTCTGAGGCTAAAGGCTTGTGCTCAACCGCGTTCTGAAGGGATGTTTTAGGAAACTGTTCTAGTGACATTACACTAGCTTTCGTATTTCTGTCAATATCCTCATCTGTCATTATAATATTCGTTTGTGCAGATTTGTTTTTTCTAATCTCTGTATCCAAAAACCTTATTTCATGTTCACTTATACGTGGGTTTGTAATGCCATTATTTTGTACCCGCTGCAGTTCCCCTGCTTTTGTAAATCCTATTGTCGGGCTATCTGCAAAACTCTGCTCTTGATCAGAAATAAATAGTTCCCTTGAAGATTGAAAATCTAAATTCTGATATGAGGTTTTTTCAAGGCCTTTAGAACTTGGGCCTTTTCTTTCCTTTTCAAGTTCCCCGTCTTTATGAATTTTGGAAACTTCACTGATAGGAGGAGGAATGTCGGAATCTTCAAGTCTCACATGTTCTACACTGCTCTGTTCTTGAGAAGTGATCATGCATTTTGTCACTTCAGGATGAAAATTATCTACAACAATTGACTCGATTAAGGCTGCAGGAGATGGGTGTTCAAGCATCTTCCCTGTTTCTGGTCCATATGCCAAAGATTGAAGGTCTTCTTTCTGACTGAGAATAGATCCTGTAGAATTTTCTGCATGGGACCACCCTTCACCACAAACAGAAGGGTGTGCCACATCATATAGCATATCTTGTTCGAAAATAGAAACTTTTTGTTTTGTATTGCCAGAAACTTGATGGCCTATTTGAAATAGTTTGTCTGCACATGAAGGCAATAAATTATATAGATTTTTCAAAAATAAGTCAAAACCTTTCCAATTTACTCTGATATTCTTCACCTCAACCAGCTATTTGAAAGATTAGAGGACAAGCTACTAATAATACTTTAACTTAAATCATTATTACTATTGAAAACTCAAAATTGTAATTGAGAATATAGTCATATCTAGGTCAGTGGCATGCCAATTAGGAAGCAACAATTTCATTTATCAGCCTGGTATCCTAGTAAAATCATTTCATTTGTCTAGCTACTGTTATTCGATGGCATTGATTTACTCAACTTCCTTTTAGGTGTAAGCATAAATAAGGGTTTCTTGTACATGATAGGCAAGGCTCAATCTAATAAGAAGTAGAAATATGGAGTTTATCTTAGAATAGTTTTAACTTTTCAATTATGCAAGTGAAAGAGTTTTGACTGATTTGGAAGTACAAACTACCATTATATGGAAAAAGTTGTTATCATAATATACTTTTTGCAATAATGTAATATAAGATGGATTTTCCAAAAAATGTAATAATAATAGAAAATGAAGAAATCCAAAGCCTGAAATAGAGGCTTGGCTTTTATGATTTCAGCTCCATTCCTAGCACAATACGGATATTTCCAGCACGAGTATGTATTTTAAATTATTATTTACTTATGGCAACAGTTATTGCTTGCAGTTTTATGACATGTTGATGTCATTAAGGGACAACCTCTTGGGTCAGCTACTAACAATTTCAGGGAACTGATGGCCCTAAATATTACTCTCCAAATTGCTAGAGAAAAGGAATTACAAATACGCATATTTATGGTGATTCTTATCAATCAACTGGATGAGAGGTGTGTTCTCAATGAAAAACTATACTTTTTTGCCACCTTTTCAAGACATCAAAAAATCTTCCAGCATATTCGCTCATCCCTCTTTCCCGCATGTTTACAGGGAGTAGAACCATGAAGCAGACAGACTCATGAAAGTTGAAGTGGAAATGGACAGAGGATCTTGAATTTTTTTTTAAAAGACTCTGGAAGGCTCCATAGAATATTTTCACACACACGGCTTCAAATCTAATTAGAGACTAACTATGGATGTTTTCTCTTTTTTGCACAGGAAACCCTACAGTTATGAATTCCTATCAGCACTATTCTAACAATATTTTTTTTGATAAAAACAGTATATGATCTGATATTACAAGATCTTGGGCTGATATGATTTCTACAGGATGACCTCATCTCAAATATAGATGTTTTCTATCTTCTTAACATTTTTGATAATTGTTGATGTTCTCTTTTGCAAAACAGTTTGATCCCCCTGTTCTTTTATGAGGGAAATTTTGGGCCACAAGCCACAGGAATGACACAAGCATATGCAGTTGTAATTTTGTATATATAATAAAATCACTTGCTTCTTTCTTTGGAAAAAGAAAAAAAAATCATGAAGAGCCAACTAAGATCAAGGAATTGTTTTGCAAGTACCTGCAGACCATGTCATGGAGATACTTAGAAAGAAAAAACCTTTTGTAGTTCTCTGGTGGAGAATACTGCCATCATAAACAGATCTTTGCTCTTCATCACAAAATAGGATAACACATCCTGTTAACAGGGGAAAAAACTTCAGTGTTTGGCTACGGCAAGTGCCCAAGGAAAAATCTGTATCTTGGAAGTCAAATTACAGTTATTTTGCAAGTACTAGAAGACAAGATATCATTACATTATTCTGCTAGCCAGAATAGAGTTCATGAACGAACTAGGAAATCTAGAGTGACCATTTGAAGGATTATACCATAATCTCCTTATAGAGTTCTATGATGAGTTAGTTGGGCAAGTTACGTCTTTATCCCTTTTATCAAAGCAAATCTCAATCAATGGATGATCAGATTTCTTATGCATTAACTGGGACTTATTTCATGTTCATAATTTTAATTTGTATATACTAGAGAATTAATTAGTTCACCAAAGATCTTCCAAAACTATTTTCAAGGCAAGCATGTTGCACATGCATCTTTCTCCTCCTAAACTGAAAGTAAACCACTAACCATATTAGGTTTTCTCTAAAGGGAAGTTAAGATGCTAATAAATTTGATGCCATCATGGAAAAATACTTCAGATACCGCTTGAAGACAGTTTTTATGATCATGACAGTTTTTAAATTAGAATAAATAATTAATTGTCTTGGGTCCAAACCCACATCTTTGAGTCAAAACTCCAACTACTTGGGTAACTTGCCCAACCAACTCCTTTTGGTGGGTTTTCACCTCTCAAAAATTCCTTTGAGCTACCCAAATTCCAACATAGTCCACCAAGCAACAAGCAGGTAATGATTTTATCCCTTGGCCATATGGTCTCAAGCTTCCCCACTCTAGCTTCCTAGTGTCAATCCCCATATCTTGGCTTAGAACCCTACCCTAGAGAATTACCATGACTAGCCTCCTAGTGTAACTAGTGTGGTCAATTCTTAATATTTATTTACTTGGGTAGTTTTCTATAGTCTCTTTCATGGACAAGACATGTAAACATTACATGAGTTGGTGATCTCTATTTGACTCCTGGATTTGTTTGTGGAAGCTACATTTGCAGCCCTTTTTCTTATATTAAAGCCATATGTATATCATTCCTTTAATAGTTAAAGGAATCTGTATTTAAATATATATATATATATATATATATAAACTCCACTTCATAAACTGCTACCCCATTTGAAAACCTTCTTGAAATGTTTTTTTCTACCCCTACAACCATCAATACTCATAAAAGGAGACTGTAGGTAATTTATAATCCTAAGGATGATGGCGAAATCAATGAAGAATATGTGATTCTCCAGAATCCCTTATACAAAATTTTCCCATAGATGGAGAAGGGATTTACAGATATGGTAAGCCAAGGAATATAGTACTTTAGTAGACACATATTTATGACATCTCAATTCCTTCACTAATGAGAAGGTGAATGCAAATATTTTCAATGATCATGTTTAACAAATTGAACATGAGAATTTGGAATAGTTGGTGAAGCTGAAGGAAACCACATTTTATCTACTCTATAGTTCTCCATGCAAGTTAGTTGTCAGTGGTCGCTAGGAGAACTTCAACTAATTAATGATCGTCACCCACGCCTATTCATTGTTTCCAAATTGCAAAACTACACACATTGATTTGGGTAATGACCTCTGAATAACAGAGTGCTAAATTATAAGTACAAATTTATGTCTTTCCTTGAAGTTAAATCCCACAAATCCCTAAATCTACAAAGGAATGATACCAATTTGAAGATGGTCTTGAGGCAAACAGGTTGGGCTGCAAACTCTGCCCGAACAACAACCTGAGGTACATTCTGCTTGCATCAAATGTAACTAAGAAATAGGATCTGGACTCTTTCTAACTTCTCCCAATCAACTTGAGTCTTGAAATAAAATTCCATACATTTACTACCTTATTAGTTATACAACCTGTAATAAGGCATGTTCGTAAGAACAAATCAGTGAATCTTTTATATCCTTTTTCAGTATAGGAAAGTTCTGAAAGATAGTAAACAATACAAATCCACTTCCTTTTATCTATGATATATCAAATCCAAAGGGTATCAACAAATAAATTCTTAATCCTAAAAGGTACTAAATGTGTAAAACAAGCATATTCTATTATGCAACCCAAGTGACCAATTTAAATATGATGAGTGTGCCAATGATTTCTACCAATCATAATATGGCAATATTTCATGTAAAATTTCTATTATTGGCCAGTGCAATATCTAACACCCATTATTATGTAAAATTAGTACATCTTGCTCATAATTTTTTTTTCATTAACAAGCATGTAAGCAACTTGTATTTCTAGTTGTATAACTTCATCTTTACTATATGCAAGATAATCTCAATAGTGGAAGTAAAGAGGAAATGTTCCTGGGTTACAAATCCATATTTTTGCCTTGTCCATTTAAGTTGAAATTGCTAAATATTGACACTCTTTGTAAGCACTTTACCATCTTGTGGATCATAGAATATCTCAATCAGAATTATAATGCACCTTATATCTTTGAACATTGTATAAAAACCTTGGAAATAAAAGCTATGAAGCAGACCCACCAATGATTCAAAACAAATGAACGTATATACAAAATTGGCAATTTGTACCAAAAATATGATTATACAAGTTGTATCCAACAAGGTTTCTGTATTCAAGCAAAGCTACGAAAGAGTAATGCTCAGAGTACTTACCAATATGCTTGACAATGGCAGCGGCTTTAAGCCCAATTGTTGTTAAACCTGTAGACATTGTTGTTCCTTTTATTTTGCAAACCTTTCATTGAAGTCAGAAATCAATACCTAGAATCCAAGTTGATACTTGCCCTCAAATTGTTGGTGTATTTGTGGGGATGCTTAAGACCATTTCCATTAGCGACATTCATCCACATTGCCTCTGTTTTATTGCTTGGTTTATTGTTGTCACTATAAATCAAGGGATAACTAAGTATTTTTACTTCGATACTTGCAATCAAATTGTTGTTGTATTTGTGGGGATGCTTAAGGCCATTTCCATTAGTGACAGTCATCCACATTGGCCTTTTTTTATTGCTTGGTTTAGTGGGAAATACCTTGCTAGTAGTAGTAACCAGTTTACCTTGCCTCAAACAAGAGCACATTCGACGAAGGACACACCCGCACTGTAGATTTGAACTCACGTCAAACTTTTGCTTCCACATTTACCCAAGTTTAAATGTTTATGACTCAGTTACTCAAAATTTATCTTAAGAAACTGCTGAAATGAATTACAGTCAATGCTTAATAAGCAGATAATGAATCACCAATGGAGGAGGTATCTGCAGGGATGGCTGCAGGTAATGACTATATTAAGGGCTACACTAAGCAGTCTACAACACCTCCATTGCCAGCTCAACCTTTGCAATATATGCAAAATTTCAAATCTCATATTGTTGGGCCTGGACCTCCGATGAAAAGCTTTTAGATTTTTCTACATATTATCAAATTTATCCTAGAATTCCTCTTTAATAGCTCAGTTGAGGACCTAATTGAATGACAAGAGATGACATGGCACATTTAGGTAATACGTGAATGGGGAAGATGATCTAGAGAGCTAGCCACTAATTGGAGTAACCGAGAGACCTTTGAGAGTCAACACTGAGCATGCCCTAAGAGACTGAATGAGGTAAATGACCTCCGAAGAACAGAGTGCTAACTTCTAAGTACAAATTTATGTCTTTCCTTGAAGCTAAATCCCACAAATCCCTAAATCTGCACAGGAATGATACCAATTTGAAGATGGTCTTGAGGCAAATAGGTTGGGCTGCAAACTCTGCCCGAACAACAACCTCAGGTACATTTTGCTTGCATCAAATGTACCTAAGAAATAGGATCTGGACTCTTTCTTACTTCTCCCAATCAACTTGAGTCTTGAAATAAAATTCAATACATTTACTACCTTATTAGTTATACAGTACTACTGAAAAAATCAATAACAACCTCTAATAAGGCATGTTCGTAAGAACAAATCAGTGAATCTTTTATATCCTTTTCCAGTATAGGTAATTTCAGAAAGATAGTAAACAATACAAATCCATTTCGTTTTATCTATGATATATCAAATCCAAAGGGTATCAACCAACAAATTCTTAGTCCTAAAAGTACTAAATATAGAGAGCAACTGAGCCAGAGTCAAAGAATGACTTCCACCACCACTGCCAATCCTCCACACATAGGTGCATGTATGTAAGAACCACGGAGACTCAGCACACACAATAAGAAGTAGGACAAGCACAACAAATAGGAAACCAAAAACATAACAAAACCTTCCCAGACAGATGTTAGACATGATGAAGAAGAGCTCAATGAAAAGGGTCCCAAAAGGCAAGGTACCTGCTCGCAAGACAAAGGACAAGAAGCCATGAGGGGGATCTGGTTATTTATTATGTAACAGCAATGAAAGTGGTGAAAGTTGTCCTTGAGGTAAGAATGTAAGTAAGAGCAACCCTGAAATGAAAACGTCACTGCTAATTTGATGATATATGCAACAAATTTCACTCACCAACATAAGAAAATCGAGCAACCAAGCGAAGATATAGTCCTGGTGGTAACCTAAATTTGTTTACCAGCACTCTTTCTAGCCCATCGTATACTGGCATAGCAAAAACCTGCAATTTTACAAGGCAATATCAAAAGCACAAACCTTGACATGGAAACATAAATGACTGTTTGTGGTTGGTAAGAAGTAAACTGTTTGATTGAATGGTGCAAATTAATTAAGAGTCAAGTTATTGGAGTTGGTATAAAATGTACTAGAGTGCTAGCAATAATTTCAACAACTAGAAAAATACCTGATAGCTTCCAATAACATGTATTCCCACCATCATATTTGCTGCTACAATGAGCCAATCTGGTTTTTTTAGTGTCAAGAGTAAATTGGCAGAAACAGTCTGACCGAAGGCCCAGTAACCCACTATAGCTACTGGGAAGTAACAGAGAGCAACAATAATATATGCAAACATAACACTCCGCCACATGGGGATCTTAGATGGCCTTTCTGGTGATGAAGGAATGGTAGCTTGGATCTCCAGAGCAACATTATGTCCATAATATGCAAATCCAATTACTCCCAAGGAATTAAGAACACGAAACACTGCGGTGGCTGGTGTTTCATGTAAATACGCATAGCTTACATCCTCCACTCTACCATGATAAACGCAGGCTACCCAAGCAATGGTGGAGTAGCTACACAAGATCCAGATGAACAAAGTCAAAATTGGATTCCTGTTCATTCCCACCATACTTCTAAAGAATCCAATACTTATATCAATAAATGATATTTGACATTTAAAAAACATATGAATGTCAAAGAAAAACATGGAATGAGTTTACAAGCTATTTCCATCCCTAAGTCTAGTCCTTTAAATTTTTGGACAAGCTAAATACTCGCCCTCTTTGAGATTTTGGAATAGTATGTGTCTCTAATGATAGTAAAGAGTATATCACAAATTAGGTATAAACAAATAATAATACAGGTTGTAGTACTAGGGATACCAACTTTTTTTCAGAAAGAAAAAAACGTTGTTTGTATTAACAGTGCATACATCGAAACATTACATTCCATCATGGGCTGATGAGAAGAAACTGGTCGAACACATCAATCCCTAGTGACAACTTCTAAGGAAGAAAGGTGTCATGGCAGATAGATAGTAATGACCAAACATCACTGGGGAGTAATCACCCAGAAAAAATTACGAGTCCAGCGAAGGGCACACAAAAATGGCCACTCTATTAAAAGAGAGGAATAGAAGCGGACAGTTGCTGAACTCTTCAATAACATGTGATATGGAAAAAGGATCAAAGTAAAAATCTAGCTCACTTGTTAAAAACTTCGATGGCCCTGTGAGAAAGAGATAAGCACTGCAACATTGAGATCAAAGATTGTTAATGTAAAACTGTATGAAATATAAATAGTTATCTGGATCTCTTATATTCCTTCGACTAGATCAATGAGAAAAATCAATTTCAGGCTCGCTTGACAAAACAGCTACTGGCGTTGAATAATTTTCAGGCTCGCTTGACCGCTCCTTAAGATGTAATGAAGGCATCATATATCCAGAATGTAAATATAAAATTGTGTATAACAGGAACATTCGGGAACACAACATATCTGGCTCGCTTGATAGATCAGCAAATGTAGTTGTATGTTAATCAGATACGCATGAGAACTCCAATTTCTATGTTGAAAGGCCAATCATGTGTGACCGAAAACCGGTTCGACTAAAGCCGGCTCCCAGATACCGAAATGACTGGAGCAATGTAATATATCAGGCTCGCTTGAGAGCCAACTGTTCAAATAATATTAAAACCAGGCTCGCTTGACAGCATGAAATGATGATTGAAAGGCATAAGTAGCATGATTAAAGAGACTGTGAACAAGGAAATCCGAACCCGTTGTCATCTTTACCCTGAGCGATAAACTTCAAAACTGAGAAAATAGGTAATAAATATCCCATTACAGAGTGACATGAACAGCCATCAGGCTCGCTTGATGAGCTGATTATCTGGCTCGCTTGAGTGGTGTAGGAAAACGTCGAAGGAATAAGAGTCAAACAAAACTATAATGATTAGCAAAAAAGAAAAATCCAAACCATGGATGTATTTAATTACCGACTGTCATGGGATATGGATAGATGTCTCCCATTTGCATACGCCATCCCTGTATTGAACCACCTGTATGGCACCAAACTCGGAAATTAAACCAATTTTTGACAGACCATCTGCCCTCATATTCATTTCTCTGAAAATGTGGGATAATGTAGGGGAGCCAAGTATATGCCAAAGATGTCGAATTCTGCTGATCCATCCCTGTAGATCTGGTGATTGTATATGTAATCTACCCATGATACTGCCAATGACCAAAGTCGAGTCTCCATATATATGAACATCTGATAATTCCATATTAACAGCTACATAAAGCCCGCCCCATAGTGCCATCAATTCAACCTTGTTGTTGGTACCCGAGCCACCATTCCAGTGTAAGTGAATTCTTTCTCTGCCAGAGATTTTTATCTAGGCTCCACAACCCATAATCCCGTCTTTGCAAGCACCATCAAAATAAACAGCTGGTAATCCAACCTCATGTGGTCGGATCCTTCGGGAGCCATCAATTGTTATGTTTTGTTTGATTGGAAGATCATGAATCCTACGTATAATGGCACAATAGATGTGTGGTAAATTGAATGGGTGGCCATCAAATATGAGCCGATTCGTGGCATTCCAAACTTCCCATATTAAAATGAAAGGCAATGATCGAAATCTACTGTTCAGTGAATCCCATTCCTGTGCGGCGGTTATGAAATCATGTGGATCCCATGCCAGGTTGATGAAATGAACAGAGAATAGTATCCATAGCTGTTTTACCATAGGACATAGCATGAATAGATTCGTGGTAGACTCCTCAGCACAACCACAGAGGGCGCATCTACTAGGTCCCAACATTCCTTTCTTCATCAGATTATTCCAGGATAGAATTCTATCTTTCCAAACAAGCCACCCAAAAAGGACAATCTTCGTTGGCAGATGCCGCTTCCAGTATGTGGCGAAAACACGGGTGTATTGTTCAGAATTTACCTGGGAGTTTATTCTGTGGTATATATCATGCACAATAGGCATATTCCCCACTATTGGCCCGTCCCAGACAATACAGTCGCCGCCAGTCGCGCGACATACGCCAGCAGCCCGCAAGGATTGTGCCACTAGCCCCCATTCAAAGGCGTCATCTCCATGTATGTCCATTTGGGTTGCGTTTTTAAAAATGGGGGCGCTAAATGACCAATAATAAATTGTTTGAGACAGGTAGTTGATGCCTCTGTGCGCCAATCTGTGGATGAGACGGGCAGATAATTTAGTGTGTCTGTCGAAGCCTTGCATATTAATGTCCCCCAATGGTATTCTACTCCCATCCTGGAAGAGCCAAGTTAATCTATCAGCTGTATGACTCAGAATTTTCTTAAAACTTGCCCATATAAACGAGAAGCTCACTGGAATATAGAAAACGTTACAGAGAAGATTATGAAGGGTATCACCTTCCAGGTATTTGAATTTAATAATCTCTGACCAGATGCCTGTGCCATTTATTGCTCGCCAAAATGATTTGATGAGTAGGGCCATGTTAAAAATCCCGGTATCCAGAATGCCCCATCCATCATGCTCCTTGGGCCTGCTCAAGATTTCAAGTCTGACTAAATGGAATTTTTTAGTGTTTGCAGATCCCTTCCATAGAAATCGAGCTATAATTTTGTTGATATCAGCCACAATATTTGCGGGCAAATAAAATAAATGACCCCAATAAACCAGAAGTTGGGATAACACCGCCTGGACCATGATGTATCTACCGCCCATGGAGAGTTATCTGTGAGTCCATTGAGTGATTTTACTTCTGAAACGCTCAAGCAACCAGAGCCAATCCGAACGCTTGTACCTGCATGGTTTAATGTTATATCCCAGATATTTCAAACCCCCGGAGAGATTTTGAATTCCAACTCCGAGAAAATCAGCAATGAAACTAATCTCGTCGATATCACCGAACTCGTATAATAAGAAGGACTTAGCCTTGTTGATGCACAAGCCTGTTGCCGCAGCAAACCTGTTAAGAAGAAAGAGAATATAAAACCAGTGATTCCTTTTAAGAATCCCAAACAGCAGCATATCATCTACGAATAATGAATGGGAGATAGTGATGGATTCTGTGAAATGAAAACCGGTGACATATCCGTTCTGAGTGGCCATTTTCATCAGCTGACTGAAACCGTCCATGATTAAAATGAATATAAGTGGGGACAATGCACAGCCTTGTCGAAGTCCCCAACCCGCCTCAAAGAAAGACGTAGGCAGGCCATTCACAATCACAGCATATCGAACAGTGGTTATGCAGGACATGATCCAGCGGATAATCCTGAGTGGCGGCCCAATCTTCAAAAGGACCAAGCGGATGTAAGACCAGTGGAGAGTATCATAAGCCTTTTACAAGTCCACCTTCATAATCATTGTCTCTCTTTTCTCGAAATGTATGGAATGGAGGATCTCTTGGGCGACCGCGATAGCATCATGAATGGACCTGCCAGGAAGAAAACCATACTGCTCTGGAGATATATGTTTTGATAGAGCCTGTTTCAATCTGTTCGCAATTAGTTTGGATGTGATCTTATATAGAAAATTACATAGAGCTATAGGGCGGAATTCTCCAAAAGTAGTGGGGTTGTCATTTTTTGGAATTAGAGCAATAAATGTAGAATTTAAATTTGATGGAATATGACCAGAAGTTCTGAATAGTTCCACCATTTCTGTCAGCTCGGCCCCCATTATGTCAAAGAAGAAAATGAAGAATTCAGAGGTCCATCCGTCAGGACCTGGGCACTTGTCATGAGGGAGAGATTTTAGCACACCTTCAACCTCTTCTGATGTGATGTGTTTGTCCAGCGATATAATATCAGCCTCCTCATAGATTATGCGTACATTATCAATAACCCATCGTTGGCAGGTGTCATCAATCTGTTGATCCTATTGATAGAAAGATTTAAAATGAGAATGTGCAGCCTCCTGAATGTTCAGCGTAGAAGTAGCGAAACTGCCATCATCTTTTTGAATCCGCCATATTGTATTGCAACTTCTACGATCGCTGGCACATTTGTGAAAAAAATTTGAGTTGCGATCTCCATCTTTTAGCCACCTGTTCCTGCTCCAATTTCCAGGAAGTCTCTTCAATATTAAGGATTTCTTTTTCCCTGTCAGCCAAGGTCTTGAGCGTTTCATAAGCTTGAATGTCCGGGGCACAGTCCTTGAAGCTCATATAAATCGATTTCATATCATGCTGAATCGCAATCAATTCAGCCTTGAGGGCCCTTTTCTTGTTGATCTCCCACCTCTTAGTCTCTTGTTTCAGCAACTGCAATTTATGATGGAAGAGATTCCATCCGCCCAACCCTATCGGCTTCGAAGCCTATGACCATGTAGACTGTATGAGCTGTACAAATTCTTTGTCTGCCAGCCAGGCTCTGTTGAACTTGAAGTGTAGCCCCGAAGGTCTGTCTCCCACCCGCCAGGACAATAAGATCGGCATATGATTAGATATTTGGGAAATCAACACCTCAGTTCTGGGCAAGCCTAATGAGATTATAAGATTGTCTTTAACCATAGCACGGTCGAGCCTTTTACCAATGAACTCTGAGCCTATTCTTTTGTTTGTCCATGTTGGGATGATCGGCATAGGACGGATGTCCACCATATTGAATTCCGTGAATAATTCATGAAGAAAATCCGCTAGTCCATCACCCCTAGCCCTGTCACCCCATATTTCATTCAGATTCATGGTCGAATTAAAGTCGCCCATAACAATCAAGTTCCTTAAATATAGAATCACTGAAAATTTAAATTTGTTCCAGAAGACGAGTCTGTGTTGATACGGGGCATATAGATTGACAATATTCAGGGTTCCTGCGAAACCCTGAATATGACCAGTCAATAAGATCCCGCCATAAAATTTATAAGCCTTAAATTTCCCCCAAATTGGATCCCAGAGGGCGATGAGTCCACCTGAGTGTCCCACTGCATCAACAGCAACGGCACTCCAACCTTTACAGATACTAAGAAAAGTGTTAATGGCCTTGATGCGATTACTGAGAGTCTCCTGGCATAATATGATACAAGGTTCCCCTGATTTGATAATGTTTCTTAGGCGATGTTGTTTGGAGGCATCGCCCAACCCCCGGATATTCATTGAAAGGAAATGAGTCATTTAGAAATCCCGACGGGTAGACTTGCTCTAAGCGCCCGGATATCTTGATTGATGTCATCAGACTCAGCTATTGGAATGTTAGTAAAATTATCCTGTTCATCTGGGGCATGCGACAGAGCTCTAGGCGGGATCCTAGGATGACGAGAACATTTGTTCCTTTTTTTTCGAAGGGTGACGTTGGAACTTTTAGATGGAGAGATGACTGTATCAGGAGATGCAATGAGATTTTCGAAGACCGTGAGGGCAGCTAGATCCAGTTTTGGGTCGCCTAATAGCGTTTCGATATCAGTTCCAACCGAATTATGCAGGGAGGATGTTTCGGCTTGGTCATCAGCAGAGGACATAATGAGGAGAGGGTTTTTTGTGACATCAACATGCACGACAGACGATTCCCCTATGTGATACTGTGAGGATGAAAAAAGAGGAGGTTTCGCAGACTCACCAGTGGTTAAAGGATCATGAGTTGAATTTTCATGTCGCTCGGATGGGCCAGACTCATGTAAATTTGATGGGGGAGAAAGGTCGACCACCCGCCCAAGTCCAACACCCCTCACATCATCCCGACAATGTATAGAATTTTGATCATTATCCTTAACAGATATGTCCAGAGCCGTATGGCATTGAGCCAACCCCGACCCAGTATGAGAATTGTCCACATGGAAAACATCCGAGACAACATCCCGATAATGTAAAGAAGCTGGATCATCCACCTTATCAGAAATGTCCAGTACAGGATGAAAAATATCCCGCCCCCCCCCCATCAACAACCAATAAAGTACTATCACTCGGATCATTGGCTGAAACATATTCATCCCCCTCATCAGAAGAAATAGGACAGGAGTTACCTGTGCTGTGGATGCCTGGATTACCTGATGCAGTATGTTTGTAATGATCACGCTCCTTATTTTTCCCTTTTTTGCCAAGTTTGTGACGTAGAGGACAGTGATCACGAAGATGTCCAGTCCGATGACAAATGAGACATCGAAATGGGATACCCCAGTAATCGATGCACTGTTTGTGTCGTCTCTGATTCCATAAAAGGTCCACATCTCCTGGTAGACCGCCTGCAAAATCCACCTCGACTAATAGCCAAGCAATCCTTTTGTCGCTGGCCCCGACAATACCTGGATCAATGTATTTGGTGCTGCCAATAGAGTTTCCGATGGCTCTGAGGGCCTTATGAGTCCAAAACTCCAGGGGAAGCCCAGGGAGCTTGACCCGAACGCTACGGCTCTTAGGTGCTTCCATTACTGGGTTAAAACCCAAATACCACGAGATAAGTTGCATGTAACAACGACCTCTGACCCAGGTGCGGCTCATGACCTTAAAGATATCTCTTTCATCCATAAAATGGATGCTAAACCAACAGTTAAGGAGCATACTGACTCGAGGAGCATATCCAATGTAGGGGATCCATACCTATCGTACCCATTCATCCATATCTATATTCTCTCCATCAGGGAACATCCATCTTCCGATCAAAACTCTCTTTTGTAAGCTAGCCACCCTGCGGCATAAGTCATTGTGATCCAATTGTATCTCCTTTATCACCAAATTGTGTTTGTAGAATGCTTTCTTTCTATTTCTACATCCTGTTTGCTTCTTAATATCAATCCGATCGGCAACATCCAGTAGGGCATTCCCCTCCGATGATGGTGGCGCATGACAGACCTGTAGGATTATCATATTATCAACCGCATTATCACAACCATATAACTTTTCAGCATCCATGGTGGCACTAATGAGAGCATCATGAGCTGAGGTGTCGGAATCAAGACCCAGCTTGGATCCATTTGTCAAATTCCCTTGATCTGTCATGTCCATGTCAGGCAGGGACCAGAAATAATGAAACCACTCCCCAGGTCACCGCCAAATGGATAAAAAACCAGCTGTGGCCTCGTATGAAACACCAGTATCTGTAAGATCTGATGGCCAGGTAAAAACAGACCAGAATAGGATTAAAGGACACTGACCATGACAACAGGTCACTTGCACCAGCTATGAAAGATCCAAGGAAAGATTAAATGTTACAACTTCCCAGAAAGGCAGAAGATATGATATAGATGAAGTACAAATATCGCCTGATAAGAGGGAATAAAATATTGTATCCCATCTCGGGCCTCCAAACCCACCAGCTGCCAGATGCTGTGAGATCATACCTACTTCCGAATATAGAGACCCGAATGAAGCCTGGAGATCATGGAGATAAAGTTAAAAAGGCACCATCCCAAGGGCACTGTAATAAAGATATCCGTAGTCAGTGAATGCGATGGAGCAGATATCTTTGTGGGAAATTAATCAGAGATGCATTGGGGATAGCCAATAAAATATCAGCCGCCCATGGAGCAAAACCAAATCCGATAAGATTTGAATTGGACAAATGCACTAACTGCGGCAGTTAGATGCACCAACGAAACAGTGTGAATTTATTGAGCAATTCCGGCAGCCGGAAAACAAGTATTCTGAGATTGTTAACGAGAAAACCAGAAATGCCGAAGCAGAGCTAAGCAAGGTCTATACGTGACAGCAACAACAACACAAATAGCCGGGGCAAATCCACCATCTACCACAGAATCTAAAACTGTAGCTTTTGCATGGCTTTGAAATATTAAGAGAATCAACCCACATCCTCCAACGACAATACCATTTGTGAAATCCAGCAAAAGTCTATGAATTAGATGAGAAATCAGATGGAGTACAGGAATCAACTGAGTTTTCGATCATTCGAGAAACACAGTGACATAAGGGCCGACAGAATAATGTAGGCAACGAATGATAGAATTATGATAAGGCAAATCTCCACCTCTTCAGAAAATGACATAGATCTCAGCGTACACTAATGAGCTGGGGGGGTCCTTATAAGGAGAACAATAGTAGACTGCTACAAGGGAGGCCAGGGTGGTTCCAGATCATACAAACATGTAAAATGGAAAGACATAATCCATCTTCAGATAATATCTCACACCGTATCCAAATGCTCGGGAACGTAAGGAGACAGTGGCCACACCAAAATCAATCGGAGAGATCTATAGAGTCTTTGATAAACCCATAAGCGTCAAGACTCATAATTGGTAGAAATGGAAACATGGGGATAAATACACAGAAATGGAAACTAAGAAAAAGAGTCTGGACCAGTGACTGCATTCCCCAGTATTTTGCCCAATGAAACACCTCATAATGTCAGTGAGCAACGACACACGACCATCTTCTTAATCAAAGCCTAAGTTTTGCATACCTGTGCTAGTGTAAGAAATCAGAGAAAAGCTCTCTGACCTCTGTCATCCGTGAGCAAGACCTTTTTCATGGTGGCTTGGATATTGAGACTGCTGGCCCATTGCTGCGCTCTCCCTTCTATATCGGAGTTACAATTACTCCAACCAGAGCAGAGCAAGCGAAGAGCAAATCATATATCTTACCCAAGCTCGGGAACTGGCTGGGACGATCCAGACTAGTCTGCAATAGCGAAATTCAGTTTCGGCTCTTAGCATTTAAACGTCTTATTCCTATTACAGTCTACGGAAATAGAAACTAATAGACTCCTATCGATGAAATTGCAGAATGCATACCATAGAAACATAAGTGTTGCAGCCAATGAGATCCCTGCCACAGAACTCAGATTGGGTAATAGTGCTAAAAGGTAGTGAATACAACTGAAAATGAGGATCCAGTAAGACTGCCTCAGTGGTTTACAACTTCTGCACACTGTTTCGTGAAATTTCTTTAATGATTGTCCACCAGTAACCATATAAACTATGTTCACACCAACTTCAACCATCAAATTCGGGGGAACAATAATCCATAGGCCAACCTTCTCTCCAAACGCATGCTGTGCTAACTCGTGATATCCATCGAAGCACTTTCCTGGGACGATTTCATGCATCTCTACCAGCTGCCAGAGTGTAAATAAGGTAACCAACCAAGAATGCACATGTATCAGAATACCTAGACCCCTACACATGAAAAGACTTCATAATATTACCGGATATTGTATGGCTTCACCTCCGGTCCCAAAAAAAATCCACCCAAAACCCTCCATTGCCCTGTAAATCTGGGCGTATGCAATCCAAAACCCCCGTAAATCTCCATTGCCCTGTAAATCTGGGGCATATTCAACCCAAAACCACTGTAAATCTGGAGCATATGCAACCCAAAACCATTATAAATCTGAAGCATATGCAACCCAAAACCAGCATCGATCAGCGTAAATCTGAAGCATACGCAACCCAAAACCAGCATCATCGGGGCGAATGCAAATCCAGAGCCCTCCAACTTGGTAAATCGGGGGCGAATACAACCCCATAAAATCACAGACCGTGAATGGAAGGCGAATCCGACAATTTATGTTTTATCCGCACTTATTTTTTTTGGCTAAACTATAATAATTATTTATTTTTAAAATAATTTTAGGGCTATTTATACAAAACTATACAAAATAGATTTTATATAAAAAATCCGCCTCTCTAAAATCTAAAACCCCTTAAATTTCACCCTTGGGCTAAAATTCGCCCCTAAAATTTTCCGTGAACTTAAGCCTTTGATCGTCTCCTTGTAAATGGATCATCCTACACACTATGTTTTTCATGCTCCCAGTCATGTTCATGCTCACCCTGTTGGTTCACTACTACGGTCTCCTCACTCAAGTCTCCCTGAATGTCTTCTCCCTAGACTTCTCAACCCGTGGAGACAATCTATTTTTCATCCTCTTTGTTTATCAAATATGGATGCACTGGTATATTTGTTTTCTCATATTCTTCGTGAAGGTTCCCATCGAAATCTATAGACTTAGATGTACAAGATTTGACCTCATTAATTCCATTAAGAATAATTTCCTCCTTTCATTCTCCATGCACTTCTAAGTGCTTTTCATGTTGGCTAATTTTTATCGGCTTATCCTACAAGTCTCTTTGAATAACATCATTTTTTTGCTCACCATCTAGATTTGACTACTCAGATTCTTCATGTGTGCTTTCCTGAAAATCAATGGACCCAACTATAGAAGAATCCAAATTATCAGAAGGAATCTCATCCTATTCTTCCCTCGTTGTCTCCCTCATCTTACCTAGACATCAATGGTTAGATTCCCAAGGTCCCTTGTCGATAAAGTATAATTTTTTTTTATTTTTTATCTTAGCTCATTCTTGTTGCTGGTTTTACTCCCTTTAATCTTGCTTTCTCCATCAATCCTTTTCACCTCCCTTCTAAGAAGTTCTATGTTCTAATTGACCAACCTCTCAACTAATTCATAGGTAGTTGGTGATACACTAATTTTATTTCTCCAAATGGACAAGAATTTGGATCTTAGTGTTTTGAAGATGTCAACATCTCCACCTAAGAATAGGAACACAATATTTTTCATGCTTTTTTTGATGTTGTCGAGCTATGAGATTTTGTAATCCTGGTGCAAAAGCACTAGAGCATCTGAGAGATTAAGTTATCACATTCAAGAGCCAACATGAATGTTCCAAAGCTCAATTTTTCCATGAATTCAAAAAAAATTCACGTCTTCTTAAAGGTAGGAAGCATGATGTTGTCTAACCCTTGAATGGTTTCTACTATCAACTATAATGCCTCCGTCATGATATCTTTATTTTAAGGTGGTAGTGGTGATGTTAAATCTATGATCTTGTTGAGATAGGAGGTGACTATGAACCTAACCTCCTCACAATGATATTACAAGACTTTGGGTTGTATCAAAGTAAGCATGGATGACTTGAGAGACCAATTGAGTTTCTTCCATTCTGGTTATTCCACCTAGGATAAACAGGTTTCTAATTCCTCCAACTTATGAAGGACTATTATTGACTTTGTTTGTTGCAACTCGGATCGAGTTATGAAGAGCTTAGTCCCTTTTCCCTATCCTTCCCATGGATGCTTCTGTTGCAGTATGGCAGAGACTCTTTTCGAGAAAGGTTTGCTTCCCTTACTTTTTATTTGGTCTGTGGAAGTATCACTACCTAAAGGATCCCATAGTTTCTCTAATTCATCAAGAAGTTTCTTGGCATTTTCTAGAGACAGTTCATCCCACATACTAGATATTGTACAAAACCAAAACGGGAAAATATGCAAGAATACTGTGATATCCGGTAGGTAAGATATTTTCCCAACAAATTAAAAAAACCACAAATAGAATACCCCTAAAGGAAAACTTTATATATATATATATATATATATATATATATATATATGAGTTTTGCATGGTATCTAGCGCCCAACGTATTGGTTCCTCATCTCAATTGGTGTAATGCTCGTTCCAATGCCTATGTCATGGAAGGTCCTGCACATGGTTCAATGTCTCAATCATTGGAATGGTCGCCTAGTTCCAGTGTTAGAACAACAACCTCGCCCTGGAATTTTTTTCAGTCTAGATGTATAGCTTCTCGGCCTAGACTGCTACATGACGGTTGTCGCATAGTATGATCGGCCAAATATATGACCTGGTGCGAATGCGCATAGCTATACTATCAACACCTATGGGCACTTTGTGCGATGCTCCATGGTCTTGGAGTGTTGGATCAATCAAAAAATGCCTGCACAATGGCCCCACAACTTTAGATTTCTACCTATCGGCTTTAGCAACCTTCCAAATGTCAGCTCGTCCCTCATGGCTGTGTGATGGGCTTGACTGGACCCTCGGCCTCCAATACCTACATGTCCATGAAACAACTATGGGATGATTTTGTGGTATGGCTTCTCGACTACAAAAAAATTCCCTACAATAACGATGCTTCCACAACAACAGAATTCACCTGCAATTCAATCTTGTCGTTGGTCAATGTTCGATTTGGACAACGTGAATACAAGGAATTGACCCACCATAAGAAAAAATACTCGTCTTTGACTTCATTGTCCTGCAAATATCTAATTGTTTGACGCAGTGACAATAAGATATTCACACTAGAGAAATCACAAGCACTATTAGAAAATTTAAAAAAAACATAGAAACGGACTAAATAATAGGCAGTGGAAAGAATGTACATTTTATCAAGACAACACCATCAAAGTGTAGTTGACAAAATCCTGCAAAAAAATTTCGAGACTGCTTGGGGGGGATTTCAATCCATTTAATCAAACCATGAACGTGGAGATCCTATCCCCTTCCTTACAGACGCCACATTACCTAAATCGGGCCTCATTGGTCCATGTTCATGTGGTTCGACTCTTAAACGTATCCCCTACACTCTCAAGGTACCCACGGTCAACAATTTATGACAATAGTGAGACCGACAATGAAGAATCAAGCTTCCTACAAAATTTGGGACTTTGCAAAGAACGAGAATTGACTGCCACTAACATGGAAGCTTGGCCCTAATTCATTCAACCTTGCAATTAACATGGAATCTTGGCCCTAATTCACTCGACTTTGCAATTAACCCTTTGGTCGAAATATTTTGGCCTTTTACGACCTCTTCAATAATGAGATATTTTCACGGTCCTTCACAATAATACTCCTTGTTCGCATAAAACATAAGATAATGCATCCAAATTAAATGGGTTGTATGTTTGTCAATAACCCAGGATTTTTTTTTATTTTTTTTTTGGGCTCCTTTTGAATATATAGTTTTGGCCAAGTAAGAACCCTTCAATAAACAATTTGGCAAAAGTAATGTTTTCTCCTTCTTTTGCAATAAAATAATAATGCGTGAACCAATGCATAAAATTCCTCTTTCAATCAATTGAAAAATAAAATTAAATAGGGTGATACTGAATACCTCTTATGATGGACTCTTAAAATGGAAATTGCAGCTAGGGTGAGAATAAATCTCACCAAAGTTCCCTACATGAAACCCCTAAACAATCTTGTAAATAATTTGGAAATTATCAATAAAACTCTTAGGCTAGAAGGATGCACAACTTTGATATCATTATAAGATCTCAAAGAGGAAAAGTATGAAGAGATGTAGAATGCTATAATGTTCAATTTTAAATTATTGTTAAGAAAATATGACAATTTCACCAGATACCGAAATGAAACACAAAACATAAAAAAATTTAAAAATTGAAACCACTTATTTCTATTAATATTAGAGAAACGATACATGCGCATAAAAATAATAATGAAGCCCCTGCCAATGGAATGAATGGTTTCTCATGAAATGACTAAGCTAAAATACTGAAGCATGCTTGTGAACCCTAGATGAATCCACCAAACAAATTTCATTGTGGGTTTTTCATCCTGGGATCAAGATGGAAATGGGCACGCCAAGTTCTTGAAAAATACACAATAACATAGAACCATCGAGGATGATCCAAATGCCTTGCTTCTCTCCCCTTTTATAAGCTTGATGGAATCTATAGAAGTCTTTATTTTATTATTTTTCTCTAAAAATGGAAGGTAAATACCATGAGTAAATACTATGGGAAAACACCACTATAAATAACATGAGAAAATACTATTTTTGTAACCTGGCGGACACTAGTGCTAGAGGCCAAGCCAATATTAGAGGTCTATCTTGAACACATCAGAAAAAGGGAATATTACATGTTCTTCCAAGCTATGAAATTATTATATTGACCAGAAGAGTTGAAAAGAAAAAATATAGAATAGAGAAAAGAGTTAAACCAATGAGGGATTCATAGGCCATTTCTGGATGCAATCTAGTTAGTGAAGGTTAGACTAATCACTAGTTTAGACCTCTTGTGAAAACACTTTCTTGTTGTCCTTAGGGAGTGATTCATTTGTCTAACATTTATTATATGAACAAAACAAATTATGTTAAATATTTATTCAATATATTGAGGCACACCATCTTACCCATAGGAGAGGACAACGTAGTCCAAGTTGTCACTGATAATGCATCCAATTGTGTTTGTATCGGTGAGTTATTGATGGGACATTTACCTAATTTTTTTTGGGAAAATTTTACAACACATTGTCTTTATCTATCCCTTCATGACATTGGTAAAATATGTTGAGTCGAATTAAGTATATCTTAAACAAGAAAAATGGTCAAATTCATTCTTAAGCAATGATTGGGTTTGAATATATTTAGAAAATAGAAAATTAGAAATCCACTGAGACTCGATGGCACTAGGTTTTCCACCCATTTCATTACACTAAAAAGGATGGTAGAACAAAAATATGCATTAATATCATTTGTATGTAATTATGAGTGGGTGAAATATCCTTTATGAAGGTCAGAAGGAGGTAAACTAGTAGAGTAAGAAATCTTCAAAGAAATATTTTTGTCATGTGTAGAATTTTTTTTTTCTATTTGTGAGCCTATAGTACAAATATTGAGGATGGTAGATTCCAATGTTGCATGCATGGGTTTTGTATATGAGGGCATGGGGAGACTAAGAGAAAACATATCATTGATATGTAATAATTATAGTTTAAGATCTCAACTTATATGGGACATTGTCGACAAAAGGTGGTGTATGTTGCATAGGCCATTACATGCTACAGGGCATTTCTTAGCACCTAATTACTTTCATGTTCCTAAAGCTAGAGACATCATGAAGGAATTTTATAATTGTATAGAGATGATGTATCCTAATTGCTCAGATAAAATATTAGATACGAATAAAATCAATATCTTATAGGAAATGGATTAACCATGCTTTCACTACAACTAGGGCGATACGAGATGTGCAACATTTGAAATTCACCCCTGCTCAATGTCAGTTTCACCATGAATATGAGACTCCTCAATTCTAAATGTCTGAAATTAGGGTGTTGAGTCAAGTATGTAAGGAATCACAATAATTTATACCTTTTATGTATATTTGCAAATTATTACATGTAAATTATTGTACTAATATTAATATTATTTTCGTTCTGAAAAAATAGGTCACTAGTTAATTATCATGTGAGTAGTTGGAGCATTCATTAGTTCATCCATAGCAAGAAAAGAAACCATTTATGAGCTAGGAAATTGACATATTTGGCTAGAAGTCATTAAAATTTACAATTGTGGATGAAATATTTGGAGGAGAAGAGAACAACTTCTAAGATTGTATGAGAGGTTCCTCCTATTTTTAATGCATATAGTCCAACTTCACAAGCAACAATTTTACAGTTATTTTCCACATCTACACATCACATCAACGAGAATGATATCTTACTTAGAGATATTATAGAGGAGAGTCTTATTAATGATAATTCCTTGTGACTCAATACAATGATGTTGATGATGAAAATGGACATGAGATAACCTACACACCTTGAGATAGTTTTGGCCTTTCATTTATGATCATGACAACATTTTCATTTCTATCAACAATTTTGTATAAGCATTTATCTTGTAAGCTATGTTTTATTTTTTTGACATTTTATGATTGAATTTTTCTAGTTTGACATGTTATGATTCTTCATTAAATGACTAAGCTAAAATACGGAAGCATGCTTGTGAACCCTAGATGGATCCACCAAACAAATTTCATCATGGGTTTTTCACCCTGGAATCAAGAAGGAGTTGGGCATGCGAAGTTCTCGAAAAATACACAATAAGATAGAAAGATCCAGGATTATCCAAATGCCTTGCTTCTTTCCCCTTTTGTAATCTTCATGGAGTCTATAGAAGTCTCTATTTTATTAGTTTTCTCTAAAAAAGGAAGGTAAATACCATGAGTTAATACTATGGGAAAACACCACTATAAATACCATAAGCAAATACCATTCTTCTAACATGGAGGTCACCAATGCTAGAGGGCAAGCCAATGTTAAACGTCTATCTTGACCACATCAGAAAAATGGAATATTACATGTTCTTCTAAGCTATGAAAGTATTAGGACCAAAAGAGTTGAAAAGAGAAAATATAGAATAGCTAAAAGAGTTAAACCAATAAGGGATTCATAGGCCATTTTTGGATGCACTCTAGTTAGTAATGGTTAGACCAATAACTAGTTTAGACCTCTTGTGAACACACTTTCTTATTTTCCTTAGGGAGTGATTCATTTATCTACCATTGATTATATGAAAAAAACAAATTATGCTAAATATTTATTCAAGGTATTAAGGCACGCCATTTTACCCAGAGGAGAGGACAATGCAGTCCAAGCTTTCACTGATAATGCATCCAATTGAGTTTGTATTGGTGAGTTTTTGATGGGACATTTCCCTATGTTCTTCTAGATAAATTGTGCCACACATTGTATTTATCTATCTGTTCATGAGATTGGTAAAATAGGTTGGGTCAAAGTAAATATATATCAAACAACAAAAATGGCCAAATTATTTCTTAAAAATTTATTGAGTTTGAGTATATGTAGAAAATAGAAACCTAGAAATTGATCCAGGTGGATATCGGTGGCCACCCACCCATTCCATTTGGACCCGCACCACCAGTTCTTTCAGTTTTTTAGTTTCAAAACCATTTACTATTTTTAGCAGGTTTTTGTGTTCTAAACTTTCGGAGCTGTTTGGAGGCCCTAATGACCGAGGTGGATATTGGTGGTCACCAACCTATTCCATTTGAAATGCCACCATCAGTTCTTTCAATTTTTCAGTTGTAGCACAACTTACTATTTTTAGCAATTTTTTCGGGTCCTGGAATTCCAGAGTTGTTTTGAGGCCCTAAACGAAGTTTTTTGGGAAAAACCTGACCAACATGGGTCCATGGAATAATTTTTCTCACACCAAAAGTTGTACTCCTCAGATAGATATTTCTAACGAGGTATGATGCGCATCAAAGGAGATCGTATGCCAAAGTTATGTCCACGGAAGTTGAAGCACCAATTTACCTAAACGGGACGCATAGTCTTGGCGCTTCATCTCCTACGGTTATGTATTTTGATGTTTATGGTTTTGCATTATTTCTCAAGAATAAATAGGCCTTTGTGCCTCATTGTAATAGAGTTCAGAGGCATGTAGCCACCACATGTATTCTCAGAGATAAGCTACCATCGCGCTACCTAGTTTATTTCCATTCTGTCTATAAACATATTTCAGTTATTTGATATTAATGAAATGAAGTATTATTTCTGTTGCATATCTGTGTTTATGTCTATTTTCGTATTTTATTGCGTTCCTACATAAATCCAGATTAGTGGTATGAGAGCGGTGTGCTCTTTCTCTATTTTTCTTTGCATGTCCCCAATGCACTCAGGATATAAGGAGTTAGGGCTCAAACTGGTTGAACCCTTGCAAGATCAACCTTGCAAACCCTTACGTCCTCCCAAGGCGGAAGAAAAGAAATACAAGGGAGCATGAGATCCTATCAAAATATTGCTCGAGGAGGCCCTTGAGAAATAGAGGAATGCGATGATGGATAAATTTGCCCAGATCCTTCAATGAATGCCCACCTATGGCGCATCTGCATCCAACAGCCGCTCTGGAGGCGCCATTCCCTTCAAGGTACAGGAAAAATTTGACATTCCTGTATTTGAAGGAAAAATAGATGCAGAAACCATAAATAAATGGTTGAATTTTCTAGAAGGGTATTTCTCGGTCCATGATTTTTCCGACCGAGAAAAGATTATTTTTTCACTCCTCAAAGCCGCCCCCCATGTCAAATACTGGTGGGAAATCTACTATGAGCAAAAGGAAGAGGAGGAACCCTATCTGTTCTCGGCCACACCCACTTGGAATTCATTCCGATACAGCATTAAGGAACAATATTGCCCCGTGGGTAGATATGAGGACAAGTACATCCAATGGACCACGTTGCGGCAGGAAAGGGATCAAGATGTGCACGAATTGATGAATTGTTTCCATACCCTACGCAAAAAGTTGGGTATTAAAGATTCAGAGAGACATTTGGTGTTCAAGTACCATAGTTTTCTTCATAGACACGTTCAGGAGGAAATGGAGTTCCTCGAAATTACTTTGCTTCGCATGGCATATGGTTATGCCGCCAAGATCGAGCAAAAATTTAAGCAGAAGAAGCAAGACTTTGGATCCACGAATTCGAAGCCAGGGAAAGGTTCCCCCAGAACCATAGAATAGGGGGAAGAGCCAAAGTGGGATGACTCAGAACACCACCACAAATCCAAAGGACATGGGGAAGTGGTTTTAATTTCATAACAAGCCCACTCACAGCATAAACGAGTGTCGGGCCAAACCGTCATTGGTGGCCGAATTGAAGGCACTCGAATCAGATGCATGTTCTGATCCTAAGGTAGAACCAGACAAGGGAGATGACGAAGGGAAGAAGATCATTGATGTGGACCGCAGTGCCATTGTTGTCACCACGAAGCTCCAGACGGAGGACCCCGAGGGTCTAGAGGAGGGGGAGCACCTCTTCCATTTGCAGATGTGGGTGAAGATTTCTCCACTGCAATTTCTTATCGATAGCGGAAGGCAAAAGGACCTCATTTCAATAGAGATCGTGAATTGGCTCAACCTACTGACCATAGCACACCCGCCATCATATACCATTCGGTGGCTTCACCCAGGGAGAGATCTCCACGTCCACCAGCAGTGTCGCCTTCCATACAATATCAAGCCATTCATAGATTAGGTATTGTGTGATGTTTCTCCTCTTGATGGAGCTGATGTATTATTGGGCCAACCATACTTGTGGAGGCGAAATGATGTGTATGATTCTAGGCTTCGTGTTGTTATTATTACATTGGTAAATAACTTGTACAAGATACCGGAGATAGTACTGCCTCCTGCCATCTCTTTGGCTATTACAAAACAACGCAATAAGATTGTTTCCCAAACTAGAAAATTTACTTGCATTACCATTTGCCCACAAGGAAAGAAGAAGATTGTGGCAACAAACTTGAAATAGGGCTCCCCTGCGCAGCAACAGCATATGGACAAATTCGTGGAGGAATACGAAGACATTTTATCCTCAGCCACAGAGGTTCCTCTACACTGTCAGGAAAAGCTCTCCATCGATCTGAACCTCGGTGCACCATAGCCTGATATTTCCATACCTCATGAAATTACACAGACAGAATAAGCACATGTACTATTTGAGGAAGCCAAATTTAATGAACACATCTAGCACGTCTGCCAGAAGGTCCATGACATCCTCGACAAATCCAATACCAAGTTCAGTAGAATTTGTCTCTCATAGAGGAAATTAACGCAATGGGGACCATTGCTTCCTAAGGAGGGAGGAATGCTCCAGGTGGATATTGGTGGCCACCCACCTATTCCAGTTGGACCCGCACCATCAGTTATTTCTTTTTAAGTTTCAATTCCACTTACTGTTTTTCATAGGTTTTCCGGTCCTCAACTTCCAGAGCAGTTTAGAGGCCCTAAACGAAATTTTTTAGAAAGTTGGGAGCAACATGGGTCTATGGATCGATGTTGCTCAGACCAAAAGTTTTACTCCTCGGAAAAATATTTCTAACGATGTATGATGCACATCAAAAGGAGATCGAATGCCAAAGTTGCATCCCCAGGATGTTGAAACACCAATTTAACCAAACGGGACCCATAGTTTTGGCGCTTCATCTCCTACGAATAGGTTTTTTTATGTTTAGGGTTTTTCATTTTTTCTCAACAATAAATAGGCCTTCGAGCCTCATTATAACATAATTCGGAGGCATTTAGCCACCACATCTCTTCTCAGAGATAAGCTACCATCGTCCTAGATAGTTTATTTCCATTCTTTCTATAAACATATTTCAATTATTTTATATTAATGAAATGAAGTATTATTTCCATTTCATCTCTGTGTTTATGTATATTTCTATACTTTATTGCATTCCTGCATAAATTATAATCAGTGGTAAGAGATTGGTCTACTCTTTCTCTGTTTTTATTTTCATGTCCCCAAAACTATCAGATTATAAGGAGTTAGGGCTCGATCTTGTTGAACCCTTGCAAGATTAGCCTCGCAAACCCCGACGACCTCCCATGGAGGAAGAAAAGAAAGATGAGGGAGTAGGAGATCCTATCAAAATATTTCTCGAGAAGGCCCTTGAGAAACAAAGCAACATGATGATGGACAACTTTCCCTAGATCCTTCAACAGTTGCCCACTTATGACACATCTGCATCCAACAACCACTCTACAGGTGCCACTCCCTTCAAGGTACAGGTAAAATTTGACATTCCTATATTTGAAGGCCAAATGGATGTAGACATCGTAGATAAATGGTTGAATTTGCTAGAAGGGTATTTCTTGGTCCATGATTTCTCCAACTGAGAAAATATTGTCTTTTCACTCCTCAAAGTCGCCCCCCCATGTCAAAGACTGGTGGGAAACCTACTATGAGAAAAAGGACAAGGGGTAACCCTCTCTCTTCTCAGCCACACCCACTTGGAATCTATTTTGAGACAGCATCAAGGAACAATATTACCCCATGGGGAGATATAAGGACAAGTACATCCAGTGGACCACGCTGCGGTAGGAAAGGGCTCAAGATGTGCACAAACTGATGAATTTGTTCCATACCCTACGCACAAGGTTGGGCATTAAAGATTTAGAGAGACATTTGGTGCTCAAGTATCGCAGTCATCTTCACAGATATGTTCAGGAGGAAATGGATTTCCTCGTCATTACCTCTCCTGGCATGGCATATCGTCGTGCCGCTAAGATTGAGTAGAAATTTAAGCAGAACAAGCGAGAATTTGGATCCGTGAATCCGAAGCCAGGGAAAGGCGCCCCCGAACCATAGAACAGGGGGCAGAGCCAAAGCAGGGTGACTCAGAACACCATCAAAAATCGAAACAAGGACATGGGGAAGTGCTGAGAATTTCATAACAGCCCCACTCACAACACAAATGAGTGTTGGGCCAAACAGTCGTTGGTGGCCGAACTAAAGGCACCTAAATAATATGTATGTTCTGATCCTGAGCCAGAACCAGACAAGGGAGATGACAAAGGGAAGAAGATCATTGATGTGGACCCCAGTGTCATTGTTTCCACTACCAAGCTCTAGAGGGAGGACCTCTAGGGTCCAGAGGAGAGGGAGCGCCTCTTCCATTCGCAGATGTGGGTGAAGCGTTCTCCACTGCAATTTCTTAACAATAGCAGAAGCCAAAATAACCTCATTTCAGAAGAGGTCGTGAAGTGGCTCAGCCTACCACCCATACCACACCCGTAGCTGTATACCATCCTGTGGCTTCATCTAGGGAGAGATCTCCACGTCCACCAACAGTTTCACCTTCTCTACAACGTCAAGCCATTCACGGATGAGGTATTGTGTGATGTTGCTCCTCTTGATGTAGCTGATGTATTATTGGGCCAACCATACTTTTGGAGGAGACATGCTGTGTATGAGTCTAGTCCTTGTGCTTTGATTATTACTTTGGGAAATAAATTGTACACAATATCAGAGGTAGTACCCCCTCTTGCCATCACTGTGACTACTACAAAACAACACAGTAACATTGTTTCCCAAACCAGGAAATTTATTTGCATTACCATTCGACCACAAGGAAAGAATACAATTATGGCCATAGCCTCAAAACAGGGCTCTTCTTCACAGCAAGAGCATATGGACAAAGTCATGGAGGATTACAAGCACTTCATCGATCTGACCCCCGGCACACCGCCACCTAATATTTCCATACGTCATGCGATTACACAGACATAATACACACATGTACTATCTGTGGAAACCAAATTTATTGAATGCATCCAACATGTCCTCCAAAAAATCCACAATATCGTGGACAAATCCATTACCAAGTTTAGCAAAATTTGCCTCTCATGGAGGAACTTAACGCAATGGTGACCATTGCTTCCTAAGGAGGGAGGAATGATCCAGGTGGATATTGGTTGCCACCCACCTATTCCATTTGGACCTGCACCATCATTTCTTTCAGTTTTTCAGTTTCAGAACCACTTACTATGTTTAGCAAGTTTTCGGGTATTGAACTTCCGGAGCCGTTTGGAGGCCCTAAAAGACGTTTTTTAGGAAAACCGAGAGAAACATGGGTCCATGGACCGATATTTCTCACAAAAAATTGTACTCCTTGGATAGATATTTCTAACGTGGTATGATGCGCGTCAAACAGAGATAGTATGCCAAAATTACGTCCCCAGGAAGTTGAAACACCAATTTACCCAAACGGGACCCATAGTTTTGCCGCTTCATCTCCTACGGTTAGGTTTTTTGATGTTTAGGGTTTTGCATTGTTTCTCAACAATAAATAGACCTTTGAGCCTCATTGTAACAGAGTTCAGAGGCATGTAGCCGCCACATCTCTTCTCCGAGATAAGCTACCATTGCCCTAGCTAATTTTTTTCCATTTTGTCTGTAAACATATTTCAGCTATTTGATATTAATGAAATGAAATATTATTCCCCCTAAATCTCTGTGTTTATGTCTATTTCGGTATTTTATTGCATTCATGCATAAATCCGGATCAGTGGTATCACAGCGGTCTGCTCTTTCTCTTTTTTTCTCTCATGTCCCCGACGCGGTCACGGTATAAGGAGTTAGGCTTGATCTGGTTGAACCCTTGCAATATCAGCCTTGCAAACCCTGAAAAACTCCCATGTCAGAAGAAAATAAAGACGAGGGAGCAAGAGATCCTATGAAAATATTTCTTGAGGAGGCCCTTGAGAAACAGAGGAACGCGATGACAGATAACTTTGCCCAGATCCTTCAACAACTGCCCACCTACAACACATATACATACAACAACCACTCTAGAGGTGCCACTCCCTTCAAGGTACATGCAAACTTTGTCATTCCTATATTTTAAGGCTAGATAGATGCAGAAGTTGTAGATAAATGGTTGAATTTTCTAGAAGGGTATTTCTCGGTCCATGATATCTCCAACCGAGGAAAGATTATTTTTTCACTCCTCAAAGCCACCCCCCATGTCAAAGACTGGTGGGAAACCTATTGTGAGCAAAAGGACGAGGGGGAAATTTCTCTATTCTCAGCCACACCCACTTGGAATTTGTTCCGTGATGGTATCAAGGAACAATATTACCTCGTTGGGAGCTATAAGGAAAAATACATCCAATGGACCACGCTGCGGGAATAAAGGGATCGATATGTGCACGAACTGATGAACTTGTTCTATACCCTGTGGACAAATTTGGGCATTAAATATTCAGAGAGACATTTTATGCTCAAGTACCGCAACTTTCTTCACAAACACATTCAGGAGGAAATGGAGTTCCTCTATATTACCTCTCTTGGCACAGCATATCACTATTCCGCCAAGATCGAGCATAAATTTAAGCAGAAGAAGTGAGACTTTGGATCCGCGAATCCGAATCCAAAGAAAGGCGCCCCCGAACCATAGAACAGGGAGCAGAGCCAAAGCAGGGCAACTCAGAACACCAACAAAAATCCAAATAAGGACAGGGTGAAGTGGTGTGAATTTCATAATAGCCCCACTCACATCACAAACGAGTGTCGGGCCAAATAGTCGCTGGTGGACAAACTAAAGGCACTCGAATTAGATGCATGTTCTAATCCTGAGGTAGAACCAGGAAAGGGAATAATATCATTTATGAAGACCCCAGTGCCATTGTTTCCACCACCAAGCTCCAGAGGGGGGACCACAAGGGTCCAGAGGAGGGGGAGCACCTCTTCCATTCTCAGATGTGGGTGAAGGGTTCTCTGCTGCAATATCTTGTCGATAGCGGAAGCTAAAAGAACCTCATTTCAGTAGAGGTCGTGAAGCGTCTCAACCTACCGACCATAGTACACCCTTAGCTGTATACCATTTGGTGGGTTCACCCAGGGATAAATCTCCACGTCCACCAATAGTTCCGCCTTCCGTACAACATCAAGCCATTCACGGATGGGGTATTGTGTGATGTTGCTCCTCTTCTTGTAGATGATGTATTATTGGGCCAACCATACTTATGGAGGCGACATGCTGTGTATGAGTCTAGGCCTCGTGCTGTTATTATTACTTTGGGAAATAACTTGTACAGGATACCAGAGGTAGTATCGCCTCCTGCCATCTCTTTGGCTACTGCAAAACAACATAGTAAGATTGTTTCCCAAACCAGAAAATTGAATTTCATTACCATTCGCCCACAAGGAAAGAAGAAGATTATGGCCACAACCTCGAAACAAGGATCCGCTATACAACAGCATCATATGGACAAATTCGTGGAGGAATACGAGGACATTTTCTGCTCACCCATAGAGGTTCCTCTACACTGTCACAACAAGCAATCAATCAATCTGATCTCCGGTGCACCGACGCCTCATATTGTCATACCTCATGCAGTTATACAGATAGAATCCACACATTTAATGTCTGAGGAAACCAAATTTATTGAACGCATCCAGCATGTCCACCATCATGTTCCCCAGCAGGTCCACGACATCCTGGAGAAATCTAATACCAAGTTTAGCAGAATTTGCCTCTGATGGAGGAGCTTAAGACAATGGGGACCATTGCTTCCTAAGGAGGGAGGAATGATCTAGGTGGATATTGGTGGCCACCCTCCTATTCCATTTGGACCCGTACCATCAATTCTTTCATTTTTTCAGTTTCAGTACCACTTACTATTTTTAGCATGTTTTCGGGTCTTGAACTTTCAAAGCCGTTTGGAGGCCTAAAACAACGTTTTTTGGGAAAACCTAGAGCAACATGGGTCCATGGACCGATGTTTCTCACACCAAAAGTTTTACTCATTGGATAGATATTTCTAACGAGGTATGATGCGTGTCAAACAGAGATCGTATGCCAAAGTTACGTCCCGGGGCAGTTGAAACACCAATTTACCCAAACGGGACCCATAGTTTTTGCGCTTCATCTCCTACGGTTAGGTTTTTTGATGTTTAGGGTTTTGCATTGTTTCTCAACTATAAATAGGCCTTCGAGCCTCATTGTAACGGAGTTCAGAGGCATGTATCCACCACATTTATGATCATGATCATAACATTTTCATTTCTATCAACAATATTGTATAAGCATTTATCTTGTAAGCTACGTTTTAACTTTTTGACATTTTAGGATTGAATTGTTATCATTTGACATGTTATGATTCTTCATTACTTTCATTGCATTGTTTTGTAAGATTTAAAATATTTCCTTTATACATAACATGTTTTAACTATAATACAAAATGAGCATGAAGTAAAGGTTATAAATTCAAAATTCAGTCCTAAACCTGAAATGATTTCTCTTGGCCTTCAAGAAGTCTCTTTAGGATATTGTGGATATGCAGAGATTGTGGATAGGCCCAAGGAGACTCTTTCTCCACTAGTGGTCTGAATGTTTGTAGATGGCATTTACCTTTTCCAAGTTTACAAACATGGCCTTTACATTTTCTAGGTTTACATGGATTTATTTAGTGACTCACACATAAATTTCCTTGTATATCACTTGAAGTCTACTTTTAATATGGAATATCTCAATCTTTATATTTGATTCTAAGTTTGAGTTTGATGCATTTTGTTTCTCATTATTTTTAGAACATTTTAAATAAGAGGGGTCAATAACATCTTAGACATCTTAGACATGGTAGATTAATATTGAAGATAACTAAACAAGAATATCTTTCTCAAAGGAAAAAAATAATGAGTTTTTTTTTTTTAATAACATAATGATTATTTGGCCTTGATTATGACTATCCAAAACTTGAGTGGTATGGATAAAAAATATTACACAGTTCTATTTAAGACAATAATGATTATTATTTAAATTTCAAATATTTTGAAAAAATTATATATTTGAAATTCTATAAAATATATATTCTTGAATTCTGTAAAAATATATATAAAACATATTACACGGTTTTATTTCAGAAATCTCCAACAACAATAATGATTATTATTTAAGTTTTAAATATTTTGAAAAATTTGTATATTTAAAACTCTGTAAGTCTATAAAATATATATTCTTATTTTTTTGGGTTATTTTACATTTTTTTTTTTGCTATAGAACATAAATCAAAGTCGAATTTGATATTTTTTTTTCTTTTTTTGGGTATAGAATGGAATTTAAATTCCAATACCATATCTTTATATCACATTAATGAGAATAATATCTTGTTTAGAGATATTTTGGAGGAGAGTTTTATCAGTGATAATGCTTCAGGACTCAATACAATGATGTCGATGATGACAATGGAGATGAGATGATCTACACACTTTGAGATAGTTTTGGCTTTTCATTTATGATCATGATTATAACATTTTCATTTCTATCAATAACTTTGAGATAGTTTTGGCTTTTCATTTATGATCATGATTATAACATTTTCATTTCTATCAATAACTTTGAGATAGTTTTGGCTTTTTATTCATGATCATGATTATAACATTTTCATTTCTATCAATAATTTTGTATAAGCATTTATCTTGTAAGCTACTTTTAACTTTTTGACATTTTACGTTTGAATTGTTATTGTTTGACATATTATTATTCTTCATTACTTTCCTTGCATTGTTTTGTAAAATTTAAAACATTTCCTTTATACCTAACATGTTTTAATTATAAGAGCATGAAGTAAAGGTTATAAATTCAAAATTATGTTCTAAACCAAATATCATTACTCTTGGTGTTCAAGAAAGCTCTACAGGAGATTGTGGATATGTCAAGGGGGACTCTTTCTCCACGAGTGGTCTCAATGTTTGTAGACGGCATTTACATTTTCCAAGTTTACATGAATTTATTTAGTGAATCACACATAAATTTCCTTGTATATCACTTGTATATCACTTGAAGTCTACTTTTAATATCCAATATCTCAATTTTTCTATTTAATTTTAAATTCGAATTTTGTGACTTATATTACATGTTTTCCTAATCTACACTTGATGCATTTTATTTCTCACTATTTTTAAAACATTTTAAATAAGAAACGTCAACATTTTAAAACATGGTAGATTAATTAATATTGAAGATAAGTAAACAAGAATATCTTTATTAGGAATTTGACTTCTATGATCCATAAGTAAACAAGAATATCTTTATTAGGGAAGGCCGAAATTGAGATGACGTGGCATTGGATATGGAATAAATATGTGTAGAAAAAGGGAAGGAAGAAGACACACGGAATTCGAAATGAATACGAACGGCATTGTTAGTGAAATTATTGATGTTACTGGTGATTGGCCCAAGTCTTTTCGCGTGCGCGTACTTTGAATCATAATTTGGTTCCATCCACGTAGGCCACTATATATACTTACATACCAAGCCAATCAAGCAAGCAAAATTTGTTTGCGAAATTCCATTCCAGTGAATATAGTTAAAATTTGCTGGAAGAAATTGCTGTAATGGCTAGCGTTTTTGTTGCTTCTTCTCCTCTGTCGACAGGTAGCAGCAGGAGCGTGATCAGGAAGACGGCCAATCATCATCCTAATGTCTGGGATGACGATTTTGTGCAATCTCTTCAATCCCCTTATACTGTGAGTAACAATATTAATCTTTCTTCTATCATGCCATTGTACGTAAATTTCTATTTCGTCTGAACAGATCAGATGAAGTATATATATCACTTTTGTTAATGATCACTAACTGTGTTAATTGAACAGGATTCTTACTATGGAGAACGCGCGGAGACACTTATTAGTGAGATTAAGCTCATGCTTAGTGGCGAAGGAGATGAATTAATGATCACCCCATCTGCTTATGACACAGCATGGGTAGCCAGGGTGCCCGCCATTGATGGTTCTTCTCGCCCGCAATTTCCCCAAACAGTTGATTGGATTTTGAAAAACCAGTTAAAAGACGGTTCATGGGGAACTGAGTCGCAATTTCTACTCTCCGACCGCCTGCTTGCCACTCTTTCTTGTGTTCTTGCGCTCCATAAATGGAAACTTGGGGATGTGCAAGTAGAGCAGGGTAAGAATTAAGTTTGGGATATGAGAATTGCGTTTCAAATTTATTTATCATTGTAATTATGTAGGTTTAATATTCTCAATGTAGAGGTTAATACTAGCAATGTGATAATTTTCCAATTTGCCACATATTTTAAGGTTTTCATATAAGGGGGAGAGTAAGACTGACTAGAGTTTCTAAACTTGGATAAAGAGATAATTTTTGTGGATATAAAACTTGCAGTAACCTCGTGATCATGTAATTGTAATGACAATTGCCATTGATTTGTATATACAGGCGTTGATTTGTATATACAGGCGTTGAATTTATCAAAAGCAATCTGGAAGCAATAAAGGATGAAAGCGATCAGGATAGCTGTGTAACAGATTTTGAGATCATCTTTCCTTCCTTGTTAAGAGAAGCTCAATCTTTGCACCTCGGACTTCCCTATGACCTGCCTTATGTGCATATGCTCCAGATGAAACGGCAGGAGAGAATAGCCAAGTATGTGAATTCAAATTAACATGATATTGTCAATTCAACAACCGAATTAGACCTAATAAATGAATGTTGCAGTCTCTCCAGGGACGAAATTCATGGCGGAACATTGTTGTCATCTTTGGAGGGCATACCAGATATGGTGGAGTGGGAAAGAATAATGAATGTTCAAAGCCAAGATGGGTCTTTCTCAGGCTCACCTGCTTCTACTGCCTGTGTCTTCATTCACGCTGGAGACATGAAATGCCTTGAATTCTTGAACAACGTACTCGCAAAGTTTGGCAGTTTTGGTATGTATGGAGGTTTTATGTTGTTTGCAGCCTGGCCCTATTTTTACGTTCTAGCTTTACTTTTTAAATTTCATTATGTTTAATTAACTGCGCATATTGCAGTTCCCTTCCTGTATCCTGTGGATCTGCTGGAAGGCCTTTTAATGGTGGATAATATTGTGCGTCTTGGAATCGATAGACACTTTGAAAAGGAAATCAAGGAAATTCTCGATTATGTTTACAGGTATCATAAAACTTTTAATTTGACTAACCTTCCCTTCCTTAGTTTCTCTGAAAATCCTTCAACGTAACATTTATGACATGTCCTGCATACAGGCATTGGAACGAAAGACCGAACCCTGACATCACTGCTATGGGATTTCGACTTCTTCGGCTGCATCGGTACAGTGTAACTCCAGGTGGCTACTATGGATACTATCAATTAGTTCAAAAATTCATTGTGTTTATTTTTTAAGGGGTTACACGTTTAAATCTAGAGGGATAGGGATATAGTATGCAGAACTTTATAGAGGCAATTTTAGGAATAGTAGGGATAGAGATAAGAGTAAGATCAATTTTTTCACTGCATGGAACAACAAACAAAATCTCAGCCATGAGGTAAACTACTGTCCGACTCGCTTATTTGTTTTCTCAACAGAAGAAGCTATTGGACGAGTTTCTAATATTTTGTTTACCATGCTCAGATTCAATATGAGCTGGACAATTCTTGGCATGTGAGTTTATTTTCAGGTGTATAGCTCAGATTATGTACGCCTAACCAAAAGTCTTTACAAGTAAGTTTATTTTCACTTTCATTCTTTTCATCCTTTTTCAAAATTTAGCATAATTTACAGGTTCTTTCTTTACTTGCCTTGTTGACAATGATAATAGGACTAACCAGATGCTGCATTTTTTCTAATTTAAGACTGCCAAGAGTGAACAACCAAAACATTTTAGAGCTGGCCAAACTCGACTTCAACATTGTCCAGGCAATTCATAAAAAAGAGATGAATTAAATTTATTAATTAAAAAATATTAAAAGATAAAATTTTATATAAAATGTTTTATGGCTTTTTAGTTATGTATTATTGATCAAATTTCATATAAAATAAGTTATATGAATGATGTGTTTTTGGTTATTTAGTATTGATAGATAGTTTTATCGTAATAAATTAAAAATATCTATAATAATTAATAAAATCTACAATTTTTTTTCTTACCATATATATATAATTTATATATTAATTTTTTTTTATTAATAATTATAATACACATTTATTAAAAAAAATTATTAGCAAGTATAATACACATTAAAAGATACCATACAATCTAGAGATATATAGACATTAGATATGTATATGAAAATCTTTGAAATGTCATACTTATTACACATTACTGTGTAATATGGACATAATAATAAAATTAAATTAAATTTAGGCCTGCACAGATAAAAAAATAAATACACAAATAAATATACAACATACCATATATCTATCACTCACTCGGTCATAGAAATCATCACTCACTCCCTCGAAATGATAATATCACTCATAGAAATCATCTTGAAATCATAATATCACTAAAAGAAATCATAATATGTACCGCTGTATGTTTGAATAGCTTGATATGATCCTTCACTGCTCTCATCTGAAACATCGGTTATAACAGATCGAATATATGCAGAATTGTGGCAACTATATGAACAAGAAGTCAACTATTTCATTTAACGAAGAAAAGGTCGATAATATTGCCTCGGTGTAAAAGGTTATTCTCCTTTCTGTGACAGTGACTGGAAGGAGATACATTTGTGAATAACTCTAACAACAAGTTGTGGCAGCGGTGGTGCTCATTTTAAGTTGTCAGCAGCAAGTGCTACTTGTGCAGCTACAACATTTTTAAACTAAAAATGACTAACTTAAATGACTAATTTAGTCTTGGAATAAAATATACGACTAGATAATAAGTGACTAAACTAAAAGCAACTAACTTAAATCATTAATTTAGTCTAGGGATAAAATATATGACTAGATAATAAGTGACCAAAGTAAAATCGACTAACTTAAATGACTAATTTAGTTTACGATTAAAATATATGACTAGATAATAAGTGACAAAATTAATAATGATTAATGTAAATGACTATTATAGTCTAAGAATAAAAATATGGCCAAATAACAAGTACAAAAAGTATATGAATTAGTCATTTATGTGAGTAATTTTTAATTGTGTCACTCCAAATATGGAAAATTGCAATTTTGGTACCGAAGTGTTACATTTCACTATAGCTGTCTCTGAATCCATTTGCAGTGTTAAAATTTTGAGACAGAGGGGTCTTTGAGTTCACAGCATTAAAATTATACAATTAACATAATTGCATGTATCATCTATCAACTTTATACTAATGCCTTCATTATAATTTTAGTAAAGGTATTTATATTTATATTTAATATTTGGCCATAAAGTTTAATTTTTAAACTTCATTGATTTATGTTAAAAGTGCGAGTTTTTTTAAATCTAAAGTTAAATCTTCATATTTACATTTAATAAATAGATAAATATAACATTTTTTTTTCTCGAGAAAAAACCGAACTTTCTATTATCTGAAACAAAAGTTGCATCGCATATGTCGTAGCATTCCATAAGTCCTTGTCCCCAGAGGGAACAAGGAAAAAAAGACCGGCCAACCAACACCCATGGGAGTGAAGGTTCCAACTGTGAAATCAAGATATCACTCAGAGACCATATTAGACAGAAGACCTGCTAAACTAGTAGAATAGCATAGCAGCCATAAGCATGTCATCACTTCGGGCCTCCAAATAAGGAGAAACACCCGACAGATATGACAATGGCACAAAGCCATCCTAAACCTGACCTCTCCACAGCAAAGAGACCAACAAGTTCAATAAAATAATAATGTGTTATGTAATCAGTGAAATCCATAAATATACAAAAAAAAGATATTTTTGTAGAAAATATGAGGCAACAAATATACATAGCTCCAGAAGATATAACAATGCTGGAGAAAATAAAACAACAAATATAAACATGACTCTGCATGATGAGGGAAGGCCCTCCATCAGTATGGTCTAGTGTCCGACACAGGGACCACCATACCATCCTTTTATTATATTGACCACGAGCCTTGAGCTTGTCT
Source organism: Pinus albicaulis (assembly GCA_034641835.2). Taxonomy (NCBI): domain Eukaryota; kingdom Viridiplantae; phylum Streptophyta; class Pinopsida; order Pinales; family Pinaceae; genus Pinus; species Pinus albicaulis. The sequence goes on along the minus strand of CM076582.1, from coordinate 890,743,208 downwards.
AAGACCGATCTTAGACATAATGTCAGCTTGTTGGTTTCGTTCCCTGTAAATATGGCGAACATAAATCCATGTAAAATGTGTTTTTAGTAATAGAATCTCATCAAGAATATGCAGTAATAAATAATTTTGACATCTACGCATGCTGTTAAACCAATTTATGACATTCAATGAGTCCCCAAAGATTTGAATTGAGGCGATATCCACGTGAAGTAACCAACACAACAAGATTTTTAAGTTTTGTTTGTCCCTATGCCAAAAATTGATAGAGGCCGCAAAAGAAATGTTTGAGTTTTTGTGAATGACCATGCCAGTCCCACATAGCCCCTAAGCAACCACTCCATCAAAAGAGGCCCAAGGAGTATCTGGGAGAATGATTTCGTTTAGCACTCGTCTCAGATTAGCAGTTGAGGAAGTGGATGAGGAGGCCATGAATATTGCAGCACTTTGACCTGCCACTAGTGCCGAGGAGGAAAGGGAATATTTGAAAACACATTTGTTCCTAGACAACCATATGCCCCAGGAAATAATCAATGGTATAAATATGTGATCTGGATCTTTGCATCTCTCCCACCAGGACTTCCATGCATCGTTACAATTATTTCCCGCCCAGAAAAAATCCACATCACAGTGTGTAAGAGTATATTCCCAGAACTTCCTGGCGAAGGGACAAAAGATGAACAAGTGGTAAATAGTTTCCTCCACCTCTTTACATAGACAGCACCACCCGGGACCATTGAGGAAGCGTTTTTGTAGAGAATCCCACGTCGACACTTTCAGGAAGACAATGTTCCAAGAAAATAACTTGGAATTTGCAGGGAAACTGAGCTCCCACAGAGCCTTGTACCACCATTATTTATTCCCTTCCTCCTTAGTGGCCATAATATAACCATATCCAACCTTGGGTGAGTATATTCTAGATTTTGAATGAACCTAGACAAAAATACCAGGGGACTCTTTTAAACGCACTCAGGTATTCTCCAGCTCTTTTATGTAGGCCTTCCATTCATCAAGCCACTGATTTTCCAGTCCAATCTCATCCACTTTTCTCCAAGCCTGAGCCCAAATGGTGGACTGACCAGGTGCATTGATCTCGGCAAGCATAATAAGGCCCTTCTGGTGCAAAGAAGCCCTAAGACCCTCTGAGAGAAAATAGTTTTCATTGCAGCCAACCCAAGGGTCCAGACCAATCCTGCAGTGCTCCCCATTACCAATATTCTAGGCAATTCCTTGTCCCACTAGATCAAAAACATGAATGGTAGATTTCCAAATGTTGGAAACTCCCTTATTTTCTTTATCCAGTGTTCTAATCCAATCGTCCAGAGGAACAAGATCAATATATTTTCTTCTGACCATAGAGGTCCATAAATTATTTTTAGAAAGAATCCTCTAGATAGATTTAGCAGCCAGCGCTGAGGTGAAAGGTTTTATTTGCTTGATACCCCAACCTCCCCATTCCTTAGGTTTTGCAATCTTATCCCATGCCACCCAAGGAAGAATTTTCTTGTCCTCCTTGCCCGACCAAAGGAATTTGTTGTAGATGCTTCTGATTTTGTTGAGAATACCAACAGGGACCCATGCCAAACTGATCCAATAGACATGGATGGCTAATAAAACATATTTTATAAGAACTAATCTTCTTGCTCTAGAGAGCCACTTATGACTCCATGAATTAATTATTTTTTCAATTTTTGAGACCAGCCAATACAAATATTGTTTGTGATCCCCATCCAGCTTAAGCAGAAAGCATAAGTACTTAATGCATGTTCCCAATGACACTTGTAAAAAAGGAAGGAGGCCAGAAGTCCATAAGAGGCCAGCTTCGGAAATGCCCTCATGTGCGAGGGAGGACTTCTGATTGTTGATAGTTAGGCATGTTGCCTTCATGAAAAGATCCAAGATTTCCTTTAATGTTTTGACTTCGCACCTATTACCATTGTTGAATAACATAATTTCATCCACAAAAAGGAGATGCGTAATGATAAAATTAGAAGCTACTTCAATACCCCCAAGGGTCCCAGATCTTCTGGCCTGGTGAATGAATTGACGAAGACCTTCAGTCGCCAGAAGGAATAATAATGGTGATAATGGACATCCCTGTCTCAAGCCTCTCTGATTTGAAAAGTATTCTGAGGTTGCTCCATTAATAAGAAAAACAAAAGAAATATTAGTAATACAGCTCATAACCCAATTAATAAAATAAATATGGAACCCAAGATGGGTCAATATAAGTCTAAGGTATAACCAATTGATTCTATCATATGCCTTAGAGAGATCAATCTGTACAACCATACATCTTTTGTGGGATAGTTTAATACTGTGGAGAGTCTCTTGTGCCACCCCAATGGCTTCATGAATTTTCCTTCCATCGAGGAAGCCAAATTGTTCTTTTGATATGGATCTTGAGAGGATAGGCTTTAATCTATTGGAAATATTTTTAAAAATAACTTTATAGAGACAATTACAAAGGGATATAGGATGGAAGTCGTCAAAAGAGGACGAAGCATATTTTCTTGGAACGAGGGTAAAAAATGTAGATTTGATGACGTCATGAATGTGGCCTAGTGACCGAGATTCCTCCAGCACATTTGTAATGGCGTCCCCCATCAGGTCAAAAAAGTGTTGAAAGAATTCCACAGTCCAACCATCATGCCCAGGGCTTTTGTCAGCTTGTATAACTTTTAAAATATGTTCAATCTCCTTCTTTTCCACAGGGGCCAAGAGTAAATTATTTCTCTCTTCGTCAGCATAACGAGGAAAAAGCTGAGAAACTTGAATGAGCTCCTTGATATTAACCCCTTCATGAGCAGTATAAAGGCTTTTGAAATGATATTTTCCCATAGAAGAAAGATCTTTGAAAGTCTTCACCTTAATCCCGACTGAATTTTCCATTTCCTAAATGGTATTGGTGTTTTTCCTCCCCTTAGCATAATTGTGATTTTTTTTGTATTTCATCTCCCGCTGCAAGCCAAATGGCCCTGCTTCTCAAGCACCAAATCTCTTCTCTATCATTAAGGATTTTCTTCCTTCTAGCTTCCAACGCTTTGATCTTATTCCGAGCCTCCTCATCCACAAAACCCTCCTCCCCATCACTGTACAATGAACCCAAGGACTCATTGATAATGTTAATTGATTCCATATCTTTTTGGGCCTTATTTTTGGCCCAATGAATGGTGGTTTTTTAAATATTTTTCATGTTATCAATGAATTCCTAGACATGTGAGTAGCCCTCATCCACCGGGGGGTAGCTCCAATGATCAACCACCAATTGGTGATAATCCGCCTCCTTGAGCCAACCAATGTTGAATTTGAAGGGAGCAGGAGGCTTCTTAAATGGACCCACCAGCTCCAAGAGAATAAGGGAATGGTCTAAGATCCCACCAGAGCCAATTCATTGCTGAAAGCTAATAAGACTGTTTGAAAAGTCATTACTTAAAAGGAACCAGTACATTATTTTGGCAATGCTGGCCTCACCCACTCTATTGTTCCTCTAAGTGGGAGTTATTTTTGTAAGAGAGGGATCGAAAAGGGACCCATCTCGCATCATCTTCAAGAAGTAATCTTCCAGAGGATCAATCCGAGCACATGGACCCCAAGCTTCATAATGGCCCAAGGAAAAATTTAAGTTGCCCCCCACAATCAGGTTTGGGTCATTCATAAAGGATTTGCTCCTCAAACTGTTCCAGAAAGAAATTCTCTCCACACAGGGACCATAAATATTTACCACCGAAAAATTTCAACCCAGTTCCATGGAGTAGGCCTCCACACCAATCAAGGATCTTGATGTCCAACAATTGATCAAATTAACTGAATTGTTCTTAAGGCTAGTCATAAGTCCACCGAAGCGGCCCTTGACATCAGAAGAAACAAAGGTCCAATTTGGAAGAAAAGAAGACATAAATTGAGTGATCTGTGCCCCAATACCCAAGGTTTCATGGAGCATGATGATCATCGGATGGTGCAAATGAACAAGGTTTTTAAAGGCTAGTTTTTTGGGCTCACTAGCTAAACCCCTGCAATTAAAAGAGAGAAAAATCATTTGGAAACAAGGTTCAGGGAACTTGTCGCTCTGAGCGCCCATTTGAGGGATAATTGTTTGCCATAAAAAATGTCAATAATGGCCTTGAGTTGGGCTTTTGAAAGGGCATACTTCTTACCCCTGAGTTTTTTACCTTTCTCGATATTGGGCGGTTTCCCCAGATCCCCAAAAAGTTCCTTATCAATAATTTTTTTCTCTTTGGGTCTCAAATTATAAGGGACAATGTCAATGGATAGATTGGGAATTGTGGTAATAATACTGTCCATAGCCATAGATAAGTTACTAATACACATAGAGGGCGAGGAAGTAAGCTTGGAGGGACCAGGCTTAGTCAAAATATTGAATAAAAGATCAAAATAGTTTAAAATAGGGGAGGAGGGGCAAGGGTAAGTACCCGCTAAATCCGAAGTAGGATCAGCAGGGGGAGGTAGCGGCTGCTTCACCACCATGTCCATCACCTCCATCTGGACCACCACGACTGGAGATTGAACATACATTTGGTTTAATTGCAATAGACATCTTCATCAAAAAATGTAAAGCAATGGCTAACAAATACAAGAAATTAATAAATAGAGAAGACATGGCAAAAAGCAATAGTACCTACAAAATTTTTACATTGAGACACAAAGAATAAGAAACTATTGTGTAGAAACAGAGACCATTGAAACTATCATCTTAACCCCTAACCCCTTAAACACTAATTCCCAGCCCCTAACCCATTTAACCCCTAAACCCTAAACCTCTAAACCCTTAACCCCTAACCCCTAAAACCTTAACCCCTACCCCATTTAACCCCCTAAACCCCTAAAACCCTAACCCATTTAACCCCCTAAACCCTAAACCTATAAACCCTTAACCCGTAACCCCGTAAACCCTAATTCCCAACCCCTAACCCATTTAACCCGTAAAACTTTAAAACCCTAACCCATTTAACCCCCATAAACCATTCAAACCATAGCCCATTTAACCCCCTAAACGCTAACCCCATTAACCCCTAACCCATAAAATCCTTAACTGCTAAATCCCCTAACTCCCTAAACCTCTAAATCCCTAACCCATTTAACCCCCTAAACCCTAAACCTCTAACCCCTTAACCCCTAACCCCTTCAAACCTAATTCCCAACCCTAACCCATTTAACCCTGTATACCCCTAAACCCTTAACCCATTTAACCCCTTAAACTGTAAACCTCTAAACCTCTAACCCATTTAAACCCTAACCCCTAAACCTCTAAACCCTTAACCCCTAACCCATAAACCCTTAACCCCTAAACCCCCAAACCCCTAACCCATTTAACCCCCTAAACCCTAAACCTCTAAACCGTAACCCTTAACCCCTAACCCCTTAAACCTTAATTCCCGACCACTAACCCATTTAACCCCCTACCATATCCCCATTAACCCCTAACCCCTAACCCATAAAATCCTTAACTGCTAAATCCCTCAACCCCCCTAAACCTCTAAATCCCTAACCATTTTAACCCCCTAAACCCTAAACCTCTAACCCCTTAACCTCTTAACCCCTAACCCCTAACCCCGAAAATCCTTAACTGCTAAATCCCCTAACCCCCTAAACCTCTAAACCCCTTGTCAGGAATCTGTAATCAGCAAGATTGGCAAAGTCCGATCGCAGAAACAACATCGTTTCAACCACTTTGGGATTCTAGGATCTAGCCCTCCTGAATCTGGAGAGGGATCTCTCCAATAATTGCAAAGATGGATTTGTCTTTGAAGTTTGGGGTAATAATATTAGGCTAGTTATGAAGGCCAAGGGTTTGTTTTGTTTTTGGATGGTTGAGCATGATTAATTTTGAGGGAAAAGTTCTAAGTGCAGAAAGTTTCAAAGGTGAGAAGTTGCAAGAAAATAGAACAGCTTTGGCTAAAAGATAGATATAACGCTGGTTTTTAGTCCATTGGGCTATGGAGTCATATCTGGGCTTTAATTGAGAAACAACATCAAGAGTGATCCAAGGGGCAAGTCATCTATATCACAAGATTATTGAGATTAAAATGACGAAATGGAAACAATAAAGTGTTGGAGGGGTGGAAACTGATAATAATTTCACAAGGGATTTATAGTCAGTCCAAACAAGAAAGCCTCTTAAGTAACTGTTTAAAACCAACCAAGGACAGGGCTAACCATAAAATTCTTGGGCAAGTTTGTATTAAAGCAACTTAATTGACAAACAATCCAGTAATCCACATAATTACTTTCAGAAAGTATGAAAACACATAAGAGAAACAAAGTGTAACCTAAGATCAGATAAGGTACTTTTAAACCTGGTCTGCTTTCGGCCAACACCAAGGGAAATCTTCAGAATCTGCCTTTGGAGAATAGAAACTAGAAACAGGGCTAACCATGAACTTTCTAGTCTAAATTTAATAAGCGAATGATGAAAATAACTTTCAAGAACAATGTTTAAAGAAAACAGTAGGACGAGGGAACGCCAGCATTCCTAGCTGCTTAAACTGTATTGAACCATTCTTAAATAAACGAATTTGAGGAAAACATTGAGATAAAGATTTTCAGTCAGAGAAGGTTACTGATATACAGTAGGTCCTGACTCTATGCGTGCTATTCTTTATAAGAGAAAAGTGAACAATATGACATACATAGAAGGAAAAACAATAACAAAGAAAGAGGCACTTCACCAGTGATATAGACCAGGATCCCAAGAAACAGATTGTTATTGATGTCAAACCAGTTACAATCTTTAAGTCCAATGTTTTAGTTCAACAATCATCTTCACTATTCAGCCTAACTAATCTATCACAAGCAGAGCTCCAAGGGCCAGTGAACACTATTTACAATCAGAAGCTTAAGCTCAAATGTATTTCAAAGTTCTGCAACCAACAATTTCTCATCTTCTACAGAAGTATTTATAGAAGAATGAGGAGGTGAGATCTGATAAAAGATCTCCAATTACAATTAATACAGACTTAATGGTTTCTTGGCCCTTGAGGGGCTCAATAAGAAACTTACATAGGTGTCCTCTGTATTAAATGTTTTTACATAAATATTTAGCTCGGTGGGAGATTTTGTTGACTTTGAGGCTCTGTATCATGTTTGGAGTAACTCTGCAGATATTTCTTGCATTAATTTTCCTTGCAGAAGTAACTCTTCTGGCTATGCTGAGTCGAATATCTTCATTTGATCAATAACTTCGGCCTCTGTTTGAATACTTTGAGGCAACAGGTGGCACTGTGGTAGCTGAGAAATCAATTTGCCTTAGATGTGGCGGTGGAGGCTTTCCTGTCTGATAAAACACTTTAGGTTTTCCTTAAACTGTGTTTTGAATTAGGGATTAGGCTTTTGATAATAATTCTTACCCGTGGTCCCCGCAAATCTATTTTCCATCCTCTGTCCTGGTGCATTTTTGTCTTCGACACTGATACTCTTTGACTGTGTTTGATTTATTGTGTTTTTGCTGGAGTGCGGGGTTATGCAGGGGCGATATGACATCGAGGCCTCATGAAACCTTGATGAAACGTGAAGTTCAAAACCTTGCGATGAATTTCATTTAGTGAATCGAAGGCAGGAGGATCGTCACCCTCAAACTTTGATCTTTCTTCAGCATAGCGGAAAATCATGTAAACCCTGCAAAATACGAACAAACATTATATAATCCTGCGTTTATAGGTTTATTGCTACGGAGGCATGTGGAGGAAGCGCGGTTGTTGGATGGAATCATCTAACGGTCAGGATTGATTGGAGAAGGCGGAGGAAAGATTATATTAGAGCCGTCGATTGCGCAGAGATCGAAGGTCGAGGGTGAGGGGGGAAAGTCAAAATGGAGAATCCTTGACTGGGCGATGGAATCAAGGCGATGGAATATGGACCATCGATCTGCAAATCAGATCGACGACGGAGATTAACTGGATGGCGCGTCGTAGCCCGATTAACTATCGAGCATCTTCGGCGAGCGGTAGCTATCAGATGGGCGGCCTCAAATCGGACGGTGTATGGGAATATCGCTCGGCGTCTACGTCCGAACAATAACGCACGATGGATGGCGGTTTTCTGAACAGTGCCCAGGACAAGACTTCAGCTTTGAGGAGCATATCTTCATAAATTTTCTTGGAAGCATCATCATTCTTAACAGAAAAGGAAGAATATTCTTCTTGGGAAGATGGTATACCCTCAGTAGGACAGTCTTCTATTTGTTCCTCTCCCTCTTCTTCATCATCATCTGAAATGGAGGACTCATCATATTTGGCAGTGTTGTCCTCTTGTAGCCCTGGTAAGCTATGTTTTAGTGGACTGTACTCTATGAGGAGGTTATTATATTCTTGAGCAGGGGTATGCTCAATTGCTTCCTCTTTTTCAAGAGAAGGCTCCTTGATTTCAACTTGCTCAAAAATTTCTTTGTTTCTTTCCTCCTCATCCTTTGAGCCAAAAGTCTGTTGAGTCCCAATAACATGGAAATTATTACTGATGAATTGAAATGAAGCAGAGAGAAGATCGAATGGATCTTGACTCACTTCTAGACTTTGAAAACTTTCATCGTCAATATCATAAATAGTCTGCACTGGCTCATTACTTCTTTGAAGGAACTGATCTTCCTCCCAAAAATCTGCTAATGATGATCCTGCAAAATTAATCTTTGTTTGGGAAGCATCATCACTAGATAGATCAAGGTTAGGAGAATAACGAATATAAGTAATACTACCAATCAAACATACTGGGTTATCAACAGGTCCTTCTTCATTCTGATCTACAAAAGAACTTTCTAAATCTATACAACAAATTTCTCTATGTGAACGGGAAAGAGTGTTTATTTTGCAGAAAGTTTCAGAGAGCGACTATTTATAAATAGTATGATCTATCTCTTTTTCAGTCAAAGGGGAAGATGTTTCTATGTTCCTTTGAACAGGAGTACAACAGTTCTCTGTCTCTTGTGAAGACTGATTTTTAGGCTGGATTTGTTCTTGAGCCTCAGCTATAAGGGATGATGAATGAATATTTGAGTTTTCAGGGATATCTTGAGGAATTTTCTTTACTTCTTGGATCATCTCTTCCTCAACTGATTCAACTATGTTCTTAAAGTTTCTCAATAGGATATTAAACTCATGAATGGCTGTTAAAAGATCTTTAGGATGGATTTCTTTCAAAGCTTCCTCATTATCTATAATGTGTTGGGTGATGTTTTGTGCTGGATCATAATATATTGCACCCAATGATAATGATGTAGTGTTTTCTTTATAGTTCTCATAGAACACATATTCAAGGTCTCTTAAAGAAAACAAACTACTATATCTTAAGCATTCATACCAATCCCTAGCTTTTCCTTCTAATGTTAACATGAACATTTTCATTAGGCAGTCTTCATGCCATTCATCTTTCAACCTCCATACATGTAGATGAAATTTGATGAGATGTAATAAAGGGTCATCAAACTTTTCACCTTAAAAAACAGGCAATTTTTCATCCCAATTCACCTGGGGCATCTTATGTGGAAACCCAGGGATATGATCTCTACTCATTGGGGCATATCTCTGTTGTATTCTTGGAATCATGTTTGTAAATCAGGAAAGAGGTCACTGTGTCTGGTCAATTAGTTCAAGGTCTTCTACCAGGGGAGTCATTTGGTACTTTGGAAGTTTCAGAGTGTGGAGTCGCCAGGTGGAAATTTTTAGCTCTTTTCAGAGGTAAATTTTTTTATGTTCCACCACCATATGACTCTTGTAGAGCTACAAGGTTTTCAAGAACTGAATTAGCTCTCAAGGGTGATCTGAAAATAGTTGATAATTTAATCCTAGGAGATTTCCTAAGGAAACTTTCGGGGCAATCAACTATCTTAGGTAGATCAGGGTCAAGATGGGCTCTAGTGTGAATCTTTCTAGGAGCCACTATGCTGTGTTTTTCAGACCCAAATGAAATAGGAAAATTTCAACCAGGTATGAAAATCTTTGAATGGTCAACCAATCTGTTTAGACAATTTTAATCCTACAGTTATCTGACTGAGATTGAATGATGTAGCAATGATGAGGGTTCTTCCCAGTGGAGTCTTAAGGTATACTAAGGATTGTGGAGTCGCCAAGTGGAAGTTTTTAGCTCTTTTGGAGGTAAAAGGTTTTAGGGTCCACCACCATGTTTATTGGATACCAATATGAAATATTTTTATGTTTTTCTGAGTTATTTTTCGGTTGTCTGGTTTCTAAGAATGTCCTAACTTTGTTTCAAAACTTAGCTACGGTTAAGAGACAAAGGCAGTCTATTCTTATGGCTAAGCCAGCTGATTTTTCAAGGTTTAGATAAAGTCTTATGAGAATCCTAGGGTTGGCCTAGTTTTTCACTGATTCAAACAAGTTTCATCATGATTACCATTCTTTGGTAGTGCTTGAAAAGGCTTCTTTTCACTCACAAAGGTTTGTATGAATTTTAAAGGAAATTGAGATGAAGGCTCAACTCAGTTCCCCAGAGGAGTCACTAGAAATGTTAGGAATTTGTAATCAGCAAGATTGGCAAAGTCCGATCACAGAAACAACATCGTTTCAACCACTTTGGGATTCTAGGATCTAGCCCTCCTGAATCCGGAGAGGGATCTCTCCAATAAGTGCAAAGATGGATTTGTCTTTGAAGTTTGGGTAATAATATTAGGCTAGTTATGAAGGCCAAGGGTTTGTTTTGTTTTTTGGATGGTTGAGCATGATTATTATTTTGAGGAGAAAGTTCTAAGTTGGGAAAGTTTCAAAGGTGAGAGGCTGTGCCAAAGGAATAACTTAGCTAAAAAGATAGAATAATACCGGTTTTTAGTCCATTGGGCTATGGAGTCATATCTCGGGCTTAATCGAGCAACAACATCAAGGGTGATCCAAGGGGAAAGTCATCTATATCACAAGATTATTGAGATTAAAGTGACGGAATGGAAACAATAAAGTGTTGGAGGGGTGGAAACTGATAATAATTTCACAGAGGATTTATAGTCAGTCCAAACAAGAAAAGCCTCTTAAGTAACTATTTGAAACCAACCAAGGACAGGGCTAACCATAAACTTCTTGGGCAAGTTTGTATTAAAGCAGCTTAATTGACAAACAATCCAGTAATCCACATAATTACTTTCAGAAAGTATGAAAACACATAAGAGAAACAAAGTGTAACCTAAGATCAGATAAGGTACTTTTAAACCTGGTCTGCTTTCGGCCAACACCAAGGGAAATCTTCAGAATCTGCCTTTGGAGAATAGAAACTAGAAACAGGGCTAACCATGAACTTTCTAGTCTAACTTTAATAAGCGAATGATGAAAATAAATTTCAAGAACAATGTTTAAAGCAAACAATAGGACGAGGGAACGCCAACATTCCTAACTGCTTAAACTGTATTGAACCATTCTTAAATAAACAAATTTGAGGAAAACATTGAGATAAATATTTTCAGTCAGAGAAGGTTACTGATATACAGTAGGTCCTGACTCTATGCATGTTTTTCTTTATAAGAGAAAAGTGAACAATATGACATACATAGAAGGAAAAACAATAACAAATAAAGAGGCACTTCACAAGTGATATAGACCAGGATCCCAAGAAACAGATTGTTATTGATGTCAAACCAGTTACAGTCTTTAAGTCCAATGTTTCAGTTCAACAATCATCTTCACTATTTAGCCTAACTAATCTATCACAAGCAGAGCTCCAAGGGCCAGTGAACACTATTTACAATCATAATTTTAAGCTCAAATGTATTTCAAAGTTCTACAACCAACAGTTTCTCATCTTCTGCAGAAGTATTTATAGAAGAATGAGGAGGTGAGATCTGATAAAAGATCTCCAATTACAATTAATACAGACTTAATGGTTTCTTGGCCCTTGAGGGGCTCAATAAGAAACTTACATAGGTGTCCTCTGTATTAAATGTTTTTACATAAATATTTAGCTCGATGGGAGCTTTTGTTGACTTTGAGGCTCTGTATCATGTTTGGAGTAACTCTGCAGATATTTCTTGCATTAATTTTCCTTGCAGAAGTAACTCTTATGGCTGTGCTAAGGCGAATATCTTCATTTGATCAATAACTTCAGCCTCTGTTTGAATACTTTGAGGCAACAGGTGGCACTGTGGTAGCTGAGAAATCAATTTGCCTCAGATGTGGCGGTGGAGGCTTTCCTGTCTGATAAAACACTTTAGGTTTTCCTTAAACTGTGTTTTAAATCGGGGATTAGGCTTTTGATAATAATTCTTAGCCGTGATCCCCGCAAATCTATTTTCCATCCTCTGTCCTGGTGCATTTTTGTCTTCGACACTGATACTCTTTGACTGTGTTTGATTTATTGCGTTTTTGCTGGAGTGCGAGGTTATGCAGGGGCGATATGACATCGAGGCCTCATGAAACCTTGATGAAATGTGAAGTTCAAAACCTTGCGATGTATTTCATTTGGTGAATCGAAGGTAGGAGGATCGTCACCCTCAAACTTCGATCTTTCTTCAGCATAGCGGAAAATCATTTAAACCCTGCAAAATATGAACAACCATTATATAATCCTACATTTATAGGTTTATTGTTGCGGAGGCATGTGGAGGAAGCGTGGTCGTTGGATGGCATCATCCAACGGTCAGGATTGAAGGCGGAAGAAAGATTAAATCAGAGCCATCGATCACGTAGAGATTGATGGTCGAGGGCGAGGGGGCAAAGTCAAAACAAAGAATCGTTGACTGGGCAACAGAATCAGGGCGATGGAATATGGACCGTCGATCTGCAGATCGGATCAACGGTGGAGATTAACTGGATGGCGCGCCGTAGCCCGGTTAACTATCGGGCATCTTCGGTGAGTGGTAGCCGTCGGATGGGCGGCCTCAGATCGGACAGTGTACGGAAATATCGCTCGGCGTCTACATCGGAACAATAACACGCGTTGGATGGCGGTTTTCTGAACAGTGCCCAAGATGTGTGTCGACCAACGTATGGAATCACTGGCAATCGGGGAAAATAGCTTTCGCCCAAAGGCGGTGCGATGGATACCGCCGGTTTTAGGCAATCGACTTATGGACGACGAGGACCACAGGGAGACAGACTCCACACCGTCGATGTGTAGATCAGATCGACAGTGGAGGTTAATTTGAAATTCGGACCGGCGGATGTCTAAAATTTAATAAAACGACGATTTTTAATATATATCCAAAGGTTTTAAACTTTGGGCAGCGGAAATATAAGATGACTTGGCGCCCGATTGCGGGGCCTTAGGGTACATGGGAGGATGATATGACTGGGGGATAGAAAGGAGGAGCTAATCGCATCAGATTTTTTAGAACCACGACAAAAGACTTGCGCCTTCGGAATTTAACGATGTGATAAGTGCTGTGAGGGGTTTAGCATCTGGTTGTAGGGTGCGGGCATGAGGGGGAAGTGGTTGCGACCTAGCCCAAAGGGGCTTAAACCCTTATGCACAAACATGTGTTTTTTTATGGATTTCTAATGCTTTTCATGGGGATTTGAGGGTTCCAACAAGGCTTAAAAGTGGGTTTTAAACCTTATAAAAATGGATTTTCATGAATGGAAGAAGAGAAATCATGAAAAATAGAGGAATTTTATGGAGAAATGGGGAAGCAAATGAAGGTTAGTTTTGGAAGAAGGGGAAAAGGGAAATGGTGTTTGCAGCAGTATTCTGGCCTGGAAATCAGCAGGATTTCTGAGTTCTGAAGGGAAACAACAGTGAAGTTTTGGACAGAGGAAAGGCATGAGGCCTTCAAGAGTCTTCAAGAGCCAACACTTTTTAGTAATAAAATTTGTTCCTTGAAGGCTCAAAAAGTCTTAGCCACCTTTTTCTATAACAAATATTATAGGTGGCTAACACCCCTAACTCATTTAACACCCTAAACCCTAAACCTCTAATCCTTAACCGCTAACCCCTTAAACCCTAATTCCCAACCCCTAACCCATTTAACCCCATAAACCCCTAAAACCCATAAAACCCTAACCCATTTAACCGCCTAAACCGTAACCCCATTAATCTCTAATGACCCCTAACCCCTAGAATCCTTAACTGCTAAATCCCCTAACACGCTAAACCTCTAAACCCTAACCCATTTAACCCCCTAAACCCTAAACATCTAACCCCTTAACCCCTGACCCCTTAACCCCTAATTCCCAACCCCTAACCCATTTAACCCCCTACACCCTTAGACCCCTAACCCGTTTAACCCCCTAAACCTTAAACCTCTAAACCATTAACCCTTAAACCCTAATTCCCAGCCCCTAACCCATTTAACCCCTAAACGCCTAAACCCCTAACCCATTTAACCCCCTAAACCCTAAACCTCTAAACCCTTAAACCCCTAAACCACTAACACCTAAACCCCTAACCGCTTAACCCCTAAACCCCTAAACCGTTAATGCTTATCCCATAGCCCATTAACCCCTCACCCCTAACCCTTAAAATCCTTAACTACTAAGCCCCCTACACCTAAGCCCCTAATCCATTAACCACTAACTCATTATTCTCTTAAACCCTAATTGCGCCTAAATCCCCTAACCCCTAAGCCCCTAATCCCCAATCCCTTAAACACTAACTCATTATTCCCCTAACCCCTAAATGCACCTAAATCCCCTAACCCCCCAATCCTTAACCCCTTAACCACTAACTCATTATTCCCCTAACCCCTAAATGGGCCTAAATATCCTATCCCCTAAGCCCCCAATCCCGAACCCCTTAACCCCTAAGCCCATAATACTTAACCCCTTAACTGCTAAATCATTATTCCCCTAACCCCTAAACCTTAAACCTCTAACCCCTAAGCCCCTAACCCTTAATCCCTTAACCACTAACTCATTATTCCCCTAACCCTAATAACAATCCTTAAAACCTATTGGGATTAGCTATTCCAAACGATAGCAGGTCTAGTTGGGACCTACGATCGAGTTAATTCCCCCTTACTAGTATGGTGGAATACCATGAGCAAAACCATGGGTTGAAAAAACATCTCCTAAATTTACTATTTGATCTTAATTTAATTTTAATAATTAATTAATTAATTTCTTTAAAAACTCTTCTAGATAAATCACATAATTTTTTTAAGATTGACACCTTTCGAACCACTCATTGTGGGGTTCATCCTCAATGTTTTTAAAATAAATTTATTAGAATGAAATTATATTGATTTTTGAAGATTTCTTTTAAACAATTGTTAAATAACAATGGGTATGATATTAAAAATGATATTTGGAGGGCATAATATTAAAAATGAGGTTTGGAAAAATAGAGGGCGGGAGTATTCATTTTTCATTTAAATTTTAGACCTCCAGTTAAAATAACATTTCTCCCACCCAGTATGGAGCTGGAGCATGGAAGAAGCTGTCCGCAAGGAGTTTTGAGGGTTTGCAGGTGCGGGCAATAGAAAACTATGGAGAAAATACGCAGAGGAGGATGGGGGCACTGGCAACTGGGAGGAAGGTGAATGGAGTAGTGGACGGATCAGGAAAGCACATAATGAGGGAGAGAGATGCGGGCAAGTTTTGCAGGTTGAAAAAGAAAGGGATATCTTGCATTGCATAGATCGGCCTCGACATTATAAGCATATGTTCTTCCCATTCCTTAGTAAAATTTCTGAAGTGAATCATAAGCAATTGTACTGTAGCCATTCACATTCCTGATTTCCATAAAAATGTTATAACAGCCCCATGAGAGCGACCCAATGGTTATCTTGTTGTGAATGTTAATGGTGGGTTGAATCAGATGCGTACAGGAGTAAGTACGAAGAGTTCAACAGGAAATACTTTTTTTGGTTCCTTTTTTAAAGTTATGTAGGTGTTCAATATTGTATATTTATACACTGTTTTTTAATGTGCAGATCTGTGATATGGTTGCCATTGCAAGGATTATGAATGCTGTGCTTGTCATACCAACCTTAGATCACAGTTCTTTCTGGGATGATCCAAGGTATTTATATATTTCTTTGATTTGTCATGACTTCACATGCAGAAAAATATACTGTCGTTACTTTCTGCTTTGGAACTCTGAAAACCTTGGTTGATATTGAAATTCTTAAATACTGCAGTGAGTTTAAAGATATATTTGATGTTCACCACTTTGTGGACACACTAAAGGAAGATGTGCACATTATTGATTCCTTACCAGCATTCTTAAAATTTTTTGAGTCTTTAAAGAAGGCTCTTGTTTCGTAGTCAAAGGTGAAATAATCTTATGTTCTTTTTAATAATTTGCTTGGATATAATCTTCTTGTTGATTTTGAGGTGATAGTTTTCATATGTTACCCTAGATATATTCTAGGATTGCAGCTAACAATTTTGTAAGTTGTCCAATCTATAGGCGTCCTTCTACACCCTAAAATTGGATTAACAACTATAAATACCCACTAATTTACTAAATCAAAATCCCAAGGATTGTTTGTTTTCTCTAATTCATTATGCATTCCTAAAGCTGAGATTCATCCAATACGTGTGATTCTAAAAACGACGATCTGAAATTTATCTAGAGAGAATACTCATTTTGCTTTTGGGCCACAGTTCTCTATTTTTCTGGATTGCAATTTTGGGCTGCATTTTGACAATCTGCATTGAGTCTTTGGCTTTGTTTCCTGAGCACATTTCTGGTCCGTGATCCCAAACCTAGGCGGAGTATTCGGGCACTATGGTGTCCTTTTGGGCTGTGTTTCATCCTTCAAGGTCAAATTTTCAAACCCCATCACCAGTTAATCTTGATTCTTATCTATTATAGCTACCAATGGTTATTGTTGTAGGAAGAAAGCTAAAGTATACATGACAACTTCACAAATGACCTTCCACAATGCACTAAAGGAAGAAATTTAACTTTGCGGAGTCATGGGTCGAAGTTCAAAGTTTGTATAGAGCCACTGCACTATACAAATGACTACTCACTAGATTAGCTTAAGAAACCAGAGTTCACAAAAAAGCCCCTAGATCTTGCCTAAGATTGTACAAATAAGCCCCTTCCACTATGGGTACTCTCCATAGGACATCATCAAGTTCGGCATGCCTTCATATTGATTGATGCATGAAGAGGTTATTCCCCTCAGCCTTATATATTAGGAGAGAATTCATCTCACTTTAGAGTTCACCTAGGATTGTACAAACACCCCACTTATTCTCTAGGTACTCTCTAGAGGGCATCATCAAGTTCTACATCAGCATCTTAAAAATAATAGACAAAGTCAATGATACTTCCTCCTCTTCCTCTACTATTATTTCCAACAATGATGTTAATGTTGCCAGTGTTTTAGCATTTAGGAGTGCCGTTATCACTTTATCATTTAGCATTTAGGAAACGCTCCCATAGTCAATTTATGACTTCTTTCACCCTCTAATCTTATTTATTTTTTCTTAATCATAATATTATCTTGTCATTCATTTTCAGCTTTTCCAAAAAATATTAGTGTTTCTCAGTTTTCTTACACTTAATGTCAGTTTATTCAGAAGTATAATACGAAGTTCTGTAAAATTTTGGACATTACTAGAAATCACCACATTCAGTCATGCCCTGCTATGTTTAAATTCTCACTTGGTTAACACCAATATCTCAGAAAAGCCATCAAAAAATTAGTTCTTGGAATGGAGACAAAATCTACTCGCACTAAAATACTTGCAGTACTATAAATGATAAAGGGTTGTACCATGACCAGTAAATTGTAATAATAGTTTTGTGAATAATCAAGCTTCTAGTAATTATATTGTTCACGTAATTCAAAAGAATACGTCTCAAAATTATTAGCATGCGTAAATTGTAATAACAATTTTATGAACAATCCAGCTTTTAGTAATTATATTGTTCACACAATTCAAAAGAATACGTCTCGAAATTATCAGCATGCACATAGAGACACAGTTGATGTTTGTAGATTTGAAAACAACCAACACAATGTGGCATCATCTCAAAACAAATGATATTAATCGGACCACAACATTACATGTCACTAATAAAAAAAACATCCTAATACCACTTAATAGTACAGTTTGAAAGAACGAACTGTAGTTCCTCCTTGGCTACAGATACCAGGAGGAGCTGGTATTGGCAAAGATACAGGCACTTGCTCTCTCATATAGCAGTTTTAGTCACATGAGAAGAAACATGCAGTATATACTATACATCCAAGATAAACCTAAATAAACAAACTAAGAACTCGATTCAACGCGATTGGATAAAAAATACTCAAATGGTGGTAGCATACAATAACTACAAATTTTAAATTGATTTTCAAATTTTCAACGTACTTCAGTGTACCTTGAAATTACAATGTTGTAATAGTACATGAATGGAAACAGCTTATTTAACGAGAGCCACAACAAGAGTAGAGACCCACAAACATTTTTTTCCACTCGCTTCTGGTTATGCTCATATAAGAGTGTAGCAGTAGTAGTAGACTTTAGGCTGAAAATAATCACAAAAAACAAAAAGCACAAAGGGCTCACTTCCTCTTGAACATCTTAAAAGTATCCCTCAATGGGTTCTAATAGTTTGATAATGAACATCATAATTCATGTTATTGAGCTTCAGGCACTTCAGTTCTTCAGTTACCAATTCAAAACTATATTATGACACCATCTCTGTTATTTCTGACATTTGAACCCCCAAAAAAAATCTCTATCACTTTTCTGATAATATCATTTGATTTTTTACATATATAATCACAAAATATAGCAATAAGTGAGACAAAAAACAAGATATGGAAGGCAACAACCCCGAAAAAATTATTATTCATATACTCTTGGTATTCTAGCACTTGTGGAATAAGTTGGAGAGCTTCTTTGATAGGGTATTGAGTTCATGGTATATATGGCCACAAGAGAACCAATCCAACTTGTTGTAGAATTTTTTGATACCTTGCAAAATGTGAGCCAAATGAGGGGCCACTATGTTGACTTTGTCGCATACTCAATCCAAAACAAGTTTTGAATCCCCAAAAATATTTAGTTTTTTGACATCTTTTTGGTTGACCACATTGACAAGATCCTAGAGAGTTAAAAATTCAACTCTCATGTTTGTGCCCATACTTGGAGCATATTTGATATGCAAAAAATGAGCAATTTTTGCATATTTCTTTCCACAATGATTTTATTTCATTGCTTTGATCTTTGATGTTGTGTCATCAATTAAAGATTCCATTCCTCCATTAGCAGGACTTCCTATATACAAACCTCCACTTTCAGGTTCTGTTTCTTTAAGTGGTTCACGCCCAATGAATATCTACTCATCGATGCTAGCTAGGTCATATGGTAACATTTCATCTACTTTTCATTAACCTTTAAAGACAAAAATTGACATATCAAATGATTCATGCCCATTAAAAAGACAAAATAAACTGGCTAAAATACATTCTGGTGAGATGCTGGATATATTGAAACCATTCTCACATGCTTCAGAAACCACTCTTGCTCCAGTTCAAGTTCTGGATAGAAAGACAAACTCCTTTCCAAAATCTCTTGGCAATTAATCAATTTCTCTTGTAGTTTCATTTTTAAACAACGAAGATAATTGTAGTTTACAGTTTTCCATCATTCCTCCATCTGAACTATTGACTATAGATAAAGCAGATGGAGTTAAACTGTCACTAGTGAACATGCCTACTGTGACAACGTGTGATCTCTCTGATGGTACAGTTTCAAATTGTTCTGTATTTTCTGCACTTGAGTCTGGATTCTCATCATACTAGTGAAAATCATAAAAACATATCTAAAAAACAAGCAGGTCTTTCAACAAATTAATTTTCAAATAAGATGACAAAATCTAAGCACAAGCCTAAAAGCAGCAAATGCAACAACACGTGGCATTGGTAGGAAGCTCTTCAAATATGGAAAGGGAGTCAAAAGGAGAGGTGGTTGCAGAGGAGTCTAAACTTAGTGGTTCTCACAGGCAGTTGGAGGAGTTAATTTTGAGTCAGACTTCATCATCTACCTCAACAACTCCTTTAATGACAACCCTACAAACGACAGTTAAAGTTGTTGATGGAGAGGCTAATTCTGACCTAGCTATAGAAACAATTTTGCATTTTTTACTACAAAAGCCTGATTCTGCAGCCCATCCTTGTGGATCATTTAACAATCCCACAAAATGTGAAAATATACTATTGCCAAAGAAGTCATCAGGAAACATGGTTAATGTTGTGGACACTCCCTTATTAAGGATATCAGGAGTTTCATCATCTGTAGATGAGATCACCAAAAGGGATATTTCTAGGGGAACCTTGGAACCTTTACAAGATTCAAAATCCGTAAGTGAATTCATCATTATTGATATGTCTTCATCTTTGGGAAGCTCTGGTGAGGGATATGAAGGAAAAACATAAAATTTTGGGCTAGTTATAGAGTTTTCTACAAAAGATGCTGGAGTAGTAAAGAAAACATCAAAAGATATGAAGTTTGATAACAATAATGTTCTTGTAGGAACATTGAAAAGCTCACCATGCAGTGAGGATGACATTAAATTAGATTCAAAACTTAGAAATGTGAAGAATAAACAATCCGAATCAACAAGCGATAATGCTAGACAAAGCTGCAACAATAATTTTGTTAATTCTATAATTGGAGAGAAGCAAGATCTTGGAAATGTTCTCCATCCTAAGCATGGGACTGTTGTTTTTTTTATTCCCCATCTGAGTTGTCAAGTTCACCTGATGTTGACATAAACAGAGAGTTGGCTTATTTTTCCAATTCTATCATTGGAAAAGAAAAATCTAGTTTGCATGCTGGGGAGAAAAATCAGTGGAATGCATGAGAGTAGGTTGGCATGTTAACTAGCTATACATGAAAATGGCACAATGGCTGTTGATCAAAATATGCTCAAAGAGAAAAAGGGTGAAGTGTTAGTTGTATCTGAGTAGTCAACAACAAATACAGGAAAGGTCTCTGAATGGGAATTACAATAAGAAGCTACAACAGTCCTCCCTAAACTTGATATGCCTATTTTGGAGGAAAAACCAGGTTTTCTGTCTGGTAACAAAGTTTTTGACTGCAAACAATCTTTTGGATATAGAAACAAAGGTAGGGTTAACCATGATAGTGATAAAGTACTTGGGGAAGGTTCAACTTCCAATGTGAAGGCAATAGCCACACAAGATAAGGGTAAGTATCCACCACTAATAGTGATATTTGTGAAATTTCTACTCAACTTTAGGTGTCATCTTTGCCTGCTGAAAGTGAAGGCAAGAAGGATTTAGTAGCTAGATTGATAGAAAAGGAGAATAAAATTTCTTCCAATGTTTCTGAAAAGAATAATGCTGCAAATATTGGTGATGCTATCAAAGTAGTAGTTGTCAACAAGAAGAAGAAAAATAGGGATTTTTCCAGTAAGGAAAATGTTGCAGTTCCCATTGGGATTTATATAATGCTTATAAGGTTCAAGAGGAGAAGCAGGAAGATGTGAACCTTCCAGAACCATCCAAAATAATAACTGATGACGTCAAGAGTAAGACTGATTCAAAGGAGCCTGAGAAGCAAGTCCTAGAAGAAGTGGATGACTAGGAATATGCAGCCGAGCTTTCAACTCCTATCAATCAAGTAGCTATTTTAGTTACTGAATGTTCATGAGACAGAAAGTACTCTAGAGATTTTTTGTTGACAATCAAGGATCAATGCAAAGATCTACCAAATCATTTTGAAATTTTTCCAGACATTATTTAATTACTTGGAAATTCCCAAGCACTTGCAATTCATGTAGGATAGGTTAATGCATTATCAAGCACTACAAGAGGACTTGACAGACAACTGAGTGGGAATTATCTACTTGAACGTCATGGGAGAAATATGGCCATTTTGGATGATGATAGATGCGCCAAGCCGGTGGATGCTTTTGCTAATGGCTGTGATATGCGGATGGATGTGGATCTTAGTGGTTCCTATGATGTGTTTCAACCTGGCCAAGGTTATAATACTGGCTTTGCAAGAAAGTATGAATGTCATCCTTTCTAGAGGGCCTTATGTGCAACAACCACTTCCACAAGTTGGACTAGTGAGAAATAATTATGATGCTGATAGGTGGCAACGTGTTTCTGGTTCGTAGAAGGGTTTGATTCCTCCTCCACAGCCTTCTCTGCCCATAGTTCATATATCAGAGAACCGATATGAAGTGGGCAAGGTTTTTGATGAGGATCGGTTGAAACAAAGAAAAATTAAATCCATCCTTAATAAATTAACGCCCCAAAACTTTGAGAAATTTTTTTAACATGTCAAAGAAGTGAACATTGACTTTGCATCATGTCTTGATGGTATAATATCAAATATTTGACAAAGCCTTGATGGAGCTAGCCTTTTGTGAAATGTATGCAAAATTCAGTTTTTAACTTGCTGTAGGAATACCTGAATTTTATGAAGATAACGAGAAGGTTGTTTTCCAGAGAGTTCTTTTGAAAAAATGCCAGGAAGAATTTGAAAAAGATGAAAGAGAAGAGGTAGAGGATGAGAAAGTATAATATCATGGTGAAAAAATCCTTTCAGTAGAAGAAAGATGGGAGAAGAAGGCTACAACACGACGACGAATGCTAGGAATATAAGGTTTATTGGTGAGCTTTATAAAGAAAGTATGTTGACCAAAATAGTTATGCAAGCACACATCAAGAAATTAATTGGTGAATTTTAGCATCCAGAGGAGGAAAATGTTGAAGCTTTGTGCAGATTGAGGAGCACTATTGGTCATATGATTGACCATTCAAAGGCCAAGGAACATATTGATGCTTACTTTGATAGGATGACAAAAATTTCCAATAACCAAGGGCTTCCCTCTAGGCTGAGGTTCATGTTGAAGGATCTGATTGATCTGAGGAGGAATGGATGGCAAAAAAGGAAGAAAGTTGAGGGCCCCAAGAAAATAGAGGAAGTGCATCGGGATGCTATGAAAGAACTACATTGACAGGGAGGCCGCTCTCGAGATACCAATATGGGACATTCAGGTTGGAGACTTGTGACACCACTTGATCATGGTGGGAGAGGACCTGCGATGCCACCTTACCTGGTAGGTGCACATACGGGTTCACTTCCAGATATGGGTGGGATTAAAGGGCCACAACCCCATATGGGACCACGTGACCGTGGATTCAATAGTCAACATGCTCGAATTGTGGATAGGGCTCAATTTGCAAATCAGTCTATGCCAAGCCCTTCAACACAGAGGGCTTCTGATGATGGCCACTTGACTCTTGGTCTTAAGAGAGGTCTTGGCAAGGGAATACGAGGGAGGGTTCAGGCTCTACCATATGCTAAGAGTGCTCTAGCAGATATTCCACCATTCACATCCTAAGTTAGATGAACAGGTGAAGGTCCGATTTCAGGTTGTAGTTCTGACCGGATGCCAGTTGGTATGAGAGATGAAATTTTGACAAGGACTTATGCTGCATAAAAGCCTTTATTTGCAAAATCATGTGTCTAGGAAATAATTTTTTTGGATAATGACATAAGAGAGTTTAAGAATTTATACTCAACACGTGACAGAGGTGGGAAGACTGCAAATGCTAAATTTCAACTGTAAGAACATTCTTCTCAAAGAAATTTGAGCTCACAACTCATTAAGGTTCAACTTAGGAAAAGGGCTGAAATGGAAATCAAAGAATATTACAGGTGCCTTCCTTTACAAAGCTTCCTTGCATTTTCATTATGTCTTTTAGAGAATTCGACAAGTTTCCTTGATTTTTTCTTAATTTTGCTGACATACCATCCAATGTGAGAGATTTGAAGGAGGCAAGTTTTTGTGTAAATGACCTTAAAGCACCATTGTTCCATTCAACTATGGTTTCTCTTTGGACATTAGATTCTTTTTTTAGGAAAGATGTTGAAATTGATCTTATGGGGAATATACTTACACATTTATGCAAGTCCGAGCCTTTCTTGCTAAAACAAGGACAACTTACTGAAGGGTAATGTGAAATTTTGTGTTTTTTCTTATTCAAGTTTGAATTTATTTAAGGACTACTACAATATATGGTCATTTGTGATTATGAATTATAACTATATATAATTTTGATGTTTCTAGGTTGGAGACTGTACTATTTTCATTGGAGGATGCTAATGTTGATGCACCCAAGGCTCCTGAGTTCCTTGGTCATGTAGGGTCAAAATCCACTAAGATGATTCCATGTCATTAGAACAATTTTGCATCCTTCCTCAGAAACAAATCCATTACGGAATAGGAGTTTCCCAAGAAGGAATTTATAACATGAAACCAAAAAAATTACAAGCAATGTTAGTTTGTATTTCCAAGGCATATGATAGAGAAAACTGGATTTATTTAGGGCTACTCATTCATATAGGGTTCAATGTGCAATTGGTTAACTAGATAATGAATTGTATTTCCTCAAAATATGTGCAATTCTAATTAATGGCTCAACCTATTATTCTATCATGCCTATAAGAGACCATGGGTAGCTATGACTAATGGCTCCTCTACCATTTTTTACTGTAGAGTAGGTGGTCTCAACAGAGTTATAATAGAGTAAAAAGGAACTATAAGCTTGACAACTATACAAATAGGATTTTCCCTAAACTTGACATATTTACTCTTTGTTGATTATGGTTTTGTTTTGGGTGATATGACCAAGGTAGATGCAATTATGCTGAAGGACCCCACCCTTGAAGAACTAAAATTCCTACCTTAAAAACTACCAACAATTGAGGAGCTACAAGAATGAACACCATCTTTGATTTGAACCTAAATAGCCTTATTATCTCAGAGTATTTCCCTAATCACAATGACCAGTAGATTCTCCTCATGGATTATTTCTCTCATTTTATTTATTAGTAAAATCCACAAAATGTATCCCTACATTTGAATCTTGGGAAAAAAACATATAATTGTTATCATTTAAATTATCCATATCTCTTGGAGCCCAAAAATCCATTTGATTTGGATAAACTTTATTTATAACCTCAAAATAAACCCTATTATAAGTTGAAGGACCATTATGTCCTCTTGAGTCTTGACAAAGTATGATGGAATGAAATTGGGTGAAGCCTAGATCCAGGTTTACCATGCCAGAACCTAGGTTCATTGAGATGACGACCTTTGTTTGAAGATATCCACCATAAAAACTAGGACCACCCGTTCTTATCGTTGCCATCTCTCTTCCATCATCAAGATTAACATACTGAGGACTTATAAGTCGTGGAGGCCCATGGTAGTCATTGCAATGTAATTTATTAGAATACATACCATTTCTTATTATGAGATTTACCACATCTGAAAATGGCATCATTCACATCATTTTGAAGAAGTCTATAAATTAGGTCAACATAATTTTTTTCACATTTACGACTTCCCTCACATGTGTTGGTTCTTGAAGCTTGAGCACTTTCATAACAAAAATAGGAAAATTCAAACAAAAAAAATGGTCTACTCTCTTTTCATTTTTTGATATTATAATGAAGTTTTATTAGAGACAATGTTTGTTTGTTTTTGGTTAGAAAATGGTTTGTTCTTGGTTTTATGCGACTTTCAATTTATCATATGTAGCATGTTGAGAAATGGGAAAGTATAATGTTTGACATTTTTCTTGTAGAAATTGATGCTAAATGAAAGGATACATAGTTTAACCCAGCTACAATTCACTTTGGTAAAGGCGAAGGAACATCTTAAAAAACTGCTTAAGAATACACCATATACAAAGTTTGACCATAAGCAGTATATGCATTTTTATTTTGTAGATATGTTGTTTTTTCTACCCAAGATATCACAACAAGAAAAATTTGATATTGTAGAAATTGTTTGAGGACATCATTGAGGTCGATTTTTCTGATGTCCTATTTGATTGATACTTTCTCATGTCAGGAAGGCTTTAAATATAAATTAATATGTTCATGAAACAAATCAGATTCAAATTTTATAGATATAAAAGATAAAAACAAATTTCAATGTCTTTGTTTGATTGTTACTTGAATTTTTTGTGGACAGGTTACAGGAAATGTGATTGGAAAAAGGACGGGTAGATGATTCATATGACGTCTTGGATATGGTTCATTCGCTGTTAGAGATCACTGAGACACCTAAGCCATAGACTTTGGAAATGTTTCTAGTACGAATTCCTATGGTTTTTAATGTTGTGATTATTTCACCTCATGGTTATTATTTTGGGCAAGAAAATGTTTTAGGAATACCAGAAATGACATCGGTGGACAGGTAAACAATTTTTTTATAATTGCAATTTCCATTCCATGATATCCTCTCTTTATTGTTTGATTTTATTTTGGACGTTACTTTTGATTTTGTTGTCTTTTAACTATGAAATTGAAAATACTTAGTACCATGTCTATTTAAACAAAAAACAAAGCTTGAAGATGAAATTAGTATTACACTGTATTGATTGGAATCGTTATAGCTATTTTGTGTTAAAATATTTTCATGACTATCATAAAAAGTTACTTCATGTTGTTATTTGAGTACATGTTGTTTATATACTTGACTAAGTTCATGCATTAGAAAATGAAATTTTGTTGTGAATAAAATGACAATGATTAAAAATCACAATGATTATTTGTTTTCACAAGTTATCTACAGCTTGAGCTTTTTAGCATATAACTTAGTTGACATGATTGTTCCTAAGCTTTCCTTGAAAGTTGAATACTAAGTCACTAAGGTGTTCTTTTCTATATATGGTGATATTTTATTTTCTTTGTTTATACAGGTTATCTGGCCACATTATAGTGGCAATTATCGCCCTAATGAAGAAAAATTGTTCGAGTTTCTTACTTGTATGGGGAAAAATGGCTTTGACATTGCTGATATTGAGGTGTATGTCGTATAAATTATTTATAGTCTAATTTAGTTTATATTCCAGTGTTCATTGTATTTCATGTTTTACACTCTGCATTTTACCTTCTTTTGTTTTTAGAAAATGAACTCAGTATTGATGGTAAGAAGCATGAATTGAAAAGAGGGGAGCAATAACATTGGAGCAACAAATGAAAAGAGAGAGAGAGAGAAGAACTTGTCTCATGATACACTTAGAGCCAATATCCCACATAAGACACACATATAGAGGCTGATGGTCAAGTCTTTAGAGTTGGTGAATTCATCTGCAATGCCTTGAAAACACAACGATAATGTTTTGAAGTGATGAAACACCATTTCATCTGTAAATTGTAGTCCAACCAATATTAAGTTGGAAAATCATATTTTAATACTTTAACACTTCATATAATATAATTTATGTGGTTGAAATTATTTATAGTTGCATTTGATATTGTTTAGTATTGTAATTAAAATATGCGACTTTGTGTTTTCATATTAGATGAATATGCACATTGTATGAGATTTTTTAAATCATACAAATTAATTTATGTTGATTAATAATGAACACAAAATCAATTTAAAATTACTAAATTAGTAGTTTATACTAATTAATGATGAAAATAAATCAAATGAATATACGACTAAATTAGTTATTGATAATGACTATTAATGAAAGTAAATGAAATGAATATAAACTACTAAATTAGTCGTTTATATAATCAATAAATGACTAATGCAAATGATAAATTTGTGACTATAAATGATGACTAAATTTTGCAGATATACGACTATTAGTAGCTAATTTACAGTATCTTTTAACGCGACTAAAATTTAGACATATTTCTTCGGTCATTAATTGATTTCAAACGACGACTAAAATTTGCATATATATGACTATTAGCAGCTAATTTACAGTATCTTATAACACGACCAACATTTTGGTCATTAATTGGTTTTCTCGGGTGATCATATAGTAATATATTTTGTTGTATATTTGGTCATTAATTGTGACAATTAATGACCAAATAAATGATTAAATCAATGACCAAATCAATGACCAAATTAATGATCAAATCAATGAATAAATTAATGACTAAATTAGTGACGAAATTAATGATCAAATTAATGACCAAATATACAACTAGAAAAAAAAATTGAGATAACCAATTAATGACTAAGCTAAAAACGACCAAAAGTTGGTCGTGTTATAAGATACTATAAATTAGCTACTATTGGTCACCGACCGAAAAATAGTCGTTTATATGCAAATTTTAGTCATTTTTTTAGTAACTAATTAGCCATTTTGTACTAGTGTGAAGACATTTGATGTGGAAAAATTACATGGAAGTGTCTGTTCTCACTATTACATTAAGGCATTTTTAAGACATTTGTTTGAGACAAAAGAAATCTTTTGTTTTAAAAAGCCTTTTTTTTTTTATAGTTATTTTCCATTAAAATTTAATATCATTTGAATTGTCTTAAATATAAAATTAAAGATAAAAGTAGTCCGAGACAAATTACAAAAAATTATATTTAAGACGAAAATAATTTGAAACAAAATATTTTAAGACAAAAACAATTTAAGACAAAAATATTTTAAGACAAAATTTTATATTTAAGACAAAAAGAGTTGGAGAAAAATATTTTAAGACAAAAACAGTTTGAGACAAAAATATTTTAAGACAAAACTTTATATTTAAAACAAAAACGGTTTGAGACAAAAATATTTTAAGACAAAACTTTATATTTAAGACAAAAACAGTTTCAGACAAAAATATTTTAATATAAAACTTTATGTTTAAGACAATGACAAGTTAAGACAATGGCAATTAAGACGAAACTCATTTCCCATTTAAGATAGTTAGCAATTAAGACAAAACCATTAACAATACTTCATAACAAGGTGATTGTCAAATGAGTTACATTCAATGAACTAAAATTGTTTATTTTTTTTAAATATGTGATAATTTTTAAATTACTTCAACTAAACTTTTATATAAAATTGCAGGAAATTAAATACAATAAAAAAAAAAAATTAAATATTTTCTCAATTGTTATATATATATATATATATATATATATATATATATATCAAACCTATACATGAAGAAATAAAATTAAAAATACAAATTCATCCATATATGCTTTTTAAACCTTCATTCTTTTCTTTCTAAATGAAAAATCAAAATTTTGATTCTGGCATATGTCTTATAGTCACATCTCAATTTTCTTTTCACTGTTGAACAAATATATCACAGAGATTAGTAACAATAATTTAATTATTTCTTAGATAATATTTTAGTGTTTAATTTTTCTTATTGTAAGAAAACTTTCTACTAATATTGTAAAAAATATAAATATATACAAAATGCAGTTTAATATTTTTTATATTAATTTATTATTAGGTATTAAGATGTTGGTAAATATTTTCATCTCATAATTAGAAAACCATGAATGCGTTATTAAGAAACCAAGTAATATTAGTAATTGATATCATTTCAAAGTAGGGAATAATGATTATATGGTTTATATTCCTCACTTAATAGAGATATATGTAAAGAAATTGTGAAGGAGGTTGAAAGAGTACTCTAGCATAAAATTTAATTTAACCTAAAAATCCATTGTCATGCCCCTATAGTCACCCATATCAGAGACTGAATTAGCCCACCCAGATGGCCCATCTTAAACTATGTGATTATATACTACACCTCACTTTTTATATTTCATGACCATTAAAATTCATAAGTTTAACAATTATTGAAGTATGTAGATAATAATTCCATACAATTATGGCTTAACAGAACCAATATGGAAATGATATGAATGAAAGTAATCTTATAGAATAAAAAACCTAACTCGCCTAACAATTCTCAAATATTCAAATGTGTTACAATCAAGCACGAACTCACTACAAGAAAAAAGGACATTGGTGAGGGTCATTCTTGTGACAGACCTTTAATGTCCGTCACCATTGTCACATATGGTGATGGTCCTTAAAAAACCATTGTTGTAAGTGCATATAGTGGCAATCCTTTATGGTTTGTCACCAAAGCCATTTTCAGTGACACCTTTGGTGAGGGTTGTTAAAGGCCCGTCACTAATTCTCTCTTTGGTGACACTTCTAGTGACGATATTTTATTAACCCTCACCAATGGTCTTTTTGGTTACTTTTCGTGATGGTAAAAAAATGTTCGTCATCATAGATCATTCAAATGCGTTTTTGATGACACTATGTGCATGTTACTATATTTTTTGTCAAAATATAATGATTTAAGACCATTTTTGTGGAGTCTTTTTCATTGTGTGTCCAAGGCCATATAGTGGTTAGAGTCAGTCGATTTGTTAAGAAACAATTAGTGTGTATCATTTCCCTCAAGTAATGAGAATATAGTTTCCCTATGAGTCAATACATGATTCATCTCTATTAGGTTTATTATCTAACAAATTCCCTTTAGATAAAGTTCCACTAGTGTGTGTAAAAACTATATTATTTAATACATATTCAAGCTTTGTCAATTCTATTAATGAGAGAGATATAGCACTCATGAACACTCTTGGAACAAATTAACATGCTTTGTCACACACTAACATTCCTTGGCACCTATCATGTCTTAGAACATCTTTGTACCTAGAACATATTTCCATGACTAGAACACCCAAGCACATGTCGGCATGTCCTAGCATAGCATAACACTCTCCTAGCATGCATTGGCATGCCTTGTAGTCCCTAGCATGCCCTGGAACACTTTGGAATGCATTAACATACATGAGCGCTTGGCACACACTGGAACTTGGCATGTATTGGAACCTATTATTAGTGTGCCTAGCATGCCTCTTTTGAAAAATATAAAGTCTTTAATTATTAACCCTCTTATGTGTTCATTTCCTTTCATTTTAGCTTGGTTCTTCTTCTTGTTGCCTTGATACTCCTTGACACATATTGGCATACAATGGCACCCTACACATCCTAGCATGCCTTAGCATATTGCATGTCTTGGCACTATTTGACACATGTTAACACACACTAGAACTCCCTAACACACTCTGGAACTTCTTGACATGCTCTGATATTCCCTAGCATGCCTTACTAGTTCTTAACATAACTTTTCACTCCCTCCTTGGCATGCTATCTAGCACTCTTTGTCACTCCCTGGCACACCCTCATATTCATTAACTTCCATGCATTTTGACCTAGTGCTCCCTTTTGTTTCCCTAGTACTCCATAACACTCCTCAGAATGAATTAGCACACTCTGTCACACTTTAGCGCTCTTCGACATGCCCTTCCACTTCACAAAATGTGTATCACTCCTTAACACACATTGGCACTTGGTACATGTTGGCGCTTGGAAATTATTAGCATGTCTAGCATTCGTTAAAATGCCTTGGTATGCTTTTCCATGATTTAATATTAAATTTATTTGAGATCAGTTATTGGAAAGAATATGAGAAGTAACAAAGGATGATTTGGCACTTATAATGCACTAACACTTGGCACTTGGCACCTATTTCCACCTAGTGTTGGTGTGCTTAGCATTCCCCTCTTGGAAAAGTTAAATTGATGACTTATCAACCCTCTTATGTGTTCATTTCCTTGTATTTTAACTTGTTTTCCTTTTTATTTCCTTGATAGTCCCTGGCACATATGTTTCCTTGATAGTCCCTGGCACATATTTTCAGACCCTTGCACATCTTGGCATGCCTTAGCACTTGATAGGTCTTAGCGTATTTCACATTCCTTCAAAAAATCTGGAACATGTTAGCATTCCCTAGCATGCCTTGGCACTCGTGCCGTCACAACTAGCCTTACATTTTTTCAGGACTCGGTAACTGAATCAAGTCCTTAACAACTGCAGTTCATGTGACATTGGCCTACTTCAACCACAACAACTTGACTAATTGAACCTACTACAAGTAGATTGTGCCTTGTTCACCTAAGAACTTGCTATAACTCATCTTATGCCACTCATGTCCAAGTTGAAATTGTCCCACTTAAGAACTTACCAAGACAAGGATCACATCTAGCCATGGCCATAAAAAAACTAAGCAATAATATAACTTACATAGGCAATATTTCACATGTATTTCCAGTTCATATAAATAGTAGAGAATTAACTAAGAGCTTGCAAGAACAATAAGATACACAAGACATACAAGATATAAGTCGGGACAAGCTGAGTTCCCTAAAACTTATACACAACAATGTACAATATGAAATTGTCTAAAATAGTTTAAAACATGAGAATTCGTCCAAAGTGTGCCACGTGTCATATAAAACTAATAGGTAAAGGACAAATAGTGTTATTCCCAACAAAGATTCACCCTTTGTCTAAAACTTCTTTGTCAAGCCCCTTATCACAATCGTAGGCTTGCCTCTTGAAAATCCTATTATGAAATTCTTCAAACACACTTCATCATTGGAACACTTGAATTCACTGACACTCCCTAGCACACACTCTTATTTTTTCATTTCCATGCATCTTAACGTAGTTATCCCTTGTGATTCCTCAACAATCCTGATCACTCCTCATCATGCATTGACATTGTTCGACATGTGTTAGCACACCTTTTCATTCCTTAGCATACCCTCCCTAGCTATCATGCCCTCACAACTACCCTTACTTAACTTTCAACTTGGGAGCCAACCATGTCCTCACTTGACAACAATATCTTGACCAAGTTACAATTACTACAACTAGACTGTGTTGTTGAATTGTGTAGCTTGGGAGGTACTCCACAATCCTAGTGATATGGGTTTATGTGAGTTTGGTCACAGAAGGATTTTTTGGCAAAGAACCCAAGTGAAGGGTTTTGGACCCAAGATGGGGTTTAAAATCTAAAAGAAAATTAAAATGGAAAAATAATATTTCCTAAGTTCTAAGTGGATAAATCCTGTAAATTATATGGGGTTCTTAAGAGGCCTAGATAGGAAAAGCTATTTAAGGAGGCCTTAGTTTGAAGGAAAGAACATCAAGTGAGAAGGGGATCATTTGATCAAGGAGGTGAGGAGAGATGTAGTCCTAAAGTAGGTCGATCTAAGGGTTTCTAAAGGGAGGCCATGATCATCCACCAAGAGCAAGATCATCATGTGAGGGTTCAAAGGAATGTCACATACCTTAATGGGTTCGAGATAGAAGTAGGATGGCATACAGTTGGTTCCCTTATGGAAGATCGAGCTCAAGAGAGGCGACTCATGAGAATTTAAGCATGTGATTTCAATGATGTTTATGCGTGAAGGCCACATCAAATTTTGAAGTAGTAGACATGTTTGAGACCCTATATTATGGTGGTTAGTAGGCTACAAGGTCTGTGATAAATACTAACACAAATGGAGGAGCTTCTACACTAGAATTTAGGGCCAGAACATAAGTATCCACAGGTGTAATATTGAATGAGGTAATCATAGTTTGAGGGTCATATATATCTAAATTTTAGGTCAATATTCAGTCAAAGAAATGCCCAGAATATATGGATCAATATGAGCTAGGTTGAGCCTCTTATGGAGGCAAGCGTTTCTATTTTTTCTATGGGTGGATAGGATTTGTTCTAAAGCAATTAGAATAGAAGTATAATGCCCTAGTTAGGGAGGTTTCCTAGAATGTTCAGTCCGTAAGGTATGCCCTTAAGACTGTAACAAATATTCATACAAGAAGAGGGGTCATGACCCTTAGAGAGAGGTTTATCTCTACAATAGATACCACAAATTTGGAAGATGATTTGCAGAAGTAGGTTTGGATGTAGAAAATCCAAAGGAAGGTGGAACCTGAGTAGAATATTTAGTAGAAGAAATGTGCCATATGAGGAATGGATTGACACGAAGAGTTGATTTTTGTGGACTGTCCATATAATTTTGGACAAATATCTGAAGTAGCCTAGAGATAGTTAGTCAATGGACTGTTAGTGGATGGTTTGTGACCCTAGTTCAAGCATCTACAAATTGTTAGTAGGATGATAAGAGGAGTAGTTCACATTTGTTCCTAGATTGGACAACAAAGAAATTGGTACACAAGAATAGTGATTTTTAGAGGACTCAAATCATTACTAGGTGGCAGATTTGAAGAGTCGTAGATGATGGAAGTGTTGTGGGCACTAGGCCAGTAAAAGAATTGACTGTGGTTTGAAAAATTTATGGCAGTACAAGTAGAGTTGGAGGGTTGTTAGGTGACTATCAAAGAAGAGCCCTAAGTCTTGTATCTATGAAGGAAAACAAGACTGGTAGAAGGGTAGGTGTATTTTTCCTAAGGACGTGTAGACTTTGAAGGACTAAAGTAGCAATCAAGTGGGCTATCCAACTAGCCCTAGTTTATTGCATTGTAGAGGATAGAGTCAGTGAGAAGAAGGGAAACCTCCATAGCCCTAGACTTGTCATCTTAAAGAAGGAGTATGGAAAAAGTGGGTAGACCAAAGAGATGTTCACAAATAGAGTTGTGAACAACTGATCGAAAACCCTAAGTTTTGCAAACCTTAAAGGAATAAGAGGTATGTAGAGGGAATTTTTTTTTTTAGCCAGGTTTAGTAACCTAAAGGAGATGATTTCATTGATAGAGGTAGATTGAGGAGTTGCATAATCGGAGGCAATAAGACTCACTATATGTGTTCATGACATGTGGATTGAAAGGGTTTTGTGTGGCCACCATCAAAAAGTGGGTCAAGTGTTGTCTTGTTCAAGGTATTTTGGTTGTCCAAGGACTAACACCAAGCCTTATTTATATTCCTTATATCAGTGTGATTGTAAAGGGCCATGATCGCTAGTATAAGAGCTCTAGCCTATTTTATTATAGTTTTTAATTTAACAAAGAATGGTTTGAAAAGTTAAAAATTATCATGTGCATTAGTGGATTCCCTGATGTGTGTAGATTTCGTTGTGCAAAGTAGATGTGTTGTGGCACTTGATTTTATTTGCATCAAAGATTCTAAGACCAAACCCAGATTCCCATGTCTCGTGGAAATTCAGCATATTCCTTGTTCACCTAAGAACTACCTGTAACTCATCTTATGATACTCGTGTCCAATCTCAACTCATCCCACTTAACAAGTTACCAAGACAAGGTTCATCACATCCAACTCTGGTCATAAAAAAACTAAGCAACACAACTTACTTATTGACATGCCATAGCACCTGGCATGTCTTAAATTCCTTAGCACTATCTGGCACGTGTTAGCATCCCCTACATTCCTTGGCATTCTTTTACACTCCCTAACATAGCCCAACACTTCATTCCATGCATTTTCATGTAGTTCTCCCTTGTGTTTCCCTGGAACTCCCAGTAAACACTTCCTTGCACGCGTCAAAACATCTTGGCTATTTGCTGCCCTAGCACTCTAACATTCCTTCGCATTTCCAAGCATGCCTTGTCACTCCTCCTTAGCACACTTGGAAATTTTTGACACTCCCTACCACACACTCTTATTCATTCATTTACATGAATTATGAAATAATTCTCTCTTGTGTTTCTCTAGCACTCCCTAACACTCCTTGGGACACATTGGCACATCTTGGCATGATTTCATAGCTCTCAATAATGCCTTGGAACTGCCTAGCATACCTTGTTACTCACTCCTTAGCACACCTAGAACTTGTTAACACTCCCTATCACACACTCTTATTCATTCATTTCCATGCAATTGAAACTAGTCCTCCCTTCTATTTACCTTACACTCCCTAGCATGTGTTGGCGACACACCCTAGAACCTAGCACATCTTGGAATGCCTAAAATGCCTTGGAACTCTCTAGCATGTGCTAACACTTCC
Source organism: Pinus albicaulis (assembly GCA_034641835.2). Taxonomy (NCBI): domain Eukaryota; kingdom Viridiplantae; phylum Streptophyta; class Pinopsida; order Pinales; family Pinaceae; genus Pinus; species Pinus albicaulis. Next base: position 890,707,748 of record CM076582.1, on the reverse strand, counting down.
TTGAATTCCCTGTACACCTTGTAACTCCCTAGTTGTCATGCCCTCATAGATAGCCTTACTCTTTTTGTGACTTGGGAACCCAACCAAGTCATTGAAAAAATATTTTTGTGTCTAGCCCAAAGTCTCCCTTTGTCCAAAACTGCCTTTTCCATCCCCTTATTGAAATAGTAGGCTTGCCTCCTAAAAGTCTTATTATAAAATTCTCATAACAAACTTCATCCATGGGACACCTGGAATTCATTGACACTCCCTCGCAAACACTCTTATTCATCTGTTTCCATGCACTTTGAACTAGTTCTCCCTTGTGATGCCCTAACACCCCCCAACACTCCTTAGCATGCATTGACACTATTTGGCATGTGTTAGCACACATTTTCATTCATTGGCACACCCTGACACTCCATTATCATGTCCTCGTAACTACCCTTATTTTTTTTAGACATGGGAACCCAACCAAGTCCTGCCTCGACTAAAATAACTTTACCAAATTTCATTTAATACAACTAGAATATGCCTTGTTCACCTAAGAATGGCTTATAACTCATCTTACGATACTCATGTCCAATATTAAATCATCCCACTTAACAAGTTACCAAGTCAAGGCTAACGTCCAACCGTGGCCATAAAACAACTAAGAAACATAGTTTACATCTTGACATGCCATAACACCTAGAATGTCTAACAATCCCTTGCCACTATGTGGCACATGTTAGCATCCCCTGCATTCCTTGGCATGATTTGGAACTCCCTAACACACCTTACCATTCCTTGACATGCCTTGGCACATTTTGAACTTATTGACACTCCTTATCACACACTCTTATCTGTTAATTTCCATGCATTTTGAACTAGTTCTCCCTCGTGTTTCCGTGGCACTCCCTAACACTCCCTAGCACACATTAGCACACCCTATCACTTGGCATATATTGGCATGTCGCACTGGCACTCTAACATTCCTTGGCACTACCTAACATACCTTGTCACTCCCTCCTTAGCACACCTATAACTCACTAAAAATCCTTGTCACACACTCTTATTCATTCATTTCCACGCATTTGAAACTAGTGATCCCTTGTTTTTCCCTGGAACTCCCTAACACTCCTTGACATGCATTAGCACACCCTAGAACTTGACACATCTTGGCATGTTTCCCTGGCCTCTAGCATGTGGTATCACTGCCTAACATACCTTGTCACTCTGTCCTTAGCACGCTTGGAAGTCACTGATACTTCCTGTCACGATATCTTAATCGTTCATTTTCACACATTATTTTCACCTAGTGCTCCCTTGTGTGTCCCTAGTACTCCCTAACACTTCCTAGCATGTCTTGGCACACCTTGACACCTAGCACATCTTGGGCACATTCCACTCAAGCACGCTAGCATGACTTAGAGCTACCTAGAATACCATGGCACTCCCTCCTTAACACACTTGGAACTCACTGAAACTCCCTATCACACACTCTTATTCATTCATTTCCATGAATTTTGACATATTTATCCCTTGTGTTTCCCTAGCACTGGCTAACACTCAACACACATTAGCACTTAGCACATCTTGGTATGCTTCCCTAACACTCTAGCATGACTTGGAACTATCTAACATATCTTGTCACTGCCTCCTTAGATTACTTGGAACTCCATAGCATGCCCTATAAATCCCTGGAACATATTAGCTCTTGGTGGCACTTGATAATTCCTAGCATGCGTTTGGATGCCCTATAATGCCTTGGCATGGTTTAAGATAAAATTTATTTGAGATCAATCGTCACAATTAAGAGAGAAGTAATAGGTAATGATTTCGCACTTAAGACACACTAGCACTTGGCCTTTGTCATGTATTGGCACTAGTGTTGGTATGTTTAGTGCGCCCCTCTTGAAATGGTAAGGTCCTGAATTATCAACCCTCATATGTGTTCATTTATTTGCATTTTAACTTGGTGTTCCCTTTTGTCGTATGGCACTCCTTGACACGTGTTCGCATACACTAACACGTGGCACATCTTGTCATGCCTTAACACATGGCATGTATTGGCATGCATTGGCACTGTTTGGCACATGTTAGCACACCTTGACACTTCTTGAAATGCTCTAGCATTCCCTAATATGCCTTGTCATTGGCACATCTGATACTCGTTGACACTCCCGGACACACCCTCTTATTCATTCATTTTGACTTGATGATTTATGTTTGATGGGGTGCATGTCTAGAAAGAGTTCCTTTAAGAAAATACAAAATTCATTGCACCATTACTGACATAAGTAATTGCGAGATTATACTTGAATGACATTAGGAAACTACACAAGAGATTTTAAGAATGACATTCTTAGGGTTTTTTTTTTTAATGGCGTGGGAATGATAAGAAGTGAGTGGTCAATATTAAAGTGCTTATCCTTATGATAGACTCATCTTTAGAAAATGAAAACCTCATCATGCTGACCCTCCAACTCCTAATCTTCTAAAAATAAAGGCCAACTTGCATAGGGAGGGAAGGTATGTTAGTCTATGGTGTGCTAAGTAACTGGGTGAGAGTGTTAATGTACTATGAGAGGGACTAAACCATTTACATTGCCTTTGCATAGTCATGTCATCACAATTGATAAGTAATGTTGTGTCAAGCCTTACACCATCTCTTGCTAAAGCCTTCCAAGGAGAGCTCATTTAACATATGATTGCTATGTCACTATTTCCCATTGTAGTAAAGAATTCCTTAAAATCATACAACAATTCCTAATCTATATACATCCAAATGACACCCTCAACCATCCAAGTCATTCTTGTTTACAAGAGGGTTTCTCCTCGAAAACCCGAACACCATTCTCAACATCAATTCGACCTTCCTCTCTCACCGGGGCAAGGCTGTCCTTCAATAGTTTTCCCAAGGAGGGTGAGGCAAATGACACTTGAGATGAAAGACAAGCAAGAAAAAAATCGGATAAAGTTGTAACTTATGAAACTTTTGAAAATCCCAAGAAAGTCATAGCACATTGTATTTCTTCCTTTGATCTTTAGGATGAAAGGGAAACCAATTTGAAGCTAGAGAACCCCAAGAAGATTTTTGTAGCCCTTGACAAACCACCTCGGGCCTTGGGCTAGCCAAAACTAGAAAACTCGAACAACGCACAATTGGAGCAAGGGTTAGGGCCTCTGAATTGCCAGATCACTGCCCTATGAAATCATTATCTTTACTTTTCCAAAGACTCGGTAGGCCCAGAAATCGTGACATGGTGACCTTTCGATTTGACTTCCAAATGTCAATTGATAAAATCCTTCGGGCTAACCCATATTTTTTGAAAACCCCCCCCTCTAATGCATAATCCACCAACCCCTTCATTTGGGCGCGATAGTAAGAAATCAACATCTTACCTGAAAAACATATTTGATGAGTAGTTGTGTGTCTTCAAAGGGTTTATCATGGCGACCATATTTATACTTGAAAATATATATCATGTGGATAAAAAATGCATGGTTATCATACCTATTTTGTATTTTGACAAGAATATCAGACCCTGACATTGTCCACAACCCATTCACTCTTCATCAAAACTCTGCCTTGCTCTAGTCTTAAACTCCACATCCCTTTCTCTTCTTGCAATTTTTCCACGAGCCTCTAAGGTTTTTCCATAGTTGAATTCCTCTCTCATGGTAGAGATGTTGTAATGTCTTCTTAATAATAATAATAATAATAATAATAATAATTATAACTATAATTAATAATTAAACCAATCTAGATCCATCTTAAATTTGGATCTACCAAACACCAAGAGGAAGGGACAAAATATCTTAAGGTACAAAACTCTTTTAGAGTGAAAAGATATTTGATCCCTTTAAACACTTGGTAAATCTGAAAGTTTAGCTAAATATACATTGGTAATATACAATAAAAATAATAAAAAAAGTTGAGAAGACAAAATGACTTGCAAATTAAACATTATTTCTACCTTTCTTTTAAAAAATATTAAAATATTTATAATATTTAAATAACTTAAAAATAAAATAAAATTATTTCTTATTTTCAAATTTTTTTTTTTTACATTATGGCAAAAGTTTTTAACTTGTTATTAAAATGCTTTTGAGTCATTTGCCACTCCACCACATTTTAAGAGGGTACGGCCAACCACTTCAATTTTGACACATTTGAATTTAATTTTCCCACTCCACTTAAATTTTAACAGGGTATGGCCAAGGATTGGCCGGAAAACCAAACAGGGATAACATTTTGCTAACAACACAATAAAGCATATATGGAGTAGGGAGCCAAAAACTCTATCATCGATAGAGATAGTGGAGGAGGGAGCCAAAAACTCTCTCATCGATAAAGATATGCATTGGAGAGTTCGGCTCAGGAAAAAATTGAAGCGATGAGACTTCAATGGGAAAAGATGATGGAGCGATTATTCACTTTCAAAATCCATAGAAGAGGGAGGTCAGGTCCATTCTTACATAATTAAAACTGGGTTTCATTCAGATATTTTTGTGGGGAATAATATTATCAACATGTATGAAAAATGTGGTATTTTAACAGAGATGCATGGAAACTGTTTGATGAAATGCCTAAAAGAGGTGTGGTTTCTTGGAATGTAATGATTGCAGGTTATGCACAGAGTGAGCAGTGTAAGGAGATTGATTTTTTTTTTTTAATGAATTTGGCAGGCATGAAACCTAATAGGTTAACTTTTGCAAGCATCTTTATAGTTTGTTATAGCTTAGGATTTGATCAGGGAGCCGAATAGGGCATGCTATTGATGCATATTTATGGTTTTTTATAGCTTAGGATTTGATAAGGGAGCCTCCACTAGTCTCTTATTCTTCGGTCCAAGAGTGTCCTCCCTTCGGCCTCCTTCCAACACTCTGTTTCTCTTAATGATATCCTTAGACCATACTACTACACTCATGATACAGCCTTCGACCTCTACTATGAATGTAGAGGTAAGAGTATAGACTTAGTCCGAATATGATAAACCCTTCAAGCACTATTTTTTTGTCTTCTTCTTCGCTGTGTGACCCTTAAAACTTTGTTGTATGACCCTTAACACTTTGTTGTATGACCCTTAGCACTTATTTTTATTGCCTTTACACTTATGCATTGTGATCCTTATTGCAGAGGCGTCCTTCCTTATCTTTGGATATTGTTTCGTATCTTAGGTCCTTCAGAGGTAAGTAGATTCAACGCAAGTATGTTAGCCCTTGTTTGCTAAACTGTCCTTGATTTTTGTACCCAAACTAGACCTGAAGCTCGCACTGCAATCTCAGAGAGGATATGAACTTCATTCCTACAATTTAGACTGAGAATCTCAAAGATATGTGAGATTATTTTCTGCTGTAATGTGAGGTGCCTAGGAACCTATTTATAGTGGTATGCTCAAAGTGGGAAGTGACAAGTACCATTACCATGACCTAGACTCTTGAAATTTGTATGCCTCCAAGACCTTGCCACTTTCTTTTTCTTTCCTCAGCCTTCATAATTCGGTCCTTTCTTCCTTGCACTGTCTAGCACTGTTACTTGGAGAATCTCGGTCTCTATATTCCTTAGCTCTTCACATAGTCCTTACAGACTCCACTAGTCTCCTATTCTTCAGTCAAAGAGTATCCTCCCTTTGGCCTCCCTCCAACACTCTCCTACTCTTAATGATAACCTTAGAACAAACTGTTACACTCATGAAATAGCCTTCGGTCTCTACTATGATTGCATAGGTAAGAGTACAAACTTAGTCTGAATATGATATACCCTTCAAGCACTATTCTTTTGTTTTCTTCTTCACTATGTGACCCTTAACACTTTTCTGTATGACCATTAACACTTCGCTGTATTTCGTTTACACTTACGCACTGTGATCCTTATTTCAGAGGTGTCCTTCCTTATCTTCAGGTACTATTTCGTATCACAGGTCCTTCAGAGGTAAGTAGATTCAATACTGAATTATGTTAGCCCTTCTTCGTTGAAATTTCCTTGAATTTTGCACCCAAAATGGACCTCAATCTCACACTGAAATCTTAGAGTTCATACGAACTTCCTTCCTACAATTTAGCCTGAGAATCTCAGAGATATGCGAGATTCTTTTCTGCTGTAATGAGAGGTGCCTAGGCACCTGTTTGTAGCTTCTAACTCTCATTTTTACAAGGCTTCATATCAAAGCATATGTGAATGGAGAAACAAGTTGGAATTCGAAGTCAATAAAAAATTATTAAACAATGAACCTAAGTCTCCTAATCATGTCAAAATATCAAGTTTTTAAGCCACCATTCAGGACTGGCTATTAAAAATTTAAAAAATCCAAAGAAATGAAAGCCGGACAACAATGAAAAAGCTTAAGCTCCCTCAAGCCGGGTTTCCATTTATTTGATAAACATAACTCTGTACACTTACAATTTTGCAACCCATGATAAATACCTTAAAACCTTTGAATTTACATATTTTGGTAACAAAAAATAATGAGTGCTACATCTTTATCAATCTTCAACGAAATTACAGGTATTGTCAGGACTTTTTTCCCATGGAAATTATGGTGTGACGAATATTGAATTACAGGTTGATATACTGCCCTAGAAAGTATGGTATGACGAGTATTGAATTACAGGCTGAGAGACTGCTAGTCATTGCTCAAATTAGTAATGGTTGTCCACAGCTACAAAGACATCCCAAGTGAATTTCATCCCCTTTGGAATGACCACCAAATCTCCTGCAACAAAATCCACGTACTGGTCTAAATATCCTTTAATATATGCTCTCACCTTACCTTTCACAAGGTAAAATGTCTCCTCTGCGTCGAATTTCAGGGGAAACTTGCCTGGAGGACATGCCCATCTGTTACACAGAAAATAGTTAAGGAGCTTGCTTAATTATTTGGCCGTCCTTAATGTTGGTGGGTATTTTGCGAGTTAAATTTTACTTTAAATTCCCTTCACTAAAAACATCCTTAAAGAAAACATTTAACCAAAAAAATGTATTTTCAAAATATTCATTCAAAAGAAACTTTTTTTTTATAAGAATACTAAATTGTATGCCTGGAGTAGAATACAGAATATATGGGCAATTTTTATGTTTATTTCAGATTTTAGAAATATTTCAGAATTTGACAAAATATTTCCCGAATAAGTTTGACCTCACTATCTTGTCTTTCATATTCTTATATATTCTTAAAATTTACAATCCAATTAAATTCATCTAATCTACAACCCAATTAAATTCATCTAAATAAATCACCAATCTACAATCCAATTAAATTCATCTAGATAAATCATCATTGGAAAATTCCAAAATTCAGATGCCATTACTGGGTATACATGCTTTGAGTTGGGTTTTCAAACCCATGTGTCATATGTTTCAGCTAATGCCAATATACATCATTGGGAAGAAAATCCATTACAGAGAATGCATAATTTTTTCATGAGTATTAAACTCTATGCATAATTTTTTCATGAGTATTAAACTCTATGCATTCATAAGATCTTCCAATCATAATTCAATGCACAGGAAGTATATATCAATCAGTAAGAACATAACAACAAACAGAATGAATAAAATCCATTACAGAGAATGCATAATTTTTCAGAACTAAAAGTAAAGTGGGTACTACAAAAGAAAATAATGATGTAGTATGTGGGAATAGAGTTTTCACTGATGGTGACAACGAAGTTATTAGTCACAAAATTACCTCACACAAAAGGATTGATAAAAGCACAAAATGGTAAGAATGAGATTTGTGAAGGTGCGAATTGTTAACCCCCAAATTTTCGTAGGCTTTGAATAACTGTTGTGGATGTTTTTGTTAGATATTTGAGGGTATTGAGAGACACAATTGATATATTAAGTTTTCACGATACCCAATAATTTTTATATGCCATATAGGGTAATATTCTTGTCCTTATACAATGAAAGTAGGTTATGATTTTTGTGGTTTTTTGTCCTTTGGAATCATTATATTTTTGTTAGTATAAAGGCTAGTGCACTGGAAACAATTTTTCGTAGGAGTTGGAAATAAATAATGATTGAGGTGTGGTGAAGTGGATACCCAGTCATCATTGTGGGAGCATGGTTTGGAAAGCTACATGTTGTCTTTGATAACGTCTAGCTTAAATTCTTTGATAAGCAAGAAATCAACCCAACAATTTTTAGGTTACAAATGTCCACAAAATATTTCTACAAGTACAACATGAGACTGTATGAGATGTATAAAACATGGCCTTTGATGTGGATACCTTTCATCTAGAGGCAACTGTTTGGTTACAAAATCTTGTTTATTGTCAAATTCAGTAGTGAGGCATGCTCATGGGGATGAATCTCAGTAATGGTTCATTGAGGATTCCCAAGCCAGTATGGTTAGGTCGATATGCTTGAGTTGGAACTGAACATTATTTATTTAACCTCTAGAATGGGAACACTTTCTTGGGTCATCAACTCTGAGTTCTATCCTCTAAGGTACAAGGGTAATAGTGGAAGCTTGGTTGAAAATTCAAATTGCGTTTCTAATTCAATTTTGGCACAAACATTTTTCAATATGAATGTAATCATTATCACTTTCATTTCATTATTAGTTGTTGGGGCTATATCAGTGAAAGTTATTTGTAATGATTGTTATGCCTAAAAAAAGCGTATTTCACATGAGGAAATTGAAGGGATATTGCAATAGAGGAGAATTTTAGCATTAAGTTTTAAAAGAAGGATAACTTGAAATTTTATTCAAATAAAAAATTGTAGAAGACAATGGAATTGCACAGTAGCCCTTTGACAAAAAAATGTAGCTATCTACATATTAAGTAATTTGATGTACAAGGATATAATATCCTAAGAACCATGTTGGAGATCTTAGGAATGATTAACTTGATATTTTCTTGATGAACTGTGGGATAGGCATTTAGAGAAAACTACACAAAGATTAGCAAAAACTCAAGTGGATGAATACAACTAGAAATTTGATGGAAAGGGAGTACATTTCAAGGTATTTTTGACGCCTTTGAAAGACGATCAGTTAGCGAAATGACTAGTATAAATTGTGATATAACCCTAGATGTTGTTGGAAGAAATGAACACAATTGTATCTTTGAACATGAATGGCATGCCAAAATGGTTCATTGAGGATTCCCAAGCTAGTCTGGTTAGGCAACTATTCTTGAGTTGGAACTGAACATTATTTATTTCACCTCTAGGATGGGAACACTTTCTTGGGTCATCAATTCTGATTTCTATCCTCTAAGGTACAATGGCACTAGTGGAAGCTTGGTTTCAAATTCAAATTGGGTTTCTAATTTTATTTTGGCACAAATTTTTTTCAATATGAATGTAATCTCTTTTTATTCTTAGTTGTTGGGTAAATATCAGTGAAAGTTCTTTGTAATGATTGTTATGCTTGAAAAAAAGGGTATTTCACATGAGGAAATTGAAGGGATATTGCAGCAGAGTGGAGAATTTTAGCATTAAGTTTTGAAAGAAGGATAATTTGAAATTTTCTTCAAATAAAAAACCTTGAAAGACAATGGTATTTCACAGTATCCCTTAGACAAAAAAATGTAGCTATATACATATGAAGTAATTTTATGTACAGGGATATAAATGTCCTAAGAACCATGTTGGATATCTTAGGAATGATTAACTTGATAGTTTCTTGATGAACTATGGGATAGGAATTTAAAGAAAACTGCATAGAGATCAACAAAAACTCAAGTAGATAAATACAACTGGAAATTTGATGGAAAGAGAGTACATCTCAAGGTTCTGTTTTTGATGCCTTTGAAAAACGATCATTTAGCCAAATGACTAGTAGAAATTGTGATAGAACCCTAGATGTTTTTAGAAGAAATGAACAAAATTATATCTTTGAACATGAATGGCATGCCGAAATGGTTCACTGAGGATTCCCAAGCCAGTATGTTTAGGCAACTATTTTTGAGTTGGAACTAAACATTATTTATTTCACCTCTAGAATGGGAAAAATTTCTTGGGTAATCAACTCTGAGTTCTATCCTCTATGGTACAAGGGTACTGGTGGAATCTTGGTTGCAACTTCAAATTAGGTTTCTAATTCAATTTTGGCACAAGAAATTTTCAGTATGAAGGTAATCATTAGCACTTTCATTTCATTCTTCATTGTTGGGGCTGTATCAGTCAAAATGCTTTGTAATGATTGTTATGCCTGAAACAAAGGGTATTTCACATGAGGAAATTGAAGGGATATTGCAACAGAGAGGATAATTTTAGCATTAATTTTTGAAAGAAGAGTAAGTCAAAATTTTCTTCCAATAAAAAACCCTAAAATACAATGGTACTGCACATTAACCCTTAGACAAAAAAATGTAGCTATCTACATATGAAGTAATTTTATGTACAGGGATATAATATCCTAAGAACCATGTTGGAGATATTAGGAATGATTAACTTGATAGTTTCTTGATGATCTATGGAATAGGCATTCAAATAAAACTGCCCAGAGATCAGCAAAAACTCAAGTGGATGAATACAACTGGAAATTTGACAGGAAGGGAGTACATCTCAAGGTTCTATTTTTGATGCCTTTGAAAAACAATCAGTTAGTCAAATGACTAGTAGAAATTGTGATAAAACCCTAGATGTTGTTGGAATAAATGAACACAATTGTATCTTTGAACATGAATGGCATGACAAAATTTTCATTGATGAGATGGAATATGGAAGGTCTCACAAGGAAAATAACCATGTTATCCTCTCCTAGATCAAAGAAACCTTAAGAAATTAAAATTGAAATTCATATCTACTAAATAAAAAAATAGGTTAAAGGGACTAGTGATTACAACCAGCAATAGTGGCTAAACCAAAATAGAGGGGTGTAAAAGATCCCCTAAAACCCTATAAGTTTCAAAAGACAGTTCCTTTTCGAAATCATCCATTATTATGAGTTCTAAATTTTTCCCAGACAAAACATGTATGACTTCTACCAAACACAACATAAAGTTTAACCATGAAATTCAACAAAGAAAAGGAAATAAAACAACCAAATAAGTTCTGAAGTAATACTTCCTCTTTCATATTCTTACCAATGCCACATGGAGAATATTGATTTGCATCATGATTGAATAAAGAAATAGTGCAGGGGATCTCTAAAGCAACATTCACATGCACATGTGTTAGAACATAGGTGAGCAGTATGAAGTTAGAGCTCCTTCTGGAGAGCCAAATTACAAATTTGGAAATGTAATTCAAGGATAATTTCAAGGGACTTGAACCTAGTCATAAAAATTTGATTATTTAACATATCAAAGAATCTTTTAGAATAATTTTTCATTTGACAGCTGCAGCAGGGAGCCATTTCTAGGATGAAATAAGGATGCAAAAGTTGTTCACGTTTCAATGGATGAATGAATACAGTTCTCCATGGAATCAACAAAAGGAAGCTGTCAATAGCCTGTGGTATGTTATTGCAAACGTCTATAAATAGGTAATTCAATAAAATACATTAGATTTGGTAAAAATATGAAAACATTTGCAGCCACCATCAACAGTTATTTGGAAGTGGGCAGGTTGACTTGACACTGGGCAGGGGCAAAGCAACACTAAAATGGTCACGATCATTTTCATAAGAACCAAGTACAAGTTGAAAAGAAAATTTAATCAATGGAATGTAGACCCAACCAAGATACAGAAGCCCAATCTACAATGAGTCACCACCATATTATGCCATGCATTTCAAGATTTTCTATACACAAGGACAAATATACTCAAGACACCAGACATAGAATTGCACACAATGTATAAATTCCTTAGTATCATAAGAGAAATAGATGCTTCCAAATATTTTATGAATCTATAGCACACTGTCTTTATTTGTGGTAATTCAACATGAAAATTTTGCAAGATCGACATTCTTTGCATACTTATTTCGTTAAATATGGTAACAATGGATGTGAAAAATTGGGAAAAGAAAACACTAGGTTATTACCTGAAGAAATGAGCACCAATGAAGCGATCCTGAGATTTAATGTTTGCACCAATTACTTCCAGATCAATCGATGATGTATTTGTAGATAAGATACAATGAGAAGGGCATGCCTTCTCCAACTCATAAAATATATTTTTCTTCAAAGGTATATTTTCAGTTACTGCCTAAAAATTTCATAGCAATTTTAACAGTAAAAATCCTACCACAAAGCCACGTGCCTTACAAACTGCATCTATTTCTAAATAGATTATAACATGACACCAATTACATAACATGTAAGATTCAAATGCATATCTAGAATTAATATGGTTATGATTTATATATATTTCTTCAGCTTGAAAATCACGCATACCTCAATTACAATATCTACATTGTAGAAATCCTCATAGTCTAGAACGCCCTTTACAAGTGCTATACTACGTATTACCTCCTCCTCTGTAATTTTGACACTTGAAGCACGATTTTTCAAATTGGCTTCATGTAAAAGAGATAGGGAAGCGTTAGATACCACTAGAAGATCAAATCAACATTCAGCATGGAATTGGAAAAATCAGAAGCCAAGTCATAGTAATCAGAAACCAGACGAGTAATTTAATTTTGTTTTCTAACCTTCACATAGAATAATAAAGCCTGTCAAACTATAATGACGTTCTAGTTTGTATGTTGTGTATTGAGTTCTTATGCAGTCTAGGATCTTACTTATTAACTTAGCTCATTGATTTTTTATGTCATTGGATGTTGAACAAAGTTCATTTTAGTGATCTTATATTTGGAGTGTATTTTTTTCTGTAGGCAGAGAAATGCAAGTGTTCTACATTCTTAATTTCTTTTTACTACAAAATTTACGCATCAGATCCACCTGAGAAATTCCATGAGAAATCCATCTTCCAGTCTCATAGGCTTGCCTATTCAAGCTCATGCTTAATTTGTGTGTGTTTTTTTTTTCTAATTAATTCCTATACTCAGATTTCGTAGTGTGTTAAGCTTGAATTAATTCACCTTTTTCTTATCAAGTAGAATTTTAGGATACTAGAGTTTTAATGGCTCTATTTTATGGATAGACTTTTAAAGCTACTTGGTCTAATTAGAACTATAAATCTACATTTTGGCCATCTATTTCATACTAGGCTTTGCCCATTCTTGTTTTAAGGACATTGATACTACTCTTGACATTTTTTTCCTATGTGTCCCAAAACCTTCTTCCATCGCTGAGAAACGATTCCCAAGAGAGTATTTTAGTAGAAGAATCTAGGTATAGTCAAAAAGTGGCAAGAAGGAAACTGTCCAAATTACGACAGTAGTGCTACATATCTTTGAGTATCATGGTGTATGTTCATTCTCTAAAGCTATATAGCACTGTAGTGTCCAAATTTAGGTTGAGACAGAGATAGAGGCCGATTGGAAAATTTTACCTATCTTGTTTCATAGCGCAGCATGAGGCTAATATCTTCAGCAGATATTTACAGTTAGGTGTTGATTCATGCCTATGTAGTCAGTGGCTATGTGTATTTTGCAAGTAAATACCTTCATTGTCTTTCCATGACGTAGGATATAATTGTTGTATATATGTTATATCGTGATGTCCAGCAAAAGGACTTCTCAAATATTATGCAAAGTACATCTACATGGTGTTGTATAAATATGTTGAACAAATTTAGAACTTTTAGACTGAGTTGTAGTCCAGACTAGCTTTATAAAGAATGCATTGCAGGAAAGTTTACAAGAGCCTAGAAAAACACATGACAGTTTGAGTATTAATAATTACATTGAATTCTACTATCCCAGAGGAATTTGTTTATTTTCATTTGTAGAAGGAAAGAACTTTGGAGCTTCAGATGAGGCTATGTCAAAATGATATCCTTAGAACTTGTTGAGACATCTTCTTCCATTTACATCCCAATCAAGGAAGGAAATATAATCTTATTATATTTCCCGTTGCCATTTCAAAGTCGTTGGTGTCTATACATTTCATTTAATACAAAAAAATGAATTTCCAGAAGTGTGATACTTAGCAGAGTCAGCACCAAGTAATATTTGAGACAAGCTTTAGATTAACCAACCAGTTTATACCCCAATCCTCAGAAGTAGGCCATGGTTGCATGATATGAACCATTTCTACACTGTATGACACCTCATGGCTGAAAATTAAAACTTTTTGATGTGTATCTCCAGTGGATGGAAATCTATATCCTGTTTTAGAGGGGAACCTCAATCTTCACATACGATGCAAAAGGTCAATTATTCCCCCACTGAACTTTCTATTTTCAAGCATCTTCTGTTCTTTCAGTTTTTCTCTCATGCTTATCCCATCTTGTAAGCCTCCCTTTCCATTTTAGTTTCCATCGCCTGTTTATCCTTTCCTTTCATGTAAGCCTTCTTTATTTGTGCTAGGATAATGTATTTTCTATTTTGAGGTCTCTGCAAATATTATCATATGATTCATTAAAACTTATCAAGTTCCACTCTTAAATTCTTATTTATGTACAAAATATACAATCATGTTAAGAAGGATCAAAATATAGCTCTAAGAATAGGTGTTTAAATTTTAAATTTTAAACTATAGAAACGAGCATTCAACAAATGGTGATGCATCTTCATGATATATCTCTTCTTCCATCATTATCCAAAATAAAACATGCCATGATCTGAAGTATTCTCTTTGTCTTAACATAATTTTAAGGATGATCCCTACTAATAGAAAGCAACAAGTTTTGATTACTATCAACTAACCATGTATTTTCCGGATGCCAGGATCTAATTTCTTTGAATCAACTTCCTCCAAAATAACTGGAATTTTACTCAAAGCCAGAGCAGTTGCTATTCGAAAACCCATAAGAGCACCTCCAACTACAACTGCTTTTCTAATTGAATGAGGAATCAATCCTCGGTTTGTAATTCCTAGAACCTGCAAATAAGCAATTCAATTAATACTTAATATATTTTATTTCAAATCGAAGAATTATTTAAGGAAAGATGTTGCGAGGTTGGGGATATGGCTGACATGATGACCATTCTTGTTTATGTAGGAATAAGTGCCTCATAAGTAGCTCTTCAGTCACATCATGTAACACTTAATGTAAGCTTCATGAAATTTAAAAGTATATAATATGCATTTTATTGAGAAAAAGATAAATAAATAAAGCATAATAAACTTCCTCATAATTGCAGCCTACCCTAGAGGATGAGCGTTGTGCAAAAAAAAACATGCATGAGTCATTTTGCTTTGGGAGTTCTGATCAAATCTTGGCATGCTTTCCCTTCCTGCCAAAGACCAAAGTCATCAGATATTCTTCAAGAAGTCGATGATATGCTATAAATAATTTTTCATTTCAGTAAATTCAAAAATAAAGAACACTATCATTGGATGCAGAAATTTCCAAGTCGCTACAGTTCTGAAGTTTATTTCTAATTCGAATGTAATCATTACAACAACTAGATATATCATTGAACAAATTTACAAGAGGATGCAAATTCTCTCACTTCATTTAGACATAAACACTTCTAAATGACGGGTTTGGAAGAAACAAACCAATATAACTCCTGAAACAGCACCATTCACCAGCCCCTCCTTGATTACATCCAACAATACTGGGTAGGAAAAAATAGTATATGTCTTCTTTACTTTAGCTCTCACATTCTCCAACTCATCCAGTGCTTTTGGTAAAGAACCTATCTTATCTACGCTTTGGAGAGACCGATTCCAAGGACGATGACCTTCATGAATGTCTACTGCCCACTTCCGAGATGCTGCAAGAAGGTCTGAATGAGCCACAACATCATCTACAAGTCTAACTTTAAGTGCCTCTTTAGAATCCAAAGTCTTTGAAGCCTATTTAGCACAAATATCACAATACATATTAGATGATAGGTCCACTGAGCTGGAACAAAAAAATCGTGGATCATATCTGATGTATCTTAAGGGTCCTCATGTTTATGATATGTCTGATAACTATGGAAAATTAATGCATAGAGCTATGCATGTCACACAGTTTATTTATGACCCAAGTGCTAAAGCTTACATGTTCAATGTGCATACCTGTAATAGTTGGTTGCATGGATATGTCCACATGAGTAGAAAAGGAATATTTTAACCAGGTCAACTGTTTCTGTGTACATGCATGCTTCAAATTCACTATATTGTTAGGTAGTCCTATATTTAAAAAAATTAACATGTTGTTCGAGCATGCTTTAAGAAGTATGATGATGGCATAAGAACATATTTTTGAGAAAATCAATATTGGGTACCAACTAATATTCAGATCTGCATTTTCATAGAATAAACATATTCTTCTCAATGCTATAGTTGGAATCTTAGCATAAAATTGATGCTCAAAGCATCATATTAATGCAAAAGGATTCTTATAAATTGAGTTGGTGAGACTAAAGTTCAAACTTCAAATTCTAGCTTTTTAGCAAGTAGTAGAATAAAAGGGACTCTGGTCAAATAGCAGGTAAGATCAATCCTAATCAGAGTGTAAAAGATAGAAGTGAATATATCTGGAAAAGTCCTCAAGGGAGGATGATTTGAAACCTTGATTAATTTGAATCATTGGGGACATGGAGATCTAAATTAAATGAATATTGGTTCTTGTGAAAGTTCTAAAAATGACATGTTGAGAAAGCTCCTCTTCAGGCACATGCTCCAAATAGCAGTAAAAATGGTCTTTTTTCTACTGAGAAGTTGGGAACTTGTGGAAAAACTTGAGGTGCAAGCGTCTGCAATTTTAGATTTTCAAAACCAAAATATGATCGGCATGCAATAAGCTTCGTAGTACTCATATCACTGAGTACATTTACATTTTCAAATGGATTAATCCTTGTGATAAATGTAGTAAATTAGTTCTTTAGAGCTCCCTTTGTTCAGGACAAATGATAGAAACTGTTGCTTTGAATCCATCGACCATTTCATTGTCTTCATTTGGATCTTTCCTTTCATTCCCAAATTTAGCCACGTAAGCCTTGTTGTATATTTTGGATTCAATGAATAGGATAAATAAGGCAAATGGGTATGTTATATGTCCCATCTATTGATAATTATCTCCTTAATGGGTCTCATAGAAGAGAGGGTCCCACTCTTCAAGAATCTATTGAATTCTTTTGAATGGTCAACGGTCCTCTGTTTAATTATTGAAATCTATCAATTTGTTATAAATATATCTCATGTTTGCAGGAAATTGGAATGGTGAACAGTACTCTATTTAATTAATGGTGAATGGTTGTGCTTCTCCTCGTCCTCAGGTTATGCTTTTCAATATTTTTTGCTGGTTCTGCTTCTCCTTTATGCAGGCTTATGTTCTAACTTTTATGGTTTGTAAGGTTTTGATAAGAACAGTCTCTACACACCCAGGTGCTAGGTAAATGCTACCACAAGCACAAATATTGTAAGTAATAACACACACAATACAGTAAACTAAAAGAAGTTAAATTCATTTTTTATAGTCTCGAAATATTTTGAATATTTGATTATAAAATGTTACAAATTTCATATAATTATCATGCTATTTAAACCATATAATATGTATTGTTTCACCTTTCACAGTTAAAAAGGAGGTTGAGTACAATATCATGATCATCCTATTATCCATGTGTGGATAACTATGCAATCAAATATTATAACAGACCAGATGTTCAAAATGCACTCCATGCAACTCAAGGTGGAAAATTTTGCAATGGGCTCCTTGTAAGTAAGAAATCTGTTAACTCAAACTCAACGATTTATATATAGTTTTGAATAATTCAAATTTTGCAGTTACACCCTCTTTGACAACTGGAAGGATTCCCTAGACTCTGTGCTCCCCATATATCAAAAACTCATAGCAGGAGGCCTTTGCATATGGGTATATAGGTATGCAAGCCTTGCCATACTAAACATAGCTAACCCGCACTGTCCAACACCTTGATTTTTTTCTTTGTTACAAGTAAAAGTTTGATTATATGATATATTATTGGTTTATTGAAAATTTTGCAGTGGAGATACTAATGTCGGGGTCTCAGTCATATCAACCAGATATTGTATGGATCAACTTAAGCTTCCTATCAAAAGAGCATGGCAAACTTGGTTTCATGGTCATGAGCAACAGGAAACAATATTTTATACATTTTTCACTTCAACTTTTTCTAAAATCTGAAAATACCTATTGTAAGTTAGTTGTCAAGAAATAGCTTACCTGTTATAAGTTAGTTGTCAAGAAATAACTTACCTGTTATAAGTTAGTTGTCAAGAAATAGTGAAGCTACTAGTTATTGTTTTTTTTCATAAGTTTTACTTACGGTATGAATTAGTATTATTTGTTTCTGGCTATGTTGTCTTAATTCATGCAGGTGTCTGGATGGATTCAAGACTATAAAGGTCTAAAATTTGAATCTGGCTGTAGATCATACATGTTGATCAGTGCCTACTAGCAAGCTGGTGTAGCTCTTTGGGTGGTGGTTGTATTTCTTGTGCCGATTATAGTTAATTTTTTTTTGTATGGCTAGATTAATTTGTTTGTAGATTATTGTTTATTATTAGCTTTTTGTGCAAGTCAAGCTACAAGGGTGTCACAGTGAGCTAACTCCATTGAGCTGTTTTTTTATTAAGTTAAAAAGCTAACTCCATTGTGTTATTTTTTTATTAAGTTAAAAATAGGGGCTTGCATGATTATATATTTTACAAGTATTATGCCGTTATGTGTTGAACATTTTTTAAAAATCAATGCTTATTATACAATTCTTTAAAGGGTGCTAGCTCAATGGTAGAGCACCTGCCATGCAGGAGGTTGGTGGTTTGATTCCATTGTACCCTAACATGAATTATTCAAAGATATTTTAGATTTTTTTAATTAAATATTTTTATATTGATTTATTTTATTGGTGAGATATTTTTATGGATTCATTGTTTTATATTGTCTCTAGAGAGACAATAGATAGGATTAAAGACATTGTATCCATAACGACAATTCCAACTATTGTCTTTGGAGAGACAAATGAAATTGTCTCATAAGAGACAATAAATGAACTCTCTCTAAAGAGACAAAATTGAAATTGTCTTTGGAGAGACAAAAATGAAATTGTCTCTGGAGAGACAAAAATGCTTGTGTTATATATTGTATTTATAGAGACAATATTTTAAGACAATTTAATTTTAAGACGATTTAATTGAGACACCCGCTTAAAGACAATATTTAAGACAATACACAAGTTTTCTTTTGTCTCAAGTTAAGAAAATTTACCCAAAAATTGTCTTAAATATTGTCTTAAAACCCCCCTTTATGTTGTAGTGTCTTGAAACTCAGAGTCGAGTTGATAAAAATGATGCTAATCACACCTATGCTAGCGAGACCTCGATGAACATTGTTCTCCTTGCAAATAACGTGTCAATTTAGTAGTTGTTTTTTATTTTTAAAGATTTTTTATTTTAATTAAATAAAGCAAATGAAACACACACAACGTGAGACAAAGCTCATACAACTTGTTATTAGCTCAACGACAACATTACATATTTATAGCATAGGCACTCACCTAATATTCCTATGTTTGGGGCAACAATATTGAACCGGTGGAACTAAACTCTAATTATAAAACTCTCGTTCAACAAACCATAACCACTCCTATTTCTACATTATTATAGATTATTCACACATCCTCCCTTAATGGAGAAATGGATTTTCTAGAAAACCTAATTTACTTCTAAAAACTTCAAACTTGAGTTTACCAAGAGGCCTGGTAAAGATATTAGCCATATTATCCTTGGTATTACAAAATACTAAATCAATTTCATTTGATTCAATCTTCTCTCGTACAAAGTGGTATTGCAGCTCAATGTGTTTTGATCTAGCATGATATATTGGATTGTGTGCTAATTTGATAGCACTTTGATTATCACAATTTATGCATGTTGAACCACTTTGCTCCTCTTCGAGATCTGCAAGAATTCTCCGCAACTAAACAGCGTGACAGGTGGCATTGGTCAAAGCTTTGTACTCAGATTCTGTTGATGATAAAGAAACAGTTGCCTGTTTCTTACTACTCCATGACACAACCCCTGATCCAATATGAAATGAATAGCCAGAGGTAGATTGTCTGTCATCAGGATTTCCTGCCCAATATGAATCAGAAAAACCTGTCAGTACAACATCAGATTCATCAGTATACATAGTACCTAAATTCATTGTTCCTTCTAAGTATCAGAGAACTTTCTTTGCAGCGTTCTAGTGATTTCCTGAAGGCTTAGCCATAAACTGAGTAAGGATATTGACTGAGTATGCAATGTTTGGCCTGGTAGTGGTGAGATAGTTTAGACTTCCCACAAACTGACGATATAAAGTTCCATTTTCCTCTTTAGTTCCATCTTTTTTGTACAACTGTGCATTCTGTTCTAAAGGAGTTGACATAGCTTTGCAGATACTCATATTGAACTTTTTAAGAATTTCCTTTTTGTATTTACTTTGAGTGATCAATGTTTTACTAGGCTCTCTCCGTAGCTCAATTCCTAAACAGTAATGAAATTCACCTAGATCTTTCATTTCAAATTCCTGAGACAACTAAATTTTAATTTGTGCAATTAACTGGTAAGCACTACCTGTGATAATGAGATCATCCACATATAAAGATATTAAAGCAAAATTTCCTTCTTCATCTTTCTTAACATACAGGTTAGGATCATTTTTTCTTTTCACAAACCCATTCTGATGAAAGAAGGTATCAATCTTTACATACCATGATCTCTGTGCTTGTTTCAAACCATATAAGGCTTTTCTTAACCTACACACTAGATGCTCCTGTCCCTGTCTGACAAACCCTTCAGGTTGAACCAGATTTGACATCCAATTGATGTATATTCCAATTATGTTTTGTAGCTAAGGCAATCAGTACTCTAATTGTATTCAATTTAGCTACTCGTGCAAAAGTATATTCATAATCAATTCCCTGCCGTTGAGCATATCCTTTTGCAACTAAACTTGCCTTAAATTTATCAATGCTACCATCTGCTTTAAATTTAGATTTATACAACCATTTGCTTCTAATTGGAACTTTTTTTTCAGGGAGTTCAACTAATTCCCAGGTTTGATTTTTTATAAGAAAGTCATATTGATCATTCATAGCATTTCTCCATTCTTCATTCTCTTTAGCTTGTTAATAATCAACTAGTTCTACAACATTCATGATATTAGACATCAAGGCATAATTTCTATACCTTGTAGGAAGTTGGGTTTGTTGGGTTGACCTTCTTGGTTCTACAATACCTGTTGGAGTTTCATCCACGATTCTCCTGCTTTGAGGTGAATCTTCCTCTCATGATGAATCACTGCTGTTGGATGTGCTCATGTTGCTTTCATTCTGATCTTGAACCTGTACCTGTACCTGTTCTTGTTCCTGTTTAATCGAAGTATCAATTTTGACATGATCATCATTAGATATATGCCAAGCATCATTCATTGTATCACTTTTATCATCATTCTCATGAAACACCACATCTCGACTTGAAAACAGTTTATGTGAACTAGGATCAAACAATTTATATGCTTTTTAATCTCTACAATACCCAATAAAAACACAATTGATTGACTTCACATCAAGCTTTCTTTTGTTATCCTTAGGAATATGTGCAAAGGAAATACATCCAAATACTCTTAAATGACTGACATCAGGTTTATGACCATAAATAATCTCAAAAGGAGTTTGAAAAACTAATTTCTTAGTGGGACTTCAATTCTTCAAATAAACATCAGTATTAATGGCTTCTACCCAGAAACCATTAGAAATGTTTTTACCTTGAAGCATACTATGAGCGCACTCCACCAGTGTTCTATTCCATCTCTCGACAACACCATTTTTCTGAAGAGTATGAGGTACTGTGAACTATTGTTGGATCCCATGAAATTTACAATACCTGTTAAATGCTCCTGATTTATATTCACCACCCTGATCTCATATGAGAATTTTAATGTATTTTCCTGTTTGATTTTCAATCAAAGTTTTGAATTCTTTAAAATACTCAAAGACATCACTTTTTCTTCGTATGAAATAGACCCATGTATATCTAGATCTATCATCAACAAAAATAAGAAAGTAGGAAGCACCACCAAACGACCTAGTTTGCATAGGTCCACATACATCAGTGTGAATTAATTCAAGTATATCATATTGTCTTTTCTATGTATAAACGGGAAACTCCTCTCTATGCTGCTTACCAAGTGCACAAGCTTCACATGGTAAATGTTCACACTTCATAACAGGAAGACCTTCAACCATTGTTTTTCTTTGCAATAATAATAAATCATTGTAATTTAGGTGCCCATACCTGTGATGCCATAACTCTGCTGTTGACGTTGTTGTGGATGTCAATGCAACATGACACTTCATCGTCACATCCAATTTATACAATCCACCAACCCTAGTACTCGTGGAAACAACCCTGTAGCGATCCTGAACATCTTTCACAATACACCCCAATTTACCAAATTCCACTTTTAAATTATTATCAATGATAGTTGAAACATATATCAAATTCTTTTTAATACCAAGAACATACATCACATCATGAATCTGTCTCATTTGTCCATTCGGTAAGTACACACTTATTACGCCATAGCCTTGGACTATATGTGACCTGTTATCTCCTAGGTAAATGTGTGTGCCATCATTTTTCTCGTAATATTTATCATACCATTCTTTATTACAAGTCATATGAGATGACACACTAGAATCTATGAACCAAGAAGTCTCATCATCAGTTTCAGCAGACAATGCAGCATCAGAAAGAAACAATTTAAGATTTTTAAATCCATCAGTAACTGAAGTATCTCTGTTCATGAAATTTCTATTATGCTTTCTATGTCTCTAATTTGATTCATGATTCTTTCTTCTATAGCAATATTTAGCTAGATCTCCAGGTTTTCCACAATAATCACATTCAATATTTCTCTTAACATAAGAATAAGGATGTGTCATACCTTTCTACTTTTCTTGAAAACGACATATGTTCCTGTCCCATGGTATCCGTCGAAATGATCTTTTACCTCTTGCAATCAATGCGAAATCAGAATCATTTGAATCCAGTTCAAAAAATTTCATTCTCTCTTCTTCTTGAAGAAGAATTCCAGCCAATTCATCAAATGTAGGAGGCATTTGTCTAGCTGAGAGTGCTGAAATAAAGACTTTATAGTCTTGGACTCAACCCTTCAAAGCAACAGTTACTAAATCACTACTAGACACTTTTTCACCAATGTCACCAAAATTATTGCTTCAGTTTTTAATTCTAGAACAAAGTTGCTGATGCTTTCATTGGCTTCCATTTTGATAGATAGTAGTTTCATTTTAAAAAATAAAATGCTATTTGCATTAGTGGTTTTGTACAAACCTTTGAGAGTTTCCCACGTGTGCTTTGAAGATGTATAGTCGTGAATGTGAGGAATGATGTTGTCCTTTATAGACATGCTTAACAGCACGTTTGCTTTCATTTATCACTTATCCCAATCTAGAATCGTGACGACAGCAACAATCTTGGGCTCGTCACCTTTGAAAATCGTCTAGAGGTTGTATGCCTCGAGAACGGTGACCAGCTTAAACTTCCAATTGACGTAGTTTTTGCCATCAAGTTTGGTGGATTCATTTAAATATGAATCGGAAAGAGGATTAGCCATTGTTTTCAACAACAATGACCAGATTCAAGGATCTAAGTAGCAGGTTTTATTGAATGCGACGATGCAAAAACCCATCCTCAGAGCCCACGAGGATCCTCAAATCGTTCAAATCTGAATTATGAATGAATGTCTGGATCGATTGAATGATGAGAGACGCACATACAGTACAATCAAACACAATCGACTCCCCCTCGTTCAAAAGGGTATGAGTGATACCTCTCCGAGAAATGATCGCTTCCACCGATAGCAAACAAAATCTCTTCTCCACGCTCCTTCCACAGCCTCTTCAATCAGCGCAACAAGCAAACGTCTTACAGGTTGTTCCACTACAGGATACGCCGTCGCTTCTAGGTTTTTATAGCACGACGTGCAATCCAGTTTGATGTATGTGGATGACTGATTTCTCACAATACAACGACAATTAATCTGTTGGAATCCTGGCTTTTGGAAAGAGTGCACTTTCGATGCCTTCAAGCTCGACCTTCACAGCATGCACACAGTCACCGTGCCACATGCCGTCTCAACCATGGAGATATTATAATGCAACAACACTATTTTGCAAGGTCAACAATGTGAATGATCCGAATCTAATGTAACTATCACTCTCAAAGGTCTGAATCTCATGTAACTATCACACCTGATCAATTGAGTGTTTGCAATGGGCCGTAGCCTTTGAATTTTTCCTATCAGACCACCACTGGCCCGAGTTAAAAACAAAAAAAAGTGGCTCCCTTCTGCACTGTATCAACAGTATTGGTGGAGTCCAGACGAACCACGACTCTTTCCAGTGCAATCGGCGGTCAATTCAATGTCGTGTGTTTCCTCAATTTCATGAATACTGGCATTTAGCAATTGCTCTTGCACAACAGAGCCTCAATCCACAGCTTCAACTCAAGTCTGTGCTCTGATACCAAATTAAATAAAGCAAATGCAACACACACAACATGAGACAGAGCTCACAAAACTTGTTATTATCTCAACGACAACATTACATATTTATAGCATAGGCACTCACCTAATCTTCCTAAGTTTGGGGCAACAATCCGAAACTGGTGGAACTAAACTCTAATTATAAAACTCTTGTTCAACAAAGCATAACCACTCCTATTTCTACATTATTCTAGATTATTCTCACAATTTTTATATATTATATCATAGTTAATTAATTAATAGTTTCCCTTTAATATCATTTATGAATTATTTAAGATTTATAATTAAAAAACTATCTCTTTTAAATATAAGAAATAAAAAATAATTGCGCACAACCTCGCGTTAAAAGCTATGTGTGATTTCGAAAGTGGAGTTGACATATATATTTCTATATTTTTAGAAACTAAGTTTTTGTAATCTATTATACAAATTGTAATTTTTTTTTGGTAATAATCACATGCAATGAAATATGGTCGATTCGTCTCTAACCGACTAGTTGACACATTTACCATGTTCCATTGCATTTATTACCAAAATAATTTTACAATATGTATATTTCTCTAAAAAAAAGTCCATAAATAGAAAAGTAATATTAGAAAAACAAAAATGAATACGCATTTTTAGTTAATTTTAGTTAAAAATATTATAAAACATCAATAATTCTAACTTCTTTATGATCACTCAATTTGTTGTTGATTCTGATATGAACCACACTGGTTGGTTCAAAAGGTCCACCATGTTCCATTGCATCTCATTATTACGGAAATAATTTTACAATATGTATGTTTCTCTAACAAAAAATCTATAAATACAGAAGAAATATCTTTACAATAGAAAAACAAAAATGAATATGCATTTATGAATATGCATTTTTAGTTAGTTTTAGTTAAAAACATTATAAAACATTAATAATTCCAACTTCTTTATGGTCACTCACTTTGTTTTTGGTATTACAATTTAATATTGTAAAAATATTTCACTCACTGTACAACTTAATGTGGTAAAAATATTTCACTTATCCTGAGTTATAAAGAAAATATTTTGATGTAGTAGAATAATTTCATATGAACTTTAAAGTCATAAACAAAATATTTTCCACTTATACATGACCTAATATAAAGTAATTAGAAGTAAGAAAAATGTTTTAAACTTTATACTTTTCAAAAATATATTAACATAGGATTTAAATAAACTATTTGAATATCTATGTTAGCTAATTTATATAGATACCAACTTCATATATTTATATATATATATATATATAGAACTAAAATGTTAACTTCAAATATTTTAATGTTGTATATAACTAGCACAATCACATTTACCAATGTGGTTGATATAAGCTGATCGACCTATATCCACCACCCACCACATGTATTTTACCAAAATAATTATTATATATTTATGAATATAATTACCAATATATTTTATATATTTATTTATAATATATTAATAATATTAACTATATATGCATACTATATATTAAACTTATATATATTAAAATATATAATATTATATTATTTAATAATAAAATTTATAATAATAATATATTATTAATTTTTTCAATATATTAATAGTAATAGCTTAAAACATACTGTAATTCAAATATTAGCTAATAATAGTATTTTATTATTGTTTGTAATAAGTAGATAGCTCTTACCAATATCCCAAAAGAAATAATAAACTCAACCTTTTAATAATATAAACCGAAGGAATCCTTGAACCCAAGGGATAATAATATAAACGGTGAACCCCAGGGATAGATATTAAAAACCCAAAGGATCAGCAACATCAATGGATCAATATTAAAAACACAACTAAAAATTCTAAGAAATTAATAAACCCTAAGAATTAATAAACCCAAAGGATTATTAAAAACCAAAACAGGTAATAAACCCAAGGGTTTAATAGTATAAACCAAATAAATTGGTGAACCAAGGGATAAATATTGATATTATAAAATAAAAAATTAAGAAACACTAAGAATTAATATTTTAAACTCAAGAGATTAATAAACCATAAGAATTAATATTTTAAACCCAAAAACTAAGAAATTAATAAAGCCTAAGAATTAATATTTTAAACTCAAGAGATTAATAAGTCATAAGAATTAATATTTTAAACCCAAAACCTAAGAAATTAATAAAGCCTAAGAATTAATATTTTGAACACAAGAGATTAATAAGCCCATGGGATTATTAATAATACAAACCAAAAGAACTAGTAAACCCAAGGGTTGAATATTATAAACCAAATGAATTGGTGAACCCCAGGGATAAATATTAAAAACCTAAGAGATCAATAAGGCCAAGGGGTAAATATTAAAAACACAAGAGATTAATAAACCCTAAGAGTTAATATTTTAAACTCAAAAACCTAAGAAATTAATAAACCATAAAAATCAATATTTTAAACTCATAAGATTAACCAACCCAAGGAATTAATAACATTAAAAATCAAAATAAATAATAAAAAAAAGGATTTAATATTATAAATCAAAGGAATATGTCAACCCAAGGGATAAATATTAAAAACCTAAGGGATCACTAAGGCCAATGGATCAATATTAAAAACACAAGAGATTAATTGTAATATGCCCAGTTTTCTATGCTTTTAATTTGACATTTGAACAAGTCCAAAAGGGGTAAAGTGGACCCCAATGGAAAATATTTATGTGGATTTATTTTATTATTTTAAATTGATAAAATAAAATGGAAAATTATGGGCAATGACTAGATTGAGATTTGAGATCTAAAAACCCAATCCATGAGGATGGATAAGGTTGTAAGACTTTCCCAAACTTCCAAACAAATCCTTGGAAGGAATAAAGTAAGATACTAAAATTAGATTTGGAGACAAATATCTAATTACCCCAATAAAGAGGAAATGATTGGGAAGAAGTGGAATAAAGTTGAAAAAGTGAAAAAACTAGTTTTAAAAGTACCTTTGTGGAAGAAATAGAGGGAAAGCCTAGGAAAACAGGAATAAAACATCCTGAATTAACTGAACGCAGTTAAAGGAAATAGGTTGGGGGAAAGAAAAACTTAAATAAGTTGTTTTAGGATAGACAAAGGGTTGTTTGTCACTGGAGCTAAGGATCTCTGCTCGAGGTTGAGTTACAGAAAAATAACTCTATGATTGGGAGAAACTAGTCAGAGCTAAGTGGTATGCACATTTAATTGGAAATGGTTTTTAATCAAAATTTTAATATTGTAATGAGTTATGGATAATCATAAAATAGTTATGTTAATGTGAGTTGATAAGTTAAATTCTATGTATATAAATTTGTGAATCGATGAATTATAGTGATATGGGGAGGACCTATACATTTAACAGATTTCAATATAGCAGAATTAGGGAAATATGTATGGTTGTATAGACAATATGTTGTAGAAGACCAACTCTCAGAATGTCTAAAACCCAGTAATGGGTTTAGATCTGAGGTTATGTACCTTACAGAGAATTATTTTCACGATTTTTAATTGGTTGAGAGTGCTAGTAATAAACTGTTTAGATCATCAAGAAAACCAAACTCTAAAATTGAAATTAAGATACAGATATAAAACAAATAGTTGAGTTACAAATACAGATATGGTCTACTACACAGTATACATTCCTATCTTGAGTATAGAAAAGTTAATTCAGAACCAAACATAAGAAAGGCAGACATATTCTGGAATTGTGACGAAAAGTGAATTTGCCACAAGGCAGGTTCACCTTTCGGTTAAACAAAATGAATCTCCAATCTTCATTTATGTGTCAAAAACTGCAAATTCATATATAGCTTGAAAACCGATCTTGGGACCTATGGGAAAATATCCCTCGACGGTTCCGTTGTGCCACTTCCATAACTAAACACTCTTCCGCCAAAGCCAAAAGGTCTTTACGTTACTTTGATAACATATCAAGGCCGCCAATTTCATTAACCTTTAGTCACGATTTTGGTTAACACCCGACTGTGCCCAACTTAAGAGAAATCACGCTCCACGGCTTGTCCAACTGCATTTCACACCTTTGATTAATAACCTTGGAACTTCTCGTGCGGAACCCGGTTGATCTTCCACAGGTCATAATGGAATGGCTATCGCATTCTATTTTGAACAAACCACCCTCGGCGCAATTGGCATGTGGAACCAGTGGTATTTCTTCACCGAAACGGCTCAATTGAAAACGCATAAACATTCAACTCCAATTGGAATTTTGAGTGCATTTCGAGTACTTGGATTTCGCCTTAATTCCAGGTGCACCTCTGCATACTTAACTCACATTTCCGTTTTACATTATTGGTCGACCTCAACCAGTATCGATTCAATTAAACGGAAATCGATACAAATTAAACGTGCTTATTTCAAACTCTCCTTTAAACTCCAAGCAAATCATTGGTCATGGCATTCCAATCTCAGGAAAAACACTCCTCAAGCCAGTTGCCACGCAAGACCGGTGGTAATCCTTTCAAAACCGTTCACCTTCAACTCTCGATTTGAACTTTGTTAACAAACTTTCGTTATTTCCCTTCCTTCGACGCGTTTTCTGGGTAATGCTATTCTTGATTTGGTTCATCTTATCATGAAAATTCAACGCTGCTCATTGTAAAATAGAGCTCCGCTCAATTCAGAACCCGTCTTTTCCCAGCGTGATTCTATTCATAGATTTAAATATAGATTGATACTGTTTTAACAAAGAAACCCCACGTTCGTGGATTCATCCAACCGGTTTCTGCAGAGTCAAATCCTTCCACGGGTTTCTGTGTTGTGGCTTCAACACAGTCAAGCGATATCGATTGATTCAAATCGACATCTCTTCTTGATTCCCATCCAGAATTTTTTTTAACACAGATTGGTCTCAATCTCAAATGGATTCCGAAAGATCAGAACCTTATACATACAGGATAAAAACGCAATTCATTTATATACATAGAACTTATATTCAAAAGCATTCAGGAACACTAACACTCTCACACAAAGATTTAAATGCATATATCTAACTGTAAAAGAACACAAATGGACACACAGAGATCCACATAATAATTCGTCTATTATATACGAATACAAGATTACATCTAAGGCATTTTAGCCTCAGAACACACTTCCTCCTATGACTACATCACATTTACTCTTCTATTTGTTTCTCACACACTACAGGCTCTCGTTTTTATATGTTTTTACAAAAGATCAAGAAATGGTTTTCAGTAATTTTTGCCCTAATTTGCATAACTTTGTTCATAACCACCTCTTCAGTTTCGGAGTTCGGATTTAATTTGAGTTGGTTCAGATGCCCCTGCATCAGACTCACGAGGCACAAAATTAATGACTTCCTGGTCATATGGCCTCTACAACTATCAGCAATTCTTCTGTGGAACTGCTTATTTCTTCTTTCAATTCTTCTGTAGAACTACTCGTTGTGATCTTCCTGTAGCAACATCTTGAAAAATTCTACCCACGTCCTCTATGGAATTATCCATCGTGAGCTGCAACGAAACCTCTGCAATAGCAAGTCCTCCCTGCTATCAGACACCTCACCAAGCTTCTCTCATGAGCTTAGTCTTTTGGAATCTCTCTAGTTCGCTCCTGTGGAACCATTGAGCACTTCGACTCTAGGTTTCTGCAATCTTCTCACCTTCCCCTGCTGCTACCCTTCACAAAACACAAAAAATCACAAGTTTAACAAAACTTCATAAAACTATACCTCTTCTTCCTCACATGCAAAAACTCCTTTCTTCGCACGCAAAACTCCTTTCTGCAGGATTTTCCCGCTCTGATACCACTTGATGAAAATTTAATTTGCCACAAGGCAGGTTCACCTTTCAGTTAAACAAAATGAATCTCCAATCTTCATTTCTCTGTCGAAAACTGCAAATTCATAGCTTGAAAACCGATCTTGGGACCTATGGGAAAATAGCCCTCGACGGTTCCGCTGCGCCACTTCCATAACTGAACACTCTTCCGCCAAAGCCAAAAGTCCTTTGCATTACTTTGATAACATATAAAGGTCGCCAATTTCATTAACCTTTAGTCACGATTTTGGTTAACACCCGACTGTGCCCAACTTAAGAGAAATCACGCTCCACGGCTTGTCCAACTGCATTTCACACCTTTGATTAAGAACCTTGGAACTTCTCGTGCGGAACCCGATTGATCTTCCACAGGTCATAATGGAATGGCTATCGCATTCTATTTTGAACAAACCACCCTCGGCCCAAATGGCATGTGGAACCAATGGTATTTCTTCACCGAAACGACTCAATTGAAAATGCATAAACATTCAACTCCAATTGGGATTTTGAGTGCATTTCGAGTACTTGGATTTCGCCTTAATTACAGGCGCACCTCTGCATACTTAACTCACATTTCCACTTTACACTATTGGTCGACCTCAACTAGTATCGATTCAATTAAACGGAAATCGATACAAATTAAACGTGCTGATTTCAAACTCTCTTTTAAACTCCAAGCAAATCATTGGTCACGACGTTCCAATCTCAGGAAAACCACTCCTCAAGCCAGTTTCCATGCGAGACCGGTGGTAATCCTTTGAAAACCGTTCACCTTCAACTTCGGATTTGAACTGTGTTAACAAACTTTTGTTATTTCCCTTCCTGCCACGCGTTTTCTGGGTAATGCTATTCTTGAATTGGTTTGTCTTATCATGAAACTTCAACGCTGCTCATTGTAAAACAGAGCTCCGCTCAATTCAGAACCCATCTTTTCCCAACGTGATTCTATTCATATATTTAAATATAGATTGATACTGTTTTAACAAAGAAACCCCAAGTTCGTGGATTCCTCCAACCGGTTTCTGCAGAGTCAAATTCTTCCACGGGTTTCTGTGTTGTGGCTTCAACACAGTCAAGTGATATTGATTGATTCAAATCGACATCTCTTCTTGATTCCCATCCAGAAATTTTTTTAACACAGATTGGTCTCAATCTCAAATGGATTCTAAAAGATCAGAACCTTATACATACAGGATAAACACAAAATTCATTTATATACAGAGAACGTATATTCAAAAGCATTCGGGAACACTAACACTCTCACACAGAGATTTAAATGCATATATCTAACTGTAAAAGAACACAAATGGACACACAGAGATCCACATAATAATTCATCTATTATATACGAATACAAGATTACATCTAAGGCATTTCAGCCTTAGAACGCACTTCCTCCTGTGACTACATCGCATTTACTCTCCTATTTGTTTCTCACACACTACATGCTCTCGTTTTTATATGTTTTTACAAAAGATCAAGAAACGGTTTTCACTAATTTTTGCCCTAATTTGCATAACTGTGTTCATAACCACCTCTTTAGTTTCGGAGTTCGGATTTAATTTGAGTTGGTTTGGATAATAACCAATACAAGTACTATCTTTAAAATGCATATTAATTTTTATGCTATGGTTAAGATAATTTCTATAGAAGGAAATACTAGTATACAAGTACAATACTAATTTCAATCCGACGCATTCCTGATTTTTACCTTCACTCTAAAAGCAGGAATGGAAAGTGTCTCTTTAACAAAAAAAAACATTCTCATACAGTATATCGAATTAGATATGAGTTGAAGTTAGTTTTACCTGAATATCGATTAACTTAATAGTATTATATTTCCATTTTACATACTGACAAAACACGTCGACCATGTTCCATTGCATGTGATTATTACTGAAATAATTTAACAATATGTACATTTCTCTAAAAATATATATATATAAATACAAAAGAAATATCTTTATAATAGGAAAAAAATGAATATGCATTTTTAGTTAGTTTTACTTAAAAACATTATAAAACATCAATAATTACAATTTCTTTATGGTCACTCAATTTGTTTTTGTTTATGATGATGAACCACATTGGTTGGTTCTAAACATGTCCACCATGTTCTATTGCATGTCATTATTACGGAAATTGTTTTACAATATGTATATTTCTCTAAAAAAAAACCTATAAATACAAAAGAAATATCTTTCTAATAGAAAAACAAAAATGAATATGCATTTTTAGTTAGTTTTAGTTAAAAACATTATAAAACATCAATAATTCCAACTTTCTTATGGTCAGTCAATTTGTTGTTGGTATTACAGTTTAATATAGTAAAAATATTTCACTCATTGTACAATCTAATGTGGTAAAAATATTTCACTTATTGTGAGTTATAAAGAAGATATTTTGATATAGTAGTATAATTTCATATGAACTTTAAAGTCATAAACAAAACATTTTCCACTTATATATGACCTAATATAAAGTAATTAGAAGCAAGAAAAATATTTTAAACTTTATTCTTTTCAAAAATATATTAACATAGGATTTAAATAAACTATTTGAATATCTATGTTAGCTAATTTATATATAGATACCAACTTCATATATATATATATATATATATAACTAAAATGTTAATGTAAAATAATTTAATATTATATATAAGTAGCACAATCACATTTACCAATGTGATTGACATAAGCGTATAAGCCTATATCCACCACTCACCACATGTATTTTACCAAAATAATTATTATATATTTATGAATATAATTATCAATATATTTTATATATTTAGTTCTAATATATTAATAATATTAACTATATGCATACTATATATATCTAAAAGAATATAATATATTAAATTATATAATATTATATTATTTAACAATAAAATATATAATAATAATATATTATTAAATTTTTTCAATATGTTAATAGTAATAACTTAAACTATACTATAATTCAAATATTATCTAATAATACTATTTTAATATTATTTGTAATAAGCACATATCTCTTATCAATATCCCAAAAGAAATAATAAACTCAACCTTTTAATAATATAAACGGAAGGAATCCTTGAATCTAAAGGACAAATATTAAAAACCTAAAAGATTAGTAAGCTCAATGGATCAATATTAAAAACACAAGAGATTAATAGACAACTAAAATTTTAAGAAATTAATAAACCATAAGAATCAATATTTTAAACTCATGAGACTAATAAACAAGGGATTATAAATATTATAAACCAAAAAAACTAATAACACTAAGGGTTTAATGTTATAAACCAAAGGAATTGGTGAACCCAAGGGATAAATATTAAAAACCTAAGGATTCAATAATTCCAAGAGATCAATATTAAAAACACAAGAGGTTAATAAAGCCTAAGACTTAATATTTCAAACTCAAAAACCTAAGAAATTAATTATTCTTCTTCTTCGTTATTCATAAAAACAGTTGTAACTATTTTTTCCCTTCAATCACTCTACATAGAATTAAATTATTATTCAGAAAAAAAAAAATTTCTAACTTTTTTATCATAGCAGAAAAATTTTCCTCTGTAGAGTTTTCAACATGTGCTCTAATACCATTTGTAACATCTCCAACTAACGCAACTTTTTTTTTCATTTTATAGTAATCATGTTGGTGATGAGTGGTATTTTCCAACATAGTAGTCCATGATGATTTCACACTAACATTTTACTTTTAAGACTATCTTTATTTTATCTTTCTCCTCCTAGATTTATGTACTAAAATGTTAGTTTATGTTACCCTTTCATTTAAAATTTTCTTCTTAAGCACCCTCCTTATTTTAACAACAAAGGGCCTTTTTAAGTAAATTAACATACATATTGTTCCATGTATTTAATTTTATTTAGGACTCCCTTTCCTTATCATTATTTCTTATGATAATTGATAAAATACATTCATTTTCATGACCTGTTTAGTCATCTACTTCATTTCTCTACATAGAACTTCCTTTTACTTGTTTTAGCATACATATATGTCATAGGAAAATTTAATCTATTTACAACCCCTTGTTGTTAATATTAATTTTTCCTTATCATATTATAAGTTACATTAGTTATCATTTTGGGAAAACCTTTTACTTATAACTTCCAAGCTATAATTGGATAATTATAGGTTTCTCACCATTTTTCTTATTATCCAAAGAATAAGTATTTTCCTGCCTTAAGATATTATTCCTTTAATGTGAAATAATTTAATATATATTACACTTTCTTATGATTTTCCACGTAATATATCTATCCTACCTAACCATACATATAACTAAGGAAAGGTTAGATATATCTATATGGACTAGCAACATTTACCTTAATTTAACGTAGGTTCACCGTACAGACCGTTACAAAATTTTAATGTTTACATCGTGCACATTAATCATATGCCACACTTTGGAAATATCATTATATTTTATCCATACAAATTGACATAGTTTAATGGCGGTATTTAATTCCTTTCAGACTTTTGATAGTCAGAATTCATGATTGATGGGATTTTAATCATATTGCATTTACTCCTTATAGTTTTGATTTTGCAACCCATTTACTGGCAGTACCTTCTCACCTGATTGTCACATGGGCTCCATATGTTTGATGGACGCATGTATGGTCGATCTCACCTTGCCTCAACGGTGGTGATAAATATGCAAATTATCAATGTCTTGAATGACTTAGGGTTTTGTTTCATCGTTTCATTTGTAATTTCATTTCGCCTAATTTACTCTGCTGTGAGTGGTGTAGAGAGAACCTTTCTCCAATGTTTTTGTTATGATTTGCAGTGAAATGTTTGTGAGACTAGTCTTCCTACCTCCTCACTATACTTATATGTTTCTGCGTAAAGTCAAGTTGAAGGTTCTACTTCCAATTATGCCTATTGAATTGGTTATTCAGGTAAGAAAAATGTTGTTTACCTTTATCCAAGATATATCATTACCTTGCATGTGTAGTTCTGCATTGTTATTAAATTAGTTTATCTATAAATACCACCTCATTCCCTTTCTATATTTTAAATATTTTTTTACATTTCTTATTTGTTACAGGGTTTTCATTTCGTTCGCCCTCTGTCACCTCTTCATCATTTTCAGATTTCTTTCCCACTGTCAGAGAAGAGGTATTTCCTCGTTTCTTTGAACAATTTTCATTTTATTTTCGTTAAGTCTACTTCAGCATTAAAGTCTTATAATTTAGTTTCTGTTTATATTTGGTGACATATGCACTTTTGGGTTTATGTCTACTTTAATGAGTTCCTAATTTATGAAAATTCCTAATTCGTAATAATTCCATACAGAGAGATGAATTGGGTTTATAACAGAGAGTTGTATTTCATTTTTATGGTTAAAATATTTATCGATTTAAAAAGTTTTCTTTCTTTTGGAAAATTTGTATATACATACAGTGCCTCTAGTTGTTTCACCAAGCTTCTATTTCGATTTTTAGTCGTGGTTGAAAGAAATAATTTTCCCCTCAACGTTTCCATTCCTCTCATAGATTTCTTTGGCACTATAGTATATAATTGATTGTATATGAAATTGACATTTATCTCTCTCTTTTTATATATTTTTTTTGATTGAACCCTATTATCTATGTTTAATTTTATCATGATTTCGGTAACACTTGGATTACATTTAACATTCCATAATATATAGTTAGGATGGCAGCATAAGCGTATACCATACTTGTACACCTTGTCACAGGTAAGCTATTCTATTTATAACTTTTTTCTCAGCTCTTTTTTCGTCATACTGATTCTGAATATAGAAAATTGTTTAAAATTTTCAATGTCGTATTTCACTTACCATAATTATTTTGAAATTTCTGTAAGAAATTCTTCCATAATTATAAATTTGAAGCTGTGTGAGCAATTTTCTCACTTTATTTTAATGAAAATTCCTTTTGTTTGAATAATTCATATATTATGAAATTTAGTTACTATTTATTCAATCCCCAATTGGGATTTGAAATTTCTTTATATACTTTAGTTATATTAAATTAAGCATCTCTGTTATTTATCTGTATCTGAAGTTTCTCTTTTATTTCCTCATAAAAGAGAATGTTCACCCTTAATTATTTATTGTCTCCATATTAATAGAATATATATGGATGCTGAGATAATTATATCTAATTGGTATCATTGTGACTACATAGATATAGTCTCCATTTCTGAATGGAATTTTCCTCAATTTGTATTTCAGAAGTTTATTTATTTTATAATGTTTTACATCCTGGAATGGTAACTCTTTTTACTATAGTATTAATTCTAGAAGAATTTTAAATTTTGTTTTCAATTTCAAATCCATATTTAAATATCATATTTTTCCATTATTTCATTATAGGTTTATTTGATACCAATTTTATTCTTGGAATTAATTGGAATTTCTTTTCCATATTTTCATAGTCTTCCTCAACTACGAATAATACTGAGCCTTTTCAGTATTCCTCTCTAGTAAGTTCATCATCGACCCTTCCTTGTTTTGCATTTAATTTAAGTAACATAATTTCTTTTGTTCCTCTTTATCTTCTTGTACTTACAATGTTGCTTATAATATGTACAGGAAGAACTTTCACTTTGACAAAAATCTTATAGGTATTATGAATAACGTGGAATCTTATAGGTGCTTTTTTTTTCTTTTAGTTTTCTTCAAGATAATTTCTGATTATGGTCTATATATTTCCTTGAATTTTTTTCATATTTAATTTAGTCTCTGATACTATTAATTGTGATCAATTGTTAGAATTTCTCACGATCAACTTCCCCTTTTCCACGTCGGTCATCCGATAATTGAAGGCTCCTCCACCCTTCTATCCATTCTACAAAATTCATCTTTATATATTGAAATTTGAATTTTGATGGATGAATTTGATAAATTTATAATTAAACTATTGTATAATAATTTTATCTTTGGAAGGTTTTTAAATTGGTTTTGTATCCTCATCTCCACTAGAGAAATTTATAGAGAGGACTGATATATGTAATTAGTACATTTTTATTCATTACATGTTTTTAACTATGTAACTCACTCTGAATATGAATAGAATATAAGATAAATTCTACATGACATCATTAAGTATGTTCCTAATTCACATAGGTAATATTTATTTTCAGGATGTGTATCTAAACTATATTATAGTTAGAATTTTCATTCTTGTTTCATAATTTTCTGCTAATACTATAGTTGAATCATACTTACTTTCATAGTACATCTACTATAATTGTTCAATCAAAATTCAGATAATTAGATGGACTTAAACAACAAATTTAGACCCTTACCCAGGGTTTATAGATTTTGTATGTTAGTCCCTAATTTCAATTTAGTCTATGTAACAATACAAAAATATTAAATGTAACCCTCTATGGTTAATATTTGTTAAGCACATATTAGACTTATTTATATCTGAACTACTCACAGTATATTACACATAATTTATAAAACTAAATCTACAGAACTTTCAGCAAGGATTTATAAAAATATAACTATTTCTAAATTCCACATCAGAATTATATAAAGGCTAACTGCAATATATGTTATTTCCCTTAGCCTAGGCTTTGCTTTTGTTTTTTCCATAAAATCTCCTTTAAAACTACATTTTCATCTTTCTAGTTTTATTCTCACCTCTTCATAGTAACATTCCACTTTATTGAGGGTTTTATTAGGTTATTTTCTCCCATCTAATAATTAAATTTTATTTTATTTTTCTCGAAGGATTTTTGGATAATTTT
The DNA here is from genome assembly GCA_034641835.2 of Pinus albicaulis. Classification (NCBI taxonomy): domain Eukaryota; kingdom Viridiplantae; phylum Streptophyta; class Pinopsida; order Pinales; family Pinaceae; genus Pinus; species Pinus albicaulis. The sequence goes on along the minus strand of CM076582.1, from coordinate 890,669,766 downwards.
GGGAAATTCTTAGGATTCTATTCCATCCTCATGGATTTGGAATCTTAGTCTCAATTTTACTTCAGTATTTACACACTAATCAAATTTCACATCCATTTATTTATTACCAAAATAATATGTCCACATGTAGTCTTCCCTTAGGTCCACTTGACCTTTAGGATTATTAAATGACCATAAAAGTTGGAAAATAGGGATATTACACGATTAATACTAAAAAACCAAGGGTTTATAAACCTAAGGGAATAATATTAAACCTAAGATATTAATATTGTAAACCCTTAAGTATATAAACCCTTAGATAAATACTATAACCCATGAAATAAAAATTAATATTTTAAACTGAATGGACTAATAAACAAAAGGGATTAAATGATAAACCAAAGGAATTATTAATATTATAAAGTTAATGAACAAATAAAACTAAGCATTTAATATTATAACCTAATAAATTAGTAAACTTAAAGGAAAAGTATTATAAACCTAAGGGATCAATGTTAATATTATAAACCATGAAATTAATAAACTCTACGAATTAACATTTTTAATTGAAGAGATTAATAAACCCTAAGAGTTAATATTTTAAACTAAAAAACCTAAGAAATTAAGAAACGCTAAGAATCAATATTTTAAACACAAGAGATTAATAAACCTATGGGATTATTAATATTATGAACCTAAAGAACTAATAAAATCAAGGGTTTAATATTATAAACCAAAGGAATTGGTGAATCGAGGGGATAAATATTAATAACCTAAGGGATCAATAATCCCAAGGGATCAATATTAAAAACAAAAGATCCTAATAAAACCTATGACCTAATATTTTAAACACAAAGGTTTGATAAACTCACAAGATTATTAATATTCTAAACCCCAAGCAATCAATCAAACATGCTGATTGTTAATATTATAAATCGAACGAATTAATAAACTAAAGGCATATTAAATATCACCATTATTGCAACCAAAGAAAGAACATTGAAATTATCATATATTTTTTGTTGTCTTTATATCAAAAAATTCCACTACAAAAATGGAATTGAAATACTCCATAAAATGTTATTTATCAATTAGCCTCTTCCCAAACACAACCAAACTAACTACAAAAGGAACATTAATTCAAATCAACAGGATACTGATCATGATACTTAACTCTTTCCGAGCAAACTCTTCTTGTTTTCCTCCCAGCCTCCCTAATGTGCACATGCAACAAGTATTTTACATTCATTTTCATTTCATCTAGCACACAAAGATGTTCATCAATAAAATTATGATGGAAGCCATGTTTTCTATCGAACTTGTTCTGATGATCTCAAAGAAAACTTATCATTTTAGAAATATTTTCGACTACTTGATTATAATAGATGCCATCATTATTATCCATATCTCCATTTGAAAGGAAAAAAAAATATATATATTAATGCACACACACAAAAACATCTAATATATATATATATATATATATATATATATATATAATAACATAACACCACATTTTTATTATTTAAAAAAAAACTTAATTTCCAAAACGTCATGCAATAAAATAACCTAATGCTACATGCACCAAATCATATAAAAATTTCTATAAGTATGAACTTCATTAGCAATACATATTGTACACATGAAATGAGTGATACGACCCTTATTACTATAGTCAACAAGAATTCACAATTTTCTAAACTTAAAGTTTAAAATCAAATATTAATAATGTTAGTATTTTGTTTAATGTATATATTAATTTTAGTTTAATATTAATATCCAATATAAATATGTTGTCATTGAACCAAAATAAACCTAAAGTTATTAAACATAATCTTCAATCAAAATATTTATATTGATGTTTAATGTTAATGTTCATATTAGACACAATATTTGTTTAATATTAATATTAAATATCATTAACATTAAATAATAGAAATATTAATAGACATAATAATTAGCGATATTAATATCGGTAATTTTCAGTATGGTGGCGAAATTTTTCATTACTATTGGATATCATTGGAAATAATAATATTAATAGAATTTAGCTCATAATTTTGTAATTCATGATAGAATATGTAATTTTAAAATTGGGTCATATAACTTGTTGTTTATGTGTGAATGGTTCATTGTAAAAAGAAAAGAACAATAGCCACTTAAAAAGAAGAAGTAAATTGAAAAGCATGAAAAACAATGTAATTTTTTTTTTTAAATATTACTATTAAAATGATGAATGTATTCATCTCGTTAATATATGAGAATCAATAAACTATATTAAAAGTAAATGAAGAGGAAAATAAAATCAGTTCAAAAAACATTCTACAAATAGGTCACAATATTATTAGTTGGATTTCATAGGGATATGAACTTCAATCATGATTTGTAATTCTTGGCTCATATAACTCGTTGTATATGTATGAATGGTTCATTGTAAACAGAAGAACGATGGTGTCTTAAAAAAAGGAAGTATATTGAACAACATGAAAAACGATGTAACAACTTTCTTAGATACTACTATGAATATAATGAATGTATTCATTTCATTAATATATGAAAATCATTATTATATTAAAAGTGAATAAAGAGGAAAATAAAAGAAATTAATATATATATATATATATATATATAGCTAAAATTATTAATAGTTTCATGTCATAGTGATATGGATTTCAATCGATCCTCTTCTTTCTTCCTAATTGTAACATATGCACTATATTTCATCTTGGCATAGCGCTGAAAAGATAAAGGCAGTGCAATGCATAAACCCTCTATTTATTTCAGTCTTGATATGGCTGTGAAGGTTAGGCCTTGCTGGTCTTTATTCCCGATATGAATTGATGCTTTTGATAATATCAATCCCTATGATGTGTGGATTGTAAAAGCCCATGACATATTTAAAGGAATTTTTTTTCTATTTCCTCTTATCACTGGTGTGATAGGTACAATGTTTGGATTTCTTGGATCAAATGGAACACCAACATACTTCTAAAAAACAATAGTTCTGAACATTGGAAGGTGACGTGGCTTATAGGTAGGCATATAAAATATATCCTTCACATAACTAAGTGCACCATTCACCAAACCAACTTCAACCCACTGATTACATGTCAACATAACACGTTCACCATGACACAACAAAACTTCATGGTCCAATTGATCATCATCAGCACCACTGATTTCTGAATGCCTTGAATTCTCAGCAATAAATTGTGAAATTCGAGAATTTAATAATTTTAACATATGTATGTTATGGAAGGACACCAAATTGTTTGTTGGAAACATGTGAACTATTGCATTAAATAATTCCCTTTCTCTAGGATGCAACCTCATATCATCTCGGGACATAAGAAACTCCCAATCTTCAAGAACATGTTCTGCATTTCTTATGTTATTAGGGACTCTACGAAAACAAGATTGTTTCTCATTATGACCTTGCTTGTGAAATATTTTTTCAAGAGTGACAACAATGTTGAATTTATTCCACAAGACTTTCCCTATTGTATTATCTACATACAAAGGTGTTTCTCTCATAAGAGGTAGCTGGCCAAGGTCACCCACAACGATGATGGATCTGCCATCGAAAGGAAAAATATTGTTCTCTTGAAATGTTTCTCATAATTGACAATCTATTTGCATGAATAACCTTGATCCCAGAAATCACATTTATGTTAAAATTTATGGTAAAAATACTAAAAAAATTACCGAGAGGAATAAACATAAAAAGACAGCAACAAATTATTAACATAAACACAAAATATTTAACCAGGAAAAACCCAAACTTCGGAGAGAACCCATTGTAATGAAATTTCATTAGCCTTGGCCAAAACCCTGGCCAATCTAGCCAAATGAGCCTTCACCGCTCACATCTCGGCCTCTCATACAATGAAGTCTTCCCAACCTTTTACAGGCTCCATTACATGAAATACCATGAGCCAAAAACCATGGGTGCACAACACCGTGTGCCCCAAAACTACCTGATTGTTTAACTCGGGCAACCTTTCCTCTAACCCCGAGTCAATTTACCAAACATTCCCCCCTTAAGCTTTACATGGGGTTCCTTGACTAAATCCAGCCAACATTTGCAAGTGAGTGAGCCCCACTCACTTTGGCCCTTACCCCCGTCAAAGTTTTTACTCGGGTATTTGTTTACTTGACATCCCCCTATCACTTAGGTCTAGCCCAAACTTTACCAGTGATTACTCAGGGGTATGCATGCCTTACCAGGTCTTACAACAATATTCCCATTTACATGTAATAAAATTTGACTGCATTGTAATAAAATAAAAATTTCACTGTTTCCACTTTAATATTGTTGGAATCACGATTTTTGTTAGACCAAAACCCATAGGTTTTATTCTCCACTACAATTTCCATAGTTAGGATCCACGAGAGGCGGTTAGCCCGTGTCACGAAACACACGAGGAGCTTTGAACCCAATGTCGAAAACTCTCCCCCCCAACGCCAGCCGGGTAGTTTAGAACTCAAGACTTGTCGCTTTGATACCAGTTGTTGGAATCACTATTTTCGTTAGACCAAAACCCATAGCTGTTAGTCTCTGCTACAATCACCAAAGTTAGGATCCACGAGAGGCGGTTAGTCCATGTTACGAAACACACGAGGAGTGTTGAACCCAATTTATAACAAATACTCTTGTTAAAATAATTCTTTGGTAAGCCATTACACACTAGACACAATTCTTCACATGTTCTACCTCCGTGCACTAGCTTTGTCCAGCACCACGGCTTCATCACACAATAGACAACTATTGCAACTTCTACACAATCATATCCTTGAACATGCACACCTACTGGTAGTAGTCTTCACAGAATCATCCACCACTTGGGTAGTAGCTTACGTAGTCTTCCATGACTCCACAAAAATGAATGTATGCCTCGTTCATGTCCTCAACATGTTCTCCTCCTCCATATTAAGAGCGTATCATTCACTATATTTCCTTGGGCCCGCATGCACTGAAACCATATCTAGCACTACCACTTGTATTCGAAAACCCAGTTTTAATTTCCGTGACCTTGTCCAAAGTCTATAGCTGTAACACCTCTAGTTCAAGGAAATTTATTTTTTATTTTTTTATTTTTTATTTTTTTATTTTTTTTCTATACTTGGATTCCCTCGTTATTTACCTGGTCTACATCTGGAAATTTTGGATAATGAGCACAGAAATTTAACTTTAATTCTTCTTGCTAAGGTTCCTCCAACCCCCTAGCCTCTTTCTCTTGTCAACATTATTGAACATTCCCACTGTATACCTTTCCACCAAGTGTATATATTTCTATATCTCCTTATATTACCAAGAGACATTATTCTTTTTCTATACCTAATATAATCATGGACTCTATGGACATACCTACTTTTCAATGACCTCACCTAACACATATATATTTAACGCCTCTGTCTTTGAATCCAACTATAGATCTCATACATATATCTTTGGATCCACAGGCATATAGATATAGTTAACACCCTCTTGTCAATATCATGGAATCCCCATACATATATATATCTATTTCTTTATAACACCCATATATATATATAGTTCATTACATATATATATATATAAATCACCATATATAAGCATATATCATATATATCTAAACCTTTTTAAAAATATTGAATCGAATGCACCCATATATAAACAAAATCTATACCCCTTGATATATGCTTGGCTCTCCACTACGCATTAGTATTGAAATCGTATCACTATAACCCTTGTTATATTCCAATTGATAATATGATTGATTTTTTTTTTCCACGCGTGTATTAAACATAATATACTTCTATCTCGCCAACACTTTGAACTATCACGATTAAATATATTACCTTGGTACGTTCTTGTCACTGCGTATGTCGAGGAATTGACCGCGGCGAAACCATTGGTTTACATAACGGAGACTCTGCGCTGGTTGTGCCACGTCACTAGGATTGAAGGATGGTTATGACCGTATTCTGACTATCCATTTACGCGAGTCACAATTTTCCATTCAGCTATACCTAACCCTATTCTTAAAATCCGAGGGAGCGGTATTAGGTTTCCACCCGGTTTCTAACTCGTCGAGGTAGAGCTCGTTAAGTTCTCAGTCTATACCTGAATGCATATCTCCGCCTGTTTTAAATTTACCAGCTACACGTGTTTCTGTTTCTTTGGGTCAAGATTACTGTGTTGGTTTAACGTGTACGTTTCATATTTTGATATGCAAGGACGGCCTCGCGCACAGGTGATTTGAGTATCCAGCGCCGCCCTTACAGGTTCCTGCTCATCCTTTTTGTTACGTGTAGCTTTTTGGTGCGTTTTACTGTTCGGCTCAGTACTGTGCGAGCCGACTACTGCAGGTTCAGTACCTGATTTGAAATTGTTTTCACATTTTCGGGTACCTAGCTGTCGATACATCTGCGTTGTTGTCCAATCGACCTTGGGATTTCCATGCACGCCTAGGGCAGTGGGATTAGGGTTTCTCATACCCTTCCAACTTACCTCGGCGGCATACACGCATGTATTTCTCTGAGGGTTAGTATCTATATTTATCCAGCTCAGGTTTCAAGGAATCTCGTTCTGGTTGGGGCGATTGTTATTTACTCCCACTCGTTCATTGAGGGACTGATTTTTCTATGGAGATTTGATACCGAAGTACCAGATCAGTTTGATGGGTGAGAGTTCCTGCGTGGCCTTCTATCATTCTTTACCTTCTGTCACACATTTTAATATCTTCCGGTAATGTTGTGTTTAGTCGTTTACGAATTTGTATTGTGCAGGGATGTAAACGACGGTTTTTCCGGCTGCGCGCAATATGCATCAAGAAGGATACAAACCCTCGATCAGGTTCTCCCCCTATCGTTAAGCCGACCCCATTGTTAACTTATTATCCATCGTTCTGGCAACTGATTTAAGTTTTCTTGGCGTTCCAATGAGACAGCATTCCCCTTACTACCGTGCTGCTGTGTATTTTGTATTAACAAATTGTATATTATTTTGTTTTCTATTTCTCCGTTTAAATCTGTCGAAGAAGAGCCTTATTATCAGTTTTCACACTAGTTATACGACATCGTAGCAGCGATCTAAGCATTGCGTCTTATGTGTATTGGTTTTCCGAGATCTGGTTTTGATCTAGAGCCCACGCTAACTGTTAAAACTGATTTTATGGCTAAGTATTTCTGGATGTTGCGTAGTTCGGTTGTGGTTATGGTCCACAGCGCTCTGGCCGCTCACCTCTAAATTTATCAACTTATTGTTGCGGTAGCTGGCACTATGGACTCGCTATCATCGTCAGGGTAAGAGCCGAACTCATCAGATGGTAACTTCCTTTCCTTTTATGCGATCACGTCTCTGTGTTTCTGTGTGGGTAATGTTAGTAATGTTCTTTATTGAAACTAGAATGACCGTATGCCTGGGTAATTCTGTCATACTGTAATACCTTGTACCAGGGAGGTGAAGCGATCATAGCCATCTCCGCGTCGATTCATAGTTGTAAAGGCTGACTGTGGTATTACATACGCATTTATTTTTTTGTTGTTGTTGTATTTGCTACGATCTACTACCTATCACTGTTTTGCAGCTGATAATTAATATACATATGATAGATGATACGCATATGGACAGTAGAGGTTCGCATGCCAGTTGTAGATTTAGGTTTAAAATATACCATCGTTTTATAGCCGGATCACTCTATCTCATGATTAAACAAACCTTAAAACTTCGTGATAGTTGTATTGTTCGAGGGTTTTGATATTAACACAAGGCCACGGTATAATAAAACAAATAATCGTTATGAGTTATCATAGTTGGATCGTGCGCCACGTAGCATCGATCAATGGTCTCTCTATATATATATTTTTCCTCACCGAGTATTATGTTATAATCGTTGATTTTAATGAACCATTAGGTTAGCTCTCGGCTCTCCCACATTTTTATTTTTATGCATATATATATATGTATTGCGATTATATTAATTCGAAGCTCTTATATGCTATTTTCTTTTGATATACACATGTATGTGTTCGATAATACTTGCATAAAGGTCCTAATTTTCATATAAGCTTTTGGCCATGGTACTTATTTCAAGAATGAAATATATACACATATAAATCGATAAATGAATTATATAAACATACGAATGTTATATAAAAAAAAGAGACTATAGACTAGAAATATTCTTTCTCTAGCACAAATTTCAAATTTCATATTATAATGTTTTTACCTTATTTATTTTGGGATTTGTACCATGTAACTTTAGTTCCGCTACAATATTTTCCTAGCATACACCTAAGTGTTTAATGTCACTTTTGTATCTACAGGGAACAAAATAGTAATTAATTATCTGTAGAGGCTAAGCAACTTCAGATTTAAACCAACCTTGGTTTAGAGTTTCTGGAGTTTCTACTCTATGGATTTCTGGTCTACAACTAAACAGAATCTGGAAGGTGAATGCCTTAGGATGGACTCTGTTAAATGTAGTACTAACATCAATCACACCATTTAATTAATTTTTCTATATGTAGCCAATTCATACCATCATAAAATAGAATAGCAAGAATTTCAGAACATACCACAATCTGCAAATGACCAACCTCCCAACCTTAGAGTCCTCTTTGTCTCCCAGGACTCACCCCCGAGCAGAGATCACCTCCTAGAACATATCAACCCCTGATCTGCTTAGGAGCAGCCTTATTTAAGCTCATATTTCCCCAAAGCATGTTTCTAATTCTGCGTCCAGAATAGCAGGATGCTTTCTTTCCTGTTTAGCCTAGGCTTCCCATTTTTGGGACTCTTTAAAGCTGCTTTAAGCTTTTCCTCAGCTTTTCCAGCTTTTCTTACCTCTTCCCAACTACTCCTCTTCATTGGGGAAATTTAGATTCCTCCTCAAATCTAAATTAATTTCTTTCAAGGATTTTTGAAAGATTTTTGGGGATTGTTGCCTTATCCATCCTCATGGATTTGGCAAGTGATCTCAAATTCTCATCTTGGTCAAAATGCACAATCATTTTATTTATTTCCTCAAATAAAATATGCAAATACATTCACACCATACTTAGCCCTTGGGGTCCACCCCCTTAGGATTAAAGTTTAAGTGTCTAACTTTAAAAATTCAACACACAAATTGGGGGTGTTACATATTCCCCCTCTGAAAATAAACACCGTCCTCAGTGTTGTTATTTAACTACTAGAGTTCACTTAAACAAAAATGGATATTTCTCCATCATTTCAGCTTCCTTTTCCCAGGTAGCTTCTTCAGCAGTAAAGTGCTTCCACTACACTTTTACTCTGGCCACTGTCCTGTTTCTCAAATCAATTTCTTCCCGCTCCAATATTTGAAGCGGTTCTGGAAGAAACTCCCCTTCTGGTTCCACCTGTACAACATTCCAATCAACTATGTGAGAAGCATCATGCACATATCGTTTTAATAATGAAACATGAAACACATTATGCACTCTAACATGGGGTGGTAAGGCCAGCTTGTAAGCCACTGGTCCCACCCTTTCTAATACTTCAAAGGGACCACAATATCTAGGAGCAAGTTTTGCACAACTTCCAGCATAAAGAGTGCTCTTTTTGGGTTTAATGCGTAAATACACATGATCCCCTTCTTTAAATTCTCGGTGCACCCTTTTCTTATCAGCATAGCTTTTCTGTCGATCTTGTGCTGTTTTGATATTTCTTTGTATTTGTTTGACAATTCTTTCCATCTCTTGTAGTGCATCTGGTCCCAACACCAGTTTATCCTCTGGTTGACTCCAGCTTAAGGGAGTGCGGCACTTTCTCCCATAGAGTGCCTCAAACGGACTCATCTTAATAGAGGATTGGTAACTATTATTATAGGCAAACTCAGCTAAATGAAGATACTCTTCCCATTTTGATGGTCTATCCATCACATACATTCTCAGCATATCCTCTAGAATTTGATTTGTCCTTTCTGTTTGCCCATCAGTTTGAGGGTGATAGGCAGTACTAAAATTCAACTTAGTACCCATTCCTGCAAACAATCCTTTCCAAAATGCTGCTGTGAACTTAGCATCCCGATCTGAGACGATCACCTTGGGAACTCCATGAAGCCTTACTATCTCCTTTAGGAAAACATTTGCTACTTGAGCTGTTCCAAATGTAGATTTTACTGGTATAAAGTGGGCAGCTTTGGTGAGAGTGTCTACTACTACCATTACAGAATCATGCTGATATTTGTTTTTGGGTAATCCTGTTATAAAATCCATGGAAATTGTGTCCCATTTCCATTCTGCAATCGGCAAAGGGTTTAAAAGCCCTGCTGGGTGTTGATGCCCAACTTTGACTAACTGACATTCCATACATCTACTTAAATATTCTGCCACATCTCTTTTCATTCCTGGCCAGAACAATTTCTTCTTCAAGGCTGTTAACATCTTTTGGTATCCTGGATGTCCTGCATAAGGCTGTTTGTGATATTCATCTAGAATTTCTCTTTTCAATGACTCTATATTTGGAATATACAACCTGTTTTTGTAATAGAGCAGCCCTTTTTGGTTTTTAGTGAAATCATTTTTATCCCTTTTCTGTAGTTTCACCAAGAGTGCTTCATAGTTAGGATCTTGATTTGCTGCTTTTCCCACCAATTCCTCTATCTCCATCTGGGCACTACTCCCAATGCTGTTTAAATGTTGACAAGCATTTCTACTTAATGCATCAACAACTTTATTTTCTTTCCCCTTGATATGTTTTATGTCCATATCAAATTCACTTAAAAAGGACAGCCATCTGGCTTGCCTTGCATTCAGATCAGTTTGAGAAAAGAAATATTTAAGACTAATATGATCAGTCATCAATGTGAACTTCTTCCCTAGAAGATAATGCCTCCACATTTTTAAAGCATGGATAACAGCTACAAATTCCAAATCATATGCACTATAATTCTGTTCATGCATTTTCAGTTTCCTAGATTCATATGCAATAACTGAATTTTCTTGCAACAGGACTCCTCCCAGCCCATCTCTGCAAGCATCTGTACATACAACAAACTCTTTATCAAGATCAACAATTTTTAATATAGGGGCTGAAATAAGTTTTTGTTTTAACTGCTCGAAACTCTGTTGACATTTTTCAGTCCACACAAACTTGACACCCTTTCTTTGCAATGAAGTGATGGGATGTGCTATGGCAGAAAATCTTTCCACAAATCTACGATAGTAGCCTGCCATCCCCATGAATGACCTTACTGCTGAAACATCAGTTGGAACTGGCCATTCCTTAATTGCTTTTATCTTTTCAGGGTCAACTGCCAACCCTTTTTTAGAAATAATATGACCCATATATTGAATTTTATCTTTATAAAATTCACATTTGCTGAACTTGGCATATAGCTGGTTTTCTTTTAAAGTCTGCAACACTATTCTCAGATGTTCCTTATGTTCTTCCTCATTTTTGGAATAAACTAAGATATCATCTATGAACACAAGAAAAAATTTATCCAAATACTTATTCAACACACTGTTCATCAGGCACATAAATGTGGCAGGGGCATTCGTCAAGCCAAAAGGTATGACCACAAATTCGTAATGCCCATACCTGGTTCGAAATGCTGTTTTGTTGATGTCTTCTTCTTTAATTCTGAGCTGGTGATACCCAGTCCTTAAGTCTATCTTGGAAAAGACTGAGGCCCCTCTCACTTGATCAAACAGAGCATCAATTCTAGGAAGTGGATATCTATTCTTAATGGTCAACTTGTTCAGTTGACGATAGTCAATGCACATCCTAAAATTCCCATCCTTCTTTTTCACAAATAAGACCGGTGCTCCCCATGGAGACACACTTGGTCTAATATAACCTTTATCCAATAATTCTTGCAGCTGCATCTTCAGCTCCATAAGTTCCGGCGGACTCATCCGATAGGGAGCTCGGGAAACTGGTGTAGCTCCGGGCACCAAATCTATGGAAAAATCAATTTCTCTTTTGGGAGGGAGATGAGGAATCTCATCTGGGAAAACTTCTTTAAATTCCCTTACCACCGGTAACTCATTCAACAGATTTTCTTCAGTCCTCTGTTCTACTTCTTCCACATGTACTGCATAAACTTGGTATCCTTTTCTAGCTGTTCTTTTTAATTGTAAGGCTGATATTTGTCTTACTGAAATGGATTTTGGTTTCCCTTTTAGTGTAAAAGTTTTCCCTTCTTCATCCACACAATGCAGGGTTTTATCCCAGCAGTTCATCAGAGCTTTCTTCTTTTCCAGCCAATCCATTCCTATCAGCAGATCATAGGATCCTAATGGAAATATGTTCAAATTTACTTCTGTTGCAAAGCCACTTAATTGTATTGCTGTTTTAGGCAATTTATGTGTGACTTTTCTCTTAGTTCCAGTGGCCAGCTGTACCAACCATGACTGCTGAAACTTTTCAGGTTTAATTTTACATTTTTCTACAATTCCAGGACTAATGTAACTCAAAGAAGCACCTAGATCAATCAAAACAGTAATAGGTAGGTCAGAAATCTTACCCTCCATTTCCACCATGGTTTCTTGATGTTCTGCTTGCCGATTTTCCAAGGCTGCACTGATAGTTGGTATATTTCTGGCTATGTCATTTACTGTTGTTGCCTCTCGCTCTCTGCTGATCATGTGTATATTTCGATGGGGGCAGTCTCTCATCATATGGGGTTCCCCACAGCCCCAACACTTCAAAGGTTCCTTCATTCTGACTGTCCCTTCCTTTTTATTGTTCCCTTCCACTTGTTTTGAAGCCACTTGGGACTGAGCAGTTTGACTTTCTTTTGGTTTATTGAATTTTTTCCGCTGATGATCTCTACCAAAATTTCTTAGATATGCTGGTTTTGGTCTTTTACCTTTGAACTCACCCTTGTTCAGCCAGCTCTTCCCTTGTTCAACTTTTCCTTTAAACTGCTGATAGCATAATCTTGCTTTTCTAACAGCTTCATCCATGGTCCTTGGGTTGTCAAACTCAATTTTCTCTTTGTACACAGTAGGTAAGCAATTCAGAAACCTTTGAACCTTTGCTTTTTCTTCCCTAATGTAAGGAACATATCTCAGTAAATTGGTAAACTTAGTGACAAACTCATCAATAGTGAGTTGTCCTAGTCTAAGTTCATGGAATTCTTTTGCTTTATCATCATAATAACGTTCATTCAAATAACGAATTTTGAACTTAGTCTGAAAATATTCCCAAGTAACTGTTTTTTCATCAATGGCATGCACCATTTTTGTCTCTTCCCACCACAATGTGGCTTTTCCTTGCAGCTGATACACAGCTAATCTGGCCTTCAGATTGCTCTCATATTCATATACTTGGAAATACTTGATCATGTTCAGCAACCAAGCTTCAGCATCCTCTTCCTTCTCCCCATCATAGGAGGGAGGTTTGATCTTCCTAAATTCTCCCTGCAATTCTCTTTTCTGCTTATGTTGATTTCTAGCTGCATCCTCATCCTCAGACTCATCCATCTTTCTTTTTCCAGAACCTTCGCCTTCCTGGCTGTTCCGGGAAGTTAGCTCTTTGATGAGCTTTTCCTGCTCCTTACTGGCTGATGACAACATGTCATTCTGGCTTCTTAGTTCAGCCAATTCTCGTTGCATCCTGTGCAACATAGCCATTACCGGGGCATTGGGATCTGGAGTAGCAAACTCATCACGCAGATCCACATAAATTCCTTCACCTTCAGCCATTTCAACTGTACACACTCACAACACAGATTAGCAAGATTTTATAAAAATTTCAGAAAAACAAATATGTGTAATAATCAGTGAGCATAAAATTGACAGCGCAAATTGTTGTAACTGGTGCTCCGATACCATTTGTAACACCTCTAGTTCAAGGAAGTTTTTTTTTTATTTTTTTTTATTTTTTTTTATTTTTTAGTACTTGGATTTCCTCGTTATTTACCTGGTCTACATCTGGAAATTTTGGATAATGAGCACAGAAATTTAACTTTAATTCTTCTTGCTAAGGTTCCTCCAACCCCGTAGCCTCTTTCTCTTGTCAACAGTATTGAACATTCCCACTGTATACCTTTTTACCAAGTGTATATATTTCTATATCTCCTTATATTACCAAGAGACATTATTCTTTTTCTATACCTAATATAATCATGGACTCTATGGACATACCTACTTTTCAATGACCTCACCTAACACATATATATTTAACGCCTCTGTCTTTGAATACAACTATAGATCTCATACATATATCTTTGGATCCACAGGCATATAGATATAGTTAACACCCTCTTGTCAATATCATGGAATCCCCATACATATATATATCTATTTCTTTATAACACCCATATATATAAAGTTCATTACATATATATATATATATTTCTTTATAACACCCATATATATATATAGTTCATTACATATATATATATAAATCACCATATATAAGCATATATCATATATATCTAAACCTTTTTAAAAATATTGAATCGAATGCACCCATATATAAACAAAATCTATACCCCTTGATATATGCTTGGCTCTCCACTACGCATTAGTATTGAAATCGTATCACTATAACCCTCGTTATATTCCAATTGATAATATGATTGATTTTTTTTTTTCCACGCGTGTATTAAACATAATATACTTCTATCTCGCCAACACTTTGAACTATCATGATTAAATATATTACCTTGGTACGTTCTTGTCACTGCGTATGTCGAGGAATTGACCGCGGCGAAACCATTGGTTTACATAACAGAGACTCTGCGCTGGTTGTGCCACGTCACTAGGATTGAAGGATGGTTATGACCGTATTCTGACTATCCATTTACGCGAGTCACAATTTTCCATTTAGCTATACCTAACCCTATTCTTAAAATCCGAGGGAGCGGTATTAGGTTTCCACCCGGTTTCTAACTCGTCGAGGTAGAGCTCGGTAAGTTCTCAGTCTATACCTGAATGCATATCTCCGCCTGTTTTAAATTTACCAGCTACACGTGTTTCTGTTTCTTTGGGTCAAGATTACTGTGTTGGTTTAACGTGTAGGTTTCATATTTTGATATGCAGGGACGGCCTCGCGCACAGGTGATTTGAGTATCCAGCGCCGCCCTTACAGGTTCCTGCTCATCCTTTTTGTTACGTGTAGCTTTTTGGTGCGTTTTGCTGTTCGGCTCAGTACTGTGCGAGCCGACTACTGCAGGTTCAGTACCTGATTTGAAATTGTTTTCACATTTCCGGGTACCCAGCTGTTGATACATCTGCGTTGTTGTCCAATCGACCTTGGGATTTCCATGCACGCCTAGGGCAGTGGGATTAGGGTTTCTCATACCCTTCCAACTTACCTCGGCGGCATACACGCATGTATTTCTCTGAGGGTTAGTATCTATATTTATCCATCTCAGGTTTCAGGGAATCTCGTTCTGGTTGGGGCGATTGTTATTTACTCCCACTCGTTCATTGAGGGACTGATTTTTCTATGGAGATTTGATACCAAAGTACCAGATCAGTTTGATGGGTGAGAGTTCCTGCGTGGCCTTCTATCATTCTTTACCTTCTGTCACACATTTTAATATCTTCCGGTAATGTTGTGTTTATTCGTTTACGAATTTGTATTGTGCAGGGATGTAGACGACGGGTTTTCCGGCTGCGCGCAATATGCATCAAGACGGATACAAACCCTCGATCGGGTTCTCCCCCTATCGTTAAGCCGACCCCATTGTTAACTTATTATCCATCGTTCTGGCGACTGATTTAAGTTTTCTTGGCGTTCCAATGAGACAACATTCCCCTTACTACCGTGCTACTGTGTATTTTGTATTAACAAATTGTATATTATTTTGTTTTCTATTTCTCCGTTTAAATCTGTCGAAGAAGAGCCTTATTATCAGTTTTCACACTAGTTATACCACATCGTAGCAGCGACCTAAGCATTGCGTCTTATGTGTATTGGTTTTCCGAGATCTGGTTTTGATCTAGAGCCCACGCTAACTGTTAAAACTGATTTTATGGCTAAGTATTTCTGGATGTTGCGTAGTTCGGTTGTGGTTATGGTCCACAGCGCTCTGGCCGCTCACCTCTAAATTTATCAACTTATTGTTGCGGTAGCTGGCACTATGGACTCGCTATCATAGTCAGGGTAAGAGCCGAACTCATCAGATGGTAACTTCCTTTCCTTTACGCGATCACGTCTCTGTGTTTCTGTGTGGGTAATGTTAGTAATGTTCTTTATTGAAACTAGAATGGCCGCATGCCTGGGTAATTCTGTCATACTGTAATACCTTGTACCAGGGAGGTGAAGCGGTCATAGCCATCTCCACGTCAATTCATAGTTGTAAAGGCTGACTGTGGTATTACATACGCATTTATTTATTTTTTTGTTGTATTTGTTACGATCTGCTTCGATACCATTTGGAACACCTCTAGTTCAAGAATTTTTTTTTTTTTTTTTTTTTTTGTTGTATTTGTTACGATCTGCTACCTATCACCGTTTTGCAGCTGATAATTAATATACATATGATAGATGATACGCATATGGACAGTATAGGTTCGCATGCCAGTTGTAGATTTAGGTTTAAAATATACCATCGTTTTATAGCCGAATCACTCTATCTCATGATTAAACAAACCTTAAAACTTCGTGATAGTTGTACTGTTCGAGGGTTTTGATATTAATACAAGGCCACGGTATAATAAAACAAATAATCGTTATGAGTTATCATAGTTGGATCGTGCGCCACGTAGCATCGATCAATGGTCCCTCTATATATATATTTTTCCTCACCGAGTATTATGTTATAATCGTTGATTTTAATGAACCATTAGGTTAGCTCTCGGCTCTCCCACATTTTTATTTTTATGCATATATATATATGTATTGCCATTATATTAATTCGAAGCTCTTATATGCTATTTTCTTTTGATATACACATGTATGTGTTCGATAATACTTGCATAAAGGTCCTAATTTTCATATAAGCCTTTGGCCATGGTACTTATTTCAAGAATGAAATATATACACATATAAATCGAGAAATGAATTATATAAACATACGAATGTTATATAAAAAAAAGAGACTATAGACTAGAAATATTCTTTCTCTAGCACAAATTTCAAATTTCATATTATAATGTTTTTACCTTATTTATTTTGGGATTTGTACCATGTAACTTTAGTTCCGCTACAATATTTTCCTAGCATACACCTAAGTGTTTAATGTCACTTTTGTATCTACAGGGAACAAAATAGTAATTAATTATCTGTAGAGGCTAAGCAACTTCAGATTTAAACCAACCTTGGTTTAGAGTTTCTGGAGTTTCTACTCTATGGATTTCTGGTCTACAACTAAACAGAATCTGGAAGGTGAATGCCTTAGGATGGACTCTGTTAAATGTAGTACTAACATCAATCACACCATTTAATTAATTTTTCTATATGTAGCCAATTCATACCATCATAAAATAGAATATCAATAATTTCAGAACATACCACAATCTGCAAATGACCAACCTCCCAACCTTAGAGTCCTCTTTGTCTCCCAGAACTCACCCCCGAGCAGAGATCACCTCCTAGAACAGATCAACCCCTGATCTGCTTAGGAGCAGCTTATTTAAGCTCATATTTCCCCAAAGCATGTTTCTAATTCTGCGTCCAGAATAGCAGGATGCTTTCTTTCCTGTTTAGCCTAGGCTTCCCATTTTGGGACTCTTTAAAGTTGTTTTATGCTTTTCCTCAGCTTTTCCAGCTTTTTCTCACCTCTTCCCAACTACTCCTCTTCATTGGGGAAATTTAGATTCCTCCTCAAATCTAAATAAATTTCTTTCAAGGATTTTTAGAAATATTTTTGGGGATTTGTTGCCTTATCCATCCTCATGGATTTGGCAAGTGATCTCAATTCTCATCTTGGTCAACTTGCACAATCATTTGATTTATTTCCTCAAATAAAATATGCAAATACATTCACACCATACTTAGCCCTTGGGGTCCACCCCCTTAAGATTAAAGTTTAAGTGTCTAACTTTAAAAATTCAACACACAAATTGGGGGTGTTACAATAGCTTGCTCACAAACCTTCTTTGGATCCATTAGAACTTTGTGCATTGTCTACGTAGGGATCCAACCTCCCCTCCCTTAGATATTTTGTAGCATTTTCTTGCAGATTTCCTCTTTCTGCTCAATTGAATCCAATAGATCCATGAAAAAACTTTACTTTCGGTACAACATGCTCTCCAAGAGCTCATAAACATCATCTAGGTCCATTGCCAAGAGGCCTCTGGGCATATTTTTTCTCCACTTCCCAACAGGGGACCTGTTGCCGCAACCTTCTGAGGCTTGAGAGATAATAGTGGGTCCAGTTATTCAAAGAACGAAAAGTCTTACATGTCGCGTAATTCGTCACTATATAATACTTACACACCATGCACTACCCTGCCGCATCCTTTCTACTAGCCTCCATGACGTTCATGCCCTCTATTTTCGATGCCCATCTGAAATATCTCAGAAAATTATTTTCCTCTTTGGGCTTCCAGCTACACTCAAAATTTCATTAGTCATGCCACCATTGAAAGGCATGATTTCCATCTCCTTGGCATCAACGACATCCACCTAACCTTAGAGCAACCTTGATATGAATTATAGATCCACAGATCCCCAAAATATCTATGCAGATCCAACATCTTCACAAGCAGATCTTGAAATTTTCCCACTGCCTTCATGTATTTTCTTTCTCACTGTACTGTGCCAAGTCTCCTCTCGTGACACTTTTGGGTGCTCCCTTACATTATTACACGCAACAGTATACCTCTTACGCATATTCTCGTTCAAATAAGCCATCGATCCATACACAAAATTTCATGGCATTCATGAATCACCATTTCCAATAGTAATCTGAAACATTGCACCCAGATCAGATCTTTTTGACACCCAAATTGCGTCCTAGCAGGTCTCACATTCAAGTCCTCCAAGCACAATGCTCCTAAAACTCAATACTTCGTCAACACTTCCTAGATCGCTTTCGCACGCTCAGCCGCAACTCTTTTCTCAGCTACAATGATCTAGCCATTTAGTTTGAGGTCCAAATCTTTATGAGTACAACATATCATATCTCCATTTATCTCCATTCACACGCCAATAAAACCCTTGGCAATAGAAGCATCCCTGTGAAGCCAAATATGGCTCTGATAACATTTTTTAGAATTTATGGCAGAAATAATAAACAATTTACATAGAGGAATAAAAAAAGAATTCTAGCAACAAATAATTAACATAAACACACAATATTTAATTGGGGAAAACACCAAACTCTGGGGAAAACCCATCCTAACGAAGTTTCATTAGCCTTGGCCAAAACCCTGGCCAATCCATCCAAGTGAGCCTTCACCGCTCACATCTAAGCCTCTCATACAATGAAGTATTCCCAACCTTTTATAGGGCCCATTACATGCAATACCATGGCCCGAAAACCATGGGTGCACAACACCATGTGCCCCAAAACTACCCGATTGCTTAATTGGATCAACCTTGACTCTAACCCTAAGCCAATTTACCTAACAATTTCTTCAGTCAATATATATCGAATATGCCTCATTTCTTCTTGGAATACTTCTAGTGATTTCCCATGTAGTGGTTTCATATATTTAATTGTAATTTTTAAATTTGAGTGTATTATTTTTGCATGTATATTAAAAGAAACTATTCCTATTGGCACAAGAAGAAGTAAAGGAATTCTTCCATTACTTGACAAATTAGAAAGAGATTCAAAAATACAATGGATAAGGAAAGAATTTCTAGTGCCTACAGTTCCCTGAACAAACAGAAGAAGAGCTTCACGAATCTCATATTCATCAAAATGCCTTAAAAAAGTTTCAAAAAAAAGTCATTGTTTTTTTTCCATTGAATTTGGAGATGCAAATGTTCTATTTGAAACATCAAGAATATCACCCCTTGATTGTCCATTCCTTATAAAATTAATAGCTTATTCAACCACATCATCAGAAATAGTTTCACTTTACTAGTGAAGGATATATCAAAATCCCTTCGACCAAGGGTGTGAATATCATAAACATTCACATTATTTGCTAGAACCAAGCAAGAGAAAACATGCCATTCTTGAAAATCATCTTCAGGATTCATTTCCTAGTTTGAAAAATCACCACCTTCTCCATCTTCAATATTGTCGACAATTGATGGATTTCGATCCACGTGACATGCATGATATCGAAAATTCCTCCAATTCTCAATAATAATTTTAGCTAAAAGCCCAATATCAGCAGAAATGTCACGAAATGGCTTGTAAAAGAGCAGTTATGTCAAAAAAAAGGTTTCAAATTTGTCTTAACCGTCATTAGGAATAGAATAAAACCGTGGCCAAACTCGAACAATAGCATGAACATCTTTAGGCTTCCAGCGATCTTGTTTACACTTTCTATTAAATGTCGAAGATCTCGTTGTTTATATAAAAGATAAATGTTCAAGGAAAAAAGGTCACCTCTGATAATGTTGAACAAAAGTATTCTCAGATGAAGATTGCATGCCATCCCCTGATATTTTCCTGAAAACCTTTCTTCCAACATTTAAGGAAACAAATTTTTGACTACAAACAATAATATGTCTTCATTTCATTTATGCAAGAAACCTTCTGTAAGCACATAAAACATGATCCTGAGAGGAAATAGAATTTGGAATTATTGTTAACATATCATGATAACTTTTAGACCTTTTTTCTTACTTTGATGCATACTAAGAAATATATTTCACGACACCATACCAAGAAAGCACAAGTTGGCAATCAACATTTCCATGCCACATTGTTAGAAGGTCAATGTTATGTACATTAAGACTATCTTCCTTTCTTATCAGGTCATATTTTTTTCTTCCTTGATCATCTATGAACAATCTTGATTCCTCAGAAAGATCCCTTGGAGCATTGTACCGACATGTGAGAATAGTGCCCTTTTTGCGCAAACAAGAATCTACACTACACTTTGTCTACCTTTGGACACGGTTTAACTATTTCTCATTTAATTTCGCACATTTCTTCATTTGTTTTGATTTTGCAAAGATTTGATTTCGTAAAGGATTTTTTTTGGTTTAAGGACTCTTTTGGGCATAACATTCAAAGGACATTTCTTAGAGGTATGCGATACATTTTTTGGATGTTTTTCGAGCTTCATTTTTTTTTTTAAGTTATTTTGTTTTTTATTTTTTATTTTGAAAAGGTCTGATTTTGGAAAGGATTCTTTTGGGTTTAAGGACTCTTTTTGGCATAACATTGAAAGGACATTTCTTGGAGGTATGTGATACATTTTTTCGATTTTTTTTTAAGTTATTTTGTTTTTAGTGGTTTTGGGCTTAATTTTCATTTTTTTTAAGGTTTTTTGTTTTTAGAAGTTTTGGGCTTAATTTTCATTGTTTTTAGAGGTTTTGGCCTTAGTTTTCAAAGGACATTTTTTATGTATTTTTTTTCTTAGAGGTTTTCGGCTTAATTTTCAAAAGGCATTTTTTGGAGGTATTTTTAAAAGTGATATTTTTTAGAGCCTTTTTGGAGGTATTTTTTAAAATGGCATTTTTTAAGAAGTTAGGCTTAATTTTCAATGGACATTTTTTGGAGGTTTTTTTTTTAATTGACATTTTTTTAGAGTACGTGTTTTGGGTTGAAGTAAATATTTTATAATGATTTTTTAAAATGAGTTTTTGTCTAAATTTTTAAATGAAATTTTTCTACAAGACTTGGAAGGAAATATTTTGAGCTTCATTTCATTTTAATAAGATATTTTTTTCTCGAATTTTTTAAAGTAAGTTTTTTGGATTGAAGTATGTATTTTTTGCAAAAATTTTAAAATGAGTTGTTAAATTAAATCTTTTGTAATGTTTTTTCTAATTGAGTTATTGTCTAAATTTTTGAAGGAATTTTTTTTTTAACATCATACTCAATTATCATGGGAAATCGAAGGAATTGCACGAGAAAATATGATAGAACAAGAGACCCTGATGAACGTAGAGAACATGGGAGAGAATCTCGCAAAATAAAGAGAGAAGCACTCTCAAATATTGAAAGGGAAAACAAAACTAAAATAGAAGTTGAAGTAGGTATGTAAATGTAAATATTATGAATTTGATATTTAAAATTTTCCTAGTGTAAAATGTGAATCTTAATTTTTATTTGATGAACTAATTTGAAAAATACTTTGCAATGTAAACAAAGAGAGATATTGTTCAAAACATTGATGATGAGATACAAAATTTTGAAAGAGAAAGTGAAAGAGATATTGAACCAATGATTGAAGATGGTGAAAATGTCGAAAGAAATTCAAGTGAAGAAATTGAATCATAAGGTATATATATGTGTGTGTGTGTATGTGTGTGTGTGTGTGTGTGTGTGCTGAACACGTGCACGTATTATTGAAATTATACATATTTATTAATTTAGTTATTTATTGAATATATCAACTTATTATGTGCTATTAATTTGAATATGTACAGATGAAATCAATGTCGATGATGAGATGTTATAAGAAAATGTTAACACTCACACATATGGAAATAAATGAGCTGACCATGTTATACGATATCGTGTTAACCGCATTTTTGATACGTACTTCATAAAGGAAAATGTGGCAATTCAAGCCCAATTATTGAAAGATCTCCTATCATTAAGGAAATTAAAAGAATATCGACTTTATTGGCTATTCAAAAATAAAAAAAAATTAAAAAAAATGAAGGAAAATGTGATACAAAATATAAATAGTGCTATAAATTCAATTAGAACATCTAGATAGAAAAATGTTTTAGTTACACGTAGAGAAATACATATGGCAGTGGTTTCATCAAGTACTAAAGAGAATCGCTTGGTAAAATATATGGCACGCGCATTACGAAACATACGAATTTTTTTTTCACAAAAATCGTAAATTTTGGTTGTAAATAGATGTAAATGATGAACTCGCTTGTTGGAGAGCTATTTGTAGGCAACCATACAAAGATAGACTTGGATAAAATGTTAAAAAAAAAATATATGAATATTGGAAGAAAAAATCACGTGTTTCGCCAAATGCAAGGGATGTGATGCGAAGAAGAATAACACGAAATCAATACAAAACACATGCAAAAAATTTCTTGGACACCACTCAGATAGAGTTGATCAACAAGTTCAAAGAAGAGAATCGTGAAACTAATGTCTCAATTAGTGCTTTTGGGCAACAAAACCATGGTATGTAAAACCTATCACTGTACACGACACTTCTTGTTGTCATTATCATGTTGAATTTTATTTATATTATTACACATTCCTTAATTTTGGTAGAACATTTTGGAAAGATTCACCTCCTCCTTCCACTATCCATGATTTCATATATCAAATTCTATGTGGAAGAGAAAGCGATGAATTATTTTACGAAAAGAAATGTGCTGGTGGTAAAAAATGTGATGATTGTGGAAATTTGACTAAATTTCAAAACAAATATTATACTGATATAAATGATCAATCATTGTACAACATGAAAGTGAAATGGAAGAGATATGAATATATCCATAAATCGATTCAAGGTTCAAATAGTGCTAAAAGAATTGAATTACAAGTAGAAGAAATTTTTGTGATAGATTTTTTGAGAAAGTTCGAGGTAGAAATTTATAAATACACCAAGTATTCCCATAGAGCTCGATGGCAGGACTTGAAATTCAACAAATTGCGTGATTTTTTTTCCACCAATGACCATTTTTTCAGTAATTCATTGTGTAGAAAACTACACATTTGTTCCACAAAAATAAATTCAGATTGAATACTACCATTCTGACCTATTTTCCATGCTCGTTGTCACACCTCCAATTTTTTTTTTTTCCTTTTGTCCTCTATTGGTACTTCTTCCAATCTTCACCGGATAATTTTTCGCTTCTAGTTTAGATCCAGTTATATATATATATATATATATATATATATATATATATATATATATATATATATATATATATATATATATATTTATATATATGTAGGTATTTATTATCCTACCCCTTAAACTCATCTATGTGTTGTTATTATTTCACTTATTTCAAATCATGTAATATAACACCTTAAAATCAAACACATCATATAAGAATTTAAAATCATCTCCTCATATAAGATTTAAAAATCATTTAAAATCATCACTTCTTACCATTTAAGATCACATATTCTAAGATTTGCTATATTTCCATTTTTAAATCCCCATGATATAAGATTGTTATATCATCATCCAACTTCACATAATATAAGTTTATTATATTCTCATTTAAATCCATAAAATATGTCGGGGACGATACATGAAATGGTTATATTCATTCCACACTGTAACACGGTGGTACATATATACGTGTTCCCCCTCGATATAACAAATGGTTGAGTGTTACCTCGAAGGTCTAAAGTCTTATCATACCTATTTTATGTACCCTATATTGTCATATAAGATCTACACGCGATCTCTTTCCTTGGTATCGTTTCGTGTAAATTACCCATATTAAAGCCCTCCCCCTTTTGATACGTAATAAATTTATGAGGTTGCTGTTGGATGGAGTGGTCATTTGGTTTACTGGCTGCGGCGGCGGTCTGCGTGCAGCTCCGTTGTGTTTGTTGTTCTGACCGCAGTACTTCACACAGTCTGGCATAGGAGAAAGATACATGCGTCCCACTCTAATACGATGCATCTTTCAAAATTATAGGTTTACCTACTCGGCCTGATTCATAAAATCCACCTCGGGCTTTTGTACAGTGCGCTGTCGTTGCAGATTAGGGTTTGAGTCTCTGCAAGTTGCGCTAAACCTGAATCGAACTTCCCGTTCGTACTTTGGTCGATCCAGGGGATTAGGGTTGCGGTTTCTCACTTTAAACCCTCAACTGGGGTCCTGATTATTTCATTTCCCCGTGTTTAGTTCTCTCCGCACTCCCCTTTAACATCTTACTCCAGCTTGTAGGCAGTTGAATCGTTCGCTGTGCGTGCCCAAAGGCGTGTGATTCACACTCAGCACATTGGCGCTCAGGTTTTCCTGAACTGCTCCTTTTCTTTGTCCTTCACGCATCAGTTTTATTATAATAAAGGTCGGGTTGTTTTTCTAGCTGGTTTCGGCACAGGACTAAATTTTTTTGTTTCTTCTGTGCTTATCATTCGTTCAATAAGGTATCCCTCCACTACGCTGACTGGTTCAATGTTTTTTTTGCTCATTCGGTCATTTGTGTTTCCTCTAAACGGTGAATACAGGGTTTGATACTTCAGTGGATAGGCGTTGTCATTTCCACAAGATGACCATGGAATGTCGCGCATTACCCTTTTCCGTCTGGTGAGAACGTTCGTGATAGTTTCAACCCTTCCTTCTGGTTTATGATGGTACTTCAATTTATTTACATTCTGTGGTTGTAAGTTATTGATGGACCGTTGGTATTTGTTACAGGTACCCCGCAACCTGCCTAGTCACTGGTTTTCTTTTCGTTTCCATTAACTCCGGTTCTGCGCTGATTCAATGTAATGGATTCTCTAACTACCTACATTTCGTCCGTGGGACTGAGAGGTAGTGAGGGTTGACCGAGAAATTTTGTTAATCGGTAGTTCTATTACGTTCATTCAGCTGCTGGAATCCTGTCTGTATGACAAGATTCAGAGCCGTGGCTTAACACTGCGCTTCCCCAGCGCAGTTATTTCCCTCTCTCTTTCAGTTAAGTACTAGTAATTCTTCAATCTACAGAAGGGATTATGTTTAATATACTGAGTATAGTGTGATATGTATCGTTGAATTCGCATCAATAGCTGAGTTTCAGGTGAGTGTCCTCACGCATAGCTAACGACAGTTGTCCAACGCAGCGCTACTGTTCCTAATCTTTGATTTTACTTTCCATACATTTTCTTTTTTTAATATGGGACTCCAAGAAGTTTTAAATTGATCCACCCCTGTTATTTCGTTAATGTGCTGTTAACATTGTGTGGATTCAACATTTTATTTTAACCAAATTAATTCTATTTCTCAGCTCAGGAGAAGGATGAGAATTATTATATTTACGTGGGTAGATACTTTAATTCCAGCTACACAAAAATGCACCCATTCCAATTTAGAAATATTATCCCTTGTTTTTCTATTGTTACTACATCTCTGGGAGGTCGGCGCTAATAGGAATATACCAGTTTTTCGTTTTTCAATGCCGCAATGCTAAACATTTACAGGCACGCACTGTTTATCTGACTTTCATGTTTACGCAGGTGTTTCGTATTTTTAACCTCCATTATCACCGCAAAAGGGATAGCCAAATGGTTCCTCGCACACTGTAATGAATAATGATCGAGTTTTGTTTTTGAGCTAGCCGATCCTACAGCGGTCATACCGTAAGAATCATTTGAATACTATCACTGTAATGGATAATAATTTCGTTTTGTGTTTTGATCTACCCGATCCTACGGCGATCACCCAATGAGAATCATTTTAGTACCAAGCAGACATAGCTAAGCGTATTACGCACTCTTTTAACTGATGTCGCGCATGCGAGTAGATAGTTGTTAAAGTTTATTAAATCATACTACTTCTGTTAACTAAGAACTAAGGGGTCCTTATTTTAATTCTTTTGATTTGGTTATAGATGTTATATCTTTCCAAGCGGAGTTTTCGATTAGTGCCTCCAATGTAAATTTTGCAAATATATTTTTTCTATATAGATATATATGTGATGTCCATGGAAAATAGGGTGGGTTCGAGAGTTTTACTCTAATAATGTAGACTCTAGAATAGAGGTTCTTTTCTTTTATATCTCTCAGTTTCTTTCTTTCTGAGATGTTTAACAAGTATAAAGTACTAGTATGGTATGTTATGGTATTTCCCATTTTTTTTCTTTGTGTCTTCATTCAGATGGTAGATTCCTTTATATAAATATGGAAGTACAAAAATTATCTTATAAGCAGAAGCAGATTTAAAGTTAACACAACCTTTTTCCTGTGGAATTAATACTCCTCCAGATTCGAACCAGCAGTAATTTAAGAATTTTGCTAGCTGCATGTCTACTGTTTTGGTTTCTACAACTGTGCAGAGATTCTAAAGGAAAATCTTATGATTTCTACAGCTAAAGGTAGAACTACTTCTTGATTTGGAATTAACTCAATATAGCTATTCTAATGTCTTTGCTTCTCTTTTATTGCACTAGGTAGATATCAGTTCTGCTATCATATTTTTCTAGCATACCTATGAGCACATAATTTCACCACTGTATATATCATAACCAAGCTAGTATTTAATTATCTATGGAGACTAAGTACCTTCAGATTTAAACCGATCTTGGTTTAAAAATTCTGTAGGTTTCTACTTCATAGAAATACTGGTCTACAACTAAACAGAGTTTTGAAAGGTGGCTGCCTTAAAATGGATTCTGTTAAATGTAGTACTAAAATCACTCATAAAAATCAATTTTATTTTATGTGTAGCCAATTCATACCATAATAATTCAAAATAACAAGAATTTCAGAAACATACCACTAGTGCAATTGACCAACCTCCCAACATTAGAGTCCTCTTTGTCTCCCAGAATTCACCCCCGAGCTGAGATCACCTCCATCACCGAGCAACCCCTGATCTGCTTAGGAGCAGCTTATTTAAGCTTATATTTCCCCAAAGCATGTTTCTAATTCTGCGTCCAGAATAGCAGGATGCTTTCTTTCTTGTTTAGCCTAGGCTTCCCATTTTTGGGACTCTTTAAAGCTGTTTTTTGATTTTCCTCAGCTTTTCCAGCTTTTCTTACCTCTTCCCAACTACTTTCCTCATCATTGGGGAAATTTAGATTCCTACTCAAAATCTAAATTAATTTCTTTCAAGGATTTTTTGAAATATTGTGGGGGTTTGTTGCCTTATCCATCCTCATGGATTTGGCAAGTGATCTCTAATTCTCATCTTGGTCCAAATGCACAATCATTTTATTTATTTCCTCAAATTAAATATGCAAATACATTCACACCATACTTATCCTTTGGGGTCCACCCCCTTAGGATTAAATTTCAAATGTCTAACTTTCAAAGTTCAACACACAAATTGGGGGTTGTTACATATTCCCCCTCTGAAAATAAATACCGTCCTAGGTGTTTTTATTTAACTACTAGAGTTCACTTAAACAAAAATGGATATTTTTCCATCATTTCAGCTTCCCTTTCCCAGGTAGCTTCTTCAGCAGTAAAGTGCTTCCACTGCACTTTTACTCTGGCCACTGTTCTGTTTCTCAATTCAATTTCTTCCCGCTCCAATATTTGAAGCGATTCTGGTAGAAACTCCCCTTCTGGTTCCACCTGTACAACATTCCAATCAACTATGTGAGAAGCATCATGCACATATCTTTTTAGTAATGAAATATGAAACACATCATGCACTCTAACATGGGGTGGTAAGGCCAGCTTATAAGCCACTGGTCCCACCCTTTCTAATACTTCAAAAGGACCAAAATATCTAGGAGCAAGTTTTGCACAACTTCCAGCATAAAGTGTGCTCTTTTTGGGTTTGATGCGTAAATACGCATGATCCCCTTCTTTGAATTCTCGGTGCACTCTTTTCTTATCAGCATAGCTTTTCTGGAGATCTTGTGCTGTCTTGATATTTCTTTGTATCTGTTTAACAATTCTCTCCATCTCTTGTAAGGCATCAGGTCCCAGTATTAATTTATCTTCTGGTTGGCTCCAGCTCAAAGGAGTACGACACTTTATTCCATATAGTGCCTCAAACGGACTCATTTTAATAGAAGATTGGTAACTGTTATTATAGGCAAATTCAGCTAAATGCAGATACTCCTCCCACTTTGATGGTCTATCCATCACATACATTCTCAACATATCCTCCAGAATTTGATTCGTCCTTTCCGTTTGCCCGTCAGTTTGAGGGTGGTAGGCGGTACTGAAATTCAGCTTAGTACCCATCCCTCCAAACAATCCTTTCCAAAATTCTGCTGTAAACTTAGCATCTTGATCTGAAACAATTACTTTGGGAACTCCATGAAGCCTTACTATCTCCTTCAGGAAAACATTTGCTACTTGAGCTGTTCCGAAAGTAGATTTCACTGGTATAAAGTGAGCAGCCTTGGTTAAAGTGTCTACTACCACCATTACTGAATCATGTTGGTATTTGGTTTTAGGTAGTCCTCTTATAAAATCCATGGAAACTGTGTCCCATTTCCATTCTGGAATTAGCAAGGGATTTAAAAGCCCTGCTGGGTGTTGATGCTCAAATTTGACTAATTGACATTCCATACATCTACTTAAATACTCTGCCACATCTCTCTTCATTCCTGGCCAGAACAACTTCTTCTTCAAGGCTGTTAACATATTTTGGTATCCTGGATGTCCTGCATAGGGCTGTTTGTGATATTCATCTAAAATTTCTCTTTTCAATGACTCTATATTTGGAATATACAACCTGTTTTAGTAATAGAGTAGCCCTCTTTGGTTTTTAGTGAAATCAGTTTTACCCCTTTTCTGTAGTTTCACCAAGAGTGCTTCATATTTGGGATCTTGATTTGCTGCTTTTTCCACCAATTCGTCGATCTCCATCTGGGCACTACTCCCAATGCTGTTTAGATGTTGACAAGCATTTCTACTTAATGCATCAACAACTTTATTTTCTTTTCCCTTGATATGATTTATATCCATATCAAATTCACTTAAAAAGGACAGCCATCTGGCTTGTCTTGCATTCAGGTCAGTTTGGGAAAAGAAATATTTAAGGCTAATATGATCAGTCATCAATGTGAACTTTTTCCCCAGAAGATAGTGTATCCACATTTTCAGAGCATGGATAACAGCGGCAAATTCTAAATCATATGCACTATAATTATGTTCATGTATTTTCAGTTTTCTAGATTCATAGGCAATAACTGAATTTTCCTGCAACAAGACTCCCCCAAACCCCTCTCTGCAAGCATCTGTACACACAACAAACTCTTTATCAGGATCAGCTATTTTTAATATAGGGGATGAAATAAGTTTTTGTTTTAATTGTTCGAAACTGATTTGACATTTCTCAGTCCACACGAACTTGACACCCTTTCTTTGCAATGAAGTGATAGGATGTGCTATGGCAGAAAATTTCTCCACAAATCTACGATAGTAGCCTGCCATCCCCATGAATGACCTTACTGCTGAAACATCAGTTGGGACTGGCCATTCTTTAATTGCTTTTACCTTTTCAGGGTCAACTGCAAGGCCTTTTTCAGAAATAATATGACCCAAATATTGAATCTTATCCTTGTAAAATTTACATTTACTGAACTTAGCATATAGCTGATTTTCTTTCAGAGTTTGTAACACTATCCGCAAATGTTCTTTATGTTCCTCTTTGTTTTTGGAGTAAACCAAAATATCATCTATAAACACCAGGACAAATTTATCCAAATACTTATTTAACACACTGTTCATCAGGCACATAAAGGTGGCAGGGGCATTTGTCAATCCAAAAGGTAGGACTACAAATTCGTAGTGTCCATACCGGGTTCGAAAAACTGTTTTGTTAATGTCTTCTTCCTTGATTCTGAGCTGGTGATACCCAGTTCTTAAGTCAATCTTGGAAAAGACTGAGGCCCCTCTCACTTGATCAAAAAGATCATCAAATCTAGGAAGTGGATATCTATTCTTAATGGTCAACTTGTTCAGTTAACGATAGTCAATGCACATCCTAAAAGTTCCATCCTTCTTTTTCACAAATAAGACTGGTGCTCCCCATGGAGACACACTCAGTCTAATGTAACCTTTATCCAGTAATTCTTGCAGTTGCATCTTCAGCTCCATAAGTTCAGGCGGACTCATTCGATAGGGGGCTCGGGAACTAGGTGTGGCTCCCGGCACCAAATCTATGGAAAAGTCAATTTCTCTTTTGGGGGGGAGATGAGGAATCTCATCTGGGAAAACTTCTTTAAATTCTCTCAGCACAGGTAATTCTCTCAACAGATTTTCTTCAGTTCTCTGTTCTACTTCTTCCACATGTACAGCATAGACTTGGTATCCTTTTCTAGCTGTTCTTTTCAATTGTAAGGCTGATATTTGTCTTACTGAAATGGATTTTGGTTTTCCTTTTAGGGTAAAAGGTTTCCCCTCTTCATCCACACAATGCAGGGTTTTGTCCCAGCAGTTCATCAGGGCTTTCTTCTTTTCTAGCCAATCCATTCCTATCAGTAAATCATAGGATCCTAGCGGCAATATGTTCAGATTTACTTCTGTTGGAAAACCATTTAATTGTATTGCTGTTTTAGGAAATCTATGTGTTACTTTTCTCTTAGTCCCAATGGCCAGCTGTACCAACCATGACTCCTGGAATTTTTCAGGTTTAATTTTACATTTTTCTACAATTCCAGGACTAATGTAACTCAAAGAAGCACCTGGGTCAATCAAAACAGTAACAGGTAGGTCAGAAATCTTACCCTCCATTTCCACCATGGTTGCTTGATGTTCTGCTTGCCGATTTTCCAATGCTGCACTGATAGTTGGTATATTTCTGGCTATGTCATTGACTGTTGTTGCCTCTTGTTCTCTGCTGATCATATGAATATTTCGATGGGGGAAATCCCTCATCATATGGGGTTCTCCACAGCCCCAACACTTCAAAGGTTCCTTCATTCTGACTGTCCCTTCCTTTTTATTATTCCCTTCTACTTGTTTTGAAGCCACTTGGGACTGAGCAGTTTGACTTTCTTTTGGTTTATTGAATTTTTTCCGTTGATGATCTCTGCCAAAATTTCTTAGATATGCTGGTTTTGGTCTTTTCCCTTTGAACTCACCCTTGTTCAGCCAGCTCTTCCCTTGTTCAGCCTTACCTTTAAACTGCTGATAGCATAATCTTGCTTTTCTAATAGCTTCATCCATTGTCTTTGGGTTGTCAAACTCAATTTTCTCCTTGTACACAGTAGGTAAGAAATTCAAAAACCTTTGGACCTTTGCTTTTTCTTCCCTAATGTAAGGGACATACCTCAATAAATTGGTGAACTTAGTGACAAACTCATCGATAGTGAGTTGTCCTAGCCTAAGTTCATGAAATTATTTTGCTTTATCATCATAATAACGCTCCTTCAAATAACGATTTTTGAACTTAGCCTGAAAATCTTCCCAAGTAACTGTCTTTTCATCAATGGCATGCACCATTTTTGTCTCTTCCCACCATAGTGTAGCTTTTCCTTGTAGCTGGTACACAGCTAATCTGGCCTTCAGATTTCTTTCATATTCATAAACTTGGAAATACTTGATCATGTTCAGCAACCAAGCTTCAGCATCTTCTTCCTTCTCTCCATCATAGGAGGGAAGTTTGATCTTTCGGAACTCCCCCTACAATTCTCTATTCTGTTTATGTTGCTGTCTAGCAGCATCATCATCATCAGACTCATCCATCTTTCTCTTTCTGGAACCTTCGCCTTCCTGGATGTTCCAGGAAGTTAGTTCTCTGATGAGCTTTTCCTGCTCCTTACTGGCTGATGACAACATGTCATTCTGACTTCTTAGTTCAGCCAATTCTCGTTGCAGCCTGTGCAACATAGCCATTACCGGGGCATTGGGATCTGGAGTAGCAAACTCATCACGCAGATCCACATAAATTCCTCCCTCTTCAGCCATTTTAGCACCACTGTACACACTCATAATTTTGATCAGTAAAACACAAAAAAAATAAAATAAACAATCTCTACACTGCTCAATAACATTCAGAATTCAGTGAGCACAATAACAACAGCCCAGTTTTTGCAACTTGGGCTCCGATACAATTTGTCACACCTCCAAATTTTTTTTTTCCTTTTGTCCTCTATTGGTACTTCTTCCAATCTTCACCAGATAATTTTTCGCTTCTAGTTTAGATCCAGTTATATATATATATATATTTATATATATGTAGGCATTTATTATCCTACCCCTTAAACTCATCTATGTGTTGTTATTATTTCACCTATTTCAAATCATGTAATATAACACTTTAAAATCAAACACATCATATAAGACTTTAAAATCATCTCCTCATAAAAGATTTAAAAATCATTTAAAATCATCACTTCGTACCATTTAAGATCACATATTCTAAGATTTGCTATATTTCCATTTTTAATCCCCATGATATAAGATTGTTATATCATCATCCAACTTCACATAATATAAGTTTATTATATTCTCATTTAAATCCATAAAATATGTGGGGGACGATACATGAA
Source organism: Pinus albicaulis (assembly GCA_034641835.2). Lineage (NCBI taxonomy): Eukaryota > Viridiplantae > Streptophyta > Pinopsida > Pinales > Pinaceae > Pinus > Pinus albicaulis. Next base: position 890,636,698 of record CM076582.1, on the reverse strand, counting down.
ATGGTTATATTCATTCCACACTGTAACACGGTGGTACATATATACGTGTTCCCCCTCGATATAACAAATGGTTGAGTGTTACCTCGAAGGTCTAAAGTCTTATCATACCTATTTTATGTACCCTATACTGTCATATAAGATCTACACACGATCTCTTTCCCTGGTATCGTTTCGTGTAAATTACCCATATTAAAGCCCTCCCCGTTTTGATACGTAATAAATTTATGAGGTTGCTGTTGGATGGAGTGGTCATTTGGTTTACTGGCCGCGGCGGCGGTCTGCGTACAGCTCCGTTGTGTTTGTTGTTCTGACCGCAGTACTTCACACAGTCTGGCACAGGAGAAAGATACACGCGTCCCACTCTAATACGATGCATCTTTCAAAATTATAGGTTTACCTACTCGGCCTGATTCATAAAATCCACCTCGGGCTTTCGTACAGTGCGCTGTCATTGCAGATTAGGGTTTGAGGCTCTGCAAGTTGCGCTAAACCTGAATCGAACTTCCCGCTCGTACTTTGGTCAATCCAGGGGATTAGGGTTGCGGTTTCTCACTTTAAACCCTCAAATCGGGTCTTGATTATTTCATTTCCCCGTGTTTAGTTCTCTCCGCACTCCCCTTTAACATCTTACTCCAGCTTGCAGGCAGTTGAATCGTTGGCTCTGCGTGCCCAAAGGCGTGCGATTCACACTCAGCACATTGGCGCTCAGATTTTCCTGAACTGATCCTTTTCTTCGTCCTTCACGCATCAGTTTTCTTATAATAAAGGTCGGGTTGTTTTTCTAGCTGGTTTCAGCACAGGACTAAATTTTTTGTTTCTTCTGTGCTTATCGTTCGTTCAATAAGGTATCCCTCCACTACGCTGACTGGTTCAATGTTTGTTTTTCTCATTCGGTCATTTGTGTTTCCTCTAATCGGTGAATACAGGGTTTGATACTTCAGTGGATAGGCGTTGTCATTTCCACAAGATGACCATGGAATGTCGCGCATTACCCTTTTCCGTCTGGTGAGAACGTTCGTGATAGTTTCAACCCTTCCTTCTGGTTTATGATGGTACTTCAATTTATTTACATTCTGTGGTTGTAAGTTATTGATGGACCGTTGGTATTTGTTACAGGTACCCTGCAACCTGTCTAGTCACTGGTTTTCTTTTCGTTTCCATTAACTCCGGTTCTGCGCTGATTCGATGTAATGGATTCTCTACCTACCTACATTTCGTCCGTGGGACTGAGAGGTAGTGAGGGTTGACCGAGAAATTTTGTTAATCGGTAGTTCTATTACGTTCATTCAGCTGCTGGAATCCTATCTGTATGACAAGATTCAGAGCCGTGGCTTAACACCGCGCTTCCCCAGCGCAATTATTTCCCTCTCTCTTTCAGTTAAGTACTAGTAATTCTTCAATCTACAGAAGGGATTATGTTTAATATACTGAGTATAGTGTGATATGTATCATTGAATTCGCATCAATAGCTGAGTTTCAGGTGAGTGTCCTCACGCATAGCTAACGGAAGTTGTCCAACGCAGCACTACTGTTCCTAATCTTTGATTTTGCTTTCCATACATTTTCTTTTTTTAATATGGGACTCCAAGAAGTTTTAAATTGATCCACCCCTGTTATTTCGTTAATGTGCTGTTAAAATTATGTGGATTCAACATTTTATTTTAACCGAATTAATTCTATTTCTCGGCTCAGGAGAAGGATGATAATTATTATATTTACATGGGTAGATACTTTAATTCCAGCTACACGAAAACACAACCATTCCAGTTTAGAAATATTATCCCTTGTTTTTCTATTGTTACTACATCTCTGGGAGGTCGGCGCTAATAGGCATATACCAGTTTTTCGTTTTTCAATGCCGCAATGCTAAAAATTTACAGGCACGCACTGTTTATCTGACTTTCATGTTTACGCAGGTGTTTCGTATTTTTAACCTCCATTATCACCGCAAAAGGGATACCCAAATGGTTCCTCGCACACTGTAATGAATAATGATCGCGTTTTGTTTTTGAGCTAGCCGATCCTACGGCGGTCATACCGTAAGAATCATTTGAATACTATCACTGTAATGGATAATAATTTCGTTTTGTGTTTTGATCTAGCCGATCCTACGGCGATCACCCAATGAGAATCATTTTAGTACCAAGCAGACATAGCTAAGCGTATTACGCACTCTTTTAACTGATGCTGCGCATGCGAGTAGATAGTTGTTAAAGTTTATTAAATCATACTACTTCTGTTAACTAAGAACTAAAGGGTCCTTATTTTAATTCTTTTGATTTGGTTATAGATGTTATATCTTTCCAAGCGGAGTTTTCGATTAGTGCCTCCAATGTAAATTTTGCAAATATATTTTTTCTATATAGATATATATGTGATGTCCATGGAAAATAGTGTGGGTTCAAGAGTTTTACTCTAATAATGTAGACTCTAGAATAGAGGTTCTTTTCTTTTATATCTCTCAGTTTTTTTCTTTCTAAGATGTTTAACAAGTATAAAGTACTAGTATGGTATGTTATGGTATTTCCCATTTTTTTTCTTTGTGTCTTCATTCAGATGGTAGATTTCTTTATATAAATATGGAAGTACAAAAATTATCTTATAAGCAGAAGCAGATTTAAAGTTAACCCAACCTTTTTCCTGTGGAAGTAATAGTCCTCCAGATTCGAACCAGCAGTAATTTAAGAATTTTGCTAGCTGCATGTCTACTGTTTTGGTTTCTACAACTGTGCAGAGATTCTAAAGGAAAATCTTATGATTTCTATAGCTAAAGGTAGAACTACTTCTTGATTTGGAATTAACTCAATATAGCTATTCTAATGTCTTTGCTTCTCTTTTATTGCACTAGGTAGATATCAGTTTTGCTATCATATTTTTCTAGCATACCTATGAGCACATAATTTCACCACTGTATATATCAGAACCAAGCTAGTATTTAATTATCTATGGAGACTAAGTACCTTCAGATTTAAACCGATCTTGGTTTAAAAATTCTGTAGGTTTCTACTTCATAGAAATACTGGTCTACAACTAAATAGAGTTTTGAAAGGTGGCTGCCTTAAAATGGATTCTGTTAAATGTAGTACTAAAATCACTCATAACAATCAATTTTATTTTATATGTAGCCAATTCATACCATAATAATTCAAAATAACAAGAATTTCAGAAACATACCACTAGTGCAATTGACCAACCTCCCAACCTTAGAGTCCTCTTTGTCTCCCAGAACTCACCCCCGAGCTGAGATCGCCTCCATCACCGATCAACCCCTGATCTGCTTAGGAGCATCTTATTTAAGCTTATATTTCCCCAAAGCATGTTGCTAATTCTGCGTCCAGAATAGCAGGATGCTTTCTTTCCTGTTTAGCCTAGGCTTCCCATTTTTGGGACTCTTTAAAGCTGTTTTTTGCTTTTCCTCAGCTTTTCCAACTTTTCTTACCTCTTCCCAACTACTTTCCTCATCATTGGGGAAATTCAGATTCCTCCTCAAAATCTAAATTAATTTCTTTCAAGGATTTTTTGAAAGATTGTGGGGATTTGTTGCCTTATTCATCCTCATGGATTTGGCAAGTGATCTCTAATTCTCATCTTGGTCCAAATGCACAATCATTTTATTTATTTCCTCAAATTAAATATGCAAATACATTCACACCATACTTATCCTTTGGGGTCCACCCCCTTAGGATTAAAGTTCAAATGTCTAACTTTAAAAGTTCAACACACAAATTGGGGGTGTTAAAACTCTTCAAAATGAATAGAAGAGAAAAATATATCCTTGTATGCATTATTGGATTATATTCTTGGAGAGGAAAAAGGGTAATCACATGCTTTATTATGTAAGATTATTTAGAGAAACATATATGCTTTTATGCATGGGAAAAATATAGTTTTGAGTATTAGATTTCTAGAGAAAACGAAGATGAAATCACATAATATTTATTGTGTTATCCCTCTTTTGGGCAAAATAATATGTATTTTTCCAAATGGGAAAAAAATAGGCTCAGTAGGGAATATCCTAAGATATTCCACTATGGAATCACAACAATATGGAATTACACCAATAGATCTAAAACAGAGATAGACTGGCAGGGCATTTACTAGATGCATCACCTTCACAAGGAAGGGTGAAATCCAGAGGCTTCCTGGCCCGTTCCAGACTCTTCTATAGAAGAATGGTGAAACACAACAAGTGTGGGAATGAAAAAATCCTCTTAGATTTTTTTTCTCTTAGGAACCTTAGATCTATAGATCTAAACAATGGATCTAAAAGAGAAGTAAAAACCAACCAAGGAAGAAGCGCTAAATTCCACTCTTAGGAAAATCTGCAATAGGCTTAAGGAGGACATTGTATAAGCAAGCCAGTGTGAAAATAATGTAGAACAATGTATTTTAGGCTGTGTCATACCTCAAGCAAAGTTTCAACAAAAATAAATGAGTTTAGAGGTTTTAACAAATCTCCCACAATCAACACTAGCTGAAAATCAGCTAAAGGAGAGAGTTGGTAAATAGAGAAACCGTCCTTTAGGAATTGCGCAATTTCTGCTGGAAGACACTAGAAATCAGCCATTAGACTCATGTTATATTATGGCATCAAGAAATCAGATCTATAATCAAGTTCCTTTGTAGAAGCATTGGATTTACTTGAAGCAAGAGCAAGAATCCTTCAAAAATAATAGCAGAAACAATTGGAAAAGTTGCAGAAAGACTTGACAGCATCTTATATGAGGAGCTTCAGCTGCTATAGGTTAATATTCAGATCTACAACTGATATATGGTTGAAACATCAGATCCATACCAGATCTGGAACTACTCAGCCTTCTAAACAAGATCCCCCTGGGGTTTTATCAAAATAATGCATAAATAAGTGTAGATCTAACTTTTAATACACTGAAATTTTTATTGCAAATAAATTCAATCATTATATAATCAGGGTGCATATGCAAACAAAGAGATTTTTAAAGAATATGGTTTCTCATCTCTTGATGCATGCTTCAAATACTCTCTTCCTCTTCCTTGGCTCCTTTCTCCATGTATTCTCCCCTTTTCCTCCCTCTATTTCTCTCATGGGATTATAATAAAATAGAATTAATTAAAATGGAATATATTTTATAAATTCTAAAAGTATTCCAAATTTTTTCTAAATCATAAAATAATTCCATATTTTCTAAATCATAAAAGCATTCTAGCTTTTCTAAATCACAAAAGCAATCCATAAAGCCTCCATAAATCTGATTTTTCCTAAATCAGAAAAGCATTCCATAAATCCCTCATGCTTTTATTTTTAAAGGTAGATTTTCTTTTCCCTTATGAGAAAAATATCACTTATCCATACTTTTTCCAAATCTATTACTCATTATTTCTAAAACTCATAAAATATACCAACTTGGAAATATAATTTATTTCCATAGAAGAATTTAACTTATTCTAAATAAAATAATTAAGAAATAATTCTTCCAATATTCTTATAATTAAGAATTACAAGAATATTCGTCATGTAATATCAATATAATAATTAATAATATTTAATTATTTGATAACCCTCATTTTATGAGAGTTTTTACGGTGGCTTACGCGAGGGATATTACAAATTCCCCCCCTTAAAGAGAACATCGTCCTCGATGTTCTTCTCTTGTTGGAACATTAACCTTTAATTTTCATTTCCAATTATTTAGGAAAAGTAAAATAATACCTAAATCATAATACTTTCACAAAAACTCAGGGAGCACTTAGCCCTTTAATCATCACTTAGCACTTAGCACTTAGCACTTAGCCATATTTTGTGTAGATATGTTGAATAAAATGTTGATAATATAGAAAGCACCAGTGAAAATCGACATGTTATTAAATAATATCACTTTTATATCAGTGACGATCATACACATGATACATATTTTGTACAACACCGTTTTGGAAAGATTTATGACTCCTTCAAAGATTATGGAATAAAATTCAATGAATATTGGATATGGTCATATGGATGTTGTTGAGTCTCAAAAGTGTTTTCCATATTCATACATATTTCCATTATGTCATAACCATTTAGCTTTTATTTCATAGCCATCTCACCTAAAACCCTAGATCAAGTAACCATTTTCATAAATATATGGGTTAGGATCCTTGTTTTCCAAAGTTATTTATTTTATGTATTTAAAGTGAATTTATGATTAGAAACTAGAAAATTAACATAGTTTCATATATCTAAATATGTGTTATGAGTTTTGTGACATGTGTAGGTCAAAAGGAGACTTCTAGAAGACCCTTATGTGGCACTCTAAGGCCAAATTCGAATTTGGTTGGAGAAGATTATGGAATCAAGAGGATATGTGTTTCACTTCCTTGTTGTATTGAAACTCTAAGAGGATATGTGTCTCCTTTCTTAGTTGTGTTGAAACTCTAGAAAGACATGTGTCTTATCATTTCCTATTTTGATTGTAACTCTAGAGATGGAGGGAGAGATTCATGGACTCCCATTAATGAGATGACTCCTAATATTTTGTATAAATAGGAGAAGCTTTCTTTCTCCTATCATAAGTAATGAGAAGGTAGTGAAAAATAGGAGAAGGAAAATAGAGAGTGTTTTGTAACAAATCTTAAGATGGAATGGGATGTAGATTTGTGAATTTTTTCAATAAAGAAGTTCCTTGATGGTGTTTTGATTACAATTTTAAGGAGCTGAAGAAGGATTACACCAAATTGGTAGCAGAGGGCCCCTGCTATTCAAGGAGGTTTGGCATATTTTCTAGATAAGTTGCTTTCAATTCTGTTTTGTGATATTTCCTTACTTAGATTGCTTTCTGAAATCATAGATTTTAGCATAATATTTCATGCTTTATACTGCTATTAACTGATCAGTGTCTTTGTCCCAAATTACAGTAGGCAGCCCGGGCATTTGCACATAGTTTTACAATGACTAATGACATGGAATCAATCTTGTCCTTCTGTTGATTTATTTTTCTTAGCTTTTAATTCCAGCATTGTTTTATTTATTTCAGTTTTGTACATTTTCTTTATTAGTTAGATTAGATATTAAATTACTCATGTCATTATCAGTTACCTTCGAAATCCATAGCGAGACTAATGGTGAGGGATTGAAGTATGAGTGTGTAGTTTGATATTAGATTATTTTTCTGCAAGTTAGATATTAAATTGCTCATGTCATTATCAGTTACCTCCGAAAGCCATAGCGAGACTAATGGTGAGGGATTGAAGTATGAGTGTGTAATTTGATATTAGTTTATTTTTTTGAAAATTAGATATCAGATTGCTCAAGTTGTTTATGATTACCTCCAAAAGCCATAGCGAGACTAATGGTGAGGGGTCAGAATATGAGTTGATGTAATTTGGTTTTAGCTTTACTTTGCTTGCAATTCTTGGATTTCTTTGAGCATAGTTTCTTTTGTATTTAGACAGCAGCAAGGGTAATGGGTTTCATGATCAATAGTTCACTGTTTGTTTGACTAGTATAGTGGCACATTTTCATTTAGGAATTAATTTTTTCATTGCATGTTTTAAAACCCTTTTGAAGTTTGAAGTTTGGGAAATAATTATAAAGGACATCATTGCCTTGAACATTTATATCCATACTTGTCTTTTAGAATTTCCATCTCACATTAGGAAACCAACGAAGATAAAAAAAAAAAAAAAAACGACAAAAAGTAAGAGATAGGTTACCTTGCACATATAGTGTGCCACACTTCGTCAGCTTACGAATATCGGATTGAAAAATTAATGTAGCAATTTAGGACACACTAAATTGACCAAACAGATGTGCAGGTCAATTCAGGTCTTCACAATCATTATTTTTGTTGTATTGTCTTCATATGAAAAACTGAATTAAACATTGTTGGAATTTCTATGAGACTGGTCATGGAAAAGGAGAACATGACGGTGCAAGGGCATGAATAGAATGGGAACTTCAAAGATATCAAATGGAACCCTCTACAAACCGACTTGTTAATGCTAAATAAGTTGTTCAATGGTGCATCACTGCACTAAGCCATGAGACTAACCGATTAAGGGAAGTGAGAAGGTACATTCAATTTAATTTTTATTGGATATCTAATTTTAAACATTGTACATTTATCACAATTATATGTTTTATGGTATTTTGATATCATATTTGCATTCTTCTTTTAATTTTCCATATAGCCTTTTTTGGCATATTGGGGTTGAAGATGTAGATATATCGATTGGAAATGATCATGAAACAATAAAAGGGACTCAAAAATTGCAGTCAATTAAAACAAAGCTGTCCACAAATGTGTTTGCATTGGATAAAAGAAAATATTATTGTTTGTCATGTTTTCATAGACAACATAGAATCCAATGATGTTTGTGAAAACAAAATGTAAGAAAAATATTGGAAACATATAGAGCTAAATACAAAGGGGAAAATGTCTGTTGCAATGTTTGAAGAAATTCAATCAGATGAGACTACAATATCATCTGATGGTGATCGAGTTTCTGATCTTGTTAGAGGAGGTAACATTTGAATTTCTTTCAAATGATAGATATCTAAAAATAGATACTAAAATTATCTTAAAGTTAATTTTTCATGTTAATTATGATCTAAATTTAAATACATAAGTTTGTTTTATTGTGCAGGAGATGTTTTCGTTGCAATTTCACCTACTATCAATGATGAAATGTGAAGTATTATTTTATGCATTGCACTGAACAAAATATGAGATTATTAGAAAACTATAATGACCACGGGTTTCCATATGAAAGATGGTCTATTACACTGAAAGATTATTCTTTCAGATAAACAAATCAAAGCAAGGATTCTGTTTACTTTGAAGACTATGAACATAATGTCATAAGTTGTCAATATAGTCACTTTGTGTGAGAAACACGGAAAAATTTGATAGAGATTCAATCAAAGAAAAAAACGAAAAATAAGAAATGTAAAATGTCATAATCTGATCATGAACGGATAATTGAAGATGGCATTCCATTGGATTTTTTTTTATTCAACTGCCCAAAAATTTCTTCTCTTTGGATTCATGTTTTATAACTTCTAGAACTCAACTAAAAATTGAACTGCCTTGTTATGTTATTTGTGCAAGTGTTTCCACATGTACATTGTTTTGGTACATGCACACTAGTATCAATTCAAAGTAGCTTTTATATGTGCATTGATGAAAAATGTTTCACGTATTGGATATATATGTTCTAGAATGAAATTAACTGAATTTATATTTTCTATGTGCATTGATGAAAAATGTTGCACGTATAGGATATATACGTTCTAGAATGAAATTAAAATTGAAAGTAGATTTTCTATCTCCATTGATGAAAAGTGTTGCATGTACTAGATATATATGTTCTAGAATGCAATTAACTGAAATTACCTTTTCTATGTGCATTCATGAAAAATGTTGCATGTACTCGGTATATATGTTCTAGAATGCAATTAACTGAAAGTAGCTATTCTATGTGCATTGATGAAAAATGTTGCACATACTAGATATATATGTTCTAGAATGAAATTAACTGAAAGTAGTTTTTCTATGTCCATTGATGAAAAATGTTGCACGTACTGGATGTATATGTTCTAGAATGCAATTAAAACTTAAAGTAGTTTTTCTATGTGCATTGATGAAAAATGTTGCACGTACTGGATATATATGTTCTATAATGGAAGTAACTGAAAGTAGATTTTCTATGTGCATTGATGAAAAATGTTGCACGTACAAGATATATATACATTATAGAATGCAATTTTAAAATTTTATGATTGTTTGACACATCTAATGAGACCTATAATCTTATGATTGTTTATATATATATATATATATATATATATACACATGTCGATGTGTATTGTACTTCAATCATTTTAACATATATATTCAAACATGTACTTAAATAATTTCTATGTACATATATTCATGTGAACTTTTTTGTTTGGAAAACGACAACTTGAATTTTAAAAACAAAACATTATATATAATAATCACATTCCAAATGTAGTTCAACCATCCAAAACTTGATTTTTAAAAACAAAACATTATATCACAACATTACTTCACATGCCAAATGTAGTTCGACCATCCAAAACTTGAGTTTTAAAAACAAAACACATTATAGCACAACATTACTTGACATGCCAAATGCAGTTCAACCATCCAAAACTTGAGTTTTAAAAATAAAACATTATATATCACAAAATTACTTCACATTAATTCACATGCCAAATGTAGCTCAACTATCCAATAAAAGCAAAACATTATATCGTGAAATCACATGCCAAATGTTGTTCAACCATCCAAAACTTGGGTTATAAAAACAAAACAAATTATAACATAACATTAATTCACATGCCAAATTTAGTTCAACCATCCAAAACTTGATTTTTAAAAACAAAACAAATTATATCACAACATTACTCAACATGCCAAATGTAGTTTAAAAATCCAACAAAAAAAACATTATATCATACAATCACATGCCAAATGTAGTTCAACCATCAAAAAATTGAGTTTTAAAAACAAAACAAATTATAACCCAACATTAATTCACATGCCAAATGTAGTTCAACCATCCAAAACTTGAGTTTTAAAAATAAAACAAATTATAACACAACATTATTTCACATGCCAAATATAGTTCAACCATCCAAAAATTGAGTTTTAGAAACAAAACATTATAGGTCACAAAATTACTTCACAATACTTCACATTCAAAATGTAGTTCAACTATAAAATAAAAACAAAACATTATATAACAATCACATGCACCACATGTCGTTCACATAAAATAAGTCCAAAATTTGTATCTCACAAGTATTAAGTTATATATGACTGCATCTAGATAAGACTATATATAAAAATGTAAATTTAAGACTAAATCTATTGAAAATATAATGTTGCGCATGTATGTGCATCATCCATCAAATATAGATGGATGAAGTGTCTCTCCCAACAAAGTCACAATCCTCGAGCTATCCTGTGAAGCATCAGGAACCTGTACGCAATGTGTACAAACATTAAAATTTAACGTTTTAAAATTGAATGAGAATATATAGAACTTCATGTAAAAAAAAAATGTATAAAAAAATCATGCAATACCTCATGAGGTTCCCTCTCCATTTGTTGCTTGTCTACCAAGACTTCCTCCACTAGAACATCTTCAACAATAAAATGTACAATATACATGTAGAAGTATATATATATATATATATATTAAAAAATTTCAAATTTCAAATGCACATATAAACTTGTTTTCAATCACATTAAAAAAAAAGTTAGAGAACTTGTTCAAATGGTTGAAATTGTGTGGATGTTCCTATCTCCATCATACACTCCATTGCTAGAGTCCATGGAGAAAAGAAATCCTCTCTAGGAACCTAAAATTCAAAAAATTTAAAAGTATAAAATAGCTCAAGATCTAGATCTCAATTTATAATAAAACTTTTGAACTTTAATTTATAAATTATAACTCAAAAATATATATTTAAGTGAAAAATTGAATACTTGTGTTGGTGGATTTGGCACTTCTCCTAAGAGAGGCTCCAAAAGAAAATCTCCAAAAACCTAAAATTCAAAAAATTTAAAATAACTCAAGATCTAGATCTTAATTTATAATAAAACTTTTGAACTTCAATTTATAACTTATAACTTGAAAAAAAAATATATATATTTAAGTGAAAAAATGAATACTTGTGTTGTGGTTGATTTGGCACATCTCCTAAGAGTTTCTCGGAAAGAATATCTCCGAAAACCTAAAATTCAAAAAATTTAAAATAAATCAAGATCTAGATATCTCATTTTTTAATGGAACTTTTTAAGTTGGAACATATAACTTAAAAACATATTTAAAAGTGAAAAATTGTTCATACTTTTGATGGTGTATTTAGCACATCTCCCAAGGAAGAAGAAGGTACCGCCATCAAAAAAACATCGGACGGAATCAGAATCTGTTAAAACATTTTATTATATATATACATGTACATGTGTGCACAATTATTTATTTTAAAAATATCTCATCATTTTTCGATATATATAATTGTAAATAAAAAATGATTGTACATCATCATGTTCACTTTAAAAACACTAACGTTTGTCAACATATCTTGATGGTGAGACCCATCTTGATTGTTTGAACCAGAGGCTTCGACCGTGATATCACTAGCACATTTTGGCCCAATTTTCGACGGCCAATTCATCGCTATTCTGACACATATGCATCACAAGAGCGAAAATTTGAGGCAGGGAAAAATGTGGTTAGCCATTACGTCGCAATTCTGACACTTCAATAAACCGTCGGAATTGCGACACTTTTTCCGACATTTCCAGATGTCTGTCGCTCTTCCGACGTTAACCGAATTATCGCTACTCCGACGATTTATAAGCATCGGTCTTCTGACGAACCACAACCGTCGGTCTTCCGACATTAACAAACTATCGTTCTTCCGACACTTCAGGTTTTCAAGAAAACGTTGTAATTTTGACGTTATTGTTTCTGACATTTATAGCGTCAGTCTTCTGACGTTAATCAATTTTTCAAACCACCGTCAGATGTGCGACGTTATGTATCCCGACGCTTTAAACCATCGCTCTTTCGACGGATATGGAGTGTCTCTATTCTGATGAACGATTGAAAATATTTAAAAAAAGTTATCATCTCTATTCCGATGCTTTGAAGCGTCACTCTTCCGACGGCTATGTAATGTTGCTATTTCGACGAAAGATTGAAAATATTAAAAAAAGGTAATCGTCGCTATTATGAAGCTTTGAGGCGTCGCTCTTCCGATGCTTGGAAGCGTCGCTATTCCAACGAAAGGGAAAAAATATTTAAAAAAAAAATTAATATTTAACATTGATTGCTTCCAATACTTAATTAGCGGTATTCCGGGTTTTGGGGGTCTCTTTTTGTATATAAAAATAGGAGGTTTATTTTTAAGTTAGTATAGCTCTATAAATCATGGGCTTGGTATTTTCAACCACTTGACACTCTAGGTGAACTTAGGAAATATTTTATTTTTATCACCAAAACTGATTAGGCACAATATATGCAATCTAAAGCTTCTCAATATGTACTATTGGGCTAGTTTATCAATGGAAAATCCGTTATCAAACGGGCCGCTCACAATTGCTAATCATATTTATCAATAATATGTTGATCAAACGAATATCCAGAGTCTTATTATGATATGAGTGTAGCATCAATTCATCATGATCTAATCGTGAGAAAACTCTTGATTTTATAGCTTAAATGACAAACCCCTGTTTCCCAAATAGATTTATTCCCTAGAGTGACGAGTCTAGCTGATTTGGACCTTATCACGACTAGGCCACAATGGAATCCAGCCTAACATGTGTTTTAAACCAAACAACACCTACACTGTCTATTGACACATAGGAATATGCACAGAAGAAAATACACAGGAATAGTTGCTTACCCTTAAGCTGCCCTTCTTCTTTGCAGATCTATTGACATTAGTAAGGTGGTATTCGTGCATAATCCAATTAGTCTTGTTTCCTTTAGGTGCTTTTCCGACATAGAAAACCAAAACCTTCTTGATTCCAACACGCTTGTTGCTACCCTTAGCAGTGATGGGTTTATCTGCACCTGTCACTTTCCAGTATCTTGAGCCAGCAGCCCTGTTGGGGCGAGAACCATTTGGATACTTCCTGTCCCTGGGAGTGAAGAAATACCACTCCTTTTCTCCAAACAGTTCCTTTTCTGCAAGAATTGGAAATGTGTATCAGACCAGAGAAAATACAATTTATAATAACTAAAAGAAAATAGGAATGAAAAACAAGCATTTCGCATTGCAGGAACATGACATGGGCATAAATATGAAATAACACTATAAAAATATGACAAAAGAAAACCCCTATCCATATGACAGTCCATACCCACAAATAAAAATGAGATGATTCATTTTGAGATTGAAGGTTGCCATATCAAGCAAAGAGACATATCCAAGTATTAGTCCTAAGACATGGAAGGGAATTAATTTGCAGATTTGGGACATTAAAGAATTAATTTTTTAGAGGTATGGAAAACTCACACACATTTATGTAATGCTCATCTTACACTGGAAAAACGAAAAATTTAACAAATTATCCTTTACAGGCAGTGTAACCTAAAAAAGGCATGTTCAGCAAGAACCAAACTCAACGAAAGTTGTATGTTTAAAAAGGAACAACATCAAGTTCACGGCTCAAATAACCTCAATGAAAAACTCTAATCCCCATGGAAAGAAGTGAATTTACAGTGAAAAATCCTATTTGTCTAGAATTAGTAGTGGATTGAAACAGAAGGGTCCTAGCTTGAGGTGACTAGTCACGTCCAAACCTCAATGGAACAGCAATCGGGCAAACTACATAACCAATATACAGTTAAACAAAAAGAACATCCACTGCTCCAATATCCTATATATAAGGATCTAAGCTTGGACTAACGAGCTTCTACCCTCCACTTTTAGCCCCTTGATCTTTCTACCCACTTGGATCCCATTATGGAAGTGTATTTATAGCAAGTGAAAGCATGGCTTTAAACAAAATGGATTGAAGATTTGAATTGGTCATTCCAGATCTTCAAAGCTATGGAAATAAAAAGGATGCCTAATAAGCATATAGAGATTGCAAGCTCAAATTATAAAAGAAAAAAGCTGCAAGTAATAAGATCAATAGAAATTGCTCTCAACTGACACCATCTACAAATTAGAACCTTCTGTAACAGAGGAAAATCCAAATAAACAAAAAAACCCAATGAGAAATAGAAAATCCCAATCAGAAACACAAAGTCCAATCACAAACAGAAAAGCCCAGTCCCTTCTATTATTTTAGCTTGATGGATGTTCTAAATATGTTGCGACATTCTATTCTCCGCATTCTTCTTATATGAGAAACTAATGCACTTTATTTGGGCATTAGGAGCTATCTAGACCAAAAATAGAAATTGTGAAGGGATAAATAGAAGATACCTGAAGCTCATTTTATTACTGCCTTCTACCAAAGAGAAAAATAAAAAAATGGGGATACTTGTCTATGAGACATTTCCCTTTCATGAAAGCTATAAAAAAATAGATCGTTAAGACAGTCCCTAGGAAATCCTTCCATTCCATCAGGATACTCCTGAATCTATGAGCCACTTCTCTTTCAGAATACCCTTCAAACAATACACCAAGCACAAGAGAGGCCCAAGGCAAATTGTCATGATAAATACTAGAGTTTCTACTTCATGGTACTCCAAGCTTTGTGAAATATTGTACCAACTAAGAGGCTGACCACAAGACAACCTGGGTAAGCTGTCAAGGAGGACAAAATTTTATGACATTGAAAATATACATCTTTATTCATTATAAGTTACATGGTTTCCACTCAAGATTGCACAGGAATCACAATACCAATAGCTACAACTTTCACAAAACTATGAAAATTTTGGCAGATAATTTTGGACTTAGTATCAAAATGTGCAACAGGGTCTGTTATAAATTATAATGTGGCTAGGAGGATTAAAAAATGTGCAATAGGGTTCGATAGCATATTGTTGTAGACCTTTTAATATTATGCCTCCTAAAGTTGATTCTATTAAGTGTTAATTATTATTGTACTTGTTGGATAATTAGACATGGGTAAGTCACCTGTAGCTTCCTCGCATTTCTATACATGTGTTAATAGATATAGAGGGAAGCTTTTGTAATCATTCAACCTTTAAAATACTTGGCATGAGTCAATTTGGGGAATTGAATCTAGTATGAACCCCCCTCTTCTCAAACCAGATAAAAAATCATGGAGGTCAAGGGCGATGGTAAGAAGAGAAAGCTAGATGAGGAAGCCAATGGCGCCACTCTGTAACTCTCGAAGGATGATCTGCAATCGCTATTGGAGCCACTGAGCAAATATTAGTTGATCTCTTTGATGGTCAATGTAGATTCTTCATAGCCTGCAATTGCAAAAGAAATTAAAGATGTTACAAGCAAGGACCTTGCTCATCGGAAGCTATTTGTGCATGGATTGGCTTGGGAGACTTCTTCACAGACCCTATGTGATGCATTTGAATAGTATGGGGAGATTGAAGAAGGCGTTGTTATTATGGATAATACATCAGGAAATTCACGAGGATTTGGCTTTGTCACATTTAAGCATATGGATTCTGCTCAAAGGGCATTGAAAGAGCTTAGCAAGACTATTGATGGGAGGATTACTATAAGCAATCTTCCGGTGGCAAGCACAGGTCCCAGTCAAAGTACAGATCAAGATCAAAGGAAACTTTACATTGGTGGTCTTTCATATGACACGGCCAATGATAAGCTTTTAGAAGTTTTTTCCAAATATGGAGAGATAGAAGAAGGTTCGGTTGCATATGATAAGAATACCAACAAATCCAGGGGATTTGCATTTGTGACTTTCAATACTATGGAGGCTACAAAGTGGGATCTTAAATAACCAAACAAAACCATTGATGGAAGGAATGTTACTGTGAAACTTATAGCTGATGGCCAGAAGAAGAAGCTATCATCACAACCCGCAGTATCTCCACAAATGTAGTCAATTCCACAGATGCAAACAACTTATGGAACAGACTATCCAAGCCTAAACTCATATCATAGGCCAAGGCCACAAGTACCAGCATCTGCACCACCACCAATTGGTTACTCGGCATATCTGTCGGGCCTTATAACATATGGATCTCAGCCTCCTCCATATGCAACACAACTACATACGAAGGAATTTCAACTGCTTCTCAATAGGTGTTCTAAGCTCCACAACACCATACAGCTCAAACCAGTATGAAAAATATGCAACATCACTCCAATATCCATGACTGGTTCCATCAAGATTGCACACAAGAGGTGCTAGAGCAGGTCCCGGTCTATGCTACCGATACTATGGTTCATTTGGAACTGGCTTTTGATCAATCAATTTTTTTATTGAGAAATATGTTCAACAAATCAATGGAAGTTAGTTTGGGATTCTACATGCATTAACAATTTAACTAGAATGTGAAGCTATACTATTGGAGTCCACTTGATAGCAGTCTACTCACTATTTTAAATTTCCACTGGGTTGTTGCGACTTTTGATGAATTTCAAGAAAACCAAAGTTGCAAACTGTTTGAGCTCAATTTTCTAAAATTCTATTTCAGTAAGACGAAATTTTTTATCATATATGTTATCAGTGGAGTTTTCCAACCAATGTAATTTCACTGAGAATTTTTTCTTTTATTTGAATTTAAGTTGGTGGCATGCTATTATCTGAAAAAATGAACCCCACCTCCCCCTTTTTTAGAGAGGTATACCTTACCAACTATGTGAATATGGGGGTATATGTGGCCATGGATAATTCACAGGGATTCAATATTCATTTAAAAGGTTTTCCAGCTCAAGTTTGATGTGGGACCAAAGTCCTGCATGATAGCGCCATGACTCACCAAACTGAATTCTAGGGCTCGCTCATTGTCTGAGTTTAGAAGGTACAAAGTTCAAACCAGTCAAGTGACAGCTTCAGTGTTGGTACAACCCTTGTTGTACTTTAACACAAGTTTCCTTAATCGACCTTCAAGTCTGCGATCATTATAAACCCTATATCCCTAAGAAATTGACATCTTCAAGCAATAAATGAAGAAGCCCAACTCCTATGTTTCACTAAAGAATCCACATCTTCGTGAAATAAGGTCTGACTCATATTGCTAGATAATCAAATTTTTCCAGTGATATATCACTGGTAAATAATATTCTTGTAGCGATAAAGGAAGGAGATGATTTCACGTATCACTGAAAATGATCTTCTTGGAGCGATAAAGGAGAGAGCATAAATCCTATGTATTTCTGGAAAATGATCTTTATGGTGCAATAAATCAAGGGCTCGATTCCTTGTCACTGGAAAATGTGAATCTTGGAGCGATAGGCTCCAAGTCTGCAAAGCTAGAAATTATGAATTACATGGCTATAAGGCCTCTGAAACTGGAGAATTTAGATTCTCGAGTGATAGGATTGAATCCCAGGCCTTGTTTTTGGAGAAGTGAAATTTCAAAAATGCTAAGCGTTATGGCTATTTCCCTTCTTCTTAGATATTGAACTCTTATGTACATATTTCCATCAAAGCTACTAATGGGAATCAAAGTAACACGCATTTGCGGGCAGAGTCACTGGCCCTTCAACGAAATTGAACACGCGACCTCCATCCTGCACTGGATCTGAGAATCCTGTTCGTGGGGTTGCAGAAGATGGTGCCACGAGTGTGCATGTGATAGACAGGGTTTTGTGTGATGGGTCATGGGTTTTTTCTCTTAGGTATAAGGATGGTGTTCATAGCTTGGTACCTCTGAAGACCAGCATGGGCATAAAGGGTTATCAGTTTTTTATGTAGGGTTATCAGTTTGAAAAAAAGGGTTGATGAGTTCAGGATTCAAAAATGGGCCTATCAGCAAACTAAAACAAAGAGAAACCAAAAAACTATTTCCATGGATGCAAACAAGAACTTCTTAGAAACCTAAATGGCATTTCATTATCATTGGATAAACACAGAAACTTAACTTACCGCATCCTTCCACCAAACCTGCGACAGTATGGCCGCATCCTTCCTCTAAACCTGCAATAGTATGGCTGCATCCTTCCTCAAAACCGGTGACAGTATGGCCGCATCCTCTCTCCTTCCCTGGAAAAACCATGCAACCGGAGGGAAATGAACGAGGGAAATTAAAACTTTTGATATTTGAAAATTTTAGACATTTTGAAGAGGGAAATTAAAACTTTTGATATTTGAAAATTTTTGACATTTTGAAATGAAATACATGTGTTTTTTAAGTCCACTCAAAATCCATTAAATAAAATGTGTGAGACTTTTCTTGGGGTTAATAAGGGATTTGGGTAAATAAGTGGTATTGTTGGTTATAAATAATTATTAATGAGTTTAGATCTAAGACATTTATTTAAATTATTAATTATATAAAATTGTTGAATTTTTATTTCATAAACTAGGGATTTTGGTTGATTTTTTAATCTAATTATGTGATATTAAAGATTAATTATGGTAACTTAAAAATATGTTTTATGTGGTTAAAAGGGAAGTAGTAATGTTATGGTATGAATGACTATTTTCAATGAATTTTTTGGTTTAGTAAGGATAACTCATCGAATGAAATAGCCTGACCCGAACACGCCCGGTCAGGCGACCTCGCACGGCGCAACACGGCGCGCCCGACCGAATGATGCCACAAGGGAACAAATGGAAAATGGGCTGCCCTAACGTGCACAAGGCACCCAGGCGGTCACAACTTAGCAAAAATGATACGAGCGCCCTCGAACGAAATGGCCAACCCGAACGCGCTCGATCGGGCCGCGACCTGACACGGTGCGACACGGTGTGCCTGAACGAACAATGCCACAATGGAGAAAACGGAAAACGGGCCACCCGAACGTGCACAAGGCACCCGGGCGGTCACAACTTAGCAAAACTGATACACGGGTGCCCTTGAATGAAATGCCCCAGCCCAAACGCGCCTGGTCGGGTGACCTCAAATGGCGCGACACGACGAACGATGCCACAGGGGAGCAAACAGAAAACGGGCCGCCCGAACGTGCACAAGGCACCCAGGTAGTCACAACTTAGCAAAATTGATACGGGCGCCCTCAAACGAAATGGCCTGACCCGAACGCGTCCGCTTGGGTGACCTCACACGGCGTGACATGGCACACCTGACTGAATGATGCCACAAGGGAGAAAACGGAAAATGGGCCACCCGAATATGCACAAGCTGGCACTCATGCTGTCACAACTTAGCAAAAATGATATGAGTTCCCTCGTATGAAACAATATGACCCGAACACGCTTGGTCAGGCGCCCTCACACGGCGCGACACGGCGCGCCCGACCAAACAATGCCACAAGGGAGAAAATAACAAACGGGCTGCCCGAACATGCATAAGGCACCTGGGCAGTCACAACTTAACAAAACTGATACGAACGCCCTCAAACAAAACAGCCCCACCTAAACACGAACGGTCAGACGACCTCACACGGTGCGACACAGCGTGCCCAATCAAATGATGCCACAAGGGAGAAAATGGCAAACGGGCCACCCAAACATGCACAAGGTACCTGGGCAGTCACAACTTGGCAAAACTGATACATGCACCCTCGAACAAAATGGCCTGACCCAAACGCGTCTGATCTGGCCGTGACCTCACACGGCGCGACACGGCGTGCCCGAACGAACGATGCCATAAGGGAGCAAACGAAAAACGAGATGCATGAACGTGCACAAGGCACCTGGGCAGTCACAACTTAGAAAAACTGATACGCGGGTGCCCTCGAATGAAATGGCCTGGCCCAAACGTGCCCGGTCGGGTGACCTCACATGGCACGACACAACGAATGATGCCACAGGGGAGAAAATGGAAAATGGGCTGGCCAAACATGCACAAGGCACCTAGGTGGTCATAAATTAGCAAAACTGATACGGGTGCCCTCAAACGAAACGGCCCGACCCGAACGTGCCTGGTCAGGCGACCTCACACGGCGCGACAGGACATGCCTGAATGAACGATGCCACAAGGGATAAAATGGAAAACGGGCCACTCGAATGTGCACAAGGCACCTAGGCAGTCACAACTTAGCAAAACTGATACAGGTGCCCTCGAACCAAACAGCCCGACTTGAGCGCACCCGGTCGGACCACCTCATCACACGGCGCGACACGTCATGCCCGACCAAATGATGCCACAAAGGATCAAACGGCAAACGGGCCTCCCAAACGTGCAAAAGCCACCCAGGTGGTCACAAATTAGCAGAACTGATACGGGCGCCCTGGAACGAAATGGCCCAACCCGAACCCGCTCAGCCGGGTGACCTCACACGGCGTGACATGGCATGCTCGAACGAACGATGCCACAAGGGAGAAAATGAAAAACGGGCCACCCAAATGTGCACAAGGCACCCAGGTGGTCACAACTTATAAAAACTGATACGGGCACCCTCGAATGAAACAAAAGGACCTGAACGCGCTCGGTCAGACGACCTCATCACACGGCGTGACATGGCGTGCCCAACCAAATGATGCCACAAGGGAGAAAATGGCAAACGAGTTGCCCGAATGTGCACAAGGCACCCGGGCGGTCACAACTTAGAAAAACTGATATGGGCGACCTTGAACAAAATGGCCCGACCAGAACGCACCCGATCAGGCTGCGACCTCACATGGCGTGACACGGCGCACCTGAACGAATGATGCCACAAGGAAGAAAATGACAAACGGGCCGCTCGAACGTGCACAAAGTACCCAGGCGGTCATAACTCAGCAAAAATGATACACGAGCACCCTCGAATGAAATGGCCTAGCCTGAACCCGCCCGGTCAGGTGACCTCACACAATGCGACATGGCGAACAAAGCCACAGGGGAGAAATGGAAAATGGGCCACCCGAACGTGCACAAGGCACCTGGGTGGTCACAGCTTAGAAAACCTGATATGGACGCCCTCAAACTAAACGACCCGACTCGAACGTGTTCGGTCGTGCGACCTCACACAGCGCAACACGACGTGCCTAAA
This sequence comes from Pinus albicaulis, assembly GCA_034641835.2. Classification (NCBI taxonomy): domain Eukaryota; kingdom Viridiplantae; phylum Streptophyta; class Pinopsida; order Pinales; family Pinaceae; genus Pinus; species Pinus albicaulis. The sequence goes on along the minus strand of CM076582.1, from coordinate 890,615,193 downwards.
CAAACGATGCCACAAGGGAGAAAATGGAAAATGGGCCACCCAAACCTGCACAAGGCACCCAGGTGGTCACAACTTAGCAAAACTGATACGGGCACCCTCGAACGAAATGACCCAACCTGAATGCACCCTTTCGAGTGACCTCACACTGCGTGACACGACGTGTGCAACCGAACGATGCCACAATGGAGCAAATGACAAACGGGCCGCCCAAACGTGCACAAGCTGGCACCCAGGTGGTCACATCTTAGCAAAACTGATACGGGCGCCCTCGAACGAAACGGCCCAACCCGAATGCGCCCGGTCAGGCGACCTCACACGGCACGACACGACGCGCCCAAACGAATGATGCCACAAGGGAACAAATGAAAAACAGGGCACCTGAATGTGCACAAGGCACCTGGGTGGTCACAACTTAGGGGTCAGAAGTTAGGCGCTAATGGGGTTAGGTTTTAGTGGGTTAGATGGGTTAGGGGTCAGGAATTATGGTTTAAGGGGTTAGGGTTAAGTGTTTAATGGTTTAGGGTTTAAGGGGTTAGGGGTTTATAGGTTTAGGGTTTAGGGGGTTAAATGGGTTAGGGGTTAACGGTTTAGGGGTTAGGGGTTAATGGTTTAGGGGTTAAACCATAAAATAAGATGGTTTAAAGGATAATCTTGAATTAGAATGTAGCAGTGTTGAAACAACTAAAATTTGTCCCAAACAAATAATTGATAATGTGAAACCTTCTTCTATACTATTCAAGCAAGAATACATTCATGTGAGAGCAAGAAGAGGCCAAGCGACTGATAGGCATAGCCTGGAAGATAGGGTATGGTTCCCTCTTTTTGATGAAATATTTGATCTACATTTTGTCTATCGAAGATTAACCATTTTAACCTTACCAACAAGGCGGAATTAACCCAATCATAGGTCCCAATATGTCATGATATATATTAACTCTAGATATATATGAGAAGGAAGAATAAAGACATAGATTGATAGAGGTGGCGAGACAAGGGGAGGAACAAGGGAGAGATGGAGATAAACTGAAGGAGAGGGGAGAGAAGGAATGGAGAGAGAGAGAGAGGGAGAGGAGTGAGAGAGGTAGAGAAGGGTAAGAGAGGGAGATAGTGGCACAAAGATGGAATGGGGGCAGAAAAAAGGATAGAGGGAGGGATATAGTGAAAGGATTGGAGGCTAGAGAGAGAGAGAGAGAGAGAGAGAGGGAGGGAGATTGGGGAAGAGAGAGGGAGGTATAAGAAGAGAAAGGGAGAGAGAAGAAGGACAAGAGATAGGACTTAAGAGAGAGGAACCAATATCATAGAAGAAAGAATATGTGACCAAATTACTCTATATGGAGATGGGGGATAGGGGCACCCTACCTACCTACTAAATGTCTAAACCAAATATGGTGTAAACTTCTGTAATGGTGGTTGATTATGCGAGGAGAGGATTTTATGAGGAGGCACTGGATTTTAAGGTGGTCACAATTTAGCATTTTTGATACAACCACCGTCAGACGACCCAACCCAACCCGACCCGACCCGCCTGAACGTGTTTCCTTGGGTGGCCTCATGACACAACACGACCTGACCAGACCGGACTTGACCCAACCCGCCCGAACATGTTTCCTTGGGTGCCCTCACAATATGGCACGACTCGACCTGACCCGACCCGAATGCGTTTCCCTAGGCGGCATCACACGACTCAACCCGACCCACCCGAACGCATAATTTCCCTGGGCGCCCTCATGACACTGCCTGACACAACCTTGGGACATGATGTTCCTTGGGCACTCTCACATGACCCAGCCTGACCTCACCCTCTCGAACATGTTTCTTTGGGCGCCCTCACGATACAACACAACTCGACCTGACCCGAGTTGAACGCATTTCCTTGGGTGACATCACACGACCCAACCCGACTAGACCTACCTGAACATCAAAGGCATGAGGAAGAAAAGGACAAATGGGTCGCATGAACGTACACAAGGTACATAGGTAGTCACAACTTAGCATTTTTTATACGACATCCCTCACACGATTTGACCTGAACGAGTTTCCTATGGCGCGCCCCTCGCACGCCACGACCTGACCCGCCCGAACAAAGGGCAAACAAGGGAGGAAATGGAAAAGGGATTGCACAAACGTGCACAAGTAACATGGGTGGTCACAACTTATAATTTTTGATATGACCACCCTCATACGACCCAACCCGACCTGACTCGACCCGCCTGAACGTGTTTCCTTGGGCGGCCTCACACGACACGACTCGATCGGGCGACCTCACATGGTGCGACATGGAAAATGATACCACAGGGGAGAAAATGGAAAATGGGCCGCCCAAACGTGCACAAGGCACCCGGGCGGTCACACCTTAACAAAGCTCGAAACGGCCTGACCCGAATGCGCCCGGTCAGGCGACCTCACATAGCGTGACATGGCATGCCTGACTGAACGATGCCACAAGGGAGAAAATAAAAAACGGGCTGTCCGAATGTGCACAAGGCATCCGTGCGGTCAGAACTTAGCAAAACTGATACGGGCGCCCTCCAACGAAATGACCCGACTCAAACGTGCCCGGTCGGGTGACCTCACACGGTGCAACACAGCGCGCCTGAATGAATGATGCCAGAAGGGAGAAAACGACAAATGGGCTACCCGAACGTGCACAGGGAACCTGGGCGGTCACAACTTAGCAAAAATGATATGGGCGCCCTCAAACAAAATGGCCTGACCCGAATGCGCTCAGATGGGCGACCTCACACAGCGCGACACGGCACGCTCGAGCGAACGATGCCACAAGGGAGAAAATGGCAAACGGGCCACCCAAACATGCACAAGGCACCGGGGTGATCACAACTTACCAAAACTGATACGGGCGCCCTCGAACCAATCATCCATATCCGAACCTGCCCGATCGATTGCCCTCAAACGGCATGCCCGACCGAACGATGCCACAATGGAACAAACAGCAAACAGGCCACCCGAACGTGCACAAGGCACCTGGGTGGTCACAACTTAGCAAAACTGATACGGGTGCCCTCAAACAAAATGGCCCGACCCGACCTGAATGTGCCCGGTTGGGCGACCTCACATGGTGCAAAACGACGCACCCGATCGAACGATGCCAGAAGGGAGAAAATGGAAAACGGGCCACCCGAACATGCACAAGGCACCTGGGTGGTCACAACTTAGGAAAACTGATACCGGCGTCCTCGAATGAAACAACCAGACCCTAATGCACCCAGTTGGGCGACCTAATCAAAAGGCACGACACGGTGAACCCGACCGAATGATGCCACATGGGAGAAAATGGCAAACGGGCCGCCTGAACGTGCACAAGCCACCTGGGCAATCACAACATAGAAAAACTGATACAGGCACCCTCGAATGAAATGGCCTGACCCGAACACGCCTGGTCGGGTGACCTCACATGGCGCACCCTACTAAATGATTGCACAAGGGAGAAAATGGAAAACGGGCCGCTCGAACATGCACAAGGCACTCGGGCGATCACAACTTAGAAAAACTGATACAGGCGCCCTCGAACGAAACGTCTTGACTTGAACGCGCCCGGTTGGGCGACCTCACACCGTGTGACACAGCGTGCTCGACCGAACGATGCCACAAGGGAGCAAACGACAAACGGGCTGCCTGAACGTGCACAAGGCACCCGGGCGGTCACAACTTAGCAAAACTGATACGGGCACTCTCAAATGAAACGGCACGACCCGAATGCGCCTAGTGGGGCAACCTCACACAGCGCAACACGCCATGCCCGAACGAACGATGCCACAAGGTAGCAAATGGAAAACAGGCCACTCGAATGTGCACAAGTCACCCGGGTAGCCACAACTTAGCAAAACTGATACGAGTACCCTCGAACGAAACGGCCTGACCCGAACCTGCCCAGTTGGGCGACCTCACACGGTGCGACACAATGCGCCCAACCGAATAATGCCACAAAGGAGAAAATGGCAAACGTTCCACTCGAACGTGCACAAGGCACTCGGGTGGTCACAACATAGCAAAACTGATATGGGCGCCCTCGAACGAAACGGCCCAACCCGAACGCGCCCCGTCGGGCGACCTCACATGGCGTGACACGGTGTGCCCAACCAAACGATGCCACAAGGGAGAAAATGAAAAACGGGCTACCCGAATGTGCACAAGGCACTCGGGCAGTCAGAACTTAGCAAAACTTATATGGGTGCCCTCGAACGAAATGGCCCAACTCGAACGCGCCCGGTCGGGCGACCTCACACTGTGCGACATGGCGTGCCCGACTGAATGATGCCAAAACTAGGGACAAAATGGAAAATGGGCCGCTTAAACATGCACAAGGCACTCGGGTGGTCACACCTTAGCAAAACCAATACGAGCGCCCTCGAACGAAATGGCCTGATCCGAATGCGCTCGATCGGGCAACCTCACACGGCGCGACATGGCGCACCCGACCGAAAGATGCCACAAGCGAGAAAACAGAAAATGGGTTGCCCGAACGTGCACAAGGCACCCGCGTAGTCACAACTTAGCAAAACTGATATGGGCGCCCTCGAAGGAAACGACCCGACCCGAACACGCCCGGTCTGGCAACCTCACACGGTGCAACACGGCGCGCACGAACGAATGATGCCACAAGGGAGCAAATTGTAAATCGGCTACTTGAATGTGCATAGGGCACCTAGGCGGTCACAACTTAGAAAAAATGATACGGGTGCCCTCGAACGAAACGACCCGACCCGAACGCGCTCGGATGGGAGACCTCACACAGCGCACTCGAACGAACGATGCCATAAGGGAGAAAATGGTAAATGGGCCACTCAAACATGCACAAGGCAATCGGGTGATCGCAACTTACCAAAACTGATATGGGTGCCCTCGAATGAATTGGCCCGACCCGAATGTGCCCGGTCGAGCGCCCTCACACAGCACGCCCGACCGAATGATGCCACAAGGGAGAAAATAGGAAAAGATCCACCGGAACATGCACAAGGCACCCTGACAGTCACAACTTAGCAAAACTGATACGGTATCCCTCGAACGAAATGGCCCGACCCGACCCGAACGCGCCCGGTTGGGCAACCTCACACGGCGCGACACGACACGCTCGATCGAATGACGCCACAAAGGAGAAAATGGCAAATGGGCCACCTGAACATGCACAAGGCACCCGGGTGGTCACAACTTAGCAAAACTAATATGGGCGTCCTCGAACAAAACGACCCGACCCTAATGTGCCCGGTTGGGCGACCTAATCACAAGGCGCGACATGGCGTGCCCGACCGAACGATGCCACATGGGAGAAAACGGAAAATGGGCTACCTGATCGTGCACAATGCACTCGGGCGGTCACGACTTAGCAAAACTGATATGGGCATCCTCGAATGAAACGACCCCACCTGAACGCGCCTGGTCGGGCGACCTCACATGGCGTGACACGCCGTGCCCGATTGAACGACGCCACATGCGAGAAAACAGCAACCGGGCTGCCCGAACATGCACAAGGCACCCAGTCGGTCACAACTTGGTAAAATTGATACGTGGCCCTCGAATAAAATGGCCCGACCCGAACGCACCCAGTCAGGCGACCTCCCACAGCGTGACATGGCTCGCCCGACCGAACGATGCCATAATGGAGAAAACAAGAAACGGGCCGCTGAACGTGCACAAGGCACCCGGGCAATCACAACTTAGAAAATCTGATACGGTCGCCCTCGAACGAACGATGCCACAAGGGAGCAAACAGCAAATGGGACGCCCAAATGTGCACAAGCCACCCGGGCGGTCACAACTTAGCAAAAATGATACGGGCGCCCTTGAACGGAATGGCCCAACCTGAACGTGCCCGGTTGGGCGACCTCACATGGTGCGACATAAAGCGCCCCACCGAACAATGCCACAAGGGAGCAAACGGCAAACGAGCCACCCGAACGTGCACAAGGCACCCGGGTGGTCACAACTTAGCAAAACTGATACGGATGCCCTCGAACGAAACGGCCCGACCCGAATGCACCCCATCGGGCGACCTCATATGGCGCGACATGGCACGCCCGATCGAACCATGCCACAATGGAGAAAACAACAATCGGGCTGCCCGAACGTGCACAAGGCACCTGGGCGGTCACAACTTAGCAAAACTGATACGAGCGCCCTCAAACGAAATGACCTAACTCGAACGTGTTCGGTCAGGTGACCTCACACGGTGCGACACGATGTGCCCGACTGAATCATGCCACAACTAGGGAGAAAACGGAAAATGGGCTGCGCAAACATGCACAAGGCACCCGGGCAGTCACAACTTAGAAAAACTGATACGGGCACCCTCGAACAAAATGACCCGACCCGAACGCGCCCGGTCGGGTGACCTCACACGGCGTGACACGACGCACCTGACCAAACGATGCCATAATGGAGCAAATGGAAAACGGGTCGTCCGAACGTGCACAAGGCACCTGGGCGGTCACAACTTAGCAATAGTGATACGGGCACCGTCGAACGAAACGAATCGACCTGAACTTGCCCGGTCGGGCGACCTCACACGCCGCAACACGACGTGCCCGAATGAACAATGCCACAAGGGAGCAAATGGAAAACGGGCTGCTCGAATGTTCACAAAGCACCCGGGCGGTCACAACTTAGCAAAACTGATATGGCCGCCCTCGAACGAAATGACCTGACTTGAACGCACTTGGTTGGGCGCCTACACACGGCGCACCTGACCGAACGATTCCACAAGGTAACAAATGTCAAACGGGCCACCCGAACGTGCACAAGGCACTCGGGCGGTCAGAACTTAGCAAAATTGATATGGGCGCCCTCGAACAAAATAGCCCGACCCGAACGTGCCCAGTCAGGCGACCTCGCACGACGCAACACGGCACACCCGAACGAATGATACCACAAGGGAGGAAATGGCATATGGGCCACCCGAATGTGCGCAAGGCACTTGGGCGGTCACAACTTAGAAAAACTCATACAGACACCCTCTAACAAAATGACCCGACCCGAACGCGCCCGGTCGGGTGACCTCAACAAACGGGTTGCACGAACCCAAACAAACGGGTTGCAGGAACGTGCACAAGGCACACAAGCAATGACAACTTAGCATTTTTTATACAACCTCCCTTAGATGATCCAACTCAAACACGTTTCCTGTGGCTCCCTCACATGACATGACCTGACCCGCTCGAACGAAGGGCACACGAGGGAGAAAATGGAAAAAGGATCGCACAAACATGCACAAGAAACATTAGTGGTCACAACTTAGCATTTTTTATACGACCACCCTCACATGACATAACCCAACCCGACCCGACCTGACCCGCCCGAACGTGTTTCCTTGGGCGCCCTCACAATATGGCACGACTCGACCTGACCCGACGTGAACGTGTTTCCTTGGGTGGCATCACACGACTCAACTCGACCCACCCAAACGCGTTTCCCTGTTCTCCCTTATGACACGACCCGATCCGGTCGGACATGTTCCTTGGGTGCCCTCACATGACCCGACCTGACCCAACCCTCTCGAACATGTTTCCTTGGGCGCCGTCACGGTATAACATGACCCAAACAGACCCGACTCGAATGCATTTCCTTAGGTGACATCACACAACCCAACCCGACCCGACCCGCCTGAACGTCGAAGGCACGAGGGAGAAAATGACAAATGGGTCGTATGAACGTGCACAAGGTACACTGGTGGTCACAACTTAGCATTTTTGATACGGATCGACCTCCCTCACACGATTTGACCTGAACGAGTTTCCTGTGACGCAATACCGACACTTATCTCCAAATGTCGCAATACTGACACTCAAGTCTCATCATATCATGTATGACACCCTATAAGGAGTGGTATTCAAAATATGAATAATATGACATAGGGGATGACTATCTACAAGATGACTCTACCACTAGGATAGTTAGTCAAGGTAAATTTGACTAGTTGTACTAAAGGATTGTTGGAGTAGAAAATTTTCATGGGTACCACATATTTTCGAGGTAGCTAGGAATCTAATATTTATAAGTCAAATGGGTGATGCAATCATGCATATCATATTTAAGAAGGATTCATGTAAGATGATTCGTCGTGTGATGGTGTTGATAAGAGGTGTTTAGATTGGCATATTATACAAGTTGTAAGGGAATATTGACCAAAGTGGTTGCAATAGTGCAAATGTTCATAAAAATTATGGTTCAACCCTCTTGTTTAGTCAACAAGACCAGGTTGTAGCATTAAAAGATGTGACACAATGGAGAGAAAATAATTTGAGTTATGCAAAGCAAAGGTATGATTAAATTTTTGTATAGTAACTCTCTAAAAGTCGCTTTATGTGAATATTGTATTTATGGGAAACAAAATCGTGTTAAATTCCCATTTGGTACTACAAGGGCAAAGATAATTATGGAGTTAATTTATAGTAATGTATTTGGGATAGTACCAATGCAATGACTAGGTCTATCCATATATTATGTTTTCTTCATTGATAATTTCTCCAAGATTACATGGATATATTTCCTAAGGAAGAGGTCTAAGGTTTTCAATATATTTCAAGAGTTCAAATATCTTATGGAGAACCAAATAGATAGAAAGATAAAGGTTATGATAATCAATAACAAAAGTGAATTATATGGTAAATAATTTAAGACATTTTTTATTTCGATATTGCGACGCTTTTAAAAACACGTCAGAAAAGTGACGTTTTTCAAATAAACATTGGTCTTACGACGTTGGGCTTCAAAACTTCGCAATACCGACGTTTATTTGAGAAACTTCGATTTTATGATGTTTTCTCCAAAGCGTCGTAATACCAACGAATGCGTAATAGACATCGCAATTCTGATGTTTCGTCCCATAAACGTCGTAAGACCGACAAAAAGTTTAAAACGTCGCATTTCCGACGAAAAACATAAACATCGCAAAAGCGACAATGTCCCTAAACGTCGGTATAGCAATGGTTTGTGGCGGGATTTGAAAAATTGATAGAAATTGGGGAAATTTCCGACAATACGACAAAAGTGTCGGAACTAAAGTGTCGGAATTTCTTCCAAATGTACTAGTGTATTAACATCTTCTTCATTCAAGCGTGACAACTGCAGATGGTAGTAACATCTAATGATAAATTTTTGTTAGATTAATTTATACAAATAAATGTATGTATATATATATTTATTACGAATTGTAATGTATGTGTTAAAACAATCACCTTGACCATTAACACATACTGTTCCCATGCCCTATTTATCATGAAAAATTAGGTTCTGCCAACCATTGCAACAATTCTTTGCATATGTTATGAGATCTTAAACACTCATGTTGTCAATCTCTTCATCTGTATAATACACAAAATTAGCGTGTGCATTCCCACGTGCTCTTTGTCGATTCAGAAAAACATCGACTCCACCCAATCCATTGTGAACATTGTCAATGATGGCATCCCTTACTTCTCGACTAATTTCAGAAGTGGCATCCATCTCTGACCACAAATTTTTGACACGAATAAGTTGAATAACCAACAGTGGCTCAGGGTGAGGAAACTCAACATCACGCCTAGCACCTCAACGGTCACATAATCGACCTTTCCCAGGACCAAAAAATTCAGAGGGAAGGTCATTTTAATTGGGTTTCATTTTCAAAAAGAATTCTGCATAAAAGAATTTTGCAAAATAAAGCAGAACCTTGTCATTCCATGGGAGTCTTGCATAGGCTACCAGGTGTCAATCATACCAATAGAGAGCTATATGAGGGTGCTTGAAATATTGCACCTTCGGCATCTTTCTTTTCAGCCCTTCTTTGAAATTAAACATAGACTTGGCAATTTCTATTGTAACTCTTTTTTTAACAAGCTCCCATGTATCGGGACCCATGACTATTTCCTTTCTTTTTCTCATCACTTCTACAAAAGTATTAGTGGTTGGCCCAAACTTTAGGTACACATCTACTAGTTCGATTAAAGAGTGACTAAATATTTCCAAGCTTTGCGACTCTAGGTAGGGAGAGTCAAAGCCACAAGATCTCTCTTGAGTTTTTCATGAAGATGTTGACACCTCTGTAAGGTGTAATGCTGCATGTTTGATTCCCAAGGTATATCGGAAATGTCAGACGGATAAGTCATGGTTGGAGTACAACCTTCTTCTTGAATGATGTGTTCTATCCTACGTATTTTCAGAGAAAATTTTTGAGGCTCTGCATCAATATATATAAAAATTTATATTAAAAAAAAACATGTAAACAAATTTGTACAAATTGAATGAAAATAATATTCAAATTTATGGCCACCTCGAGATGGTTGGCTAACATCTTGCCCACCGTGAGACTGTTGAGAACCAGAACGACCCTGTTGAGAACCAAAATGACGACCGATTGGTTGACAACCAACACGACCATCCATTGATTGGCCTCTAGGGGCATACATATCACCACCTTCACACAATTTGCCAACACATATTAATGGCCCTCCAAGGGAATGTGTACCACCACCAACCTCACGAGACGAGAGGGAAGCTTCATAAAAAAATATGTATTTATAATCAATTCAAAAATACATGCATACATATAAATACATGTACATATTCATTGGTTAAATTTCTTGAACCATACCATGATTGCGTGAACCATGGCCATGCTCCATTGATGGAGTAGACACCCTTGTCCTCCAACCTCATAAAAAATAAAAAATGAAACTTATTAACAACTAATTTAACTCACAAAATACATAAAAAATAAATTCCATATGTACACACATGTATGTATATATATGGATATTTAGTATTATATTTAAATATCATGAACATCCCTCGATCCTTGATCCCACTCTCTCGTAGAGATATGGGATTCTGTCGATCTCCTCCTTTCGTCCTCCATGATATATATATATATATATATATATATACAGTGGAAATTTACAATTATCTTTCTAAATCACTTTTTAAACTAAATTGAAAAAAAATTCAAAAATTTAATGTAATTTAGTGTACACAAATTATGTCAAACACAACTTTCAAAGCACTAATTGATGTGTGAAACTCAATTTAAGAATTTTTTTTATAAAAATGTTAAGTTCACCAAATTGCACTTTACATTGTGGGAGCAACCTTGGTATATAATTGAAAACATGGTGGGAGAACACTTGGTATATAATTGAAAAAACACTTGGTCATTAGAAAAGAAGTATGAAACTAAATTTAAACAAAAATTTGTTGAAGCCCTCACATTTTAATTATATAAAAATGTGATGTTTGCCACTTGTTTCAAATGTGAAGTTCACCAAGTTTCGCTTTACATGGTGGGAGCACACTTGGTATATAATTGAAAAAACCACATGGTCATTAAAAAAGACACATTTATAATTACAAAAAACACACATATCCAAGATATGTTACAATGTCCATCAATAAATTTTTAAGGAGAGCGTCTCAACACTAATTCATCTTTGAGAGATGAATCTTGAATTTTTGAAGAAGAGTATCTCAAAAGTAATTCATCTTTTAGAGATAAATCTTGCATTGGCATTGCCCCATATAATTATAATTCATCTATTAATTCATCTTTGATGGATGAATCCTGAATTGGCATTTCCCCATGAAATAGATCAGCAAACATCTTATTAACATTTATATAATGTCTTATACTAAAAATTTGAAATTGACTAACAATATTGTTTGTTTTTCCATGCAATTGTTTTAAACTCTCCTTCTTAACTTGGTACACGCCTTTCATCTGGTTGCACACAAGTTTGGAATTGGTGAAAAATACAATTCCATTTGATCCATACTCCCTAGCTGTTCCCAAGCCTTCTATCAATGCAATATAATATGCCTCGTTGTTTGCTGTTCTTCCCGGTATATTCATTTTCCTTTGGAGGACCTTGCTAGTCGCAATATTTCAAAGCACATATGTAATCATTGCTTTCTGTGGATTTGGATAGCAAGAAAAATCTATGTATAATGTCCATTTTTCAACCATATTTAGTGCGTTTTTTTATCCCTGAAAAAAAAAATTTCAAAAAAATATATTAAATTAACATTTATTGTAAATACATGGTAGAAATGACACATCTTCATGGTTTACCTTAAATTTTGACTTAAATTTATGGTAGAATTCACATCTAGAAATGAGATGCGTTAAAGATTGCATTGCCTAGAGTTTAAGGGATATTTATGAGACATGTACATGGTTCATGCATGGTTTTCCTTAAAGTTTATGGCAGAAATCACACCTAGAAATGACATTCCTTAAGAAAGGATCAGATCCAGAGGCTACCTGGCCCTTTACAGAATCCTTTAGAACTTGTAGAAGTTAAGACTCAACAAACAAACTAAAATCCTATGGAAGTTCAACCACTTTAGGTTTAGTTTTTAGGCCTTAAAGTTTTCCTTGAATTAATGGGGGAAGCCTTGACTTTGTGGGATCCTATCCTATGGAATTTCAGCTACTTTAGGTTCACTTTTTGGGGCTTAACATTTTCCTTGAATTAATGGGAGAAAGCCTTGAAAAATGGCACATTCTTTAAAGTTAATGCGAGAAAGCCTCAAGAGATGGAAGTTCAACTACTTTAGGTTAACCTTTTAAGCCTTAAATTTTTCCTTGAATTAATGGGAGAAAGCCTTGATAAATGAAACATGCTTTAAAGTTAATTGGAGAAAGCCTCAAGAGAAATGACACACGCTTTAAAATTTTCCTAAGAGTTTATATGAGAAATGAAACATGTATGAGAGAAATGACAGATGTACACAATTTTCCTTAAAGTGGTAGTGGTTTATGGATATTAAAATGAAGAAATTCTATTGAGATATGTTCCTAAGATTGACCGTAGGGGCATTTACTAGATATGTGACCTTTGAGAAAAGATGAGATCCATAGGCTACCTCGCCCTATAATGACTCTGCCTTTAGAACTTGTATAAGTTAACAATCAATGGATATAATACCTCGAGTGGAAGAGAAGGGAGTGGAGGGGTTACCATTGAGCAGGATGGAGAACCTTGGGGTGGTGATGAGATGCATGATCCATCTGGTCCAAGTAGGACAGAATCCAAAAGCAGGAAGCATTTGATTGATGTATTCCCAGCTTAATTTATCAAATGCTTTAGAAAGATCTAGTTTTAAAAGCATACCTGCCTTCTTGAGGTGCTTCAATGAATGGATCACTTCATGAGTGAGAATGATACTATCCAGAATTTGGAGACCTTCAACATAGCCAGTCTGTTCTAGAGAGATGAGCAGTGGGAGCAGAGGTTTGATTCTGTTGGCGATGAATTTGCAGATAAGTTTGTATATGACGTTGCATAATGCAATGGGCCTATACTTGTCCGGAGTACTTGAATTCTCCTCCTTGGGAATGAGGGCAAGGAAGGTTGTATTAAGAGACGGAAGAATCTAGCAAAGCGATTTTTTCCCCCCCTAACTATTTTTGAGGAAAGCGATGTTATTATGCATGCATCTTTGAATGGTGGATCGATGAAAGAATCTAGTGTTTTCCTCCCCCTCTTTAAGCCAGCAGATTCAAGACTTTTGACACTAAAGGATTTCCTCTTGTTGATGTCGCTCCTCTAGTTTTGTAAGGAGACTCCTTTCCAAGGTTGCGTAGGCATCTGTTCTGCCTTCTTTTATGATGCATTGCTGTAACTCACACATTTGTTGTTCGAGTTCCTTCTGATGAGAAAATATGTTCCCAAAGCTGGTTTGATTCCATTTTTTGAGTTTGAATTTGAGGTGTTTGAGCTTCTGCTGAAACTGAAACATTTTGGATCCCTTAGGAGGGCAGAAGCTATTCTAGCATGTGGTTACCATCTCTTTGAAATCTGGGTGGGCAAGCCAGAAGGATTCAAAACAGAATGGTGTTTTTTTGGCTATTCCAAGACGAGACCATTGCAGGACGATTGGCCAATGATCAAATCCAGTCAAGGGAAAAATTGAGGAGTGAAAGTCCCCCCCCTAAGTGGATAGCATTGTCTGAGATGAGGAAGTGATCCAATCTAGAGGTTATTTGTTGTGAGCCGCCTCTCTTGTTGGTCCAATTATGTATACCATTGGAGAAGGAAAGATCAATCAGCCAATTGACTTGTATAAAATCTTTGAATCAAGTGTTGTCCATCTCAAGCCTAATTCTGCCTCCCACTTTTTCCTCCAATTTGGTGATCATATTGAAGTCTCCACCACAGATCTAGAGAGGATGGCATCTAGAGGAGTTGAGGATGATGATTGTGGGAAGCAGGGCAATTTTTTGTTGAGGGTCTTGGGGGAAGTAGACATTAGTGAGGTTCCCATGGGAATTTGAGCCAACCAAATGGAAGGTGGCTTGGATGAAATTGTGGGAAGCAAGAAAGTCAGACAGAGAAATAATTTGGGGGTTCCAAACTATGTCTAAACCTCCTGAGGTTATAGAGGCGTCAACAACCACTGATCTACAACCCAACCATGACTTAGTGAGTATGGAATCTAGAGAATTGCTGTTACATTTGGTCTCCTGAAGGAAGACTATTGTTGGCTTGTATTTCTGAATCATATTTTTAATCATTCGGTGTTTTGAGGGGCTTTATAGCCCTCTTAAATTCCAAGAGATTAGCTTCATTGGGAACTAGGGAGATCTGCTGATAGAACTTAGTCAACTTGGGATACCTCCCAGATTCAACAAGCATTTCTCCTGCTATGAATGTTCTTTGTAGATCTGACTTGTGCCCTCTCTTCTTTGAATATTTGATTATATTTTTTCCATCCCAGTGGCTGCCTGCTTGAATGCCTAATGAGTTGCTTTGTTGTGCACAGAAGAGTGTGACTTCAAGGCTATCGATTTGCCTGAGGGTAATCTTGTCTTAAGCCTTTTGATGGAAAGCAAGCTCCAGGGACAGGATGTCCACATCACCAGATCAATTCTCTTTGGTTCCTCTTCCATATGAGTAGGCATGTTCTTGCCTTCTTTGGTTTCATCTGTCTGAGAGGCTGAGGGGAGATTGTCGTCTATCTCCATCTGAGAGCTTATGATAACGATAGCTTTGTCCTTGTTAGTTAGGGGGGTGGATGTGTGGGGTATATAAGGAGAGAGAGACATGGGCATATTTTGAGGCTTGACTTTGGGGTCAAGAATATCAGAGATGGGGCTATCTGAAGAGGGTTTCGAGGGGCCGCCTTCTGAGGTTGGATGGGTGGCTAGGATTTCAAAGTTGTTGCTGGTGGAAGGAATGTTAGCTGCTTGGGGAGTTGCAGAGGACTTTTTGGTGTGCTTTTTCTAGTTGGGGACTTTGGTGAAGCCTTTTGCATCCGTGCTTTTCGAAGTAGGGGTGGTTTTGGGAGGGGTATTCAAAGGGAAATATCTGAAAATATGGCCATGTTCATGGCACTTTATGCATCGAAAAGGAACATGTTCATAATCTATAGTTTGAATCCATTCAAATTTTTCATGGAAGAGGCTTACCGAGTCAGTGAGGGCTCTGGCGAGATGCATGTAGACACAGATCCTCGCATATGAGGTATATTGTCTGAGCTTGGTTTCTTCCGCGATCTTGATAAACTCCCCTAATCCATTGCCAATATATTTTAGGGTTTCCTCATCCTAGTATTCCAAGGGTAAAGAATACATGTGGATCCAGACTGGTGCCCAGTTAAAGTCTTCCTTGTCCGGGTTGAATATTTCAATCCAGTCTCTGAGATATAGGCCTGCTGAATTGAAAAAATACAGGCCTCCGTAAAAAATATGGTTTCTGTCCTCCAGACAGTTGCAAATGGCTGCGAAGAATCCTTTTGGACCCAAATTTAGGGTAACATGTCCTTTGGGCTTCCATTTTGAAGCGATCCATCCCTGAAGCCTTTTTCGGTCGGCCAAAGGCCTATAAACTTGCTGATGAGGGCGTGATATTTCATGTACTGGATATGCCCATTGATTCGATGTCTTGGAAGATCTATTTTGATGTGGTATGTTGCTATCAGAATGCATGTAGCAGAAGAGACTTTCGGCTGCGCATCTAATGTATTTTGTGAGTCCTTCGTGTCGTATTGTGCATTATTGGAGTTTACCTACACTCATGCTGTGTTAGGGGTTGGTATTTGAACAGAAGTGGTTAGCCTGGTTGAGTCAGAAGGGGGATTTTAGGAGGGGGGGGGAGGATCCTACCCCTCCCAAAGGAGTTTCCATGTGAAGAAGTCAGAGTCAGACTTTGAAGGGGCACAACTAAGTTAGATCAAGGCCACCGGGAGAGCATAAAGGAGCTCTAGCGACTCTGTTGCAGGGTTGCGGAAACCCTAAGGATCCGTGGGGAAGGCCTCTTCATAAAATAAATAATTATGTATTATGGTTTTGTGTATTTATTTTCTCATGAGAATAACATAAAAAGTAAATAATTGAAATAAAATATTTAAAAAACAATTACTTTGAATTTGTTGTATTTATGGTGCAAAATGAGAATAATATAAAAAGTAAATAATTGAAATAAAATATTTATAAAACAATTACTTTGAATTTGTTGTATTTATGGTGCAAAATGAGAATAATATAAAAAGTAAATAATTTAAATATAATATTTAGAAAACAATTACTTTGAATTTTAGTTTTACATGTAAACATGACAAACAAATAAATATTATAAAATAAATATTTGTGAGTCAAGTTCTAATTTATATATTCATAATATAAATATTTGCAGATTTTTTTATAGTTATGGTGGCAATTCACATTAATAAATCCATTTGTACATGCCAACATGGCATACACAAAGTTAACTACCCTACTTTATAGAACTTGAAAATATAGCATACACCACTTCTTTAAATATATGGTGATATACTCCACTTCCAATAAGATCAATAAAAAATTATTTCACTTTAACACCACATAGTAAGAATGGTGCTAAATTGTCCATCAAATATGGTGATTATATACTTCATTTTTAATATGATACATAAACATTTACACCACATTAACACCACATAACATAAGTGGTGCTAACTTATGGTGATATAATTCATTTTCAATATAATACATAAACATTTACACCACATAACTTAAGTGGTGCTAACTTATGGTGATATACTTCATTTTTAATATAATACATAAACATTAACACCACATTAACACCACATAACTTAAGTGGTGCTAACTTATGGTGATATACTCCATTTTTAATATGATACATAAAAATTTACACCACATTATGTAAGTGGTGCTAACTTATGGTGCTAAAAGAGAGATTTTTTTGTTGTGAGCTAACAAAAACCCCTACTGATGACAACTTGTCTCCCTCAAGGACCACTGCATTCTCATTCATCAGGCAATACTTCCTCAACAACTCACTCAACTGCATCATTTCTATACCCCCAACAATCTATTTATGTTATTGTGCCCATAACATTTTTTGAATAATCTCATGTTTCATAGGTGAATGTCAAATGCCAATTTACTATTTGAAAACCAAATTTTCATCCGTTGTACCTAATGAGCCTTCTTCATTGAATATTTTTTTGAATGGTGTTTTTTTTACTAATTTTTATCATTCAATGATTTCTTATATGTTAAGATTCTTCTCTATTTCATGCCTTACAGTGTTTCCATTGCAACATCTGGTGCAATTGCTAGTTTAAATTTTTGCACATATTTAAAAAATAAACAATTTTAGTTCATGGATTAATGTAACTCAATTGACAATCACTTTGTTATGAAGTTATATTATGTTAAAACATGAGATTCAAAGTTAAAATCCCCTTGAGTGGCGAACCAAAAAATAATATTTTTTATCTATTTATTTATTATATTTTTAGAATGTGGTTTAATGAAAAAAGAAAAATATAATATCATGAAATGATCAAATTTCATGTGGTTTGAATATCTATTTTTAAAAATAAAAAATATAATTATCCACTATCCACTCATGGATATTTCAATGCAAACTTCTGAATGCTAATGATTTTGTCTTAAAGGCTAACTATCTTAAATGGGTTTCGTCTTAATTGTCATTGTCTTAAGTCGCCATTGTCTTAAATATAAGTTTTGTCTTAAATATTTTTGTCTCAAAGTGATTTTGTCTTAAATAAAATTTTTTGTCTCAAATTGCTTTTGTCTTAATTTTTTTTTGTCTCAAAGTGCTTTTGTCTTAAATATGAAGTTTTGTCTTAAAATGTTTTTGTCTCAAACTGTTTTTGTCTTAAATATAAAGTTTTGTCTTTAAATACTTTTGTATTAAAATACTTTTGTCTTAATTTTTTTTGTCTCGAATTGTTTTTGTCTAAAATATTTTTGTCTCAAATCTTTTTTGTCTTAAATATAAATTTTTGTCTCAAACTATTTTTGTCTTAAATTTTATCTTTAAGACAATTCAATTGATATTAAATTTTAATATAAAATAACTAAAATTAGAAGTGACTTTTTAAGACAAAAGATTTCTTTTGTCTTAAAAAAATGTCCTAAAAAACCCCACATGTAGTAGTGACCAAATTAAATATGCGCTGAAGACTTCATGGCATGCCAGTGTCCCCAGAGTGGAAGCAAAGAGATACTGTCAAGTGTATCGCCCAGATTATTGATGCTTAGCAAAAAGAATTTACAAGTAATTTTGGGCATCATATAATAATTGCATAACCTGCACTTTCTTTTCTTCCTCGTGTATATTATATTATGGGACTCAGAGGGTACTGCATATTCTAATTTCAGGCTACCCTACGTGAAAAACGAAAATATTTTGGAGTTGGCAAAGTTGGACTTCAACATTATCCAATCCATCCACCAAGAAGAGATGAAGAATGTCACCAGGTAACTAATACTTCTATAATCAGAGAAACAAAACCATTTCAAGTCATCTTTCTTGATTCTGCATGTCCTGATCTTTCTTGATTCTACATGCACCTCACATCATTCGGGGTTGCCTCTCGGGGTTTAGAGATTCGGGGAGAGGCCGCTGGAATTCTACTTCTTAATAGCTGCGGGTACATATGAGCCCCAGTATGCCAAATGCAGATTCCTCTTTACAAAAGTTGCGTGTTTGCAGATGGTTCTCGACAATATGTATGACACATATGGAACTCTTGATGAATTGAAGCTATTCACTGAGGCTGTGAGAAGGTAGCAACTTGTAATCATTAATATTGAGTTTAATGGTTAAGAGTATGTGTTTCATCTTAAGAGTTTGTAAGTTCAAAATTAGAGATATAGAGTATATATGTCTTTATAGACTTAGCAGTTAAATTGTTGTGGTTAAGTGGGTCCCTTGTCTCATAAACAAGAAGTCTCATACACCAATTTGGTATGGTGGGTCCCTTGTCCTATAAAAAAAATGTCTAATACACCAATTTGGTGATGTGGGTCTCTTGTTCCATAAACAAGGAGTCTCATACACCAATTTGGTGTCTAGCTTGACCTTAACCTATTAGATAATAATAATAATAACATTGCACCAATATAGTGTCTAACTTGACCTTAACCTATTAGATGATAATAATAATAACATTGCATTGCAGATCACTTTGTTTCTATTACATGTTGTTGAAGCTAATTAAACATGAAGTTATATAAATTAATGAATCAGTTATACAAATTATGATCATTATGCTGATTAATTTATGTTGGCTTAACATTTTCAGGTGGGACCTATATTATACAGAAAACCTTCCAGACTATATGAAACTATTTTACAAAATATATTATGACATAGTTCATGAAGTTGCTTGGGAGTTAGAGAAGGAACAAGGGCGTGAATTGGTTACCTTTTTTAGAAAAGGAGTAAGTAGTATTGAATTGTTTTGTTAATACATGCATATAAGGCTTTTAAGATGAAAGAATTACTCCATGAATTGATTAACGTGGGATTTGATACTAATTTTGAGCAGTGGGAGGATTATCTTCTGGGTTATTATGAAGAATTTGAATGGTTAGCAGCTGAATATGTGCCTAGCTTGGACGAGTACATAAATAATGGGATCACTTCCATCGATCAACGTATACTTTTGCTGAGTGGAGTGTTGATAATGGAGGGGCAACTTCTTTTGCAAGAGACATTGGAGAAAGTAGATTACCCCGAGAGACGTGTTCTGACAGAGTTAAATAGCCTCATTTTTTTCTTGGCGGATGACACAAAGACATATAAAGCCGAGAAGGCTCATGGAGAATTGGCTTCTAGCATTGAATGTTACATGAAAGACCACTCTGGATGTAAGGAAGAGGAGGCTTTGAATCACATATATGGGATTATGGAGGTGGCAGTGAAGGAGCTGACAAGGGAGTTTCTGAAGGCAGACGATGTGCCATTGGCATGCAAGAAGATTGTTTTCAATGAGACAAGGGTGACGATGGTGATATTCAAGGATGGAGATGGCTTCAGCATTTCCAAATTGGAGGTGAAGGATCACATCAAATAATTTCTAATTGAACCGATCCCACTCTAATGGAGTGATATGGCTATGACTTAATTGATGTAAAGCGGTGAAGGGAAATTCAATAATATCTTTTTGTATGAGGAATTTTCAACTATTTCTTTCTTGAATTTATTGAGTGGGCCTAATGGTTAAGAGAATGTGTTTCCTTCTTAGAGGTCATAGATTCAAAAAAATAGGGGGTAGAGTATGTATGTCTTTGTAGAATTAATAGTCAAATAATTGCTTGGAAGTGGGTTTCTTGGGTATCTTGTCCCACAAACAAAGATGTCTAATAAGTGTCTACCTTGGCTTTGACTTTAAAATTTGATAATAATAATTAGATAATTTCTAGAGTTTCATATATATCTTTATTGCACTGAGAGGTGGATTCCACAGCCTAGTATGACCCTGATGTGTAAGTATGTCGGAACCCTAAAAAAAAACTAAAGAAAATTAAAAAAATAAAATCTAAATAGCATCGGATTAAACAATAACTTACATAACCATATAAATGAACAATTAAAAATTCATTAAACATAAATTTAAACAATATAAATTTAAAATATGAAGAGGTTTACGGACAAGTTATTATTAATACCATGGGCGAAATACCATATTTATAAAAAAGGTGTGGTAAATAAACAAATATAAAAGAAGAATAAAAATGTAAGGTAAATAAAAATATATCAAATAGGATTAGAAATCAACATCTAATTATATATGAATTCTATGGGCCAAATACCATGGACCAAATTATTATTAATACCATGCAAAAAAACATTATTAACCCTAACATTAATATTAAAATATTATTATTATTATTATTATTATTAAATATAATATTCATATTAATATAGTATAATATTAATATTATTAAATTTAATAACTTTATATTAATAATATATTAAATTTGTTATATTATAATATATATTAATATATCATGACATATGATAGAGGTGGAGAAATAGGGGGAGTGAAAGGAAGAGATGGAGATAAATTGAAGGAGAGGGGAGAGGAGGAATGAAGAGTGAGAGAGTTAGAGAAGGGTAAGAGAGGGATAGGGATACATAAATATGGAGGTGGGAGAGAAAGAAGGAGAGAGGATTGGAGGGTATAGAGAGAGAGAGAAAGAGAGAGAGAGAGAGAGAGAGAGAAGGGGGGAGGAGGTAGGAGAGAAAGGGAGAGAGAGGAAGGATGAGAGGAGAAGGATAGAGGGAGGGATAGAGAGATGGAGTTGGATGTGAAGAGAGGGAAGGAAGAAGAAATAATTATAGAGTGAGAAGTGGAGAGAGAGGGAGTGACAAGAGAGAGATCAAGAGAGAGTGTATATGTTCATGGGTGTGATAAGGAGACATAGACGGAGTGATGGAGACAAGGGGGGAGATAAGGAGAGAGAAGGAGAAAGGGAGGGATATAGTAGCAGAGTTGAGAGCAAGATAGAGTGATGGGTGAAGATAGAGGATTGGAGGGAAGAGATAGAGAGAGAGAGAGAGAGAGAGAGAGAGAGGATTTAATGGAAGAGAGAAAGAGAGAGATTCGGGCGAGGAAAATAGAAGGAGGTGGGAGAGAAAGTGAGAGAGAGGAAGGACGAGAGAGATGAAGAGAGTGATGGGGAAAGAGAGAGGATTGTAGGGGAGAGAGAGAGAGAGGGAGAGAGGGGAAGAGAAATGGAGGTAGGAGAGAAATGGAGAGAGAGGAAGGAAAAGAGAGGGGGCTTGAAAGAGAGGAGCAGAGAGGGAGGGATAGAGTGATGGAGTTGGAGGGGGAGAGAGCGCTGGATAGAGAGATGGAGTTGGATGGGGAGAGAGGGAGGGAAGAAGAAATAAATAGAGAGTGAGTAGTGGAGAGAGAGGGGTAGTGACAAGGGAGAGATGGAGAGAAAGTGTGTATGATTGGGGGTGAGATAAAGAGACAAACAAGGAGATATGGAGAGAAGGGGGGAGAGAAGGACAGATAGAGGCATATAGTAACAAAGTTGGTAGGTGAAGATAGATAGATAGAGAGAGAGAGAGAGAGATGGGAGAGAAAGGAAGAGAGAGATTTAAGAGAGGTATGGAAAGAGAGATGGAGATCAAGGGGGATAGAGAGGGAGGTAATAATAATGACATAGAGAGTGAAAGGTGGAGAGAGAGAGCGAGTGATATGGAGGATGGAGAGAGAGGGAGACAAGATAGCAGGGGGGAAGAGAGATAGAAGCGGGGGAGAGAGAGAGAGAGAGAGAGGACAGAGTGATAGATAAATAGATTGGAGAAAGAGAGTGTATGTTTTGGGGTTTATATAGAGAGACAAAGAGAGATATAGATATAGATGGAAGGTGAAGAGAAAGAAGAGACAGATGGAGACAAGGAGGGAGGGACAAAGAAATTGATAGATATGAAGTGAGAGAGCGTGTGTGTTTGGTGGGGAGATATAAAGGGACAATGAAGGAGATATGGAGGGAGATATAGATATAAATGGAGAGGGGAGAGAGGGAAGAAGAGTTCTTACAGTAGATGCATTGATTTTAGTGTAGATGGTGATTTCTAATCCTATTTGATTTCTTTCACTAGATGCATTGATTTTAGTGTAGATGTTGATTTCTAATGATATTTGATTACTTGCACTAGATGCATTGATTTCAATGTAGATTATTTCTAATCCTATTTGATTGTTTGTGCTAAATGCATTGATTCAATGTAGATGGTGATTTCTAATCCTATTTTATTACTTGCACTAGATGCATTAATTTCAATGTAGATGTTGATTTCTGACTATATTTGGTTGCTTCCACTAGATGAATTGATTTCAATGTAGATGATTTCTAATCCTATTTTATTCCTTGCACTAAATGCATTGATTTCAGTGTAGATGGTGATTTCTAATCCTATTTGATTGCTTGCACTAAATGCATTGATTTCAATGTAGATGGTGATTTCTAATCTTAGTTGATTGCTTCCACTACATGTATTAATTTCAATGTAGATATTGATTTCTAATTATATTTGATTGCTTGCACTAGATGCATTGATTTAAATGCAGATGATTTATAATCCTATTTTATTTTTTTCACTAAATGCATTTATTTCAGTGTAGATGGTGATTACTAATCCTATTTGATTGCTAGCACTAGATGCATTGATTTCAGTGTAGATGTTGGTTTTTAATCCTATTTTCCTACTTGCACTAGATGCATTTTATTTGAGTGTAGATGTTGATTTCTAATCCTATTTGATTACTTGCATTAGATGCATTGATTTGATTGTAGATGCTTTTTTCTAATATTATTTTATTTCTTGCATTAAATGCATTGATTTCAGTATATATGTTGATTTCTGATTTGTGTAATTTGATGTATGATGGTACATTAGTTTTAAAGTCATTGGATTAATAGTGTGCAACGATTTCAGTATAAGCACAACAAATTATTGGCAATGTACATTGATTTTTGTGTTATATTAATTAAACCTATTAATATTAGAGAGAAAGAGAGACAATATATGATGTTTACTACAACAACTCGAGCTAAATATTTAAATGGTTTACGATCCAACTGTACTTTTCATATAATTAATATGAAAATACGACAAAACTAACAAGGGTGAAAATAAGAATAGTAGGAGAAAATATTTTGAGATTGATCACAATGAATATTATTTGTAATTAACTACATTCTTATTATTCACAGTTTATATCATTCAATATTAGTACATTTTCAATTTGCATTCAATTTTTTTATTTCATTGTTTTTCATCATTAAAGTTATTTTACAATATTAATCATAACAAACTGAGGTAACTAAGAAAATTTAAAATTAAAATGACTCAATAAATCTTAGACATATTTAGCATATTTAAAATGGTTATATTAATATTAAATGTATTTACATATTATTGATAAAATTAATCATATGTTCCTCATATTATCGATGGATATTATCGATAGATTTTCCTTGATCACACATGACTGAAACCAACCTAGATCCATCTTAACTCTGGATCTATCAAGCACTAAGAGGGATCAAATCTCTCGAGGTGCAAACATTTCCTCAAGTTTTGCACTAAAAAAAAAGTTTGCACCTCGAGAGATTTGATCCCTCTCGGTGCTTGATAGATCCAGAATTAAGATGGATCTAGGCTGGTATATGAAACAACAATGCAGTAATTCAATGCAATGATTTTAGTTTGTTTGGATAATTATATTTATATTTAGGTTGTTGGATAAGAATAAAATGATATTTTTATAAATAAATAAAAAAAAAAACATTAAATTAATAATTTAAAATAAAACATAGTAAATTTTTTTCATGAAAATAAGAGATTAATTTTAAATGTTATAAATATATTATATAATAAAAACTAAAGTTAAATTTTTAAATGTTATAAATATATTTTTATGTAGGGAAAAAGTTTAGTATAAAAAGATATTGACGATGATGATGGTTAATGTCCATTGAGACCAATCTTTGTTCTATCAGACCTAAATAAAAGAGTTATTTAGTTTGATTTAAGATTTTATTCCTATGCTCGAAAATCTTGGAGAGAAGCCTCCTGAGCTCACTATAATTTTGACATCTTAAAAGGCTAGGAAGGTCAATATTGCAACAAAGATTATGAAATTGAGCTCTAATGTGGTTGTACGCGGGGCGCTAATAGGAAGTGATTTTCATCCTCGATGTTCATATTCTCACAAAGATGGCATATCCTTTCCATCCATGGTATTTTAGGAACTGTCCAATGACCTGTTTCACTATGGAGTTCATGAGAGTTCATTCTAATCTTGGCTATATTAATTTTCTTCTTTGAGCAAGTTAAAACAGAGAGATACAAGAGTAGAAGCAGAAGTCTATTTCAAATTGGATAATGAATGCACCCCAATGGAATTACTACACTCATGAACTTGGGAAAAGAGGAATTGAGAAGTGTTGATACAAAGTATTTTTGTACATCAATGTAATAATTACCTGAACAAGTCAAAGGAAAAATTTAGAAAAGCAACCAGAAGTACAAAAAAAGAGCAAACCTCAAGAAAAGTGAATATTCAAACTTGGTGATATAGTGCTATCTCATTTGAGAAAGGAAACGTTTCTTAGAAACGAGTATAATAAATTGAAGCTGAAGAATAGAGGACCTTGAAGCAGACATTTAATGTTGCATACTTGCATCCCTATAGAGAACTTGAAGCAGAGGATGGAGAAAATCAATAAAATATTTGGTGGAGGGACCAAATGCTTACAACCCATAAGTTACAGTTGGAAAAAATCTTTGATTAAAAAGTTTATGAGAGAACTAGGAAGGAATATTATTATGAGTACTTGGTCAAATGGAAGGGTCTTCCAGCCAAAGAGGTAGTTTGGATGAATGCCATAAATATCTAAAAAAATGGAAACAATAGTTGCACACCTCATGGATAGGAGTGCATGAAAATATTTTTTCTAAGGGAGGTAGATGCATGAGGATCATAACATTTTTCCATTTTCCCCATGAGAGGAAAAAAATCTTTGTAAATATCCTCTACAAATATCAGGGTAGTTTAGCTTATGTGTCCCTTATGGGAAAACTGCACTTAGTGAGTTAGTAGAGGGATTGTAGAGAAAACTAGATGTAATTTCGAGAGAGGCACTACTAGCAAGCGACCTCCCACTTTTATTATCATATATTTCCTTTTGTTTGTAAATGAAATCAAGTACCCTACAGACCTCAAAAACACATGAAAGAGAGCCAAAAATAGATCGTTCTGAGAATTCCAATCGAACTCTGTAAATATCCTCATGCATAGAGTTGAATTTTATATTTCTCATTATGGTTGTTTGGTGGGTATGGTGTGTAATGAGTTGAGCCATTCCTAAATAATGGTCCATTATTACTTTTAATATATTGATAATTATGAAAATTTCAAATTTCTTCTTAGTTGTTTGTATTTAAAATATCTCCTTAGTTGTTTGTATCAATCAACCTTATAAATAAATGCTATTAATTCTTTTTAAGAACCAAAATGTTGTTTAAATCCCGCTGACGAAGGATGTGATTTCCTGCTTAAAACCAAAAGTTTGTAGTTGTTAAATTTTATCAAGTTATAAGCCCAATTTGAGGCTTAGATAAATTAGGTAAATCGATTTGAAACAAACCCTCTTTTCTGTGCCAACAATATCTAAGTTTAACAAAATGATTTTGTTAAAATTTTTGGTGTGGGACCTAATTCGAATAGATTAGGGACTAGAACCATCCAAATTCACGAGAAAGTGCACATTTATAAAACTACCAGACTGTCGGACGAAGCTAGATATTTAGTGTTGAGGAGATATGGATTGAGGTGGAAGCTCCATAAAAAAAAATAGCACTAGATACTGGATACACCGGATACATTCAAATCCCATTGTTACTATGGGCCCAATGTGACTTAGGTGAGGCTTATATTTTTTATTCAATTTATTTGGTTTCTCTTCAAGAAATACATAGTCATGACAGGGTTGTGTTCCTTGACCGCGATTCACAAGAGGGAGGAAATTTTTTTCATAGCGAGAGGCATTACAAAAAAATAAAGATTGTAGGTTATGCGTTTTTGAGGGAGCAGGTGGACATTGGGTCTAAGAAAATGGGAGTCTCGAGTTTAGTCAAAAATAAAAATAAAAATAAAAATAAAAGAAAAGAAAATAATAAAGGGGTCATTAGCAAATAAACTTTGCTAATAATGCACAGTGGAATAATGGGTTAAGGATAACAATTAGGAACCAAAATAATATAATATCCTTTGAAATTTTTCCAAATAGAGTTTACCTTGATGATAGAGCTTACTCTCACAATGTTTTTCAACAATTATTTCCCTAGCTCATACAATAATACTCATTGGAATAAGAATGTTTGTGCGGCTATGTGCATATAGGATCCACTGGAGATGTGCAATAATACTCATTAAATAGATCAATCTTGACCATTTCAAGTACACTTCAACATATTTTAAGGCTAAGAGTTTTTTTTTACGAAATTTTCATTCATAACATGAAAATTCAACCCACCA
This sequence comes from Pinus albicaulis, assembly GCA_034641835.2. Classification (NCBI taxonomy): domain Eukaryota; kingdom Viridiplantae; phylum Streptophyta; class Pinopsida; order Pinales; family Pinaceae; genus Pinus; species Pinus albicaulis. Next base: position 890,587,884 of record CM076582.1, on the reverse strand, counting down.
AGATTAAAATTTGTCGACTAATTTATTACTCTTTTACAAAGGAAAAACTTGTAACTTTATAGTATAAATCTGAAAAATAAAATTACATTTAACATGCATAAGGCAATAAAAATAAAAAAATTTCCACTAAATTTTCTATATGGTTTACCTATCACATTTTATTATCTCTAAAAAAAAATCAATTTAAATATTAGTTTAATCCTACACCATTTGAAAAAATAAAAAGAGCAGTTTCATCCTCAGATATTTCAATATTTCCATGAAAAAGTTCCACTTGCTTTAAAGATAAACATAAGACATAAATATAAGAAGAAATAAACAACATATACACTTGTAGGTTATCATTAGTTAGGGATTTTGAGGGGGTTGAACTGACGTTTCAATATATTCCCTTTTAGAAGCCCTATTTGTTTTGATATTAGTGCCACTTTTGATAAACCATTGGTTTTAAAATTGTATTTTCAATTGGCACTATCGAATCTTATTATCTTAAAGAAATCAATAGATTTGATTATTTGATTCAAAAATGGCTTAAGAGGAAGGTTTTAAGTGTAACAATCCATTTAATAACCAACATGGAGTGACTGGTGATGCGTATTCTTCAAATTTGTTTTGAGGACCAATTTCACATGCCTTAAAACTACATGTATTTTAATCCAACTATTAGATCTAGAATCTAGGAATATACCAAATGAAATTTTAATAAATTAGGCATAAACAAGACACCTCCAACACCTCATGGACCTATATTTCCTTAGTTAGCACTATCAAAATAACCCCATGCATATGAATTGTGCACCATTTAAGGACTAGATGTTCCAAGGCTCTTCTAAACAATTGTGTGTGTGGGTGGAAGAATTCTACTTCTACTAAAAAAAAATATTTCATTTCATGTGATCCATATTCCCAAGAAACAATACATGGGAGGGCTTTATGACAAGCTTAATTATTCAACCAAAATATTTTTTTCTGAATATCCCATTCCACAGTAATAAGTAATATACCTCCTAATATAAAATTATATATATATATATATATATATATATATATATATATATATAAGAAAACTACATAAAATTACAATAATTTTCGTAAAACATCAAAACTTGCTATCATAAATTAATTTTACACATAATTTCTTAAAGTGCCAGGTTTATTACATAATTATATATTTTAGTGAGTATATTTGGGTTCTTGGTTGTGATCCAGGTGGATATCTATGGCCACCTTCTTATGCCACCTAGACGTCCATTCGGTTTCATCAGTTTCCTTGTTTGTAGCACAATCTACTAATTTTAACAATTTTTCGAGTCCTAAAATTTTAGAATTGTTTTTACCCCCTAGATGAAGGTTTTTTGAGGTCTACAGCAAGCCCATGGCCATATAAAAGCGCATACTGCAAATATTGTAGTTGTAGAATGAGTTATCATACGCACCAAACAAAGATCATATGACCAAGTTACAACCTCGAGAAGTTGGTAGCCCAGCTAACCCTCACTGCACAAACGATCTCAAGGTATCGGTGTGATGGGTGATGCCAAATGAATTCATCAGATGAAAATAATTGTCAATAGTTCCAACGCGATATCAGGGGATTTATTCCACGCTTATGGGTCGTGCTGATCAGAATAGGTGAGGGTATTTGGGCATAAGCACAATAATTAACTCTATATTTAGCACTGCCCCCTTTTTTTACCAATGCGTAAATGAGGGAAACAAACTGCGCTACTCCAGCTCTGCACGAAAGGAAAAAACTCTAGCCACTAAGTCTCCAAGCTTCAACCATTAAGGCTCTCAAATTTTCCAGCCACCAATGCTTCACTGTAGCCACTAAGGCTCTCTAGCCACCGAGGCTTTTCACTTCCACTAAGGCTCACAATTCAGCCACTAAGGCTTTCGAATCAGCCATAAAGGCTTTACAATGCCACTAGGGATCTCCAACCACTAGGGCCCAATTCTGCCACTAGGCGCTCACTTTAGCCACCAAGGCTCACCATCTCTGATATTGTGTTAAAAATGGAAGATGAAACTTATATATTGAGACTAGCAGCTCACAGGTGAGAATTTTGTGCTTGGATACTGATCAAGGAGAATGTTATATTCAATTAATCATCATCTCACAAATATATAATTTTCATCATTTTAGGGAGATTAGAAATGACTCCTAGAAAATAGGGACTAACCATAATCTAGGACACACACAGAACTGAGAAACAAACTCTCTCCAATAATACATATTCTCCATTATTTTCAACTTGGAAATATCCTAAAAGGAAGCGGATGAAAAAAATTATTACAAGTTATGTAATAATACTTGTTGGACATCAGTGGCAACATGTATTAAAATTATTCAAGGTGTGAAGAAAATTTTAAGTGAAAAAATCAATTCTCATAAGCAAGGAAAGGTAGTCCAAGAAGTAAGTGGAAAAAAAACACAAGATACACTCATGGGAAGAGAAAATGTTATTAATTCAACACCAAGTTAATTTCCATCATTTATGGCATCTGCAATGTTAGGTCCCTATAATACTAGTGTATCCCCCTAATTTTATTGTTAGTATAACCCCCTTATTTTTATTGTTTTTCCCATGTAGTCCCCATATTGTTATAATTGTGCCCGATATAAGCCCACTATTGTTATCATTGTGCCCTTACATTCCTATTGTTATGTCGGCTAGATTATATTGTGACCCATTGGACTCCTATATATAGAAAGAAGGTTTTATTTTTGTATTGTCCAAGAATTTTTCATTTATGTAATGTAAAGGAGGTTCCCCCTCGAAGTCGCTGATTTCCAGGACATTGATCTCTCTTTTATTTTATTTTTGGAGATGGTTTCATAACATACAACATATTATATGTCATATGGATAACAAATAGAACCTATTTTACCAGATGTTAATTGATTACAACAAAAATTGAAGAAATCTTGGAAGCCATTGGAACGAAATGAGGTAGATGATGTAGTTTACGATTTTTTCTTTAGTTGTGATATCTCTTTCAACACTATAAAAAAATAATTATTTCATGATATCTTCAAAATGGTTGGCCATTTTATTGCCTCATTTGTTTAGTAATATCATAAACAGGTAAAATATGAAGAGATATAGAATACTATAATGTTTTGTTTTAAATTATTGTTAAGAAAATATGACAATCTCACCAGATATAGGAATGTGACCAGATATAGGAAACAATACATTCCAATACAAATAATGTTGAAGCCACAAATTACATGTCAACATAACACGTTGATCACGGCACAAAAAAACTTCACGGTCCAATTGATCATCATCAACACCAGGGAAAAATTTAAGGATGGAAATTTATCTTAAAGTTTAAAAACCTTGGAGAATCTTCATAGTCCCCAATATGTAAATTTTAAAAATTTTGATGATATTTTTGTAAAAATATTTAGGTTTCTAATTATTTTATATTATTATATTTAAATTTTGGGCAATTTTTAGGGTAAAATATTTTTATACAATAAAATTTGGGCAAATCAATTTAAAAAAATGGAAATTGGTGAATCTTTTTTTAGGAAAAATCGTTTAAAATTAGCCCACCTGCGAATACTAGCCCCTAAAATTTTCCCTGATCAACACCACTGATTTTTGAATGCCTTGAAGTCTCAACAATACATAATGTAATTGGAGAATTTAATGATTATAAAATATTCCTATTATTGAAGGCCACCAAATTATTTGTATGAAACATGTGAAATGCTGAATTAAATAAATCCATTTCTCTAGGATGCAACCTCATATCGGACTGTGACATAAGAAAATCACAATCTTCAAGAACAAGTTTTGAATTTATTATGTTATTGAGGACTCTGCGAAAACAATATTTTTTATAATTATTCCCTTGTTGGTCAAATATTGTGTCAAGAGTGACAACAATGTTGAATTTTTTCCACAGGACATTCCCTGTTGTATTACCTACATACAAAGGCTTATCTCTCAGAGGAGGTAGTTGAGTAATGTCACCGACGAGAATGACGGATCTACCACCAAAAGGACAATTATTTTTCTCTAAAAATGCTTCTTGTAACCGAGCATCTATTTGCATGAATAAACTTCATCCTAGAAGCTCATTTCATTAATCAATATATATCGAACATGCCTAATTTCTTCTTGGATAACTTCTAGTGATTACCCTTGTAGTGGTTTGATATCTTTAATTGGAATTTTTAGAGCTGAGTGTATTGGTTTTATATGTATATTAAAAGCATCTCTTCCTATTGGCACAAGAATAAGTGAAGGACTTCTTCCATTACGTAAGAAATTAGAAAGAGCTTCAAAAATACAATGGATAAGGAAAGACTTGCTGGTGCATGTAGTGCACTGAAAAATCATAAGAAGAGCTTCACGAATCTCATATTCAGCAAAATGCCTTAAAAAAATTTCAAAAGAAATTCATTGTTTTTACGCCAATGAATTTGGAGATGCAAATCTTCTATTTGAAAGGTCATGAGTATCGCCCCTTGATTGTACATTCCTTATAAAATTAATAGCTTCTTCAGCCACATCATCAAAAGTATTTGTACTTTTCCAGTCAAAGGAGATATCCAAATCCCTTCGAACAAGGGTTTGAAGATCATAAACATTCACATTATTTGATGGAACCATGAGAGAGAAAATATGCCATTCTTTAAAGTCATATTCAAGATTCATTTCCTAGTTATAAAAATCACCATCTTCTCCATCTTCAATATTGTCGACAGTTGATGGATTTTGATCAACCTTCCATGCACGACATCAGAAATTTCTCCAATTCTCAATAATAATTTCAGTTGAAAGCCCAATATCCAAAAAAATGTCACAAAATGGCTTCTACAAGATCAATTTTGTCCATCAAAAGTTTTCAAATTCGTCTGAACCCTCACTAGGAATAGAATAAAACCATGCACAAACTGGAACAATAGCATGCACATCTCTAGCCTTCTAGGGATCTTGTTTACGCTTGCTATTAAATGTCCAAGATCTTTTTGTTTCTATAAAAGATATATCTTTAATGGGAAAAGGTCTCCTCTGATAATGTTGAAAAAATTATTCTCAGATGAAAATTGCATGCCATCCCTTAATATTTTCCTGAAAACCTTTCTTCCATCATTTAAGGAAACAAATTTTCGACTAAAACCAACAAGAGGTAGATTAAGCAACATATGGCATGTTTCTTGTGCTCCAATGTCACGGTTAACAATCGTTTCTCCAAGAAACCTTCTGTAAGAAAATAAATCATGATCCTTAGAGGCAATATAATTTGAAATTCTAGTTAACATATCATGATAACTTTCAAATATTTTTTTTGCTTTTGATGAATACTTAGAAAGATATTTCAGAGCAACATACCAATAAAGCACTAGTTGGCGGTCAACATTTGCACGCCACATTGTTAGAAGGTAAATGTTATGCACATTGAACCTATCATAATTTCTTGTGGGGTCATATTTTTTTTCTTCCTTGATCATGTATGAACAATATTGATTCCTCAGAAATATCCCATGGAGCATTGTACTTACATGTGAGAATATTACCCTTTTTGCGCAAACAAGAGTCTATACTACACTTTGTGTGCCTTTGGACATGATTCAACAATTATTTATAATCATTTTGAGGATTGCAAGACAAAATCTGATCAGTATTCAATAGGAAAGGGTCATCATTGAGGCTTCCTGGAACCATTATGTTGTGACGATGTATGTCATGTGGATTCCATGCAGTTACATAATTATCAAAGAATCTCTTTATAAGTTGTACATGAGAAGCGTTTAACCAATCAAGTATTTCCATGTCAGGAGCCCCTTGCAACCATAGGAAACCATGGATATGTGCTAAACCTCTATGCTACCGCTCATATATGAAGAAAATGAATATACCGTTACTACAAAAAATAAAAATAGAACCATCATAAGAAATTGACAACGAATAGAAAATAAATTCAACAACACAAACCTGTACTAGAAGTCTTTCACTTTAATATATTTTTGGATAAATTCCTCTCGAAACATATTGAATCTATGGCGCATAAATGTAGCAACAATATGGGGGTACTAGATATCATTCTCAATTTTGATACAAGTCTCATTTAAAGAACGAGAATGTGAGTGTACAGGCATGAGGTTATGCAACTCCGAACACTTTGTTTTAGCTACACTCAAAGTAAAAAACAAAGACGGACATCCCAACTGATTAATCATGTAAGTCAATTCAACCTGAAATTTAGTCCAGTATACCATTGTACCTCTCAGAGAAGAACCAAACTGCATAAGATACTCAACCAATTTATTATCTCGTAAATAAGAAAGTTGGTGACGCAAGTCTTCAATTGTTGTTGGTTAGTTATCATGTAAATTTTTATTCACAAATACTACAGCAGTTGCTTGGCTTCGATGACGAATTATCATGTTCAATAGGTAATATCGAAAGTGATGATGGACTCCAAACCTCTGATAATAGTATCTAAGAAGATGGAATGCATACTCATGAAGTTCAATAGTAAAAATACATGTTTGCAACCAATCAACAGAACTAGGGGAGAACAATGTGGGGAATTCCATATCTAATAACCCCTCATTATTATACTCATTCACTTGAGAGGTTCCAATATTGGGCCAATCCATTTCTTGAACACGTGAAGAATAAACATTATCAAGAAATGCTCTAATTTCTTCCACTTCTCGTCGTTCACTAGGTAGGCGAGAAAAAAAAGAAGAAGGGAGAGAGGGTGAATGTTCAACATGAAACTCGTCATTATTAGTTACATTGATCACATATTCTTCAATATCACAACAAAAAAAATTAAGCCTGGATGAGACATATGTTTATCTTTAAGGCATAGCATTCATTGAAGCATAGTCAATTACAACATCTCGATAATATTGATCACATTCAATTTTGAACTGAAATGCAGCCATAACTCGAGATATTTTGATATAACATTCATAATATATAGAATAAGTGGCATGTATCCTCAGAATTATAAATTCAAGGTCTTCAACATATCAGGGAATACTTTGTGAAATTGTAGAAATATCTTGAGGAAACCTAATTGTGTGGCAGCTATACTTATATTTCCCACTTTGAGCATGTGTCACTTGAAAAATAAGATGTACACGTGCTATTAGAATTTCTTAAACTTGAGAAAGAACTCTTAAAATATGAGGTTTCTCACCAGGATCCATGTTATTATATCCACAAAAATGATGCGCACCTCTTTCATTCTTGCATCGTCTGCAAACAGGTCCTTTAGAATCTCTCAAAACCTAGATTCTGGGATATGACTCAATGAATATGTGGCACATTTAGACAACTGACAAGCTATCTATATTTTCTCGAAATATTTTATGCACTGCCATGTTTTCATCAAGATTAATATTATATGTATCAGTTATACCATGTGGAGAATGATGTGGAAGAGTAAAATTTCTTCTAAAATGTACTTGATTTTTAGCACCATGACATTCCCTTCCCAAATTTGAAACATGTGGAATGGATCTATGATAGGGTGTTTCCAAATTTATGGTCAAAATTTTGGGAAGGTGAGAGGATGATAAGGTGTCTTTAGCATAAATTCTCTTAAAATTTAATTTCCAACTAATTATAAATGAAAAAAAAATTAATCAAATTCATTGAATATTTACATTTGTTTAGTGATGTGGATGAAGGCTATGAGATGGTTTCTCTTCACTTCTAACATCACTGGATGGAACATTTGGGGATTTAGCTTCTAAGCCTCTATTCAAATGAGTTGTTTCCTATTTCAACAAAATAAAATACAATACAAAACTAAATGTCCAGCCAATAAAGATTAAAAAATATAAAAGAAATCAAATACATTGAAAATTTCATCAGTTTGAAAATTTTATGTTTTGGATTCCATTTCTCCAACCTCATCATATGAAATCATGTTTTCTCCATAGAAAGTTATAAAATACAATGTAAGAGTAACAATACATGAAAAAATGAAGAAAATATCAAATGGATTCAAAATTTACATTTCTTTGGTGATATGGATGAATGTTATGAGATGGTTCCTCTTCACTTGTAACATTAGTAAATGGAACATCTACGAAGTTAATTTCTTTGCCTATATTGAAATGAGATATGTAATGTTTGAAGGAAATAAAGTATGCAATAAAATTCAATTTCCAACCTACAAAAAATTCAAAAAATGTAACATAAAATCAAATACATTGAACATGTACATTATTTTTCCAATTTGATTTTCGAGGAGAATGTTCTAGAAGGCTATGACATGCTTCATCTTCACTTCTGAGATTAATAGATGGAACACTTGGGGAGTTAATTTCTAGACCACTATTAAAATGAGTTGTATCGTATTCCAAGAGAATAAAATACCTTATAATTATAGTAAAAAAAATTGTAAATAAAGGAATGTAATAAAACAACCACTATTTCAGAAAACCTCAAAATAAGATTGTGCTACCCAAACAAGAAAATGATTCCGTCCAAAAATTTCTAGTAAAAATGGGATATCTGTCACTTACAATAATATTTGGGTTTCCATGTAGCTTTTGAATTATTTCCATAAATGCAGTAGCAACTGTACTTGCTTTAAATGGATGAGATAACGCACAAAAGTGTGCATACTTGGTAAGTCTATCAACTACCACCACGATGACACTCTTTCCTTTGGACTTAGGTAAACCTGTGATAAAATCCATTGAAATATCCTCCCAACACTGACTTGGAATGGATAAAGATAGTAGAAGACCCAGGGTCTTAATTATCTCAACTTTACTTTTTTGGAAAACCAAACATTCCACCACAAACTTTTCAATATCAAATTTAAGGCCATCCCAAAAAAATTCTTTCTTCACCTTGTGGCAAGCTTTTAAAAATATCGAGTGTCCTCCTAAAGGAGAAGTGTGCAATTCCAAAAGAATATTTTTCTTTAGTTGGGTATTCTTACAAATATATAAGCGATATTTGTACCATAATCAATCATTTTTCCAGCTAAATGTATCAGATGTTCTAGGATCTTGCTCCAACTTTTGAATGAGTGTCCACACTTCTTCTTTCTTCTTCCATTCATCCCTTGCTTCGGTTATCCAATATGGTTGGATAATACAAATGGAACAAAGCAATTCTTCCACCTCTTCATCCTTTCTTGAGAGTCCATCTGCGACAACATTTAGCTTCCCTTTTTGTAGATGATTCCAAATTCATAACCCAACATCTTCTCAAGATAGTCTTTGTTCCAAAAACTCTTTAAAACTATCATGATAATTTTTTACCTTGAAGTGTCTTCCCATTAGGTAAGGTCGCCATTTCTTTAGTGCATGTAGTGTTGCCAACATTCCTTCTCATAAATAGCTTTATGTAAATACTTTCCTTTGATTAGATGACTTTTAAAAGCAATGTGTCTTCCTTCTTGCCTTAAAACAACACCAATTCCATTTTCTGAGGCATCACATTCCACAATAAAGGTTTTTGCGAAGTCTCGCATAGCTAAGACTAGTGCTAGGAACATTGCCTCTTTAATATGTTCAAAGGCCTTAGTTTCTTCAGGGGTCCATGAAAATGGATCTTTCTTCAATAATATTGTTAGAGATGCTGCTATTCTCCCATAATTCTTAATAAACCTATGATAATACCCTGTTAACCCAAGAAATCCTCGCAACTTCTTTATGGTTGTGGGGACTTTCCATTCCTTAATGGATTTAATTTTGTTAGGGTTTACCTTAACATACCCATGAGAGACAATATGACCCAGATATTACACCTCTTTTACTCCAAAGAAACATTTGGATGTTTTTTCATATAATTGTTTCTCCTCCAATAGTTTGAGCACCCTATCAACATGTTGAACATGATCCTTCCAAGACATGTTGTAGATTAGTATATCATCAGAAAATACTAGAAAATTTTTTCTAAGGAAGGGTTTGAAAATGGAATTCATCAACCCTTGAAATGTAGAAGGTGCATTTGTAAGGCCAAAAGGCATGATCAAAAATTCATAATGACCCTCATGAGTTTGAAATGTTGTTTTTTGAATATCTTCCATCTTCATTATATTTTGATGATATCCTGAATGAAGATCCAACTTTGTAAAATAAATTGCTCCATGCAATTCATCCAATAATTCATCAATCACGGGAATGGGAAATTTATCTTTAATAGTGATATTATTGAGCTCCTTATAATCCGGACACATGTGCCATGATCCATCCTTCTTGTGCACCAATACTACTGGAGCAGAGAAATAACTTTGACTAGGTTGAATTATACCAGCCTCTAACATTTCTGCAATCGTACGTTCAATTTTCCTTTTTTGGACATAAGGATATTTGTAAGGCCTTATGTTTGGAGGAACAATTCCTGGAATCAAATGAATAGCATGATCATGATCATGAATAGGTGGGAGTCCTTTTCCAGTTTCAAACACCATGGAATGATTGTCCAAGACTTTTTTGAGATATGAATAAACAGATGATTTTGATATTGGAATTTCTAGTGAGCATAATTTTGCAATTACGCCTCATTTTTATTACTTCAGAAGCTTTGTCATGAAATTATAACTTATTATCTTTCTCGTCTTCCCTACGATACCCCGTAATTCTACTTCCTTTCATTCCAAAAAAAAATTCAAGAAACGTTTTTGAAAATTAAAATATACCATCCCCAAAGATTGTAACGATTGTACTCCTAGTACAAAATCATCAGCTCCCATTGGAATGGAAATAATTGGACTATTACATTCATATTCCCCATGGTTAGCTTGATATTATGAAAATTTCCATAGAAATTTATAGTTCCTCCATTCGCAACCATCACTTGACATTCTGGTGTTTGGTATAGGAAACAATTCAATTCCTTGGCTACCTTACAATGAATAAAATTATGGGTACTACCCGAATCAATCAACACTTTTACCTTTTTCTTCTTGATATGTCCTTCTATATCGAGATTTTGAGGAGTGGTAATACCTACTAATGCATTAAACGATATGGTCAGACTCATTTCTTCTTATTCTAGGGTTGGTTCCCCATGTATATCCTCTTCTTTTGAAGTTTCTTGCTCATTTTCTTCTTCCTAGTTACAATCTATGTAAAATAATTTCTTCTCGGCACACTTATGACCTTTAGTGTATTTTATATCACAACTGTAGCAATGCCCTTTTTCTCTTTTTTCTTCCAATTTTTGTGGTATCAACCTTGTAGGTTATGAAAGTCTAGGATTAGAAACACTTCCATCTTTATAGATGTGAGTGGTAGGCTTCCTTGTCACCATAATTTTACATTCAATTTTCTTGCCAATCTGAATGCCTTCTCCAATGAATCAGGTTCCCAAACATGAACTTCATGTTGGATATTATCCCTTAAATTCTTTATGAAGACATTAATCCTGTGTTCCTCTGGAATATCAGTTACCCTTATATTCAATTTTTGGAAGTCCTCAATGTGCTCCACCACTGAACCCTTTTGTTTGAGATTTATCAATTGGCTAAATAAGGTGTTGCTCTTTATATTCTCATAATGTGCTATCATTTACTCCGTAAAAATTGACTAAGTAATATTTTTTTTATGGGAGAAAAGACATCGATACCATGCAAATGTAGTTTGTTCTAAATGTAAATTTTCAATGCATACGTTTTGTGTGTTTTACACATTATTGAGATCAAAATATTGATCCATCTGTCGTATCCATGTTACAGGATCCTTGCCATCAAACTTCCTCATATCCATCTTTCGAATATGGTGGTTCTTCCATCCAACATTAGATTTTATAAAATCATGATTAAAAATTATTTTGTTCTCATCATGAGTTTCCTCTACTATATTTTTGCCATTTGGAAACATTTCTTGTATCAACTTTGTCAAACCTTCCATGTCTTCTTTTAGATCATTCTTCATGTTTTCCATGTTGTCTTTCATTTTTTCTTCCATTACATCCATCTTAGCTTCCATCTTAGCTTCCATGCCATCCATCTTATCTTCCATGCCTTTCTTCAAGCCATCCATATTAACTTCCACGCATTTCTTCAAAACTTCCATTTCATTTTCTGTTTCTCTTTGCGAGAGCGGAATTTGGTGCACTTTCTCTTATAATTTTGACATGTCATGTTGTAGTTCTTCGTCTTCGTGAGTCATAGTAGAGCCTTATAAAGGCTTAATGGGTGTTGAATTCTTTTGAGAGGGTATTTTAGAACCCAATACTGATATCTATTCTACAATATTCCCTTGGAATCAATTCAAACTGATTTTTCACACAAGACTTATGCAATTTGAAAACAAATACACACATTTTTCTCGCTTTTAAGGAGCTCGATAATGAAACTGAATTATATCTGTACTTGAGAATCTTCAATATCTGAAATTCAGCCCTGTAGTAGCCCTATGAAGCTTCTTTCAGATGCGATAGCTCTGACCTGATTTGGATTCCTCAAGGCAATGTTATGCCAAATCTCCCACAATGACCTAATTATGGACTCGTTCAGTAGAACGAACTTGTACGACGTGCCACGTGTCACTTTTTCCTCCTTCAGATATAAAATTGATACAAAGAAATGTACATTTCGTGTACTTATGGCCACTTTTTACAGAATTCCAATCCAATGCTTAGAGAGAGAGAGTTATGATGTTTTTCTCACGGGCATCTCTTTGAGATGAAATTTAGGAGTATGAAAAACCCCTAGCTTCCACAGATCATATCTCTGAAAATATTGCGAACCAAGATCTAAAATTGTTACATGATGTTCCTCCATATTTTAGCTTTCCTCTGTAAAAATTTCAGCTTGTCAAACTTAGTAGAAAAAAATTATAGCGAAACTTCCACGATGACATGTTTTAGGTGAAATTCGGGATCGTGAAAAAACCCTAACTTCCACAGATCATATCTCTGAAAATATTGCGAACCAAGATTTTAAATTTTTACATGACATTCCTCAGGATTTTGGCTTCTATTTGCAAAAATTTCAGCTTTTGAAACTTTGTAGAAAATATCTGATAGTGAAAATGCCACGATGACCTTTTTGGAGCAGTGAAACCCTAGAATCCAAAGCTCTAATACCAAATTTTATGAAATGAGCCCCAAATATAGAAGAAAATTGAGATCAACACCTTATAAATCAGCCACCTTGAGGGGTAAACCTCCAATACATTACATAAATGAAAAATTCTTGGATAATACAAATGAAAAAAACTCCTTCTATATATAAGAGTCCATGGGATCACAATATAATCCTAGCCGACCTAACAATAATAATATAAGGGCACAATAATAACAATATTGGGGTTACAATAACAATAATAAGGGACTATAATAGTAATATAGGGACCTAGCACATTAAAAAAAATAAAGGTTGTAGGTTATGCCCTTTTGAGGGAGGAGTTGGACATTGGGTCCGAGCACATGGGAATCCTGAGTTCAGTCAGAACTAATATATATATATATATATATATATATATATATATATATATCTTTGTGTGTGTGTGTGTGTAATAATAATAATAATAATAATAATAATAATAATAATAATAATAATAAAGGGGTCATTAGCCCATAAAATTTGTTAATAATGCACAATGGAATAATGGGTTAAGGATAAAAATTAGGGACCAAAATAATATAATATCCTTTGAAATTTTATCAATTAGAGTTTACCTTGATGATAGAGCTTAGTCTCAGAATGTTTTTCAACAATAATTTCCGTAGTTCATACAATAGCACACTCAAAAGATTTTATTAATAGGTATTACTGTAAACACCTAAGCAAGAATAAGAATGTTTGCATGGCGATATGAAAATAGGATCCATTGGAGATGTGCAATAATATTCATTCAATAGATCAATATTGACCATTTCAATTACACTTCAACATATTTTAAGGCTAAGAGTTTTTTTTACAAAATTTTCATTCATAGCATTAACATTCAACCCACCGAGATTAAAATTTGTGGACAAATTTATTTATCTTTTCTGAAGGAAAAAAAATGTAACTTTATAGTATAAATGTGAAAATTAAAATTACATTTAACATGCATAAGGCACTAGAAAAAAAAAACTAAATTTTCTATATGGTTTACCTATCACATTTTAATATCTCTAAAAATATTCAATTTAAATATTTGTTTAATCCTACACCATTTGAAAAAATAAAACGAGGAGTTTCATTCTCAAATATTTCAATATTTCTATGAAAAAGTTCTACTTGCCTTAAAAATATACGTAATACATAACAAAAATAACAAATAAACATTATATACACTTGTAGGTTATCATTAGTTAGGGATTTGAAGGGGGTTGAACTAACGTTTCAATATATTCCCTTTTAGAAGCCCTATTTTTTTTTTATATTAGTGCTACTTTTGATAGACCATTGTTTTTAAAATTATATTTTAAATTGGCACTATTGAATCTTTTTATCTTAAATAAATCAATATCTTTGATTATTTGATATAAAATGGCTTAAGAGGAAGGTTTGAAGTGTAACAATCCATTTAATAACCAACATGGAGTCACTAGTGACGTTTATTCTTCAAATTTGTTTTGAGGACCAATTTCACATGGCTTAAAACTACATGTATTTTAATCCAACTATTAGGTCTAGAATATAGGAATATACTAAATGAAAATTTTAATCAATTAGGCATAAACAAGACACGTCCAACACCTCATGGACCTATATTTCCATGGTTAGCACTATACAATAACCCCATACATATAACTTGTGCATCATTTAAGGACTAGATGTTCCAAGGTTCTTCTAAAAAATTGTGTATGTTGGTGAAAAAATTATAGAAGAGATGAATTTATACTAAAAACAATAATATTTCATTTCATGTGATCCATATTCCCAAGAAACAATACATGGGAGGCCTTTATGATCTTCCAAATCATTCAACCAAAAATAATTTGTTCCAATGCCCCCATTTCTCCAAATAAGTAGTATCCCTCCTATAAAATAATAGAACACACACACACATAACAAAATTACATAAAATTACAATTGTTTTCATAAAATATCAAAACTTGCTATATGTAATGTTCCTCAACTTACTACAATAAATTTTTTTTCTCCATATGAATTTTCTTGTCATAAGGGAGTTTCATTCGATTATTCCTACCTTACTCATTTATGCAAAGGATAAATCTCATCATATATAATGTGCACTGAGTTAGTGTTTCCTTTCCAGCAATTTTCATACATGAAATTAGAATTTATTTAACTAACCCAAATTAATTTTCTCTCCCTTAATTCAAGTTTCTTCTATTAAATTGAAATACCATATTTCACCTTATTGCCAAATACAAAATGTTGTATGGTTCATATATATATATATATATATATATATATATATATTTCAACTTTTAATTTCTCCAACCAAACTTTACACATCTCCCGACCCATCTCATTTCTTTTGAATAATATTGGAATTCTCTTTATGAACATATAACATACACCAATACCACTCCACATTAAACATTATTTGTAACGAATACCATCCAAAATTACACGTATTATATCCATTTCAATAATTCCACCCACCTTGAAATTGATTTCGTAGCAACTATCGAGGTTCTGACACGATGTGATAACTTGATCTCGAGAGATTTATGACTTGACCCCTCAGGATTTGGAAGTACGTTATTAAATGGTCACATATATAGACAACTATGTGTTTTAACTAGTTATACATGCCATGTGCATACTTTTGTATTTGGGTTTCGAGTTCATAGCACCGTTGAGGTTTGCAATCATTAATGAGATTAACTCTTGAGTACCTTGTCACCTCGAAATTTGGTTGTCTCGAGCTTTTCATTAAATTGCATTGATATGGATCTACTTTATAAATATGCCTACAATGATAAAATAACACATGCGATGTGGATTTTTCGTAAGTTCCCTTGGAACCATAGTTCTATTGGGAAAATAGTATTACTATTTTAACTATGCCTGAAGTCTGTGATATCAGTCCAAATCGATTTCTTTTGATATAACTCTTTTCCCAATGTATTAATGAAACGATGTACTATGACAACACAGTTGTATATATATACTTCTCGGTTACCTTCTCGCTCTGTTTACGACAAGATTTATCGAGATTTTGATAGTACTATTTAGAGTTTTCATTAATGTATAGTACACGATCTTTTAATTTCATCATAGATGAACTTGAGCCATCGGCAAACTCCATTTTTTTATTGTAATTGCGATATGATTGCTGCAGATCTCGCCAACTGTGGGGCGAGGATTCTTTAGGGTTTAGCACATACATTCGGTATTATATGAAATTTTATACAGTTTCACTTTCATTTGCTATTCTAGTTTTTCATGATACTGCTTTTCTCCCTCTAGAAGACTTCTCACCTTATACACCACGCATTCATCGCTTACATCGATGGTTATGGTTTTTCACCAGGTAGTAAATATTTGTTTTATCAGTTATGAGCCTCATTTGTTTTTCTTGTATTCGATTCTGGTTAACTTAGTTTATAGATTTCATTGGAATACATTTCAAATCGATTTCATGAGCCTTTTTGTGGTGATTATGATTCATTTTATAGCACCCTCTCTGTATCCCCGCACTCACTTATCAGAGCTTCTGTTCATAGGCATCTTTGGCTCAAGTCTCTCATCTAATTAATGTTCATTCGGTTTGGCGCACTCTGCATTTTTATAGTAGACAGGCTCTTCATACATTCGTATACGAATGTTGTGACTTACCCATCGTTCTTTTCATTGTATCAGATAGAAGAATGGAGTTATAATTCCCATTCTTGCATTTCATAGGTAATTTAAATTTTGTCGAAATTGGGTTTAATATATATATATATATATAATTTTGGTTTGATTTTAATGATTATCGTTTACCCATTTAAAATAGGGTTCTTACTGACTTCCTTTGGGGTTTATTTCAGGTATGCATAAATCTGTCCATCATTATGGCAATATATTCATTCTATAGTTTTCACTTTCTCCTTCTAACTGTAACGAATTTCATTCTTCAGGTTTGGGATTCGCCCTCTTTGAGGAATATATGAAAATTTCAGCTTCTTTTATGTTTTGGCAGAAGTCGAATTTCATATTCGAGAATTTTTAAGTCTTTTTATACTATGATACTGAGACAATTTTCCTAACAGAAGCTTTGTAATCATACGCCTATATGGACGGTGTTGTCCATAGTTAACTTGTCGTTTTATACCCAAACGTTGCGGTTAACCTTTGATTTTAGTTGAGTTGTAACTTATTAACATATTCCGTATCTGCATATTCTCTACTATATTCTAATGCTATAAAATCATAGTTGTGCTATATTAATAATTATACATATAATAACAGTATTATTTTACGCAACCTACTCTTGTATAAAAATGAGGATAATCATTCCTCTAGTTAATAATCATCTTTGTAAAATGTTTAATATGTTTTTTTTTTTAATTTTTAGATTCATTTAGACTCATTTTCTAACGAGTCGTTCTAGGTTTGCTTCTCGAAGTGAGCATCTATAATAATACCAATTATTACATCTCTGCTAAATAGATTTTTTTAACTTATCAATTTGGGATTTAGTTTACCTTTCTTAACTTTTCAAAAAATGCATTTAATCCCTCTTCTTCCTTTGATATAATAGTTTCTTTAACTCATTCGTATGTAGAATAGATCTCAAATTTAGAAACATACATATATGTATTGTTTAGTTGTAAATCATAACTAATCGGTATTCAAAAGGGATGCATATACTCTGATCTTACTGCAGAGTAAAGTTATTTTTACACATTTCATTTGTTTGTTGGAATTTGAATAGTTACCTTTTTCAGATACTTTGCTAATTATACAGTTGTCTTTAACTACAATATTCTTAAAAATTTCATTAGTAATTAAGATAATTCTCTATTCAGAATTTCGAACCAAAATTTGGTTGATTTTTCTTTTAAAGATCTATGTACAGATAAATAATTTTATTTTAATGAAATTCTGCAGTACTGCTCAAAATACAAATTTATTGAAATTATTTTATTTCCCAGCTTGAAATAATATTACTTTCCCACAAAGTAGCAATTTAAGAAGTATTTTTCCAAAAGTTCATTATCATAAATTTGTCTAATAATTTTTTAATGTTAGAACAGTTCAATATATCAGCTTTGTTAATTTCCTCATTTCACCTTTATCCTTCTAGAAATTAAGAAATTTGATGTATATTTCTGATGAAATCTAACTTCCTACATTTTGTATTACTTGTTACACTAGAAATTTATAACACAGTTTTAATTCTATAACTTCATCTACTAGATATGGTTTTTCAAATTTTGCATAAGTATACACAATAAATTTTATTCGAAAATAAACTAATCTCCAGATCTAAGCGTATATCTTAAACATTCTGGCATATGGTTATTTTTTATTAAGAACCATGCAACCATATAGATTTGGAATAATCTATATGCGAATCTGTTAAATGCATGGAAATGAAATATGTGCCCAGAATAACTATATCAAGCTATCTGTTTGAGTATTTAGTTTATTATTTCCCATTTATTGATATATAGACATTCAGCCTAAGTTCCACAATAATTTGTCACAGCACAGTTAGAGTTAAATCTTTTAGAGTGCGTACCAATTTTTTTTCTATGACCAATCCTCCCAACCATAGAATTCTTCTATCTCCAGAATTCACCCCCGCGCTGAGATCTTCTCCCAGAACAGACCAACCCCAATCTGTTTTGGAGTAGCTTACTTAAGCTATGCTTTCCCCAAATTCTGTTTCTAATTTTGCGTCCAGAATTTCAGGATGCTTTTATTCCTGTTTGCCTAGGCTTCCCTTAATGAGGGACTTTAAAGTTGCTTTCTGCTTTTCCATATTTTTACCTCTTCCCAACTATTTTCCTCATCATTGAGGAATTTAGATTTTTCCTCTTAAATATAAATTAGAAATAATTCCTTTCAAGGCTTTCTGAAAGGTTTTGGGAAAGTCTTAGCCTTATCCATATCCTCATGGATCAGGCTTATGATATCCAATCTCATCTGGTCATAGTGCACACATAAATATTCCATTTATTTTCATTAATAAATATTTAAATAAAATCCACACAATAATTATCCATTGGGGTCCACTCCCCTTTCGATTTTTGTTCAAATGTCTAACTTAAAAAGCATAGAAACTAGGGGTGTTACACTATAATCAATTGATTTTACACATAATTTATTGAAGGACCAGGCTTATTACATAAGTATATATTTTAGTGATTATATTTGGGTTCTTCGTTGTGATCTAGGTGGATATCGATGGCCACCTTCCTATGCCACCTGGACCTCCATTTGGTTTCATGAGTTTCCTTGTTTATAACATAATTTACTATTTTTAACAGTTCTTCGGGTCCTAAACTTTCAGAGTTGTTTTGACCCCCCAGGCAAAGGTTTTTTGAGGTCTACAACAAGCCCATAGCCATATGAAAGCACATACTGAAAATCCAGTAGTATTCAGAGAGATGTTTCCAATGAGTTATTTTACGCACCAAACAAAGACCATATGACCAAGTTACAACCTTGAGAAGTTGGTAGCCCAAATAAACCCCACTGCACCAACAATCTCATGGTCTCACCGTAATGCATGATGCCAAACGAATTCACTGGAATAAAATCATTGTCAACAACACCAATGTGAGATCATGGGATTTATTCTGTGATTATGTGTAGTGTTGATTAGAATAGGTCAGGGTATTTGTGCATAAGCACAAGGATCAAATCCAAATGTCACATTGCCCCCTTTGTTGACCAACACGTAAATGAGGGCAGAAAATCGTGCTACTCCAGCTCTGGAGGAGAGAAAAAAATGCCTGTCTCCAGCCACTAAGTCTCCATGCTTCAACCACCAAGGCTCTTCAATTTTCCAACCATTAATGCTTCACTATAGCAACTAAGGCTCTCTAGCCACCAATGCTCCGTACTTCCACTAAGGCTCACAATTCAACCACTAAGGCTTTCGAATCAACCACAACGGATTTGCACTGCCACTAGGGCTCTCCAACCACCAGGGCTCAATTCTACCACTAAGGAACTCACTTCAGCCATGAAGGCTCATGAGCTCTGATACTATGTTAAAAATGGAAGATGAAACTTATATACTGAAACTAGTAGCTCATAGGTGAGAAAGCTGCACCTGGATACTGCTCAAGAATAATGCTCTATTCAATTAATCATCATATCAAAAATATATAATTTTCGTCATTTTAGGGAGATTAGGAATTACTCCTAGAAAATAGGGACTAATCTTAATCTAGGACACATGCAAAACTGAGAAAACAACTCTCTCAAATAATACATATCCTCCATTATTTTCAACTTGTAAATATCCTGACTAGTGGCTCTTGGATTTTGTTGAGGAGCAGTGATTGGGCTGAAGCTCTGCAGAACCCTGATCTCTGCTCGTCTGCCCTACCGGCCAATCCGTTCAGAGCATTCCCGATCTCTTAGCGGCACTCCACCTAAATCGCCCCATGAGGGGGGGGGGGGGGGGGTTTGACCCCCCCAACCTTCAACCCTTTTGTTTTCAGCAGCATTCCCTCTGATACCTCCAAAATCCCATCCAGCTCCAGATCCAGGGGAAACAACAATGATTTGACTGCAAATGGATCTGCGTCCATGGGGCACATTCTGAGTCAACACATTGTGAAATATACATCCCCTTGCAAGCCCATATCACAGAAAATACCCATATTAAACATCGATGATCCATGGATCGACGAATACAGAGACCACATGAGTAAGCATGCCCTAATATGCCGATTCATGGGGGTTCAACTCAATGAAAAGGCTCTCTGATGGTGGATAAACTAGAAATGGAAACCAAAAGGGGACTACGAACTTCAGCTGGGATCGAGAAGCTTTTTCACTGTCATTTTCACTCATAGGGACGACAGAGATCGCATCTTCGAAGGAGGCCCGTACTTCTACAACTCTGCAGGACTTTACATAATGTATTGGAGACCCAACTTCGCTCTAGAACAGGAAGATTTCAAAAAAAATCTTGTATGGATTCACCTTTACTCTTTGCCTGTTGACTACTGGAACAAGCGCATCTTGGAAGCCATAGGAAATCAGCTGGGAGTCTTTTTCAAAACCTCAGATCTCACATCACAAGGTAAGTACACAACCTACGCTAGAATATGTGTTTACCTAGATATTTTAGGACCCCTCCCAGGCCATATTGAGCTGATCCATAAAGGAGTGCAATGGAAACAAAACATGGATTACGAAAATATCCCATTCAGATGTCGAACATGCCGACAACATGGACATCTTAGTCATGGCTGCCCCGCTAATCAACCCCCACCTCAGCCCCAATAGGAAAAAGTGGCTACTCCACCCCGTGGTTTCACCTCCGTTTCAAGAAAGAACAAAGGGAAGAAAGGAAAAAATCCTCTGAAACCATCCACCAATACTACCCCCACTAATACCACTCCCACCCAGCAAAACAACTTTGAAGCTCTCAGAAATCTTGATTGAACTGAGCACCCTATAGTCTCTCACGCCCCCACTGTTCAAGATCCATCAATGATAAGTCAATCATCTAATCCAACCAACACTCCCAGCCCAAACTCTGATTCAATCCACACCCAGGCACAACAAGACAACCAGGAATCCTCTCCCATCCAGATCAATACCAGCCACACCTCATTGCAAACCCCTCCATGCACAGAACTTCAAATAGACCAGCCATCCTCAACCACTTCAACCAATCCTCTGGAGGAGATCCTAGGTGATCTAGATCTCCAAAAGGTCAATGAGAAATGGTCCAAACTGGGAGTGGATGCCATTCCCCAGGAACACTTGGAGAAAATAGAAATGACATACTTACAGCTAGAATATATCAAGCAGAATGCAGCCAAAAGGCAATAGGGAAACAACAGCCAAACAAGCATTCAAGCCAACCTGGATCTGGACCAATACAGGCCGGAAGGACTAGGAAGAAAGAGAGGGAGAAAATCCACAAGGCAGCAAATACAAGAACTAGGCAGGTGCCTAATCAATTAAGGAAAAATCAGGGCCTTGGTCCTATCTGCTCCAAAGGTAACTCAATGAAAATCACAACCTGGAACATCAGGGGGCTAAACGGCACCTCCAAAAGAAGGATCCTGAAAAATCGTTTATTCTCGCAACACCCAGACCTCATACTTCTTCAAGAATCCAAATGCTCTCCCAAAGGCACTGAAACACTTAAAAAACTCTTTTCCAAAAGTCACCATTGCATAATCATAGAATCCATCGGGCAAGCAGGAGGGTTACTCATGTTTTGGAACAAAAGAAAATTCTTCATGCAGAATGCTCTGTCCACAAATCACTCGTTATTAGTCATATTTAACATGCCAGAATCATGGAAAACGATATGCATCACTAAGGTGTATGGACCCCAAATAATCCAGGAAAAGTTGAAGATGTTGCAAGACCTGGACGGAGTTCGACAACACCATGGGGCAAACCACTAGATTTTAGGTGGTGACTTCAACATGATCACCAATCTAGCGGAAAAAAAGGGAGGCTTACGAAGATTGGATAAAGACTCGGAAGCATTCAACACCTTTATTGCTGAATCCAAACTCATTGACATCCCCACAGTCAATGGTCTGCATACTTGGAACAATAAGCAAGGAGGAAACAAGCAAATAGCATCAAGGCTCGATAGGAAAATATAGACATGGAGGAAAACATTCTGCCTATTGGGGGATCTGATCACTGGCCAGTGCAAATTCACTTCACCAATTTGGACAGGCCCCACAAAAAACCATTCAGATTAGAGGCCTTCTGGACAGATCACCCATCATTCATGAAAAACATACAACGCTAGTGGACTCAAGCCACCATAAGGAGCCACAATATCATGTACATATTCCAGCAGAAGCTCAAAATAATAAAAGCCAACCTCAAACAATGGAACAAGAACACCTTTGGCGACATATTTAAATCCAAAAAAGAACTCGAGGAAAAAATGGCGAACCTCCAACAAACATTTATCAAACAAGGGCCCAATGATGAAAGGATAGCTCAAGAATCAAACCTTCAAAGGCAATGGGAAGAAAGGCTAAAACAAGAAGAGCTGCTGTGGAGGAAGAAATCGAGGGTGCAATGGTTAAAACAGGGAGAACACAACACAAGCTTCTTTCACAAGTCAACTATCCAGCATAGAGCAAATAATCGCATTCTCTCCCTCAAAAAAGCTGATGGTGATAAAGTTTATACGAGGGAGAAAATAGGATCTAAACTTAACTTATACTTCAATTCTCTTCTTAGCGATCCCATTCAAGACAGAACCAAAGCCATCAATGAAGTTATCGATGCTATCCCCACCTTAGTCACAGGGGAGAAAAGCTCCCTTCTTTTAAGAGAATTCACTGAGCAGGAGATTGAAGAAGCAATCTTCACCATGGCCTCGAACAATGCTCCCGGACCAGACGACCTTACAATTGAATTCTTTAAAGCTTGTTCGCCCATTTTCAAGGTTGACCTTTTCAACCTAGTAAGGAACTTTCATAGAACCAAGAAAGTGCTGCCTGCCATCAATGCCACTTTCCTCACCTTAATTCCCAAATCGGACCATGCTGACTCCCCTGACAAGTTTCGACCCATATTCATTTGTAATGTCCTTTATAAAATCCTTTCTAAACTGATGGCTAACAGACTTAAATCCATCCTCCCCTCAATCATTTCTCCGGAGCAAACTGGATACGTTGAAGGCAGGCAGATCACCGACAGCATAATCCTCACTCAGGAAGTGTTGCATTCTCTTAAAACAAAAAGGACTCCAAGTATGCTCATCCATCTTGACCTTTCGAAGGCCTTTGATAAAATCAGCTAAAACTACATAAGAGCAATCCTCTAGGCTTTTGGTTTTAGTCAGCTATGGATAAATTGGATAATGGAACTGGTCTCGGGAGCTTTCTTTTCAATCATGCTGAATGGAGGACCCCTTCAACCCTTCCCTTCGTATAGAGGTGTAAGGCAAGGAGATCCCCTGTCTTCTTTTCTCTTTGTTATTATGGTAGAAGGTCTGGGAATATATTTATCGAAGGCAAAACAGTAGAATCAACTCAAAGGCATCAAACCGGTACATCAAGGACCCACAGTAACGCATCAGCAATTTGTAGATGATACAATGCTCATGGGCGCCACCACAGTGCAGGAAGCTCGAACCATTAGCAAAGTGTTAAAGACTTTCTCAGAGGCCTCAGGTATGGAAATCAATCTCACAAAATCCAAACTATTTTTCTTCAACACATCCATTCCTGTGCAGAGAAATCTCAGTAGAATTCTTAATATTCAAAATAATTCCCTTCCAACGAAATACCTTGGTATTCCACTCTCGGAATATGCCCACAAATCTGCCAACTGGGAAGCCCTCCTTAACAAAATGAGGGCCAGGTTAAGCAGCTGGACCCACCGGGCCTTAAACATGGCTAGAAGACTGATATTGGTCAAATCCGTTCTTCAAACCATGCCAGCATACATTTTCTCAGCCCTTGCAGCCCCTAAGGCTATTTATAAATCCATTCGAAGCATCCAACGATCCTTCCTCTGGAATGGGACCTCTAAGAAATCCAAATGGGCCCTCCTTAAGTTGACAGACATTTGCAAACCAAAATTGGAGGGACGGTTGGGCCTAAGAGACCCCGAGATATTAAGCAAGGCCATAGTAGCAAGAATCTGGTGGAGATGGGTAGAAAATCCTAACTCCCTCTCGGGCACCTTGTGGAAAGCGAAGTATACAAATAAAATCAGGGACAAAGACCTCATCAGGCTTACTGGCACCACTCAAGGATCCCCCATCTAGAACAAAGCATGGGAAAATCGACATATTATTCAGCAGCACAGCTTCTGGGAAGTGCACCAAGGCAACACTGCCCTATTCTAGGAAGATGCCTGGTAGCAGCTCCCAGCCCTAGACCACCCAGACTGGAACACTCTTAAAAGGGCTATGCAAGAGGCATGAATGGTCATGGTAGAAGACTACTGGTAACCTGTGAACAAGGCAACCACATGGAAAAAATGGATATCAAAAGAACAATGGCATAACCAAGCATGCCCAGTGAGTGTAGACCATCTTCTACAAGACCTGGATAAAAGAAGAATCCTAAAATCTAACAAAGAGGATATCCTGAGATGGGGAAGAAATCCCAAATGAACGTTCAACCTCAAAGAAGCATATCAGATCTTGGTTGCCTCCCTGGATCCGCAACTAGACCACAAATGGCAAGCCCTTTGGAACAGAAGAACATGGCCAAAAATCACACTTTTATCCTGGTTGGTCTTGCATAACAAAGCACTCACATGGGACAATCTTCAGAAATGCGGTTTCGTAGGCCCTTCCCGATGTGTGCTCTGTGAGAATGTTTTGGAAACTCTAAATCACATACTCAACACCTACCCCATGGCCTGCTCTCTGTGGGATGACATGGCCCTGGTCTTTAGACAATTCGACAGAGACAAAAACTCCATCCAACTCTCACTCAGCAAGTGGATATCTTCCATATCCTCCAATCCCTTGGTCAACAGCGCTTGGAATCTTATTCCGGGAGCCATAGCATGGATCATGTGGAAAGAGCGAAATGCAAGGATATTCAAGAACTCAGCAATGGCACTGAACATGTTGACAGGGAAAGTGCGACAGCTCATCACAGAGTCGATCAACGCCATGGGCATATTGCAGACAGAGGGAAACACATCTCCGACTGATGAAAGAATTATACAGATCTTGAATCTTAAAACCACAACCAACCTTGCTAGGCGGAACCAGGCCTCAACAGGGAAAATGCAGGACAAATGGACTCTGCCTCCATTAAAGAAATTCAAACTCAATTTCGATGGGGCATCAAAACAAAACCCGGGAATTGCAGGTTATGGGGGAGCAGTAAGGAATCATACCGGCACCATCCATCTCATTTATCATGGAAATCCTGGCGTGAACACCAATAACGCTACAGAACTAATCGCTCTCATCCGTGGTATCACTCTGGCTCATCGCTACAGACTTCTACCTCTGGTAGTGGAAGGCGACTCGGAGATCATAATCAGGCTGATGAGGAAATTACAGATGAGCGCGCAGGTGGAAAAAGTGACCCCAAGTTGGAGACTCTCGGCAATCCTAAAGGACCTACAAGGCCAACTCCGCAATACGCAAGGGATCACCTTTCAAGCAGTTCATAGAACAGAAAACAAGATGGTCGATGCCTTGGCCAATGCTGGTGTTGAATCAAAGCTGGACGAGTATCACATACTTTGGCATGATATGGAGGAGGGAGAACTCAAAGATAAATGCAACACAATCAACAAGTCAAATTTGCAAGCTTAGGCGAACCATCATTCGAACCCAAGCCCTCAGCCACAAGGCACTCGATGGATCAGCCACAGGAAGGGCATGTCAAGTCACAGAAAATGCCAGAAGTGGCGGGTTTTTCGAAACTGCTCGAGCAATCTCTGTTCGACAGGGCCTTCTCTGCATACCTAAGACATATCAAAGAACTTCTCATTCATCCACTTCACACATCTCAGCACGCCCATCTCTGTATGACCGGACCATCTATGCACGCCCAGACCTTCTCTATTTCTCCTTGGCTTCTATCTGCAGGTGCTAGGATATTAGCCAATACACATTCGCTGGATGCTCTGACTAGGCAGTTATGTAAGGCCATCTCAGGGAGGTCCCATTGACTCCCGATTGCACTCTCTATTTCTATGTAATCAATTAATATAAATATGCTTTACCTTTACAAAAAAAAAAACTTGTAAATATCCTGAAAGGAAAGCAGATGAAAAAAATTATTACAAGTTATGTAATAATACTTGTTGGACATTAGTGCCTCAAGCAAGATATTAATTTCTCAATATTAATATCCTAGATAATTGTCTTTGGCTTTCCCTTGGCTACAAAGTTATAACATCACAAAAAAAATCTTAGGGAAAGCATTGTAAAATTTGAACCATCTTCTCATACTTAAGACTACATAAACTTGAGATACATTCTTATTTTTTTCAAAAAAAAAAAATTAATGGTTGAAATTTCAACATAAAAATAAATAAATTGGTAACCAAACCTTTGTATAAAATCTGACCTGTGACCTGTGATGTAACACCCCCAATTTATGTGTTTGAATTTCAAAGCTAGACATTTGAACTTTAATCCTAAGGGGAGTGGACCCCAAAGGATAAGTATTTTGTGAATGTAATTAAATATTTAATTTGAGGAAATGAATAAAATGAATTGTGCAGATTGACCAAAATGAGATTTATGAGATCACTTGCTAAATCCATGAGGATGGATAAGGCAACTATTTCCCCAAAATCTTTCAAAAATGCTTGAAAGAAATTAATTATAAATTTAGATTTTTGAGGAAAAATCTGAATTCCCCAATGATGAGGAAAGTAGTTGGGAAGAGGTAAAAAGCTGGAAAAGCTGGGAAAAGCATAAAACAGCTTTAGAGAATCCCTAAAATGGGAAGCCTAGGCAAACAGGAAGAAAAGCATCCTGAGATTCTGGACGCAGAATTAGAAACAAGCTTTGGGGGAACAATAGCTTAAATAAGTTGCTCCTAAACAGATTAGAGGTTAATCTGCTCTAGGAGATGATCTCATCTCGGGGGTGAGTTCTGGGGGACATAAGGACTCTAAGGTTGGGAGGTTGGTCAATTGCATGAGTGGTGTGTCTCTAAAATTCTTGATGTGTTTACTTCAGATAGTATGAATTGACTACATATAAAAGTTGATTGTATATTAGAATTTCAAATGCTACATTTAACAGAATTAATCAAGAGGAATTCATCTTTATAATTTTGCATAGTTGTAGAAAATAAATCTGTGGAGTAGAATCCAACAGAAGCTCTAAACCAGTGTTGGTTTAAATCTCAGGATACATAGTTCTCCACGGGAAAATTTGTGAATTAAATTTAATATGCTTCTGATTTATAGAATGGGTTAATATATACATACATAGGAGAGAACTATATGAGAAATTCTGTACTGTCTTTGAGAATAGTAGTATATGAACTGTCATCTAGACTGTATAAAAAGGAAAAGAAAAAATTTACAGACTACCTTCCAGGAAACAGTACACTAATAGAATCACAGTAGCCAGTTATGTCTGCATATAAATAAGACATTCTACATCATAAGGAAGCCAATAAAAAATTGCATGGGACTATCCATCAATATTTAGTTTCCATGAATTACACTCATAGTATGAGTTAAAACCAATATGTGAAAGAAGGATAAATAAATAATTTAACATGCAGATTGTACAACAGCAGGCCATAAACATAATCTACTCCATTATGTGAACAAGAGACAAGAAGGTATAGTGTCATATTACAAACGAAAGTGTTTTCCAGACATAGATATATATATGTACATATTAGCACAGCACTTGTAGGTATTTACAAAGCCTAAAGAGAGATGATGCTAATCAATTTACAATTACCATTTAATACTTATCTCAATACTGAAAAAAGGGGAAATTTTACATGAATATCACAAAAAGCCATATGCAGGACATCCAGGATATCAGAAAATGTTAACAACTTTGAAAAAGAAGTTTTTTTGGCCAGGAATGAAGAGAGATGTAGCAGAATATTTAACTAGATGCATGGAATGTCAACTAGTCAAAGTTGAGCATCAGCATCCCGCTGGTCTTTTAAACCCGTTGCCGATTTCAGAATGGAAATGGGATAAAGTTTCCATGGATTTCATAACAGGATTACCCAAAACAAAATACCAACATGATTCCGTGATGGTGGTAGTAGGCACTTTAACAAAAGCTGCACATTTTATACTAGTGAAATCTACCTTTGGGACAACTCAAGTAGCGAACATGTTTCTGAAGGAGGTAGTAAGACTCCATGGGATTCCAAAGGTAATTGTTTCTGATCGAGATGCTAACTTTACAGCAGCCTTTTGGAAAGGGTTGTTTGGAGGGATGGGTACTAAGTTGAACTTTAGTACTGCTTATCACCCTCAGACAGATGGTCAAACGGAGAGAACAAACCAAATTCTGGAGGACATGTTGAGAATGTATGTGATGGATATGCCATCAAAGTGGGAATATTTCTTGCATTTAGCTGAATTTTCCTATAATAACAGTTGCCAATCCTCCATCAAAATGAGCCCGTTTGAAGCACTCTATGGGAGAAAATATCATACTCCCTTGAGCTGGAGTCAACCAGAGGATAAATTGATGTTAGGGCCAGATGCTTTACAAGAGATGGAAATAATTGTCAAACAAATACAAATAAATATCAAGACAGCACAAGATCATCAGAAAAATTATGCTGATAAGAAGAGAGTGCACCTAGAATTTAAAGTGGGAGAGCATGTGTACTTACGTATTAAACCCAAAAAGAGCATGCTTTATGCTGGAAGTTGTGCAAAACTATCTCCTAGATACTGTGGTCCTTTTGAAGTATTGGAAAGGGTGGGACCAGTAGCTTACAAGATGGCCTTACTACCCCATGTTAAATCTCATGATGTGTTTCATGTTTCGTTATTAAAAAAGTATGTGCATGATGCTTCTGACATAGTTGATTGGAATGTTGTACAGGTGGAACCAGAAGAGGAGTTTATACCAGAACCGCTTCAAATATTGGAGCGGGAAGAAATTGAATTGAGAAACAGAACAGTAGCAAGAGTAAAGGTGCAGTGGAAGCACTTTACTGCTGAAGAAGCTACCTGGGAAAGAGAAGCTGAAATGATGGAAAGATATCCATGTTTGTTTGAAAAATGAACACCAGTAGTTGAATAACAACACTGAGGATGGTGTTTATTTTCAGAGGGGGAATATGTAACACCCCCAATTTATGTGTTTGAATTTCAAAGCTAGACATTTGAACTTTAATCTTAAGGGGAGTGGACCCTAAAGGATAAGTATTTTGTGAATGTAATTAAATATTTACTTTGAGGAAATGAATAGAATGAATTGTGCAGATTGACAAAAATGAGATTTATGAGATCACTTGCTAAATCCATGAGGATGGATAAGGCAACTATTTCCCCAAAATCTTTCAAAAATCCTTGAAAGAAATTAATTATAAATTTAGATTTTTGAGGAAAAATCTGAATTCCCCAATGATGAGGAAAGTAGTTGGGAAGAGGTAAAAAGCTGGAAAAGCTGGGAAAAGCATAAAACAACTTTAAAGAATCCCTAAAATGGGAAGCCTAGGCAAACAGGAAGAAAAGCATCCTGAGATTCTGGACGCAGAATTAGAAACAAGCTTTGGGGGAACAATAGCTTAAATAAGTTGCTCCTAAACAGATTAGAGGTTAATATGCTCTAGGAGATTATCTCAGCTCGGGGGTGAGTTCTGGGAGACAGAAGGACTCTAAGGTTGGGAGGTTGGTCAATTGCATGAGTGGTAGGCCTCTAAAATTATTGATGTGTTTACTTCAGATAGTATGAATTGAATACATATAAAAGTTGATTGTATATTAGAATTTCAAATGCTACATTTAACAGAATTAATCAAAAGGAATTCACCTTTATAATTCTGCATAGTTGTAGAAAATAAATCTGTGGAGTATAATCCAACAGAATCTCTAAACCAGTGTTGGTTTAAATCTGAGGATACATAGTTCTCCACAAGAAAATTTGTGAATTAAATTTAATGTGCTTCTGATTTATAGAATGGGTTAATATATACATACATAGGAGAGAACTATATGAGAAACTATGTACTGTCTTTGAGAATAGTAGTATATGAACTGTCATCTAGACTGTATAAAAAGGAAAAGAAAAATTTTACAGACTACCTTCCAGGAAACAGTACACTAATAGAATCACAGTAGCCAGTTATGTCTACATATAAATAATACATTCTACATCATAAGGAAGCCAATAACAAATTGCATGGGACTGTCCATCAATATTTAGTTTCCATGAATTACACTGATAGTATGAGTTAAAAACCAATATGTGAAAGAAGGATAAATAAATAATTTAACATGCAGATTGTACAACAGCAGGCCATAAACATAATCTACTCCATTATGTGAACAAGAGACAAGAAGGTATAGTGTCATATTACAAACGAAAGTGTTTTCCAGACACAGATATATATGTACATATTAGCACAACACTTGTAGGTATTTACAAACCCTAAAGAGAGATGATACTAATCAATTTACAATTACCATTTAATACTTATCTCAATACTGAAATTCTGGGAAGAGCATCGCTGATAATACTTGGAAATATTCCAATAATAGAGAAAAGATTTAGTTCACTGTTATTATCCAACTACAATCCAGAGTAGTAGGCAAACATACACAAACTGCAATTGAGTACTAGTATAATGATGGTAGGGATAAACGAGACAGAATAATCACTGGAAGCTACAATAAAAGAATGGAGTTATAAAATTATATGCAACCAAACTTACAGTGGAAGAGCACAGTTAAGCTGTTGAATAACATAATCACTACGTGCAGGAATGTAATTCTAACCTATGAAGGGCCTATAAGTATTATGGCAACAACATACAACTGAGTTGGAATGCACGTAGCCGCAGAATAATGCCATAAATAAGTAAAAATCTGAACTCAAGCTAAACGAGTAAAGTAATGCCTTGTTGCAGATACATAAGAATAGCCATAAGCAAATTTATAATAGGAAACCGACAGAGTTATATATATATATAAAAAAAAAACTTTCAACGATTTCAAGTCCACTGTGGCATGAGGACAGAGTCATAATCGTAAATGTTTCCGAAAGTGAAATAATGAACGAGTCAGGGTCAAAACCCAGAAAAAGTTTTAATAGCTAAAATTATACAACGACATCAATTAAAGTTATTAAGCTGTCGAAAATGTTCTAGAACGAGGTGAGGAGAACTGGTTCCTTCAAACCAGCATTCAACGAGTACCGACCTGGAAAGGATCAAAGAAATTTATGTTAGTGCTGAAGGGAGCTACGACTTTCATGGGTCGAGAGAGAGTAGGAAGTCGGTTGTCAATACCTGCAAGAGCCAAAAACCCCAAAATGAGTACGATTTAAAATGGAAAAGAACGCTATCAAAACAAAAATTTGTTAAATGAGGAACAACAAATTTCCTGAGGCTCGAGAAACTCTAAGCTATCAAGGACCTGTCATATACATAGGGGAACGACATAATTAAGCACAAGATGGAGAGTGGGCGTTACCACAGAAATAAAATAGCTCGTATTTGTATAAAAAAGCAGTAGGAATTCCTACCTATACAGGTCAAGAAAATAGCGAACCCAAGTGTTGAAATGAATCACATTCTTCTATCGCCATGCGAAGAACTCAGACAAAATTTCGCTGGGCTTAAGGGAGAAGACGAGTATTTTTCCAGGCCCATCAACACAACGAAATGGTTCTGTCTAGTTCTGGAGAACGCATATAGGGCAATATAATAACCAGAAACTTAAACCAAATGAATCCAATCACTTGACGCAGCGTAATCTCAAAACACTGTAGAAAGAAAAAAAATTTAAGTTAAGCAGACATGAATCCATCTGTATGGAGCAATGGGAAACAATCCCCATAAATCCAAATCTTAGTGACTAGTCGAAACAAAGACGCGTTACCCTAAACGAAAAAGGGAAAAACTATAACAAGCGATCAAAATAGAGAGTGCACTTCATAACCCCAGGAATTGGCATACCTGCGTGGTTCAATGAAGTACTGAGATACGTAGAAGGAATGGATAGATGCACGCTTAGACCTCAATGGCATCGGAGTGCACTGTTATGAGACCAATCGAACAAGAATGAAGAGAAAGAACCGACAAAACCAATAACACTGATATTTATATCTATGAAACCCTAATACATCGTTTGATCCACATTGTCCACATGGCAAGATCCTAAGGGCGAAGCCACGGATCAAGGAGTGGGATGCGTCATGTACAATCAATACGTTCAGTGTTTAATGTGATTAGCCAGACCATAAATGTCACCACAGGCTGGCCATGCCATAGAAATTGCAATCGCACCAAGTTAAGCTGGCGTGGGGAGTTCCAGAGTTGCGTGGAGCAAACCCACGTGACCGCCAAACAAATGAGACCCATTCAAAACTACACAACTACACCCAAAATCATATACAGGCTTACGTGGAGGATGAGCTTCACGTCTCAATTTATTTAAATCACATGCCAATCCATATGACGTGGATATCAGAGTAAATGAGTTTAATTTAATATAAATGCTGACAAGGATTCAACGAATGGCCATGAGTGCCTGTACGCACAAATGTCCATACAAATAAATTAAATCGAATTATGATTCACACTTGGTAAACGAGCGGGAATAGGTGAATAATCTTCATTGTCTCATATAAGTCGATCGAATTATAACGAAAGGTTCATTACCCATGACCCAAGGTTCATTAATAAACAACTAAGGTGGTGAGATATAAAAGTGGAATTTTGATAAACAAAACCATTGGGTGATAATTTAAATATAATGATATTTGGTAGTACCAATATTATTATATCCCATTTGGGGAGTGGATATAGTTGAGATAAGCAAATGAATCATAATTAGGCAAACAATTTTGAATTGAGTAAACCAACATAAGTATAGTATCCTTCCAGAATTATAATTGAAAAGAGGAAGGCTTGAAAAAAAAAAAATTGGTATAGTAAATGGGAGGTGTGACATGTGACCTTTGTAAGGGTATTGAACCCTTATAAACATCTAAACACAAGAACTTTATTGAAACTTAATAACATTAAAACCTAATAAAATTAAACAACAATAAAATATAAAAACAAATATACATACAATGATAAAACAACCAAACCTGAATGCCAAATTGAAGAAGGGGAACTTCAGATTTGTGAGAAAGTGCTCAAATTCTCTTAAGGAATTTGTATATACGGTTTTGTAAGAATCTACTTCTGGGGACATTGTCTTTTCAAATATATATAATATTAAATGAAATGTAACTAAATAAAAGTTAAATATAAATAACAATAGCCAATGAGCTCACACGATAAAACCAATAAGCATATTATGTGATTGCATGATCTCATTATTAATTTTAGTTATGACTTCCATTTATTAATAATTTTTTAGTTACAAATATGGTCTCATGATGTCATTATTAATTTTAGTTATGGCTTCCATTTATTAATAATATTAGTTACAAATATGGTTTCCGTGTGTCTAAACCTTCCCATCAAAACGATTGGATGCCACTCACTTAATGAATGAATCCAAACGATTGCAGACCACTTAGTTAATTAATCATTGTTGTTACAAACATGATTCCCATGTAGATTTTATTTGTATTTTCTAATTGTCAGCATGTGGCCATGAGATTATTAAAACTTAATATTTCCATTACAAAATTCATTATCATGATATTATTAAAACTTAATATTTCCATTATAAACTTTGTTATCACTTAACCATTTGTATTTTTATCCATTCAAAATTTTGAAAAAAAATCAAAGAAGGAATAAGAGAAATATTCAAACACACTTGGTAATCTAATATTAATGGCTTTTAACCATATTATGATTTGTATGAACTTATGTTTTAGTTATACCTATAAATCAATTCAAAACTGGGTTTATTTTTGCAAATAGGTTGTTCTCACATGTACAAGTTTTTGTGTCATTTTCTACCAAACTATATATTTTGCATATATTTTCTTGTTTAGGAGTTGTAGCTTTATTTTGATTTGTTTTCATTATGTCCTAACCTTTAATGCTATCTTTTTTTTATTTGTTTTTTAACCTTTAATACTATATAATAATAAAATTTACTTTTTCTATTATATTAAATTATAATAATAGAAAATGGAAAAGCCTTATAAAACTTATATATTAAATCATTAATTAAAAATCTGAAAAATATCATTAAATGGAAACATATCATATAAAAACATATAAAATTTAATAAATAATAAACCATTATGATTTAAGAGGATTTATATTATTATCAACTTATCATATTATATTAGATTAAAAGATTAAAATTTTCATATTATTTTTAGTTAGGGTTATATAATTGTTATTAGTGGAAACTTTATATAAATGAGAATAAAAGACCTTTAATAAAATTGCCATATTATATTAAATTAAAATGTTAAGATACTGTTACACAAAAACTTAAACCCTAAAAATATTTATGGAGGGTTACAACAGCTCGTTTCGACGTGCATGCAAAACGAAATTGCTACACCTCATGTGCATTACGCGCACTCCGTGAGAACAATAACACACATATTTCAATGGGAATCTCATAAATTTTAATGGTCGTCTATGATTCGAATTGTAACCGACAATAATTTTATAGGGCACACGTTTTAGTTAACAGACATCGAGGTTTCAATATATTTTTAATTTTTAATTTTTAATTGTCAAATGTGTTTTTATTTTTATTTTTTTATAGACATAAATAAAAGTCATAGTAAATTTTTAATTATGATTTGGTTAAAAAAAAATTAAATAATCATTAAATATTTGATTTAGATATGCAAGGAAGTTACTTCTATTCATTCAATCTATTGATTTAGTGGCAACTATCTGAGTGTGCAGTGATATGTCAATTTACACCATAAAATTAAATTTTTTAATTAACAAAATCGTTAAATTAGTCAATTCCAATAAAGAGAAGTAGATGTCAATTAATTAATAAAATCATTATTAAATTAACCAATTCCAACCAGAGATGCTTATTAGCTTAATAAAATAGACATAGCATTAAGACGAGACTTTCAGTTCTGAATCCTCATAGGGATCTTTCTTTTCTCCTATCTAGTAACATAATTTTCGTAGAATGTCGAG
Organism: Pinus albicaulis; assembly: GCA_034641835.2. Taxonomy (NCBI): domain Eukaryota; kingdom Viridiplantae; phylum Streptophyta; class Pinopsida; order Pinales; family Pinaceae; genus Pinus; species Pinus albicaulis. The sequence continues at coordinate 890,552,125 of CM076582.1, read as the reverse complement.
TACAATGTTTCTCAGGTTTTTTTCCAGAAGAAAAAAACACTGTATATTTATGTGAATAAACAATACATGCACAAGATGTTGGGATTTGCATGTATGAAGAGGAGCCAAAATTTTGCATCCTGTACATGGAAAATCTTGCAATTGGCTATGTGGAAGAGAAGATGTCTTTTACATCCAAAGTCTTTCAGACTTTTTCTATTTTTAGAGAAAAATAAACTTATGCAACCTCTCATTCATTTATAAAACACAAAGGAGATGTATCGCTGTGATGGAGATGAATACACTAGTCAAACCATATCTACTGGGAATAGAAGATGTTGCGTCTCCATAGTGGGAGGGCATGCAAGATCATATTGGAAACAAATAGCATAACAACATTCATTGAAAACACGCTCGCTTGAGGGAGAATCTAATATGAAATACTCGAGTCATGCGTCCATAGTGAGGCCAAATGAAAAATAACAATCAAATATAACACACTCGCATGTGGGAGAAACAGATAAATCACGCTCCCTTGCAGAGTTAGAGGAAAGGAAGTGAAGCCATATCACAGATTCCGGCTTCCTCCAAGCTAATAAAAAGGAGCATAGCAGGTACTGTAGAGCAGTATAATGATTAGGCTGGCTTGCAGAAGTCTAGAAAGGAAGCCACGGTCGCTTGTCAAAAATTTTAAGGATGAGAAGTGTTGCAACAGCCAAAACTGATGGGAAGGGGAAAAGAGATTATACCAGCAAAAATATCCTTATCTAACAGCAAATGGGAATAGGATCAGGGGATCAGGATGTCATTGGACCATACCTGAGAACCCTGATTGTATTTGATTATCTTCATCGAACCAAAATCCATAGAAATGCCCGTCTTTGAAAGGCCATCAGCCCTAGTGTTAAGTTCACAAAAATGTGGGAAATCGAGGGCTTACCTAATTTATGCCATAAATATTTAGTCCTTCGAATCCATCCCTGAGCTATGGGGATCAAGAGGGAAGAATAATTATTAATCACATGGATGATAGTCTCAGAATCCCCATAGATATGTATGTTTTGTATCCCCAGATTATGTGCAACAAATAGATCGCTCCATAAAGCAAGGAGTTTTTCCCTTGTGTTAGATCCAGGGCCAGCATTCCATGAGATGTGAAAGTGATCCGTTGAAGATAATTTGATCTAGGCTTCGCAGCCCATTATTCTGTTCTGGCAAGCCCCATCAAAGAACAGAGAAGGTACTGAAATGGCGTGGGGTCTGAGTCTTTTAGATCCATCCATAGTTTCTGTGGCAGACTCATCGCGGAGGCCAATCCATTTCATAATAGCCGAATGGGTGACCTGTATAGAGAATTTTCATCCCTCAAAAATAATCCGGTTTCTTGCCAACCAGAGTTCCCATATGATGAAGAAGGGTAAGGATCGATAATTTCCATGACTTTTATCCCAGCTGATAACCGCTCCCATAAAGTCACTTGGAGTCCATGAGGGATCAGGGAAGTGTGAGGAGAAAAATTTCCAGATCTAATTGGAAGTGGGAAAATCAAAGAAGAGATGCCGGGCAGACTCCTCATCCTTCTCACACAGAACACACCTGCTAGGCCCCAGGAATCCTCTTCGCATGAGCATGTCCCAAGTGAGAATTCTTCTCTTCCACACCAGCTAGCCAAATAGGAGGATCTTGGTGGGGATGAACCGGTGCCAGTAAGGCCCGAATTCCTTCGATACTATAATGTTACACCTGCGTGCAATGAGGTATAAGTACATGTCTTTGAATATCACGACATTTTTACAAAGTGGTCCATTCCAAATAATCATGTCTCCTTCTCTACTGTAAAAAACCCACGCTGCTTTGAACTGTCTAACATAATTCGACCAGGTATCTTCTTCTGGGCCCTCAAGCCCCATCATTTATGCATCCTTAAGAATGGGGGCCTCATGTGACCATCGGAGGATAACTTGGTTGAGGAAAAAGACTCCTTGTTGGGCGAGACTGTGTGCTAATCCCCCATTTGGGAAGGTGACCCCTTGCATACATGAAATTTTGTCCTTTGCAATAAGGATGCGACGTCCATCCCCAAAAAACCATGTGATTCTGTTGGCAAAACAGGGGAAGATTTTCTGAAAACCAAGCCAAATACCGGAGAGGTATCGGGGAAGTGGCAGCTGTTTAATATAAAGAAGATACAAAGCATCGCCTGGAAAATACTTGGCCTCGATCACATCGTTCCATACCCCGCTGCCAGAGATGGCCCTACAAAGCGATTTTGACAAAAACGCCCTGTTGAAGCATCTAACATCGAGGATACCCCAACCGCCCATATCTTTGGGCAAGCAGATGTTTTCAAACTTGGTCAAGTGGATGCGGGTCTTCTTCTCTGCGCCTCCCCACAAAATATTCGCCAAGATTTTTTTGATGGAGGAGACAATATTTTTCGATATATAATAAATGTGGCCCCACTATACTATATATTGTGATAAAACTGATTGAATCATTACCAGTCTGCCTCCCAAGGAGAGCCAACGATGAGTCCATTTGCCAATTTTTGTTTTCATTTTGTCCGGCAACCAAATCCAATATTTTATGCCATATCGACCTGTCTTGATTTTGAATCCCAAATAATATAACCCCTCAGAAGCCCGCTTGACTTGAATGCCCATGAAGCTGGCTATGAATCGAATCTCTTGTTCATCTCCATAATCAAACATAATTAAGGAATTCTCCTTTTTAATGTGCAAACCCGTTGCATTTCCAAAACGGATCAGAAGGTAATGAATATAAAAACAATGATTTCTATTAATCTTGCAGAAAGTAAGGAGATCATCAGTAAATAGTAAATGGGTGATGCTTACCTCATTCGAGAATGAGAATCCCAATATGAATCCAAAGGCAAGTGCGAACTACATCTTTCTACTAAAAACATCCATGATGATGATAAAAATAAGTGGGGATAACACACAGCCCTGACGAATCCCCCTTCCTCCCTTGAAGAACCTGGTTGGAAAACCATTTATGATAATGGCATATGAGACTGTTGTGATGCAGGCCATATTGGAAGTAGTCACTGTCACAAAAAGAATTTGGTAGTCCATAAGCAGATTGTATATTTCATTCTTTATATTTCTATTACATTGTATAATTTTTTTTAATATTTAATATTTCTATAGTATTAAATAAAATTTTATATAAATTGGAAGTAGTCACTGTCACAAAAAGAATTTTGTAGTCGATAAGCAGATTGTATATTTCATTCTTTATATTTCTAATACATTGTATAATTTTTTTGAATATTTAATATTTCTATAGTATTAAATAAAATTTTATATATATTTGATGATATTTTATGTTAGTTTAGATTTATTTTAATTTATAATCTATTAAGTGTTGAGAAAATTTAAATTTTAGTATATTTGGAAATTTGTTTTTTCTCAAATCTAAATAAATTTAAAATTAAAATTTTTAATAAATCCCAAATTAAAATAAAATAATATTAATTTTAAATAAAATTATAATTTCCCCAGATGCGGGTGTTCCAATGCCGATTTAATGGGATGGGTTGGAGGGCTGCAACACTCTGCCACCATCTGCCCTCAGAGTACGACGTGTTAAATGGAATGCTGCCCAGCGGAAGGCTCCATTTATCTTCCCCTCATTCCAAAGCTGTTAGCACTGCAAATTTTGGTTCTCGCTCGACTCTGACTGTCATGAGCCATTCCTCCGCATGCTTGGGCGGGATTCTCACCATGAAAGCAGTTAAGTTCTCTGATCTGATTCGCATGGGAAGGACGGCTTGGGAGCATGTTGAGGTATGGCGCGCTGTGGGTGGGCTTCACTCGCAACAGGCTATTTATCACCTGCTCTCGGCTCCCATTCAAAACCGTTCTGATGTCAAAGATATCAGCGTCTACAGGTGGGAGAGAGTCGACCAGCGCTTGGTGCGTTTTATGAGAAGGGAGGCTGGTGGTTTGTCAAGCGCCTGGTGGATTGTCAAGCAACTGTTGCGACCCCATTTGATTTCTCTTTCGGGCTACCCTTCGCTGGTTTTCACTGTGGTTTTGGAGGTTTTCTGGAACCTGCTCCATCTCATCATGCCCAAGTTACGTCACCGTCTGAGGAGCAGAAGGGGAAGCACGCGGAGCCATCCTTCCCATGCTCCCTCCAGCCCTTCTCCGGACTCATCCTCCTTTGGGGAAGGCTCGAGCCACTACCCCAGAACTCGTTCTGGTCGGGGGCGCTCGCATGATTATCGCTTGTTTTGGGGTCCTCATTCGCACCGTCCTCCTGCCTCCTCTGCTCCAACTACAGGCACGGCTCGGTTCACTTTCAATAGCAGTCTCAATCGCCCTCGGATAACTTCCATTCTCTCGGTGGTCTTCCTTGAAGACAGCGTTCCTGGGGACATCAGCTCGCTTCCGACTGCTCCTGCGGCGAATGTTAATGCTCCAGACACCCAATTTTCGGCTTTCAATCTTGGTGGTCGCAATTTCCAGGCGCAGCCTCCGCCTCACCCTGCAGAACCGGTTCTGGATGAGGATATGCTTTCTGCTGATCATGTGGCCCTGGCTTCTCAAGACGAGCCTGCTTCTGACATGCATGCCACCGGCTGGTGTAGGATTGAGGAGGAGCCCCCGGAAGACTAATGGGTTCGTTTCCTGGTCTCTTTTCTGTCTCTGTCACTCAAACCCCTGGGTTTTTTTCTGTTATGGAAGCTTTGCTGTTTTTTTGGCCCTCTTTTGTATCTTTGGGGTCAAAGTATCCCTCATAAAACTATGGTTCTGCACCCCTGCATGGGCATCGACAGTTTACAACACTGTTTTTTCTGAATTTTCTGCCTCCATGGCAGCAGTAACTGACTACGGTCTTGATGTAATTTTACCCACTTGTTAATAGATCAATTTTACTTAGAAAAAAATAAAATAAAATTATAATTTAATTAATTTTTATAAATTTAAATACCAATAAATTATGTATTATACCTTTCATATAATATATATATATATATATATATATATATATATATATATATATATATATATATATCACACTAAAATTACATAAAATTATAACATTCCACACGAAATATCACAACTCACTACATGAAATGATTTTTACAGGCTTCTTACAAATACCGACGATGTTAAGTATCTAAATAAACACTTAGTTATTAAATTTGAGTACTATTGCATCCACCACCCTATTTAGAATTCCTGGTGCATTAGAGTTTGTTTTGGTTGTTTTCTATTTATTATTATTATTATTTTTAATATTCAAGTTATAATTTAAAAGTTTTATGGAAAGAAGTTTTGGATTTTTTTTAAGGTTTGTAACAAACATGAAAGTTCTAAATTAAAATTCCAAATTGATTAAACAAAAGCTAAAGTTTTGAACTAGAGAAATTGAGTTTTTGTATATTGTAACATTTAATGTTAAATGATGTTTAACATATTGGATTGCCAAGATTTCTAAATCCGTTTATGAGTAAATAATGATTAGATTATATTTTCACTGTGTTTCGTTCCAAAATTTTATTTTAGTCATAATTTTATACATTAAATAAGCAACCACTTGATTTTATAATATTTAATTCATAAATTTATATTTAAGGAAAGAAAAATATCTTAAACAAAGATAATATTGTGGAGTTATAGCATTTTTCTACTTAACTTAAAAGTAAATTCCAAATTAAGGTTATTTATGTGGCCTAATGCTAAATCAAATGATTTGGGCCTTATTCTCAAAAAAAATTGTAACCATTAAAACATATCGTTAACTCATTACATATAAGCCAAATGAGTCAACAAACAAATATATCTTTATCCCTCAATTTCATCCTAATACAATATAGAGTTCATATAGATTTATGTATATTTATTTCAATATGATAGTGTCCATGGGCTACCCTCAACAATTGACAATGATAATTCTTTTTAATAGTGTAACTAAAGTCATTATTATTAACATGATTTAATGAAATTTCATGCGACATAATGTTGATTTAAAGATAAAACATATTTCACAAGGTGTCAACTTCAAAATTAATAATGTTTTATTTCCATAATGTTGTAATTGTATTTTCTACATAATTGATGTAGGAGAATCATGACAATTTCCCCTCTTCCTCATGAGAGAAAAATAAAATAAAATAAAGGCTATAGGTTAAGCCTTTTTGAGGGAGCTTGGATATTGGGTGTGGGCATATGGGAGTCGCATGTTTAGTAAAGGCTAAAGGGGAATAAATATAATAATATGGAAATAAAAGAATAAATGGGTTATTGGCGCATAAGATGTGTTAAATTGATGTTATAGAAGGAAGCCTATAGAGCAAGGTTTGATAAAAATAAGTTTGAGAAGACTGCAAAAAAATTCCTATTGCGAGTACGCCACCAAAAATAGGAAGTTGAGAAAGAAGTAGGATGGACAAGGATCCAAGGTTGGAGTTGAGACACATCTAGGTGAGAATATAATCCTTGGAGACAACCCAGAGATCCTGACATGGAATAAATTAGCGAGAGGAAGGATATGAACATAGAAGAGGAGACAAAAGGATCTCTAGGAATAGAAAAACCAGAAGAGAAAATGATAAATATAGTTATCAAAGTTGGGTCCAGGCCACAAAGGATGTGCCACTATACAATGGAAACCTAAATGTGAAAGAGCTACTTTATTGGATCAGCTCATTAGATAAGTATTTGGAATAGAATATGTGTAGAGGAACAGAAGGTAAAATATGTTATTACGAAGATAAGGGGAAACACAAGATTGTGATGGGATGAGCTACAGGATGATCAAAGAAAGAAAGGAAAGGAGAAGATCAAGAGTTGGGATTAAATGCTAGCTAAGTCTAAGAAAAATTTTATGCCCAAGGATTATCAACTAAACTTATTTAGGAAGCTACAAAATCTAAGGTAGGAATCTATGACAGTGAAGGAGTACACTGGAGAATTTTACAGGTTGAACATCATAGTAGGCCACATAGAGGAAGATTTTTAAAAGGTGTTAGATATGTTAATGTCCTAAGGTATGAGATCTAGGATGAAATTGACCTCTTTCCCCTGAATATAGTGGAGGATTCCTATTAGGTAGCATTACCAGAAAACGAGAAGTTGGATAAAACAAAGCCAAAGGAGTAGAGGAAGGAGTCCAAGCATAGGAAAAGGACCTTCCAGCAGAGGAAGATTCCATGATTCAAGAGAAGACATGGGGAGCTCTTGTAGCCAATCTCCTAGAGGAGGAGGATGAGGGAAAAAATATTGTTCTTAGTAAGCAAAGGAAGAGGAAGAGAAATCATGTGCTACATATGGGGAAAAATAAGACATATGTCATGGGATTCTCTTGAGAGTAAATCAACAAATTAACATGAAGCACATATTGCAGAAGCTAAGGAATAGGTAATAAAGACAAAGGTGAAAGAATATACTCTTGAAATGGATGAGTCACTGACGGAATATTGGTAAAAGTTGAGAAGGAACCCCATGAACCAACTTAGAGGAGAAGTTTGTTTAGGACAATGTGTAAATTCAAAAGGGAAACACTATAAAATGGTTTTTGATAGGATTAGCACTGGAAATATGGTTTTTACAGAGATGGTGGAGATGTTATTCCACCCACACTTTATATCATGTTCAAAGACAAGTGATTCCACCCACATTTCAATTTTTTTTTTTAGATAAATTGTGAGACTACATGGGTTACCCGTGAGCATAGTCTTAGATTGAGACACAAAATTTATTTGGCACTTTTCAATGAAATTATGGATGAATATTGGAACCAACCTTTTATATATATCACTCTATTACCCTCAAATAGATGGACTAATTGAAGTAGTTAACATAACTTTACGAAACATGTTTAGGAGTTTGGTAAATGAGCACAAAAATCAGTGGGCCTAAGTTCTCCCACAAGTTGCATTTTCCTATAATGTTTCTCCTAACAGGATTATAAGGAGAAGTCTATTTAAAATTGTATATGTAATGTACCCCAAAGGCACTAATACACCCAGGAACTTGGGAAAAGAGGAATTGTGAAGTGCTGATACAAATGATTTTTCTACATAAACGCAATAATTACATGAACAAATCAAAGGAAAACTTTAGGAAAACAACCAGAAGTACAAAAAAAGAGCAGAAATCAATAAAAGAGAAGTAAATTTCAAACTTGGCGACATGGTCATAGCTCATTTGAGAAAGGAAATATTTCTTAGAAACAATTAAAATAAATTGAAGCTGAAGAAGATAGGACATTGTAAAATTTTGAGGAAATTGTCAACCAATTGTTATAAAATTGAATTACCACATGATATTGGGATTTCACCTATATTTAATGTTGCATACTTTTATCCCTCTAGAGAAATTGAAGTATAGGATGGAGAAAATCAATAGAATATTTGGTGGAGGGGTGAAATGCTTACAACCCATAACTTACAGTTGGAAAATATCCTTGATCAAAAATTTTGTGAGAGAACTAGGAAGAAATATTATTATGAGTACTTTGTCAAATGGAAGGGTCTTCCAGTGGAAGAGGTAGTTTGGATGAATGCCATAAATATCTAAAAAATTGGAAAAAATATTTGCATACCTCATGGATAGGAGTGCATGAAAACCTTTTTTCTAAGGGAGTTTGATGGAGGAGGATCATAAAAAATTTCTATTTTCCTCATGAACGGAAAAAAAATCCTTGTAAATATCCTCTAAAAATATCTGGGTAGTTTAGCTTATGTGTCCATTATGGGACAACTGCACTTAGTAAATTAGTAGAGGGATTCTAGAGAAAACTAGATGTAATTTCGCGAGAGACACTACTAGCAAGCGACCAGTGGTGTTGTTCTCAGTCAAGGTAGTAGACATGTTGATTATTTCAAAAATAATTTTAATGAAACTAAACAAAAATATTCCACAAATGAAAAATAATTTGATGCAATGATACACGCCATAAAAAAATGGAGCCATTATCTCATGCCTAGGGAATTTGTTTTACATACTCACAATCATGCCTTGCAATTTACAACCAGAAAAGCGAAATTAAATCAGAAGCATGCCAAATGGGTTCAGGTCATGCAAAGTTTTAATTTTATTCTTAGAAATATTAGTGGGAATGGTAACAAGGTTGTTAATTCTTTGAGAAGGAGTTGCTTCGTTTTGTATGAATTCCACGTGGGCACTTTGGGATATCAAAATCTCAATGAAATGTATCAAGAGGTCCAAAATTCTAAAGAAGCATATGAAGCATTCAAGAACCCAATGCTAAGAGATAAAACTCCTTCAATAAAGTATTGATTCAGGAGGGAATGTTGTTTAAGGGTAGAAAATTGTGCATTCCTAAGTCTTCAATAAGAGACAATATGCTAAAATAAAAACATTGTGTGGGACTTACTAGTCACTTTGGCCATGATAAGACTTATGCCCAGCTAATTTATTTTTATTATTAGCTAGGAATGAGGTCTAATGTTAAGAAATTTTTGAGAAAATAAAAATTGTCAATATGCTAAGGGAAAACAACAAGATATTGGGCTATGTCAGCTATTTTCCATACCAAACAGACCATGGAAATGCATTAATATGGATTTTATTTTGGGTTTAACTAGAACTTAGAGAAATAATGATGCCACCCACTTTACATCATGTTCAAAAACTAGTGATGCCACCCACATTTCAATATTGTTTTTTAGGGAAACTACGAGACTACATGGGCTACCCATGAGCATAGTCTTTGATTGAGACACAATTTATTCAGAACTTTTTGATGAAAATATTGGAAAAAACCTTATATATATGTACTGATTAAAGTAGTTAACATATGTTTAGGAAACATATTTAGGAGTTTGGTAAATGAACAAAAAAATCAGTTGGACTAAGTTCTCCCACAAGTTTCATTTTCCTATAACGTTTCTCCTAACAGGAGTAGAAGCAGAAGTCTATTTCAAATTGTATAAGGAATGCACCCCAATGGAATTACTACACTCATGAACTTGGGAAAAGAGGAATTGAGAAGTGTTGATAAAAAGGATTTTTGTACATCAATGCAATAATTACCTGAACAAGTCAAAGGAAAAAATTAGGAAAGCAACCAGAAGTACAAAAAAAGAGAGAATCTCAAGAAAAGTGAATATTCAAACTTGGTGATGTAGTGCTATCTCATTTGAGAAAGGAAAGGTTTCTGAGAAACGAGTATAATAAATTGAAGCTCAATAATAGAGGACCTTGAAGAAGACATTTAATGTTGCATACTTGCATCCCTATAGAGAAATTTAAGCAGAGGATGGAGAAAATCAATAGAATATTTGGTGGAGGGACCAAATTCTTACAACCCATAAGTTACAGTTGGAAAAAATATTTGATCAAAAAGTTTATGAGAGAACTAGGAAGGAATATTATTATGAGTACTTGGCCAAATGGAAGGGTCTTCCAGCCAAAGAGGTAGTTTGGATGAATTCCATAAATATCTAAAAAAATAGAAACAATATTTGCACACCTCATGGATAGGAGTGCATGGAAATATTTGTTCTAAGGGAGGTAGATGCACGAGGATCATAACATTTTTCCATTTTCCCCATGAGAGGAAAAAAATCTTTGTAAATATCCTCTACAAATATCAGGGTAGTTTAGCTTATGTGTCCCTTATGGGAAAACTGCACTTAGTGAGTTAGTAGAGGGATTGTAGAGAAAACTAGATGTAATTTCGAGAGAGGCACTACTAGCAAGTGACCTCCCACTTCTATTATCATATATTTCCTTTTGTTTGTAAATGAAATCAAGTACCCTACAGATCTCACAAACACATGAAAGAGAGCCAAAAATAGATCGTTCTGAGAATTCCAATCGAACTCTGTAAATATCCTCATGCATAGAGTTGAATTTTATATTTCTCATTATGGTTGTTTGGTGGGTATGGTGTGTAATGAGTTGGGCCATTCCTAAATAATAGTCCATTATTACTTTTAATATCTTGATAATTATGAAAATTTCAAATTTCTTCTTAGTTGTTTGTATTTAAAATATATCCTTAGTTGTTTGTATCAATCGACCTTATAAATAAATGCTATTAATTCCTTTTAAGAACCAAAATGTTGTTTAAATCCTACTGACAAAGGATGTGATTTCCTTCTTAAAACAAAAAGTTTGTAGTTGTTAAATTTTATCAAGTTATAATCCCAATTTGAGGCTTAGTTAAATTAGGTAAATCGATTTGAAACAAACCCTCTTTTCTGTGCCAAAATGGTCTAAGTTCAACAAAATGATTTTGTTACAAATTTTTGGTGTGGGACCTAATTCGAATAGATTAGGGACTAGACCCATCCAACTTCACGCGAAAGTGAAAATTTATAAAACTACCGGACTGTCGAGCGAAGCTAGATATTTAGTGTTGAGGAGATATGGATTGAAGTGGAAGTTCCATAAAAAAAAATAGCACTAGATACTGGATACATCGGATACATTCAGATCCCATTTTTAATGTGGGCCCAATGTGACTTAGGTGAGGCTCATATTTTTTTATTCAATTTATTTGGTTTCTCTTCAAGAAATACATAGTCATGACAGGGTTGTGCTCCTTGACCGCGATTCACAAGAGGGAGGAAAAGTTTTTCATAGCGAGAGGAATTACAAAAAAATAAAGGTTGTAGGTTATGCCTTTTTGAGGGAGCAAGTGGAAATTGGGTATAAGAAAATGGGAGTCTCGAGTTTAGTCAGAAATAAAAATAAAAATAAAAAGAAAAAGAAAAAGAAAATAAAAGAAAATAATGAAGGGGTCATTAGCACATAAACTTTGCTAATAATGCACAGTGGAATAATGGGTTAAGGATAACAATTAGGAACCAAAATAATATAATATCCTTTGAAATTTTTCCAAATAGAGTTTACCTTGATGATAGAGCTTAGTCTCACAATGTTTTTCAACAATTCTTTCCCTAGCTCGTACAATAACTTACTCCAAATATTTTATTAATAGGTATTACTGTAAATACCTAAGCAAGAATAAGAATGTTTGTGTGGCTATGTGAATATAGGATCCACTAGAGATGTGCAATAATACTCATTAAATAGATCAATCTTGACCATTTCAAGTACACTTCAACATATTTTAAGGCTAAGAGCTTTTTTTTACGAAATTTTCATTCATAACATGAAAATTCAACCCACCAAGTTCAAAATTTGTCGACTAATTAATTTCTCTTTTACGAAGGAAAAACTTGTAACTTTATAGTATAAATCTAAAAAATAAAATTACATTTAACATGCATAAGGCAATAAAAATAAGAATTTTTCCACTAAATTTTCTATATGGTTTACCTATCACATTTTATTATCTCTAAAAAAAAATCAATTTAAATATTAGTTTAATCCTACACCATTTGAAAAAATAAAAAGAGCAGTTTCATCCTCAAATATTTCAATATTTCCATGAAAAAGTTCCACTTGCTTTAAAGATAAACATAAGACATAAAGATAAGAAGAAATAAACAACATATACCCTTGTAGGTTATCATTAGTTAGGGATTTTGAGGGGGTTGAACTAACGTTTCAATATATTCCCTTTTAGAAGATCTGTTTGTTTTGATATTAGTGCTACTTTTGATAAACCATTGGTTTTAAAATTGTATTTTCAATTGGCACTATCTAATCTTATTATCTTAAAGAAATCAATAGTTTTGATTATTTGATTCAAAAATGGCTTAAGAGGAAGGTTTGAAGTGTAACAATCCATTTAATAACCAACATGGAGTCACTGGTGACATGTATTCTTCAAATTTGTTTTGAGGACCATTTTCACATGCCTTAAAACTACTTGTATTTTAATACAACTATTAGATCTAGAATCTAGGAATATACCAAATGAAATTTTAATAAATTAGGCATAAACAAGACACCTCCAGCACCTCATGGACCTATATTTCCTTAGTTAGCACTATCAAAACAACCCCATGCATATGAATTGTGCACCATTTAAGGACTAGATGTTCCAAGGCTCTTCTAAACAATTGTGAGTGTGGGTGGAATAATTCTACTTCTACTAAAAAAAATATATTTCATTTCATGTGATCCATATTCCCAAGAAACAATACATGGGAGGGCTTTATGATCTTCCAAATTATTCAACCAAAAATAATTTTTTCCAATTCTCCCATTCCTAAAAATAAGTAATATACCTCCTATAAAATTATATATATATATAACAAAACTATATATATGGCCACCTTCTTATGCCACCTAGACCTCCATTCTGTTTCATCATTTTCCTTGTTTGTAGCACAATCTACTAATTTTAACAATTTTTTGGGTCCTAAAATTTCAGAGTTGTTTTTACCCCCTAGATGAAGGTTTTTTGAGGTCTATAGCAAGCCCATGGCCATAGAAAAGCACATACTTCAAATATTGTAGTAGTCGAAGAGATGTTTCCAACGAGTTATCATACGCACCAAACAAAGATCATATGACCAAGTTACAACCTCGAGAAGTTGGTAGCCCAACTAACCCCCACTGCACCAACGATCTCAAGGTCTCGGTGTGATGGGTGATGCCAAATGAATTCATCGGACGAAAATCATTGTCAACAATGCCAACACGAGATCAAGGTATTTATTCCACACTTATGGGTCATGCTGATCAGAATAGGTCAGGGTATTTGGGCATAAGCACAAGAATTAACTCTATATTTAGCACTACCCGCTTTTTTTACCAACGCATAAATGAGGGCAGAAAACTGTGCTAATCCAGCTCTGCACAAGAGGAAAAAACTCCAGCCACTAAGTCTCCAAGCTTCAACCATTAAGGCTCTCCAATTGTCCAGCCATCAATGCTTCACTGTAGCCACTAAGGCTCTCTAGCCACCGAGGCTTTGCACTTCCACTAAGGTTCACAATTCAGCCACTAAGGCTTTCGAATCAGCCATAAAGGCTTTGCACTGCCACTAGGGCTCTCCAACCACTAGGGCCCAATTCTGCCACTAGGCGCTCACTTTAGCCACCAAGGCTCACCATCTCTGATATTGTGTTAAAAATGGAAGATTAAACTTATATATTGAAACTAGCAGCTCACTGGTGAGAATTTTGTGCTTGGATACTGCTCAAGGAGATATTCAGTTAATCATCATATCACAAATATATAAATTTCATCATTTTAGGGAGATTAGAAATGACTCCTAGAAAATAGGGACTAACCATAATCTAGGACACACACAGAACTGAGAAACAAACTCTCTCCAATAATACATATTCTCCATTACTTTCAACTTGGAAATATCCTAAAAGGAAAGCGGATGAAAAAAATTATTACAAGTTATGTAATAATACTTGTTGGACATCAGTGGCAACATGTATGAAAATTATTCAAGGTGTGAAGAAAATTTTAAGTGAAAAAATCAATTCTCATAAGCAAGGAAAGGTAGTCCAAGAAGTAAGTGGAAAAAAAACACAAGATACACTCATGGGAAGAGAAAATGTTATTAATTCAACACCAAGTTCATTTCCATCCTTTATGGCATCTGCAACGTTAGGTCCCTATAATACTAGTGTATCCCCTTATTTTTATTGTTAGTATAACCCCCTTATTTTTATTTGTTTTCCCATGTAGTCCCCATATTGTTATTATTGTGCCCGATATAAGCCCACTATTGTTATCGTTGTGCCCTTACATTTCTATTTTTATGTCGGCTAGATTATATTGTGACCCATTGGACTCCTATATATAGAAAGAAGGTTTTCTTTTTGTATCGTCCAAGAATTGTTCATTTATGTAATGTAAAGGAGGTTTCCCCCTCGAAGTCGCTAATTTCCAAGACATTGATCTCTCTTTTATTTTATTTTTGGAGATGGTTTCATAACATACAACACATTCTATGTCATATGGATAACAAAGAGATATAGAATACTATAATGTTTTGTTTTAAATTATTGTTAAGAAAATATGACAATTTCACCAGATATAGGAATGTGACACATAACATAAAATAATATGAAAATTGCAACCACTTATTTCTATTAGTAATTAGAGAAACAATACATTCCAATACAAATAATGTTGAAGCCCTTATCAATTGTATGAATGGATGCTCATTAAATTACTAAGCTAAAATACTGAAGCACACTTTTAAACCCTAAATGGATCCACCAAACAAATTTCACCATGTGGTTTTCTTCCCAAGATGAAGTTTAAACATGTCATGCTAATTTCTCAACAAATACAAAATAAGATAGAAAAATCGAGGATGATCCAATTCTTTGCTCCTTTCCCATTTTATAGGATTGATGGACTCTCTAAAATTATTTATTTCATTATTTTTCTCTAAAAAAGGAGGGTAAATAACATGAGTAAATAAGATGGGAAAACACCACTGTAAATACCAAAGGGAAATACCATTCTTGTAACCTAGGTGCCACCACACTAGAGGTCCATCTTGACCACATCAGAAAAATGGAATATTAAAAATCCTCTGTCCTTGAGATTGCTTGCCCTCAAGCAATTCACAACTATATACTAGTATGGAAGTCCAATGTTGGTCAGTACCAATATCAGGGTCCCATATGAACCACTGAATCATCACAATATGCCACTGTATTACCCAACCAAGGATAGATATCCCGATTCTTGTATCCCAGATCAACCTCTGAGTCCACTACCCATCAATAGATCCACTAACATGTGAACTGCCCCCTCGATCCCTTTGAAATTGTTGACTCCACTTTCCATCAACAGATCCTCGTGGATCTTAATGACAGCATAACCCAAATTCATAGCTAATTCTTCATGGTTATAAGTATATTATGTCCCTGGATAATAATTTCCTCCCATTAATTATCTCATCAACTCGGTACTAGATCATAATCTCCTATATGTACATACTCCTAAGTTGTCAAATTTTTGCTCGATATTGGCTGACTTAAAAACCCATATGGAGGGCTTCCATAAGATTCAATTGGAAATTTTTTTCCCTTTTCCTCCAATGCATGGAGGTGTGTTGATAGAGTTGTAAGCTCTATTTATGTATCCCTGAAGATGAGTTTTTTATGATTCCCAAATATATTACTCTTGCTTTCTTTTGAGCGATTTGAGACTTTCCTCAACACTAGAGAGCTTGTCCACTAACTCGGGACATACCCCTATGAGCTCCTCAATTTTCATATTATCCTGTAAGACACTGCCTTGGACTATTCACATTCTTTGGTTCAACGTCATAATATTTGTCTTAAATATGTTAATCTTTTCCTATGAGTCCTCTCCTAGAAATTTTGGTGCTCTACTGAATGACTCTATATTTTTTTGCACTAGCTTATCAATTATCATAGCTCCAACTTAAGCCTTTGATCGTCTCCTTGTAAATGGATCATCCTACACACTATGTTTTTCATGCTCCCAGTCATGTTCATGCTCACCCTGTTGGTTCACTACTACGGTCTCCTCACTCAAGTCTCCCTGAATGTCTTTTCCCTATACTTCTCAACCCGTGGAGAAAATCTATTTTTCATCCTCTTTGGTTGTCAAATATGGATGCACTGGTATATTTGTTTTCTCATATTCTTCGTGAAGGTTCCCATCGAAATCTATAGACTTAGATATACAAGATTTGACCTCATTAATTCCATTAAGAATACTTTCCTCCTTTCATTCTCCATGCACTTCTAAGTGCTTTTCATGTTGGCTAATTTTTATCGGCTTATCCTACAAGTCTCTTTGAATAACATCATTTTTTTGTTCACCATCTAGATTTGACTACTCAGATTCTTCATGTGTGCTTTCCTGAAAATCAATGGACCCAACTATAGAAGAATCCAAATTATCAGAAGGAATCTCATCCTATTCTTCCCTCGTTGTCTCCCTCATCTTACCTAGACATCAATGGTTAGATTCCCAAGGTCCCTTGTCGATAAAGTATATTTATTTTTTATTTTTTATCTTAGCTCATTCTTGCTGCTGGTTTTACTCCCTTTAATCTTGCTTTCTCCATCAATCCTTTTCACCTCCCTTCTAAGAAGTTCTATGTTCTAATTGACCAACCTCTCAACTAGTTCATAGGTAGTTGGTGATACACTAACTTTATTTCTCCAAATGGACAAGAATTTGGATCTTAGTGTTTTGAAGATGTCAACATCTCCACCTAAGAATAGGAACACAATATTTTTCATGCTTTTTTTGATGTTTTCGAGCTATGAGATTGTGTAATCCTGGTGCAAAAGTACTAGAGCATATGAGAGATTAAGTTATCACATTCAAGAGTCAACATGAATGTTCCAAAGCTCAATTTTTCCATGAATTCAAAAAAATTTCACGTCTTCTTAAAGGTAGGAAGCATGATGTTGTCTAACCCTTGAATGGTTTCTACTATCAACTATAATGCCTCCGTCATGATATCTTTATTTTAAGGTGGCAGTGGTGATGTTAAATCTATGATCTTGTTGAGATAGGAGGTGACTATGAACCTAACCTCTTCACAATGATATTACAAGACTTTGGGTTGTATCAAAGTAAGCATGGATGACTTGAGAGACCAATTGAGTTTCTTCCATTCTGGTTATTCCGCCTAGGATAAACAGATTTCTAATTCCTCCAACTTATGAAGGACTATTATTGACTTTGTTTGTTGCAACTCAGATCCAGTTATGAAGAGCTTAGTCCCTTTTCCCTATCCTTCCCATGGATGCTTCTCTTGCAGTATGGCACAGACTCTTTTCGAGAAAGGTTTGCTGCCCTTACTTTTTATTTGGTCTATGGAAGTATCACTACCTAAAGGATCCCATAGTTTCTCTAATTCATCAAGAAGTTTCTTGGCATTTTCTAGAGACAGTTCATCCCACATACTAGATATTGTACAAAACCAAAACGGGAAAATATGCAAGAATACTGTGATATCCGATAGGTAAGATATTTTCCTAACAAATTAAAAAAACCACAAATGGAATACCCTTAAAGGAAAACTTAATATATATATATATATATATATAGATATGAGTTTTGCATGGTATCTAGCGCCCAACGTATTGGTTCCTCATCTCAATTGGTGTAATGCTCGTTCCAATGCCTATGTCATGGAAGGTCCTGCACATGGTTCAATGTCTCAATCATTGGAATGGTCGCCTAGTTCCAGTGTTAGAACAACAACCTCGCCCTGGAATTTTTTTCAGTCTAGATGTATAGCTTCTCGGCCTTGACTCCTACATGACGGTTGTCGCATAGTATGATCGACCAAATATATGACCTGGTGCGAATGCGCATAGCTATACTATCAACACCTATGGGCACTTTGTGCGATGCTACATGGTCTTGGAGTGTTGGATCAATCAACAAATGCCTGCACAATGGCCCCACAATTTTAGATTTCTACCTATCGGCTTTAGCAACCTTCCAAATGTCAGCTCGTCCCTCATGGCTGTGTGATGGGCTTGACTGGACCCTCGGCCTCCAATACCTACATGTCCATGAAACAACTATGGGATGTGGTATGGCTTCTCGACTACAAAAAAATTCCCTACAATAACGATGCTTCCACAACAACGGAATTCACCTGCAATTCAATCTTGTCGTTGGTCAATGTTCGATTTGGACAACGCGAATACAAGGAATTGACCCACCATAAGAAAAAATACTCGTCTTTGACTTCATTGTCCTGCAAATATCTAATTGTTTGACCCAGTGACAATAAGATATTCACGCTAGAGAAATCACAAGCACTATTAGAAAATTTAAGAAAAACATAGAAACGGACTAAATAATAGGCAGTGGAAAGAATGTACATTTTATCAAGACAACACCATCAAAGTGTAGTTGACAAAATCCTGCAAAAAATTTCGAGACTGCTTGGGGGGGATTTCAATCCATTTAATCAAACCATGAACGTGGAGATCCTATCCCCTTCCTTACAGACGCCACATTACCTAAATCGGGCCTCATTGGTCCATGTTCATGTGGTTCGACTCTTAAACGTATTCCCTACACTCTCAAGGTACCCACGGTCAACAATTTATGACAATAGTGAGACCGACAATTTGGGACTTTGCAAAGAACGAGAATTGACCGCCACTAACATGGAAGCTTGGCCCTAATTCATTCAACCTTGCAATTAACATGGAATCTTGGCCCTAATTCACTCGACTTTGCAATTAACCCTTTGGTCGAAATATTTTGGCCTTTTACGACCTCTTCAATAATGAGATATTTTCACGGTCCTTCACAATAATACTCCTTGTTCGCATAAAACATAAGATAATGCATCCAAATTAAATGTTTGTCTACAACCCAAGATTTTTTTTTTTTTTTTTTATTATTATTATTATTATTATTATTATTTTTTTTTTTTGGCTCCTTTTGAATATATAGTTTTGGCCAAGTAAGAACCCTTCAATAAACAATTTGGCAAAAGTAATGTTTTCTCCTTCTTTTGCAATAAAATAATAATGCGTGAACCAATGCATAAAATTCCTCTTTCAATCAATTGAAAAATAAAACTAAATAGGGTGATACTGAATACCTCTTATGATGGACTCTTAAGATGGAAATTGCAGCTAGGGTGAGAATAAATCTCACCAAAGTTCCCTACATGAAACCCCTAAACAATCTTGTAAATAATTTGGAATTTATCAATAAAACTCTTAGGCTCGAAGGATGCACAACTTTGATATCATTATAAGATCTCAAAGAGGAAAAGTATGAAGAGATGTAGAATGCTATAATGTTCAATTTTAAATTATTGTTAAGAAAATATGACAATTTCACCAAATACCGAAATGAAACACAAAACATAAAAAAATTTAAAAATTGAAACCACTTATTTCTATTAATAATTAGAGAAACGATACACGCGCATAAAAATAATAATGAAGCCCCTGCCAATGGAATGAATGGTTTCTCATGAAATGACTAAGCTAAAATACTGAAGCATGCTTGTGAACCCTAGATGAATCCACCAAACAAATTTCATCGTGGGTTTTTCATCCTGGGATCAAGATGGAAATGGGCACGCCAAGTTCTTGAAAAATACACAATAATATAGAACGATCGAGGATGATCCAAATGCCTTGCTTCTCTCCCCTTTTATAAGCTTGATGGAATCTATAGAAGTCTTTATTTTATTATTTTTCTCTAAAAATGGAAGGTAAATACCATGAGTAAATACTATGGGCAAACACCACTATAAATAACATGAGAAAATACTATTTTTGTAACCTAGCGGACACTAGTGCTAGAGGCCAAGCCAATATTAGAGGTCTATCTTGAACACATAAGAAAAAGGGAATATTACATGTTCTTCCAAGCTATGAAATTATTATATTGACCAGAAGAGTTGAAAACAGAAAATATAGAATAGAGAAAAGAGTTAAACCAATCAGGGATTCATAGGCCATTTCTGGATGCAATCTAGTTAGTGAAGGTTAGACTAATCACTAGTTTAGACCTCTTGTGAAAACACTTTCTTGTTGTCCTTAGGGAGTGATTCATATGTCTAACATTTATTATATGAACAAAACAAATTATGTTAAATATTTATTCAAGATATTTAGGCACACCATCTTACCCATAGGAGAGGACAACGTAGTCCAAGTTGTCACTGATAATGCATCCAATTGTGTTTGTATCGGTGAGTTATTGATGGGACATTTACCTGATTTTTTTTGGGAAAATTTTACAACACATTGTCTTTATCTATCCCTTCATGACATTGGTAAAATATGTTGAGTCAAATTAAGTATATCTTAAACAAGAAAAATGGTCAAATTCATTCTTAAGAAATGATTGGGTTTGATTATATTTAGAAAATAGAAAATTAGAAATCCACCGAGACTCGATGGCACTAGGTTTTCCACCCATTTCATTACACTAAAAAGGATGGTAGAACAAAAATATGCATTAATATCATTTGTATGTAATTATGAGTGGGTGAAATATCCTTTATGAAGGTCAGAAGGAGGTAAACTAGTAGAGTAAGAAATCTTCAAAGAAATATTTTTGTCATGTGTAGAAATTTATTTTTCTATTTGTGAGCCTATAGTACAAATATTGAGGATGGTAGATTCCAATGTTGCATGCATGGGTTTTGTATATGAGGGCATGGGGAGAGTAAGAGAAAACATATCATTGATATGTAATAATTATAGTTTAAGATCTCAACTTATATGGGACATTGTCGACAAAAGCTGGTGTATGTTGCATAGGCCATTACATGCTACAGGGCATTTCTTAGCACCTAATTACTTTCATGTTCCTAAAGCTAGAGACATCGTGAAGGAATTTTATAAATGTATAGAGATGATGTATCCTAACTCCTCAGATAAAATATTAGATACGAATAATCAATATCTTATAGGAAATGGATTAACCATGCTTTCACTACAACTAGGGCGATACGAGATGTGCAACATTTGAAATTCACCCCTGCTCAATGTAGGTTTCACCATGGATATGAGACTCCTCAATTCTAAATGTCTGAAATTAGGGTGTCGAGTCAAGTATGTAAGGAATCACAATAATTTATACCTTTTATGTATATTTGCAAATTATTACATGTAAATTATTGTACTAATATTAATATTATTTTCATTCTGAAAAAATAGGTCACTAGTTAATTATCATGTGAGTAGTTGGAGCATTCATTAGTTCATCCATAGCAAGAAAAGAAACCATTTATGAGCTAGGAAATTGACATATTTGGCTAGAAGTCATTAAAATTTACAATTGTGGATGAAATATTTGGAGGAGAAGAGAACAACTTCAAAGATTGTATGAGAGGTTCCTCCTATTTTTAATGCATATAGTCCAACTTCACAAGCAACAATTTTACAGTTATTTTCCACATCTACACATCACATCAACGAGAATGATATCTTACTTAGAGATATTATAGAGGAGAGTCTTATTAGTGATAATTCCTTGTGACTCAATACAATGATGTTGATGATGACAATGAACATGAGATAACCTACACACCTTGAGATAGTTTTGGCCTTTCATTTATGATCATGACAACATTTTCATTTCTATCAACAATTTTGTATAAGCATTTATCTTGTAAGCTATGTTTTATTTTTTTGACATTTTATGATTGAATTGTTCTAGTTTGACATGTTATGATTCTTCATTAAATGACTAAGCTAAAATACGGAGGCATGCTTGTGAACCCTATATGGATCCACCAAACAAATTTCATCGTTGTTTTTTCACCCTGGAATCAAGAAGGAGTTGGGCATGCGAAGTTCTCGAAAAATACACAATAAGATAGAAAGATCCAGGATTATCCAAATGCCTTTCTTCTTTCCCCTTTTGTAATCTTCATGGAGTCTATAGAAGTCTCTATTTTATTAGTTTTCTCTAAAAAAGGAAGGTAAATACCATGAGTTAATACTATGGGAAAACACCACTATAAATACCATGAGAAAATACCATTCTTCTAACATGGAGGCCGCCAATGCTAGAGGTCAAGCCAATGTTAAAGGTCTATCTTGACCACATCAGAAAAATGGAATATTACATGTTCTTCCAAGCTATGCAAGTATTAGGACCAAAATAGTTGAAAAGAGAAAATATAGAATAGCTAAAAGAGTTAAACCAGTAAGGGATTCATAGGCCATTTTTGGATGCACTCTAGTTAGTAATGGTTAGACCAATCACTAGTTTAGACCTCTTGTGAACACACTTTCTTATTTTCCTTAGGGAGTGATTCATTTATCTACCATTGATTATATGAAAAAAACAAATTATGCTAAATATTTATTCAAGGTATTGAGGCACGCCATTTTACCCAGAGGCGAGGACAATGCAGTCCAAGCTTTCACTGATAATGCATCCAATTGTGTTTGTATTGGTGAGTTTTTGATGGGACATTTCCCTATGTTCTTCTAGATAAATTGTGCCACACATTGTATTTATCTATCTATTCATGAGATTGGTAAAATAGGTTGGGTCAAAGTAAATATATATCAAACAACAAAAATGGCCAAATTATTTCTTAAAATTTGATTGAGTTTGAGTATATGTAGAAAATAGAAACCTAGAAATTGATCCAGGTGGATATTGGTGGCCACCCACCCATTCCATTTGGACCCACACCACCAGTTCTTTCAGTTTTTTAGTTTCAAAACCATTTACTATTTTTAGCAGGTTTTTGTGTTCTAAATTTTCGGAGCTGTTTGGAGGCCCTAATGACCGAGGTGGATATTGGTGGTCACCAACCTACTCCATTTGAAATGCCACCATCAGTTCTTTCAGTTTTTCAGTTGCAGCACAACTTACTATTTTTAGCAATTTTTTCGGGTCCTGAAATTCCAGAGTTGTTTTGAGGCCCTAAACGAAGTTTTTTGGGAAAACCTGACCAACATGGGTCCATGGAATAATGTTTCTCACACCAAAATTTGTACTCCTCAGATAGATATTTCTAACGAGGTATGATGCGCATCAAAGGAGATCGTATGCCAAAGTTATGTCCCCGGGAAGTTGAAGCACCAATTTACCTAAACAGGACCCATAGTCTTAGCGCTTCATCTCCTACGGTTATGTCTTTTGATGTTTAGGGTTTTGCATTATTTCTCAAGAATAAATAGGCCTTCGTGCCTCATTGTAATAGAGTTCAGAGGCATGTAGCCACCACATGTATTCTCAGAGATAAGCTACCATCGCGCTACCTAGTTTATTTCCATTCTGTCTATAAACATATTTCAGTTATTTGATATTAATGAAATGAAGTATTATTTCTGTTGCATATCTGTGTTTATGTATATTTTCGTATTTTATTGCGTTCCTACATAAATCCAGATCAGTGGTATGAGAGCGGCGTGCTCTTTCTCTATTTTTCTTTGCATGTCCCCAATGCACTCAGGATATAAGGAGTTAGGGCTCAAACTGGTTGAACCCTTGCAAGATCAACCTTGCAAACCCTTACGTCCTCCCAAGGCGGAAGAAAAGAAATACAAGGGAGCATGAGATCCTATCAAAATATTTCTTGAGGAGGCCCTTGAGAAACAGAGGAATGCGATGATGGATAAATTTGCCCAGATCCTTCAATGGATGCCCACCTATGGCGCATCTGTGTCCAACAGCCGCTCTGGAGGCACCACTCCCTTCAAGGTACAGGAAAAATTTGACATTCCTGTATTTGAAGGCAAAATAGATGCAGACACCATAGATAAATGGTTGAATTTTCTAGAAGGGTATTTCTCGGTCCATGATTTTTTCGACCGAGAAAAGATTATTTTTTCACTCCTCAAAGCCGCCCCCCATGTCAAAGACTGGTGGGAAATCTACCATGAGCAAAAGGAAGAGGAGGAACCCTCTCTGTTCTCGGCCACACCCACTTGGAATTCATTCCGAGACAACATTAAGGAACAATATTGCCCCGTGGGTAGCTATGAGGACACTTACATCCAATGGACCACGTTGCGGCAGGAAAGGGATCAAGATGTGCACGAATTGACGAATTGTTTTCATACCCTACGCAAAAAGTTGGGTATTAAAGATTCAGAGAGACATTTGGTGTTCAAGTACCATAGTTGTCTTCACAGACACGTTCAGGAGGAAATGGAGTTCCTCAAAATTACCTCGTTTCGCATGGAATATGGTTATGCCGCCAAGATCGAGCAAAAATTTAAGCAGAAGAAGCAAGACTTTGGATCCACGAATTCGAAGCCAGGGAAAGGTTCCCCCAGAACCATAGAATAGGGGGAAGAGCCAAAGTGGGATGACTCAGAACACCACCACAAATCCAAACAAGGACATGGGGAAGTGGTTTGAATTTCATAACAAGCCCACTCACAGCATAAACGAGTGTCGGGCCAAACCATTATTGGTGGCCGAATTGAAGGCACTCGAATCAGATGCATGTTTTGATCCTAAGGTAGAACCAGACAAGGGAGATGACGAAGGGAATAAGATCATTGATGTGGACCACAGTGCCATTGTTGTCACCACGAAGCTCCAGACGGAGGCCCCCAAGGGTCTAGAGGAGGGGGAGCACCTCTTCCATTTGCAGATGTGGGTGAAGAGTTCTCCACTGCAATTTCTTATCGATAGCAGAAGGCAAAAGAACCTCATTTCAACAGAGGTCATGAATCGGCTCAACCTACTGACCATAGCACACCCGCCATCATATACCATTGGGTGGCTTCACCCAGGGAGAGATCTCCGCATCCACCAGCAGTGTCGCCTTCCATACAATATCAAGCCATTCATAGATGAGGTATTGTGTGATGTTTCTCCTCTTGATGTAGCTGATGTATTATTGGGCCAACCATACTTGTGGAGGCGAAATGATGTGTATGATTCTAGACTTCATGTTGTTATTATTACATTGGTAAATAACTTTTACAAGATACCGGAGATAGTACCGCCTCCTGCCATCTCCTTGAATACTACAAAACAACGCAATAAGATTGTTTCCCAAACTAGAAAAATTACTTGCATTACCATTTTCCCACAAGGAAAGAAGAAGATTGTGGCCAAAAACTTGAAATAGGGCTCCCCTATGCAGCAACAGCATATGGATAAATTCGTGGAGGAATACGAAGACATTTTCTCCTCACCCACAGAGGTTCATCTACACTGTCAGGACAAGCTCTCCATCGATCTGAACCTCGGTGCACCATATCCTGATATTTCCATACCTCATGCAATTACACAGACAGAATAAGGACATGTACTATTTGAGGAAGCCAAATTTAATGAACGCATCCAGCACGTCTGCCAGAAGGTCCACGACATCCTGGACAAATCCAATACCAAGTTCAGTAGAATTTGTCTCTCATAGAGGAAATTAACGCAATGGGGACCATTGCTTCCTAAGGAGGGAGGAATGGTCCATGTGGATATTGGTGGCCACCCACCTATTCCAGTTGGACCCGCACCATCAGTTATTTATTTTTCAGTTTTAATGCCACTTACTGTTTTTCATAGGTTTTCGGGTCCTCAACTTCCAGAGCAGTTTAGAGGCCCTAAACGACATTTTTTAGAATGTCGAGAGCAACATGGGTCTATGGATCGATGTTGCTCAGACAAAAAGTTTTACTCCTCGGATAGATCTTTCTAACGATGTATGATGCACATCAAAAGGAGATCGAATGCCAAAGTTGCGTCCCCGGGATGTTGAAACACCAATTTAACCAAATGGGACCCATAGTTTTGGCGCTTCATCTCCTACGAATAGGTTTTTTTATGTTTAGGGTTTTTCATTTTTTCTCAACAATAAATAGGCCTTCGAGCCTCATTATAACATCATTCGGAGGCATGTAGCCACCACATCTCTTCTCAGAGATAAGCTACCATCGTCCTAGATATCTTATTTCCATTCTTTCTATAAACATATTTCAATTATTTTATATTAATGAAATGAAGTATTATTTCCATTGCATCTCTGTGTTTATGTATATTTATATACTTTATTGCATTCCTGCATAAATTCTAATCAGTGGTATGAGAGTGGTCTACTCTTTCTCTGTTTTTATTTGCATGTCCCCAACACTATCCGGCTATAAGGAGTTAGGGCTCGATCTTGTTGAACCTTTGCAAGATCAGCCTCGCAAACCCCGATGAACTCCCATGGAGGAAGAAAAGAAAGATGAGGGAGTAGGAGATCCTATCAAAATATTTCTCGAGAAGGCCCTTGAGAAAAAAAGCAACACGATGATGGATAAATTTCCCCAGATCCTTCAACATTTGCCCACCTATGACACATCTGCATCCAACAACCACTCTACAGGTGCCACTCCCCTCAAGGTACAGGTAAAATTTGACATTCCTATATTTGAAGGCCAAATAGATGTAGACATCGTAGATAAATGGTTGAATTTGCTAGAAGGGTATTTCTTGGTCCATGATTTCTCCAACTGAGAAAATATTCTTTTTTCACTCCTCAAAGTCACCCCCCCATGTCAAAGACTGGTGGGAAACCTACTATGAGAAAAAGGACGAGGGGTAACCCTCTCTCTTCTCAGCCACACCCACTTGGAATATGTTTTGAGACAGCATCAAGGAACAATATTACCCCATGGGGAGCTATAAGGACAAGTACATCCAGTGGACCACGCTGCGGTAGGAAAGGGCTCAAGATGTGCACAAACTGATGAATTTGTTCCATACCCTACGCACAAGGTTGGGCATTAAAGATTTAGAGAGACATTTGGTGCTCAAGTATCGCAGTCATATTCACAGATATGTTAAGGAGGAAATGGATTTCCTCGTCATTACCTCTCCTGGCACGGCATATCGTTGTGCCGCTAAGATTGAGCATAAATTTAAGCAGAACAAGCGAGAATTTGGATCCGTGAATCCGAAGGCAGGGAAAGGCGCCCCCAAACACTCAGAACAAGGACATGGGGAAGTGGTGAGAATTTCATAACAGCCCCACTCACAACACAAATGAGTGTTGGGCCAAACAGTCGTTGGTGGCCGAAATAAAGGCACCTAAATAATATGTATGTTCTGATCCTGAGCCAGAACTAGACAAGGGAGATGACAAATGGAAGAAGATCATTGATGTGGACCCTAGTTTCATTGTTTCCACTACCAATCTCTAGAGGGAGGACCTCGAGGGTCCAGAGGAGAGGGAGTGCCTCTTCCATTCGCAGATGTGGGTGAAGCGTTCTCCACTGCAATTTCTTAACAATAGAAGAAGCCAAAATAACCTCATTTCAGAAGAGGTCGTGAAGTGGCTCAGCCTACCACCACCACACCCGTAGCTGTATACCATCCTGTGGCTTCATCTAGGGAGAGATCTCCACGTCCACCAACAGTTTCACCTTCTGTACAACGTCAAGCCATTCATGGATGAGGTATTGTGTGATGTTGCTCCTCTTGATGTAGCTGATGTATTATTGGGCCAACCATACTTGTGGAGGAGACATGCTGTGTATGAGTCTAGTCCTCGTGCTTTTATTATTACTTTGGGAAATAACTTGTAAACAATATCGGAGGTAGTACCCCCTCTTTCCATCACTGTGACTACTACAAAACAACGCGGTAACATTGTTTCCCAAACCAGGAAATTTATTTGCATTACCATTTGACCACAAGGAAAGAATACGATTGTGGCCATAGCCTCAAAACATGGCTCTTCTTCACAGCAAGAGCATATGGACAAAGTCATGGAGGATTACAAGGTCATTTTTCCTTACCCATACAGGTTCCTCTACATTGTCAAGACAAGCACTTCATCGATCTGACCCCCGGCACACCGCCGCCTAATATTTCCATACGTCATGCGATTACACAGACATAATACACACATGTAATATCTGTGGAAACCAAATTTATTGAAGGCATCCAACATGTCCTCCAATAGATCCACAATATCGTGGACAAATCCATTATCAAGTTTAGCAAAATTTGCCTCTCATGGAGGAACTTAACGCAATGGTGACCATTGCTTCCTAAGGAGGGAGAAATGATCCAGGTGGATATTGGTGGCCACCCACCTATTCCATTTGGACCTGCACCATCATTTCTTTTAGTTCTTCAGTTTCAGAACCACTTACTATGTTTAGCAAGTTTTCGGGTATTGAACTTCCGGAGCTGTTTGGAGGCCCTAAAAGACGTTTTTTGGGAAAACCGGGAGAAACATGGGTCCATGGACCGATATTTCTCACAAAAAATTGTACTCCTTGGATATATATTTCTAACGTGGTATGATGCGCGTCAAACATAGATCGTATGCCAAAATTACTTCCCCAGGAAGTTGAAACACCAATTTACCCAAACGGGACCCATAGTTTTGCCGCTTCATCTCCTACGGTTAGGTTTTTTGATGTTTAGGGTTTTTCATTGTTTCTCAACAATAAATAGACCTTTGAGCCTCATTGTAACAGAGTTCAGAGGCATGTAGCCGCCACATCTCTTCTCCGAGATAAGCTACCATTGCCCTAGATAGTTTATTTCCATTTTGTCTGTAAACGTATTTCAGCTATTTGATATTAATGAAATGAAGTATTATTCCCCCTGCATCTCTGTGTTTATGTCTATTTCTGTATTTTATTGCATTCCTGCATAAATCCGGATCAGTGGTATCACAGCGGTCTACTCTTTCTCTATTTTTCTCTCATGTCCCCGACGCGGTCACGGTATCAGGAGTTAGGGCTTGATCTGGTTGAACCCTTGCAATATCAGCCTTGCAAACCCTGAAAACCTCCCATGTCAGAAGAAAATAAAGACGAGGGAGCAAGAGATCCTATGAAAATATTTCTTAAGGAGGCCCTTTAGAAACAGAGGAACGCGATGACGGATAACTTTTCCCAGATCCTTCAACAACTGCCCACCTACAACACATCTACATACAACAACCACTTTGGAGGCGCCACTCCCTTCAAGGTACATGCAAACTTTTTCATTCCTATATTTTAAGGCTAGATAGATGCAGAAGTTGTAGATAAATGGTTGAATTTTCTAGAAGGGTATTTCTCGGTCCATGATATCTCCAACCGAGGAAAGATTATTTTTTCACTCCTCAAAGCCACCCCCCATGTCAAAGACTGGTGGAAAACCTATTGTGAGCAAAAGGACGAGGGGGAACTCTCTCTATTCTTAGCCACACCCACTTGGAATTTGTTCCGTGATGGTATGAAGGAACAATATTACCTCGTGGGGAGCTATAAGGAAAAATACATCCAATGGACCACGCTGTGGGAATAAAGGGATCGATATGTGCACGAACTGATGAATTTGTTCTATACCCTGTGGACAAAGTTGGGCATTAAATATTCAGAGAGACATTTTATGCTCAAGTACCGCAGCTTTCTTCACAAACACATTCAGGAGGAAATGGAGTTTCTCTACATTACCTCGCTTGGCACAACATATCACTATTCTGCCAAGATCGAGCATAAATTTAAGCAGAAGAAGTGAGACTTTGGATCCACGAATCCGAATCCAGAGAAAGGTGCCCCCGAACCATAGAACAGGGAGCAGAGCCAAAGCAGGGCAACTCAGAACACCAACAAAAATCCAAATAAGGACACGGTGAAGTGGTGTGAATTTCATAATATCCCCACTCACATCACAAACGAGTGTCGGACCAAACAGTCGCTGGTGGTCAAACTAAAGGCACCCGAATTAGATGCGTTTTCTAATCCTGAGGTAGAACCAGGAAAGGGAGATGAAAAAGGGAATAATATCATTTATGAAGACCCCAGTGCTATTGTTTCCACCACCAAGCTCCAGAGGGGGGACCCCAAGGATCGAGAGGAGGGGGAGCGCCTCTTCCATTCTCAAATGTGGGTGAAGGGTTTTCCGCTGCAATATCTTGTCGATAGCGAAATCCAAAAGAACCTCATTTCAGTAGAGGTCATGAAGCGTCTCAACCTACCGACCATAGTACACCCTTAGCTGTATACCATTTGGTGGGTTCACCCAGGGATAAATCTGCACGTCCACCAATAGTGCCGCCTTCCGTACAACATCAAGCCATTCACGGATGAGGTATTGTGTGATGTTGCTCCTCTTCTTGTAGATGATGTATTATTGGGCCAACCATACTTATGGAGGGGACATGATGTGTATGATTCTAGGCCTTGTGCTGTTATTATTACTTTGGGAAATAACTTGTACAGGATACCAGAGGTAGTATCGCCTCCTGCAATATCTTTGGCTACTGCAAAACAACACAGTAAGATTGTTTCCCAAACCAGAAAATTGAATTTCATTACCATTCGCCCACAAGGAAAGATGAAGATTATGGCCACAACCTCGAAACAAGGCTCCGCTATACAACAACATCATATGGACAAAGTCGTGGAGGAATACGAGGACATTTTCTGCTCACCCATAGAGGTTCCTCTACACTGTCACAACAAGCAATCCGTCAATCTGATCTCCGGTGCACCGACGCCTCATATTGTCATACCTCATGCAGTTATACAGATAGAATCCACACATTTAATGTCTGAGGAAACAAAATTTATTGAACGCATCCAACATGTCCACCATCATGTTCCCCAGCAGGTCCACGACATCCTAGAGAAATCCAATACCAATTTTAGCAGAATTTGCCTCTCATGGAGGAGCTTAATGCAATGGGGACCATTGCTTCCTAAGGAGGGAGGAATGATCTAGGTGGATATTGGTGGCCACCCTCCTATTCCATTTGGACCCGTACCATCAATTCTTTCATTTTTTCAGTTTCAGTACCACTTACTATTTTTAGCATGTTTTCGGGTCTTGAACTTTCAAAGCCGTTTGGAGGCCCAAAACAACTTTTTTTGGGAAAACCTAGAGCAACATGGGTCCATTGACCGATGTTTCTCACATCAAAAGTTTTACTCATTGGATAGATATTTCTAACGAGGTATGATGCATGTCAAACATAGATCGTATGCCAAAGTTACGTCCCGGCGCAATTGAAACACCAATTTACCCAAACGGGACCCATAGTTTTTGCGCTTCATCTCCTACAGTTAGGTTTTTTGATGTTTAGGGTTTTGCATTGTTTCTCAACAATAAATAGGCCTTCGAGCCTCATTGTAATAGAGTTCAGAGGCATGTATCCGCCACATTTATGATCATGATCATAACATTTTCATTTCTATCAACAATATTGTATAAGCGTTTATCTTGTAAGCTACATTTTAACTTTTTGACATTTTAGGATTGAATTGTTATCACTTGACATGTTATGATTCTTCATTACTTTCATTGCATTGTTTTGTAAGATTTAAAATATTTCCTTTATACATAACATGTTTTAACTATAATACAAAATGAGCATGAAGTAAAGGTTATAAATTCAAAATTCAGTCCTAAACCTGCAATGATTGCTCTTGGCCTTCAAGAAGTCTCTTTAGGATATTGTGGATATGCAGAGATTGTGGATAGGCCTAAGGAGACTCTTTCTCCACTAGTGGTCTGAATGTTTGTAGATGACATTTACCTTTTCCAAGTTTACAAACATGGCCTTTACATTTTCTAGGTTTACATGGATTTATTTAGTGACTCACACATAAATTTCCTTGTATATCACTTGAAGTCTACTTTTAATATGGAATATCTCAATCTTTATATTTGATTCTAAGTTTGAGTTTGATGCATTTTGTTTCTCATTATTTTTAGAACATTTTAAATAAGAGGGGTCAATAACATCTTAGACATCTTAGACATGGTAGATTAATATTGAAGATAACTAAAAAAGAATATCTTTCTCAAAGGAAAAAAATAATGATTTTTTTTTAATAACATAATGATTATTTGGCCTTGATTATGACTATCCAAAACTTGAGTGGTATGGATAAAAAATATTACACAGTTCTATTTAAGACAGTAATGATTATTATTTAAATTTCAAATATTTTGAAAAAATTATATATTTGAAATTCTATAAAATATATATTCTTGAATTCTGTAAAGTATATATAAAACATATTGCACAGTTTTATTTCAGAAATCTCCAACAACAATAATGATTATTATTTAAGTTTTAAATATTTTGAAAAAATTGTATATTTAAAACTCTGTAAGTCTACAAAATATATATTCTTATTTTTTTTGGGGTTATTTTACATTTTTTTTTTTGGCTATAGAAGAGAAATCAAAGTCGAGTTTGATATTTTTTTTCCTTTTTTTGGGTATAGAATGGAATTTAAATTCGAATACCATATCTTTATATCACATTAATGAGAATAATATCTTGTTTAGAGATATTTTGAAGGAGAGTTTTATTAGTGATAATGCTTCAGGACTCAATACAATGATGTCGATGATGACAATGGAGATGAGATGATCTACGCACTTTGAGATAGTTTTGGCTTTTCATTTATGATCATGATTATAACATTTTCATTTCTATCAATAACTTTGAGATAGTTTTGGCTTTTCATTTATGATCATGATTATAACATTTTTATTTCTATCAATAATTTTGTATAAGCATTTATCTTGTAAGCTACTTTTAACTTTTTGACATTTTATGTTTGAATTGTTATTGTTTGACATATTATTATTCTTCATTACTTTCCTTGCATTGTTTTGTAAAATTTAAAACATTTCCTTTATACCTAACATGTTTTAATTATAAGAGCATGAAGTAAAGGTTATAAATTCAAAATTATGTTCTAAACCAAATATCATTACTCTTGGTGTTCAAGAAAGCTCTACAGGAGATTGTGGATATGTCAAGGGGCACTCTTTCTCCACGAGTGGTCTCAATGTTTGTAGATGGCATTTACATTTTCCAAGTTTACATGAATTTATTTAGTGAATCACACATAAATTTCCTTGTATATCACTTGAAGTCTACTTTTAATATCCAATATCTCAATTTTTATATTTAATTTTAAATTCGAATTTTGTGACTTATATTACATGTTTTCCTAATTTACACTTGATGCATTTTATTTCTCACTATTTTTAAAACATTTTAAATAAGAAAGGTTAACATTTTAAAACATGGTAGATTAATTAATATTGAAGATAAGTAAACAAGAATATCTTTATTAGGAATTTGACTTCTATGATCCATAAGTAAACAAGAATATCTTTATTAGGGAAGGAAGAAGACACACGGAATTAGAAATGAATACGAACGGCATTGTTAGTGAATTTATTGATGTTACTGGTGATTGGCCCAAGTCTTTTCGCGTGAGCGTACTTTGAATCATAATTTGGTTCCATCCACGTAGGCCACTATATATACTTACATACCAAGCCAATCAAGCAAGCAAAATTTGTTTGCGAAATTCCATTCCAGTGAATATAGTTATAATTTGCTGGAAGAAATTGCTGTAATGGCTAGCGTTTTTGTTGCTTCTTCTCCTCTGTCGACAGGTAGCAGCAGGAGCGTGATCAGGAGGACGGCCAATCATCATCCTAATGTCTGGGATGACGATTTTGTGCAATCTCTTCAATCCCCTTATACTGTGAGTAACAATATTAATCTTTCTTCTATCATGCCATTGTACGTAAATTTCTATTTCGTCTGAACAGATCAGATGAAGTATATATATCACTTTTGTTAATGATCACTAACTGTGTTAATTGAACAGGATTCTTACTATGGAGAACGCGCGGAGACACTTATTAGTGAGATTAAGCTCATGCTTACTGGTGAAGGAGATGAATTAACGATCACCCCATCTGCTTATGACACAGCATGGGTAGCCAGGGTGCCCGCCATTGATGGTTCTTCGCGCCCGCAATTTCCCCAAACAGTTGATTGGATTTTGAAAAACCAGTTAAAAGATGGTTCATGGGGAACTGAGTCGCAATTTCTACTCTCCGACCGCCTGCTTGCCACTCTTTCTTGTGTTCTTGCGCTCCATAAATGGAAACTTGGGGATGTGCAAGTAGAGCAGGGTAAGAATTAAGTTTGGGATATGAGAATTGCGTTTCAAATTTATTTATCATTGTAATTATGTAGGTTTAATATTCTCAATGTAGAGGTTAATACTAGCAATGTGATAATTTTCCAATTTGCCACATATTTTAAGGTTTTCATATAAGGGGGAGAGTAAGACTGACTAGAGTTTCTAAACTTGGATAAAGAGATAATTTTTGTGGATATAAAACTTGCAGTAACCTCGTGATCATGTAATTGTAATGACAATTGCCATTGATTTGTATATACAGGCGTTGAATTTATCAAAAGCAATCTGGAAGCAATAAAGGATGAAAGCGATCAGGATAGCTGTGTAACAGATTTTGAGATCATCTTTTCTTTCTTGTTAAGAGAAGCTCAATCTTTGCACCTCGGACTTCCCTATGACCTGCCTTATGTGCATATGCTCCTGATGAAACGGCAGGAGAGATTAGCCAAGTATGTGAATTCAAATTAACATGATATTGTCAATTCAACAACCGAATTAGACCTAATGCTGTGCAAATTCTAATAAATGAATGTTGCAGTCTCTCCAGGGACGAAATTCATGGCGGAACATTGTTGTCATCTTTGGAGGGCATACCAGATATGGTGGAGTGGGAAAGAATAATGAATGTTCAAAGCCAAGATGGGTCTTTCTCAGGCTCACCTGCTTCTACTGCCTGTGTCTTCATTCACACTGGAGACATGAAATGCCTTGAATTCTTGAACAACGTACTCGCAAAGTTTGGCAGTTTTGGTATGTATGGAGGTTTTATGTTGTTTGCAGCCTAGCCCTATTTTTACTTTCTAGCTTTACTTTTTAAATTTTATTATATTAGTTCCCTTCAGTTAGAAATAATTAATTCTTACTTGTCTATGGTTGTAATTCTCCATTTGAGGAGTTTGTTCCTACATAATAGGAATTAGCTAGAATATAGTTTCTCCTAGTTTAGTGTGTGGTTGAGAGAATCTCTCAACCACACTACTGTACGTCTAAGATAGAATTCCTATCTTGAGACTATTGCTTGTATAAATATGTGTGTCATTTTCTTCATTAATAATATAGAATTTGATTAGAGTTTGTTGTGTGCTATTTTATCTTGGTATCGGAGCTTCAGAGCCCGTAAGGGCCTGGGCCTCGGCCCCTCGTGGGCTGAGGGAAATAGGAAATAAGAGTGTTTTATTTTTTAGTTGTTTGTTTGTCCATCGAGCTTGGTTTGAGGCTGTGGCGTGAACGTTGTTTCGAAAACCTGCTGCGGGAGCTTGGTGCACCACGGTGACTGTGCTGAACTTCGTGGGGAAGGCCGGTGAAGACCACAATCGTCTGTGTGGACTTGTGTCCCATAGAAAGGGGCGCATATAAGCTGAAGGAAGCGCAGCTTGCCATACTTTTGACGGAAGCTTTGGGGATATCAAAGGATTCCCATGACGCCCAAAAGCTCTTGAATTGGCGGAAAGGCGGATAGAAAGCAGGTGCCAACGCTGAAAATTTTTCCCATGGTCGCAGCAGAGGTTTTGTACCAAAGGCAAAGGACCGTTTCAGGTGGCTTAAAGATTAAAGATGTAAATGATTTGCTGGATCGATTGGCAGCAGCTGAAAATAGAGAGGACAAAACTGTCATTCTTGCAGAGCTTATCAATAAAACAAATGCCATGCAAATGAAGTGGATTTTGATGATCACTCTTAAAGATTTAAAGTTGGGAATGGGTGAGAAGAGTCTCCTTCACAAGTTCCACCCTGATGCTAAAGATATGTTCAATGTGACTTGTGATCTAAAGATGGTATGTGACAAGCTTAAAGATCAGAATGAAAGGTTCAAAAGGCAGGACATTCAAGTTGGGAAAGTGAAGGCCAGTTCAATATGGAAACTACTGGAAGGAGGCTGAAGATCTGCATACCTCAATTCTGTATTTGTCTGGAAAGGAGCGCGTGTTGATAAGAATGGCATGCTAGATTATGGTGAATTTGTAGCTGTCGCACCTCATTTGCAGCGGATTGTTTCGGTTCAGTTCCGTTTGATCCCTGAGCTGGAGAGATTTAAACTTTGTGGAGCTTGGATCGATTCTTTAAATAATTTGAGTAATCGAGTTAAAGATGTACTATAGGCGCTGCTCTATCTGAGATCTTTGCTGTCGAGCTTGATTTTTTTTGTTTTCCGTACCGCTGGAGCATCTGCGTTCTGTCTCCTCGAGGTGAAGGTTATATATTATTGACTTTAGTGTCTTTGAGTTCTGGACATAAGAAGCTCAACTGCTTCTTTATTTCTCTAAGGTTGCTTCTTGCTTGTAACTGTGTTCAAATAATTTGACGGCGAGGCGTGAAGCTTGTGAATCCTGCGCAGTTTTGTGGATTTATCACAAATTAGTGAAGGAGGAGTTTCCGCTTACTTCATACAGCTTTGTCGTTTGCAGCGTCGGTACTAGATCGGTTAGTGGTCGAACCAGAGGCTTCCTTAAACCGTTTATTTTCTCGTTTTTTCTTCAGGAACTAGAGTTGGAACTATCTTGTAAAGCATAATGTCGTTCGGCAGAGACAAACAGGCATGGGAGTGGCAAGACGAGGAATTCCGGCTGGATGCGGACTCGCCTCTCGCAATTTCACGCTCTTTATGGGATGAATTGACACAAAGTGAAGAAGATTCAAGAAACTTGTTCGAATCCACTCCAATTGAAGGCTACGGGGAGTTGGAATGTCCTGTATCTTCAGGGGACAGTCAAGGTGATCCATCTAATCGAGGGATTTGAATGTAAATGGCCGCCTGCAATCTTTCAGTTCATTTTCTGAGGAGCTGGCGAATTTGAAATCTTTGTTCAGATGGGAGATCATTATACCCGGGCAAGAATGATCTTGAATTTCAGTTTGTGAAGGACAGGAAACAGCGTGTGTCAAACTCTGCAGAAAGAGTTCCGAGCTCTGTTGGATTGGTTCTTTGACTTATAAAGGGGTGCCAACGCAGATTTGCGGAGGATGTGTGCACAGTTTTTCAGGTATCAACGAGGCTGTTCGATTAATGGAGGTTTTTCTTCATTCATATATGAAGATGAACTCCTTGGAATCAAGATTGCAGAGAGTTTGTATGGCGATTGTGTTGAAGACTGCTTGAGTGTTGGAGCTGCTCGATATATAGAGAAGTTTATGCTATTGTCAAAATGTATTTTTTTTCTCTGATGATGTTGCAATATATTGATTAACTGTCATGACAATAAAACTGGTTGTAATTTAAGTGATAGTAGTGTGACCAACTATTGTCACAATTCTGAGTGTGTGTTGGAACTGGTCATTCCAACACTAAGCAAATTTGCAGGGAATGATGAACACATGACAGTGAAAATGACATCAATTGGAGCTACATCAGAGATTGGAGGATGATTGTGATCGTGTTGCAGATTGTCAGCAAGCATGAGGCAGCATGCTTGAGAGCAATGACTAGCCTTGATACTGTGAATAGGGGAAGTGGCATTGCGATGTCGGGAGAATTGGATACTGAAATGCGATGGAGGATTGGACCATGGAGTCCTGGATTATTATTTTTTGAAGGGAAAATTTTGTTCTATTCGTATGGCTGTGTGCCTATGTCTGGATCATCATTGTTTGAATGCACTGCATTGAGTCCAGGTGAAAAGTCGTCAATCCGTTTCTTTATCAGTAGACCCCTCATAGGTATCATTGGAATGATAACTAGTATGTTTGGGAAATAATCATCTTTGGGCAGAGAGGGAGCTAAATTTGAAGTGTTTATTTTGTATTTTCCTTGGAATCATGTTTAAATATTATTGAGCCTTATTGAGCCTGCTAACTCAATGTAGGTAGAGTTATTTTGTTAGAATTCATGACTTTAACAAATGACAGGTTAAGCATCGAGTTCCAAGAATTTATTTGACAAAGATGCCCAAGATGTGAACTATGAAAAGATGAGGTAAAGGAGCAGCAACAACGTTTATGGTGGACAACAAAGTAGATGTTTGTTTGAGTTAGTGTGGTTTGTGGAATAGACTCCCTAGCATGTTATAAGCAAGTCTAGTTGGTTGTTGTAATGGTCGTTATATGTACCCAAAAACATCAAATGTTGAAGTATGGAATGTAAGCCTTGTAAAGGCATTTGAAAGTTTGTGGTGATATTAAAACCACTTTGTAATGGTTTATGGTTAGCGTGAAACCATCTTTTGTCACTGTAAAGTGATGGTTTGTGGTGAGCCAGAAACCACATACAGAGCCTTAGTGGCTACAGGATTTTCCCAGTGGTGGAACATTTAAGTTCCGGATTTGCCCGGTGATGGCAGATCGGACTTGCCCGGTGGTGGCATATTGAAGTTGGCGGATTTTCCCGGTGGTGGCAGATCGGACTGGCCCGGTGGTGGCATATTGAAGTTGGCGGATTTGCCCGGTGGTGGCAGATCGGACTTGCCCGGTGGTGGCATATTGCCTGAGTGGCTAATGTGTACACGGGAGCTTTGTGCTCGTAGGAGCAGGTGGACTGCAGTAACACCTGGCTCACAGTCTCAGATATTGGTGTGTCTGAGCACAAGAGGGTCGGCGCACTTTTCTATCTGACAGTTGCGTCGAAAGGCGCAATCAGCGCAACTGTTTGCGATTGTTATTTGGACATGAATATTTGGTTTAGAAAGGCATTGATCTCTCTTTGTTTTGGAGGTTCTGCACATGCAATTCGCCTGATGGTGGTGGATTTTCAGGTACACATATGCAGTGATAACGGTCGACAGAATCATGTATGCGAAGGACATCCTACAGGACTAGCGGTTGCAGCGGTTGGTACCCATACATTCCGATGGATGGTTGCTATTTTATATGGACGTCGACATATTCTTTGTTATGCTTGACCACAACTAGACTTTGTGAATCACTATCATGACAAGTAGTCATTAAGGGGGGGAGTTAGAAATAATTAATTCCTACTTGTCTATGGTTGTAATTCTCCATTTGAGGAGTTTGTTCCTACATAATAGGAATTAGCTAGAATATAGTTTCTCCTAGTTTAGTGTGTGGTTGAGAGAAGCTCTCAACCACACTACTGTACGTCTAAGATAGAATTCCTATCTTGAGACTATTGCTTGTATAAATATGTGTGTCATTTTCTTCATTAATAATATAGAATTTGATTAGAGTTTATTGTGTGCTATTTTATCTCTGTATCCTGTGGATATGCTGGAAGGCCTTTTAATGGTGGATAATATTGTGCGTCTTGGAATCGATAGACACTTTGAAAAGGAAATCAAGGAAATTCTCGATTGTGTTTACAGGTATCATAAAACTTTTAATTTGACTAACCTTCCCTTCCTTAGTTTCTATGAAAATCCTTCAATGTAACATTTATGACATGTCCTGCATACAGTCATTGGAACGAAAGACCGAACCCCGTTGCAGACCTTGAGATCACTGCTATGGGATTTCGACTTCTTCGGCTGCATCGGTATAGTGTAACTCTAGGTGGCTACTATGGATACTATCAATTAGTTCAAAAATTCATTGTGTTTATTTTTTAAGGGGTTACACGTTTAAATCTAGAGGGATAGGGATATAGTATGTAGAACTTTATAGAGGCAATTTTATTTAGATTGGACATTTTAGGAATAGTAGGGATAGAGATAAGAGTAAGATCAATTTTTTAACCTTCCCAAAATTTTAAAATATTTTCAAAATTTGAAGTTCAAAAATCCTTGAATTTTAATATTGAAATTAATATGAAAAAAAAGCCTTTTATCTCACAAACAAGAATATCTGATATAGTAGCCTTTTATCTCTGATACGTTAATTTAATATCTGAATTAAAATTATCATTCTTCTCCCTTCTGACCTTTTGGCATCGTATTAACAGCCGTTTTCGACCACTTCAAAGATGCCAATGGGCATTTATTTGGCTCAACCAGTCAATTTAACAGAGACGTAGCAAGCATGTTGAGCCTGTATAGAGCTTCCCAGCTCGCATTTCCTGGAGAAAGTATTTTGGATGAAGCTAGAGACTTCGCCACAAAATATTTAAGAGAAGCTCTTTAGAAAAGGGAGATTTTCACTGCATGGAACAACAAACAAAATCTCAGCCATGAGGTAAACTACTGTCCATACATGTGGACTCGCTTATTTGTTTTCTCAACAGAAGAAGTTATTGGACGAGTTTCTAATATTTTGTTTACCATGCTCAGATTCAATATGAGCTGGACAATTCTTGGCATGTGAGTGTCCCTAGAGTGGAAGCAAAGAGATATTGTTAGGTGTATAGCTCAGATTATGTACGCCTAACCAAAAGTATTTACAAGTAAGTTTATTTTCACTTTCATTCTTTTCATCCTTTTTCAAAATTTAGCATAATTTACAGGTTCTTTCTTTACTTGCCTTGTTGACAATGATAATAGGACTAACGAGATGCTGCATTTTTTCTAATTTAAGACTGCCAAGAGTGAACAACCAAAAAATTTTAGAGCTGGCCAAACTCGACTTCAACATTGTCCAGGCAATTCATCAAAAAGAGATGAAGAATGTCACCAAGTAATTAACCAACTTCATGATTTTGGCTATTATTCCAAAATGTAGTATATATCCACTTTAATTGTTCAGTTTCAAATTTATTCTAATCCCTTCTTTGATTCGTTCTGCACCACAGCTGGTTTAAACATTCAGAATTACCTTTATTACCCTTCGGTCGAGAGAGGCCTGTGGAATTTTTCTTTTTAGTGGCAGCGGGCACGTATGAGCCCCAGTATGCCAAATGCAGATTCCTCTTTTCAAAAGTGGCATGCTTG
Source organism: Pinus albicaulis (assembly GCA_034641835.2). Taxonomy (NCBI): domain Eukaryota; kingdom Viridiplantae; phylum Streptophyta; class Pinopsida; order Pinales; family Pinaceae; genus Pinus; species Pinus albicaulis. The sequence goes on along the minus strand of CM076582.1, from coordinate 890,511,148 downwards.
TGTACTTTTTTGGATGATATGTATGATACATATGGAACCCTTGATGAATTGAAGCTGTTCACCGAGGCTGTGAAAAGGTAGGATGTTATTCCAATTATCATCACCATCTGTATTGGCATTGCATATCATTTTTTTTTGTGCCTAATTATATTATGATGGCTCTTCAGATGGGACCTTTCCTTGACAGAAAGCCTTCCAGACTATATGAAACTCTGCTACAAAATCTTTTACGACATTGTTCACGAAGTGGTTCGGGAGGCAGAGAAGTTATAGGGGCGCGAATTGCTTAGCTTTTTCAGAAAGGAAGTAAGTAGTACTGATGAATTTGTGAATTATTTTTATCTGACTTAGCGTGCAAGAATGAACATTAAGATTATTTTCTAATCTCAATCTTGAAATTATCAGTGGGAGGAGTATCTTCTGTCGTATAATCAAGAAGTTGAATGGTTAGCATATGAGTACGTGCCAAGCTTGGAGGAGTACACAAAGAACGAGATCATCTCCATCGGCCAACGTATACTTCTGGTGAGTGGAGTGTTATTGATGGAGGGGCAAATCCTTTCCCAAGAGACGTTGGAGCAATTATATTATCCAGGAAGACGTGTTCTCATAGAGCTGAATTGCATCATTAATTGCCTGACCGACGACATACAGACATATAAAGCTGAGAAGGCTCGTGGAGAATTGGCGTTCAATATTGAATGTTATATGAAAGAAAATCCTGGAAGTACAGAGGAAGTGGCTTTGAATTACATGTACAGCCTTCTGGAACTGGCAGTGAAGGAGCTCACCTGGGAGTTTCTGAAGCCCCACAGCTTCAATATCCCATTCGAGTGCAAGAAGATGGTGATGGAAGAGACTAGAGTGACGATGGTTTTTTTCAAGGAAGGAGATGGTTTTGGCATTTCTAAAACAAAAATGAAGGACTTCATTAAGGACTGTCCAATTAAGCGACTGTCACTGTAACTCATATGATATGATTTTGAGTCTGACCACCTGCTTTCCACATGAAGATGTGCATACATCATCTGATAATCAACTTGTTTCAATATGAGCTTTCACAGAGAGACGAAGACAGTTCAATGGAATTAAAATATATTGATTGAACGTGGACCCTTGGAATTTAGAATATAAGCATGTTTAGTTTTGGTGGAGTTGTTTTTCAAATTTTAATTTAATTATCAATTTGGAATTTAGAATATAAGTATGTTTGGTTGTGGAGGAGCTTTTTCAGATTTTAATTTAATTATGAAATTCATGTGGATGGTAGAGATTTGATTGTGAATGAAGGTTGAAATTTATTTGAAAGTAATATATTTTTTTAGTATTTTTAATTAAATTTATTAATTAAAAAATATTAGAAGATAAAATTTTATATAAAATTTTTTATGGTTTTTTAGTTATGTATTATTGATCAAATTTCATATAAAATAAGTTATATGAATGATTTGTTTTTGGTTATTTAGTATTGATAAATAGTTTTATCGTAATAAATTAAAAATATCTATAATAATTAATAAAATCTAAATTTTTTTTTTTTACCATATATATATAATTTATATATTAATTTTTTTTATTAATAATTATAATACACATTTATTAAAAAAATTTATTAGTAAGTATAATACACATTAAAAGATACCATACAATCTAGAGATATATAGACATTACATATGTATATGAAAATATTTGAAATGTCATACTTATTACACATTACTGTGTAATATGGAAATAATAATAAAATTAAATTTAGGCCTGCACAAATAAAAAAATAAATACACAAATAAATATACAACATACCATATATCTATCACTCACTCGGTCATAGAAATCATCACTCACTCCCTCGAAATCATAATATCACTCATAGAAATCATCTTGAAATCATAATATCACAAAAATAAATCATAATATGTACCGCTGTATGTTTGAATAGCTTGATATGATCCTTCACTGCTCTCCTCTGAAACATCGGTTATAACAGATCGAATATATGCAGAATTGTGGCAACTATATGAACAAGAAGTCAACTATTTCATTTAACGAAGAAAAGGTCGATAATATTGCCTCAGTGTAAAAGGTTATTCTCCTTTCTGTGACAGTGACTGGACGAAGATACATTTGTGAATAACTCTAACAACAAGTTGTGGCTGCGGTGGTGCTCATTTTAAGTTGTCAGCGACGAGTGCTACCTGTGCAGCTACAACATTTTTATGGGAAGTGACACTAGTAAAAATTGATGAAATTAATGATTAGGTGACTAAAAATTTTAGTCAACGCAATTATTTCAAGTGAATCACTACTAAATTTGAACAATTTTATGTGACCGAACTAAAAATGACTAACTTAAATGACTAATTTAGTCTTGGAATAAAATATACGACTAGATAATAAGTGACTAAACTAAAAGCAACTAACTTAAATCATTAATTTAGTCTAGGAATAAAATATATGACTAGATAATAAGTGATCAAAGTAAAATCGACTAACTTAAATGATTAATTTAGTCTAGGATTAAAATATATGACTAGATAATAAGTGAAAAAATTAATAATGATTAATGTAAATGACTATTATAGTCCAAGAATAAAAATGTGGCCAAATAACAAGTACAAAAAGTATATGAATTAGTCATTTATGTCAGTAATTTTTAATTGTGTCACTCCAAATATGGAAAATTGCAATTTTGGTACCGAAGTGTTACATTTAACTATAGGTGTCTCTGAATCCATTTGCAGTGTTAAAATTTAGAGACAGAGGGGTCTTTGAGTTCACAGCATTAAAATTATACAATTAACATAATTGCATGTATCATCTATCAAATTTATACTAATGCCTTCATTATAATTTTAGTAAAGGTTATAATATTAATTATATAGCCAAATTAATATTTATATTTATATTTAATATTTGGCCATAAATTTTAATTTTTAAACTTCATTGATTTATGTTAAACGTGCGAGTTTTTTTAAATCTAAAGATAAATCTTCATATTTATATTTAATAAATAGATAAATATAACATTTTTTTTTTCCCGAGAAAAAATTGAACTTTCTATTATCTGAAACAAAAGTTGCATCGCATATGTCGTAGCATTCCATAAGTCCTTGTCCCCAGAGGGAACAAGGAAAAAAATACTGGCCAACCAACACCCATGGGAGTGAAGGTTCCAACTGTGAAATCAAGATATCACTCAGAGACCATATTAGATAGAAGACCTGCTAAAGTAGTAAAATAGCATAGCAACCATAAGCATGTCATCACTTCGGGCCTCCGAATAAGGAGAAACACCCGACAAATATGACAATGGCACAAAGCCATCCTAAACCCGACCTCTCCACAGCAAAGAGACCAACAAGTTCAATAAAATAATAATGTGTTATGTAATCAGTGAAATCCATAAATATACAAAAAACAGAAATTTTTGTAGAAAATATGAGGCAAAAAATATACATAGCTCCAGAAGATATAACAATGCTGGAGAAAATAAAACAACAAATATAAACATGATTCTTCATGATGAGGGAAGACCCTCCATCAGTATGGTCTAGTGTCCGACACACGGACCACCATACCATCCTTTTCTTCTATTGACCACGAGCCTTGAGCTTGTCTAAGACCGATCTTAGACATAATGTCAGTCTGTTGGTTTCGTTCCCTGTAAATGTGGCGAACAAAAATCCGTGTAAAATGTGTTATTAGTAATAGAATCTCATCAAGAATATGCAGTAATAAATAATTTTGACATCTACGCATGCTGTTAAACCAATTTATGACATTCAATGAGTCCCCAAAGATTTGAATTGAGGCGATATCCAGGTGAAGTAACCAGCACAACGATATTTTTAAGTTTTGTAGCTCTACAAAGTTGTTTGTCCCTGTGCCAAAATTGATAGAGGCCGCAAAAGAAATGTTTGAGTTTTTGTGAATGACCATGCCAGTCCCACATAGCCCCTAAGAAACCACTCCATCAAAATAGGCCCAAGGAGTATCTGGGAGAATGATTTCGTTTAGCACTCGTCTCGGATTAGAAGTTGAGGAAGTGGATTAGGAGGCCATGAATATTGCAGCACTTTGACCTGCCACTAGTGCCTAGGAGGAAAGGGAATATTTGAAAACACATTTTTTCCTAGACAACCAAATGCCCCAGGAAATAGTCAATGGTAGAAATCTGTGATCTGGATCTTTGCATCTCTCCCATCAGGACTTCCATGCATCGTTACAATTATTTCCCGCCCAGAAAAAATCCACATCACAGTGTGTAAGAGTATATTCCCATAAATTCCTGGCGAAGGGACAAAAGATGAACAAGTGGTCAATAGTTTCCTCCACCTCTTTACATAGATAGCACCACCCGGGACCACTGAGGAAGCATTTTTGTAGAGAATCCCACGTCGACACTTTCAGGAAGACAATGTTCCAGGAAAATAACTTGGAATTTGCAGGGAAACTGAGCTCTCACAGAGCCTTGTACTACCATTATTTATTCCCTTCCTCCTTAGTGGCCATAATATAACGATATCCAACCTTGGGTGAGTATATCCTAGATTTTGAATGAACCTAGAAAAAAATACCAGGAGACTCTTTTAAACACACTCAGGTATTTTCCAGCTCTTTTATGTAGGCCTTCCATTCATCAACCCACTGATTTTCCAGTCCAATCTCATCCACTTTTCTCCACGCCTGAGCCCAAATGGTGGACTGACCAAGTGCATTGATCTAGGCAAGCATAATAAGGCCCTTCTGGTGCAAAGAATCCCTAAGACCCTCTGAGATAAAATAGTTTTCATTCCAGCCAACCCAAGGGTCCAGATCAATCTTGCAGCGCTCCCCATTACCAATATTCTAGGCAAGTCCTTGTCCCACTAGATCAAAAACATGAATGGTAGATTTCCAAATGTTGGAAACTCCCTTATTTTCTTTATCGAGTGTTCTAATCCAATCGTCCAGAGGAACAAGATCAATATATTTTCTTCTGACCATAGAGGTCCATAAATTATTTTTAGAAAGAATCCTCTAGATAGATTTAGCAGCCAGCGCCGAGGTGAAAGGTTTTATTTGCTTGATACCCCAGCCTCCCCATTCCTTAGGTTTTGCAATCTTATCCCACGCCACCCAAGGAAGAATTTTCTTGTCCTCCTTGCCCGACCAAAAAAATTTGTTGTAGATGCTTCTGATTTTTTTGAGAATACCAACAGGGACCCATGCCAAACTGATCCAATAGACATGGATGGCTAATAAAACATATTTTATAAGAACTAATCTTCTTGCTCTAGAGAGCCAGTTATGACTCCATGAATTAATTATTTTTTCAATTTTTGAGACCAGCCAATACCAATGTTGTTTGTGATCCCCATCCAGCTTAAGCAGAAAGCATAAGTACTTAATGCATGTTCCCAATGACACTTGTAAAAAAGGAAGGAGGCCAGAAGTCCATAAGAGGCGAGCTTCAGAAATGCCCTCATGTGCGAGGGAGGACTTCTGATTGTTGATAGTTAGGCATGTTGCCTTCATGGAAATATCCAAGATTTCCTTTAATGTTTTGACTTCGCACCTATTACCGCTGTTGAAAAACATAATGTCATCCACAAAAAGGAGATGCGTAATGATAAAATTAGAAGTCACTTCAATACCCCCAAGGGTCCCAGATTTTCTGGCCTGGTGAATGAGTTGACGAAGGCCTTCAGTTGCCAGAAGGAATAGTAATGGTGATAATGGACATCCCTGTCTCAAGCCTCTCTGATTTGAAAAGTATTGTGAGGTTGCTCCATTAATAAGAAAAAAAAAAGAAATATTAGTAATACAGCTCATAACCCAATTAATAAAATAAATATGGAACCCAAGATGGGTCAATATAAGTCTAAGGTATAACCAATTGATTCTATCATATGCCTTAGAGAGATCAATCTTTACAACCATACATCTTTTGTGGGATAGTTTAATACTGTGGAGAGTCTCTTGTGCCACCCCAATGGCTTCATGAATTTGCCTTCCATCCAGGAAGCCAAATTGTTCTTTTGATATGGATCTTGAGAGGATAGGCTCTAATATATTGGCAATCATTTTAAAAATAACTTTATAGAGACAATTGCAAAGGGATATAGGATGGAAGTCATCAAAAGAGGAAGAAGCATATTTTCTTGGAACGAGGGTAAAAAATGTAGACTTGATGACGTCATGAATGTGGCCTAGTGACCGAGATTCCTCCACCACATTTGTAATGGCGTCCCCCATCAGGTCAAAAAAGTGTTGAAAGAATTCCACAGTCCAACCATCAGGCCCAGGTCTTTTGTCAGCTTGTATAACTTTTAAAATATGTTCAATCTCCTTCTTTTCCACAGGGGCCAACAGTAAATTATTGCTCTCTTCGTCAGCATAACGAGGAAAAAGCTGAGAAACTTGAATGAGCTCCTTGATATTAACCCCTTCCTGAGCAGTATAAAGGCTTTTGAAATGATATTTCCCCATAGAAGAAAGATCTTTGAAAGTATTCGCTTTAATCCCAGCTGAATTTTCCATTTCCTAAATGGTATTGGTGTTTTTCCTCCCCTGAGCATAATTGTGAATTTTTTTGTATTTCATCTCCTGCTGCAAGCCAAATGGCCCTGCTTCTCAAGCACCAAATCTCTTCTCTATCATTAAGGATTTTCTTCCTTCTAGCTTCAAACCCTTTGATCTTATTTCGAGCCTCCTCATCCACAAAACCCTTCCCCCCATCACTCTACAATGAACCCAAGGACTCATTGATAATGTTAATTGATTCCATATCTTTTTGGGCCTTATTTTTGGCCCAATGAATGGTGGTTTTTTTAATATTTTTCATGTTATCAATGAATTCCTAGGCATGTGAGTAGCCCTCATCCACCGAGGGGTAGCTCCAATGATCAACCACCAATTGGTGATAATCCGCCTCCTTGAGCCAACCAGTGTTGAATTTGAAGGGAGCAGGAGGCTTCTTGAACGGACCCACCAGCTCCAAGAGAATAAGGGAATGGTCTGAGATCCCACCAGAGCCAATTCATTTCTGAAAGCCAATAGGACTGTTTGAAAAGTCATTACTTAAAAGGAACCAGTACAGTCTTTTGGCAATGCTAGCCTCACCCACTCTATTTTTCCTCCAGGTGGGAGTTATTTTTGTAAGAGAGGGATCGAAAAGGGACCCATCTCGCATCATCTTCAAGAAGTAATCTGCTAGAGGATCAATCCGAGCACATGGACCCCAAGCTTCATAATGGCCCAAGGAAAAATTTAAGTTGCCCCCCACAATCAGGTTTGGGCCATTTATAAAGGATTTTCTCCTCAAACTATTCTAGAAAGAAATTCTCTCCACACAGGGACCATAAATATTTCCCACCAAAAAATTTGAACCCATTTCCATGGAGTAGGCCTACACACCAATCAAGGATTTCGATGTCCAACAATTGATCAAATTAACTGAATTATTCTTAAGGCCAGTCATAAGTCCACCAAAGCGGCCCTTGACATCACAAGAAACAAATGTCCAATTTGGAAGAAAAGAAGACATAAATTGAGTGATCTGTGCCCCAATACCCAAGGTTTCCTGGAGCATGATGATGTTCGGATGGTGCAAATGAACAAGGTTTTTAAAGGCTAGTTTTTTGGGCTCACTAGCTAAACCCCTGCAATTAAAAGAGAGAAAAATCATTTGGAAACAAGGTTCGGGGAACTTGCCGCTCTGAGGGCCCATTTCAGGGATAATTGTTTGCCATGAACAATGTCAATAATGGCCTTGAGTTGGGCTTTAGAAATGGCATACTTCTTACCCCTGATTTTTTTACCTTTCTCGATATTGGGCGGTTTCCCCAGACCCCCAAAAAGTTCGTTATCAATAATTTTTTTCTCTCTGGGTCTCAAATTATAAGGGACAATGTCAATGGATAGATTGGGAATTATGGTAATAATACTGTCCATAGCCGTAGATAAGTTACTAACACACATAGAGGGCAAGGAAGTAAGCTTGGAGGGACCAGGCTTAGTCAAAATATTGAATAAAAGATCAATTTAGTTTAAAATAGGGGAGGAGGGGCAAGGGTAAGTACTCGCTAAATCCGAAGTAGGATCAGCAGGGGGAGGTAGCGGCTGCCTCGCCACCATGTCCATCACCTCCATCTGGACCACCACGATTGGAGATTGAACATACATTTGGTTTAATTGAAATAGACATCTTCATCAATAAATGTAAAGCAATGGCTAACAAATACAAGAAATTAATAAATAGAGAAGACATGGCAAAAACCAACAGTACGTACAAAATTGTTACATTGAGACACAAAGAATAAGCAACTATTGTGCAGAAACAGAGACCAATGAAACTATCATATTAACCCCTAAACCCTTAAACACTAATTCCCAGCCCCTAACCCATTTAACCCCTAAACCCTAAACCTCTAAACCCTTAACCCATAACCCCTAAAACCTTAACCCCTAACCCATTTAACCCCCTAAACCCCTAACCCATTTAAACCCCTAAACCCTAAACCTCTAAACCCTTAACCCGTAACCCCTTAAACCCTAATTCCCAACCCCTAACCCATTTAACCCCTAAAACTTTAAAACCCTAACCCATTTAACCCCCATAAACTATTAAAACCATAACCCATTTAACCCCCTAAACCCTAACCCATTAACCCCTAACCCATAAAATCCTTAACTGCTAAATCCCCTAACTCCCTAAACCTCTAAATCCCTAACCCATTTAACCCCCTAAACCCTAAACCTCTAACCCCTTAACCCCTAACCCCTTCAAACCTAATTCCCAACCCTAACCCATTTAACCCTGTATACCCCTAAACCCTTAACCCATTTAACCCCTTAAATCGTAAACCTATAAACCTCTAACCCATTTAAACCTCTAAACCCTTAACCCATAACCCCTAAACCCTTAACCCCTAAACCCCCAAACCCCTAACCCATTTAACCCCCTAAACCCTAAACCTCTAAACCGTAACCCTTAACCCCTAACCCCTTAAACCTTAATTCCTGACCCCTAACCCATTTAACCCCCTACCCTATCCCCATTAACCCCTAACCCCTAGCCCATAAAATCCTTAACTGCTAAATCCCTCAACCTCCCTAAACCTCTAAACCCATAACCATTTTAACCCCCTAAACCCTAAACCTCTAACCCCTTAACCTATTAACCCCTAACCCCTAACCCCGAAAATCCTTAACTGCTAAATCCCCTAACCCGCTAAACCTATAAACCCTTAACTCATTTAACACCCTAAACCCTAAACCTCTAATCCTTAACCCCTAACCCCTTAAACCCTAATTCCCAACCCCTAACCCATTTAACCCCCTAAACCCCTAAAACCCCTAAAACCCTAACCCATTTAACCCCTAAACCCTAACCCCATTAATATCTAACGACCCCTAACCCCTAAAATCCTTAACTGCTAAATCCCCTAACCCGCTAAACCTCTAAACCCTAACCCATTTAACCCCCTAAACCCTAAACGTCTAACCCCTTAACCCCTGACCCCTTAACCCCTGACCCCTTAACCCCTAATTCCCAACCCCTAACCCATTTAACCCCCTATACCCTTAGACCCCTAACCCATTTAACCCCCTAAACCCTAAACCTCTAAACCATTAACTCTTAAACCCTAATTCCCAACCCCTAACCCATTTAACCCCTAAACCCCTAAAACCCTAACCCATTTAACCCCCTAAACCCTAAACCTATAAACCCTTAAACCCCTAAACCATTAACACCTAAACCCCTAAACCCCTAAACCGTTAATGCTTATCCCATAACCCATTAACCCCTCACCCCTAACCCTTAAAATCCTTAACTGCTAAATCCCCTACCCCTAAGCCCCTAATCCCTTAACCACTAACTCATTATTCTCCTAACCCCTAATTGCGCCTAAATCCCCTAACCCCTAAGCCCCTAATCCCCAATCCCTTAAACACTAACTCATTATTCCCCTAACCCCTAAATGCACCTAAATCCCATAACCCCCCAATCCTTAACCCCTTAACCACTAACTCATTATTCCCCTAACCCCTAAATGGGCCTAAATCTCCTAACCCCTAAGCCCCCAATCCCGAACCCCTTAACCCCTAAGCCCACAATCCTTAACCCCTTAACTGCTAAATCATTATTCCCCTAACCCGTAAACCTTAAACCTATAACCCCTAAGACCCTATTCCCCTAACCCCTAAGCCCCTAACCCTTAATCCCTTAACCACTAACTCATTATTCCCCTAACCCTTATAACAATCCTTAAAACCCGTTGGGATTATCTATTCCAAACGATAGCAGGTCTAGTTGGGACCTACGATCGAGTTAATTCCCCCTTACTAGTAAGGTGGAATACCATGAGCAAAACCATGGGTTGCAAAAACCTCTCCTAAATTTACTATTTGATCTCAATTTTATTTTAATAATTAATTAATTAATTTCTTTAAAAACTCTTCTAGATAAATCACATAATTTTTTTAAGATCGACGCCTTTCGAACCACTCATTGTGTGGTTCATCCTCAATGTTTTTAAAATAAATTTATTAGAATGAAATTATATTGATTTTTGAAGTTTTCTTTTAAACAATTGTTAAACAACAATGAGTATGATATTAAAAATGATATTTGGAGGGCATAATATTAAAAATGAGGTTTGGAAAAATAGAGGGCGGGAGTATTCATTTTTCATTTAAATTTTAGACCTCCAGTTAAAATAACATTTCTCCCGCCCAGTATGGAGCTGGAGCATGGAAGAAGTTGTTCGCAAGGAGTTTTGAGGGTTTTCAGGTGCGGGCAATAGAAAACTATGGAGAAAATACGCAGAGGAGGATGGGGGCGCTGGCAGCCGAGAGGAAGGTGAATTGAGTAGTGGATGGATCAGGAAAGCGCATAATGAGGGAGAGAGATGCAGGCAAGTTTTGCAGGTTGAAAAAGAAAGGGATATCTTGCATTGCATAGATCGGCCTCGACATTATAAGCGTATGTTCTTCCCATTCCTTAGTAAAATTTCTGAAGTGAGTCATATGCAATTGTACTACATCCATTCACATTCCTGATTTCCATAAAAATGTTATAACAGCCCCACGAGAGCGACCTAATGGTTATCTTGTTGTGAATGTTAATGGTGGATTGAATCAGATGCATACATGAGTAAGTACGAAGAGTTCAATAGGCAATACTTTTTTTGGTTCCTTTTTGAAAGTTATGTAGGTGTTCAATCTTGTATATTTATACACTGTTTTTTAATGTGCAGATCTGTGATATGGTTGCCATTGCAAGGATTACGAGCTGTGCTTGTCATACAAACCTTATATCACAGTTCTTTCTGGAATGATCCAAGGTATTTATATATTTCTTTGATTTGTCATGACTTCACATGCAGAAAAATATACTGTTGTTACTTTCTTCTTTGGAACTCTGAAAACCTTGGCTGATATTGAAATGCTTAAATGTTGCAGTGAGTTTAAAGATATATTTGATGTTCACCACTTTGTTGACACACTGAAGGAAGATGTGCACATTATTGATTCCTTACCAGCATCCTTAAAAAATGTTGAGTCTTTAAAGAAGGCTCTTGTTTCGTAGTCAAAGGTGAAATAATCTTATGTTATTTTTAAGACTTTGCTTGGATATAATCTTCTTGTTGATTTTGAGGTTATAGTTTTCATATGTTACCCTAAATCTATTCTAGGATTGCAGCTAACAATTTTGTAAGCTGCCCAATCTATAGGAGTCCTTCTACACCGTAAAATTGGATTAAAAACTATAAATACCCACTAATTTACTAAATCAAAATCCCAAGGACAGTTTGTTTTCTCTAATTCATTATGCATTCCTAAAGCTGAGATTCATCCAATACGTGTGATTCTAAAAATGGTGATCTGAAATTTATCTGGAGAGAATACTCATTTTTCTCTTGGGCCACAGTTCTCTATTTTTCTGGATTGCAATTTTGGGCTACATTTTGACAATCTGCATTGATTCTTTGTCTTTGTTTCTTGGGCGCATTTCTGGTCCGTGATCCCAAACCTAGGCGGAGTATTTGGGCACTGTGGTGTCCTTTTGGGATGTGTTTCATCCTTCAAGGTCAAATTTTCAAACCCCATCACCAGTTAATATTGATTCTTATCTATTATAGCTACCAGTGGTTACTGTTGTAGGAATAAAGCTGAAGTATACATCACAACTTCACAAATGACCTTCCACAATGCACTAAAGGAAGAAAGTTAACTTTGCGGAGTCTGTTAGCCCCCGTATGAAATTCTTGACAAGCAAGCCAGGGGCTATGTCATTTTGGAGACCTTCAAGGAATGCATCTCCCTTGAAGACACATCATCCTTGAGGTCTCTCTATGCTTTGCCTTATACAAGTCCCCTCTGCTGATTCCTTGCCCTAAGGCCTGCATTTACCCCTTTTATCCCTGCAAAATGTCCCTTTTTCCCCTCCTTTCCCATTTGACAAAGTCCCTCTTTTTCCCTTTTTTTATTTTCCCTATTAACCCCCTAAATCCCCACTAAAAATCCCTACACCCTTTGTTTCCCCAAATTCCCCCTCCATCTCCCTATCATTACCCATTCTAGCCTTTAATTTCATTTAAAATGGCTTTAAAACCCACTTTCCTACCTTATTATAAAACCCCGCCCCTTTCCTTTCCCGTTACATATCATATCATGAACTTTGTAATAAAACTTTATATTATAAATTTTCCGTTGTTAACCTTTTCCCCGACCATACGTTGCATAGAACTTTATTATAAAGTTTTATATATTTTATTAACCCATTGGTCCCCCTCTCGCATCTCCACCGTTCGTTTGCCCACCAGATCCAATGGCTGTTATCCACTGCGGGGGGTCGCTCCAAAGTTCTCATGTCCGTACACCTTGGTCCCCCGCAGTACATCTCCGTCGTCCATTTAATCTCGAAGATCTAACAGTCCACTGTGAATCCATATCGGGCGCGATCTCGACCGTCGATCTGTACATATCTGACGTTGTGGAATCCGCCTGCCACGATGGTCCCCCCCCCACCCGCGCAATGTTCAAAACTACGCTATTTCCATCGCACCGCCTTTGGGCGGAGGGCAGTTTTCCTCCATCACCCAGCGATTCCATTCATCGTCCGATGCGTGTCCTTGTGTACGATTTCAAAACCGTCGTTCCCGCCCGTTAACTCCATCCATCGCGCGTTATTGTCCGGACACGGATGCCCAGCGAAATTTCCGTAGACCGTCCGATCTAGAGCGGGCCATCCGACGGCTATTTCTCGTCCAAGATGTACAACGTTTAATGTAATTGTGCATGTGATAACTCATGCTATGGCCCACATTCCATCGTCCTCCACCGTTGATCTCCGCCACAATCGACGGTCCCGATTTGTTCGCCCGCTGCTGACTTTTCCACCATCCCCCGGTCCTGCCATGTCACCCTCACGTGTACCCATGTACATGCGCCAATTCCATCACATACATTGGTTCATTCTCGTGTTTTTTAATGTTTTTCACGTATATTTGCTCTGTGTTCCGCCAACCTCCACCAGAGCGATTTTCACCATTTCCTCTGCAATTTTCTCCCCCATCTCGTCTGCATGGCCATTTCTTCCATACACACTGCATCCATTGCCCCGTCTGCAATTTTTCTTCGCAGGTTTCATGTTTTGTAGGGTTTTCAGCAGTGAATGACTGCCATGATGCAGAATCTCTGTTACAGTGACATAGTGATCGAGGAAGATCATTTACAGGGGCATAATTTATGAAAAATGACCCGGGAAGGTGAAGACATGGACGTTCATTAAAGAGAACAGGGTTTAAACTCTTAAAACCCTCTCCGACGCCATTAAAGCTCGAATTCACAGACAGAGACAGTACGGGAATAGCAGAGAGCTTGAGGCAAGAAATAGAAGACTTTTGAGCTTCTGCAGGGATTTTTAGAACGAAAAAGTACAAATTTGAAGACCCCGTGGATCGCTCAGACGGTCCAATGCATAGAGAAAATATATTATCAGGGTTTCCGTATCAGCAGAGCGTTCTTCCATGAAAGGACACGATACACATTATTGTTCCAGTCTACATTATTCCCAGAGGAATATTTATGCCCTTTCAGCAGTCCTACACCATCAAAATCATTTGTTACATGGCATGGTCGACCCTAGCATCATTTATTTCACCATTTTTTTCCAGTCACAGAGAATGGGAGTAGTGCTGCAGCTAGAGCACTAGAAGTAAGTGCACAGATTTAAAGCAGAATGGGTTGCGGCCTTCCTCCTCTTCTGAGCATTAATTCTTCATTTAATTCTTCACCTACCTCTTATGCTATGTTTCTCCTATAAGAATCTAGAAGAACGTTTTGTAAAGGGTTGTTGTTGTTCAATTGTTCAGCTATTGCAGCTAGAGGGATTCAGTTTGACTGTTATAATAGCCTTGGGAGGGAGTTACAGAGTAGTTTATATGTAATAGGCTGGGAGGAGATAGTTTGGATTGTATTAGCCATTGGGCTTATTGTACATGACTGGTTTTGCATCAATTAATCAAAGCACAGTTCACAGGATCCTAGTCTATTGCTATTGGTGATGTTTTTCCTAACTCTGTTTATTACATTTTCATATTGTTTCATGTTCTTCTGGTAGGCAATAGAAGTATAACATAGGATTCACCCTTGTTAGGTGCCCTATGTTCCTTCTCTCCCTACCTTTAATGTTTTCTGCTTTATGTGTTATCGAAGAGTGAATTCATGTGGTTTAACCAGTGCAGTGGATGTTATTGCCTGCCAGCTGATGTATGAACTTGGGGGTTTGCTGCTTAGATGTTTCTTTATCAAATTTATCTCTGTTTTAAACTTGGAGTTGCTAAAGCAGACCTGGAGTTAAATGACCTCTGGTCCGATCTATAAGCAGCCCCTTTTTCCTTCTTTGAGAGCTTCCCTTGAGTATGTCCAAGCAGGCCTGGAGTTAAAATGACCTCTGACCTGATCTATAGATAGAAATTGGGTTTCTTTCCTTCTTTCACCTTCTTTCCTTAATGTTCCATTCCATCATCTATCTAAAAATATCCTTTAGTATAGATGACTTGCCCTCTAAAATCCTTGGCTAGTTTTTGCATGTAATTTCCTTTCATGACTCCGTAGCCCAATGGATGGCACTTTTTTGACCTATCCTCTTTGCTGAAATATCCTGTTGCCTTGTTCCTTTCCTCCAAAAACCTTCTCAGTCTATGATCTCATGACTCAACCCAGCAACCAACCAACCAAATCATTCAAAAATCCCCATTGTGCTTCATAAATAGCCTAACATCCCATCTTGAGCTTCAAAGATATATCATTCTTTGCTCTATTTGGAGAGATCCCTCTCCGGGTCCAGGAGGGCTAGATCCTAGGGCCCAAAAGTGGTTCTGATGTTGTCTCATCTTTTTGTCTTTCCAATCTGGCCAAAAAATGGGAACCCCAACATAATGGCGACCATACTGGGGAAATTTCATAGAGCCTATGACTGCAAAAAACTAATCTATCTCCCAGTCTCGTCACCAACATAATGGCGACTCCGCTGGGGAATAGACCACTTTGCCTTTAGATTGGCTTTTCATTGCTAATGGTGGACAACATCCTGCTTCAAACATTCATAATCATCCACCTGGCGACTCCACACTCCATAACTATCCAAAGACCTGATGACTCCATTAGTGGAGGACTCTGAACTGGTTGAGGAGAAACAGTGACCTTCTTTGCAGAAATATAGATCCAAACATGGACAGGGATAAAAAGTATGATGCTTTGTATGACCGATTAAATGGAATAACATAAATGTTTGGTAAAGTGCTGGAAATGTACATGGCCAGTCTGAATGCAAATGATGAATATTTAGAACAGCCCATGCCTCTTCTAGAACAAGAACAATCTCAAGCCCTGGATGATGAGAAAGACATATATGATGCTCAAAATTCTATAGAATATGAAGAGGAAAGTGATCAAGACCAGCTTGATTTCTTACCTACGTCTTGTGTTACGTTGACCAGAGAATATCAAGACCTGTTGGCAAAGGCTAATAGCGGGTGTTGCTTGGAGGAAACAAAAGACCGCATGGGAGATGCAGAATTTGATGTGGAAGAAGAAACCACTCATGAGCCTTGTATTCTAATCGAGCATCATCAGGTTCATGAGGATTGGTTTGATTCAGAGAGAGATAAAGAAACATCAGAAGACCTCCAAGACTCCCCTGCAAGTACAACTGATGATATTCTAGAAGAGGTTCAAGAAGACATCCTGCCTCCAGATCAACTAATACAAGAAACAGAGGATTTCTGCTCTTCTGTCCATGATGAAAGGGAAACCCCTCTTTTGACAGAAGAAGAGATTTCTCAGATATTGAATCAGCAGTCCACCTCAGAAATCTTTTATAGAACACACACTCTTGCCCAGTCATCTTATGAGTTTGATGATACAGATCCAGGAGACTCCTCTGTGGATCAGAGTGAGGAAAGATCTGCTGAGGATCCAGTTTATCTAATTAGTAGCACTAATTACATTCATGATTCTCCTATCTTTGATCCATCTGATGATGATGTTTCCCAAACAGAAGTAGATTTTGCATAGCCATCATTAATATATTGGTGGGAGGACAATCAGTTCTATCAACTCCAGAGAAGCAGTGCAATCAGTCAGCCTATCCATGACACTAATGGGGAAGGCCATGAAAACATTAGTGATGAGTGTCATGAGATCAGAGACCAGTAGACTTTTCATTTAGTAAATGAGGAGGAAAGAAAAGAATAAATTTTTGGGCAGGTTGAAAATAAGGAGCCTTCTCTCGAGAAAGAGGAAGTAATGGAACAAGCCCCTGCTCAAGAATACATAGACCTTCTCACAGAGCTCAAAACCTCATGGCGGAATATATCAGAGCTCCAGGAGGACAACACTGCCATATATGATGAGTCCTCTAGTTTAGAAGATGAAGAAGATTCTCTTCCTCAAGAGAGTCTTATCCTTGATCCAGTGGAAGAAGAAGAAATCCTGGTTGAAGCCTGCCTGCCACATATTTATCACCAGGTATCATATTATGATCCTTATGCGCATTTCCTCCAAACATTTGAAGAAGGATCAAAGGTCTTTTTGAGCAGCATGTTGCAAACCGAAAGAAAATTTTTCAGGGCTGCTGTTATTGAACAAAAAGAGTGGGAGCTGCCCTGCCTATCCAGCATGCTCAAGGAGTTGAGCAAGAGGGACCAGCCATGGGATCACTTGATGGACTGGTTGCATTGGAGGACAATGTTTGTAAGTTAGACTTGTAAATAGTCCTATTAGAGTAGGGTAGGTAGGAAAAAGATCAATAAATCTCAGTCTATGAGCAGGTAGATTAGTTGTTTCAATTTCTGTCTTAGAATGTAGAGCAGAAACCTGCTAGACAGTCTAATCCTAGTAGGTAGTAGTGTAGGTAGAGAAACATATGAGGCCAACAGTCTAATCTGGTCTCATGGAGTAATAAGGGTAACTGTAGAATAGGTTTATTTTCTTTCTGAAAAATAAAATGATGTAAAGGGTCTGCTAGCTCAAGTGCACCCTGAGGGGAAAATTGTTAAGATTGTAGTAAGGGTAGGTAGATTGGTTGGGAAAAATGTTTCTACTGATGTAACATATTCATATTGTGGTAGCTGATCAAAGAAAGGGATGTGCCAAGCAGCAGGAAACTGGCCTACTCCAAAGATCATTCCTGGTTTCTTGCCTCCTTCAAGAAGAAGCCATCCCCATGTGGAGCCACGGTTAGCCCCAGTATGAAATTTTTGACAAGAAAGCCGGGGACTATGTCATTTTGGAGACCTGAAAGGAATGCATCTCCCTTGAAGACACATCATCCGTGAGGTCTCTCTATGCTTTTCCTTATACAAGTCCCCTCTGCTGATTCCTTGCCCTAAGGCCTGCATTTACCCCTTGTACCCCTGCAAAATGTCCCTTTTTCCCCTCCTTTATCCTTTGACAAAGTCCCTCTTTTTCCCCTTTTTTATTTTCCCTATTAACCCCCTAAATCCCCACTAAAAATCCCTACACCCTTTGTTTCCTGAAATTCCCCCTCCATCTCCCTATCATCACCCCTTCTAGCCTTTAATTTCATTTAAAATGGCTTTAAAAACCACTTTCCTACCTTATTATAAAACCCCGCCCCTTTCCTTTCCCGTTACATATCATATCATGAACTTTGTAATAAAACTTTATATTATAAATTTTCCACTGTTAACCTTTTCCCTGACCATACGCTACATAGAAATTTATTATAAAGTTTTATATATTTTATTAACCCATTGGTCCCCCGCTCCCATCTCCACTGTTCGTTTTCCCGCCAGATCCAACGGCTGTTATTCACTATGGGGGGTCGCTCCAAAGTTCTCATGTCCATACACCTTGGTCCCTCGCAGTACATCTCCGCCATCCATTTAATCCCGCAGATCTAACGGTCCGCTATGAATCCATATCGGGCGCGATCTCGACCATCGATCTGTACAGATTTGACGTTGTGAAATCCGCCCGCCACGGTGGTCCCCCCCCCCACCCGCGCACTGTTCAAAACCACGCTATTTCCATCGCACCGCCTTTGGGCGGAGGGCGGTTTTCCTCCATTGCCCAGCGATTCCATTCATCTTTCGACGTGTGTCCTTGTGTACTATTTCAAAACTGACGTCCCCTCCCGTTAACTCCATCCATTGCGCGTTATTTTCCGAACACGGATGCCCAACAAAATTTCCGTAGACCGTCCGATCTGGAGCGGGCCATTTGACGGCTATCGCTCGTTCAAGATGCACGATGTTTAATGTAATTGCGCATGCGATAGCTCATGCCATGGCCCGCCGTCCATCGTCCTTCGTCGTTGATCTCCGCCACAATCGACGGTCCCGATTTGTTCGCCCACCGCTGACTTTTCCACCATCGCCCGGTCCCGCCATGTCACCCTCACGTGTACCCTCCGTACATGCGCCCATTCCATCGAATATATTGGTTCATTCTCGTGTTTTTTAATGTTTTTCACGTATATTTGCTCCGTGTTCCGCCAACCTCCACCAGAGAGATTTTCACCATTTCCTCTGCAATTTTCTCCCCCATCTCATCTGCATGGCCATTTCTTCCATACACACTGCATCCATTGCCCCTTCCGCCGTTTTTCTTCGCAGGTTTTATGTTTTGCAGGGTTTTCAGTAGTGAATGACCGCCATGATGCAAAATCTCTGCTACAGTGACAGAGTGATCGAGGAAGATCATTTACAGGCGCAGAATTTATGAAAAATGACCCGGGAAGGTGAAGACATGGACGTTCATTAAAGAGAACAGGGTTTAAACTCTGCAAACCCTCTCTGACACCATTAAAGATGGAATTCACAGACAGAGACAGTACGGGAATAGCAGAGAGCTCGAGGCAAGAAATAGAAGACTTTTGAGCTTCTGCAGGGATTTTTAGAAGGCAAAAGTACAAATTTGAAGACCCCGTGGATCGCTCAGACAGTCCAATGCAGAGAGAAATTATATTATCAGGGTTTCAGTATCCGCAGAGCATTCTTCCATGAAAGGACACGATACACATTATTGTTCCAGTCTACATTATGCCCAGAGGAAGATTTACGCCATTTCAGCAGTCCTACACCATCAAAAGCATTTGTTACACGGCATGGTCGACCCTAGCATCATTTATTTCACCATTTCTGTCCAGTCACAGAGAATGGTAGTAGTGCTGCAGCCAGAGCACCAGAAGTAAGTGCACAGATTTAAAGCAGAATGGGTTGCGGCCTTCCTCCTCTTCTGAGCGTTAATTCTTCATTTAATTCTTCACCTACCTCTTCTGCTCTGTTTCTCCTATAAGAATCCAGAAGAACATTTTGTAAAGGGTTGTTGTTGTTCAATTCTTCAGCTGTTACTGTTAGAGGGATTCAGTTTGACTGTTAGAACAGTCTTGCGAGGGAGTTACAGAGTAGTTTGTATGTAATATGCTTGGAGGAGATAGTTTGGATTGTATTAACCATTGGGCTTATTGTACATGACTGGTTTTTCATCAATTAATCAAAGCACATTTCACAGGATCCTGGTCTATTTCTATTGGTGATGTTTTTCCTAACTCTGTTTATTACATTTTCTTACTGTTTCATGTTCTTCTGGTAGGCAACAAAAGTATAACATAGGATTCACCATTGTTAGGTGCCCTATGTTCCTTCTCTCCCTACCTTTAATGTTTTATGCTTTATGTGTTATCTAAGAGTGAATTCATGTGGTTTAACCAGTGCAGTGGATGTTATTTCCTGCCGGCTGATGTATGAACTTGGGGGTTTGCTGCTTAGATGTTTCTTTGTCAAATTTATCTCTGTTTTTTCCCTTGGAGTTGCTAAAGCACACCTGGAGTTAAATTACCTTTGGTCCAATCTATAAGCAGCCCCTTTTTCCTTCTTTGAGAGCTACCCTTGAGTATGTCCAAGCAGGCCTGGAGTTAAAATGACCTCTAACCTGATCTATAGACAGAAATTGGGTTGCTTTCCTTCTTTCACCTTCTTTCCTTAATGTTCCATTCCATCATCTATCTAAAAATATCCTTTAGTATAGATGACTTGCCCTCTGAAAGCCTTGGCTAGTTATTGCATGTAATTTCCTTTCATGACTCCGTAGCCCAATGGATGGCACTTTTTTGACCTATCCTCTTTGTTGAAATATCTTGTTGCCTTGTTCCTTTCCTCCCAAAACCTTCTCAGTCTATGATATCATGACTCAACCCAGAAACCAACCAACCAAATCATTCAAAACCCCCCATTGTGCTTCATAACTAGCCTAACATCCCATCTTGAGCTTCAAAGATATATCATTCTTTGCTCTATTTGGAGAGATCCCTCTCCAGGTCCAGGAGGGTTAGATCCTAGGGCCCAAAAGTGGTTCTGATGTTGTCTCATCTTTTGGTCTTGCCAATCTGGCCAAAACATGGGAACCCCAACAGAGTCATGGGTCGAAGGTTCAAAGTTTGTATAGAGCCACTGCACTATACAAATGACTACTCACTAGATTAGCTTAAGCAACCAAAGTTCACAAACAAGCCCCTAGATCTTGCCTAAGATTGTACAAACAAGCCCCTTCCACTATGGGTACTCTCCATAGGACATCATCAAGTTTGGCATGCCTTCATATTGATTGATGCATGAAGAGGTTATTCCCCTTAGCCTTATATATTAGGAGAGAATTCATTTCACTTTAGAGTTCACCTAGGATTGTACAGACACCCCACTTATGCTCTAGGTACTGTCTACAGGGCATCGTCAAGTTCTACATCAGCATCTTAACAATAATAGACAAAGTCAATGATACTTCCTCCTCTTCCTCTACTATTATTTCCAACAATGATGTTAATGTTTCCAGTATTTTAGAATTTAGGAGTGCCCTTATCACTTTATCATTTAGCATTTAGGAAACGCTCCCATAGTCAATTTATTACTTCTTGCACCCTCTAATATTATTGATTTTTTCTTAATCATAATATTATCTTGTCATTCATTTTTAGATTTTCCGAAAAATATTAGTGTTTCTCAGTTTTCTTACAATTAATGTCAGTTTATTCAGAAGTATAATACAAAGTTCTGTAAAATTTTGGATATTAATAGAAATTACCACATTCAATCACGCCCTGCTATGTTTAAATTCTCACTTGGTTAACACCAATATCTCAGAAAAGCCATCAAACAATTAGTTCTTGGAATGGAGACAAAATCCACTCACACTAAAATACTTGCAGTACTATCAATGATAAAGGGCTATACCATGACCAGTAAATAGTAATAACAGTTTTGTGAATAATCAAGCTTCTAGTGATTATATTGTTCACGCAATTAAAAATAATAAGTCTCAAAATTATCAGCATGCGCAAATTGTAATAATAGTTTTGTGAAGAATCCAGCTTCTAGTAATTATATTGTTCACGCAATTCAAAAGAATACATCTTGAAATTATCAGCATGTGCATAGAGACACAGTTGATGTTTGCATATTTGAAAACAACCAACACAAAGTGGCATCATCTCAAAACAAATGATATTAATCGGACCACAACATTACATGTCACTAATAAAAAAAACATCCTAATACCACTTAATAGTACAGTTTGAAAGAACGACCTGTAGTTCCTCCTTGGCTACAGATACCAGGAGGAGCTGGTATTGGAAAATATACAGGCACTTGCTCTCTCATATAGCAGTTGTAGTCACATGAGAAGAAACATGCAGTATATACTATACATCCAAGATAAACCTGAACAAACAAACTAAGAACTCGATTCAACGCGATTGGATAAAAAATACTCAAATGGTGGTCGCATACGATAACTACAATTTTTAAATTGATTTTCAAATTTTCAACGTACTTCAGTGTACCATGAAATTACAGTGTTGTAATAGTACATGAATGGAAACAACTTATTTAACGAGAGCCACAGCAAGAGAAGAGACCCACAAACAGTTTTTTCGACTCGCTTCTACTTATGCTCATATAAGAGTGTAGCAGCAATAGTAGACTTTAGGCCAAAAATAATCACAAAAAATAGAAAGCACAAAGGGCTTACTTCCTCTTGAACATCTCAAAAGTATCCCTCAATGGGTTCTAATAGTTTGATAATGAGCATTGGAATTCATGTTATTGAGCTTCAGGCACTTCAGTTCTTCAGTTACCAATTCAAAACTATATTATGACACCATCTCCGTTATTTCAAACCTTTGAACCCCCAAAAAAAATCCCTATCACTTTTCTGATAATATCATTGGATTTTTTACATATATAATCACGAAATATAGCAATAACTGAGATGAAAAGCAAGATATGGAAGGCAACAACCCCCACAAAATTATTATTCATATACTCTTGGTATTCTAGCACTTGTGGAATAAGTTGGAGAGCTTCTTTGCTATGGTATTGAGTTCATGGTATATATGGCCACAAGAGAACCAATCCAACTTGTTGTAGAATTTTTTGATACCTTGAAAAATGTGAGCCAAATGAGGGGCCACTATGTTGACTTTGTCGCATACTCAATCCAAAACAAGTTTTGAATCCCCAAAAATATTTAGTTTTTTGACATATTTTTGGTTGACCACATTGAAAAGATCCTAGAGAGTTGAAAATTCAACTCTCATGTTTGTGCCCATACTTGGAGCATATTTGATATGCAAAAAATGAGCAAGTTTTGCATATTTCTTTCCACAATGATTTTATTTCATTGCTTTGATTTTTGATGTTGTGTCATAAATTAAAGATTCCATTCCTCCATTAGCAGGACTACCTATATACAAACCTCCACTTTCAGGTTCTGTTTCTTTAAGTGGTTCACGCCAAATGAATATCTACTCATCGATGCTAGCTGGGTCATATGGTAACATTTCATCTACTTTTCATCAACCTTTAAAGACAAAAGTCGACATATCAAATGATTCACACCCATTAACAAGACAAAATAAACTGGCTAAAATCCATTCTGGTGAGATGCTGGATATATTGAAACCATTCCCACAGGCTTCAGAAACCACTCTCGCTCCAGTTCAAGTTTTGGATAGAAAGACAAACTCCTTGCCAAAATCTCTTGGCAATTAATCAAGTTCTCTTATAGTTGCATTTTTAAACAATGAAGATAATTGTAGTTTACAGTTTTCCATCAGTCCTTCATCTGAACTATTTACTATAGATAAAGCAGATGGAGTTAAACTATCACTAGTGAACATGCCTACTGTGACAACGTGTGATCTCTCTGATTGTATGGTTTCAAATTGTTCTGTAGTTTCTGCACTTGATTCTGGATTCTCATCATACTAGTGAAAAGAATAAAAACATATCTAAAAAACAAGCAGGTCTTTCAACAAATTAATTTTCAAATAAGATGACAAAATCTGAGCACAAGCCTAAAAAGCAGCAAATGCAACAACACGTGGCATTGGTAGGAAGCTCTTCAAATATGGAAAGGGAGTCAAAAGGAGAGGTGGTTGTAGAGGATTCTAAACTTAGCGGTTCTCACAGGCAGTTGGAGGAGTTAATTTTGAGTCAGACTTCATCATCTACCTCAACAACTCCTTTAATGACAACCCTACAAACGACAGTTAAAGTTGTTGATGGAGGGGCTAATTCTGACCTAGCTATAGAAACAATTTTGCATTTTTCACTGCAAAAGCCTAATTCTGCAGCCCATCCTTGTGGATCATTTAAAAATCCCACAAAATGTGAAAATATACTATTTCCAAATAATTCATTAGGAAACATGGTTAATGTTGTGGACACTCCCTTGTTAAGGATATCAGAAGTTTCATCATCTGTAGATGAGATCACCGAAAGGGATATTTCTAGGGGAACCTTGGAACCTTTACAAGATTCAAAATTTGTAAGTGAATTGGTCATTGTTGATATGTATTCATATTTGGGAAGCTCTGGTGAGGGATATGAAGGAAAAACAGAAACTTTTGGGCCAGTTATAGAGTTTTCTACAAAAGATGCTGGAGTAGTAAAGAAAACAGTATAAGATATGAAGTTTGATAACAATAATGTTCTTGTAGGAACATTGAAAAGCTCACCATGCAGTGAGGATGACATTAAATTAGATTCAAAACTTAGAAATGTGAAGAATAAACAATCTGAATCAACAAGCGATAATGCTAGACAAAGCTGCAACAATAATTTTGTTAATTCTGTAATTGGAGAGAAGCAAGATCTTGGAAATGTTCTCCATCCTGAGCATGGGACTGTTGTTTTTTTTATTCCCCATTTCAGTTGTCAAGTTCACCTGATGTTGGCATAAACAAAGAGTTGGCTTAGTTTTCCAATTCTGTCATTGGAAAAGAAAAATCTAGTTTGCATGTTGGGGAGAGAAAAATCAATGGAATGCATGAGAGTAGGTTGGCATCTCAACTAGCTATACATGACAATGGCACAGTGGCTGTTGATCAAAATCTACTCAAAGAGAAAAAGGGTGAAGTGTTAGTTGTATCTGAGTAGTCAATAACAAATACAGGCAAGGTCTCTGAATGGGAATTACAATAAGAAGCTACAGCAGTCCTCCCTAAAGTTAATATTCCTATTTTGGAGGAAAAACCAGGTTTTATGTCTGGTAACAAAGTTTTTGACTGCAAACAATCTTCTGGATATAGAAACAAAGGTAGGGTTAACCATGATAGTGATAAAGTACTTGGGGAAGGTTCAACTGCCAATGTGAAGGCAATAGCCACACAAGATAAGGGTAAGTATCCACCACTAATAGTGATATTTTTGAAATGTCTGCTCAAATTTAGGTGTCATCTTTACCTGCTGAAAGTGAAGGAAAGAAGGATTTAGTAGCTAGATTGACAGAAAAGGAGAATAAAATTTCTTCCAATGTTTCTGAAAAGAATAATGTTGCAAATATTGGTGATGATACCAAGGTAGTAGTTGTCAACAAGAAGAAGAAAAATAGGGATTTTTCCAGTAAGGAAAATTTTGCAGTTCCCATTGGGATTTATATAATTCTTATAAGGTTCAAGAGGAGAAGCAGGAAGATGTGAACCTTCCAGAACCATCCAAAATAGTAATCGATGACGTCAAGAGTAAGACTTCTTCAAAGGAGCCTGAGAAGCAAGTCCTGGAAGAAGTGGATGACTAGGAAGATGCAGCCGAGCTTTCAACTCCTATAAATCAAGTAGCTATTTTAGTTACTGGATGTTCAGGAGACAAAAAGTACTCTAGATATTTTTTGTTGACAATCAAGGATCAGTGCAAAGATCTACCAAATCATTTTGAAATTTTTCTAGACATTATTAAATTACTTGGAAATTCCCAAGCACATGAAATTCATGTAGGAGAGGTCGATGCATTAGCAAGCACTACAAGAGGACTTGACAGGCAACTGAGTGGGAATTATCTACTTGAACGTCGTGGGAGAAATATGGCCAGTTTGGATGATGATAGATGGGCCAAGCCAGTGGATGCTTTTGCTAATGGATGTGATATGCGGATGGATGTGGATCTTAGTGGTTCCTCTGATGTGTTTCAACATGGCCAAGGTTATAATACTGGCTTTGCAAGAAAGTATGAATGTCATCCTTTCTAGAGGGCCTTATGTGCAAGAACCACTTCCACAAGTTGGACTAGTGAGAAATAACTCTGATGCTGATAGGTGGCAACGTGTTTCTGGTTCATAGAAGGTTTTGATTCCTCCTCCACAGCCTTCTCTTCCCACAGTTCATATATCAGAGAACCGATATGAAGTGGGCAAGGTTTTTGATGAGGATCGGTTGAAACAAAGACAAATTAAATCCATCCTTAATAAATTAACGTCCCAAAACTTTGAGAAAATTTTTGAACATGTAAAAGAAGTGAGCATTGACTCTGCATCATGTCTTCATGGTATAATATTCAAATATTTGACAAAGCCTTGATGGAGCTGGCCTTTTGTGAAATGTATGCAAAATTTAGTTTTTAACTTGCTGTAGGAATACCTGAATTTTATGAAGATAATGAGAAGGTTTTTTTCAAGAGAGTTCTTTTGAAAAAATTGTAGGAATAATTTGAAAAAGATGAAAGAGAAGAGGCAGAGGCTGAGAAAGTAGAAGAGAATGGTGAAAAAATCCTTTCAGTAGAAGAAATATGGGAGAAGAAGGCTACAACATGACGACGAATCCTAGGAAATATAAGGTTTATTGGTGAGCTTTATAAAGAAAGTATGTTGACAAAAATGATTATGGAAGCACACATCAAGAAATTAATTGGTGAATTTTAGCATCCAGAGGAGGAAAATGTTGAAGCTTTGTGCAGATTGAGGAGCACTATTGGTCATATGATTGACCATTCAAAGGCCAAGGAACATATTGATGCTTACTTGGATAGGATGACAAAAATGTCCAATAACCAAGGGCTTCCCTCTAGGCTGAGGTTCATGTTGAAGGATCTAATTGATCTAAGGAGGAATGGATGGCAAAAAAGGAAGAAAGTTGAGGGCCCCAAGAAAACAGAGGAAGTGCATCGGGATGCTATGCAAGAACTACATGGACAGGGAGGCCGCTCTCGAGGTATCAATATGGGACATTCAGGTCGGAGACTTGTGACACCACTTGATCATGGTGGGAGAGGACCTGCGATGCCACCTTACATGGTAGGTTCACATACAAGTTCACTTCTAGATATGGGTGGGATTAAGGGGCCACAACCCCATATGGGACCATGTGACCGTGGATTCACCAGTCAAGATGCTCGAATTGTGGATAGGGCTTAATTTGAAAATCAGTCTATGCCAAGCCCTTCAACACACAGGGCTTCTGATGATGGCCACTTGACTCTTGGTCTTAAGGGAGGTCTTGGCAAGGGAATACAAGGAAGGGTTCAGCCTCTGCCATATGCTAAGAGTGCTCTAGCAGATATTCCACCATTCACATCCTAAGTTATATGAACAGGTGCAGGTCCGATTTCAGGTTGCAATTCTGACTGGATGCCAGTTGGTATGAGAGATGAAATTTTGACAAGGACTTATGCTGCATAAAAGCCTTTATTTGCAAAATCATGTGTCTAGGAAAGAAATGTTTTGGATAATGACATAATAGAGTTTAAGAATTTATACTCATCACGTGACAGAGGTGGGAAGACTGCAAATGTTGAATTTCAACTGTAAGAACATTCTTCTCAAAGAAATTTGAGCTCACAACTCATTAAGGTTCAACTTAGGAAAAGGGCTGAAATGGAAATCAAAGAATATTACAGGTGCCTTCCTTTACAAAGCTTCCTTTCATTTTCATTATGTATTTTAGAGAATTCGATAAGTTTCCCTGACTTTTTCTTAATTTTGCATGACATACCATCCAATGTGAGAGATTTGAAGGAGGCAACTTTTTGTGTAAATGACCTTAAAGCACCATTGTTCCATTCAACTATGGTTTCTCTTTAGACATTAGATTCTTTTTTAAAGAAAGATGTTGAAATTGATCTTATGGGGAATCTACTTACACATTTATGCAAGTCCGAGCCTTTCTTGCTAAAACAAGGAGAACTTACTGAAGGGTAATGTGAAATTTTGTGTTTTTTCTTATTCAAGTTTGAGTTTATTTAAGGACTGCTACAATCTATGGTCATTTGCGATTATGAATTATAACTATATATAATTTTGATGTTTCTAGGTTGGATACTGTACTATTTTCATTGGAGGATGCTAATGTTGATGTGCCCAAGGCTCCTAAGTTCCTTGGTCATGTAGGGTCAAAATCCACTAAGATGATTCCATGTCATTAGAACAATTTTGCATCCTTCCTCGGAAAAAAATCCATTATGGAATAGGAGTTGCCCAAGAAGGAATTTATAACATGAAACCAAAAATATTACAAGCAATGTTAGTTTGTATTTCCAAGGCATATGATAGAGAAAAATGGCTTTATTTAGGGCTACTCATCCATATAGGGTTCAATGTGCAATTGGTTAACTAGATAATGAATTGTATTTCCTCAAAATATGTGCAATTCTAATTAATGGCTCAACCTATTATTCTATCATGCGTATAAAAGAACATGGGTAGCTATGACTAATGGCTCCTCTACCATTTTTTACTGTAGAGTAGGTGGTCTCAACAGAGTTATAATAGAGTAAAAAAGAACTATAAGCTTGACAACTATACAAATAGGATTTTCCCTAAACTTGACATATTTACTCTTTGTTGATTATGGTTTTTTTTTGGGTGATATGACCAAGGTAGATGCAATTATGCTGAAGGACCCCACCCTTGAAGAACTGAAATTCCTACCTTAAAAACTACCAACAATTGAGGAGCTACAAGAATGAACACCATATTTGATTTGAACCTAAATAGCCTTATTATCTCACAGTATTTCCCTAATCACAATGACCAGTAGATTCTCCTCATGGATTATTTCTCTCATTTTATTTATTAGTAAAATCCACAAAATGTATCCCTACATTTGAATCTTGGGAAAAAAACATATAATTGTTATCATTTAAATTATCCATATCTCTTGGAGCCCAAAAATCGATTTGATTTGGATAAGCTTTATTTATAACCTCAAAATAAACCCTATTATAAGTTGAAGGACCATTATGTCCTCTTGAGTCTTGAAAAAGTATGATGGAATGAAATTGGGTGAAGACTAGATCCAGGTTTACCATGTCAGAACCTAGGTTCATTGAGATGACGACCTGTGTTTGAAGATATCCACCATACAAACTAGGACCACCCATTCTTATCGTTGCCATCTCTCTTTCATCATCAAGATTAACATACTGAGGACTTATAAGTCATGGAGGCCCATGGTAGTCATTGCAATTTAATTTATTAGAAGACATACCATTTCTTATTATGAGATTTACCACATCTGAAAATGGTGTCATCCATATCATTTTGAAGAAGTCTATAAATTAGGTCAACATAATTTTTTTCACATTTACAACTTCCCTCACATTTGTTGGCTCTAGAAGCTTGAGCACTTTCATAACAAAAATAGGCAAAGTCAAACAAAAAAAATGGTCTACTCTCTTTTCATTTTCTGATATTATAATGAAGTTTTATTAGAGACACTGTTTGTTTGTTTGTTTTGGTTAGAAAATGGTTTGTTCTTGGTTTTATGCGACTTTCAATTTGTCATATGTAGCATGTTGAGAAATGGGAAAGGATAATGTTTGACATTTATCTTGTAGAAATTGATGCTAAATGAAAGGATACATAGTTTAACCAAGCTACAATTCACTTTGGTAAAGGCGGAGGAACATCTTAAAAAATTGCTTAAGAATACACCATATACAAAGTTTGACCATAAGCAGTATATGCATTTTTATTTTGTAGATATGTTCTTTTTTCTACCCAAGATATCACAAAAAGAAAATTTTGATATTGTAGAAATTGTTTGAGGACATCATTGAGGTCGATTTTTCTGATGTCCTATTTGGTTGATACTTTCTCATGTCAGGAAGGCTTTAAATATAAATTAATATGTTCATGAAACAAATCAGATTCACCCCCGGATGCGGGTGTTTCAAAGGCTAGTTAATGGGATGGGACGGAGGGGCGGCAAGCCATGCCGACACCTGCCCATTTGGTACGCGGAGTTAAATGGACAGCTACGCCATAGCATGTCTCATTTACACTCCCCTCCTTCCAACGCTATGGGCTCTGCAATCAACAGCACTCGTG
Organism: Pinus albicaulis; assembly: GCA_034641835.2. Classification (NCBI taxonomy): domain Eukaryota; kingdom Viridiplantae; phylum Streptophyta; class Pinopsida; order Pinales; family Pinaceae; genus Pinus; species Pinus albicaulis. Next base: position 890,481,037 of record CM076582.1, on the reverse strand, counting down.
CACCTTCAAACATGTTGAACCCTGCCTCCACATGCTTAGGCGAGATTTTCACTCTGGTAGCAGTTAAGAAGACGGATTTGTTCGGTTTGGGAAGGACAAACTCGACGCATGTTAATACCTGTCTCATGGCAGATGGATTCCATCAAAAACAGGTTAAAAATCGCCCGGTCTTGGCTTTCCCACAGAATCGTATTGGCGTCGTTGGATACTGTATGCACAGTCAGGAGAAATTATATCTGTGTCTGTTGCGTTCTATGTAGAGGGAGGTTTATCCTCCTGGGCATCTTCAGCTGTTTCCGCGTCCTCGTTCGATTTTGGGCCACCTTGGGCTGGCTTGCACTTTTGTTAAAGTTTTCTGGACCCCGCTCCATCACACTATGCCAAGGCTTCGACACCGTATGCGGAGTAGGAGGGGCAGCTCTCAGAGCCATCCCTCTCGTTTTCCTTCCAGTCCTTCCCCGGACACCTCCTCCTTCGATGATGGCTCCAGCCATTACCCCAGAACTCGAAGCGGTAGGGGGCGCTCTCAGGATTTCCGCTTGTACTGGGGCCCCCATTCGCGTCGCGTGCCTGCTACCTCTGCTAATAAAACTGGCACTGCTCAGTTCACCTTCCACAACACCCTCAATCGCCCGAGGATAACCGCCATTCTCTCGGTGGCTTTTCTGGAAGACAGCTTTCCAGAGGATTCAAGCGTGCAGCCGGCCGTTCCTATGGAGAATGTTGCTCCTGACACCCAGTTCTCACAATTCAATCTAGGCAGTGGCAGCACCCCGATGCAGCCTCCGTCTCACCCTGAAGATTTTGTTCCTGATGAAGACATGCTCTCTGCTGAACCTGGTCCCCCGGCTTCTCAGGCAGAACTTGCTCCTGAAATGCACGCCACCGGCTGGTGCAGGATCGTGGAGGAGACTCCGGAAGACTAATGGTTTCGTTGCTTGGTATTTTTCTCTGTTTGTGTCACCCAACTTCTTGGGTTTTTTCTGTTCTGGTAGCTATGAAGCTTTCTGGCCCCTTTTTGTCTTTTCTGGGTCAAAGCATCTTTTGGAGAAATCTTACTCTGCACCCCTGCGTGGGTTTCGACAGTCCACTTCTCTGTTTTTTCCTGAATTTTCTGCCTTCAAGGAAGTAGTAATTGACTTTGGTCTCGATGTAACATTATCAGCTTGTTAATAGATCAGTATTACTTAGAAAAAAAAAACAAATCAGATTCAAATTTTATAGATATAAAAGATAAAAACAAATGTCAATGTATTTGTTTGATTGTTACTTGACTTTGTTGTGGGCAGGTTACAGGAAATGTGATTGGAAAAAGGACGGGGAGATGATTCATATCATGTCTTGGATATGGTTCATTCGTTGTTAGAGATCACTTAGACACCTAAGCCATCGACTTTGGAAATGTTTCTAGTAGGAATTCCTATGGTGTTTAATGTTGTGATTATTTCACCTCATGGTTATTATTTTGGGCAAGAAAATGCTTTAGGAATACTAGACACGACATCGGTGGACATGTAAACAATTTTTTTATAATTGCAATTTCCATTCCATGATATCCTCTCTTTATTGTTTGATTGTATTTTGGACGTTTGTTTTGATTTTGTTGTCTTTTAACTATGAAATTGAAAATACTTAGTACCATGTCTATTTAAACAACAACCAAAGCTTGAAGATGAAATTAGTATTACACTGTATTTATTGGAATCGTTATAGCTATTTTGTGTTAAAATATTTTCATGACTATCATAAAAAGTTACTTCATGTTGTTATTTGAGTACATGTTGTTTATATACTTGACTAAGTTAATGCATTAGAAAATGAAATGTTGTTGTGAATAAAATGACAATGATTAAGCATCACACCTTAGATTATTTGTTTTCACAAGTTATCTATAGCTTGAGCTTTTTAGCATATAACTTAGTTGACATGATTGTTCCTAAGCTTTCCTTGAAAGTTGAATACTAAGTCACTAAGGTGTTCTTTTCTATATATGGTGATATTTTATTTTCTTTGTTTATACAGGTTATCTGGCCACATTATAGTGGTAATTATCGCCCCAATGAAGAAAATTTGTTCGAGTTTCTTACTTGTATGGGGAAAAATGGCTTTGACATTGCTAATATTGAGGTATATGTCATATAAATTATTTATAGTATAATTTAGTTTATATTCCAGTGTTCATTGTCTTTCATGTTTTACACTCTGCATTGTATCTTCTTTTGTTTTCATAAAATGAACTCAGTATTTATGGTAAGAAGCATGAATTGAAAAGAGGGGAGCAATAACATTGGAGAAACAAATGAAAAAAGAAATAGAGGAGAACATGTCTCATGATACACTTAGAGCCAATATCTCGCATAAGACACACATATAGAGGATGATGGTCAAGTCTTTAGAGTTGGTGAATTCATATGCAATGCCTTGAAAACACAACGATAATGTTTTGAAGTGATGAAACACCATTTCATCTGTAAATGGTAGTCCAACCAATATTAAGTTGGAAAATCATATTTTAATACTTTAACACTTCATATAATATAATTTATGTGGTTGAAATTATTTATAGTTGCACTTGATATTGTTTAGTGTTAGATGAATATGCACATTTTATGAGATTTTTTAAATCATACAAATTAATTTATGTTGATTAATAATGAACACAAAATCAATTTAAAACTACTAAATTAGTAGTTTATACTAATTAGTGATGAAAATAAATAAAATGAATATACGACTAAATTAGTTATTGATAATGACTATTAATGAAAGTAAATGAAATGAATATAAACTACTAAATTAGTCGTTTATATAATGAATAAATGACTAATGCAAATGATAAATTTGTGACTATAAATGACGACTAAATTTTGCAGATATACGACTAATAGTAGCTAATTTACAGTATCTTATAACGCGACTAAAATTTAGTCATATTTCTTCGGTCATTAATTGATTTCAAACGATGACTAAAATTTGCATATATATGACTATTAGAAGCTAATTTACAGTATCTTATAACACGACCAACATTTTGGTCATATTTCTTTGGTCATTAATTGGTTTTCTCGGGTGATCATATAGAAATATATTTTGTTGTATATTTGGTCATTAATTGTGACAATTAATGACCAAATAAATGATTAAATTAATGACCAAATCAATGACCAAATTAATGATCAAATCAATGAATAAATTAATGACTAAATCAGTGACGAAATTAATGATCAAATTAATGACCAAATATACAACTAGAAAACAAAATTGAGATAACCAATTAATGACTAAGCTAAAAATGACCAAAAGTTGGTCGTGTTATAAGATACTATAAATTAGCTACTATTGGTCACCGACCGAAAAATAGTCATTTATATGCAAATTTTAGTCATTTTTTTAGTAACTAATTAGCCATTTTGTACTAGTGTGAAGACATTTGATGTGGAAAAATTACATGAAAGTGTCTGTTCTCACTATTACATTAAGGCATTTTTAAGACATTTGTTTGAGAAAAAAGAAATCTTTTGTTTTAAAAAGCCTTTTTTTTTATTTTAGTTATTTTCCATTAAAATTTAATATCAATTGAATTGTCTTAAATATAAAATTAAAGATAAAAGTAGTCCGAGACAAATCACAAAACTTTATATTTAAGATGAAAATAATTTCAGACAAAAATATTTTAAGACAAAAACAATTTAAGACAAAAATATTTTAAGACAAAATTTTATAATCAAGACAAAAAGAGTTTGAGACAAATATTTTAAGACAAAAACAGTTTGAGACAAAAACATTTTAAGACAAAACTTTATATTTAAGACAGAAACGGTTTGAGACAAAAATATTTTAAGACAAATATTTTAAGACAAAACTTTATATTTAAGACAAAAACAGTTTGAGACAAAAATATTTTAATATAAAACTTTATGTTTAAGACAATGGAAATTAAGACGAAACTCATTTCCCATTTAAGATAGTTAGCAATTAAGACAAAACCATTAACAATACTTCATAACAAGGTGATTGTCAAATGAGTTACATTCAATGAACTAAAATTGTTTATTTTTTTTAAATATGTGATAATTTTTAAATTACTTCAACTAAACTTTTATATAAAATTGCAGGAAATTAAATACAAAAAAAAAAAAATTAAATATTTTCTCAATTGTTATATATATATATATATATATATATATATCAAACCTATACATAAAGAAATGAAATTAAAAATACAAATTCATCCATATGTGCTTTTTAAACCTTCATTCTTTTCTTTCTAAATGAAAAATCAAAATTTTGATTCTGGCATATGTCTTATAGTCACATCTCAATTTTCTTTTCACTATTGAACAAATATATCACAGAGATTAGTAACAATAATTTAATTATTTCTTAGATAATATTTTAGTGTTTAATTTTTCTTATTGTAAGAAAAATTTCTACTAATATTGTACAAAATGCAGTTTAATATTTTTTATATTAATTTATTATTAGGTATTAAGATGTTGGTAAAGATTTTCATCTCATAATTAGAAAACCATGAATGAATTATTAAGAAACCAAGTAATATTAGTAATTGATATCATTTCAAACTAGGGAATAATGATTATATGGTTTATCTTCCTCACTTAATAGAGATATATGTAAATAAATTGTGAAGGAGTTTGAAAGAGTACTCTAGCACAAAATTTAATTTAACCTAAAAAGCCATGGTCATGCCCCTATAGTCACCCATATCGGAGACTGACTTAGCCCACCCAGATGGCCCATCTTAAACTATGTGATTATATACTACACCTCACTTTTTATATTTCACGACCATTAAAATTCATAAGTTTAACACTTATTGAAGTATGTAGATAATAATTCCATACAATTATGGCTTAACATAACCAATATGCAAATTATATGAATGAAAGTAATCTTATAGAATCAACAACCTAACTCGCCTAACAATTGTCAAATATTCAAATTTGTTACAATCAAGCACGAAATCACTACAAGAAAAAAGGATATTGGTGAGGGTCATGCTTGTGATGGACATTTAAGGTCCGTCACCATTGTCACATATGGTGACGGTCCTTAAAAAACCATTGTTGTAAGTGCATACGGTGGCAATCCTTTATGGTGTGTCACCAAAGCCATTTTCAGTGACACCTTTGGTGAGGGTTGTTAAAGGCCCGTCACTAATTCTCTCTTTGGTGACACTTCTAGTGACGATATTTTATTGACCCTCACCAATGGTCTTTTTGGTTACTTTTCGTGATGGTAAAAAAATGTTCGTCATCATAGATCATTCAAATGAGTTTTTGATGACACTATGTGCATGCTACTATATTTTTTGTCAAAATATAATGATTTAAGACCATTGTTGTGGAGTCTTTTTCATTGTGTGTCCAAGGCCATATAGTGGTTAGAGTCAGTCAATTTGTTAAGAAACAATTAGTGTGTATCATTTCCCTCAAGTAATGAGAATATAGTTTCCCTATGAGTCAATACATGATTCATCTCTATTAGGTTTATTATCTAACAAATTCCCTTTAGATAAATTTCCAGTAGTGTGTGTAAAAACTATATTATTTAATACATAATCAAGCTTTGTCAATTCTATTAATGAGAGAGATATAGCACTCATCAACACTCTTGGAACAAATTAACATGCTTTGTCACAAACTAACATTCCTTGGCACCTGGCATGTCTTAGAACATCTTTGTACCTAGAACATCTTTCCATGACTAGAACACCCAAGAACATGTCGGCATGTCCTAGCATAGCATAACACTCTCCTAACATGCATTGGCATGCCTTGTAGTCCCTAGCATGCCCTGGAACACTTTGGAATGCATTAACATACATGAGCGCTTGGCACACACTGGAACTTGGCATGTATTGGAACCTATTATTAGTGTGCCTAGCATGCCTCTTTTGAAAAATATAAAGTCTTTACTTATTAACCCTCTTATGTGTTCATTTCCTTTCATTTTAGCTTGGTTCTTCTTCTTGTTGCCTTGATACTCCTTGACACATATTGGCATACAATGGCACCCTACACATCCTAGCATGCCTTAGCATATTGCATGTCTTGACACTATTTGACACATGTTAACACACACTGGAACTCCCTAACACACTCTGGAACTTCTTGACATGCCTTAATATTCCCTAGCATGCCTTACTAGTGCTTAACATAACTTTTCACTCACTCCTTGGCATGCTATCTATCACTCTTTGTTACTCCCTAGCACACCCTCATATTCAATAAATTCCATGAATTTTGACCTAGTGCTCCCTTTTGTTTCCCTAGTACTCTGTAACACTCCTCAGAATGAATTAGCACACTCTATCACACTTTAGCGCTCTTCGACATGCCCTTCCACTTCACAACATGCGTATCACTCCTTAACACACATTGGCACTTGGTACGTGTTGGCGCTTGGAAATTATTAGCATGTCTAGCATTCATTAAAATGCCTTGGTATGCTTTTCCATGATTTAATATTAAATTTATTTGAGATCAATTATTGGAAGAATATGAGAAGTAACAAAGGATGATTTGGCACTTATAATGCACTAACACTTGGCACTTGGCACCTATTTCCACCTAGTGTTGGTTTGCCTAGCATGCCTCTCTTGGAAAAGGTAAATTGATGACTTATCAACCCTCTTATGTGTTCATTTCCTTGTATTTTAACTTGTTTTCCTTTTTGTTTCCTTGATAGTCCCTGGCACATATTGTCACACCCTTGCACATCTTGGCATGCCTTAGCACTTGATAGGTCTTAGCGTATTTGACATTCCTTCAAACAATCTAGAACATGTTAGCATTCCCTGGCATGCCTTGGCACTCGTGCCGTCACAACTAGCCTTACATTTTTTCACGACTCGGTAACCGAATCAAGTCCTTAACAACTGTAGTCCATGTGACATTGGCCTACTTCAGCCACAACAACTTGACTAATTGAACCTACTACAAGTAGATCGTGCCTTGTTCACCTAAGAACTTCCTATACCTCATCTTATGCCACTCATGTCCAAGTTGAAATTGTCCCACTTAAGAACTTACCAAGACAAGGATCACATCTAGCCATGGCCATAAAAAAACTAAGCAACAATATAACTTACATAGGAAATATTTCACATGTATTTCCAGTTCATATAGATAGTAGAGAATTAACTAAGAGCTTGCAAGAAACATAAGATACACACGACACACAAGATATAAGTTGGGACAAGATGAGTTCCCTAAAACTTATACACAACAATGTACAATATGAAATTGTCTAAAATATTTTAAAACATGATAATTCATCCAAAGTGTGCCACGTGTCATATAAAACTAATAGGTAAAGGACAAATAGTGTTATTCCCAACAAAGATTTACCATTTTTCTAAAACTTCTTTGTCAAGCCCCTTATCACAATCGTAGGCTTGCCTCTTACAAATCCTATTATGAAATTCTTCTAACACACTTCATCATTGGAACACTTGAATTCACTAACACTCCCTAGCACACACTCTTATTTTTTCATTTCCATGCATCTTAACGTAGTTATCCCTTGTGATGCCTCAACAATCCTGATCACTCCTCATCATCCATTTACATTGTTCAACATGTGTTAGCACACCTTTTCATTCCTTAGCATACCCTCCCTAGCTATCATGCCCTCACAACTACCCTTACTTAACTTTCAACTTGAGAGCCAACCATGTCCTCACTTGACTACAATATCTTGACCAAGTTACGATTACTACAACTAGAGTATGTTGTTGAATTGTGTAGCTTGGGAGGTACTCCACAATCCTAGTGATATGGGCTTGTGTGAGTTTGGTCACAAAAGGATTTTTCGGCAAAGAACCCAAGATGGGGTTTAAAATCTAAAAGAAAATTAAAAAGGAAAAATAATATTTCCTAAGTTCTAAGTGGATAAATCCTGTAAATTATATGGGGTTCTTAAGAGGCCTAGATAGGAAAAGCTATTTAAGGAGGCCTTAGTGTGAAGGAAAAAACATCAAGTGAGAAGGGGATCATTTGATCAAGGAGGTGAGGAGAGATGTAGTCCTAAAGTAGGTCGAGCTAAGGGTTGCTAAAGGGAGGCCATGATCATCCACCAAGAGCAAGATCATCATGTGAGGGTTCACAAGAATGTCACATACCTTAATGGGTTCGAGATAGAAGTAGTATGGCATACAGTTGGTTCCCTTATGGAATATCGAGCTCAAGAGAGGCGACTCATGAGAATTTAGGCATGTGATTTCAATGATGTTTATGTGTGAAGGCCACATCAAATTTTGAAATAGTAGAGATTTTTGAGACCCTATATTTGTGGTTGTTAGTAGGCTACAAGGTTTGTGATAAATACTAACACAAATGGAGGAGCTTCTACACCAGAATTTAGGGCCAGAACTAGCCTATAGATAGTTAGTCAATGGACTGTTAGTGGATGGTTTGTGACCCTAGTTCAAGCATCTGAAAATTGTTAGAAGGACGATAAGAGGAGTAGTTCACATTTGTTCATAGATTGGACAACAAATAAATTGGTACACAAGAATAGTGATTTTTAAAGGACTCAAATCATTACTAGGTGGCAGATTTTAAGAGTCGTAGATGATGGCAGTGTTGTGGGCACTAGACCAGTAAAAGAATTGACTGTGGTTTGAAAAATTGATGGTAGTAAAAGTAGAGTTGGAGGGTTTTTAGGTGACTATCAAATCAGAGCCCTAAGTCTTGTATCTATGAAGGAAAACAAGACTGGTAGAAGGGTAGGTGTATTTTGCCTAAGGACGTGTAGACTTTGAAGGACTAAAGTAGCAATCAAGTGGGTTATCCAACTAGCCATATTTTATTGTATTGTAGAGGATAGAGTCAGTGAGAAGAAGGGAAACCTCCATAGCCCTAGACTTGTCATCTTAGAGAAGGAGTATGGAAAAAGTGGGCAGACCAAAGAGATGTTCACAAACAGAGTTGTGAACAACTGATCGAAAACCCTAAGTTTTGCAAACCTTAAAGGAATAAGAGGTAGATAGAGGAAATTTTTTTTTTTTTGCTGGGTTTAGTAACCTAAAGGAGATGATTTCATTGATAGAGGTAGATTGAGGAGTTGCATAATGGGAGGCAAGAGGACTCACCAGATGTGTTCATGACATGTGGACTGAAAGGGTTTTGTGTGGCCACCATCAAAAAGTGGGTCAAGTGTTGTCTTGTTCAAGGTATATTTGTTGTCCAAGGACTAACACCAAGCCTTAGTTGTATTCCTTGTATCAGTGTGATTGTAAAGGGCCATGATTGCTGGTATAAGAGCTCTAGCCTATTTTATTATAGTTTTTAATTTAACAAAGAATGGTTTGAAAAAGTTAAAAATTGTCATGTGCATTAGTTGATTCCTTGATGTGTGTAGATTTCATTGTGAAAAGTAGATGTGTTGTGGCACTTGAGTTTACTTGCATCAAAGATTCTAAGACCAAACCTAGATTCTCATGTCTCATGGAAATTCAACATATGGATTGTTCACCTAAGAAATACCTGTAACTCATATTAGGCTACTCGTGTCCAATCTCAACTCATCCCACTTAACAATTTACCAAGACAAGGTTCATCACATCCAACTCTGGTCGTAAAAAAACTAAGCAACACAATTTACATATTGACATGCCATAGCACCTGGCATGTCTTAAATTCCTTAGACTATCTGGCATGTGTTAGCATCCCCTACATTCCTTGGCATGCTTTTGCACTCCCTAACATATCCCAGCACTTCATTCCATGCATTTTCACGTAGTTCTCCCTTGTGTTTTTCTGGCATTCCCAGTTAACACTTCCTTGCATGCTTTAGAACATCTTGGCTATTTGCCACCCTAGCACTCTAGCATTCCTTAGCATTTCCAAGCATGCCTTATCACTCCTCCTTAGCACACTTGGAACTTATTGACAGTCTCTACCACACACTCTTATTCATTCATTTACATGCATTATGAAATAATTCTCTCTTGTGTTTCTCTAGCATTCCCTAACACTCCTCGGTACACATTGGCACATCCTGGAACTTGGAATATCTTGGCATGATTTCATAGCACTCAATCATGCCTTGGAACTACCTAGAATACCTTTTCACTCCCTCCTTAGCACACCTAGAAATTGTTAACACTCCCTATCACACACTCTTATTCATTCATTTCCATGCAATTGAAACTAGTCCTCCCTTCTATTTACATTACACTCCCTAGCATGTGTTGGTGACACACCCTAGAACCTAGCACATCTTGGAATGCCTAAAATGCCTTCGAACTCTCTAGCATGCGCTAAAAATTCCTTGGATTCCTTGCACACCTTGGCACTCCCTAGTTGTCATGCCCATATAGATAACCTTACTTTTTTTGTGACTTGGGAACCCAACCAAGTCATTGAAAAGATATTGTTGTGTCTAGCCCAAAGTCTCCCTTTGTCCAAAACTGCCTTTTCCATCCCCTTTTCCATCCCCAAGTCCTATTATAAAATTCTCATAACAAACTTCATCCATGGGACACCTGGAATTCATTAACACTCCCTGGCAGACACTCTTATTCATCTGTTTCCATGCACTTTGAACTAGTTCTCCCTTGTGATGCCCTAGCGCCCCCCAACACTCCTCAGCATGCATTGACACTATTTGGCATGTGTTAGCACACATTTTCATTCATTGGAACACCCTAACACTCAATTATCATGTCCTCATAACTACCCTTATTTTTTTTAGACATGGGAACCCAACCAAGTCCTGCCTCGACTAAAATAACTTTACCAAATTTCATTTAATACAACTAGAATATGTGTTGTTCACCTGAGAATGGCTTATAACTCATCTTACAATACTCATGTCCAATATTAACTCATCCCACTTAACAAGTTACCAAGTCAAGGATCATGTCCAACTGTGGCCATAAAACAACTAAGAAACATAGTTTACATCTTGACATGCAATAACACCTAGAATGTCTAACAATCCCTTGCCACTATGTGGCACATGTTAGCATCCCCTGCATTCCTTGGCATGCTTTGGAACTCCCTAACACACCTTACCATTCCCTGACATGCCTTGGTACATTTGGAACTTATTGACACTGGACCTTATCACACACTCTTATCTGTTAATTTCCATGCATTTTGAACTAGTTCTCCCTTGGGTTTCTGTGGCACTCCCTAACACTCCCTAGCACACATTAGCACACCCTGGCACTTGGCACATATTGGCATGTTTCACTGGCACTCTAACATTCCTTGGCACTACCTAACATACCTTGTCACTCCCTCCTTAGCACACCTGTAACTCACTAAAAATCCTTGTCACACACTCTTATTCATTCATTTCCATGAATTTGAAACTAGTGATCCCTTTTTTTTCCCTGGAACTCCATAACACTCCTTGACATGCATTAGCACACCCTATAACTTGACACATCTTAGCATGTTTCCCTGGCCTCTAGCATGTGGTATCACTGCCTAACATACCTTGTCACTCTGTCCTTAGCACGCTTGGAAGTCACTGACACTTCCTGTCACGATATCTTAATCGTTCATTTTCACACATTATTTTCACCTAGTGCTCCCTTGTGTGTCCCTAGGACTCCCTAACACTTCCTACCATGTGTTGGCACACCTTGACACCTGGCACATCTTGGGCGCATTCCACTCAAGCACACTAGCATGACTTATAGCTGCCTAGCATACCCATTAGGGGAATTTTGAGGTCTAAATTGGGCCTCCTAAGGAAATTATAAAATAATAGTGGAAAAAGTCAAATAAGATTTGATGACATCATCAAATTTTAGAGGGAAAAATGAAAAAACTACTTTTTCAACTCGTATTTTCAACTTATCTCCCAAATTTTTTACTCAAATTTCGAGCGGGAGTACTCGTCGGATGCGAAATTTAATTCCTCATCCAAGAAGTACCCATGTTGCATACTTTTGATGGGTCCTACTACACGAAAAATGAGAAATACATAAAAAACGTGATTGTAATCACGTTTTTTTATGTATTTCCCATTTTTCATGTAGTAGGGTTCATCGAAAGTATGCAAGATGGGTAATCCTTGGATGAGGAATTAAATTTTACATCCAACGAGTACTCCCACTCAAAATTTGAGTAAAAATTTTTGGAGATAAGTTGAAAATACAAGTTGAAAAAGTAGTTTTATTATTTTATTATTTTTTAATATTTTTACCCTTTTATTTAAAAACTGGTAAATCATCCCCCATGGTTGACATCATCATCTTGAATCCTATTGGTTGTTATAAAGTTTATTTTTGTTGTACATTTTTCTTAGGAGGCCCATTTTAGACCTCAAAATTCCCCTAATGATGGCACTCCCTCCTTAACACACCTCTCACTCGCTGAAACTCCCTGTCACACACTCTTATTCATTCATTTCCATGCATTTTGACATAGTTATCCCTTGTGTTTCCTTGGGACTGGCTAACACTCAACACACATTAGCACTTAGCACATCTTGGTATGCCTCCCTAACACTCTAGCATGACTTGGAAATATCTAACATATCTTGTCACTCCCTCCTTAGATTACTTGGAACTCCATAGCATGCCCTATAAATCCCTTGAACATATTAGCTCTTGGTGGCACTTGAAAATTCCTGGCATGCGTTTGGATGCCCTATAATGGCTTGGCATGGTTTAAGATAAAATTTATTTGAGATCAATCGTCACAATTAAGAGAGAAGTAATAGGTAATGATTTGGCACTTAAGACACACTAGCACTTGGCCTTTGTCATGTATTGGCACTAGTGTTGGTATGTCTAGTGTGCCCCTCTTGAAATGGTAAGGTCCTGAATTATTAACCCTCATATGTCTTCATTTATTTGCATTTTAACTTGGTGTTCCCTTTTGTCGTATGACACTCCTTGACACGTGTTCGCATACACTAACATGTGGCACATCTTGTCATGCCTTAACACATGGCATGTATTGGCATGCATTGGCACTGTCTGGCACATGTTAGCACACCTTGACACTTCTTGGAATGCCCTAGCATTCCCTAATATGCCTTGTCATTGGCACGCCTGATACTCGTTGACACTCCCCGACACACCCTCTTATTCATTCATTTTGACTTGATGATTTATGTTTGATGGGGTGCATGTCTAGAAAGAGTTCCTTTAAGAGAATACAAAATTGATTGCACCATTACTGACATAAGTAATTGCGAGATTCTACTTGAATGACATTAGGAATCTACACAAGAGATTTTAAGAATGACATTTTTAGGGTTTTTTTTAATGGTGTGGGAATGATAAGAAGTGAGTGGTCAATATTAAAGTGCTTATCCTTATGATAGACTCATCTTTAGAAAATTAAAACCTCATCATTCTTACCCTCCAACTCCTAATATTCTAAAAATAAATGCCAACTTGCATAGGGAGGGAAGGTATGTTAGTCTATGGTGTGTTAAGTAACTGGGTGAGAGTGTTAATGTACTATGAGAGGGACTAAACCATTTACTTTGCCTTTGCATAGTCATGTCATCACAATTGATAAGTAATGTTGTGTCAAGCCTTACACCATCTCTTGCTAGAGCCTTCCAAGGAGAGCTCATTTAACATATGATTGCTATGTCACTATTTCCCATTGTAGTAAAGCATTCCTTAAAATCATACAACAATTCCTAATCTATATACATCCAAATGACACCCTCAACCATCCAACTCATTCTTGTTTACAAGAGGGTTTCTCCTCGAAAACCCGAACACCATTCTCAACATCAATTCGACCTTCCTCTGTCATCGGGGCAAGGCTCTCCTTCAATAGTTTTCCCAAGGAGGGTGAGGTGAATGACACTTGAGATGAAAGACAAGAAAGAAAAAAATCGGATAAAGTTGTAACTTATGAAACTTTTGAAAATCCCAAGAAATTCATAGCACATTGTATTTCTTCCTTTGATCTTTGGGATGAAAGGGAAACCAATTCGAAGCTAGAGAACCCAAAGAATATTTTTGTAGCCCTTGACAAACCACCTCGGGCCTTGGGCTAGCCAAAACTAGAAAACCCAAACAACGCACAATTGGAGCAAGGGTTAGGGCCTCTGAATCGCCAGGTCACTGCCTTATCAAATCATTATCTTTGCTTTTCCAAAGACTTGGTAGGCCCAGAAACCGTGACATGGTGACCTTTCGATTTGACTTCCAAATGTCAATGGATAAAATCCTTGGGACTAACCCATATATTTTGAAAACCCCCTCCTCCAATGCATAATCCACCAACCCCTTCATTTGGGCACGATAGTAAGAAACCGACATCTTACCTGAAAAACATATTTGATGAGTAGTTGTGTGTCTTAAAAGGGTTTATCATGGCGACCATATTTATACTTAAAAATATATATCATGTGGATAAAAAACTCATGGTTATCATACTTATTTTGTATTTTGACAAGAATATTAGACCCTAACATTGACCACAACCGATTCACTCTTCATCAAAACTATGCCTTGCTCTAGTCTTAAACTCCACATCCCTTTCTCTTCTTGCAATTTTTCCACGAGCCTCTAAGGTTTTTCCATAGTTGAATTCCTCTCTCATGGTAGAGATGTTGTAATGTCTTCTTAATAATAATAATAATTATTATTATTATTATTATTATGATTATAACTATAATTAATAATTAAACCAATCTAGATCTATCTTAAATTTGGATCTACCAAACACCAAGAGGAAGGGACAAAATATCTTAAGGTACAAAACTCTTTTAGAGTGAAAAGATATTTGATCCCTTTAAACACTTGGTAAATCTGAAATTTTAGCTAAATATACACTGGTAATATACAATAAAAATAATAATAAAAAGTTGAGAAGACAAAATGACTTGCAAATTAAACATTATTTCTACCTTTCTTTTAAAAAATATTAAAATATTTATAATATTTAAATAACTTAAAAAAAAAAAAATTATTTCTTATATTCAATTAATTTTTTTTTACATTATGGAAATTTTTTTTAACTTGTTATTAAAATGCTTTTGAGTCATTTCCCACTCCAGCACATTTTAAGAGGGTAAGACTAAACACTTCAATTTTGACACATTTGAATTTAATTTTCCCACTCCACTTAAGTTTTAACAGGGTATGGCCAAGGATTGGTGGGAAAACCAAATAGGGATAACATTTTGCTAACAACACAGTAAAGCATAGCTGGAGTAGGGAGCCAAAAACTCTATTATCGATGGAGATAGTGGAGGAGGGAGCCAAAAACTCTATCATCGATAGAGATAGTGGAGGAGGGAGGCAAAAACTCTCTCATCGATAAAGATATGCATTGGAGAGTTCGGCACAGGAAAATATTGAAGCGATGAGACTTCAATGGGGAAAGATGATGGAGCGATTATTCACTTTCAAAATCCATAGAAGAGGGAGGTCAGGTCCATTCTTACATAATTAAAACTGGGTTTCATTCAGATATTTTTGTGGGGAATAATATTATCAACATGTATGAAAAAAGTGGTATTTTAACAGAGATGCATGGAAACTGTTTGATGAAATGCCTAAAAGAGGTGTGGTTTCTTGGAATGTAATGCTTGTAGGTTATGCACAGAGTGAGAAGTGTAAGGAGATTGGTTTTTTTTTTTTAAATGAATTTGGTAGGCATGAAACCCATTAGATTAACTTTCACAAGCATATTTATAGTTTGTTATAGCTTAGGATTTGATCAGGGAGCCGAATAGGGCATGTTATCAATGCATCTTTATGGTTTGTTATAGCTTAGGATTTGATAAGGGAGCCTCCACTAGTCTCCTATTCTTCGGTCCAAGAGTGTCCTCCCTTCAGACTCCTTCCAACAATCTGTTTCTCTTAATGATATCCTTAGACCATACTACTACACTCATGAAATAGCCTTCGACCTCTACTATGAATGCAGAGGTAAGAGTACAAACTTAGTCTGAATATGATAAACCCTTCAAGCATTGTTTTGTTGTCTTCTTCTTCGCTGTGTGACCCTTAAAACTTTGTTGTATGACCCTTAACACTTTGTTGTATGACCCTTAACACTTCTTTTTATTGCCTTTACACTTATGCATTGTGATCCTTATTGCAGAGGCGTCCTTCCCTATCTTTGGATATTGTTTCATATTATAGGTCCTTCAGAGGTAAGTAGATTCAACACAAGTATGTTAGCCCTTCTTTGCTGAACTGTCCTTGATTTTTGTACCCAAACTAGACCTGAAGCTCCCACTGCAATCTCAGAGTGGATCTGAACTTCCTTCCTACAATTTAGACTGAGAATCTCAAAGATATGCGAGATTCTTTTCTGCTATAATGCGAGGT
Source organism: Pinus albicaulis (assembly GCA_034641835.2). Lineage (NCBI taxonomy): Eukaryota > Viridiplantae > Streptophyta > Pinopsida > Pinales > Pinaceae > Pinus > Pinus albicaulis. The sequence continues at coordinate 890,464,740 of CM076582.1, read as the reverse complement.
GCCTAGGAACCTATTTATAGTGGTATGCTCAAGGAAGTGACAAGTACCATTACCATGACCTAGACTCTTGAACTTTGTATGCCTCCAAGACCTTGTCACTGTCTTTTTCTTTCCTCAGCCTTCATACTTCGGTCCTTTCTTCCTTGCACTATCTAGCACTGTTACTTGGATAATCTCAGTCTCTATATTCCTTAGCTCTTGACTTAGTCCTTACAGACTCCACTAGTCTCCTACTCTTCAGTCGAAGAGTGTCCTCCCTTCGGCCTCCTTCCAACACTCTCATACTCTTAATGATAGCCTTAGAACAAACTGTTACACTCTTGAAACAGCCTTCGGCCTCTACTATGATTGCACAGGTAAGAGTAAAAACTTAATCTGAATATGATAGACCCTTCAAGCACTGTTATTTTGTTTTCTTCTTCACTATGTGACCCTCAACACTTTTCTGTATGACCCTTAACACTTTGCTATATTTCCTTTATACTTACGCACTGTGATCCTTATTTCAGAGGTGTCCTTCCTTATCTTAAGGTACTGTTTCGTATCACAGGTCCTTCAGAGGTAAGTAGATTCAATACTGGATTATGTTAGCCCTTATTCGTTGAAATGTCCTTGCCTTTTGCACCCAAACTGGACCTCAATATCACACTACAATCTTAGAGTTGATACAAACTTCCTTCCTGCAATTTAGCCCGAGAATCTCAGAGATATGCGAGATTCTTTTCTGCTGTAATGAGAGGTGCCTAGGCACCTGTTTGTAGCTTCTAACTCCCATTTTTACAAGGCTTTGTATCAAAGCGTATGTGAATGGAGAAACAAGTTGGAATTCGAAGTCAATAAAAAATTATTAAACAATGAACCTAAGTCTCCTAATCATGTCAAAATATCAAGTTTGTAAGTCACCATTCATGACTGGCTATTAAAAATTTAAAAAATCCAAAGAAATGAAAGGCTGACAAAAATGCAAAAGCTTAAGCTCCCTCAAGCCGGGTTTCCATTTAATTGATAAACATAACTCTGTACATTTAAAATTTTGCAACTTGTGAGAAATACCTTAAAACCTTTGAATTTACATATTTTGGTAACAAAAAATAATGAGTGCTACATCTTTATCAATCTTCAGCAAAATTACGGGTATTGTCATGACTTTTTTCCCATGGAAATTATGGTGTGACGAATATTGAATTACAAGCTGATAGACTGCCCTAGAAAGTATGGTATGATGAGTATTGAATTACAAGCTGATAGACTTCCAGTCATTGCTCAAATTAGTAATGGTTGTCGATAGCTACAAAGACATCCCAAGTGCATTTCATCCCCTTTGGAATGACCACCAAATCTCCTGCAACAAAATCCACATACTGGTCTGAATATCCTTTAATATATGCTCTCACCTTACCTTTCACAAGGTAAAATGTCTCCTTTGTGTCGAATTTCAGGGGAAACTTTCCTGGAGGACATGCCCATCTATTACACAGAAAATAGTTAAGGAGCTTGCTTAATGATTTCGCCGTCCTTAATGTTGGTGGGTATTTTGCGAGTTAACTTTTACTTTAAATTCCCTTCACTAAAAACATCCTTAAAGAAAACACTTAACCAAAAAAATTTATTTTCAAAATATTCATTCAAAAGAAACTTTTTTTTTATAAGAATACTAAATTGTATGCCTGGAGTAGAATACAGAAGATATGGGCAATTTTTATGTTTATTTCAGATTTTAGAAATATTTCAGAATTTGACAAAATATTTCTCGAATAAGTTTGACCTCACTATCTTGTCTTTCATATTCTTATATATTCTTAAAATTTACAATCCAATTAAATTCATCTAATCTACAACCCAATTAAATTCATCTAAATAAATCACCAATCACCAATCCAATTAAATTCCTCTAGATAAATCATCATTGGAAACTTCCAAAATTCAGATGCCATTACTGGGTATACACTATTTGAGTTGGCTTTTCAAACCCATGTGCCATATGTTTCAGCTAAAGCCAATATTCATCATTGGGAAGAAAATCCATTACAGAGAATGCATAATTTTTTCATGAGTATTAATCTCTATGCATTCATAATATTCTCAACCTAAATATGGACAAACAAATGTATCTTCCAATCATAATTCAATCCACAGGAAGTATATATCAATCAGTAAGAACATATCAACAAACAGAATGAATAAAATCCATTATAGAGAATGTATAATTTTTCAGAACTAAAATTAAAGTGGGTACTGCAGAAGAAAATAATGATGTAGTATGTGGGAATAAAGTTTTCACTGATGGTGAAAATGAAGTTATTAGTCACAAAATTACCTCACAAAAAAGGACTGATAAAAGCACAAAATGGTAAGAATGAGATTTGTGAAGGTGCGAACTGTTAACCCCCAAATTTTCGTAGGCTTTGAATAATTGTTGTGCATGTTTTTGTTAGATATTTGAGGGTATTGAGAGACACAATTGATATATTAAGTTTTCACGATACCCAATAATTTTTATATGCCATACAGGGTAATATTCTTGTCCCTCTACAATGAAAGTAGGTTATGATTTTTGTGGTTTTTTTCCCTTGGGAATCATTATATTTTTGTTAGTATAAAGGCTGGTGCATTGGAAACAATTTCTTGTAGGAGTTGGAAATAAATAATGATTGAGGTGTGGTGAAGTGGATACCCAGTGGTCAGTGTGGGAGCATGGTTTGGCAAGCCACATGTTGTCTTTGATAACTTCTAGCTTAAATGCTTTGATAAGCAAGAAATCAACCCAACAATTTTTAGGTTACAAATGTCCACAAAATATTTCCACAAGTACAACATGAGACTGTATGAGATGTATAAAAGATGGCCTTTGATGTGGATACCGTTCATCTAGAGGCAACTGTTTGGTTACAAAATCTTGTTTATTGTCAAATTCAGTAGTGAGGCATGCTCATGGGGATGAGTCTCGGTAATGGTTCACTAAGGATTCCCAAGCCAATATGGTTAGGTCGATATGCTTGAGTTGGAAGTGAACATTATTTATTTAACCTCTAGAATGGGAACACTTTCTTGGGTCATCAACTCTGAGTTCTATCCTCTAAGGTACAAGGGTAATAGTGGAAGCTTGGTTGAAAATTCAAATTGGGTTTCTAATTCAATTTTGGCACAAACATTTTTCAATATGAATGTAATCATTATCACTTTCATTTCATTATTAGTTGTTGGGGCTATATCAGTGAAAGTGCTTTGTAATGATTGTTATGCCTAAAACAAAGTGTATTTCACATGAGGAAATTGAAGGGATATTGCAACAGAGGAGAATTTTAGCATTAAGTTTTAAAAGAAGGATAACTTGAAATTTTATTCAAATAAAAAACCCTAGAAGACAATGGAATTGCACAATAGCCCTTTGACAAAAAAATGTAGCTATCTACATATTAAGTAATTTGATGTACAGGGATATAATATCCTAAGAACCATGTTGGAGATCTTAGGAATGATTAACTTGATAGTTTCTTGATGAACTGTGGGATAGGCATTTAGAGAAAACTACAAAAATATTAGCAAAAACTCAAGTGGATGAATACAGCTAGAAATTTTATGGAAAGGGAGTACATTTCAAGGTATTTTTGATGCCTTTGAAAGATGATCAGTTAGCGAAATGACTAGTATAAATTGTGATATAACCCTAAATGTTGTTGGAATAAATGAACACAATTGTATCTTTAAACATGAATGGCATGCCAAAATGGTTCACTGAGGATTCCCAAGCTAATTAGGTTAGGCAACTATTCTTGAGTTGGAACTGAACATTATTTATTTCACCTCTAGGATGGGAACACTTTATTGGGTCATCAATTTTGATTTCTATCCTTTAAGGTACAATGGCACTAGTGGAAGATTGGTTTCAAATTCAAATTGGGTTTCTAATTTGATTTTGGCACAAACATTTTTCAATATGAATGTAATCTCTTTTTATTTTTAGTTGTTGGGTAAATATCAGTGAAATTTCTTTGTAATGATTGTTATGCTTGAAAAAAAGGGTATTTCACATGAGGAAATTGAAGGGATATTGCAACAAAGTGGAGAATTTTAGCATTAAGTTTTGAAAGAAGGATAATTTGAAATTTTATTCAAATAAAAAACCTTGAAAGACAATGGTATTGCACAGTATCCCTTAGACAAAAAAATGTAGCTATATACATATGAAGTAATTTTATGTACAGGGATATAAATGTGCTAAGAACCATGTTGGAGATCTTAGGAATGATTAACTTGATAGTTGCTTGATGAACTATGGGATAGGCATTTAAAGAAAACTGCATAGAGATCAACAAAAACTCAAGTAGATAAATACAACTGGAAATTTGATGGAAAGAGAGTACATCTCAAGGTTCTGTTTTTGATGCCTTTGAAAAACGATCATTTAGCCAAATGACTAGTAGAAATTGTGATAGAACCCTAGATGTTGTTGGAAGAAATGAACAAAATTGTATCTTTGAACATGAATGGCATGCCGAAATGGTTCACTGAGGATTCCCAAGCCAGTATGTTTAGGAAACTATTCTTGAGTTGGAACTAAACATTATTTATTTCACCTCTAGAATGGGAAAAATTTCTTGGGTAATCAACTCTGAGTTCTATCCTCTATGGTACAAGGGTACTAGTGAAATCTTGGTTGTAACTTCAAATTAGGTTTCTAATTCAATTTTGGCACAAGAAATTTTCAGTATGAAGGTAATCATTAGCACTTTCATTTCATTCTTCATTGTTGGGGCTGTATCAGTAAAAATTCTTTGTAATGATCGTTATGCCTGAAACAAAGGGTATTTCACATGAGAAAATTGAAGGGATATTGCAACAGAGAGGATAATTTTAGCATTAAGTTTTGAAAGAAGAGTAAGTCAAAATTTTATTCGAATAAAAAACCCTAAAATACAATGGTATTGCACAGTAACCCTTAGACAAAAAAATGTAGCTATCTACATATGAAGTAATTTTATGTACAGGGATATAATATCCTAAGAACCATGTTAAGATATTAGGAATGATTAACTTGATAGTTTCTTGATGAACTATGGAATAGGCATTAAAATAAAATTTCACAGAGATCATAAAAAACTCAAGTGGATGAATACAACTGGAAATTTGATGGAAAGGGAGTACATCTCAAGGTTCTATTTTTGATGCCTTTGAAAAACAATCAGTTAGTCAAATGACTAGTAGAAATTGTGATAAAACCCTAGATGTTGTTGGAATAAATGAACACAATTGTATCTTTGAACATGAATGGCATGAAAAAATTATCATTGATGAGATGGAATATGGAAGGTCTGACAAGGAAAAGAACCATGTTATCCTCTCCTAGATCAAAGAAACCTTAAGAAATTAAAATTGAAATTCATATCTACTAAAGAACAAAATAGGTTAAAGGGACTAGTGATTACAACCAGCAATAGTGGCTAAACCAAAATAGAGGGGTGTAAAAGATCCCCTAAAACCCTATAAGTTTCAAAAGACAGTTCCTTTTCGAAATCATCCATTATTATGAGTTCTGAATTTTTCCGAGAAAAAACATGTATGACTTCTACCAAACAGAACATAAATTTTAAGCATGAAATTCAACAAAGAAAAGGAAATAAAACAACCAAAGAAGTTCTGAAGTAATACTTCCTCATTCATATTCATACCAATGCCATATGGAGAATATTGATTTGCATCATGATTGAATAAAGACATAGTGCAGAGGATCTGTAAAGCAACATTCACATGCACATGTTTAGAACATAGGTGAGCAGTCTGAAGTTAGAGCTCCTTGTGGAGCGCCAAATTACAAATTTGGTAATTGAAGGATAATTTCAAGGGACTTGAACCTAGTCATAAAGATTTGATTATTTAACAGATCAAAGAATCTTTTAGAATAATTTTGTAGTTGACAGCTGCAACAGGGAGCCATTTCTAGGATGAAATAAGGATGCAAAAGTTGTCCACGTTTCAATGGATGAATGAATACAGTTCTCCATGGCATCAACAAAAGGAAGCTGTGAATAGCCTGTGGTATGTTATTGCAAACGTCTATAAATAGGTAATTCAATAAAATACATTAGATTTGGTAAAATTATGAAAACATTTGCAGCCACCATCAACAGTTATTTGGAAGTGGGCAGGTTGACTTGACACTGGGCAGGGGCAAAGCAACACTAAAATGGTCACGATCATTTTCATAAGAACCAAGTAGAAGTTGAAAAGAAAATTTAATCAATGGAATGTAGACCCAACCAAGATATAGAAGCCCAATATACAATGAGTCACCACCATATTATGCCATGAATTTCAGGATTTTCCATACAAAAGGACAAATATACTCAAGACACCAGACATAGAATTACACACAATGTATAAATTCCTTACTATCATAAGAGAAATAGATTCTTCCAAATATTTTATGAATCTATAGCACTATGTCTTTATTTGTGGTAATTCAACATGAAAATTTTGCAAGATCGACATTCTTTGCATACTTATTTCGTTAAATATGGTAACAATGGATGTGAAAAATTGGGAAAAGAAAACACTAGGTTATTACCTAAAGAAATGAGCACCAATCAAGTGATCCTAAGATTTAATGTTTGCACCAATTACTTCCAGATCAATCGATGATGTATTTGTAGATTAGATACAATGAGAAGGGCATGCCTGCTCCAACTCATAAAATATATTTTGCTTCAAAGGTATATTTTCAGTTACTGCCTGAAAATTTCATATCAATTTTACTAGTAAAAATCCTACAATAAAGCCACGTGCCTTACAAACTGCATCTATTTCTAAATATCTTATAACATGACACCAATTACATAACACGTAAGATTCAAATGCATATCTAGAATTAATATGGTTATGATTTATATAGATTTCTTCAACTTGAAAATCAGGCATACCTCAATTACAATAGCTACATTGTAGAAATCCTCATAGTCTAGAATGCCCTTTACAAGTGATATACTATGTCTTGCCTCCTCCTATGTAATTTTGACACTTGAAGCAAGATTTTTGAAATTGGCTTCATGTAAAAGAGATAGGGAAGCGTTAGATACCACTATAAGATCAAATCAACATTCAGCATGGAATTGGAAAAATCACAAGCCAAGTCATAGTAATCAGAAACCAGACGAGTAATGTACTTTTGTTTTCTAACCTTCACATAGACTAATAAAGCCTGCCAAAGTATAATGACGTTCTAGTTTGTATGTTGTGTATTGAGTTCTTATATAGTCTAGGATCTTACTTATTAACTTAGCTCATTGATTTTTTATGTCATTGGACGTTGAACAAAGTTCATTTTTGTGATCTTATATTTGGAGTGTATTTTTTTCTATAGGCAGAGAAATGCAGAAGTGTTCTACATTCTTAATTTATTTTTACTACAAAATTTACGCATGAGATCCACCTGAGAAATTCCATGAGAAATCCATCTTCCAGTCTCATAGGCTTGCCTATTCAAGCTCATGCTTAATTTGTGTGTTTTTTTTTTTCTAATTAATTCCTATATTCAGATTTTGTAGTGTGTTAAGCTTGAATTAATTCACTCTTTATAACTAACCTTTTTCTTATCAAGTAGAATTTCAGGATACTAGAGTTTCAATGGCTCTATTTTATGGATAGACTTTTAGAGCTACTTGGTCTAATTAGAACTAGAAATCCACATTTTGGCCATCTATTTCATACTAGGCTTTGCCCATTCTTGTTTTAAGGACATTGATACTACTCTTGACATTTTTTTCCTATGTGTCACAAAACCTTCTTCCATGGCTGAGAAACGATTCCCGAGAGATTATTTTAGTAGAAGAATCTAGGTATAGTCAAAAAGTGGCAAGAAGGAAACTATCCAAATTACGAGAGTAGTGCTACATATCTTCGAGTATCATGGTGTATGTTCATTCGCTAAAGCTATATAGCACTGTAGTGCCCAGATTTAGGTTGAGATAGAGATAGAGACCGATTGGAAAATTTTACCTATCTTGTTTCATAGCACAGCATGAGGCTAATATCTTCAGCAGATATTTACAGTTAGGTGGTGAATCATGCCTATGTAGTCAGTGGCTATGTGTATTTTGCAAGTAAATACCGTCATTGTCTTTCCATGACGTAGGATATAATTTTTGTATATCTATTATATCGTGATGTTCAACAAAAGGACTTCTCAAATATTATGCAAAGTACATCTACATGGTGTTGTATAAATATGTTGAACACATTTAGAACTTTTAGATTGAGTTGTAGTCCAGACTAGCTTTATAAAGAATGCATTGCAGGAAATTTTACAAGAGCCTAGCAAAACACATGACAGTTTGAGTATTAATATCTACACTGAATTCTACTATCCCAGAGGAATTTGTTTATTTTCATTTGTATAAGGAAATAACTTTGGAGCTTCAGATGAGGCTATGTCAAAATGATATCCTTAGAGCTTGTTGAGACATCTTCTTCCATTTACATCCCAATCAAGGAAGGAAATTTAATCTTATTTATGTTTCCCATTGCCATTTCAAATTCGTTGGTGTCTGTACATTTCATTTAATACAAAATAAGGAATTTCCAGAAGTGTGATACTTAGTAGAGTCAGCACCAAGTAATATTTGAGACAAGCTTTAGATTAACCAACTAGTTTATACCCCAATCCTCAGAAGTAGGCCATGGTTGCATGATATGCACCATGTCTACACTGTACGACACCTCATGGCTGAAAATTAAAACTTTTTGATGTGTATCTCTAGTGGATGGAACTCTATATCCTGTTTTAGAGGGGAACCTCAATCTTCACATAAGATGTAAAAGGTCAATTATTCCCCCGCTGAACTTTCTATTTTCAAGCATCTTCTGTTCTTTCAGTTTCTCTCTCATGCTTATCCCATCTTGTAAGCCTCCCTTTCCATTTTAGTTTCCATCGCCTGTTTATCCTTTCCTTTCATGTAAGCCTTCTTTATTTGTGCTAGGATAACGTATTTTCTATTTTGAGGTCTCTGCAAATATTATCGTATGATTCATTAAAACTTATCAAGTTCCACTCTTCAATTCTTATTTTTGTACAAAATATACAATCATGTTAATAAGGATCAAAATATAGCTCTAAGAATAGGTGTTTAAAGTTTAAATTTTAAACTTTACACTGACTTGTCAAAAAAAAATAGAAAAGAGCATTCAACAAATGGTGATGCATCTTCATGATAGATCGCTTCTTCCATCATTAACCAAAATAAAACGTGCCATGATCTGAAGTATTATCGTTGTCTTAACATAATTTTAAGGATGATCCCTACTAATAGAAAGCAACAAGTTTTGATTACTATCAACTAACCATGTATTTTCCGGATGCCAGCATCTAATTTCTTTGAATCAACTTCCTCCAAAATAACTGGAATTTTACTCAAAGCCAGAGCAGTTTCTATTCCAAAACCCATAAGAGCACCTCCAACTACAGCTACTTTTCTAATTGAATGAGGAATCAATCCTCGGTTTGTAATTCCTGGAACCTGCAAATAAGAAATTCAATTAATACTTAATATATTTTATTTCAAATCGAAGAATTGTTTAAGGAAATATGTTGCGAGGTTGGGGATATGGCTAACATGATGACCATTCTTGTTTATGTAGGAATAAGTGCCTCATAAGTAGCTCTTCAGTCACATCATGTAACACTTAATGTAAGCTTCATGAAATTTAAAAGTATATAAGATGCATTTTATTGAGAAAAATAAAAATAAATAAAGCATAATCAACTTCCTCATAATTGTAGCCTACCCTATAGGATGAGCGTTGTGCAAAAAAAACATGCATGAGTCATTTTTCTTTGGGAGTTCTGATCAAATCTTGGCATGCTTTCCCTTCCTGGCAAAGACCAAAGTCATCAGATATTCTGCAAGAAGTCGATGATATGCTATAAAGAATTTTTCATTTCAGTAAATTCACAAATAAAGAACACTATCATTGGATGCAAAAATTTCCAAGTCGCTACAGTTCTGAAGTTTATTTCTAATTCAAATGTAATCATTACAACAGCTAGATATATCATTGAACAACTTTACAAGAGGATGCAAATTATTTCACTTCATTTAGACAAAAACACTTCTAAATGACGGGTTTGGAAGAAACAAACCAATATAAATCTTGCAACAGCACCATTCACCAGCCCCTTCTTGATTACATCCAACAATACTGAAGGGTAGGAAACATTAGTATATGTCTTCTTTACTTTATCTCTGGCATTCTCCAACACATCCAGTGCTTTTGGTAAAGAACCTATCTTATCTACACTTTGGAGAGACCGATTCCAAGGACGATGACCTTCATGAATGTCTACTGCCCACTTCCGAGATGCTGCAAGAAGTTCTGAATGAGCCACAACATCATCTACAAGTCCAACTTTAAGTGCCTCTTTAGAATCCAAAGTCTTTGAAGCCTATTTAGCACAAATATCACAATACATATTAGATGATAGGTCCACTAAGCTAGAACAAAAAAATCGTGGATCATATCTGATGTATCTTAAGGGTCCTCATGTTTATGATATGTCTGATAACTGTGGAAAATTAATGCATAGAGCTATGCATGCCACATAGTTTATTTATGACCCAAGTGCTAAAGCTTACATGTTCAATGTGCATACCTGTAATAGTTGGTTGCATGGATATGTCCACATGAGTAGAAAAGGAATATTTTAACCAGGTCAACTATTTCTGTGTACATGCATGCTTCAAATTCACTATATTGTTAGGTAGTCCTATATTTAAAAAAACTAGCATGTTGTTCGAGAATGCTTTAGGAAGTATGATGATGGCATAAGAACATATTTTTGAGAAAATCAATATTGGGTACCAACTAATATTCAGATCTGCATTTTCATAGAAGAAACATTTTCTTCTCAATGCTACAGTTGGAATATTAGCATTAAATTGATGCTCAAAGCATCATATTAATGCAAAAGGATTCTTCTAAATTGATTTGGTGAGACTAAAGTTCAAATTTCAAATTCTAGATTTTTAGCAAGTAGCAAAATAAAAGGGACTCTGGTAAAATAGAAGGTAAAATCAGTCCTAATCAGAGTGTAAAAGATAGAAGTGAATATATCTAGAAAAGTCCTCAAGGGAGGATGATTTGAAACCTTGATTAATTTGAATCATTGGGGACATGGAGATCTAAATTAAATGAATATTGGTTCTTGTGAAATTTCTAAAAATGACATGTTGAGAAAGCTCCTCTTCAGGCACATGCTCCAAATAGCAGTAAAAATGGTCTTTTTGCTACTGAGAAGTTGGGAACTTGTGGAAAAACTTGAGGTGCAAGCGTCTGCAATTTTAGATTTTCAAAACCAAAATATGATTGGCATGCAATAAGCTTCGTAGTACTCATATTAGTGAGTACATTTACATTTTCAAATGGATTACTCCTTGTGATAAATGTAGTAAATTAGTTCTTTAGAGCTCCCTTTGTTCAGGAAAAATGATAGAAACTATTTCTTTGAATCCATTGACCATTTCATTGTCTTCGTTTGGATCTTTCCTTTCATTCCCAAATTTAGCCATGTAAGCCTTGTTGTATATTTTGGATTCAATGAATAGTATAAATAATGCAAATGGGTATGTTATATGTCCCATCTATTGATAATTATCCCCTTAATGGGTCTCATAGAAGAGAGGGTCCCACTCTTCAAGAATCTGTTGAATTCTTTTGAATGGTGTACGGTCCTCTGTTTAATTATTGAAATCTATAAATTTGTTATAAATATATCTCATGTTTGCGGGAACTTGGAATGGTGAACAATCCTCTATTTAATTAATGGTGAATGGTTGTGCTTCTCCTCATCCTCAGGTTATGCTTTTCAATATGTTCTGCTGGTTCTGCTTCTCCTTTATGTAGGCTTATGTTCTAACTTTTATGGTTTGTAAGGTTTTGATAAGAAAAATCTCTACACACCCAGGTGCTAGGTAAATGCTACCACAAGCACAAATAATGTAAGTAATAACACACACAACATACTAAACTAAAAGAAGTTAAATTCATTATTTATAGTCTCGAAATATTCTGAATATTTGATTATAAAATGTTACAAATTTCATATAATTCTCATGCTATTTAAACCATATAATATGTATTGTTTCACCTTTCACAGTTAAAAAGGAGGTTGAGTACAATATCATGATCATCCTATGATCCGTGTCTGGATAACTATGCAATCAAATATTATAACAGACCAGATGTTCAAAATGCACTCCATGCAACTCAAGGTGGAAAATTTTGCAATGGGCTCCCTGCAAGTAAGAAATCTGTTAACTCAAACTCAACAATTTATATATCGTTTTGAATAATTCAAATTTTTCAGTTACACCCTCTTTGACAACTGGAAGGATTCCCTAGACTCTATTCTCCCCATATATCAAAAACTCATAGGAGGAGGCCTTTGCATATGGGTATATAGGTATGCAAGCATTTCCATACTAAACATAGCTGACCCGCACTGTCCAACACCGTGATTTTTTTCTTTGTTACAAGTAAAAGTTTGATTATATGATATATTATTGGTTTATTGAAAATTTTGCAGTGGAGATACTAATGTCGGGGTCTCAGTCATATCGACCCGATATTTTATGGATCAACTTAAGCTTCCTATCAAAAGAGCATGGAAAACTTGGTTTCATGGTCATGAGCAATAGGCAACAATATTTTATACATTTTTCACTTCAAATTTTTCTAAAATCTGAAAATACCTATTATAAGTTAGTTGTCAAGAAATAGCTTACCTGTTATAAGTTAGTTGTCAAGAAATAGTGAAGCTATTAGTTATTGTTTTTTTTCATAAGTTTTACTTATGGTATGAATTAGTATTATTTGTTTCTGGCTATGTTGTCTTAATTCATGCAGGTGTCTCGATGGATTCAAGACTATGAAGGTCTAAAATTTGAATCTAGCTATAGATCATACATGTTGATCAGTGCCTACTAGAAAGCTGGTGTAGCTCTTTGGGTGGTGGTTGTATTTCTTGTGCATATTATAGTTAATTTTTTTTGCATGGCTAGATTAATTTGTTTGTAGATTATTGTTTATTATTAGCTTTTTGTTCAAGTCAAGCTACAAGGGTGTCACAGTGAGCTAACTCCATTGAGGTGTTTTTTTATTAAGTTAAAAAGCTAACTCCATTGTGTTATTTTTTTATTAAGTTAAAAATAGGGGCTTGCATGATTATATATTTTACAAGTATTATGCCATTATGTGTTGAACATTTTTTAAAAATCAATGCCTATTATACAATTCTTTAAAGGGTGCTAGCTCAATGGTAGAACACCTGCCATGCAAAAGGTTGGTGGTTCGATTCCATTGTACCCTAACATGAATTATTCAAAGATATTGTAGATTTTTTTAATTAAATATTTTTATATTGATTTATTTTATTGGTGAGATATTTTTATGGATTCATTGTTTTATATTGTCTCTAGAGAGACAATAGATAGGATTAAAGACATTGTCTCCATAACGACAATTCCAACTATTGTCTTTGGAGAGACAAATGAAATTGTCTCATAAGAGACAATCAATGAACTCTCTCTAAAGAGACAAAATTGAAATTGTCTTTGGAGAGACCAAAATGAAATTGTCTCAGGAGAGACAAAAATGCTTGTGTTATATATTGTATTTATAGAGACAATATTTTAAGACAATTTAATTTTAAGATGATTTAATTTGAGACACCCACTTAAAGACAATATTTAAGACAATACAAAAGTTTTATTTTGTCTCAAGTTAAGAAAATTTACCCAAAAATTGTCTTAAATATTGTCTTAAAACCCCCCTTTATGTTGTAGTGTCTTGAAACTTAGAGTCGAGTTGATCAAAATGATGCTAATCACAGCTATGCTAGCGAGACCTTGATGAACATTGTTCTCCTTGCAAATAACGTGTCAATTTAGTAATTTTTTTTATTTTTAAAGATTTTTTATTTTAATTAAATAAAGCAAATGCAACACACACAACGTGAGACAAAGCTCATACAACTTGTTATTAGCTCAACGACAACATTACATATTTATAGCATAGGAACTCACCTAATCTTCCTAAGTTTGGGGCAACAATCCTGAACTGGTGGAACTAAACTCTAATTATAAAACTCTCGTTCAACAAACCTCCTATTTCTACATTATTCTAGATTATTCTCACATCCTCCCTTAATGGAGAAATGGATTTTCTACAACACCTAATTTACTTCTAAAAACTTCAAACGTGAGTTTACTAAGAGGCTTGGTAAAGATATCAGCCATATTATCCTTGGTATTACAAAATACTAAATCAATTTCATTTGATTCAATCTTCTCTCTTACAAAGTGGTATTGCAGCTCAATGTGTTTTGATCTAGCATGATATATTGGATTGTGTGCTAATTTGATAGCACTTTGATTATCATAATTTATGCATGTTGAACCACTTTGCTCCTCTTCGAGATCTGCAAGAATTCTCCACAACCAAACAGCTTCACAGGTGGCATTGGTCAAAGCTTTGTACTTAGATTCTGTTGATGATAAAGAAACAGTTGCCTGTTTCTTACTACTCCATGGCACAACCCCTGATCCAATATGAAATGCATAGCCAGAGGTAGATCATCCATCATTAGGATTTCCTACCCAATCTGAATCAGAAAAACCTGTCAGTGCAACATCAGATTCATCAGTATACATAGTACCTAAATTAATTTTTCCTTCTAAGTATCAAAGAACTTTCTTTGCAGCGTTATAGTGATTTCCTTAAGGCTTAGCCATAAACTGAGTAAGGATACTGACTGAGTATGCAATGTTTGGCCTGGTAGTTGTGAGATATTTCAGAATTCCCACAAACTGATGATATAAAGTTCCATTTTCCTCTTTAGTTCCATCTTCTTTGTACAACTCTGCATTCTATTCTAAGTGAGTTGACATAGCTTTGCAATTACTCATATTGAACTTTTTAAGAATTTCCTTTTTGTATTTAATTTGAGTGATCAATGTTTTACCAGGCTCTCTCCGTACCTCAATTCCTAAACAGTAATGCAATTCACCCAGATCTTTCATTTCAAATTCCCGAGATAACTGAATTTTAGTTTATGCAATTAACTTGTAAGCACTACCTATGATAATGAGATCATCCACATATAAAGATATTAAAGAAACATTTCATTCTTCATCTTTCTTAGCATACAGGTTAGGATCATTTTTTCTTTTCACAAACCCATTCTGATGAAAGAAGGTATCAATATTTACATACCATGATCTCCGTGATTGTTTCAAATGATATAAGGCTTTTCTTAACCTACACACTAGATGCTCCTGTCCCTTTTTGACAAACCCTTCAGGTTGAACCAGATAAAATTCTTCCTTTAAATCACCATTCAGAAAATCAGATTTGACATCCAATTGATGTATATTCCAATTATGTTTTGTAGCTAAGGCAATCAGTACTGTAATTGACATATTCAATTTAGCTACTGGTGCAAAAGTATATTCATAATCAATTCCCTCCTGTTGAGCATATCCTTTTGCAACTAATCATGCCTTAAATTTATCAATGCTACCATCTGCTTTAAATTTAGATTTATACAACCATTTTCTTCCAATTGGAACTTTGTTTTAAGGGAGTTCAACTAATTCCCATGTTTGATTTTTTATAAGAGAGTCATATTGATCATTCATAGCATTTCTCCATTCTTCATGCTCTTTAGCTTGTTCATAATCAATTGGTTCTACAACATTCATGATATTAGACATCAAGGCATAATTTCTATACCTTGCAGGAAGTTGGGTTTGTTGGGTTGACCTTCTTGGTTCTACAATACCTGTTGGAGTTCCATCCATGATTCTCCTGCTTTGAGGTGAATCTTCCTCTCATGATGAATCACTGTTGTTGGATGTGCTCATGCTGCTTTCATTCTGATCTTGAACCTGTACCTGTACCTGTTTAACCGAAGTATCAATTTTGACATGATCATCATTAGATATATGCCAAGCATCATTCATTGTATCACTTTTATCATCATTCTCATGAAACACCACATCTCGACTTGCAAACAGTTTATGTGAACTGGGATCAAACAATTTATATGCTTTTTGATCTCTACAATACCCAATAAAAACACACTTGATTGACTTCACATCAAGCTTTCTTTTGTTATCCTTAGGAATATGTGCAAAGGAAATACATCCAAATACTCTTAAATGACTGACATCAGGTTTATGACCATAAATAATCTCATAAGGAGTTTTAAAAACTAATTTCTTAGTGGGACTTCGATTCTTCAAATAAATAGCAGTATTAATGGCTTCTACCCATAAACCATTAGAAATTTTTTTACCTTCAAGCATACTGCGAGCGCACTCCACCAATGTTCTATTCCATCTCTCAGAAACACCATTTTTCTGAGGAGTATGAGGTACTATGAACTATTGTTGGATCTCATGAAATTTACAATACCTGTTAAACGCTCCTGATTTATATTCACCACCCTGATCTCATCTAAGAATTTTAATGTATTTTCCTGTTTTCTTTTCAATAAAAGTTTTGAATTCTTTAAAATACTCAAAGACATCACTTTCTCTTCTTATGAAATAGACCCATGTATATCTAGATCTATCATCAACAAAAATAAGAAAGTAGGAAGCACCACCAAGCGACCTAGTTTGCAGAGGTCCACATACATCAGTGTGAATTAATTCAAGTATATCATATTGTATTTTCTATGTATAAACGGGAAACCCCTCTCTATGCTTCTTACCAAGTGCACAAGCTTCACATGGTAAATGTTCACACTTCATAACAGGAAGACCTTCAACCATTTTTTTTCTTTGCAACAATAATAAATCATTGTAATTTAGGTGCCCATACTTGTGATTCCATAACTCTACTGTTGACGTTGTTGTGGATGTCAATGCAACATGACACTTCATCGTCACATCCAATTTATACAATCCACCAACCCTAGTACCTGTGGAAACAACCCTGTAGCGATCCTGAACATCTTTCACATTACACCCTAATTTACCAAATTCGACTTTTAAATTATTATCAGTGATAATTGAAACAGATTTCAAATTATTTTTAATACTAGGAACATACATCACATCATGAATCTGTCTCATTTGTCCATTCGGTAAGTACACATTTATTACGCCATAGCCTTGGACTATATGTGACCTGTTATCTCCTAGGTAAATGTGTGTGTGATCAGTTTTTTCATAATATTTATCATACCATTCTTTATTACAAGTCATATGAGCTGATGCACTAGAATCTATGAACCAAGCAGTCTCATCATCAGTTTCAGCAGACAATGTAGCATTAGAAAGAAACAATTTAAGATTTTTAAATCCATCAGTAACTGAAGTATCTATATTCATGAAATTTATATTATGCTTTCTATGTCTCCGATTTGATTCATGATTCTTTCTTCTATAACAATATTTAGCTAGATCTCCAGGTTTTCGAAAATAATCACATTCAATATTTCTCTTAACATAAGAATCAGGATGTGTCATACCTTTCTACTTTTCTTGAAAACGACATCTATTCCTGTCCCATGGTCTCCCTCAGAATGATCTTTTACCTCTTGCAATCAATGCAAAATCAGAATCATTTGAATCCAGTTCAAAAAATTTAATTCTCTCTTCTTCTTGAAGAAGAATTCCAGCCAATTCATCAAATGTAGGAGGCATTTGTCTAGCTAAGAGTGCTGAAATAAAGACTTTATAGTCTTGGACTAAACCCTTCAAAGCAACAGTTACTAAATCACTACTAGACACTTTTTCACCAATGTCACCAAACTTATTGCTTAAGTCTTTAATTCTAGAAAAAATTTGCTGATGCTTTCATTGGCTTCCATTTTGATAGATAGTAGTTTTGTTTTTAAAAATAAAATGCTATTTGCATTAGTAGTTTTGTACAAACCTTTGATAGTTTTCCACGTGTGCCTTGAAGATGTACAGTCCCGAATGTGAGGAATGATGTTGTCCTTTATAGACATGCGCAACAACACTTTTTCTTTCATTTCTCACTTATCCCAATCTAGAATCGTGACGACAGCAACACGCTTGGACTCGTCACCTTTGACAATCGTCCAGAGGTTGTATGCCTCGAGAATGGTGACCAACTTAAACTTCCAATTGACGTAGGTTTCGCCATCAAGTTTGGCGGATTCATTTAAATATGAATTTGCAAGAGGATTAGCCATTGTTTTCAACAACAATGACCAGATTCAAGGATCTAAGTAGCAGGTTTTATTGAATGCGATGATGCACAAACCCGTCCTCAGAGCCCACGAGGATCCTCAAATCGTTTAAATCCGAATTATGAATGAATGTCTGGATCGATTGAATGATGAGAGACGCACATACAGTACAATCAAACACAATCGAATCCCCCTCATTCAAAAGGGTATGAGTGATACCTCTCCAAGAAATGATCACTTCCACCGATAGCAAACAAAATCTCTTCTCCACACTCCTTCCACGGCCTCTTCAATCAGCGCAGCAAGTAAACATCTTACGGGCAGTTCCACTATAGGATACGCCGTCGCCTTACAGGTTTTTATAGCACGACGTGCAATCCAGTTTGATGTATGTGGATGACTGATTTCTCACAATACAACGGAAATTAATCTGTTGGAATCCTGGCTTTTGGTAGGAGTGCACTTTCGCTGCCTTCAAGCTCGACCTTCACAGCATGCACACAGTCACCGTGCCACATGTCGTCTCAACCATGGAGATATTATAATGCAAAAACACTATTTTGCAAGGTCAGCAATGTGAATGATCTGAATCTAATGTAACTATCACTCTCAAAGGTCCGAATCTCATGTAACTATCACGCTTGATCAATGGAGAGTTTGCAATGGGCTGTAGCCTTTGAATTTTTCCTGTCAGACCACCACTGGCCCGAGTTAAAAGAAAAAAATAGTGGCTCCCTTTTGCAACGTATCAATAGTATTGGTGGAGTCTAGACGAACCATGACTCTTTCCAGTGCAATCGGCGGTCAATTCAATGTCGTGCGTTTCCTCAGTTTCATGAATACTCGCATTTAGCAATTGCTCTTGCACAATAGAGCCTCAATCCACAGCTTCAACTCAAGTCTGCGCTCTGATACCAAATTAAATAAAGCAAATGCAACACACACAACGTGAGACAAAGCTCACAAAACTTGTTATTATCTCAACGACAACCTTACATATTTATAGCATAGGCACTCACCTAATCTTCCTAAGTTTGGGGAAAAAATCCGGAACTGGTGGAACTAAACTCTAATAATAAAACTCTTGTTCAACAAAGCATAACCACTCATATTTCTACATTATTCTAGATTATTCTCACAATTTTTATATATTATATCATAGTTAATTAATTAATAGTTTCCCTTTAATATCATTTATGAATTATTTAAGATTTATAATTAAAAAAATATCTCTTTTAAATATAAGAAATAAAAAATAATTGCGCAAAACCTCGCGTTAAGAGCTATGTGTGATTTCAAAAGTGGAGTTGACATATATATTTCTATATTTTTAGAATATAATTTTTTGTAATCTATTATACAAATTGTAAATTTTTTTTGGTAATAATCACATGCAATGAAATATGGTCGATTTGTCTCTAACCGACCATTTGACACATTTACCATGTTCCATTGCATTTATTACCGAAATAATTTTACAATATGTATATTTCTCTAAAAAAAGTCTATAAATAGAAAAGTAATATTAGAAAAACAAAAATGAATATGCATTTTTAGTTAATTTTAGTTAAAAATATTATAAAAGATCAATAATTCTAACTTCTTTATGATCACTCAATTTGTTGTTGATTCTGATATGAACCACACTGGTTGGTTCAAAAGGTCCACCGTGTTCCATTGCATCTCATTATTACGGAAATAATTTTACAATATGTATGTTTCTCTAACAAAAAATCTATAAATACAAAAGAAATATCTTTATAATAGAAAAACAAAAATGAATATGCATTTATGAATATGCATTTTTAGTTAGTTTTAGTTAAAAACATTATAAAACATTAATAATTCCAACTTCTTTATGGTCACTCACTTTGTTGTTGGTATTACAATTTAATATTGTAAAAATATTTCACTCACTGTACAACTTAATGTGGTAAAAATATTTCACTTATCCTGAGTTATAAAGAAAATATTTTTATGTAGTAGAATAATTTCATATGAACTTTAAAGTCATAAACAAAATATTTTCCACTTATACATGACCTAATATAAATTAATTATAAGTAAGAAAAATGTTTTAAACTTTATACTTTTCAAAAATATATTAACATAGGATTTAAATAAACTATTTGAATATCTATGTTAGCTAATTTATATAGATACCAATTTCATATATATATATATATATATATATATATATAACTAAAATGTTAACTTCAAATATTTTAATGTTGTATATAACTAGCACAATCACATTTACCAATGTGGTTGATATAAGCTGATAGACCTATATCCACAACCCACCACATGTATTTTACCAAAATAATTATTATATATTTATGAATATAATTACCAATATATTTTATATATTTATTTATAATATATTAATAATATTAACTATATATTAAAATTATATATATATATATATATATATATATATATATATTAAAATATATAATATTATATTATTTAATAAAAAAATTTATAATAATAATATATTATTAATTTTTTCAATATATTAATAGTAATAACTTAAAACATACTGTAATTCAAATAATATCTAATAATAGTATTTTATTATTGTTTGTAATAAGTAGATATCTCTTACCAATATCCCAAAAGAAATAATAAACTCAACCTTTTAATAATATAAACCGAAGGAATCCTTGAACCCAAGGGATAATAATATAAACCGTGAACCCGAGGGATAGATATTAAAAACCCAAAGGATCAGTAATGTCAATGGATCAATATTAAAAACACAACTAAAAAATCTAAGAAATTACTAAACCCTAAGAATTAATAAACCCAAAGGATTATTAAAAACCAAAATAGGTAATAAACCCAAGGGTTTAACACTATAAACCAAATAAATTCATGAACCAAGGGATAAATATTGATATTATAAAATAAAAAATTAATAAACACTAAGAATTAATATTTTCAACTCAAGAGATTAATAAAACATAAGAATTAATATTTTAAACCCAAAACATAAGAAATTAATAAAGCCTAAGAATTAATATTTTAAACTTAAGAGTTTAATAAGTCATAAGAATTAATATTTTAAACGGAAAACCTAAGAAATTAATAAAGCCTAAGAATTAATATTTTGAACTCAAGATATTAATAAGCCCATGGGATTATTAATAATACAAACCAAAAGAACTAGTAAACCCAAGGGTTGAATATTATAAACCAAATGAATTGGTGAACTCAAGGGATAAATATTAAAAACCTAAGAGATCAATAAGGCCAAGGGATAAATATTAAAAACACAAGAGATTAATAAACCCTAAGAGTTAATATTTTAAACTCAAAAACCTAAGAAATTAATAAACCATAAAAATGAATATTTTAAACTCATAAGATTAACGAACCCAAGGAATTAATAACATTAAAAATCAAAATAAATAATAAATAAAAGGATTTAATATTATAAATCAAAGGAATATGTCAACTCAAAGGATAAATATTAAAAACCTAAGGATCACTAAGGCCAATGGATCAATATTAAAAACACAAGAGATTAATTGTAGTATGCCTAGTTTTCTATGTTTTTAATTTGACATTGACACAAGTCCAAAAGGGGTAAAGTGGACCCCAATGGAAAATATTTATGTGGATTTATTTTATTATTTTAAGTTGATAAAATAAAATGAAAAATTATGTGCAATGACTAGATTGAGATTTGAGATCTAAAAACCCAATCCATGAGGATGGATATGGTTGTAAGACTTTCCCAAACTTCCAAACAAATCCTTGGAAGGAATAAAGTAAGATACTAAAATTAGATTTGGAGATAAATATCTAATTACCCCAATAAAGAGGAAATTATTGGGAAGAAGTAGAATAAAGTTGCAAAAGTGAAAAAACTAGCTTTAAAAGTACCTTTGTGGAAGAAAAAGAGGGAAAGCCTAGGAAAACAGGAATACAACATCCTGAGTTAACTGGACGCAGTTAAAGGAAACACGTTGGGGGAAAGAAAAACTTAAATAAGCTGTTTCAGGATAACAAGCTCGGGGAAAGAAAAACTTAAATAAGTTGTTTCAGGATAAACAAAGGGTAGCTAAGGATCTCTGCTCGGGGGTGAGTTACGGAGAAATAACTCTATGATTGGGAGAAACTAGTCAGATCTAAGTGGTATTCACATTCAATTGGAAATTGTTTTTAATCAAAATTTTAATATTGTAATGAGTTATGGATAATCATAAAATAGTTATGTTAATGTGAGTTGATAAGTTAAATTCTGTGTATATAAATTTGTGAATCGATGAATTACAGTGATATGGGGAGGACCTATATATTTTAAAAAATTCAATATAGCAGAATTAGGGAAATATGTATGGTTGTATAGACAATATGTTGTACAAGACCAACTCTCAAAATGTCTAAAACCCAATAATGGGTTTAGATCTGAGGTTATGTACCTTACAGAGAATTATTTTCACGATTTTTAATTGGTTGAGAGTGCTAGCATTAAACTGTTTAGATCATCAAGAAAACCAAACTCTGAAATTGAAATTAATATACAGATATAAAACAAATAGTTGTGTTACAACTACAAATATGGTCTACTACACAGTATACATTCCTATCTTGAGTATAGAAAAGTTAATTCAGAACCAAACATAAGAAAGGCAAACATATTCTGGAATTGTATAATTATACTGAACCAGAAAAATGTAGTAGTGATTTAAAGAGAAAACATTTCGTCTAATAAGCATACAAAAATGTCTAGGCATATTATAGAAAAGCTAATGTATAAATCGTAAAGAATGTAAATTATGTAAATATTATCGTGGAAGGATTAGATAATAACCAATACAAGTACTATCTTTAAAATGCATACTAATTTTTATACTATGGTTAAGATAATTTCTGTAAAAGGAAATACCAGTATACAAGTACAATACTAATTTCAATCCGACGCATTCCTGAATTTTACCCTAACTCTAAAAAGCAGGAATGGAAAGTGCCTCCTTAAAGAAAAAAAATATTCTCATATAGTATATCGAATTAGATTTGAGCTGAAGTTAGTTGTACTTAATAGTACTATATTTTCATTTTACATACTCACAAAACACGTCAACCATGTTCCATTGCATGTGATTACTACTGAAAGAATTTAACAATATGTACATTTCTCTAAAAAAAATCTATAAATACAAAAAAAATATTTTTATAATAGGAAAAAAATGAATATGTATTTTTAGTTAGTTTTACTTAAAAACATTATAAAACATCAATAATTCCAATTTCTTTATGGTCACTCAATTTGTTGTTGTTTGTGATGATGAACCACATTGGTTGGTTCGAAACATGTCCACCATGTTCTATTGCATGTCATTATTACGGAAATTGTTTTACAATATGTATATTTCTCTAAAAAATAACCTATAAATACAAAAGAAATATCTTTATAATAGAAAAACAAAAATGAATATGCATTTTTAGTTAGTTTTAGTTAAAAACATTATAAAACATCAATAATTCCAACTTTCTTATGATCACTCAATTTGTTGTTGGTATTACAGTTTAATATAGTAAAAATATTTCACTCATTGTACAACCTAATGTGGTAAAAATATTTCACTTATTGTGAATTATAAAGAAGATATTTTGACATAGTAGTATAATTTCATATGAACTTTAAAGTCATAAACAAAACATTTTCCATTTATATATGACCTAATATAAAGTAATTAGAAGCAAGAAAAATATTTTAAACTTTATACTTTTCAAAAATATATTAACATAGGATTTAAATAAACTATTTGAATATCTATGTTAGCTAATTTATATAGATACCAACTTCATATATATATATATATATATATATATATATATATAACTAAAATGTTAACGTAAAATAATTTAATATTATATATAAGTAGCACAATCACATTTACCAATGTGATTGACATAAGCGTATAAGCCTATATCCACCACTCACCACATGTATTTTACCAAAATAATTATTATATATTTATGAATATAATTACCAATATATTTTATATATTTAGTTCTAATATATTAATAATATTAACTATATGCATACTATATATATATAAAAGAATATAATATATTAAATTATATAATATTATATTATTTAACAATAAAATATATAATAATAATATATTATTAAAATTTTTCTATATCTTAATAGTAATAACTTAAACTATACTATAATTCAAATATTATCTAATAATACTATTTTATTATTATTTGTAATAAGCACATATCTCTTATCAATATCCCAAAAGAAATAATAAACTCAACCTTCTAATAATATAAACAGAAGGAATCCTTGAATCCAAGGGATAAATATTAAAAACCTGGATAAATATTAAAAACCTAAAAGATTAGTAAGCTCAATGGATCAATATTAAAAACACAAGAGATTAATAGACAACTAAAATTCTAAGAAATTAATAAACCATAAGAATCAATATTTTAAACTCATTAGACTAATAAACACAAGGGATTATATATATTATAAACCAAAAGAACTAATAACACTAAGGGTTTAATGTTATAAACCAAAGGAATTGGTGAACCCAAGGGAAAAATATTAAAAACCTAAGGATTCAATAATTCCAAGAGATCAATATTAAAAACACAAGAGGTTAATAAAGCGTAAGACTTAATATTTCAAACTCAAAAACCTAAGAAATTAATTATTATTCTTCTTGGTAACATGGGTTTTAATACCATTTGTAACATCTCCAACTAACCCAATTTTTTTTTTTCATTTTATAGTAATTCTGTTCGTGATGAGTGGTATTTTCCAACATAGTAGTCCATGATGATTTCACACTAACATTTTACCTTAAAGCCTATCTTTATTTTATCTTTCTCCTCCTAGATTTATGTACTAAAATGTTAGTTTATGTTACCATTTCATTTAAAATTTTCTTCTTAAGCACCCTCCTTATTTTAACAACAAAGGGAATTTTTAAGTAAATTAACATACATATTGTTCCATGTATTTAATTTTATTTAGAACTCCCTTTCCTTTATCATTATTTCTTATGATAATTGATAAAATACATTCATTTTCATGACTTGTTTAGTCATCTACTTCATTTCTCTACATAGGACTTCCTTTTACTTGTTTTAGCATACATATATGTCATAGGAAAATTTAATCTATGTTGTTAATATTAATTTTTCCTTATCATATTATAAGTTACATTAGTTGTCATTTTGGGAAAACCTTTTACTTATAACTTCCAAGTTATAATTGGATAATTATAGGTTTCTCACCATTTTTCTTATTATCCAAAGAATAAGTATTTTCCTGCCTTAGGATATTATTCCTTTAATGTGAAATAATTTAATATATATTACACTTTCTTATGATTTTCCACGTAATATATCTATCCTACCTAACCATACATATAACTAAGGATAGGTTAGATATATCTATATGGACTAGCAACATTTACCTTAATTTAACGTAGGTTCACCGTACAGACCGTTACAAAATTTTAATGTTTACATCGTGCATATTAATCATATGCCACACTTCGGAAATATCATTATATTTTATCCATACAAATTGACATAGTTTAATGGCGGTATTTAATTCCTTTCAGACTTTTGATAGTCAGAATTCATGATTGATGGGATTTTAATCATATTGCATTTACTCCTTATCGTTTTGACTTTGCAACCCATTTACTGGCAGTACCTTCTCACCTGATTGTCACATGGGCTCCATATGTTTGATGGACGCATGTATGGTCGATCTCACCTTGCCTCAACGGTGGTGATAAATATGCAAATTATCAATGTCTTGAATGACTTAGGGTTTTGTTTCATCGTTTCATTTGTAATTTCATTTCGCCTAATTTACTCTGCTGTGAGTTGTGCAGAGAGAACCTTTCTCCAATGTTTTTGTTATGATTTGCAGTGAAATGTTTGTGAGACTAGTCTTCCTACCTCCTCACTATACTTGTATGTTTCTGCGTAAAGTCAAGTTGAAGGTTCTACTTTCAATTATGCCTATTGAATTGGTTATTCAGGTAAGAAAAATGTTGTTTACCTTTATCCAAGATATATCATTACCTTGCCTGTATAGTTCTGCATTGTTATTAAATTAGTTTATCTATAAATACTACCTCATTCTCTTTCTATATTTTTAATATTTTTTTACATTTCTTATTTGTTACAGGGATTTCATTTCGTTCGCCCTCTGTCAACTCTTCATCATTTTCAGATTTCTTTCCCACTGTCAGAGAAGAGGTATTTCCTCGTTTCTTTGAACAATTTTCATTTTATTTTCGTTAAGTCTACTTCAGCATTAAAGTCTTATAATTTAGTTTCTGTTTATATTTGGTGACATATGCACTTTTGGGTTTATGTCTACTTTAATGAGTTCCTAATTTATGAAAATTCCTAATTCGTAATAATTCCATACAGAGAGATGAATTGGGTTTATAACAGAGAGTTGTATTTCATTTTTATGGTTAAAATATTTATCGATTTAAAAAGTTTTCTTTCTTTTGGAAAATTTGTATATACATACAGTGCCTCTAGTTGTTTCACCAAGCTTCTATTTCGATTTTTAGTCGTGGTTGAAAGAAATAATTTTCCCCTCAACGTTTCCATTCCTCTCATAGATTTCCTTGGCACTATAGTATATAATTGATTGTATATGAAATTGACATTTATCTCTCTCTTTTTATAATTTTTTTTGTGATTGAACCCTATTCTCAGCGCGTTTTTCGTCATACTGATTCTGAATATAGAAAATTGTTTAAAATTTTCAATGTCGTATTTCACTTACCATAATTATTTTGAAATTTCTGTAAGAAATTCTTCCATAATTATAAATTTGAATCTGTGTGAGCAATTTTCCCACTTTATTTTAATGAAAATTCCTTTTGTTTGAATAATTCATATATTATGAAATTTAGTTACTATTTATTCAATCCCCATTTGGGATTTGAAATTTCTTTATATACTTTAGTTATATTAAATTAAGCATCTATGTTATTTATCTGTATCTGAAGTTTCTCTTTTATTTCCTCATAAAAGAGAATGTTCACCCTTAATTATTTATTGTCTCCACATTAATAGAATATATATGGATGCTGAGATAATTATATCTAATTGGTATCATTGTGACTACATAGATATAGTCTCCATTTCTGAATGGAATTTTCCTCAATTTGTATTTCAGAAGTTTATTTATTTTATAATGTTTTGCATCCTCGAATGGTAACTCTTTTTACTATAGTATTAATTCTAGAAGAATTTTAAATTTTGTTTTCAATTTCAAATCCATATTTAAATATCATATTTTTCCATTATTTCATTATAGGTTTATTTGATACCAATTTTATTCTTGGAATTAATTGGAATTTCTTTTCCATATTTTCATAGTCTTCCTCAACTACGAATAATACTGAGCCTTTTCAGTATTCCTCTTTAGTAAGTTCATCATCAACCCTTCCTTGTTTTGCATTTAATTTAAGTAACATACTTTCTTTTGTTCCTCTTTATCTTCTTGTACTTACAATGTTGCTTATAATGTGTACAGGAAGAACTTTCACTTTGACAAAAATCTTATAGGTATTATGATTAATACCTGGAATCTTATAGGTGCTTTTTTTTTTTTTAGTTTTCTTCAAGATATTGTGATCAATTGTAATTTCTAACGATCAACTTCTCATTTTCCACGTCGGTCATCCGATAATTGAAGGCTCCTCCACCCTTCTATCCATTCTACAAAATTCATTTTTATATGTTGAAATTTGAATTTTGATGGATGAATTTGATAAATTTATAATTAAACTATTGTATAATAATTTTATAATTTTATCTTTGGAAGGTTTTTAAATTGGTTTTGTATCCTCATCTCATTACATGTTTTTAACTCTGTAACTCACTCTGAATATAAATAGAATATAAGATAACTTCTACATGACATCATTAAGTGTGTTCCTAATTCACATAGGTAATATTTATTTTCACGATGTGTATCTAAACTATATTATAGTTAGAATTTTCATTCTTGTTTCATAATTCTCTCTAATACTATAGTTGAATGATACTTAGTTTCATAGTACATCTACTATAATTGTTCAATCAAAATTCAGATAATTAGATGGACTTAAACAACAAATTTAGACCCTTACCCAGGGTTTATAGATTTTGTATGTTAGTCCCTAATTTCAATTTAGTCTATGTAACAATACAAAAATATTAAATGTACCCCTCTATGGTTAATATTTGTTAAGTACTTATTACACTTATTTATATCTAAACTACCCACAGTATATTACACATAATTTATAAAATTAAATCTACAGAACTTTCAGCAAGGATTTATAAAAATATAACTATTTCTAAATTCCACATCAGAATTATATAAAGACTAACTGCAATATAAAACATAAAACTTTACATAATGTGCATACCACTCTCGTAAATACTAATTTCCTTCCAAGCTTGAGCTTATTCGACACCTCTCCCCTGAGCAGAGACCAATTCCTCCTCAATTTAGATAACCCCCTTGTCTCACTAGGAATAGATTATTTAAGTTGGATTTTCCTCAGCATGTTTCCATAAGAGTGTCTAGTTAATTTGGGATGTTATTTCCCTTAGCCTAGGCTTTGCTTTTGTTTTTTCCATAAAATCTCCTTTAAAACTACATTTTCATCTTTCTAGTTTTATTCTCACCTCTTCATAGTAACATTCCACTTTATTGAGGCTTTTATTAGGTTATTTTCTCCCATCTAATAGTTAAATTTTATTTTATTTTTCTCCAAGGATTTTTGGATAATTTTGGGAAATTCTTAGGATTCTATTCCATCTTCATGGATTTGGAATCTTAGTCTCAATTTGACTTCAGTATTTACACACTAATCAAATTTCACATCCATTTATTTATTACCAAAATAATATGTCCACATGTAGTCTTCCCTTAGGTCCACTTGACCTTTAGGATTATTAAATGACCATAAAAGTTAGAAAATAGGGATATTACACGATTAATACTAAAAAACCAAGGGTTTATAAACCTAAGGGAATAATATTAAACCTAAGAGATTAATATTGTAAACCCTTAAGTATATAAACCCTTAGATAAATACTATAAACCATGAAATAAAAATTAATATTTTAAACTGAATGGACTAATAAACACAAGGGATTAAATGATAAACCAAAGGAATTATTAATATTATAAAGTTAATGAACAAATAAAACTAAGCATTTAATATTATAACCTAATAAATTAGTAAACGTAAAGGAAAAGTATTATAAACCTAAGCGATAAATGTTAATATTATAAACCATTAAATTAATAAACTTTACGAATTAACATTTTTAATTGAAGAGATTAATAAACCCTAAGAGTTAATATTTTAAACTAAAAAACCTAAGAAATTAAGAAACACTAAGAATGAATATTTTAAACACAAGAGATTAATAAACCTATGGGATTATTAATATTATGAACCTAAATAACTAATAAACTCAAGGGTTTAATATTATAAACCAAAAGAATTGGTGAATCGAGGGGATAAATATTAATAACCTAAGGGATCAATAATGCCAAGGGATCAATATTAAAAACAAAAGATCCTAATAAAACCTATGAACTAATATTTTAAACACAAAGGATTGATAAACTCACAATATTATTAATATTATAAACCCCAAGCAATCAATCAAACATGCTGATTGTTAATATTATAAATCGAACGAATTAATAAACTAAAGGCATATTAAATATCACCATTATTGCAACCAAAGAAAGAACATTGAAATTAATATATATTTTTTGTTGTCTTTATATCAAAAAATTCCACTACAAAAATAGACTTGAAATACTCCATAAAATGTTATTTATCAATTAGCCTCTTCCCAAACACAACCAAACTAACTACAAAAGGAAAATTAATTCAAATCAACAGGATACTGATCATGATACTTAACGCTTTCCGACCAAACTTTTCTTGTTCTCCTCCCAACTTCCCTCATGTGCACATGCAACAAGTATTTTACATTCATTTTCATTTCATCTAGCACACAAAGATGTTCATCAATAAAATTATGATGGAAGCCATGTTTTCTATCAAACTTGTTCCGAAGATCTCAATGAAAACTTATCATTTTAGAAATATTTTCGACAGCTTGATTATAATAGATGCCATCATTATTATCCATATCTCCATTTGAAAGGAAAAACAACAAAAAAAAATATTAATACACACACACAAAAACATCTAATATATATATATATATATATATATAACACCACATTTTTATTATTTTAAAAAAAACCTAATCTCCAAAACTTCATGCAATAAAATAACCTAATGCTACATGCACCAAATGATATAAAAATTTCTATAAGTATAAACCTCATTAGCAATACATATTGTACACATGAAATGAGTGATACGACCCTTATTACTATAGTCAACAAGAATTCACAATTTTCTAAACTTAATGTTTAAAATCAAATATTAATAATGTTAGTGTTTTGTTTAATGTATATATTAATTTTAGTTTAATATTAATATCCAATATAAATATGTTGTCATTGAACCAAAATAAACCTAAAGCTATTAAACATAATCTTCAATCAAAATATTTATATTGATGTTTAATGTTAATGTTCATATTAGACACAATATTTGTTTAATATTAATATTAAATATCATTAACATTAATTAATAGAAATATTAATAGACATAATAATTACCGATATTAATATTGGTAATTTTCAGTATGGTGGCGAAATTTTTCATTACTATTAGATATCATTGCAAATAATAATATTAATAGAATTTAGCTCATAATTTTGTAATTGATGATAGAATATGTAATTTTAAAAATTGGGTCATATAAATCGTTGTTTATGTGTGAATGGTTCATTGTAAAAAGAAAAGAACAATAGCCACTTAAAAAGAAGAAGTAAATTGAAAAGCATGGAAACACTATAATTTTTTTTTGAAATATTACTATTAATATGATGAATGTATTTATCTCGTTAATATATGAGAATCAATAAACTATATTAAACGTAAATGAAGAGGACAATAAAATCAGTTCAAAAAACATTCTACAAATATGTCACAATATTATTAGTTGATTTTCATAGGGATATGGACTTCAATCATGATTTGTAATTCTTGGCTCATATAACTTGTTGTATATGTATGAATGGTTCATTGTAAACAAAAGAACAATGGTGTCTTAAAAAAAGTAAGTATATTGAATAACATGAAAAACAATGTAACAACTTTCTTAGATACTACTATGACTATGATGAATGTATTCATCTCATTAATATATGAAAATCATTATTATATTAAAAGTGAATAAAGAGGAAAATAAAAGAAATTAAAAAAAAATATCTATATATAGCTCAAATTATTAATAGTTTCATGTCATAGTGATATGGACTTCAATCGATCCTCTTATGTCTTCCTAATTGTAACATATGCACTATATTTCATCTTGGCATAACGCTGAAAAGATAAAGGCAGTGCAATGCATAAACCCTCTATTTATTTCAGTCTTGATATGGCTGTGAAGGTTAGGCCTTGCTAGTCTTTATTCCCGATATGAATTGATGCTCGTTATAATATCGATCCCTATGATGTGTGGATTGTAAAATCCCATGTCATATTTAAAGGAATTTTTTTTCTATTTCCTCTTATCACTGGTGTGATAGGTACAATGTTTGGATTTCTTGCATCAAATGGAACACCAACATACTTCTCAAAAACAATAGTTCTAAACATTGGAAGGTGAGGTGGCTTATAGGTAGGCATATAAAATATATCCTTCACATAACTAAGTGCACCATTCACCAAACCAACTTCAACCCAATGATTACATGTCAACATAACATGTTCACCATGACACAACAAAACTTCATCGTCCAATTGATCATCATCAGCACCATTGATTTTTGAACGCCTTCAATTCTCAGCAATACATTGTGAAATTGGAGAATTTAATAATTTTAACATATGTCTGTTATGGAAGGACACCAAATTGTTTGTTGGAAACATGTGAATTGTTGCATTAAATAATTCCCTTTCTCTAGGATGCAACCTCTTATCATCTCGGGACATAAGAAACTCCCAATATTGAAGAACATGTTTCGCATTTCTTATGTTATTAGGGACTCTATGAAAACAAGATTGTTTCTCATTATTACCTTGCTTGTGAAATATTTTGTCAAGAGTGATAATAGTGTTGAATTTATTCCACAAGACTTTCCCTATTGTATTATCTACATACAAAGGTGTTTCTCTCATAAGAGGTAGCTGGCCAAGGTCACCCACAATGATGATGGATTTGCCACCGAAAGGACAACTATTGTTCTCTTGAAATGTTTCTCATAATTGACAATCTATTTGCATGAATAACCTTGATCCCAGAAATCACATTTATGTTCGAATTTATGGTAAAAGTACTAAACAATTTACCGAGAGGAATAAACATAAAAAGCCAACAACAAATTATTAACCTAAACAAAAAATATTTAACTAGGAAAAACCCAAACTCTAGGGAGAACCCATTCTAATGAAATTTCATTAGCCTTGGCCAAAACCCTAGCCAATCCAGCCAAGTGAGCCTTCACCGCTCACATCTAGGCCTCTCATACAATGAAGTCTTCCCAACCTTTTACAGGCCCCATTACATGCAATACCATGAGCCAAAAACCATGGGTGCACAACACCATGTGCCCCAAAACTACCTGATTGTTTAACTCGGGCAACCTTTCCTCTAACCTCGAGTCAATTTACCGAACATTCCCCCCTTAAACTTTACATGGGGTTCCTTGACTAAATCCAGCCAACATTTCCAAGTGAGTGAGCCCCACTCACTTTGGCCCTTACCCCCCTCAAATTTTTTACTCAGGTATTTGTTTACTTGACATCCCCCTATCACTTAGGTCTAGCCCAAAATTTACCAGTGATTACTCATGGGTATGCATTCCTTACTAGGTCTTACAACAATATTCCCATTTACATGTAATAAAATTTGACTCCATTGCAATAAATGTTTTTTCACTGTTGCCACTTTAATATTGTTGGAATCACGATTTTTGTTAGACCAAAACCCATAGGTTTTATTCTCCACTACAATTTCCAGATTTAGGATCCACGAGGGGCAGTTAGCCCATGTCACGAAACACACAAGGAGCTTTGAACCCAATGTCCAAAACTCTCCCCCCCAACGCCAGCCGGGTGAGTTTCGGACTCAAGACTTGTCGCTTTGATACCACTTGTTGGAATCACGATTGCTATTAGACCAAAACCCGTAGTTGTTAGTCTCTGCTACAATCACCACAGTTAGGAGCCACGAGAGGCGGTTAGTCCATGTTACGAAACACACGCGGAATGTTGAACCCAATTTATAACAAATACATCCTCTATCACTTTAACATACTCTTGTTAACATCATTCTTTGGTACGCCATTACACACTAGACACAATTCTTCACATGTTCAACCTCCGTGCACTAGCTCTGTCCATCACCACGGCTTCATCATGAATTACACAACCATTGCAACTTCTACACAATCATATCCTCGAACATGCACACCTACTGGTAGTAATCTTCACAGAATCATCCACCACTTGGGTAGTACCTTACGTAGTCTTCCATGACTCCAAAAAAATGAATATATGCCTCGTTCATGTCCTCAACATGTTATCCTCCTCCACATTAAGAGCATATCATTCACTATATTTGCTTGGGCCCGCATGAACTGAACCCATATCTAGCACTATCACTTGTATTCCACAACCCAGTTTTAATTTCCATGACCTTGTCCAAAGTCTATAGCTTGCTTACAAAAATTATTCAGATCCATTAGAACTTTGTGCATTTTCTACGTAGTGATCTGACCTCCCCTCCCTTAGACAGTTTGCAGCATTTTCTTGCGGATTTCCTCTTTCCGCTCAATGGAATCCAATAGATCCATGAAATTTTTTTTCTTTCAGTACAACATGATCTCTAAGAGCTCACAAACATCATCTAGGTCCATTGTCGAGAGGCCTCTGGGCATATTTTTTCTCCACTTCCCAGCAGGGGACCTGCTACCGCAACCTTCCAAGGCTTGAGAGATAATAGTGGGTCCAGTTATTCAAAGAACGAAAAGTCTTACCTGTCGCGTAACTCATCACTATCTAATACTTACACGCCATGCACTACCCTGCTACATCCTTTATACTAGCCTCCATGACGTTCATGCCCTCTATTTTCGATGCCCATCTAAAATATCTCAGCAAATTATTTTCCTCTTTGGGTTTCCAGCTACACCGAAAATTTCATTAGTCATGCCACCATTGAAAGGCATGATTTCCATCTCCTTGGCATCGACGACATCCACCCAAACTTAGAGCAACCTTGATATGAATTATAGATCCGCAGATCCCTAAAATATCTATGCAGATCCAACATCTTCACAGGCAAATCTTGAAATTTTCCCACTGCCTTCATGTATTTTCTTTCTCACTGTACCATGCCAAGTCTCCTCTCCTGACACTTTTGAGTGCTCCCTTACATTATTACACGCAACAGTATACCTCTTACGCATATTCTCGTTCAAATAAGTGATCGATCCATACACAAAATTTGATGGAATTCATGAATCACCATTTCCAATAGTAATCTCAAACGTTGCACCCAGATCAGATCTTTTTGACACCCAAATTGCGTCCTAGCAGGTCTCACATTCAAGTGCTCCAAGCACAATTCTCCTGAAACTCAATATTTCCTCAACACTTCCTAGATTGCTTTCGCACGCTCAGCCACAACTCTTTTCTCAGCTACAACGATCTAGCCATTTAGTTTGAGGTCCAAATATTTATGAGTACAACATATCATATCTCCATTGATCTCCATTCACATGCCAATAAAACCCTTGGCAATAGAAGCATCCCTGTGAAACCAAATATGGCTCTGATAACATTTTTTAGAATTTATGGCAGAAATAATAAACAATTGACATAGAGGAATAAAAAAAAAATTCTAGCAACAAATAATTAACATAAACACACAATATTTAATTGGATAAAACACCAAACTCTGGGGAAAACCCATCCTAATGAAGTTTCATTAGCCTTGGCCAAAACCCTAGCCAATCCATCTAAGTGAGCCTTCACCGCTCACATCTAAGCCTCTCATACAATGAAGTATTCCCAGCCTTTTATAGGGTCCATTACATGCAATACCATGGCCCGAAAACCATGGGTGCACAACACCATGTGCCCCAAAACTACCTGATTGCTTAATCGGATCAACCTTGACTCTAACCCTAAGCCAATTTACCTAACAATTTCTTCAGTCAATATATATCAAATATGCCTCATTTCTTCTTGGAATACTTCTAGTGATTTCCCATGTAGTGGTTTCATATATTTAATTGTAATTTTTAAAGTTGAGTGTATTATTTTTGCATGTATATTAAAAGAAAATATTCCTATTAGAACAAGAAGAAGTAAAGGAATTCTTCCATTACTTGACAAATTAGAAAGAGATTCAAAAATAAAATGGATAAGGAAAGACTTTCTAGTGCCTACAGTTCCCTGAGCAACCAGAAGAAGAGCTTCACGAATCTCATATTCATCAAAATGCCTTAAAAAAGTTTCAGAAGAAAGTCATTGTTTTTCTGCCAATGAATTTGGAGATGCAAATGTTCTATTTGAAATATCAAGAATATCACCCCTTGATTGTCCATTCCTTATAAAATTAATAGCTTATTCAACCACATCATCAGAAATAGTTGCACTTTACTAGTCAAGGATATATCAAAATCCCTTCGACCAAGGGTGTGAATATGATAAACATTCACATTATTTGCTAGAACCAAGCGAGAGAAAAGATTCCATTCTTGAAAATCATCTTCAAGATTCATTTCCTAGTTAGAAAAATCACCACCTTCTCCATCTTCAATATTGTCAAAAATTGATGGATTTCGATTAACATGACATGCATGATATCGAAAATTCCTCTAATTCTCAATAATAATTTTAGCTGAAAGCTCCATATCAGCAGAAATTTCACGAAATGGCTTGTACAAGAGCAGTTATGTCCAGAAAAAGGTTTCAAATTCGTCTTAACCGTCATTAGGAATATAATAAAACCATGGCCAAACTCGAACAATAGCATGAACATCTCTAGGCTTCCAGGGATCTTGTTTACACTTGCTATTATATGTCGAAGATCTTGTTGTTTATATAAAAGATAAATGTTCAAGGAAAAAAGGTCACCTCTGATAATGTTGAACAAAAGTATTCTCAGATGAAGATTGCATGCCATCCCCTGATATTTTCCTGAAAACCTTTCTTCTAACATTTAAGGAAACAAATTTTTGACTACAAACAATAATATGTCTTCATTTCATTTATGCAAGAAACCTTTTGTAAGCACATAAAACATGATCCTAAGAGGAAATATAATTTGGAATTATTGTTAACATATCATGATAAATTTTAGACCTTTTTTCTTACTTTGATGCATACTAAGCAATATATTTCAGGACACCATACTGAGAAAGCACAGGTTGGCAATCAACATTTCCATGCCACATTGTTAGAAGGTCAATGTTATGTACATTAAGACTATCTTCCTTTCTTATCAGGTCATATTTTTTTCTTCCTTGATCATCTATGAACAATCTTGATTCCTCAGAAAGATCCCATGGAGCATTGTACCGACATGTGAGAATAGTGCCCTTTTTGCGCAAACAAGAGTCTACACTACACTTTGTCTACCTTTGGACACAATTTAACTATTTCTCATTTAATTTCGCACATTTCTTCATTTGTTTTGATTTTGCAAAGGTTTGATTTTGTAAGGGATTTTTTTGGGTTTAAGGACTCTTTTGGGCATAACATTCAAAGTACATTTCTTGGAGGTATGTGATACATTTTTTGGATGTTTTTCGGGCTTCATTTTTTTTAAAGTTATTTTGTTGTTTTTTTTTTTTTTTGAAAAGGTCTGATTTTGGAATGGATTTTTTTGGGTTTAAGGACTCTTTTTGGCATAACATCGAAAGGACATTTCTTGAAGAAGGACATTTCTTGGAGGTATGTGATACATTTTTTGGATTTTTTTTTGAAGTTATTTTGTTTTTAGTGGTTTTGGGCTTAATTTTCATTTTTTTTAAGGTGTTTTTTTTTTAGAAGTTTTGGGCTTAATTTTCATTGTTTTTAGAGGTTTTGGCCCTAGTTTTCAAAGGACATTTTTTTATGTATTTTTTTTTTAGAGGTTTTTGGGCTTAATTTTCAAAAGACATTTGTTGGAGGTATTTTAAAAAGTGATATTTTTTAGAGGCTTTTTGGACGTATTTTTTAAAATGGCATTTTTTAAGAAGTTAGGCTTAATTTTCAATGGACATTTTTGGAGGTATTTTTTTAATTGACATTTTTTTAGAATACGTGTTTTGGGTTGAAGTAAATATTTTATAATGATTTTTTAAAATGAGTTTTTGTCTAAATTTTTAAATGAAATTTTTCTATAAGGCTTGGAAGGAAATATTTTGAGCTTCATTTCATTTTAATAAGATATTTTTTTCTCGAATTTTTTAAAGTAAGTGTTTTGGATTGAAGTATGTATTTTTTGCAAAAAATTTAAAATGAGTTTTTAAATTAAATATTTTGTGATTTTTTTTCTAATTGAGTTATTGTCTAAATTTTTGAAGGAATTTTTTTTAACATCATACTCAATTATCATGGGAAATCGAAGGTATTGCATGAGAAAGTATGATAGAACAAGAGACCCTGATGAACGTAGAGAACATGGGAGAGAATCTCGCAAAATAAAGAGAGAAGCACTCTCAAATATTGAAAGGGAAAACCAAACTCAAATAGAAGTTTAAGTAGGTATGTAAATGTAAATATTATGAATTTGATATTTAAAA
Source organism: Pinus albicaulis (assembly GCA_034641835.2). Lineage (NCBI taxonomy): Eukaryota > Viridiplantae > Streptophyta > Pinopsida > Pinales > Pinaceae > Pinus > Pinus albicaulis. The sequence continues at coordinate 890,426,617 of CM076582.1, read as the reverse complement.
TTTTCCTAGTGTAAAATGTGAATCTTAATTTTTATTTGATGAACTAATTTGAAAAATACTTTGCAATGTAAACAAAGAGAGATATTGCTCAAAACATCGATGGTGAGATACAAAATTTTGAAAGAGAAAGTGAAAGAGATATTGAACCAATGATTGAAGATGGTGAAAATGTCGAAAGAAATTCAAGTGAATAAATTGAATCACAAGGTATGTGTGTGTGTGTGTGTGTGTGTGTGTGTGTGTGTGTGTGCTGAACACGTGCACGTATTATTGAAATTATACATATTTATTAATTTAGTTATTTGTTGAATATATAAACTTATTATGTGCTATTAATTTGAATATGTACAGATGAAATCAATGTCGATGATGAGATGTTATAAGAAAATGTTGACACTCACACATATGGAGATAAAAGAGCTAACCATGCTATATGATATCGTGTTAATCACATTTTTGATAAATACTTCATAAAGGAAAATGTGGCAATTCAAGCCCAATTATTGAAAGATCTCCTATCATTAAGGAAATTAAAAGAATATTGACTTTATTGGGTATTCAAAAATCAACAAAAGATTAAAAAAAATGAAGGAAAATGTGATACAAAATATAAACAGTGTTATAAATTCAATTAGAACATCTAGATAGAAAAATGTTTTAGTTGCACGTAGAGAAATACATATGGCAGTGGTTTCATCAAGTACTAAAGAGAATCGCTTGGTAAAATATATGGCACAAGAATTAGGAAACACACGAAAAACGTTTCACAAAAATCGTAAATTTTGGTTGCAAATAGATGTAAATGATGAACTCGCTTGTTGGAGAGCTATTTGTAGGCAACCATACAAAGATAGACTTGGATAAAATGTTAATATATATATATATATATGAATATTGGAAGAAAAAATCACGTGTTTCGCCAAATGCAGGGGATGTGATGCGAAGAAGAATAACACGAAATCAATACAAAACACATGCAAAACATTTCTTGGACACCACTCAGATAGAGTTGATAAACAAGTTCAAAGAAGAGACTCGTGAAATTGATGTCTCAATCAGTGCTTTTGGAAAACAAAACCATGGTATGTAAAACATATCACCATACGCGACACTTCTTGTTGTCGTTATCATGTTGAATTTTATTTATATTATGAAACATTCCTTAATTTTGGTAGAACATTTTGGAAATATTCACCTCCTCCTTCCACTATCCATGATTTCATATATGAAATTCTATGTGGAAGAGAAAGCGATGAATTATTTTACGAAAAGAAATGTGTTGGTGGTAAAAAATGTGATGATTGTGGAAATTTGACTAAATTTAAAAACAAATATTATACTGATATAAATGATCAATCATTGTCCAACATGAAAGTGAAATGGAAGAGATATGAATATATCCATAAATCGATTGAAGGTTCAAATAGTGCTAAAAGAATTGAATTACAAGTAGAAGAAATTTTTGTGATAGATTTTTTGAGAAAGTTCAAGGCAGAAATTTATAAATACACCAAGTATTCCCATAGAGCTCGATGGCAGGACTTGAAATTCAACAAGTTGGGTGATTTTTTTCCACCAATGACCATTTTGTTAGTAATTGATTGTGTAGAAAACTACACATTTGTTCCACAAAAATAAATTCAGATTGAATACTATCATTCTGACCAATTTTCCATGCTCTTCCATATTTTATGTAGATATGTTGAACAAAAAGTTGATCATATAGAAATCACCAGTGAAAATCGACATGTTATTAAATAATATTACTTTTATATCAGTGACAATCATACATATGATACATATTTTGTACAACACTTTTTTGGAAAGATTTATGACTCCTTCAAAGATTATGGAATAAAATTCAATGAATATTGGATATGGTCATATGGATGCGTAGGTCAATTCAGGTCTTCACGATCATTATTTTTGTTGTATTTTCTTCATATGAAAAACTGAATTAAACATTGTTGGAATTTCTATGAGATTGGTCATGGAAAAGGAGAACGTGAAGATGCAAGGGCATGATTAAAATGAGAACTTCAAAGATATCAAATGGAACCCTCTGCAAACTGACTTTTGAATGCTAAATAAGTTTCTCAATGGTGCATCACTGCACTAAGCCATGATACTAACTGATTAAGGGAAGTGAGAAGGTACATTCAATTTAATTTTTATTGGATATCCAATTTTAAACATTGTACATTTATCACAATTATTATGTTTTATGGTATTTTGATATCATATTTTCATTCTTCTTTTAATTTTACATATAGCCTTTTTTGGCATATTGGGGTCGAAGATGTAGATATATCGATTGGAAATGATGTTGAAACAATAAAAGGGACTCGAAAATTGCATTCAATTAAAACAAAGCTGTCCACAAATGTGTTTGCATTGGATAAAAGAAAATATTATTGTTTGTCATGTTTGCATAGACAACGCAGAATCCAATGATGTTTGTGAAAACAAAATGTAAGAAAAATATTGGAAACATATAGAGCTAAATACAAAGGGGAAATTGTCCATTGCAATGTTTGAAGAAATTAAATCAGAGGAGACTACAATATCATCTGATGGTGATCCAGTTTCTGATCTTGTTAGAGAAGGTAACATTTTAATTGCTTTCAAATGATAGATATCTCAAAATAGATACTAAAATTATCTTAAAGTTAATTTTTCATGTTAATTATGATCTAAATTTAAATACATAAGTTTGTTTTATTGTGCAGGAGATGTTTTCGTTGTAATTTCACCTACTATCAATGATGAAATGTGAAGTATTATTTGATGCATTTTACTAAACAAAATATGAGATTATTAGAAAACTATAATGACCACGGGTTTCTATATGAAAGATGGTCTATTACACTGAAAGATTATTTTTTCAGATAAACTAATCAAAGCGGGGATTCTGTTTACTTTGAAGACTATGAACCTAATGTCATAAGTTGTCAATATAGTCACTTGGTGTGAGCAACACAAAAAAATTTGATAGAGGTTCAATCAAAGAAAAAAACGAAAAATAAGAAATGTAAAATGTCATAATCTGATCATGAACGGATCATTGAAGATGACATTCCATCGGATTTTTTTTTATTGAACTGCCCAACAATTTCTTCTCTTTGGATTCATTTTTTATAACTTCCAAAACTCAACTAAAAATTGAACTGCCTTGTTATGTTATCTGTGCAAGTGTTTCCACATGTACATTGTTTTGGTACATGCACACTAGTATCAATTCAAAGTAGCTTTTATATGTGCATTGATGAAAAATGTTTCACGTATTGGATATATATGTTCTAGAATGCAGTTAACTGAAAGTATATTTTCTATGTGCATTGATGAAAAATGTTGCACGTATAGGATATATATGTTCTAGAATGCAATTAAAACTGAAAGTAGATTTTCTATCTCCACTAATGAAAAGTGTTGCATGTATTGGATACATATGTTCTAGAATGCAATTAACTGAAATTAGCTTTTCTATGTGCATTCATGAAAAATGTTGCACGTATTGGATATATACGTTCTAGAATGCAATTAACTGAAAGTAGCTATTATATGTGCATTGATGAAAAATTTTGCACATACTGGATATATATGTTCTAGAATGAAATTAACTGAAAGTAGTTTTTCTATGTCCATTGATCAAAAAATTTGCACGTACTGGATATATATTTTCTAGAATGAAATTAATTGAAAGTAGATTTTCTATGTGCATTGAGGAAAAATGTTGCACGTACTGGATGTATATGTTCTAGAATGCAGTTAAAACTGAAAGTAGTTTTTCTATGTGCATTGATGAAAAATTTTGCACGTACTGGATATATATGTTCTAGAATGGAACTAACTGAAAGTATATTTTCTATGTGCATTGATGAAAAATGTTGCATGTACAGGATATATATACATTATAGAATGCAATTTTAAAATTTTATGATTTTTTGACACATCTAATGAGACCTATAATCTTATGATTGTTTATATATATATATATATATATATATATATATATATATATATACATGTGTATATGTATTTTACTTCAATCATTTTAACATATATATTCAAACATTTACTTAAATAATTTCTATGTACATATATTCATGTGAACTTTTTTGTTTGGAAAACAACAACTTGAATTTTAAAAACAAAACATTATATATAATAATCACATTCCAAATGTAGTTCAACCATCCGAAACTTGATTTTTAAAAACAAAACATTATATCACAACATTACTTCACATGCCAAATGTAGTTCGACCATCCAAAACTTTAGTTTTAAAAACAAAACACATTATAGCACAACATTACTTCACATGCCAAATGCAGTTCAACCATCCAAAACTTTATTTTTAAAAATAAAACATTATATATCACAAAATTACTTCACATTACTTCACATGCCAAATGTAGTTCAACTATCCAATAAAAACAAAACATTATATCGTGAAATCACATGCCAAATGTTGTTCAACCATCCAAAAATTGTGTTATAAGAACAAAAGAAATTATAACATAACATTAATTCACATGCCAAATGTAGTTCAACCATCCAAAACTTGAGTTTTAAAAACAAAACAAATTATATCACAACATTACTCAACATGCCAAATGTAGTTTAAATATCCAATAAAAACAAAACATTATATCGTACAATCACATGCCAAATGTAGTTCAACCGTCAAAAAACTGAGTTTTAAAAACAAAACAAATTATAACCCAACATTAATTCACATGCCAAATGTAGTTCAACCATCCAAAACTTGAGTTTTAAAAATAAAACAAATTATAACACAACATTATTTCACATGGCAAATAAAGATCAACCATCCAAAAATTGAGTTTTAGAAACAAAACATTATAGATCACAAAATTACTTCACAATACTTCACATGCCAAATGTAGTTCAACTATAAAATAAAAACAAAACATTAAATAAAAATCACATGTACCAAATGTCGTTGACATAAAATAAGTCCAAAATTTGTATCTCACAAGTATCAAGTTATATATGACTGCATCTAGATAAGACTATATATAAAAAAGTAAATTTAAGACTAAATATATTGAAAACATAATGTTGCACGTGTATGTGCATCATCCATCAAATATATATGGATGAAGTGTCTCTCCCAACAAAGTCATGATCCTCGAGCTATCCTGTGAAGCATCAGGAACCTGTACGCAATGTGTACAAACATTAAAATTTAATGTTTTTAAATTGAATGAGAATATATAGAACTTCATGGTAAAAAAAAATGTATAAAAAAATCATGCAATACCTCATGAGGTTGCCTCTCCATTTGTTGCTTGTCTACCAAGACTTCCCCCACTAGAACATCTTCAACAATAAAATGTACAATATACATGTAGAAGTATATATATATATATTAAAAAATTTCAAATTTCAAATGCATATATAAACTTGTTTTCAATCACATTAAAAAAAAAGTTAGACCACTTGTTCAAATGGTTGAAATTGTGTGGATGTTCCTATCTCCATCATACACTCCATTGCTAGAGTCCGTGAAGAAAAGAAATCCTCTCTAGGAACCTAAAATTCAAAAAATTTAAAAGTATAAAATAGCTCAAGATCTAGATCTCAATTTATAATAAAACTTTTGAACTTTAATTTATAAATTATAACTTAAAAACATATATTTAAGTGAAAAATTGAATACTTGTGTTGGTGAATTTGGCACATCTCCTAAGAGAGGCTCCAAAAGAAAATCTCCAAAAACCTAAAATTAAAAAAAATTAAAATTAGTCAAGATCTAGATCTTAATTTATAATAAAACTTTTGAACTTCAATTTATAACTTATAACTTAAAAAAATATATGTTTAAGTGAAAAAATGAATAATTGTGCTATGGTTGATTTGGCACATCTCCTAAGAGCGGCTCGGAAGGAATATCTCCGAAAACCTAAAATTCAAAAAATTTAAAATAAATCAAGATCTAGATATCTCATTTTTTAATGGAACTTTTTACGCTGGAATATATAACTTAAAAACATATTTAAAAGTGAAAAATTGTTCATACTTTTGATGGTGTATTTAGCACATCTCCCAAGGAAGAAGAAGGTACCGCCATCCAAAAAACATCGGACGGAATCAGAATCTGTTAAAACATTTTATTATATATATACATGTACATGTGTGCACAGTTATTTATTTAAAAAATATCTCATCATGTTTGGTTATATATAATTGTAGATAAAAAATGATTGTACATCATCATGTTCACTTAAAAAACACTAACATTTGGCAACATATCTTGATGGTGAGACCCATCTTCATTGTTTGAACCAGAGGCTCCGACCGTGATATCACTAGCACATTTTGGCCCAATTTCCGACGGCCAATTCGTCGCTATTCCGACAAATAGGCCTCGCAAGAGCGACAATGTGAGGTGGGGAAAAACATGGTTAGCCATTACGTCGCAATTCTGACACTTCAATAAACCATCGGAATTGTGACACTTTTTCCGACATTTCCAGATGTCCGTCTCTCTTCCGACGTTAACCGAATTGTCGCTACTCCGACGATATATAAGTGTCGGTCTTCTGACAAACCACAACCGTCAGTCTTCGGACATTAACAAGCTATCGGTCTTCCGACACTTTTCAGGTTTTCAAGAAAACGTCGTAATTCTGATGTTATTGCTTCTGACATTTATAGCATCAGTCTTCTGACGTTAATTGATTTTTCAAACCACCGTCAGAAGTGCGACGTTATGTATCTCGACGCTTTAAAGCATCGCTCTTTTGACAGCTATGGAGCGTCGCTATTCCGATGAACGATTGAAAATATTTAAAAAAAGTTATCATCGCTATTTCGATGCTTTGAAGCGTCGCTCTTCCGATGGCTATGTAATGTTGCTATTTCGACGAAAGATTGAAAATATTAAAAAAAGGTAATTGTTTCTATTTGACGCTTTGAGGCATCACTCTTCCTGTTACATAGTAATTTGTCACCATCCCTACAATCCTCGTCCCGCACATTGGAGGGCTCATTCCGTGACCTGTGAGCAGAGACAAGACTTGAAAATACTTTTATTGCATCCCTCTGAAGATGAGCTTCCATTTCCCTGAAGACATCTCCCTGCAAAAACCCCTAAAAATAGCTCTTTTTCCATTGGCGCGGTTCCACAGTTCAGCCCTCGCGCCAAGGGCGAAAATCCTCCAAAGAGGGCGCGCCAATTGGCGCTCTGTCATAGAGCCGCACCCACGCCAACCATATTAAGAGGTTTTTAAAAAAAATAAAAGGTGGAAGTTTCGTCCTAACAAATTCCTGGACTGATTTCTATCTTGAGTTGGGAGGTTTGGCTGCAGATCTCCATAGAGAGGAAGTGGTTCTCCACCTCTCATGGAAGCTTCCTTGATGATAGGGCCAATCCCATAATTATAGGGATCCCAACTCCCCTTCCTCCTTCTATAAAAGCTTGCTCTTCTCCATGGCAAGCTAGTCTTCAAGTTCCCAAGAGCTTTCACACCCTTATGCTGCAAGAGCCTTCTTGATTCCCTTAAGGCCAAATCCAAGCAAGGAGACTATTGTCAAATATCCGAAGAGAGAGGCTTGTCCCATCCTTGACAGGCTTATCGAGACATGTTGTGCTGACGACCCATCAAAGGAGAGTGCTGCGTTGAAGCTATGGTTGTATTCTTCTTGTGACTCATTAATGTTAAGCGACTATTGGTTATGGTTCCACTCTTGTTCTTGATCATGTTCATGAGTTATGTCCTCTTCGACTGACATATAGTTGTATGTATTGGATTTTATGCTTGAGTTTGTGTTGTTTCTTGCATGTGCAGGTGTCCGATCATGGAGATCGTGAGGATTGTGATCTGCCAGGCCAAAGGAATGGGAGCACCACCTCTTCTACAAACGACAATGTTGGATTCCAGGTAAGCCTTCATCGCAAGTCGGTTTATTTACAATTAGGAACCTGCACTGTAGCATGTTTGATTTTTGCTAGACCTGATCTGGGCTAGTAGGGGTCGCCTCTGTCTGCAGAGGGGATTTACCTCTCCAATAATTTGGCGACTCCGCTGGGGATCGTTGGCTTGTTGTCGTTCGTTTTATAAGCTATAGACAGAGCCTGAAGTTGGCCAGATAGCCTTTGAAACGATTTTGCTCTGCAATTGCGAAGTAGATCAACGCTACTTCAGTCAATCTCCGGTTTAGTTTGTAAACTGAACCCTTTGAGCATTGTCTTGTCTTTTCGGTTGATTCTTGATCCTCCTTTCTTGATCAGCTCTTTTGGGCTGGTTCTTTCTGTGAATTTGGGTCTTTGATAGCTTGAACATCACTGGTCTAATCTTAGATTGCTTATTTTTTATTTTGGCATAGAAAACTTGACTGGCGCGCTTTTTAGCATGCCAGTCGCACCAATTGGCACCAGTTGTCCATGTATTACCCGCGCCAATCTTGATATGGCGCTAGTTTCAGCCTAACAGTCGCACCAGTGCTGGGGATTGTTGGGGTTTGCTCTATTTGAGCTTTCTGAGCTTGATCTGTGTGTTTAGCTTTCCCTCGCTTTGAGCCTAGATTACATGGTTCATTTGAGTCTTGGAGATTCTGCTGGAAGTGGTGAGTCTGGTCTTGGTTGGGAGAAATTCTTTGTTTTTTCATTTTCGGGCATTGGCGCTTGTTGTCAGTTAGAAACCCATGCCAATTGGCCATTGGCACTAGTTGTAAATGTACAAGTCGTGCCAGTTTGCGCTAGTTGTCAATGTACAAGCCGAGCCAATTTCAGGGTCTATGAAAATTGAGACTTTTTCCCTAAATCCTTCACCAGTGTGTCTCTCCCTTCCGTTCTTTTCCTTGTATGAGCATAGATTACATTGCTCATTGTTTGGGATGTCTTCTTTCCATTATTGTTTGATGTAAAAGGGAATGAATGCCTTGTTTTGATCTCTTTCTTTTGGAATTCCTCTTTGTGTTTGACCTCATATGTCTTGTCGCCTTTTGGGGGATTTCGTTACAAAGTGTTTAAAACAACGATTGCATTCTTAGTGTTTGTTTACATATCTTTTGCATTCATTCTTCATTAAGAAGATTTGCGTTTATTTAGTTTTCATCTCAAAGTGTCCTTTTGGTTAAAATTCATTATATCACATTGCATTGAAAAGTATTTTTGAGATTTATCATTGAACTCAGATCACATTGTTTAATGATTGAAAGCTAAAAATCGCTATGAGTGCATTCTATTTCATTGAAAGCATGCATTAAGTAGATTCTCATTTTATCGAAAAATGCATTGAGGTCATTCTTATAATTTGAAATGGAAAAGGAAATTGTGCATAGATTACAATTGCATAGTTTTCGGAAAAAAGGAAATTGTGCATAGATTACAATTGCATAGTTTTTGAAAAGAGGCATTTTGCATAGATTACATTGCATTATTCACATCGTTGAATGTTTGAAATTACTTTCGGATAGTGAAAGTCATCTAGTTTAGAAAAGATTTTGTTTACAGTGTTGTTGTTTGTTGCATCATTGTTTGAAGCTTTTCCCTTAACTAGTGAGCATTCATCGAATTGAAAGTTTTCTTTTCTCATATAGATGCATATAAGAGATTGTCAGATGACATATGGTAGGGCCTTCAAACCGAAACATAATTGAAGATAAACATTAAAATTTACTCAATTTACACTAAGGAAACATTGAAATCTAACGAAACACATTTAGAGGTCTAGGCTAGAGACGTATTCCGGCCTCTTAAAACCTAGTAGCTGTCATTCGCCTCTTGGCTTTAGACAGCTCTAGTACGGACTTGTGCTCCCCATATCGTCGCGTATATAAAGGGAGACCCCACTAGGTTTCAATCCTTTATCCATAGGAAGCTGAGTCTGCCGCCCTATACCCGTGATACACCGGACATAGCATTCGGGGAGATTGCCTGCACGTACGGAAAGTCCTTGGTTGATTTCTCTTTCATTTTGAAACCAAGGTGTATATTGCAGTTCACAGTTATTTGGTACACCCTTTGCCTAGTATTCCTGAGTAGTCATTTTGATCTTATCTGACTCCTTAAATTTGAAAACATCACCAAGCGCTTGTCCTTTCACACTTGCTTCAAAACTGAAAGAGATAGAGTCACCTTTCATCCGTTTTTCGACTCTTAAAACATGAAACGGTGGAGTTTCTAAGTTTCAATGTGGTAAAATAAATCACCTGCGATCACATGCCCTGTTAGGATTTGCTTGTTGGCCGTTTGATTGTGTGCCTTGGTTTTTGGCCCGTGTGCGATTTTGAGTGGTTGATGGAAACTCTTCCGGAGTTCACCAACCAAGGAATCCCCTCCGATGGGAATCCTGGTCATTTTCCTCCTTTTGGAAATGTTGGCGCTCCTTATATGGCAATGTTGTCCCTTCCTGGGTTAACTATTGGGTTGCCTGTTTGGTTATTTTCGACCTCTGTGGTCCTGAATGTCTCGGCTACTGTTCAATCAGTTCCTCTGCCTGAAAAACATCATGTTGATTCCAAGGTGGACCTCTCCCCTTCTTCGCCTGTTTCTGCGTCCTCATCTTCTGCTTCGGCTGGTGAAAGTCTATATTCGAGTAACCAGGTGGCTAAGAAGAAGACAAAGAAGAAGAAGTCCGATAAAGGAGAGGCTAGCTCTGCGGCTATTGCGCCTAAGAGGTCTTCCATTGATAAACCTCCCAACCCTCCACGGAAAGTCAAGTTCCCTTGCATGTTGTGCACGGGAGACCATCTTCTTCGAGACTCCCCCGGCATTCCCAAGGTGCTTAAAGAATGGTCCAGCAGTCGTCCGCCGTTGCCTTTGGCTTCCAGGAGTCAGGTTGGGGGCACGTCTTAAATTGGTGTTGGTAAGGCTCCTAAGAAGCAAGGTAAGATTACCAATCCCTGTAAGTTGTGTGAAGGGCACCATGCCATTCACCTTTGTCCGTATATGGATGAAGCCAAGCGAGTTTTGGAAAACTCAACTGTTTCTGCGCCCTGCCTTCCGGCTGGTTATAAACAACTTTCTTTGAGTCCTCCACCAGCTGATCCTATGATTGGTCAAGAGTCATCCTTGGTCGATCCCGCTCCCTTGGAAATTCAAATTCAGGAATCCATCCCCGACCAACCATTGGTCATGGGATCGGTTGAACTGGCCCCATCTACGGTGCACCAGGTCTTTTCCGTTGAGAGTGGATCTCATCCCCCTCAGGTTATTCTTGTTTCTTCAGATTATTTGGACTTGGATAAAGATTCTCCTGTCCCTATACCTCAAGAATCTGCTCCTCTGCCTCCCGTGATGGAGGTCTTGGAGGTTACTCCTCCCACCTTCGAGATGGAGGTCATGGAGGATGCTCCTTCTTCTTCCATAACATCAGGGGAAGACCTTTGCGGTTCGATGGTGGCCCCTCCGAGTAGTTTAGTCGCTTCCTTCGATTGGAATCGATTTGCAGGATACCACCTTCCATCTTGTGTGCCTTTCGAGATAACAGTACAGGCCTTTGGTCTGGTTGTACCCAGCACCATTATAGATGAAGGTGCCTCTGTTAGTGTTCTATCCTCAACTACCTGGCAATATTTCGGTTCGCCGCCGCTTGCGCCTGTTACGCAGAATCTGTTGGCATTTAACAGAAGAACGAGTCAACCATTAGGGATCCTTCCAAGGTTACCTGTTACTTTGGGAGGTAAAACTGTCCATATGGACGTGATGGTTGTTCCAGGCCCCTTGGATTTCAATTTTCTCTTGGGGCGCGATTACACCTATGCCATGGGAGCGCTTGTCTCCTCCCTTTTTCGTGTGGTCTGTTTTCCACATGAAGAACGGATCATGACCATTGATCAACTTTCATTCTTTGGTCCTGAAGTGACAGCTGGCCCACCAGCATCCCTTCCTGGTTTTTATCCACCTGTTATATCTGCCCCACCGCAGGTCAACTATGTGGCTACCTACCCCGTGCCTATGCTCAGTGATGATACCGTCGTGCATCAGGTGCTAGGGGCCTTGGGTCCTGACTTCCAGGATGTTTTCCTTCCATCGGGAGTGGAACTCTTGGAAGCGTTGACTTCTTGTTCATTATGATGAGGTCGGTCGGAGCATAGTTCGTTTTCTTGTGTCAAGCTCCTTAAAAAATGAAACAAGGTTTTCGGAGCATAGTTCCTTGTCTTGTGTCAATCTCCTTAAACCATGAAACAAGGTGTCCTGAGGATAGTTCTTCTAATGTGTCAACCTCGTTAAAATAATGAAACACTTTCCTGTTCAATTCGAGTCTTTGATATGATCTCGTAAAATCCCAGTCCAGTCTTCCTCTTGATCTCGTAACTTGAACCTTCACTCCATCTGCCTTTCATATGGACTGAAGCTTGGGGGGCATGTACCTCGAATTGAGTCACCATGCTGGGGGCATGCTTACTTTTTCAAGCATATTTTGTTTCTATTTCAAGCTTGTGTAAAAATGAAACCAATTTCAAGCATAGTTTATCTTTGTTTCAAGCTTGTGTAAAAATGAAACCAACTTCAAGCAGAGTTTCCTAATTTCAAGCTTGTGTAAAAATGAAACCATTCCCATTTTACCTCTTGTGATTGTCATTTTATCAGACTATTTTTTCCATATGAGCCTTGGTTTTCTCATTCCATCGTCACTATCTGCTTGGTCGATTATATGCCTTCACTTGGTTGTCTTACCCATTCCTGAGGAACTGCTGCAATGAGTGGTCTTGTTAGCCAGCCTCTTGACTTTTATCATGTTCTGAGCAATTCCACCATTATTGGAACCATGTCGCTACCCTTTATACCACTCGTTCCTCCAGGAGGAGTCAACTTTCAGCTCTTTTCTGACTCTCTAAACATGAAAATATTGCCGAGGCGCTTGTCATTTCGATCTCGTTAAAGTGGCTGCGAATCGACATCTACCCAGTATACGTTTACCCCTTTTTCGAGCTGGGATGGATTATTTACGAAAAAGGAATACCCTAGCCTATCGTGACTAGGAGGATTTCTCAGATATTGTTTTCTACCTTTTTGGATCTAAGGAACTATTTACGAAAAGGGACCGTTGGAGTTTACTTTTCAGCTGTCTTTTCAAACTCTCTAAACATGAAAAGACGCCGATTTCTTCCTTTGTCAGACTCGTTAAACTCTGATGACATCGGATTCAGTCGAAATGACGCTACTCAAGTCACTCCTTCCTAGGGCTCGTTAAATGTACTAGGATGGATTCGTCTGAAGGACGGATTTATATGACAAGTATATGGTATCCTCTTCAATCTTGTGTAAAAATAAAGAGGTACTCACCGAAATGGTGGGGAAAAATGGAACCAACATCATTTTCGTGTCGGCAGTATGTCGCTCTTGAACATGGCACTTGTCTGCATTCGTGTCGGGTTGGGGACATCTCATCTCGTTCTTCAGTTGCCTCCGTGGGTTTGGATTATCCCTTTTGACCTCTCATCTACTCATTGCCTCGTCACCATGACCTCTGATCCGTTGATGTCAAATACTGCCATATCCACTATTGTGTCGTTATATGTTCAAGAGAAGTTGACCTTTGCAAAGTAACAACCTTCCTCTGATTCTCATCTGATCTTGATTCACAAAGACATTATGTTCCTCTGTCTCGTGTCGATGATGTGGGAAACATTATGGCCCACCTTTGATCAAGGTCACTTCCTGTCAACTTCAGCTCATTATCGAGGAAGCTGATCTAGAGACTCCCTTCTGGTACCTTGGAACCTGCATGCCTCAATGGCAGGTTCTTCGCATTCGACGTGAGGTTTTCATCATTAGCCTCCGATCGAGTGATTCTGTGGGTGTTTGATGTCATATCACTGTTCACATGCCGTAAATTGTACCTGTAGTACCTTGAGGACCATTGGAATTAATGGTGGTACCTCTCGCGTCTGTTAATAGCTTTCATCATTGGCTGGTAATCAGACGATGTTCTTGCATGTTCAACTTCAGCTCACATATTCGCATGCGTGAACTTGTACTTTGTTCGGGTCGAGATGGAGGGCAAGACCCTGGATTCCTGTCTGTTGTAATCCAGGCTGCGATTTTGTGGATTATTATGATTATTTACATGACTCACTAATTGGATGGCTGCGACCATACCTGAGTCTATTTATCGATCCTCTCTGGCTGGCTGCGCCCATGCCTTGGATCTAGATTATTGTATACTCTGTTATGGATGACTGCGCCCATACCACGCATGTATCTAAGACACCAGTTGTACTTTGTTCCGCAGGTTTTCCGATGGTGGTGTTTTCAGTCGGCATGTTCTCGTAAAGCATTTAAGCCCTCTCTCTCTCTCGGGCCTCATGCTTTAGGGGGCATCTATTACACAGTAATTTTTCATCGTCCCTGCAATCCCTGTCCCACACATTGGAGGGCTCATTCCGTGACCTGTGAGCAGAGACAAGACTTGAAAATACTTTCAGTGCATCCCTCTGAAGATGAGCTTCCATTTCCCTGAAGACATCTCCCTGCAAAAACCCCTAAAAATAGCTCTTTTTCCATTGGCAGTGTTCCACATTTCAGCCCTCGCGCCAAGGGGGAAAATCCTCCAAAGAGGGCGCGCCATTTTGCGCTCTATCATAGAGCCGCACCTACACCAACCATATTAAGAGGTGTTTTTTAAAAATAAAAGGCGGAAGTTTCTTCCTAACAAATTCCTGGACTGATTTCTATCTTGAGTTGGGAGGTTTGGCTGCGGATCTCCATAGAGAGGAAGTGGTTGGTCACCTCTCATGGAAGCTTCCTTTATGATAGGGCCAATCCCATAATTATAGGGATCCCAACTCCCCTTCCTCCTTCTATAAAAGCTTGCTCTTCTCCATGGCAAGCTAGTCTTCAAGTTCCCAAGAGCTTTCACACCCTTATGCTGCAAGAGCCTTCTTGAATCCCTTAAGGCAAAATCCAAGAAAGGAGACTATTGTCAAGTATCCGGAGAGAGAGGCTTTTCCCATCCTTGACAGGCTTATCGAGACATGTTGTGCTGACGACCCATCAAAGGAGAGTGCTCCGTCGAAGCTATGGTTGTATTCTTCTTTTGAATCATTAATGTTAAGCGACTATTGGTTATGGTTCCACTCTTGTTCTTGATCATGTTCATGAGTTATGTCCTCTTCGACTGACATATAGTTGTATTTACTAGATTTTATGCTTGAGTTTGTGTTGTTTCTTGCATGTACAGGTGTCCGATCACGGAGATCGTGAGGATTGTGATCTGCCAGGGCAAAGGAACGGGAGGACCACCTCTTCTACAAACGACAGCGTTGGATTCTAGGTAAGCCTTCATCGCAAGTCGGTTTATTTACAATTAGGAACCTACACTGTAGCGTGTTTTATTGTTGCTAGACCCGATCTGGGCTAGTAGGGATCGCCTCTGTCCGCAGAGGGGATTTACCTCTCCAGCACTTCCGACGCTTGGAAGCATCGCTATTCCAACGCAAGGGAAAAAATATTTAAAAAAAAAAATTAAATATTTAACATTGATTGCTTCCAATACTTAATTAGCGGTATTCCGAGTTTTGGGGGTCTCTTTTTGTATATGAAAATAGGAGGTTTCTTTTTAAGTTAGTATAGCTCTATAAATCAAGGGCTTGGTATTTTCAACCACTTGACACTCTAGGTGAACTTAGGAAATATTTTATTTTTATCACCAGAACTGATTAGGCACAATATATGCAATCTAAAGCTTCTCAATATGTACTATTGGGGTATTTGATCGATGGAAAATCCATTAGCAAACGGGCCGCTCACAACTGCTAATCATATTTATCAATAATATGTTGATCGAACGAATATCCACAGTCTCATTATGATATGAGTGTAGCATCAATTCATCATGATCTAATCATGAGAAAACTCTTGATTTTATAACTTAAATGACAAACCCCTGTTTCCCAAATAGATTTATTCCCTAGAGTGATGATTCTAGCTGACTTGGACCCTGTCACAACTAGGCCACAATGGCATCCAGCCTAACACGTGTTTTAAACCAAACAACACCTACACTGTCTATTGACACATATGAATATGCACAGAAGACAATACACAGGAATAGTTGCTTACCCTTAAGCTGCCCTTCTTCTTTGCAGATCTATTGACATAAGTAAGGCGGTATTCGTGCATAATCCAATTATTCTTGTTTCCTTTAGGTGCTTTTCTGACATAGAAAACCAGAGCCTTCTTGATTCCAACACGCTTGTTGCTGCCCTTAGCAGTGATGGGTTTATCTGCACCTATGGCTTTCCAGTATCTTGAGCTAGAAACCCTGTTGGGGCGAGAACCATTTGGATACTTCCTATCCCCGGGAGTGAAGAAATACCACTCCTTTTCTCCAAACAGTTCCTTTTCTGCAAGAATTGGAAACGTGTATCATACCAGAGAAAATACAATTTATAATAACTAAAAGAAAACAGGAATGAAAAACAAGAATTTCGCATTGCAGGAACATGACATGGGAATAAATATGAAAGAACACTATAAAAATATGACAGAAGAAAACCCCTGTCCATATGACAGTCCATACCCACAAATAAAAATGAGATGATTCATTTTGAGATTGAAGGTTGCCATATCAAGCAAAGGGACATATCCAAGTATTAGTCCTAAGACATGGAAGGGCATTAATTTCCAGATTTGGGACATTAAAGAATTCATTTTTGAGAGGTATATAAAAATCACACACATTTATGTAATGCCCATCTTACACTGGAAAAACCCCAAATTTAACAGATTATCCTTTACAGGCAGTGTAACCTAAAAAAGGTATGTTCAGCAAGAACCAAACTCAACCAAAGTTGTATGTTTAAAAAGGAACAACATCAAGTTCATAGCTCAAATAACCTAAATGACAAACTCTAATCCCCGTGGAAAGCAGTGAATTTACAGTGCAAAATCCTATTGCTCTGGAATTAGTAGTGGATTGAAACAGAAGGGTCTTAGCTTGAGCTGACTAGTCAGGTCCAAACCTCAATGGAATAGCAATCGGGCAAACGACATAACCAATATATAGTTAAAAAGAAAGAAAATCCACTGCTCCACTATCCTATATATAAGGATCTAAGCTTGGACTAACGAGCTTCTACCCTCCACTTTTAGTCCCTTGATCTTTCTACCCACTTGGATCCCATTATGGAAGTGTATTTATAGCAAGTGAAAGCATGGATTTAAACAAAATGGATTGAAGATTTGAATTGGTCATTACATATCTTCAAAGCTATGGAAAGAAAAAGGATTCCTAATAAGCATATAGAGATTGCAAGCTCAAATTATAAATGAAAAAAGCTGCAAGGAACAAGATCAATAGAAATTGTTCTCAACTGACACCATCTACAAATTAGAACCTTCTGTAACAGAGGAAACTCCAAATAAACAAAAAAACCCAATGAGAAACAAAAAATCCCAATCAGAAACACAAAGTCCAATCACAAACAGAAAAGCCCAGTCCCTTCTATTATTTTAGCTTGATGGATGTTCTAAATATGTTGCGACATTCTATTCTTCACATTCTTCTTATATGAGAAACTAATGCACTTGATTTGGGAATTAGGAGCTATCTAGACCAAAAATAAAAATTTTGAAGGGATAAATAGAAGATACCTGAAGCTCATTTTATTACTGCCTTCTACCAAAGAGAAAAATAAAAAAATGGGGATACTTGTCTATGAGACATTACCCTTTCATGAAAGCTATAAAAAAATAGATCATTAACATAGTCCCTATGAAATCCTTTCAGTCGATCAGGATACTCCTATATCTGTGAGCCACTGCTCTTTCAGAATACCCTTCAAACAATACACCAAGCACAAGAGAGGCCCAAGGCAAATTGTCATGATAAATACTAGAGTTTCTACTTCATGGTACTCCAAGGTTTGTGAAATATTGTACCAACTAAGAGGCTGACCACAAGACAACCTGGGTAAGCTGTCAAGGAGGATAAAATTTGATGACATTGAAAAGATACATCTTTATTCATTAGAAGTTACATGGTTGCCACTCAAGACTGCACAGGAATCACAATACCAATAGCTACAACTTTCGCAAAACTATGAAAATTTCGGCAGATAATTTTGGACTTAGTATGAAAATGTGCAACAGGTTCTGTTATAAATTATAACGTGGCTAGGAGGATTAAAAAATGTGCAACGGGTTCGATAGCATATTGTTTTAGACCTTTTAATATTATGCCTCCTAAATTTGAGTCTATTAAGTGTTAATTATTATTGTACTTGTTGGATAATTAGACATGGGTAAGTCACCTGCAGCTTCCTCGCATTTCTATACATGTGTTAATAGAGATAGAGGGAATATTTTGTAATCATTTAACCTTTAAAAGACTTGGCATTAGTCAATTTGGGGAATTGAAGCTAGTATGAACCCCCCTCTTCTCAAACTGGAGAAAAAATCATGGAGGTCAAGGGTGATGGTAACAAGAGAAAGTTGGACGAGGAAGCCAATGCCGCCACTCTGTAACTCTCGAAGGATGATCTGAAATTGCTGTTGGGGCCACTGAGCAAAGAGCAGTTGATCTCTTTGATGGTCAATGCAGATTCTTCATACCCTGCAATTGCAAAAGAAATTAAATATGTTGCAAGCAAGGACCCTACTCATCAGAAGCTGTTTGTGCGTGGATTGGCTTGGGAGACTTCTTCACAGACCCTATGTGATGCATTTGAATTGTATGGGGAGATTGAATAAGGCACTGTTATTATGGATAATACATCAGGAAATTCACGAGGATTTGGCTTTGTCACGTTTAAGTATATGGATTCTGCTCAAAGGGAATTGAAAGAGCCTAGCAATACTATTGATGGGAGGATTACTATAAGCAATCTTGCAGTGGCAAGCATAGGTCCTAGTCAAAGTACATATCAAGCTCAAAGGAAACTTTACATTGGTGGTATTTCATATGACACGACCAATGATAAGCTTTTAGAAGTTTTTTCCAAATATGGAGAGATAGAAGAAGGTTCGGTTGCATATGATAAGAATACCAAAAAATCCAGGGGATTTGCATTTGTGACTTTCAATACTGTGGAGGCTACAAAGTGGGCTCTTAAAGAACCAAACAAAACCATTGATGGAAGGAATTTTATTGTCAAACTTACAGTTGATGGCTAGAAGGAGAAGCTATCATCACAACCTGCAGTATCTCCACAAATGCAGTCAATTCCACAGATGCAGACAACTTATGGAACAGACTATCCAAGCCTGAACTCATATCATAGGCCAGGCCCTCAGGTACCAGCGTTTGCACCACCACCATATCTGTCAGGCCTTATAACATATGGATCTCAGCCTCCTCCATATGCAACACAACCTACATACGGAGGAATTTCATCTGCTTCTCAATATGGTGTTCTAAGCTCCACAACACCATACAGCTCAAACTAGTATGAAAAATATGTAACATCACTCCAAGATCCACGACTGGTTCCATCAGTATTGCACACAAGAGGTGCTCGAGCAGGTCCTAGTCCAGGCTACCCATACTATGGTTCATTTGGAACTGGCTTTTGATCAATCAATTTTTTTTATTGAGAAATATGTTCAACAAATCAATGGCAATTAGTTTGGGATTATACATGCATTAACAATTTAACTAGACTGTGAAGCTATACTACTGAAGTCCACTTGATCGTAGTCTACTCACTATTTTAAATGTCCACTGGGTTGTTGCGACTTTTGATGAATTTCAAGAAAACCAAAGTTGCAAACTTTTTGAGCTCAATTTTCTAAAATTCTATTTCAGTAAGAAGAAATTCGTTATCATATATGTTATCAGTGGAGTTTTCCAACCAATGTACTTTCACTGAGCAGTTTTTCTTTTATTTGAATTTAAGTTGGTGGCATGCTATTATCTGAAAAAATGAACCCCACCTCCCCCTTTTTCAGAGAGGTATACCTTACCAACTATGTCAATATGGGGGTATATGTGGCCATAGATAATTCACAGGAATTCAATATTCGTTTAAAAGGTTTTCCAACTCAAGTTTGATGTGGGAGCAAAGCCCTGCATGATAGCACCATGACTCACCAAACTGAATTCTAGGGCTCGCTCACAGTCTGAGTTTAGAAGGTAAAAAGTTCAAACCAGTCAAGGGACAGCTTCAGTGTTGGTACAACCCTTGTTGTACTTTAACACGAGTTTCCTTAATTTACCTTCAAGTCTGCGATCATTATAAACCCTGTATCCCTGAGCAATTGACATCTTCAAGCAACAAATGAAGAAGCCCAACTCCTATGTTTCACTGAAGAATCCACATCTTCATGCAATAAGGTCTGACTCATATTGCTAGATAATCAAATTTTGCCAGCGATATATCACTGGTAAATAATATTTTTGTAGCGATAAAGGAAGGAGATGATTTCACGTATCACTGAAAATGATCTTCTTGGAGCGATAAAGGAGAGAGCACAAATCCTATGTATTTCTAGAAAATGATCTTTATGGAGCAATAAATCAAGGGCTCGATTCCTTGTCACTAGAAAATGTGAATCTTGGAGCGATAGGCTCCAAGTCTGCAAAGCTAGAAATTATGAATTACATGGCTATAAGGCCTCTGAAACTCAAGAATTTAGATTCTCAAGTGATAGGATTGAATCCCAGGCCTTGTTTTTGGAGACGTGAAATTTCAAAAATGCTAAGCGTTATGGCTAGTTCCCTTTTTCTTAGAAATTGAACTCTTATGTACATATTCCCATCAAAGAGACTAATGGGAATCAATGTAACACGCATTTGTGGGCAGAGTCGCTGGACCTGCAGCAAAATTGAACACGCGACCTTCATCCTGCACTGGATCTGAGAATCCTATTCGTGGGGTTGCAGAAGATGGTGCCATGACTGTGCATGTGATAGACAGGGTTTTGTGCGATGGGTCGCGGGTTTTTTCTCTTAGGTATAAGGATGGTGTTCATATCTTGGTACCTCTGAAGACTAGCATGGGCATAAAGGGTTATCAATTTTTTATGTAGGGTTATCAGTTTGATAGAAAGGGTTGATGATTTCAGGATTAAAAAATGGGCCTATAAGCAAACTAAAACAAAGAGAAACCAAACAACTATCTCCGTGGATGCAAACAAGAACTTATTAGAAACCTAATGGCATTGCATTATCATTGGATAAACACAAAAACTTAACTTACCGCATCCTTCCACCAAACTTGCAACAGTATGGCCGCATCCTTCCTCCAAACCTGCAATAGTATGGCTACATCCTTCCTCAAAACCGGCGACAGTATGGCCGCATCCTCTCTCCTTCCCTGGATAAACCATGCAACCAGAGGGAAATGAACGAGGGAAATTAAAACTTTTGATATTTCAAAATTTTAGACATTTTGAAGAGGGAAATTAAAACTTTTGATATTTGAAAATTTTTGACATTTTGAAATGAAATACATGTGTTTTTTAAGTCCACTCAAATTCCATTAAATAAAATGTGTGAGACTTTTCTTGGGGTTAATAAGGGATTTGGGTAAATAAGTGGTATTTTTGGTTATAAATAATTATTAATGAGGTTAGATCTAAGACATTTATTTAAATTATTAATTATATAAAATTGTTGAATTTTTATTTCATAAACTAGGGATTTTGGTTGATTTTTTAATCTAATTATGTGATATTGAAGATTAATTATGGTAACTTAAAAATAAGTTTTATGTGGTTAAAAGGGAAGTATTAATGTTATGGTATGAATGATTATTTTCAATGAATTTTTTGGTTTAGTAAGGATAACTCATCGAACGAAACAGCCCGACCTGAACACGCCCGGTCGGGCGACCTCACACGGCGCAACACTGCGCACCCGACCGAACGATGCCATAAGGGAACAAATGGAAAATGGGCTGCCTGAACATGCACAAGGCACCCAGGCAGTCACAACTTAGCAAAATTGATACGGGCGCCCTCGAACGAAACGGCCCAACCCGAACGCGCTCAATTGGGCCGCGACCTGACATGGTGCGACACGGCGCGCCCGAATGAATGATGCCACAATGGAGCAAATGGAAAACGGGCCGCCCGAACGTGCAGAAGGCACCCGGGTAGTCACAACTTAACAAAACTGATACGCGGGTGCCCTTGAATGAAATGGCCGGGCCCGAACTCGCCCGGTCGGGCGACCTCAGATGGCACAACACGACGAACGTTTCCATAGGGGAGAAAATGGAAAATGGGCCGCCTGAACGTGCACAAGGCACCCAGGCAGTCACAACTTAGAAAAACTGATACGGGCGCCCTCGAATGAAACGGCCTGACCTGAACATGCCCGCTTGGGAGACCTCACACGACATGACACGGCACGCCCAATCGAATGATGCCACAAGGGAGCAAACGGAAAATGGGCCACCCAAATGTGCACAAGCTGGCACTCAGGCTCTCACAACTTAGAAAAACTGATGCGAGTGCCCTCATACGAAACATCACGACCCAAACATGCTTGGTCGGGCGCCCTCACACGGCGCACCCGACCAAACAATGCCACAAGGGAGAAAATAACAAACGGGCCACCCGAACTTGCACAAGGCACCTGGGAAGTCACAACTTAAAAAAAATGATAAGGACGCCCTCAAATGAAATAGCCCCACCTTAACGTGAACAGTCAGAGGAACTCACACAATGCGACATGGCGTGCCCAACTGAATGATGCCACAAGGGAGCAAATGGAAAATGAGCCACCCAAACATGCACAAGGCACCCAGGCGGTCACAACTTAGAAAAAATGATACGTGCGCCCTCGAACAAAACAATTTGACCCAAACGTGCCTGATCTTGCCGCAACCTCACACGGCACGACACGGTGTGCCCGAACGAATGATGCCACAAGGGAGAAAATGACAAACAGGCTGCCTGAACGTGCACAAGGCACCCGAGCAGTCACAACTTAGCAAAACTGATACGCGGGCGCCCTCAAACGAAATGGCCTGGCCCGAACACGCCCGGTCGAGCGACCTCACAGGGCACGACATAGCGAATGATGCCGCAGGGGAGAAAACGGCAAACGAGCTGCCCAAACGTGCACAAGGCACCCGGGTAGTCACAACTTAGTAAAACTAATATGGGCGCCCTCGAACGAAATGGCCCGACCCGAATGCGCCCGGTCGGGCGACCTCACACGGTGCGACACAGCGTGCCTGAATGAATGATGCCACAAGGGAGAAAATGGCAAATGGGCCACCCGAACATGCACAAGGCACCCATGCAGTGACAACTTAGAAAAACTCATACGGGCGCCCTCGAACCAAACGGCCTGACCTGAACGCACCCGGTCGGACTACCTCATCACACGGTGCGACACAGCATGCCCGACCAAACGATACCACAAAGGAGCAAACGGAAAACGGGCCGCCCAAATGTGCAGAAGCCACCCGGGCGGTCACAAATTAGCAAAAATAATATGGGCGCCCTCGAACGAAACGGCCCAACCCGAACTTGCCTGGTCTGGCGACCTCACACGGTGCGACACGGCGTGCCAAAATGAACGATGCCATAAGGGAGAAAACAGAAAACGGGCCACCCAAATGTGCACAAGGCACCCAGGTGGTCACAACTTAGCAAAAATGATACGAGTGCCCTCGAACAAAACGGCCTGACCTGAACGCGCCCGGTTAGATGACCTCATTGCACAGCGCGACACGGTGTGCCCAAACGAACGATGCCACAAGGGAGAAAATGGAAAATGAGCTGCCTAAACATGCACAAGGTACCCGGGCGGTCAAAACTTAGAAAAACTGATACGCGCGACCTTGAATGAAATGGTCGGACTCGAACACGCTCGATTGGGCCGCGACCTCACACAGCGTGACACGGCGCACCCGAACGAATGATGCCACAAGGGAGAAAATGAAAAACGGGCTGCCCGAACATGCACAAAGTACCTGGGCGGTCACAACTCAGCAAAAATGATACACAAGCGCCCTCGAACGAAATGGCCCAGCCTGAACCCACCCGGTCAGGTGACCTCACACAACACAACACGGCGAACGAAGCCACAGGGGAGCAAACGGAAAACAGGCCACTCGAACGTGCACAAGGCACCTGGGTGGTCACAACTTAGAAAAACTAATATGGGCACCCTCGGACGAAACGACCTGACTCCAATGTGCTCGGTCGGGCGACCTCACACGGCGTGACATGGCGTGCCTGAACAAACGATGCCACAAAGGAGAAAATGGAAAACGGGCCACTCGAACGTGCATAAGGCACCCGGGCGGTCACAACTTAGCAAAACTGATACGGGCAGCCTCGAACGAAATGACCCAACTTGAACACACCTTGTCGAAAGACCTCCCATTGTGTGAGATGAAGCACCCAACCGAATGATGCCACAAGGAGGAAAAGGACAAACGAGCCTCCCGAACATGCACAAGCTAGCACCCAAGTGGTCACAAATTAGCAAAACTGATACGGGTGCCCTCGAACGAAATGGCCCAACCCGAATGTGCCCAGTCCGGCGACCTCACACGGCACAACACGGTGCACCCGAACGAATGATGCCACAAGGGAGAAAACAACAAATAGGGCACCCGAACGTGCACAAGGCACCTAGGCAGTCACAACTTAGGGGTTAGAAGTTAGGGGCTAATGGGGTTAGGTTTTAGGGGGTTAGATGGGTTAGGGGTTGGGAATCATGGTTTAAGGGGTTAGGGTTAAGGGTTTAATGGTTTAGGGTTTAAGGGGTTAGGGGTTTATAGGTTTATGGTTTAGGGGGTTAAATGGGTTAGGGGTTAAGGGCTTAGGGGTTAGGGGTTAATGGTTTAGAGGTTTATGGTTTAGGGGTTAAACCATAAACTAATATGGTTTAAAGGATAAGCTTGAATTAGAATGTAGCAGTGTTGAAACAACTAAAAGTTGTCCCATACAAATAATTGATAATGCAAAACCTTCTTCTGTACTAGTCAAGAAAGAATACATTCATGTGAGAGAAAGAAGAGGCCAAGCGACTGATAGGCATAGCCTGGAAGATAGGGTATGGTTTCCTCTTTTTGATGAAATATTTGATCTACATTTTGTCTATCAAAGATTAACCTTTTTAACCTTACCAACAAGGCAGAATTAACCCAATCGTAGGTCCCAATATGTCATGATATATATTAACTCTAGATATATATGAGAAGGAATAATAAAGACATATATTGATAGAGGTGGCGAGACAAGGGGAGGCACAAGGAAGAGATGGAGATAAACTGAAGGAGAGGGGAGAGAAGGAATGGAGAGAGAGAGAGAGGGAGAGGAGTGAGAGAGGTATAGAAGAGTAAGAGAGGGAGATAGTGACACAAAGATGGAATGGGGGTAGAAAAAAGGATAGAGGGAGGGATATAGTGAGAGGATTGGAGGCTAGAGAGAGAGAGAGAGAGAGAGAGAGAGGGAGATTGGGGAAGAGAGAGGGAGGTATAAGGAGAGAAATGGAGAGAGAAGAAGGACAAGAGATAGGACTTAAGAGAGAGGAACCAATATCATAGAAGAAAGAATATGTGACCAAATTACTCTATATGGAGATGGGGGATAGGGGCACCCTACCTACCTACTAAATGTCTAAACCAAATGTGGTGTAAATGTCTGTAATGGTGGTCAATTATGCGAGGAGATGATTTTATGAGGAGGCACTGGATTTTAGGGTGGTCACAATTTAGCATTTTTTATAAGACCACCCTACCACGACCCAACCCAACCCGACCCGACCCACCTGAATGTGTTTCCTTGGGCGGCCTCATGACACGACATGACTTGACCAGACCCGACCCGACCCAACCCGCCCGAACGTGTTTCCTTGGGTGCCCTCACAATATGACACGACCCGACCTGACCCGACCCAAACGCATTTCCCTAGGCAGCATCACACGACTCTACCCGACCCACACGAATGCATAATTTCCCTGGGCGCCCTCATGACATGGCTCGACACGACCCGACCCGGTCAGACATGATGTTCCTTGGGCACCCTCACATGACCCAACCTGACCTGACCCTCTCAAACATGTTTCCTTGGGTGCCCTCACGATACAACACGACCCAACCTGACCTGACCTGAATGCATTTCCTTGGGTGACATCGCATGACCCAACCCGACAAGACCTACCTGAACATCAAAGGCACGAGGGAGAAAAGGAAAAATGGGTCGCATGAACGTGCACAAGGTACATGGGCTGTAACAACTTAGCATTTTTTATACGACCTCCCTCACACGATTTGACTTGAACAAGTTTCCTGTGGCATGCCCCTCGCACGCCACGACCCGACCTGCCCGAACAAAGGGCGAACAAGGGAGGAAATGGAAAATGTATCGCACAAACGTGCACAAGCAACATGGGTGGTCACAACTTAGAATTTTTTATACGACCACCCTCATACGACCCAACCCGACCTGACTCAACCTGCCCGAACGTGTTTCCTTGGGCGGCCTCACACGACAAGACCGGGTCGAGTGACCTCACACGGTGTGACATGGAAAACAATACCATAGGGGAGAAAATGGAAAATGGGCCACCCGAACGTGCACAAGGCACCTGGGCGGTCACACCTTAGAAAAACTGATACGGGCGCCCTTGAACGAAACGACCTGACCCGAATGCGCCCGGTCGGGCGACCTAACACAGCGCGACATGTCATGCCCAACAGAATGATGCCACAAGGGAGAAAACAGAAAACGAGCCGTCCGAATGTGCACAAGGCACCCGCGCGGTCACAACTTAGCAAAACTGATACGGGCGCCCTCCAACGAAATGACCCAACTCGAACGTGCCCTATTGGGCGACCTCACACGGTGTGACATAGCGCGCCCGAATGAATGATACCACAAGGGAGAAAACGAAAAATGGGCTACCTGAACATGCACAGGGCACCTGGGCGGTCACAACTTAGAAAAAATGATATGGGTGCCCTCGAACGAAACGGCCCAACCCGAATGCGCTCAGATGGACGACCTCACACAACGCGACACATCACGCTCAAACGAACGATGCCACAAGGGAGAAAATGGAAAATGGGCCACCCGAACGTGCACAAGGCACCCAAGCGATCACAACTTACCAAAACTGATATAGGCGCCCTCGAACGAATCAGATCGATCTGAACGTGCCCAATCGAGCACCCTCACATGGCACGCCCGACTGAACAATGCCACAATGGAACAAATAGAAAACAGACCACCCGAACGTGCACAAGGCACCCGGGCAGTCACAACTTATGATACGGGTGCCCTCGAAAAAAACGGCCCGACTCGACCCGAACGCGCCCGATCGGGCGACCTTACACGGCGCGACACGACGCGCTCGATCGAACGATGCCACAAGGGAGAAAATGGAAAACGGGCCACCTGAACATGCATAAGGCACCTGGGTGGTCACAACTTAGCAAAACTCATATCGACGCCCTCGAACAAAACAACCCAACCCTAATGCACCCGGTTGGGCAACCTGATCACCAGGCGCGACACGACGTGCCCGACCGAATGATGCCACATGGGAGAAAATAGAAAATGGGTTGCCCGAACATGCACAATGCACTTGGGCGGTCACAACTTAGCAAAACTGATACGAGCGCCCTCGAACGAAACGGCCAGACCCGAACGCACTCGGTCGGGCAACCTCACACGGCCCGACACAGCGAGCCTGACCGAACGATGTCACAAGGGAGAAAATGGAAAATGGGCTTCCCGAACATGCACAAGGCACCTGTGCAGTCATAACTTAGCAAAACTGATACGGGCGCCCTCGAACTAAACGACCGGACCCAAACGCGCCCGGTCGGGCGACCTCCCACAGAGTGACATGGTGCGTCCGACCAAACGATGCCACAATATAGCAAACAACAAATGGGCCGCCCGAACGTGCACAAGGCACCCAGATAGTCACAACTTAGCAAAACTGATACGTGCGCCCTCGAAAGAATCAGCCTGACCCGAACGTGCATGGTCGTGCACCCTCACACGGCGCGCCCAACCAAACGATGCCACAAGGGATAAAATAGAAAACGGGCCACCCGAACGTCCACAGGGCACCTGAGCAGTCACAACTTAGCAAAACTTATACGGGTGCCCTCGAACGAAACGGCCTGACCTGACCCGAATGTGCCCGGTCGGGCGTCCTCACACGGCGCGACATAGCCGCGCTCGACTAAACGATGCCACAAGGGAGCAAACAGAAAACAAGCCACCTGAATGTGCATAAGGGACTGGGGCGGTCACAACTTAGCAAAACTGATACGGGTGCCCTTGAACGAAACGACCCAACCCGAACGCGCCCGGTCAGGCGACCTCACATTGCACGACACAACACGCCTGAATGAACAATGCCAGAAGGAAGAAAATGGAAAACGGGCCACCCAAACGTGCACAAGGCAACCGGGTGGTCACAACTTAGAAGAACTGATATGGATGTCGTCGAACAAAACGGCCCGACCCGACCCGAACGCACCCGGTTAGGCGACCTCACACGGCGCGACACGGAGGGCCCGACCGAACGATGCCACAAGGGAGAAAATGGCAAACGGGCCGCTTGAACGTGCACAAGCCACCCGGGCAGTCACAACATAGCAAAACTGATACGAGCACGCTCGAATGAAATGGCCTGACCCGAACACGCCCGGTCGCGTGACCTCACATGGCGCGCCCGAACGAACGATGCCACAAGGGAGAAAATAGAAAACAGGCCACTCGAATGTGCACAAGGCACCCAGGAATTCACAACTTAGCAAAACTGATACAGGTGCCCTCGAACGAAACAGCCTGACCTGAACGTGCCTGGTCGGGTGACCTCACACGGTGCGACACGGCGTGCCCCACCGAACGATGCCACAAGGGAGAAAATGAAAAATGGGCCGCTCGAACGTGCACAAGGCACCTGTGCGATCACAACTTAGAAAAACTGATACAGGTGCCCTCAAATGAAACGACCCGAACCGAACGCGCCTGGTGGGCCAGCCTCACACAGCGCAACACGGCGCGCCCGAACGAACGATGTCACATGGTAGCAAATGGAAAACCGGCCACTCAAATGTGCACAAGGCGTCCAGGCAATCACAACCTAGCAAAACTGATATGGGTGCCCTCGAATGAAACGGCCGAACCCGAACGTGCCCGGTTGGGCGACCTCACATGGTGCGACACAACGCGCCCAACCGAACAATGCCAAAAGGGAGAAAATGGAAAACGGTCCACCCGAACGTGCACAAGACACCTAGGTGGTCACAACTTAGCAAAATTGATACGGGTGCCCTCAAATGAAACGACCCGACTCGAACACGCCCGGTCGAGCGACTTCACACTATGTGACACGGCGCGCCCGACCGAATGATGCCACAACTAGGGAGAAAACGGTAAACGGGCCGCCTAAACGTGCACAAGGCACCCGAGCGGTCACACCTTAGCAAAACCAATACGGGTGCCCTCGAACGAAATGGCCCGACCCGAATGCGCCCGATCGAGCGACCTCACATAACGCGACATGGCGCACCCAACCGAATGATGCCACAAGGGAGAAAACGGAAAATGGGATGCTTGAACGTGCACAAGGTACCCGCGCAGTCACAACTTAGCAAAAATGATACGGGCACCCTCGAACGAAACGACCCGACCCAAACACGCCTGGTCTGGCGACCTCACATGGTGCGACACGACGTGCACGGACGAATGATGCCACAAGGGAGAAAATGGTAAATGGGCTACCCGAACGTGCACAGGGCACCTAGGCGGTCACAACTTAGCAAAAATGATACGGGCGCCCTCGAACGAAACGACCCAACCCGAACGCGCTCGGATGGGCGACCTCACACGGCGCGCTCGAACGAATGATGCCATAAGGGAGCAAATGGTAAACGAGCCACCCGAATGTGCACAAGGCACCCGGGTGATCACAACTTACCAAAACTGATAAGGGTGCCGTTGAATGAATCGGCCCGACCCGAACATGCCCGGTCGAGCACCCTCACACGGCACGCCCGACCAAACGATGCCACATGGGAGAAAATAGGAAACGAGCCACCGGAACGTGAACAAGGCACCCCGGCAGTCACAACTTAGAAAAACGGATACGGTAGCCCTCCAACGAAACAGCCCGACTCGACCCGAACGCTCCCGGTTGGGCGACCTCACACGGCGCGACATGACGCGCCCGATCGAACGATGCCACAAGGGAGAAAATGGCAAACGAGCCACCCGAACGTGCACAAGGCACCCAGGCGGTCACAACTTAGAAAAACTGATACGGGCACCCTCAAACAAAACGACCCGACCCTAATGTGCCTGGTTCGGCGACCTGATCACAAGGCACGACACGGCGCGCCCGATCGAACGATGCCACATGGGAGCAAACGGAAAACAGGATACCCGAATGCGCACAATGTAGTCGGGTTGTCACGACTTAGAAAAATTGATATGGGCATCCTCAAACGAAATGGCCCCACCTGAACACGCCCGGTCGGGCGACCTCACACGGCGTGACATGCTGCGCCCGACCGAATGATGTCACATGGGAGAAAACGGCAAACGGGTTGCCCGAACATGGACAAGGCACCTGGGCGGTCACAACTTAGTAAAACTGATACAGTGGCCCTCGAACAAAATGGTCCGACCCGAACGCGCCCGATCAGGCGACCTCCCACAATGCGACACGGCTCGCCCGACCGAACGATGCCATAATGGAGAAAATAGCAAACAGGCCGCTGAACGTGCACAAGGCACCCGGGCGGTCACAACTTAGAAAAACAGATACGGGCACCCTCGAACGAATAGGCCCGACCAAAACGTGCCCGTTTGGGCAACCTCACAAGGCGCAACATGGCGTGCCCGAACGAATGATTCCATAAGGGAGAAAATAGCAAACGGGCCGCCCAAATGTGCACAAGCCACCCAGGCGGTCACAACTTAGCAAAACTGACACGGGCGCCCTTGAACGAAACGGCCCGATCCGAACATGCCCGGTTGGGAAACCTCACACGGTGCGACATAAAGCGCCCGACCGAACAATGCCACAAGGGAGCAAATGGAAAACGAGCCACCTGAACCTGCACAAGGCACCCAGGTGGTCGCAACTTAGCAAAACTGATACGGGTGCCCTCAAACGAAACGGCCTGTCCCGAACGCGCCCCATTGGGCGACCTCACATGGCGCGACACAGCGCACTCGATCGAACGATGCCACAAGGGAGAAAACAGCAATCGGGCCGCCCAAACATGTACAAGGCACCTGGGCGGTCACAAATTAGCAAAATTGATACGGGCGCCCTCGAACGAAATGACCTGACTCGAACGCGTCCGGTCGGGTGACCTCACACGGTGCGACATGATGCGCCCGACCGAATGATGCCACAAATAGGGAGAAAAAGGAAAACAGGCTACCCAAACATGCACAAGGCACCTCGGCGGTCACAACTTAGAAAAACTGATATGGGCACCCTCGAACAAAACGACCCGACCCAAACGCGCTCGGTCGGGTGACTTCACACGATGCGACACGGCACACCTGACCAAACGATGCCACAATGGAAAAAATGGAAAACAAGTCGTCCAAACATGCACAAGGCACCCAGGCGGTCACAACTTAGCAACACTGATACGAGCGCCCTCGAACGAAACGACTCGACTCGAACACGCCCGGTCGGGCGACCTCACACGGCGCAACAGAGCGTGCCCGAACGAACGATGCCACAAGGGAGAAAATGGCAAACAGGCTGCTCGAATGTGTACAAGGCACCCGGGCGGTCACAACTTAGCAAAACTGATATGGGCGCCCTCGAACAAAACGGCTCGACCCGAACGTGCCACGTTGGGCGACCTTACACGGCGCAACACGGCGCACCCGAACGAATGATGCCACAGGGGAGAAAATGGTAGACGGGCCACCCGAATGTGCACAAGGCACCCGGGTGGTCACAACTTAGAAAAACTGATATGGACACCCTCTAATGAAATGACCCGACCCGAACGCGCCCGGTCGGGTGACCTCAACAAACGGGTTGCACGAACGTGCACAAGGCACACAAGTAATGACAACTTAGCATTTTTTATACAACCTCCCTTAGATGATCCAACTCAAACACGTTTCCTGCGGCTCCCTCACACGGCATGACCTGACCCACCCGAACGAAGGGCACACGAGGGAGAGAACAGAAAAATGATCGCACAAACATGCACAAGAAACATTAGTGGTCACAACTTAGCATTTTTGATACGACCACCCTCACATGACCTAACCCAACATGACCTGACCTGACCTACCCGAACATGTTTCCTTGGGCACCCTCACAATATTGCATGACCCAACCTGACCCAACTCGAATGTGTTTCCTTGGGTGGCATCATACGACTCAACCCAACCCACCCAAACGCGTTTCCCTGTGCTCCCTCATGACACGGCCCGACCCAACCCGACCCGGTCGGACATGTTCCTTGGGTGCCCTCACATGACCCGACCTGACCCAACCCTCTCGAACATGTTTCCTTGGGCTCCCTTACGGTACAACATGACCCAACCAGACCCAACTCGAATGCATTTCCTTAGGCGACATCACACAACCCAACCTGACCGGACCTGCCTGAACGTCGAAGGCACGAGGGAGAAAATGACAAATGGGTCGCATGAACATGCACAAGGTACACCGGTGGTCACAACTTAGCATTTTTGATACGAATCGATCTCCCTCACACGATTTGACCCGAACGAGTTTCCTGTGGCGCAATACCGACACTTATCTCCAAACGTCACAACACTGACACTCAAGCCTCATCATATCATGTATGAGACCCTATAAGGAGTGGTATTGAAAATATGAAGAATATGACATAGGGGATGACTATCTAGAAGATGACTCTACCACTAGGATAATTAGTCAAGGTAAATTTGACTAGTTATACTAAAGGATTGTTAGAGTAGAAAATTGTCATGGGTATCACATATTTTCGAGGTAGCTAGGAATCTAATATTTATAATTAAAATGGGTGATGCAATCATGCATATCATATTTAAGAAGGATTCATGTAAGATGATTGGTCGTGTGATGGTGTTGATAAGAGGTGTTCAGATTGGCATATTATACAAGTTGTAAGGGCATATTGACCAAAGTGGTTGAAATAGTGCAAATGTTCATAAAACTTATGGTTCAACCCTCTTGTTTAGTCAAGAAGACCAGGTTGTAGCATTAAAAGATGTGATACAATGGAGAGAAAATAATTTGAGTTATGCAAAGCAAAGGTATGATTAAAGTTTTGTATAGTAACTCTCTAAAAGTCGCTTTATGTGAATATTGTATTTATGGGAAACAAAATCGTGTTAAATTCCCATTTGGTACTACAAGGGAAAATATAATTATGGAGTTAATTAATAGTAATGTATTTGGGATAGTACTAATGCAATGACTAGGTCTATCCATATATTATGTTTTCTTCATTGATAATTTCTCCAAGATGACATGGATATATTTCCTAAGGAAGAGGTCTAAGGTTTTCAATATATTTCAAGAGTTCAAATCTCTTATGGAGAACAAAATAGATAGAAAGATAAAGGTTATGATAATTGATAACAAAAGTGAATTATATGGTAAATAATTTAAGACACTTTTTATTTCGGTATTGCGATGCTTTTGAAAACACGTCGGAAAAGTGACGTTTTTCAAATAAACGTCGGTCTTACGACGTTGGGCTTCAAAACTTCGCAATATCAATGTTTATTTGAGAAACGTTGCTTTTCCGATGCTTTCTCCAAAGTGTCGTAATACCGAAAAATGTGTAATAGATGTCGCAATTCCGATGTTTCGTCCCATAAACGTCGTAAGACCGAAATTTTTTTTAAAACGTCGCATTTCCAATGACAAACATAAACGTCGCAAAATCAAAAATGTCCCTAAACATCGGTATAGTGATGGTTTGTAGCGGGATTTGAAAATTTGATAGAAATTGGGGAAATTTCCGACAATACGACAAAAGTGTCGGAACTAAAGTGTCGGAATTTCCGCCAAATGTACTAGTGTATTAACATCTTCTTCATTCAAGCGTGACAACTGCAGATGGTGTGAACATCTAATGATAAATTTTTGCCAGATTAATTTATACAAATAAATGTATGTATATATATATTTATTACGAATTGTAATGTATGTGTTAAAACAATCACCCTGACCATTAACACAAACTGTTCCCATGCTCTCTTTCTCATGAAAAATTATGTTCTGCCAACCATTGCGACAATTATTTGCATATGTTATGAGATCTTAAACACTCATGTTGTCAATCTCTTCATCTGTATAATACATAAAATTAGCGTGTGCATTCCCACGTGCTCTTTGTCGATTTAGAAAAACATCAACTCCACCCAATCCATTGTGAACATTGTCAATGATGGCATCCCTTGCTTCTCGACTAATTTGAGAAGTGGCATCCATCTCTGACCACAAATTTTCGACACGAATAAGTTGAATAACCAATGGTGGCTCAGGGTGAGGAAACTCAACATCACGCCTAGCACCCTAACGGTCACATAATCGACCTTTCCTAGGACCAAAAAATTCAGAGGGAAGGTCATTTTAATTGGGTTTCATTTTCAAAAATAATTCTGCATAAAATAATTTTGAAAAATAAATTGAAACCTTGTCGTTCCATGGGAGTCTTGCATAGGCTACAAGGTTTCAATCATACCAATAGCGAGCTATATGAGGGTGCTTGAAATATTGCACCTTCAACATCTTTCTTTTCAGCCCTTCTTTGAAATTAAACATAGACTTGGCCATTTCTATTGTAACTCTTTATTTAACAAGATCCCATGTATCGGGACCCATGACTATTTCCTTTCTTTTTCTCATTACTTCTACAAAAGTATTAGTGGTTGGCCCAAACTTTAGGTACACATCTACTAGTTCGCTTAAAGAGTGACTAACTATTTCCAAGCTTTGAGACTCTCAGTAGGGAGAGTCAAAGCCACAAGATCTCTCTTGAATTTTGCATGAAGATGTTGACACCTCTATAAGGTGTAATGCTACATGTTTGATTCCCAAGGTATATCGGAAATGTCAAACGGATAATTCATGGTTGGAGTACAACCTTATTCTTGAATGACGCGTTCTATCCTACGTATTTTCTGAGAAACATTTTGAGGCTCTGCATCAATATATAAAAAAATTTATATTAAAAAAAAAACATGTAAACAAATTTGTACAAATTGAATGAAAATAATATTCAAATTGATGGCCACCTCAAGATGGTTGGCTAACATCTTGCCCACCCTGAGACTGTTGAGAACCAGAACCACCCTGTTGAGAACCAGAACGACCACCGATTGGTTGACAACCAACATGACCATCCATTGATTGGCCTCTAAGGGAATACATATCACCACCTTCACTCAATTTGCCAACACATATTAATGGACCTCCAAGGGAATGCGTACCACCACCAACCTCACGAGATGAGAGGGAAGCTTCATAAAAAAAAATGTATTTATAATCAATTAAAAAATACATTCATACATATAAATACATGTACATATTCATTGGTTAAATTTCTTGTACCATACCATGATTGCGTGAACCATGGCCATGCTCCATTGATGGAGTAGACACCCTTGTCCTCCAACCTCCTAAAAAATAAAAAATGAAACTTATTAACAACTAATTTAACTCACAAAATACATAAAAAATCAATTCCATATGTACACACATGTATGTATATGTATGGATATTTAGGATTATATTTAAATATCATGAACATCCCTCGATCCCTGATCCCACTCTCTTGTAGAGATATGAGATTCTGTCAATCTCCGCCTTTCGTCCTCCATGATATATATATATACAGTGGAAATTTACAATTATCTTTTTAAATCAATTTTTAAACTAAATTGAAAACAAAATTCCAAAATTTAATTTAATTTAGTGTACACAAATTATGTCAAACACAACTTTCAAAGCACTAATTGATGTGTGAAACTCAATTTAAGAATTTTTTTTGTAAAAATGTTAAGTTCACCAAATTGCGCTTTACATTGTGGGAGAAACCTTGGTATATAATTGAAAACATGGTGGGAGAACACTTGGTATATAATTTAAAAAACACTTGGTCATTAGAAAAGAAGCATGAAACTAAATTTAAACAAAAATTTGTTGAAGTCCTCACATTTTAATTATATAAAAATGTGAAGTTTGCCACTTGTTTCAAATCTGAAGTTCACCAAGTTTCGCTTTACATGGTGGGAGCACACTTGGTATATAATTGAAAAAACCACATGGTCATTAAAAAAGATGCATTTATAATTACAAAAAAGACACATATATCCATCAATAAATTTTTAAGGAGAGCGTCTCAACACTAATTCATCTTTGAGAGATGAATCTTGAATTTTTGAAGAAGAGCATCTCAAAAGTAATTCATCTTTTAGAGATAAATCTTGCATTGGCATTGCCCCATATAATTATAATTCATTTATTAATTCATGTTTGATGGATGAATCCTAAATTGGAATTTCCCCACGCAATAGATCAGCAAACATCTTATTAACATTTATATAATGTCTTATACTAAAAATTTTAAATTGGCTAACAATATTGTTTGTTTTTCCATGCAGTTGTTTTAACCTCTCCTTCTTAACTTGGGACACGCCTTTCATCTGGTTGCACACAAGTTTGGAATTGGTGAAAAATACAATTCCATTTTATCCATACTCCCTAGTTGTTCCCAAGCCTTCTATCAATGAAATATAATATGCCTCGTTGTTTGTTTTTCTTCCCGGTATATTCATTTTCCTTTGGAGGACCTTGCTAGTCACAATATTTCAAAGCACATATGTAATCATTGCTTTCTTTGGATTTGGATAGCAAGAAAAATCTATGTATAATGTCCATTTTTCAACCATATTTAGTGCATTTTTTTATCCCTGAAAAAAAACAAATTCAAAAAATATATTAAATTAACATTTATTGTAAATACATGGCAGAAATGAGACATCTTCATGGTTTACCTTAAATTTGGACTTAAATTTATGGTAGAATTCACATCTACAAATGAGATGTGTTAAAGATTGCATTGCCTAGAGTTTAAGGGATATTTATGTACATGGTTCATGCATGGTTTTCCTTAATGTTTATGGCAGAAATCACACCTAGAAATGACATGCCTTAAGAAAGGATGAGATCCAGAGGCTACCTGGCCCTTTACAGAATCCTTTAGAACTTGTAGAAGTTAAGACTCAACAAAAAAACTAAAATCCTATGGAATTTCAACCACTTTAGGTTTAGTTTTTAGGCCTTAAAGTTTTCCTTGAATTAATGGGGGAAGCCTTGACTTTGTGGGATCCTATCCTATGGAATTTCAGCTACTTTAGGTTCACTTTTTGGGCCTTAATGTTTTCCTTGAATTAATGGGAGAAAGCCTTGAAAAATGACACATTATTTAAAGTTAATGTGAGAAAGCCTCAAGATATGGAAGTTCAACTACTTTAGGTTAACCTTTTAAGCCTTAAAGGTTGCCTTGAATTAATGGGAGAAAGCCTTGATAAATGACACATGCTTTAAATTTAATTAGAGAAAGCCTCAAGAGAAATGACACACGCTTTAAAATTTTCCTAAGATTTTATAGGAGAAATGATAGATGTACACAATTTTCCTTAAAGTGGTAGTGGTTTATGGATATTAAAATGAAGAAATTCTATTGAGATATGTTACTAAGATTGACTGTAGGGGAATTTACTAGATATGTGACCTTTCAAAAAAGATGAGATCCATAGGCTACCTCGCCCTTTACAGACTCTGCCTTTAGAACTTGTAGAAGTTAACAATCAATGGATAGAATAAAATCCTATGGAAGTTCAAACAAACTCAAATCCTATGGAAGTTCAAAGAAAATAAAATCCTATGCAAGTTCAACCACTTTAGGTTCGTTTTTTAGGCCTTAAAGTTTGCCTTGAATTGGGAGAAAGCCTTGAGTTTGGGGGATCCTATCCTATGGAAGTTCAACTACTTTAGGTTCAATTTTTGGGAGTTAAAGTCTACCTTGAATTAATGGGAGAAAGCCTTGAAAAATGACACATGATTTAAAGTTAATGGGAGAAACCCTTGAGAAATGATAGATGCTTTAAATTTTTCCTAAGAGTTTATGGGAGAAATGACACATGTACATAGTTTTCCTTAAAGTGGTAGAGGTTTATCGATATTAAAATGAAAACTATCGATATTAAAATGAAGAACTTCTATTTAGATCTATTCCAGAGATTTATTGTAGGGGAATTTACTGGATATGTCACCTTTCAAAAAAGATGAGATCCAGAGGCTACCTAGCCCTTTACAGACTCTTCCTTTAGAACTTGTAGAAGTTAACACTCAACAGACAGACTAAAATCCTATGGAAATTCAAACAAACTAAAATTATATGGAGCTTGAAACTAACGAAAATCATATGGAAGTTCAAACAAACTAAAATCCTATGGAAGTTCAGCCACTTTAGGTTCAATGTTTAGGCCTTAAAGTTTGCCTTGAATTGGAAGAAAGCCTTTAGTTTGGGGAATCCTATCCTATGGAATTTAAACTACTTAAGATTCACTTTTTAGGCCTTAAAGTTTGCCTTGAATTAATGGGAGAAAGCCTTGAGAAATGACACATGCTTTAATTTTAATGGGAAAAAGCCTTGAGAAATGACACATGCTTTAAATTTTTCCTAAGAGTTTATGGTAGAAATGACACATGTATGGGAGAAATGACACATGTACACAATTTTCCTTAAAGTGGTAGTGGTTTATTGATATTAAAATGAAGAACTTCTATTTAGATCTATTCCAGAAATTGACTGTATGGGAATTTACTGGATATGTCACCTTTCAGAAAAGATGAGATCCAGAGGCTACCTGGCCCTTTACAGACTCTGCCTTTAGAACTTGTAGAAGCTAACACTCAACAAACATACTAAAATTCTATATAAGTTCAAACAAAATAAAATCCTATCAAATTTTAGCCACTTTAGGTTCAATTTTTAGGCCCTAAAGTTTGCCTTGAATTAATGGTAGAAACCCTTGAGTTTGGGGGATCCTATCCTATTGAAGTTCATCTACTTTAGGTTCAGTTTTTAGGCCTTAAATTTTGCCTTGAATTAATGGGAGAAAGGCCTGAGAAAGGACACATGCTTTAAAGTTTTCCTAAGAGTTTATGGGAGAAATGACACATGTAGACATTTTTCCTTAAAGTGGTAGTGTTTTATGGATATTAAAATGAAGAACCTCTATTTAGATCTGTTCCAGAGATTGAATGTAGGGGCATTTACAAGATATGTCACCTTTTAGAAAAGATGAGATCCTGAGGCTACCTGGCCCTTTACTGAATTTGCCTTTAGAACTTGTAGAAGTTAACACTCAACAGACAGACTAAAATCCTATGGAAGTTCAAACAAAATAAAATCCTCTGGAAGTTCAAACAAACTAGGTTATGCTTTTAGGCCTTAAATTTTTCCTTGAATTAATGGGAGAAAACCTTGAGTTTGGGGGATCCTATCCTATGGAATTTCAACTACTTTAGGTCTAGTTTTTAGCCCTTAAAGGTTTCCTTGAATTAATGGGAGAAAGCCTTGAGAAATGATACATGCTTTAAAGCTAATGGGAGAAAAATTGAAGAGAAGATACATCGAGACATCTAGAGAGAGCCTCTCGGATAGTCTGTACAAGTAATGTGCTTGAAAATGATGATTACTCTCCTTGATAAACTTGTAGCGAGCTAATTTGACCTGTAGTAACACTATAACCATGCTCATTGTAGAGGAAGTTGCTTAAATTACTTATGTAAATACCATCACACTAGTTCGATAGTGAAACCTATTAATTTCACTTCTATTTTCTTTTAGGAAATTAATCTCCAAACATATATGAGGATAAGATTGAATAGGGAAAAACTAAGAGGAAAGATGAAGAATAAATATATACTAACAATATATGGCCCCAAAAAACCCTCTGATGTTGCTTCAAGTATTGTTATTATGATGATAGTATTTTGTTTACTAGGATATTAGAGTGATATAGTGAATCTGAAACATTCATTCTATATTAGTTATTGAGAGTTGACCAGAAACCACATAGGACTTTATAGTGGATCCATCTAGCACATATGGTTAGGAAGTAACCTTTAATGGCCAAATGGTTGAGAAATCTAATTAAGTTATATAGTATATTTACGAATATTCAAATTTTATGTAAATGTGGATTAATATAATTTTGCCGAGACTTTCACGTCATTTTTAATTACACTTGACTGAATTTATACAGGAGATCATGGTTTGGAGATTTTGATCTGGAAAAATACGTTTTATGTGATTACTCAGTTTTGTACCAGTTTTCAGCACATTAGATCTTGGTTAGGATGATTCAACTTGATGCAAGAAGTTTAAGGTTCATCAGCTAGTTATATGTGATTACTCTGTTCTGTACCAGTTTTCAGCACATTAGATGCTGGTTAGGATGATTCAGCTTGATGTAAGAATTTTAAGGTTCATCAACTAGTTAAATTATATTTGAGGGTGTTCTAATTAATTAGAAACAATTTGAAGACAAATTCCCAAAAATAGATGGGAAAAAATAAGATTTGATGAAATTTAGCCTAAATACCATCAACACTCACACATTTTGCACCCAAAAAAAATTGAAAATTTGAATAATATTTAAAAAATGAGAGAGATGACCTCAAAAACAATAGAATTCTCTATTCAAGGAATCAAATTCCAAAAGGTATTTCTGAAATTTACAATCTGAGTTAAGTTCAACCTGCAACTTAAAGGGAATTTCAAAGTTTTAAGCAAGAGTATTTTAGAATTAGATAAAAAAAATAAAAATAAAAATA
Organism: Pinus albicaulis; assembly: GCA_034641835.2. Classification (NCBI taxonomy): domain Eukaryota; kingdom Viridiplantae; phylum Streptophyta; class Pinopsida; order Pinales; family Pinaceae; genus Pinus; species Pinus albicaulis. Next base: position 890,385,856 of record CM076582.1, on the reverse strand, counting down.
AAAACTCCTATCGGTATTTCAGAATTCTAAAATATAAGTAAGTTCAACCTGCAATAGAGTTGGGCTCATTTGGTATGATTTGGTTAGGATTATTCAAAGAGTCTAGGTTATTCCTCTTGAGACTGTGGATGTTTTCGGAGCAAATTATTAGTTATTGAGTAGGTAATTCCTTGCAATTATTTTATTGCAATTGGGTACACATTCTGTAAATGAATGCAGAGACCATCAACACCCACACATTTTTCATCCACAAAAAATTGCAAATTTCAAAAATATTTTAAAAATGGGACAGATGACCTCAAAAACAATTGAAATATATTTTTAAAATGATACAGATGACCTGAAAAAAAATTGAAAAATATTTTTAAAATGAGACAGATGACCTCAAAAACAATAGATTTCTATGTTCGAGAAATCGAATTCCAAAAGGTATTTCTGAAAAAAAAAATGAAAAATATTTTTAAAATGAGATAGATGACCTTAAAAACAATAGAATTACTTGTTCAAGCAATCAAATTCCAAAAGGTATTTCTGAAATTTACAATCTCAGTTAACTTCAACCTACAATTTAAAGAGAATTTCAAAGTTTTAAGAAAAAATATTTTAGAATCAAATAAATTAAATTAAATTAAAACAAACTCCTATCAGTATTTCAGAATTCTGAAATTGAATTAAGTTCAACCTGCAACAGAGTTGGGCTCATTTGGTATGATCTTGGTTAGGATGATTCAAAGAGTAACATACTAGGATGAAGGGTAACAGAGTAGTATAAGCAAACCAGTAACACAAACATTACACTAATTACGAGCTTTGTAATCAATAGTATTATATGTAACCAAAAGTTCAAATGACCGAGATACTAATCATTGTGATTGCATAATCTAAGTTCAACCTACAACAGAGTTGGGCTCATTTGGTATGATCTTGGTTAGGATGATTCAAAGAGTAACAGACTAGGATGAAGGGTAACAGACTAGTATAAACAAGCTAGTAACACAAACATTACACTAATTACGAGCTTTGTAATCACTAGAATTATATGTAACCTGAAGTTGAAATGGTTTGGACAGTAATCACTTTGATTGCATAATGAATAGCACTTTTTTACAAACCCATCAAAAGAGAAAGTCACTAGTAGCAAGCCAGTAGTAGCCTTCTAGATACATGACCAAGAACAAGACTAACTAGATACCCAACTTGGAGCTGCTTACCTCTATTTTTATTTATGCATGAAATTATAAATTGAGGCCAAAGCTCTATGCCTGGTTTAGTTCATTGAAATTATACCTTGAGATGGATGTGGTAGGTATGATATAATTGTGTTTGTAATCTAGTTTGTGGTTTTGTTATGTGAAGAAGGGTTTTTGTTTTTCTAATGTTAATAAAATGATATCATTTTTCTTCCAAACCCCTAGTACAAATTTATTTTATCCTTATTTAACACGATGCCCAACAAAAGGCTATGAATATGGTGTTGCTTGTGAAACACACATTGCTGAATGACATAAAGAACTAATAAAACTACTTCATAAAGAAAACTGGAGAATAAAAATAAATTCCTATCAATTAACACAATTATATTAATAAAATAGAGGTATGTTAGATATATTTATAATTATTGAGTATATGGTGGATATTTAATGTTAATATTTAATGATAAATATCTAAATAAGTTTTTCAATGAGAGTTGAAGAGAGACAGAATAGACTGTGAAATGTTGTGCATGCCTCTAAGGGTATCTACAGCTTTCATGTGTTGAAAAATTTACGTCCCAAATAGTTCAACTGCAGTCCAACTAGTGTAGTTATAATATAATTAGTTGTAGTGAACTCTGAGTCCCAATCAATTAGAATAAAAATTTTATGCTTCTAACTGGGAGGCTCTCATTACGGTAAAGCATTGCAGGGCATTGGGAGGATATGAAAGTTTATTTGTATATACTATTTAGTTATAAAGGGTCAAATACCTAGCTCTACTGAGGTAAGGTTCAACCAAGGTCTTGGCCGGCTTCATACCGAAAGCATTCACCAGCTTTCCAATTACATTTAAACTATAATTTTCCAATTCGGAGACTTCAGAAAATTACATTTAAACTACAATTTTCCTATTTATAATTCATCAATTCAGAGACGTAGGAACTTGTAAATTGAAAGACGTCGAGGTCGCAATGAGAAGAAGATGTCGAGGCCACAATGAATAGAATAGGTCGAGCCCGCAACGAGAAGACAAGTAGGTGGCCGAGGATCTCACGGATTACAAATTACCTGCAAAAACAAAAAAACAACTATAAAATTAAAATAGCATAAATCTAGAAATCCAATAAATTTCACAACAATGAAAAAAATCACCGCAAAAACAAACCAAAAAATTCTCACCTGCGCTTGTGACACTGCAACTGTGACCCTGCAACGTGGTAATACGACAACAAAAATAAGCCCACAAAGTGGTAATACGACAAAAATAAGCCCGAAACCTATTAGCGATTTAGGGTTGATGTATTTATAAACTAAAGTTCGTCCTGGTTATTTTTAAAGTTCAGCCGAACTAATAGTCCGACCCAACTATTAGTTCAGTCGAACTTTAGTTGGCAGTTTTCTCATCTCCGACGAATAATCTGTTTGCACACGTCATCAATACACCGTCAATGTAAATGGCAGAACGAGTTTGGCCGAACCAATTTCAAAATTTTGGTCGAAATCTAAGAAAAATTGGCCGAACATTTATAAATGTTTGGCTGAACTGTTGGGAAAATGAATTTTTCGCCCCTGATTCTCACAAAAGTGTAACCCACCTTCGTGGGTTTACCCAATCATTATGGGTATTTAAAGAGAAAATCTGATCAATATTCAATACGAAACGGTCACCATTGAGGCTTCTTGGAACCATTATGTTGCGACTTTGTATTTCACATGGATTCCATGTAGTTACATAATTGTCAAAATATCTCTTTGCAAGTTGTACATTAGAAGCATTTGACCAATCAAGTCTTTCAATGTCAGGAGTTCCTTGCAACCATAGGAAACCATGGATATATGCTGAACCTTTGTGCTACCAGTAATATCCAAAGAAATGAATATACACTTACTACAAAAAATAAAAATAGAGCTTTAATATAAAATTAGCAAGGAATAGAAAATAAAATCAATAACACAAAACTGTACCAGAAGTCTTTCGCTTTAAGATATTTTTGGATAAATTCCTCTTGAAATATATTGAATCTATGGTGCATAAATGTGGCAACAATATGAGGGTACTAGATATCATTCTCAATTTTCTTATGATTATCATTTAAAGAACGAGAATGTGCGTGTATAGGCATGAAGTTATGCAACTCTGGCCACTTTGTGTTAGCTGCCCTCAAAGTAAGAAAAAAAAATGGACATCCCAAATGATTAATCATGCTAGTCAATTAAGCTCAAAATTTAGTCTAGTATGCCCTTTTACCTCTCAAAGAAGAGCCAAACCTCATAATATGCTCAACCAACTAATTATTCGGTAAATCAGAAAGTTGGTGACACAAGTCTTCAATTGTTGTTGATGAGTTATCATGTAAATGTTTCTTGACAAAAAAATTCAATCGTTTCTTGGCTCTAAAGATGCATTATCATGTTCAATAGTTAATATCAAATGCGAGGATGGATTCCAAACCTCTAATCACAGTGTCTAATAATATGCAATGAATATTGATGAAGTTCCATTAGGGGAATTTTGAGGTCTAAAATGGACCTCCCAAGAAAAATGTACAACAAAAATAAACTTTATAATAACCAATAGGATTCAAGATGATGATTTCAACCATGGGGAACGATTCACCATTTTTTGAGTAAAAGGGTAAAAATATTAAAAAATAATAAAATAATAAAACTACATTTTAAACTCATATTTTCAACTTATCTACCAAATTTTTTACTCAAAATTCGAATGGGAGTACTCTTTGGATGAAAAATTTAATTCATCATCCAAGGAGTATCAATGTTGCATACTTTTGATGGACCCTACTACATGAAAAATGAGAAATACATAAAACAAACATTATTACAATCACATTTTTATGTATTTCTCATTTTTTCATGTAGAAGGAGCCATCGAAAGTATGAAACATGGGTACTCCTTGGACGAGGAAATAAATTTTGCATCCAACGAGTACTCCCACTCCAAATTTGAATAAAAAAATTTGGGAGATAAGTTGAAAAAGTATTGTTTTTCTTTTTCCCCTCTAAAATTTCATGATGTAATCAAGTCTTATTTTATTATTTCCACTATTATTTTATAATTTCCTTAGGAGGCCCATTTTAGACCTAAAAATTCCCCCAATGAGAAGTACAAACAAATGGTTGCAACTAATCAGCATCACCAGTGGGGAACAATGTGGGGAATGACACATAATATAACCCCTTAGTATTATATTCATTCATTAGATAGGTTCCAATATTGGGCCATTTCATTTCTTGAACATGTGAAGAATCAACATTATCAAGAAATTCTCTAATTTCTTCCACTTCTCGTCGTTCCCTAGGTAGGAAATCAACAAAAGAAGAAGGGTGAGAGGGAAAATTCTCAACATGAAACCTTTCATTATTAGTTACATTCATCTCATACTATTCAGTATCAAGATAAAAAAAAATGAAGTGTACATGAGACATTTGTTGATATTTCAGGCAGAGCATTCACTGAATCAAAATCAATTACAACATCTTGACAATATCGATCAAATTAAATTTTGAAAAGAAATTCATCCATAACTCGAGATATTTTGACATAAAATTCATAATATATAGACTGAGAGACATGTATCCTCATAATTAGAAATTCAATATCTTCAACATATCGGGGAAGACTTTGCACAATTGTAGAAATATCTTCAGGAAAGTTAATTGTGTGGAAATTATACTTATATTTCCCACCTCGAGCATGTGTCACTTGAAAAATAATATTTACATGCTATTAGAATTTCTTCGACTTGAGTAACTCTTAAAATATGAGGTTTCTCACCAGGATCCATGTTGTTATATCCACAAAAACAATGTGCACCTCTTTCATTATTACATTGTCTGCAAACAGGTCCTTCAGAATCTCTCAAAACATGGATTCTGGGATATTATTCTTGGCAATATGTGGCAAATTTGGACAACTAACAAGCTATCTATATTTTCTCGAAATATTTTATGCACTGCAATCATATTCTCATCAAAATGAATATGATATGTATCGGTTAGTCCATGTGAAGAATGATGTGGAAGAGTAAAATTTCTTCTAAAATGTACTTTATTTTCAGCACCATGAAATTCCCTTCCCAAATTTGAAACATGTGGAATGGATCTATGAAAGGGATTTTCCAAATTTATGGTCTTCATTTCTATAACCTGAGAGGATGATAAGTTGTCTTTAGAATAAATTCTTTTAAAATTTAATGTCTAATTAATTATAAATGAAAAAATGAAAAAAAAAATCAAATGAATTCAATATAAAATCATGTTCTTTCCATAGAAGGTTATAAAATACAATGTAAAACTAACAAAAAATGAAAAAATAAGGAAAATATCAAATGGATTCAACATTTACATTTCATTGGCAATCTGGATGATCACTATGAGATGGTTTTTCTTCACTTCTAACATTAACAGATGGAACATCTATGAAGTTAATTTGTATGGCTCTATTGAAATGAGTTGTGTCTTGTTTGAAGAAAATAAAGTATGCAATAAAATTAAATGTCCAACCTACAAAAAATTCAAAAAATGAAAATTAAAATCAAATACATTGAACATTTACATTATTTTTCCAATTTAATTGTCGAGGAGAATGTTGTGGAAGGATATGAAATACTTCATATTCACTTCTCAGATTAGTAGATGGAATACTTGGGGAGTTAATTTCTAGACCTCTATTAAAATGAGTTGTATCATATTCCTATAAAATAAAATACCTTATACTTATAGGAAAACAAATTGTAAATAGAGGAATGTAATAAAACAACGTCTATTGCGAGAAACGTCAAAATATCATTGTGTTACTTCCATTGTTCCACGCAAAATGTTATCAGGGATGATTGATACTCTTGGTGGGACAACATTATTTTGAGAAGGGGGATTGGAAGATCTATTTTTTCGAGCAACTAGTGCCAAATTATCAAAAAAATGGCCAATTAAACTATCATCCAAATCATCACATATAATTTCGTCATTGTCTCCACCATGGATGTTTTGCAACCTTTGGATTTTCTTGAAAGATTCAATTGCCGAGATAGAAGGGTTAGGGTGAAAATTTTCATTCACATTATCTATATTACGTTCTTCCTAATTACGAGATGTTTCCCAAAAATTATGAACATTTTCTGGAGAGCATCTAACAACAAAATTATGTTGACGAGGATCATATTTTCACAATGAGCTATCATTGGAAAATGTTCTTTTGATGATATCATCCACAGTACGATATTTACGAGGAATCATAAAATCATTTTGAAGAGTAGTTTCACTTGTTATTCTATGATATGTTTCTCTCCTATGCTCCTTTATTGTGTGCTTATTTTGTTGATACCATAAACGACGAATTTCATTATACATGTCACGCGATCATGGTGACAATTTTTTTTTTCTTATACGCTTGATTGTGCCTTTAGGTGACATGTCTACAATGAATAATAACATAATTATGATGGAACCATAAACATGGAACATATAATATATCCAATAAAAATAAATAGAGAATAATGAAAAAGGAACATTTTTTTTTTTGCAACCATATAAAAACATTAAAACGTATACGGTCTTTTTCAAACCATATAAACTTATGAAAAGGTAAAATGATTTTTCCAAATGGCTAAAACAAAAAAAGGTAAAATTTGATGTTTCATATTAAAATCATAATGGGAGACCCATATAATTGGAACACAATACTATCAGAATTATATGACTTCGAAGTATATCTAAATATTTGGAACTATATACCGTCAAAGTATAAATGTAAATAATAAAATGTACATAAAGATATAACATTGTTTGAGAACCAATGAGAAAAAAATAATACAAAGGCCATGTATAAAATAATTCATAGTAATTATAATTATAAAAACAAAGAAAACCCCATAGTATCCAAAAACATTTAAATGAAATTAAGATAACTAAAGGGGAAATAATAAGAAATATTTTCTAGAAAATGCAATGGGATTAAATATCCAATATATGATACATACTTATATAGAATAAATTTCATCAGGAGCCATATAAATATCCATATGATAGTAATTTTAAAGTATTAGCATATAGACCCAAAGGTATGTACATTAAAAAAATGGAAATATTTTCCACAACCACAAAATATAGATAAACTGAAAAATATATATAATAAATTTTAATAGGTGTAATAACCTAAGACTCCATGTCCATATCTAATGGTGGAATCTCATGAATAGAATCCATACACAGAGAAATTGCAAAAAAAATTCCTGACTCAATCAAATCATTGTAGTCCTGCCACATTGGAGACCAAAACCCATACATTTTTTCATTAGTTTAATTATCAATATCTGTTGATAAATTTAAATAATAAAATGTACATAAATATATAACATTTTTTTATAACCAATGAGAAAAAACTAATAGAAAGGCCATGTGTAAATAAGTCATAGTAATTATAATTATAAAAACAAAGAAAACCCCATAGTATCCAAAAACATTTAAATGAAATTAAGATACCTAAAGGGGAAATAATATGAAATATTTTCTAGAAAATTGCAATGGGATTAAATATCCAATATATGATACATACTTATATACAATAAATTTCATCAGGAGCCATATAAATATCCATAGAATAGTAATTTTAAAGTATTAGCATATAGACCCAAAATTATGCACATTAAAAAAAATGGAAATATTTTCCACAACCACAAAATATAGATAAACTAAAATATATATAATAAATCTTAACAGGTGTAATAACCTAAGACTCCATGTCCATATATAATGGTGGAATCTCATGAATAGAATCCATACATGGAGCAATCGCAAAAACAATTCCTGACTCAACCAAATCATTGCAGTCCTGCCACTTTGGAGACCAAAACCCATACATTTTTTCATTATTTTAATTATCAATATCTGTTGGATAACAGAGTCCACTGACCATTTCCTATAATAGGAGATGAACTTCACTGTAGTTGCACATAAGAACCACACCCTGGATTGTTCGAAATGGAAGATAACCAGGAAATTTGTTATTTATATCAGTAAAAAAAAACTCCAACAACTTCCATATGAAGCCCCAATCATCCTCAAAGTGGTCAATTATCCGTTCAACACACAGGTGACCAAATTGGAAATTATCTATTTCTTCACTCGGCCATACAGAAGTGGAACCTTCATTGGCATGACATGTCAACTGATTCTTGTATATTGGTAATGACATACATCGTATGTCATTGATTGGAACAAAAGAAAAACCCCATTCATTTTTTATTACATCAAACCAATAGATTGTATACCCATATCAAGGATAATATTCATACTCCTTGTCCAGATAGAGCCAAAATAATTTACTTTTATTAAACACTCCATTTTGAGGGGGTGAAGTGTCACAACATGGAAGATCGACCCTTCGCCAAACCCCATCAAGACTACTATAAACATAAAATTTAGATTGCATTCCATCATATATATGTTTTAGAACAACCGAGTCATATTTTTTGCTGCTTACATTTTTCAATAATGAAAAGGATCCCCAGTATCCAATTCATATGACCTAATGTTTTTAAAAGCCTTTTAAATGGATTCATTACAAAATATTTTCGTGAATGGGAGAATTCTGTTGGTAAGGATAAAACTACTATTGGACCAACAATAGATTCTACTTTGTATCTTGAATCTATAAATCACAAATGAAAATGAGATGTGTGCCCATTCTGATTAAGGTATTCAACAACAAAATAATTGTCTTCATTATAGAGGAAAGGAACCATAAAACCAAATTTGTTTGTAGATATATACTTGCAACGCAATAATAAGGAAGGTTTTTGCAAACCATTCTTCCATTTCCTACAAATAGTTCTAAACATTATGACAACCGATAAAGGGAGCGGAAGGAATATAATTTCAAGAATTTCAAATGGAAGACAACTCCAAATAGTTGGGTCCATGATCAAACGAGGAAATCACCTAACATAAAAGAAAACACACATGATATCAACATAAAAATTTTCAATTATTATTGAATAGAATTAAAAGTAACATACATACACAATTTTCCATCTACAGATATTGTAATATTCACATATACATATTGTGTAAAATCATATGAGCGATAAGAACATTATTACCATAGTGAAAAAGAACTCGCAATTTTATAAACCTAATGTTTATAATCCAATATCATTAATGTCAATAAATCTATTTTTATGTCTCTATCAATGTCTACGTTTAATATTGATGTTAATGTTTGATGTTCGATATACATATTAACATAAAACCAATTTTTTAAATATTGAAAAATTTGATATTTTAAATGTCATGTTATAAAATAACCTAATACTACATGAATGTAACAACTCCCACTCACCAATTTTTCTTTTTTCTTAATGCTATTTCTGATCATAATACTTGTCCCCTTTCAACCTACCTAATAATTTTACTACCTTTGCAATGACACTCATTAAATGTTTGTCAATGTTTTAATTTTGAATTAGTTAATGATTCCTTTTTTCTATACTATAGCACTTGTCCATTTTCCTGTTTTCCTATATTCTTTATTTCATTAGCACGTTACTACATGTCTCAACCATGCCTATTATCCTTTTAACAATTTTGATACTGCTAAAATACAAATTCTCTTTCAACTTCATAAAACCTTATTTTACAATTAGGTTATTAAAATACGTATTCCTCAACATGTGTTTCTTTAATAAAGTAATTTATAGCATACCACTGTAATAATTCTATAAATTACCAATGTGAATATAACCCACGACGGAGATCCTTCGTCCCCTTTGAAACCTATGACTTCACCAACTGAATTAATAAGGGTGTGGTATGATTTAGTTACCATTTTGTAAAACTATTCCACTTGGAGATAATAAAGTTTTAAGTATATCCTCTTTGATTTAATGATGGATCTTTAAAATGTTTAACCTTTTGCAAATTAATTTTAATATACATATGTATTACCAATGTACCCATCATTGACTTCACCATGTGAAAAACTAAATTCTACCCTTTGTAATTTTTTAAGGAATTATGATTTCATCAAAGATCTATTAGGAATGAGTAATAGATCTTTGATGAAATCGTAATTCCTTAAACTTGTAATTGACACCATGTGATCATAGTTATTACCCGGAAACTTGTAGGGAGGATCTGCATTCGAGGTTTGAGGGTGGAGATTTGTCATACAAACCCTAAGGTTTGAGAATACATCTAAATTCTCATTTCTTTCTTACTGCATTTGGTCTTCTGGCTAAATTTCTCCCTTGTCATTTCGCATCCAGTGCTCTTGCTCTTTTCTACAATTTCATGGGAAATATTGTTGAGATATGAGCAAGTGTTGTCATTTCTGTAAAAATTGTTACGCCTTTCAATTTTGTAAGTTGCGGAATTTTCCAGCCACCAATTTCATAATCTCTGTAAGAATTTCGAATTATGGGAGGGGAGACGTTAAAAGATAATGCAGGTAAAGGCTTCACCCTAAATTCTGAGTTCCAGTTCTAACTTTGCAAATTGTTTTTCTCTGAAATCCTTTGGCATTATTTTGAATGAATTTTGGGTTCATTGAATTTTGTGCAGGTATCATACCTTTACGCTGGTTCCTATTCTTCACTTACAGCTAATGGCCTGCATGCGAAATTGAGGTAATATTATACCATAGTTTTATTCTCAGCATTCCTCTTTGATGATGTATTAAATTTCAACGATTCCATTTGGTCAATGCATGCTGAAATTTAAGTGTATTTATAATTTTCATAATCCATGAGAATGGATAAGGTTGTAAGACTTTTCCAAACTTCTAGAAATCCTTGGAAGGAATAAAATAAGATACTAAAGAAAAATAGATTTGGAGATAAATATCTAAATATCTCAATAAAGAGGAAATTATTAGGAAGAGGTGGAATAAAGCTAGAAAGAGAAAAGCTAGCTTTAAAAGTACCTTTGTGGAAGAAACAGAGGGAAAACCTCGGAAAACATGAATATAACATCCTGAATTATCTCGATGCAGTTAAGGGAAACAAGTTGGAGGAAAGAAAGATTAAATAAGTTGTTTCAGGATAGGTAAATAGTTGTCTATTACTAGAAGAAAAGATCTCAGCTCGAGGGTGAGCTGTGGATAAAGAGCTCTAAGGTTGGGAGGAAACTAGTCAAACGTAAGTGGTATGCGCATTTAAATTGGAATGGTATTTGATGTAAATTATAATCTTGTGATGAATTACGAAAATGGATAGTGTAGTCATCTTAATAAGTAAATCCTGAGTTTAACTCTGTATTTGGAAATTTGAAAATTTAGGAGTACAATTATTTGTTACTAGTTTGTACATTTAACAGATCTCAATATAGAAAAAATAGTAAAATCTGCATGGTTGTACAAACATTCTCTGTGAGAAAAAACTCTCATAGTGTCTAAAACCCATTGATGGGTCCATATCTGAGATTAGGTACCTCACAACAAACTAACATTTCTGTAAATTATTGGTTTTAATAGTCTGTTAGAAAACTGTATAGTTGTTTTAATAAAAAACTCTAATCAGAAAGTTATGTGCAGCAAAGGAACATGCAAATATTTAAATCTAAAAGATATGTTGTAATGCACAATTAAATATTTCTATAATAGCCATAGTAAAATAAACTAGAACTAAAATTACTAAAGACAAGTCTAAATCAGAATTTTTGTTATTATGCTAGAAGCAGCAACTGAAAATATTCTTGGAGAGAAAATAAATTCACCTATTGCAACTAATCAAAATCATAGATGCATGTATAAATAACAAATACATAGAATACTCAAGCTAAATTAATAAACTAGGATTTAAGAAGTACTATTGGAGTTAAAAAACCTTGAGGCATTCAAAGAGGGTGATGTAGTCAAAATAATTTTTATAATGAAAACTTGATCTAGAAATTATGAAATACTATGATTCAGGTCAGATAGAAATATACGATTGAGAATCTAACGTTTTCTATCTTAAATAGTTCAATTCAAGAATGTTATAAATTTATGAAATCTGTTATGACAAATACAGAATTTCAGCACACAACCTAATAGATATATAAATTGTCTTATCATTATGCAGAGAGTAACATTTACTGTTGATTTCCAATTATGAAATAAATTCATTATAGTTTCAAGATAATGTCTATTTTTTATGAAGGTAAAAAATTACAAATTTTCATTGTAGAAATTATGTCATTATAAGAGTTTATAGTCCTCCATAACAAATTACTGTCCAATACTAAAGTAATTACATCAAGTTACATAGGGTTCTATGTCCCTTAAACAAAAATACAAACGTTCTTCAACAAAAGTAGTTGACAGTCCTCCAACCTAGAAAGAAAGAAGGACTCTGTATTAAATACACCTAAGAGAAGCTGGAACGAATATTCAATTGAACACAGTGAATAATAATTTATACCTGCAATGTATAAATAAATTGGAGTCAGGGTTAAACATGTTTATGTTTTATATAGGAATAAACTCAAGACTTACAGGAAAACAAAGTGCAGCAGTTACCTTGCGGGACTATGTATCCTTATGGCACGTGAAATACAATAAAAATGATAAAAGCAGGTAATCAAAAAGAAGCCTAGACGAATGAGAAATAATTTTGTATAATAGAAGAGATGAATTTTTGGTAGGTACGATACTTTAAAAAGACAAATAAGATAGTCGTTCGTAGGTTACACTTTTTAACTCAATTCCGAAATTTTAGATTTGTATACCATAAAAAAAATAAAGGGGGCATGAGATTACCAAAATTTTGGGATCGTTATGAAATGGAGAAACTATGTGCTATCTGCAGGAGGTAAATCTCACCTATTGGCTGACACTCTCTTCGTTTTGCAGAAACGTTGTTAGTAGTCAATAGAAATACCCAAATAAACAAAAATAATCATGATTTGAAATGAAATAGAAAATCGTATAGGGGTAAAATACCGATATGGGAGTATAAATGGAATATAGGAAAGAGAAAAGATAATTTTGCACGATAATAGAAAAATACAGTTGTGTATGTGGTTCCATATCGAAACTTAAGTCAATATAACATTGAGCACTCATAGAACTACAGCTAAAACCCATAACAGAGAACAATTACTCTGGTGTGATAAATTGACCGAGAATGATCAGTTACACGACAGAGTAGGGGTGAAAGAAATTACTCCCCCGGTTATACAAAAAGCTACATAAACTAAACTTGATGAATTTTTACATTTAACAGTAGAACAATCAAGTGTTGAAATCAAACCTATGAAATTAGAACAGCGTCGAGAAATTTCTGAGTTCTACAAAGAGTTCGAGTGAATTCGTAATGAGTCGAAACCATCCATGAAGAGAGAGATTGTGGTGCTGGAATCCACTGTAAAAGCGGTTAAGAGGAAAGAGATTAATAACTGGGTATATAGACAAATCAATACGAAACCATCATTAACAAAAAAAATCCAAAACAGCAAGAAAGAAATTACGTTGACTTAACCACATAGAGAAAGCTCTGCCAGGATACACTAGAGGAATTATGAAGCTATTCATGATAGTGGCAGAGAGCCATACTAGTAAATTTGAAAGGTTTTCGTCAAAGGATAAAACTATTTTCGTCAAATGCAAAGAAGGATTACATGAAGAGAAATGAGACGAAACCGGAAGGGGGGCATTTTACTGATTTCACAAACCCTAAACCTAGGTGTAATCCTGGCCATCCAGGTGGCATGCATCCAAGAAGGATGAATTGAATCCTGTGGATTTCAGTGGTGTGCTACCAAACCATGTGACATGGTACTCTTGGGTTTTATGCGTTCATCTTCCAAGAAACACAATGACAGATTTATTCATAGTTAAATAAAATAAACCAGAGGAAATATATGAATCTCGGTAACGTACCATAATTGGCATTTAAACATCATAAAAAAACTGACAGTGGTAGAAATGATACGGATGTTCAGAAGTTGAACCAAATCCCATTTTTTATTTTCCCTTAAAAATCCTGTTGATAGCTGGAGGTATGTGGTCCATAGCTTAGTGTTATTCCACTTAGGTGGATTTGACAATGATTCGGATGGTGTTCATGGGTTGAAACAATACTTCAAATGTCAAAGGGTTATTCAAATTAATATGGTAAGTAATATAATTAAAGTACTCTATATATATGCAAAGGGAATTCGGCATACCTCAATTAAAGGTTTTGGAGTTAAGTCAACACGTACGAGATATTAAGAATTAAAATTTAATATGCTAAGTGCATTAAAGCCGTAGGTAAAAATATGAGATTTAATTGGTAAATGATAAGTAATAAGGTAAAAGTCAAGTTATATTAAGGTTAACCTACCAGTTTATACACTAGAGATTAAAGGGAAGTATTATACATGGGTGAGTTATATGTAGTAATATTTTATCGGTCTCATATCAATAGTTAAAGTTACATATATATATGAATAGTATTTTTGTAAGTAGGATAATGGAAAATCTATATGGTATATAGATTACTATAGTAAACAAAGACATAATAGTCTAGTTATGAAGAAAATGTAGCTGACATATTTACAAGCAGAATACAGTCACCGCTAGAAAATAAATTTCGAGAGAATTAAAATGACAAATTCAGTACTAGTAAAAACACTACGTTGGAATGCAACAAATTCATATAAATATTAAATTATTAGTAATGATATAGTCTCTTAATTATACACAGTGGAGAATACTAAAAAAAAAAAAAAAAAAAAAACTTTCAAAATGAGATGTGTTACAAATGGTATCAGAGCGCAAGTTAAAACACTGGGAAAAAATGTGTGCTCACACCAGAAAAAGTATATTTCTGTAAATTTTTATTTAATATAAATTTTTGCTAATATTTAATTTTCATGTATAGTGAAATAGTGCTGAAGTATAGAGTTGCGAACCATGACTAAAGGGGACGAGTTGTATGTGGATCTGGGTGGTGGAGAAAATACACCAGATCCAAATGCTCCATTGATGGCTATGTTGCATCGAATTAAAAGAGAAATGACGCAAATAAAAAGCCACAATGAAAGGCTATCTTTAGCCAGTGAAGAGCAAGACAGATTAATAAGAGAATTGACCTCCCAGAATAGTCAGGAAGGTGAAGATTTGGGAAGGAAGAGAAACGGAAGGGTAAATCATTAAGAAGATTTTGAGGAAGAGGATGCCTCTAGACAACAATCTAGGAGGAACAAGGAGCTGCAAGGTGAATTTCAGAAAATTAAACCTCCCTCTTATGATGGAGAGAAGGAGGAAGATGCCGAAGCCTGGCTTTTGAACATGATAAAGTACTTTCAGGTTTACGAATATGAAAGTAACTTGAGAGCTAGGCTGGCTATCTATCAGTTGCAAGGTAAGGCTACCTTATGGCGGGAAGAAACCAAGATGGTTCATGTTATAGAGGAGAAAATGGTTACTTGGGAGGATTTCCAAGTTAAATTCAAAAATAGATACATGAATGAATGTTATTATGATGATAAAGAAAAAGAATTTCATGAACTTAGATTGGGACAACTTATTATTGATAAGTTTGTGACCAAATTCACCTATTTGTTACGTTATGTACCTTATATAAGGGAGGAGGAGGAAACGGTACAATGTTTCTTAAACTGTCTACCTACCATATACAAGGAAAAGATAGAATTTGATAATCCCAAGACCCTGGATGAGGTAGTGCGCAAGGCAAGACTGTGTTACCAGCAATTCAAAGGAAAAAATGAACAAGGAAAGAACTAGCAAAACAAGGAGAAGGGGGACTCCAGTGGAAAGAGGGAAAAACCAACATATTTAAGGAACTTTGGTAGGAATCACCAAAAGAAGAAATTCAGAAAAATGGGAGAAAATCAAACTGCTCAATCACAAACAGGGTCCAAATAGATGAATGGAAACAATAAAAGAGAGGGGACTGTTAAAATGAGAGAACCTTTAAAGTTCTGCGGTTGTGGTGAACCTCATTTATTGAGGGACTGTACACATAGAAACATTCAGACTATACAAGTACTGAGAGAAGAAACGACCGTTAATGATGTGACGAGAAACATCCCCAAAATCAGTGCCTCTCTGGAAGATCATCAAGTAGAAAATCAATCCACTATGGTAGAAGTAGAAGGTATGATTACTGAACAACCTATTTATGTTTTAATAGATACAGGTGCATCTTTAAGCTATGTCAATCCTCAAATGGTAGAAAATGTAACTTAAAGTCAGAAAAATTCCAGTAGTCATGGTTAGTTCAGTTGGCCACTGGTACAAAAAGGAAAGTGACTCATAATTTGCCCCAAATAACCATAAACCTGAATGGATACCGAACTGAATTAAATCTAAATATTATACCTTTAGGATCCTATGGTGTACTGGTAGGAATGGACTGGTTAGAGACACATAATGCCTTGTTAAACTGCTTAGATAAGACAATACATTGCATAGATGTGGATGGAAAACCTATTATAGTAAAAGGAAAACCCAAGCCCATATCCGTGGGATAAATTTCAACACTTCAATTGAAGATAATTGCTAGGAAGGGTTTCCAAGTGTATTTTCTCCATGTAGAAGAATTGGGACAGCAAGCAGAAGAAAATCCTTTGGAAAAATTACCTGTTATTAGAGAATTTAAAGATGTGTTTACGGATGAAATTCCTCATCCGCCCCATAGAAGAGAAATTGATTTCTCAGTTGACTTAGTTCTGGGAGAAACACTAGTTTCTAGAGCCCCATACAGAATGAGTAATCTAGAACTAATAGAGTTGAAAATGCAGCTACAGGAGTTGTTGGATAGAGGGTACATCAGACCAAGTGTATCCCCATGGGGAGCACCGGTGTTGTTTGTGAAAAAGAAAGACGGTATTTTCAGGATGTGTATAGTCTATCGTCAATTTAATAAGTTGACAATCAAGAACATATATCCTTTACTTAGGATAGATGACCTCTTTGACCACGTTAGAGGAGAAACAGTATTTTCAAAAATTGATCCAAGGACAGGCTACGAACAACTAGGAATTAAGGATGAAGATATAAGTAAAACTACCTTTAGAACCAGATATGGGCACTATGAATTTGTGGTCCTACCGTTTGGGTTGATGAATGCACCTGCTACTTTTATGTGCTTAATAAACATTGTCTTAAATAAATATTTGCACAAATTTGCACTAGCTTTTATTGATGACATTTTGATTTATTATAAAAATGAAGTTGAGCATCAGGAACACCTTAGAATTGTTTAACAAAAACTCAGGGAAAACAAGTTGTATGCTAAGTTTAGAAAATGTGAATTTTTCAAAGATGAAATTCAATATCTGGGGCATATAATTTCAGAAAAAGGGTTAGCATTAGACCCAGAAAAGATAAAATCAATAAGAGAATGGCTTGTAACTACTGATGTGTCATTTGTAAGATCCTTCATGGGAATTGTAGGATACTATAGGAGGTTTGTGGAGAGATTTTTCAGCCTTATCTTACCCAATTACATCCCTACAAAGAAAATTAGTTAAGTTTGATTGGACTGAAAAATGTCAAAACAAATTTGACCAGCTAAAATTGAAACTTACAACAACACCTATTTTAAAAATTGTTGATCCAGATGAGGAATTTGTATTATGCACCGATGCTTGTGGAGAGGGATTAGGAGGAGTGCTACTACAAGAAAATTCTTTTATAGCCTATTTCGTATACCATAAAAATAAAAAGGGGGCATAAGATTACCAAAATTTTGGGATCGTTATGAAATGGAGAAACCATGTGCTATTTGCAGGAGGTAAAGCTCACCTATTGGCTGACACTCTTTGCGTTTTGCAGAAACGATGTGGGTAGTAAAAAAAAATACCCAAATAAACTAAAATAATCATGATTTGAAATGAAATAGATAATCGTATAGGGGTAAGATACTGAGATGGGAGTATAAATGGAATATAGGAAAGCGAAACGAGAATTTTGCGAGATAATAGAAAAATACAGTTGTGTTTGTGGTTCAATATCGAAACTTAAGTCAATATAACATTGAGAACTGATAGAACTACAGCTAAAAACCATAACAGAGAATAGTTACTCTGGTGTGATAAATTGACCAAGAATGGTCAGTTACATGACAGACTAGTGGCGAATGAAATTACTCCCTAAGTTATACAAAAACCCACATAAAATAAACTTGCTGGATTTTTACGTTTAACAATAGAACAATGAAGTGTTAAAATCAAACCTGTGAAATCAGAATAGCGTCAGGAAATTTCTGAGTTCTAGAAAGAGTTCCAATGAATTCGTAATGAGTCGAAACCATCCACGAAGAGAGATATTATGGCGCTGGAACCCACTGTAAAAGAGGTTAAGAGGAAAGAGATTAATAAGTGGGTATATAAACAACTCAATACGAAACCACCATTAACAAAAAAAATCCAAAACGCCAAGAAAGAAATTACCTCAACTTAACCGGGTCAAGGAAGCTCTGCCAGGATGCACCAGAGGAATTATGAATCTATTCATGATAGCAGTCGAGAGCCATACTGGTAAAGTTGGAGGGTTTTCGTCAAAGGATAAAACGATTTCCGTCAAATGCAAAGAAGGATTGCAGGAAGTGAAATGAGGCGAAACCCGAAGGGGAGCCTTTTATTGATTTCACAAACCCTAAACCCATGTGTAATCTTGGCCCTCCAGGTGGCGTGCATCCAAGAAGGATGAATGGACTTCCATGTATTTCAATGGTGTGGTACCAAGCCATGTGACATGGTACTCTCGGGTTTAATGCGTTCATCTCCCAAGAATCACAACGATAGATTTATTCATAGTTAAATAAAATAGACTATAGAAAATAAATGAATCTGGGTAACGTACCATACTTGGTATTTAAACCTCATAAAAAAATTGACAGTGGTAGAAATGATAAGGATGTTCGGCAGTTGAACCAAATCCCAATTTATATTTTCCCTTGAAAATCATGTTGAGAGTTGGAGGCCTGTGGTCGATAGCTTAGTGTTAGTCTACGTAGGCGGATTTGAAAATGATTCAGATGGTGTTCATGGGTTGAAACAACACTTCAAACATCAAAGGTTTATTCGAATTACTATATTAAGTAATATAATTAAAGTACTCTATATATATGCATAGGGAATTCGTCATACCTCGATTAAAGGTGTTGGAGTTAAGTCAACACGTAGGGGATATTAAGAATTAAAATTTAATATGGTAAGTGCAATAAAGACGTAGGTAAAAATGTGAGATTTAATTGGTAAATGATAAGGAAGAAGGTAAAAGTAAAGTTATATTGGGGTGAACCTACCAGTTTATACACTAGAGATAAAAGAGAAGTATTATACGTGGGTGAGATATATGTAGTAATATTTTATGCGTATCATATCAATAGTTAAAGTTACATATATATATGACTAGTATGTTCATAAGTAGGAGAATGGCAGATCTATATGATATATAGATTACTATAGTAAACAAAGACATCATAGTCTAGTTAGGAATAAAATGTAGCTGACATATTTACAAGCAGAATACTGTCACTGCTAGAAAATTTTTTTCCAGAGAATTAAAATGACAAAGTCAGTACTAGTGACAACACTACATCGGAATGTGACGAATTCGTAGAAATATGAAGTTGTTAGTAATGATATAGTCTCTTAATTATACACAACGGAGAATACTGAAAAAAAATTAAAAAAAATAAATAAATAAAATTAAAAAAATAAAATAAAATAAAATAATTCTTTCAAAATGAGAGGTGTTACACATTTTTTTAAGGTTTATGGATTTTACGCTCCTGTGTTCATCATTGAATTTTGGAGGACTTTACTATATTGTATCCCTCTCCTATAGAGTAAATTAGAATTTTCAATTATAAAATTTTATTGACGCCGTGATAAGAATTCCTTGGTTTTTCCAAAATTCAATTTCTTATAATTACAATTATAAGATTGAATTTTATGCAGTTGTGTTTCATTCCATCTCTTTCCTAGAATTTATATAATTTTGGTTAGCAATACCCAACTATTAGAATTAGGATTTTCCTCTTTGACAATAGCTTATTGTGTCCGTAAATTTCGAGATTTAAAATACTCCTCTAGTGGTAATTTATCAAAACAATTTACTGCATAGTATGATTCAACTTGACAAGTATACCTATCTTCGTCATGTTGTTCAAACAAGGTTTGAAGTTTCATTTATGTTTTTAATTATAGTTAGGTTTCTTATTCACTTAATTTAATTTACTTGTTTTGTAATTAACCATTTGTTTTTCTTTCTTTTCGAAGTTAAATATACTTCTTTATAACATAGTTCATCAATTATGCAACTTGTAATTCCCTTATTACAGGTTTTTTCAACATTTAACTACAATATTTTATCAAATTTATTTATTCTATTAATTTTTTTTTCAACATTTAACTACAATATTTTATCAAATTTATTTATTCTATTAATTTTTTTCAACATTTAACTACAATATTTTATCAAATTTATTTATTCTATTAATTGTTCCACATTACTTATAGTTCTCAGCGTTGCAGGTGTAAGGAGGAATCTTTGGTTTTAAAGAGAAACTTGAAGGGGAGAGCAACTTACAGGTATCCCCTGCAGTCTGTACATACCCTTTAATTGTTTAAAAATATTTTTATTGAAGTCCTAAATTTGATGCCATTGTGAAAGACTATACATACCCTTTAATTGTTAAAAAATATTTTATTGAAGTCCTAATTTTGATGGCATTGTTTGTTTCACGTTTGACATAAATTCTTCCTACCATTATATTATTCTTTTACGATAATTAATCTGAGTATGTTTTCATCAACATCATACCTTTTATAGTTTTTCAGGTCTGTCATCAGTAAAGTGGAGGCTCTTCCACCATCTATTCCATTTTTCATGATTTATTGTCATTATTTATACATATTTTTAGAATGAAGACATAGATGAAATATCATATTGTAATAATTTACTAATAATAAATTTTGTACTATTACATCCTCAATTCCACTGAAGGATTTTCTGAAGGATTTTGAATGGGATGATATATGTACTCGAGGATTTTGAACGGAATGGTATATGTACAGAATTTCAAATAACATAGATACATATATCTCTATTTTTATTTATTTTATATCTTCATATATATGGCTTAGTTCTTCATGCATATAATTCTTCTATATTTTCCATTCTACAGCATAGCTTAAATTCTACTTTTCATTTTTATATACATGCATAGAATAATTTTAGATAGCTAAATAAAGCATAGCTTAAATTCTACTTTTCATTCATATATATATATATATAATTTTAGACGTGTATTTTTTATTTATGGTATCTGTATAGAATATCTCAGCTACTTAATTTACTTACTTCAATGAGTGACAATGAATGACAATAATATTGTAGTTAATTCAAATATGAATCTAATTTAATGCTAAATCTAATTTCATGCTATCTGTCTAGAATTAACTCTGTTAGGGATTTTTCTGAATGATATATGCATCCAGAAATTTCTGATATGCATCTTAAGAAAATATATCAATATTTATATGATATATGCATGGATAAATTTCCGATATGCATCTTATGAAAATATATCAATATTTTTATATATTATGTTTGATTTTCCCCTAATTCTACCTAGTCTATGTAACAACACAAAAGAATTAATTGTATTCCTTTATAGTTAAGACTTTGTCAACTACATAAGACAATATGTTAATTAAAAATTAATTGTATTCCTTTATAGTTAAGACTCTGTCAACTACATAAGACAATATGGTAATTAAATTTCTGAAAGACTCTCTCAACTACATAAGACAATATGGTAATTAAATTTCTGAAAGACTCTTTCAACTACATAAGACAATAGGACAATATGGTAATTAAATTTTTGAAAGACTCTGTCAACAATAAGACAATATGGTAATTAAATTTCTGAAATAATTCACTGTAAAATGCACATAATTTCTTTAATTTAATTTACATAAATTCCATCCAGAAATTTTAAAACATTTCCATTATAGATTTAATATCTCCATTGCATATTTAATGTCCCTAATAACAGTAGACTAAAACAATAAAATTGTACAAAATGTGCATATCATTGTATAATGGAACCTTAAGCTTATTCCAAAACTCTCCTCCGAGCAGAGACCAATTCTTCCTAAGTGTAGACAACCCCTTTGCCACACAAGGAGTAGATTATTTAAACTTGTTTTCCCTGAGCTTTGTTTTAATCTTACTTATTCTAACTTTCCACTTTATTGAGAATTTTATTAGATCTTTTTCTCCTATCTAATAAAATTTATTTTATTTTATTTTTCTGTAATAAATTTTGGAGAAATTTGGGAAAGTCTTGGGAATATAGTCCATCTTCATGGATTTGAAGATGGATTTGAATTCCTGGTATCAATTTACTTTGTCTTTATAAAATAACATAATTTCCACAATTAATATATAAATATTCAATTTATTTCATAGGTCCACAATAATTTTTCAACATTTATATATAAATTCCCATCATTAATATATAAATATTTAGTTTATTTCTTAGGTCCACTTCACCTTTATGTTTATTCTCCATAATTAATATATATTCTCCATAATTAATATATAAATATTTAAGGATGGGAGCTCTAGTGACCATAGAAACTAAGATTACAAAATTTTTAACGGAGGAAAAACCATGAAAAGTTGCAGAGCCGGACCAACCAAGGCGTCGGTGAAAGAATGAGGATGAGAGGCGGGATAGGGGGCGAGTGGTTACCATAACCTCCACGATCTTCTCACACCCATTGGAGTTAGGGTTCGACAATTCGATGGTCAAGATGCGATGGAGTTAATGTTGTGAACAACTGTGGTAGTTAATTCTTGAACCTCCAGCGAGATGTCCCCAAGTCGTGGTGGAAATAAACCAAGGTGTTATACATTATGTGAAGTGAATTCGCACCGGAGAAAAACATATGATTACATTCTAAATTCAATACCAATTTAATCCATAGCAAATCAAAGTAGTCTCTAAAGTACAAAATCCAGGAGGTATGACATTTCTAACTTCGTAAAGGAGTCCCATACGAATGGATATCCTGGAAGCATATGTTTAATGTATATAAAGGTTTTAATATAGATTTTGAAATGTAACGATGTGATGGCGGAAATAATTATAGTGTTACCATGTTTTAAGCAAAAAAATTAAACATGTGTGAATAGTACATATATATATATATATATATATATATATATATATATATATATATATTAATCTTTGGAAAGATTAATTATAGAAAAAGGAACATGGTCATAAAGGAATATCAAAGTTTAACTTAGATAAAAAAAATATGGTAAGTTGTATTTATGTGTATAGTTGTGATAAGTGGTATCAGAGTGTGGTTACATGCTAGGGCCAGATGCGCCAATGCGATAACGTCGGTGTTTTCATTTTCTTTTGTTTAAAATTATGCACGGTGACAAAAAAAATTATAAGAAGCTACAATGAGGAGAGGGTCCAGTCATCAAATGCCAAGAAATACATGGGAATCCCATACCTTGTCCAATCCTGAAGTTAACCCAGAAATGTGGGTGAAATTAAGCGTGGACCAACACCAACAAACCAGTAGATAACTAGAAGAGCAAAAATGTTAGATGAATACACTGCTAGATACAGTGCAACAAATTCAAACAGAGATGATTCAGGCTCAAAGTGATAATGAGAAGTTAGTGAGAGAGAAGGAAAGGATAATGAAGAGTCTTTCAGATAAAAAAAACCATCATACTGCACAAACCAGTCCAGAGAGGGACACCCATGGAGAAGTAGAGCAACAATAACAAATTCATGAAAATCCCAAAGGGAGTCGTACCCAACGGAGTAATAAGAGTAGAACTTATAATGAAGCTGAATTTGGTAATATTTCAGATCACCAAGAACTGAAGAAACAAAAAGTGGAATTACATGGTGAATTCTGGAAAGTCAAGCATGCTACATTTGATGGAGATGCTGAAGAAATGACAGAAGCTTGGATAAGAAATATGAATAAGTATTTTCAATTTTATGAATATAACATCAAACTCAAAGCTCGTCTAGCTATCTATCAATTGTGGGAAAATGGTACCTTATGGTGGGAAGAGGTGAAAAATGTGTGTGGAATTGAAGACCAGAACATGAATTAGGATGACTTGCAGCAGTATTTCAAGGACAACTACTTAACTGAATGGTTCTATGATGAGAAAATCGCGAGAGTTTCACGATATAAAATTCGGAAAAATGTCTATGGATGAATTTATGACTAAATTTAGCTCCTTGTTAAGATATGTGCCATATTTAAAAGATGAAAAGGAAAAGGTACAACGGTTCTTGAGCATTTTTCCTCCTCATATCAAGGAAAGAATTTAGTTTGTGAGCCCAAAAGAAATGGACGATGTAATCTGAAAAGCAAGGGTGTGCTATCAATAGTCCAAAGAAAAGTGAGAATTTTGCAGAAGCTAGCCACCTAAGAAAGGACAAAAAGGTCCCTCGAATTTTAAAAACAACAGACGAGGAAAAGCTGCGAGGAATTCAGCAAATAGGCAGATTGGGAAAAGTGAGAAAAAACCCAAATGGGCTGCTAAAGAGCAGCATACTCAGGCTTCTAGTAGGCCAGACCTTGGAAAGTCCCCAAAACCCCCATTGAAATGCTTGGGATGTGGGGAGACACATTATTTTAGGAACTATCCTCATCGAGGCAGAAATGAAGTGACTGCCAACCTACAAGAGGCATCTACAGTGGGAGATGTGTCACGAAACATACCCAGGATAAATGTTGCTCTGGAAGATCATCAAGCGGATTTTCAGCCAACTATGTTAGAATTATAATGTAAGCTACAAACCCAATCTGTTTCCATTTTGGCTGACCCTAGTGCCAGTTTGAGCTATATAAACCCCCGCATAGTTGAAAACTGTAAAATCCAAAATCAGAAATTTAAGAATCCATGGTTGGTTCAATTGGCTCTGGGGGAAAAAAGGCGAGTATATGCCAAAGTTCCAAATTGTGAACTACAGATAGGATATCAACACATAACTATAGAACTGAACATTCTACCTCTAGGTTCCTACGATATTTTACTGGGAATGGACTTGTTAGAAAAACATTGGTCATTAGTGGATTGAAAAGATAAAGTAATTTACTTTAAATCAAAAGAAGGTTCATGTCAGGAATTGCAGGGGATCAAGAAGCCACCTCGGTTGTGTCCCATTATGATATCCCAGCTAATTAAATGCATTAGAAAGGGGCGTCAGCTCTATTCAATCTAGGTGGGGTTCTCTAATTCCAAGGAGAAGACCCTTATGCTAGAAAAATATTCATATTCTACAAGAATTTATGGATGTGTTCCTTGAAAATATTTCAGGATTACCATGAAGACGAGATATTGATTTCACAATAGAACTAATACCTGGGGCAGCACTTGTGTCACGTTCACCACACATAATGAGTGTGCATGAATTAACAGAATTAAAAAAGAATTTTTAGGAATTAATGGAAAAAGGATATATTCAGGCAAGTGTGTTTCCTTGGGGAGCACCAGTGTTGTTTGTAAAGAAAAAGGACGGTACTATGTGAATGTGCATGGATTACCGACAACTCAATAAACTTACTATCAAAAATAAGTACCCATTAACATGCATAGACGATCTGTTTGATCATGTGAAGGGGGAAATAGTGTTTTCCAAGATTTATCTAAGGTCAGGGTACCACTAAATAGGGATTAAGGATGAGGACATATCCAAAATAGCTTTCCATACTCGGTATGAACATTATGAATTTGTGGTATTACCATTCGGGTTAACCAATGCACCAGCAACTTTCATGAGCTTGATGCATGGCATCTTCCACCCATTATTGAATAATTTTTTATTTATTTTTATTGACGATATACTGATATGTTCTAAGAATATGGAAGATCACAAGGATTATTTATGCATAGTGCTGAAAATGTTACGGGAAAACATCTCTACTCCAAATTTAGTAAATGTGACTTATACAAGGAGCATATTTAGTATCTCAAACATGAGATATCTGCAGAGGGGATTTTTGTAGACCTCAAAAAGATAAAAAAAATTATGGAATAGAAAGTTCCTAAGAATATGGCAGACATACGTTCATTTATGGGTTTAGCTGGTTATTACCAATGGTTCATTAACGAATTATCTAAAATAGTGTTTCCTATTACCTCTCTGCAGTAGAAAGGACGAGTCTTTAATTGGACTCAAGAATGTGAAAATAGTTTTGAACAACTGAAGTAGCTACTAACTACTACCCCTGTATTGAAAGTAGCAGACCTAAGTAAGGAATTTGAAGTATGCACTAATGCTTGCAAGGAAGGAGTAGGAGCAGTTTTGACCCAAGAAGGTAAAGTCATAGCATACGAATCTAGAAGGTTGAAAGATCATGAGCAGAGGTATTATGCCTATGATCTATAATTAACTGCACTTAGTGCATGCCTTGTGAGTGTAGGGACATTACTTGCTAGGGAAAAGGTTTGTGCTAAGAATTGATCATAGTAGTTCAACTAGTTATTTTAAACAATCTGATTTAAATACTCTCCAAGCAATTTGGAATGCATTTTTAGGTGAATTTGATTTTGATATTGAACATGTAAAAGATAAGGAGAACCATGTTGTTGATGCTTTAAGCATAAAATTGCATTGCATCTATGAACTCTATTTTAACCAAGTTGAATCTAAGTTCTAGGAACATATTGTCGAGGCAACAAGGAAGGAACCTGAATATCAATTCCTATGGCAGCAAGAAAGAGACGGTGAAAAGAAAGGAAAGTAATCATATTATGAGCTTAATGATAAATATTTCTTAATATGCCAAAAAATATATGTATTCCAAATCAAATGAGCTTGAAGGGGTTGGTTCTAGATGAATGTCATCGAATTTCCTATGCAAGACATCCAGGATATGAAAAAATGTTAACAAAAATTAGGAAATATTATTTTTGGTTGGGGATGTGTAAAGACATTCATGTATACCTGACCAAGTGTAATATCCCGTTTCAGGGATATCTCTAAAACACGACAAACTCCAACTAGAGATGGATTGGGAGGGCATTTACTGGATATTATTCCTCTGAAAAAGGATGAGATACAGAGGCTACCTAGCCCTTTCTAGACTCTGTCTATAGATCTGCTTGAATAATCCCACTCAAAGCTATGATACCACTATAATATCCCAAAAATGGATTTCTCAGCAAATCACGCCTAAAAAACACATTCTTCAGGAATGTGTGCTTCATATATCATAAACATTTTTTAAAAAAAAACTCAGAGACCAAATTCAAATACTTCAGCAACCTTTACTCAGCTTTTATGGGCAAAGAGGTGGGGAAAAGTGAGGATTTTGGCCCTAAAATGAGTGTATAAGAAAAGCTGCATCAAATGAAGGGTCAAGGTTATGGAATATGTTATATTAGGTCAAGAGGGATATTCATGTATAATTTCAGCAAAAAAAAATGATTTTTACTAAGTTAAACAGTTCCTCCTTCTCGACTAGTCAAGAAAAACCCTGATTTCCCATGACTTTGAATATGCAGAAATTTACAAAAGAAAGGGAAGCGTATTTTCTAAAGGTATAAGATGTATAAAAGTATGAAAAATCTGAGAATTATTTTAGGAACATGGAATATGTATTAAGCAAGGTTAAACAACAGTTTTACATAGAAAATCCCTCAAGATTGAGGTGCTGCAAGACAAGAGAATGACCCAGAAACCCTTCAGCATTATTTCCAGGAGGAAGAATCTTATTATTATTATATTAAAGATCTAAAACTGATAAATACATGAAAACAAAGATCTATAATGAAACAAAATGCCCAAAGGGCTTTTTATTTTATTCCCCTTGGGGATTTCAACAATACATGAAAATGCCGGAGTAGCTGGGCAGCTATGGAAACTATGGAACTAGAAATATGTAGAGAAGGCTGAATAATATGAAAATATCTGAAGCAAACCTCCTCTAATGGATCTCCAAAGTGGAAGGCTGATCCTTACACTTGAGATCCCACCCTTCAATCAATCTGTAAAAACCCCGCAGCAAATGCACTATGAAAATAACACAGCTATTGGAGAAATATGCACAGTAGGGGAAAGAATATGTGTTGTCCTAATGCCAAGATCTTAAAATAATCTCTCAAGCTTCCAAACTGATCCTCCAAAGGTGAGAAAGACTCCCCCTCTAAAAACAAGCAATGGAAGTGGTGTTGTGGAGTCTTCAAGGCAACACCCTACAACACAGTGTTATGCTATTGTAGCAATAACGTTGTCCTGGAGGATGATGCTTCGGTCTCGAGCCAAAATGATGATGGGAAAACCTCACCCGAGCAGGCACTCGAAGTCCCCCGAGGCTGAGGGTGAGATCTCCGAACGAAGACACTCGGTGCACTAAATAGTGCTATAGACTAGTTAAACAACCAGCGTGCTCAAGAAGTCGAAATGACCAACTCAATATCATAAACATATGCATGAATGGAAATAGCTCTCCTCCCCTCCATTTATATAGCAATTGGAGACTCCTCATGGATCCTTCCTCGAATTAGGGTTTCCCTTCCTCTAGAAGCTTCCCTTCCTCTAGAAGCTTCCATCCTACGTTGTCATGTAGTGCTTTCTAACTCATACCCTGCGCTAGTTGACTTGGTCAAACCTCTTTGCAAATATCTCCTTTCACACATGAGGGTGTGAAATCTGGTTCCATGGCTGATCCCTTTTCATACTAGAGGGATTTTATTTATGTTTTTATTATCTTTGGGCCTCCTTACCCACTTATTCATCTCCTAAATGAGTTTAGACAAAATTTAATGTTCCAATTTATTGAAGAAAAATTTGGAGCATTACAATCCTCCCCTCCCAAATGTTTCTTGTCCCCAAGCAACTGCAAGGATAGAACTGAAGAATCTCCACTCAAGGCATGGATTCTAGAATATAATGAGGAACATCTCCCTAATGTGGATCCTCCATCCCCAAGCAATCATCCAAACAAAATGGGCCACCTCCCAACAAGGCAACTCTTGAAAATCTCCTTCCACCTCAAGCTCCGGTAATGAAGGTGGGCTGAAAATATGAACTTGGCAAGCATCATGGCTTACCCCATGCTATCCTTCTCTCCACTCATGACAAGTGTAGAGTGTATGCTGATCTTGGGCTGCAAAATTAATTCCCTCCAATGGAAAAGTGGAGAACAATCCTCCAAAGAAGGCTCCTCCAACAATGAAGAACAAGCTGGCCCAAAACAATTCATCCATGAAGAATAGGATATGGTTATCATGGAACATCCTAATGAGAGGTTTTCTGAAGGTTTTAGATGATGATACATGATGCAAACAATTTCTCACAAGGATACAGCACAGTCTCATCCACTGCAACTTCAGAAAATTACATGGCAAGCAATGTCCATGATTCATCACATCTACTAAAGGATAGTAAATGGCTGAATGTAAAAACAATAATACATGATCAAGCACTTGCCCATGGATGTACAATGGATGAATATCAATCTTATGGCCCACCTCAAAAGAGAACAAACATTTGGCTGTGGTGGCCATATCTCCTCTCATGCTCCCATTTGAACATGTAGTGCAGAAATTGTGAGAATATTTCCCACTCACAGACACATCCAACTCATGTGTCTCCCTCATGATCAAGGCTCCCATAAAAATCTGATCTATATCAGCAAATTAAGACATGATTGGCAGAAAAAGGAAGAAAATGCTGAAGGTTAGAAGTGATGCAAGAAGGTACCGACAACTTTCCGAGTAGTGACAGCGCAGTTTTGCAAGTTGCTGCTTGATAAAAGTACATGGAAAAATGTTTCTTCTTACATGGTTAATCATGCATGTCAGCAACTGAACATACATGTGGTCATAAAAATTTTTCCCAAGGCCACAAAAGAGATGGCTGCCTCCATCATGTAGAATGGCCCAATACAATTCATGGAGCAATTTGACGAGCTTGCTCTCTTGTGAAGAAATGCACTGCATAAGAATGGTAAGAGTGTGAAAATCAATGAATGTATAAACAAGCTTCTCACCATATGCTAGAAGTAAGATGGTACATGGGTCCATACATGAGTCATTCATAGTGTTTTCGCATGTTATGAAGAATGAACCATGTGCTGCAAAAAGATAATCCTCTTAATAGCGAAAGCCGATCAGAAAGATAATTTTTATATATATTAACTGCCTCCTTGTTCATAAATTTCCAAGAAATACCGATGATTAAGGAGGTGGGTTCGCTGGATCACCCATATCTCTTAGGCGCTTGTCCATAAGTCTTTGCTCCAAGGTGGTAACCACGGCTGGGCTTATGCAAATGGCTCGCAATAAATACCACAACTATGTTCACTTGACGCACTTGTACCAATTCTTAAATAATGCCAAAAATAAGATACTGCAAGAATCAGTATCAGATATCAAGAGACCAAGGAATGGTGCCATCCTCCTCTGCAACATCATACAAGTGTGAGAGCATATGCCCTTGCTCACAGAAAAGAAAGCAAAGTATTTCTTTGCTCTCCTTCTTCCATCATACAACTCATGTGATGAAGACACATCAACATCATGCATACATTCTATATGTTGCTCAATGATGCAAGTACCCTGCCATCTTTTCTCCATCCTCCTACTCTTAGGAAGAGTGTTTGCCAAGTGATGGCCAAACTCTTTCAAGAGTAACCAACGCAGCCAAGCCTCTTGTTGCTCAGTATCATAGATCTGTAGGTAGCTTCCTAGCTCCTTGCTCATCAACCACATCCACTCAATCACCTATGGATGCCTCCTTATTCTCCTCATCCTGGTACTCCTCCCATGAGGGCTACCATCCTCCCAAATCAAATTCATGTCTTTGCACTTTATGGGATTTTGAAATGCAAGCTTCTCAAGGATCAATGAGACCCTATCAAGAATCAAATAGGTGGTAGGAAAAAACCTCCCGTCATGATGTGTATGGCTCAAGGGATGTCCAACACAAGCATAAGAGATTTTATCCATCCTAATATGTCCTCCATCTTTTATCCCCTCTTGTGAGAAGGGAAGAAAAGCATTGCATTCCATGGTGTGTTGAAGTGCATCTCAAATGAGATCTCTCCTTGAGACCTCCCTTTCATCCATAGTATTTCAAAACCAATGAGGTCTTGGATCTGAGAAGTTCCTCTTTGAGCTGAGTAGAGCTCATTGAGAAAGTGTCATATTGAAGGGAGAAAAGGTTTCTTACTCCAAGATGTCTACCATCAATCTTCAAGGTTTCAAACCCCAACCTACAATGTGATGTACAATCCAACAATGGCTCATGAGAATGATGGTTTGATTCCTTCTTGAGTGTTTCCATGTTGCACAGTGCAGTGCAACCAAGCTGCTCTATAGTAGCAATGAGATTTGACTCTTGCTCATGCAAAAGTAAATATCCACATTGATCAAAATAAATTGCTGCAAAAATGGAATGTGGAAATCTTTTCATACCTTGATGTGCATTTGGAACTTCTTGTAGGACTACAAGAGTTCCTTCCTCAAAAGTGTTGGATGCCCCAACTGTTGATGCATGTGGCTACTCCTCCATGAGTGGGACATCGTTATCACAAGCCTCCTCAAGAGGTGATGTGATCTCTTCTTCTTTTTTTCTTTCTCCATCAAAGGTTTGGATCAAACTTTGAGTGAAATCTGCAAAATTCTTCACCCTTGCATGGCTCAAGTGGCTGCACCACCAATCATAGGATTCACCCTCCAAATGCAGCGCTGAGATTTCAACAGCTTCTTTCCCTGGTATAGGATGTAGTAGGAAAAATGCCTCCAACTTCCTCACCCAAGTTCTTGCATTAGATGACCCATCAAAGGTAGACAAAAAAAATCTATTTCCTTTGATTTCTTTTCTGCTGCATGGTCTCTTCTCTTCCTTTAGCTGGATGAAATGAGGAAAATCTAGAGTCTCCCTGAAGGCTCTAGGTTGAGATGCATACTCAACAAGGTAATCATTGAGGATCTAATGATCCAAGTATCTTCCATGCTCAATATCTTCTTCTTGATGAGAATAGGAAGTGCATGGTACTTCCTCTTATTTTTCTTCAATCTTCTTGACCTCCTCAATGGTGAATGCATTTCCTCTGGATCTGAAAATAGATGAGAATAAACTCATCTTTTTCAATGTTCTAATCTTCTTGGGCTTAGACTCACAGGGATCAGTGGATCCCTCATACATGCGAAAAGGTTACCTCCCAGTGGTATGCTTCAACTTTTAACTCTGCGTGCTAGATCCCCCATTGTTGCATTCACTTTCATCCTGCCTGAGCTAATAGTAATCTTTGAAAGGCAAAGCTGCTCTGAAGTCTTCCCCCATGGACTGCCATTTACGGAAATAGTCTCCAAAGGGTATATGATCATGCTTCCTCCCTTTCTCACTCGGTACTATAGGTAAGAATGTAGGAATTGTGATCCTGGTCGGCCTACTGAAGGCTGGTGAATGCTGGTCACACTGTTGTGAGATCCCCATAATTATCTTCTCTACGGCCTCTGGTGGGTAAGATTTTTCCTACCATCTTTTTTCATGGAAAAATTTTACCATGGTTTATCTTCCGATGTCGTAGATAACTAGCTCCATAGGCTGAGCCAAAACTATGCTCTGATACCACTGTAATATCCCGAAAATGGATTTCTCAGCAAATCACGCCTGAAAAATGAATTATTCAGGAATGTGTGCTTCAGATATCATAAAAATTGTTTAAAAAAGTAATCATCAACCCACTTCAAATACTTCAGCAACCTTTACTCAGCTTTTATGGGCAAAAAGGTGGGGAAAAGTGAGGATTTTGGCTCTAAAATGAGTGTATAAGAGAATATGCGTAAAATTAAGGGTCAACGTTATGGAATATGTTATATTAGGTGAATATAGATATTCATGTAGAATTACAGCAAAAAAAAAGGCGTTTTACTAAGTTAAACAGTTCCTCCTTTCCGACTAGTCAAGAAAAACCCTGATTTCCCATGACTTTGAGTATGCAGAAATTTACTGAAGCAAGGGAAGAATATTTTATAAAGGTATAAGATGTAAAATATTATGAAAAATCATAGAATTAGTTTAGTAACATGGCATAGGCATTAAGCAAGGTTAAACAACAATTTTACATAGAAAATCCCTCAAGATTGAGGTGCTGCAAGACAAGAGAATGACCCAGAAACCATTCAGCATTATTTCCAAGAGGCTGAAGCTTATTATTATTATATTACAGATTTTAAACTGATAAATACATGAAAACATAGATCTATAATGAAACAAAATGCCCAAAGGGCTCTTTATTACATTTCCCTTAGGGATTTCAGCAATACATGAAAATGCCAGAGTAGCTGGGAAGCTACGAAAACTATGGAACTATAAATATGTAGAGAAGGCTGAATAAGTCGAAAATATCTGAAGAAAACCTTCTCCAATCCGTCTCCAAAGTTGAAGGCTAATCCTTACACTTGAGATCCCACCCTTCAATCAATCTGCAAAAACCCTGCAGCAAATGCACTATGAAAATAACACAGCTATTGGAGCAAAATTCGTAGTAGGGGCAAGAATATGTGTTGGCCTGATGCCAAGATCTGCAAATAAGCTCTCAAGCTTCCAAACTGATCCTCCAAAGGGGAGAAAGACTCCCCCTATGAAAAACAAGCAATGGAAGTGGTGTTGTGGAGTCTCCACGACAACACCCTACAACACAGTATTATGCTGCTACAGCAATAACGCTGTCTTGGAGGATGATGCTTTGGTCTCAAGCCAAAATAATGATGGGACAACCTCACCCGAGCAGGCACTCGAAGTCCCCCGGGGCTGAGGGTGAGATCTCCGAACGTAGACACTCAGTGCACTAAACAGTGCTGCAGACTAGTTAAACAATCAATGTGCTCAAGAAGTCGAAATGACCAACTCAATATCATAAACATATGCATGAATGGAAATAACTCTCCTCCCCTCCATTTATATAGCAATTGGAGACTCCTCATGGATCCTTCTTCGAATTAGGGTTTCCCTTCCTCTAGAAGCTTCCCTCCTACATTGTCATGTAGTGCTTTCCAACTCATACCCTGCGGTGGTTGACTTGGTCAAACCTCTTTGCAAATATCTCCTTTCACACATGAGGGTGTGAAATCTGGTTCCATGGCTGATCCTTTTTCATACTAGACGGATTTTATTTATGTTTTTATTATCTTTGGGCCTCCTTACCCAATTATTCATCTCCTAAATGAGTTTAGAAAAAATTTAATGTTCCAATTTATTGAAGAAAAATTTGGAAAATTACACCAAGTGCTTGGAGTGCTAGTGATTCATGGTAGAATACCAACATCTAGCAGGATTACTTAAGCATATTCCTGTACCTAAATGGAAATGGGAATTCATTTCCCTTGATTTCATCATTGGGTTACTGAGAAATAAAATACACAATGACTCAATAATGGTGGTGGTGGATAGACTCAACAAGGTAGCTCATTTCATACATGTCCAGTCAACCTACAAGACAATACATATTGTTGATATCTTCATGAAAGAAATGTTTAGACTACACGGTATTCCAAGAATTTTTATCTCAGATCGAGATGTAAAATTTATCAGCTTTCTAGAAAACATTATTCACCGGATTGGAAATATAACTGTAATTCAATACCGTTACCATCCTCAAATAGATGGGAAAACATAGATGGTGAATCAGGTTTTGGAGGATATGTTGCGCATGTACGTAATGAAACAACCTACAATGTAGGAAGAGTATATGCATTTGGTCAAGTTTTCTTATAACAATGGTTATCAAGAGTCCCTCAAGATGAGTCAGTTTGAAGCATTGTACGGAAGACAATGTCGGAGCCCCATAAATTGGAGCAGCCTGGAAACGAAGACGATGCTTGGACCAGACATGCTTGAGGAAATGGAGCATGAGGTGAGAAATATTAGGTAGAAGTTAAAGGCAGCTCAAGGCCAAAAAACAATATATGCAAAAAGAAAGAGAACCTTCAGGGAATTTGTGGTGGGGGACCACGTATATGTATAAATTAAACCAACTATGAGTACCTTAAGGTGCAGCGAAATTGGCTCCCAAGTATTGTGTACCATTCTAAATTTTGGAATGGATTGGGCTGGTGGCTTATTTACTAGCTTTGCCTAGTCGTATAATGGTGCACAATGTGTTCCATGTATCACTATTGAAATGATACATTCATGACCCTAAGCATGTGACACATTGGTATATTATACATGTAGAATCAGACAACGAGTTTCTGGTAGAACCTCAGCGTATTCTCGATCAAGGATAAATAATTCTCCAGAGGCAAGTCATCCCCTAAGTTAAGGTGAAATGGAAGCACTTTAGCCCATAGGAGGCTACCTGGGATGATGAAAATTTCATTAGAGAGGCATATCCTAGATTGTTTCAATGATAAAGTAACACCGAGGTCGGTATTTTCCTTAGAGGGGGGAGATGTAACACCCTGTTTTATGTTAATTATGTTTGACAAAATTTTATGATACATTTGAATTATTAAATGTTAATTAATATGATTATTCGTTTGAGAAACTTGAGTTTATTTATCAATAAAAGAAAATTGATAATTATCCTGAGTAAAAAGGATTTAACTGAATGGTAAATGATTCCAATATTCTAGAGTAAAAAGTAGAGACAGTTTCTGACAATTAATTCCCAAAAAGGATAAAATGGAAATCTTGAAGGAGGGAAGGGGTTCTTTTCAGAAATATGCTAAGGGTTAACAAAAATATGTTTAGAAGAGTTGTCGAGAGTTGGTAGGAAACCAGTGGAGCTCTGAAAACCAGGAGAAGTACAGGATGGATTGTAATCTTGAGGTCTATATTCTAATTAAGTTTGTCTACTACCTAAGGCTCTGGAGTGCAGTACGCGGGGAGAAAAGGACATGATAGCCTCTCTCAATGTTGGGTGGAACCATCAGTTACTAGAAAAGAAAAGTACAAAGATAAGTACTTTTTAGTTGCTTATTTTATTATGCAAATAACAGTTCAAGAAAAAAATATGAATGACTTCATTTATATTGTTTTGTTTATGATTCTTAACTTATATTGTCAAATAGTACAGTCAACATCTTTTATTTAATTTAGAAGATGAAAAAACTGGAAAAAAGAAGTACAGAAATGTAAAGTATTCATGCGATGCATAAAGGAACAATGTAGTATTACAAACTCTATCTATTTAACCAGATAGGAAACAGCTATCTTTATTCTATCCAATATCCATTAAATGCCGGAAATAAATTTACAGAGTTCAAATAGATAATAAATATGTCTAAAGTAAAGAAAATGAAACTATTGAAGCAGAGAGGTTTAGCGTCGAGCCCCGTGGAGACAGGGCATGGGTCATGGTCCTCTAGCCATTTCAACATCCAACTTATTGTAGGATAAATTTGAAATAAAATAAAAGAAAGAAGGTTCTGAAATCTATCAGTACATTTATTATCTAATTAGTAGTAGATAAAATAAACCCTCTGCGGGAGAATTTAGATAGAAATTGGGAACAATACATAACAGAGGAAAATGGAGATAAACAGTAACACTTATAAATATATATATGAGTTGATTCAACATTATGAAATCTAGAAATTTCCTGCTGAAAACATAAACCCTCGGGTGGAGGAAGTGAGACTATTCCATGTCTACAATTACAGATTACTGAACAAAAAGGGGGAAATAACTAAAACTTAGAATGGAGAAATGTAACAATTTCTCAAAGAAGTTTCTTAACCAAAATATAGAACCCAAAATTATGAATCTCAAGTAGTACATTTAAATTACTAAAATAAACAAGTTACATGCTTGAAAGCCTTGAGTTACGAAAGGAACAGTCCATACAAGAATTTATAAACCATAATGAAGCCATCTCGAGCTGAGTTGAGTAAATAATCAACACACCAAACCTCATTGAACATCAAGAACCTGGGGAAGTAAGACACTTGCATGCATGAACATCCATGGCCATGTGGCGCCATGCACAGTAGGAGGGTTTTATCCTCAACAAATAGAATCATGCAAATAGTAAAAAGAGTGCGATATGGAGTTTGGGCTTACGTGTGAACTTAGAGTGGTGGTGTAGAGTTGAACCCCTATTTCTGTTACACGGCTTCGGTATGAGCTGAGCCTCAGAAAAAAAGAAACCACAATAAGATTCATATTTGCAGACAGTAAACCAAGCTTATAACCTTGAAAATCACTTAGGAAGAAAATAACCAGTTGTAACAACTCCACTTACCACAATTTTTTTTTTCTAATTATAGCATAATTACTAAATTGTCGTCAAGTGAATTAATTTATTTCGTCACTATTCAATGAACTCTTAAATTATATTTTCTATTGTTATGATTTCCCTAAGAACTTATGAATTCAGGTATAGCATGTTTCTGATATTTAGGATACTTGTCCTTCTTATCGAATTCATAATTCAATTTCATCGCTGACTGTACTTTAAGACAACTCATCACCACCTTGTTTTATTATACTTCTAATTGTAAAGTTTATGCTAAATCTAGTATAATATGGTAATATTACCCTTTATATTATACCTTCACATTCCACTTTCATTAATTTCTACCCTTTTCATTTTTATATGGCACCCTTAATACTATCTATGTCACTCTTAACATTCATAAGGGCTAACAATATTTATATTTATTTTATCAATTTCCATATGTTGATAATTATTCATTTTAGTTAAAGTAAGGTTATAACTAAAACTTTTCAAAGTATTTAATAACGTATTTATTATACCATATAGTATTCATGTGAAGTGACTTGTTATACTTTAATCATCATATAATTGAAATGTCTTCCACCTTATTCCACATTTAACAACTACGACTTTAGAATTAGAATCGTAATATATATGTTTTATAAATTTTATCCTTGCACAACTAATATGAATTGTTCACTCATGACATGGTTACTTTATGTGAATTGTTTTAATATTTTATGGATTTTATTTAAAGGTATACCCTTTTAGCACAGTGTAACGTATTACTACATGAGTTCTTAACTTTTGATGGAATACGCATATTTCATCAACCATATAAGATATTAATCCACCCATTGTACTTAATATAACGATACATATTAATCTAATTGGGTATATTTACTATGCGTATATTTCCAGGTCACGGGCTTTAAAATTGTTACTCCTTTCGAGGTTTTAACATTTAAGATTGTACTATGGTGATTAATGTAATCAAATGGCTTTGTATATTTTTCTATCCACGGTTGGCTTAGATCACTGCCACATTGATGGTCCAGAATGTTTCGTATCTCTGCCATGGAACTTATGAAGGCCTAACCCTATACTGAATTTTCAAATTTCATTTGGGCATTCGGTCGTTCGGCTCTGGTTTTTTCGGCAACCCTCATTGTTGGTTTACCACGCACCCCCAAAATTTGTTAATGTTTCTTCTCAGTCTCCGCTAGTGTTGGATCTTATCATGCATTCAACCTCATGCTTTTACAACTCTGCATGACTTTCAGAGGGATAACTACCCTTCAGGTAATATGCATAATTTTTTTTAACAAGTTTCCATCGTAGGATAGCTATCCGTCAGTAACATTTCTTTTGTTACTTTATGATTGATTTATAACTAATGTTCAGTTTTCGTTTTGCAAGTTTCCACTCTATTTTAGGTTTATAATCTGTCTTCATTCAACACTTTCGAAGTTTATGAGGAAATTGCCTCCCCTGCAAGAAATAGGTAAGAGTTCTAAACCGTTAACACAATCCTAGTTTTTCTACTATTTTTTATTTTCTCTTATGGTCATGACTGTAACTCAAATTTTACCACATTATTATTATTTTCTTGCTTACCTCTCGTTTACTTAAAGATTTAATATGCAATTAAATGTTGAAATAAATCTTGTTATTTCTCTCTAAGTCTTTTATTTAAGTCGTTACCCCCATATGATTTCCTGATGGGTGTAATAACGTAGCTGAAGGTTTATTCTAGTACATACTTCATTCATGTCACAATATTTTGAGAGCTTACGCTAGTAATTTAAACTCATTTTTTTCTTTGACAATTTATTTTGGTAGTTTCTCCATAAATTCAATTTCGTTTATAATTAAATTATTGAGATTTTCTTCTAGAGTATACTTCTCTGCGTTTTATTTCTAATCTATTGTTATTTTTCGTGGACATAAAACGCCTCTTATGAGTATGAGTGCTCTGGTATTTTTCCCACAGTAGTTGTCAAGATATATGAGCTCCGAAATAATATGGGTTTACACATTTTGCTTGAATAAATTTATGGGTTTTTCATTGAATGAGAATTGTACAGGTTGGTCCATATCACTTTGAAGAATCCATCTTCTTAAATTCTAAACTATATTAAATTTAATAATTTTATTGGAACTGTTTAGTTTGGACCATGGAATCCGTCTATAATTTATGAGAGAATTAAATTGTAATTTATATACAGAACAATATCATGACTTCAATTATTGTAGTATGATACAATGTACTCATTCTCGGAACATTGAGTTTGTTTCTTTACTACATGAAATTTAAACTATATAACCTTTATGACATTTCTGAGCTAATGCAATAATTTTTGTATATCCAAAATATTCTAGTTATGTTACAACAATATATCTTACTTGGAGTTTACATATTTTCCTCTTTATGTATAAAATTCCTATTTATTGTTATTATTTCACCACTGATAAATACACTAAGTTTAACTTCTTTCCCATGTGTTTATATATGTTTTCTATGTATGCATTATTAAGGTTTACAACCAAACCTTAGATTTAAATTTTTTACTGGGGTTTAGACATTCTGAGAGTTTGTTTATTAAATTCTAATTTTCTATGTAACCATATAGATGAACTATAATTTCTATAGTTGTTTTTTGTTAAATACATCAGACTTTCTAAATAAATTTTATATAGAAATTAATTGAGCATAAAATGAACTTTCTTATACACTTCCATATACTATAATTAAATCATAACTCAATACAAATATGTAATTTCAAACTCTATGCAATACTAAAATTGATAATACATAATTGAAGTACTTGTGCATACCAATTTTGGTAAGACTATTTTCCACCCAACCTTGAGCTTTCTCTCCACACCTCCCCTCGAGCAGAGACCAATTCCTCCAAGGTGCATACAACCTCTTGTCTATCCAGGAATGGC
Organism: Pinus albicaulis; assembly: GCA_034641835.2. Classification (NCBI taxonomy): domain Eukaryota; kingdom Viridiplantae; phylum Streptophyta; class Pinopsida; order Pinales; family Pinaceae; genus Pinus; species Pinus albicaulis. The sequence goes on along the minus strand of CM076582.1, from coordinate 890,345,516 downwards.
TTATTTAAGCTTGCGTTCCCTTCATCATGTTTCCATAACTGCGTCCAATTAATCAGCATATTGTTTTCCTTTTTCCCTAGGATTTCCTTTTATTTTTTCCCCAAAAGTACTTTAAAACTAGCTTTTTCCTCTTTCTAGTTTTATTTCACCTCTTCCTAGTAACTTTCCACTTTACTGAGGTGTATTTTTAGATTTTTATCTCCAATCTAATATTTTAAATTTAGTTTATTTTCTCCAAGGATTTTTGGAGAATCTGGGAAAGTCTTTGGAGTCTTATCCATCTTCATGGATTTGAAATCCTGGTCTCCATTTATACTCTAGTCTTTGCACAATAATTCAAATTCCAAATTTATTATATTAAAAAAAAAAAAATATGTCCAAAATATTGTTTCTCCTTTAGGTCCACTCAACCATTAGGGTTTTTCAACTGTCTAATAAATGTAGTAAAATTATGGATATTATATGTTACCCTTCTAAAACAAAATGCTATCCTCAGTGTTGGAAAGTATTATTTCACTTTGAAAATAGTGATGGATATTTTTTCATTCATTTATTCTTCTCGCTCCCAAGTAGCTTATTTAGGTGAAAAGTGCCTCCACTGCACTTTCACCCTAGCTACCATTCTATTATGGAGCTTGGTTTCTTCCTGTGCCAGTACATGAAGGGGATGTGGAATAAATTCCCCTTCTAGTTCAACCTGTATCACATTCCAATCAATTACATGAGTGGGATATTTTACATACTTTTTCAATAAGGAAACATGAAAAAAATTATGAACATTATTGAGACTAGGTAGAGCCAACTTATAAGCTACTGACCCCACTCTTTCTATAACGTCAAATGTTCCATAATAACGTGGTGCTAATTTAGCATAGCTACCAGTATATAAAGTAATATTTTTAGGCTTAATATTCAAGTAAACATGATCTCACACTTTGAATTCTCTATGAATTCTCTTTTTGTCTGCGTAGCCCTTTTTTCTGTCTTGAGTTGTCTTAATGTTTTGTTGAATTCTATTCACATTTATTTCCATATCTTGCAATGCATCCGGTTCAATAATTAACTTATCCTCTCGTTGACTCCAACCAAGCAGTGTGTGACACTTTTTGCCATACAATGCTTCAAAAAGACTCATCTTCATTGAGGCTTAATAACTATTATTATATGCAAATCCTGCCAGATGAAGAAAATATTCTCATCTTGTAGGTCTTTCCATAACATAAATGCGTAACATGTCTTCTAGAATCTGGGTTGTGCTTTCAGTTTTTTCATCTGTTTGGGGATGGTAGGAGGTACTAAATTTCAATTTGGTACCCATTCCTCCAAATAGAGTCTTCCAAAAACCTGAAGTAAAATCTTCATCTCTGTTTGATATAGTCATTTTAGGAATACCATGTAACTTTACAATTTCTTTCATAAATACATTAGCTTCTTGAGTTTTACCAAAAGTAGATTGTACTAGTAAAAAGTGTGCAACTTTAGTCAATGTTTCTACAAACACCATTATATAATCATGTTGATATTTAGTTCTAGGAAAACCAGTAATGAAATCTATGAAAAATATTTCCCACTTCCATTCTAGAATAGGTAAAGGATTCAACAATCCTGTTGGATGCTGATGCTCTAATTTTACATGTTGACATTCTAAATATCTAGCTAAGTAATTAGCCACATATTTCTTCATACCGGGCCAAAACATATTCTTTCTCAATGCTGAAATCAATTTTTGATAACCAGGATACCCTGGACAGGGTCGTTTATGATATTCATCTAAAATTTCATGTTTTAATGAGCTCACATTTGGAATATACAATATGTTTTTATAATAAATCGACCCTTCCTAGTTTTGACTATATCCCACTATTTCAGTGTTCTGCAATTTTTCTTGGAGTTTTTCATAGTTTGAATATTTACTCACCCCTTCTTCTATTAATCCTTCTATGTCAAAATTAACATTACTTACAACACTATTCAAAATTTCATGAGCATTCCTATGCAAAGAATCTACAACCTTATTGTCCTTTCCTTTAATATGTTTGATTTCCATGTCAAATTCACTAAGAAAAGATAACCATGTAGCTTGTATAGCATTTAAATCGAGTTGTGTGAAATAATATTTCAAGCTTATGTGATTTTTCATCAGTACAAACTTCGTTCCTAACAGATAATGTCTCTACATCTTCAAAGCATGTATTACAGTATCTAAATCTAACTCATATATATTGTAGTTCTATTCATGTTTCCTTAATTTTCTTTATTCATAGGCTATGACTAAGTTTTCTTGTAATAATACCCCTCCTAATCCTTCTGCACAAGCATCTGTACACATTATAAATTCTTTGTTTGTATCAGCAATCTTCAAAATAGGAGAAGTGGTTAGTTTAAGTTTTAATTGTTCAAAACTATGTTGCATTTTTTTGTCCACTCAAACTTCATTCCTCTTTTCTGTAGAGATGTAAAAGGATAGGCTAAGGCTGAAAATCCTGTAGTATCCAAGGATACCCATGAATGATCTTATGGCTAGAACATCAGTAGGTACAAGTCAATCCATGGTAGGTTGTATCTTATCATGGTCTACTGTCAATCCTTCCTCTGAAATTACATGACCCAAATACTGAATTTTATCTTTGTAAAATTCACATTTTCTAAGTTTGGCATATAACTTATGTTCTCTAAGTGTTTTTAAGAAAATTCTAAAATGTTCTTTATGTTATTCTTCATTCTTGGAATATACCAGAATGTCATCAATAAACACCAAAAAAAAATGTCTAGATACTTATGTAATACATTATTCATTAGACACATGAATGTAGCAGGTGCATTAGTCAACCCAAAAGGTAGAAATACAAATTCATAGTGCTCGTATCTATTCCAGAATGTTATATTCTTGATGTCTTCATCTTTAATTCTTAGTTGATGATAGCACATTCTTAAATTAATCTTTGAAAAAAATAGTAGCTCCTCTCACTTGATCAAATAAGTCATCTATTCTGGGTAGAGGATATATGTTCTTTATAGTCAATTTATTCAGTTGTTTGTAGTCTATACACATCATGAATGTGCCATATTTATTTTTAACAAATAGTAAAGATGCTACCCATGGAGACACACTTGGTCTGATATAACCTCTGTCCAATAACTCTTGTAGTTGCAGTTTTAATTCTAACAACTCAGGAGTATTCATTTGGTAGGGTGCTCTAGAGACAGGTGTAGCTCCGAGTACCAATTCTATTGAAAAGTCAATTTCGCTTTGATGGGGTAAATGGGGAGTTTCATCTGGAAACACATCTTTCAATTCTCTAATTACTAGTAAATTTTCTACCGCTTCTTTTTTAGTTTGTTGTCCCAATTCCTCCACTTGTACATCATGCACTTGACAGTATTTCCTTGTTGTCATTTTTAATTGTAGTGCTAAAATCTATCTTACTGATATGTTTCTTGGTTTTCCTTTTACTGTCACTGGTTTTCCCTCAACATCTATACAATGACCTGTTTTATCTAAGAAATTAACTATTGCTTTCTTTTTTTCTATCCAGTCCATTCCCACTAACACATTGTAAGAGTCTGGAGGAAAAATATTTAAATTCAGCTCAGTTTCATATCCATTTAAATTTACAGCGATATTTGGTAATTTATGGGTCAGTTTTTTTTTGTTCGAGTAGGCAACTGAACTAACCATGGTTGCTAAATTTTTTCTAATTTTAATTTTCACTTTGCCACCATCTCAGGACTTATGTAACTTAAATTTTCTCCTTGATCTATCAAAACAAAAATAGGTTGTTCAAAAATCATACCTTTGATTTCGATCATCATTGCTTGGTGTTCAGCTTGGTGATCCTCTACTATAGCACTGATCCTTGGAATGTTTCCAGCAACGTCATTTATAGTAGTCACCTCTCTCAACACTTGAATATTTTGAATTGTTCGATGAGGACAGTCACGTATGATATGAGGTTATCCACAACCCAAAAATTTTAATGGTTCCTTCATTTTTACAGTTCCTACTTTCTTGTTGTTTACATCCATCTATTTAGATCTAGTTTGTTATTGGGCTGGTTGATTTTCTCCAGTTTTGTTAAAATTCTTCCTTTGATGATTTTTCCCAAAGTTTTTCAAGTATGTTGGTTTTACTCTTTTTCCACTAGAGTCACCGTTCCCTTTTTCTTTGTTTTTCCAATTTTTCAGTTGATCGTTTTTTCCTTTGAACTGCTGATAAAAAAGTATTTCTTTGCGCACCACTTCATCCATTTTCTTGGGATTATGAAATTCCATTCTCTCCTTGTATACAGTAGGTAGGAAGTTTTAAAATTGATGTACCTTGACCTTTGCTTCTCTAATATAAGGTACATAGCGATGCAGGTTAGTGAATTTGGTAAGAAACTCATCTATAGTGAGATGTCCCAATCTTAGGTCATGAAACTCTTTCGCTTTGTGATCATAATATCTCTCATTAAAATATATATATTTGAATTTAGTTTGAAAAGTCTTCCTATGTAACAGTTTTCTCATCTAGTACATGTACCATTTTGGTTTCTTCCGACCACAAGGTAACCTTACCCTATAGTTCGTAAATAGAGAGTATGGCTTTCAGGTTACTTCCATAATCATAGACTTGAAATTATTTTACCATATTTAGAAGGCAAGCTTCTGCATATTCCTACTTTTCACCATCATAAGTGGGAGGTTTAATTTTTCATAATTCTCCTTGTAATTCCTTTTTCTTTCTGGACTGTTGTCCAGTTGCTTCACCATCCTCAAATCCTTCTGAGTTGGGTTCAACTTCTTTTCTCTTTCTTCTAGGGTCTTCACTTTCGTAACTAGAACTCGAGGATAATTCCTAAATCAACCTCTCTTGCTCTTCACTGGCTTGCAGCAATCATTCATTGCTGGTTCTCAGATGAATCAATTCTTGTTGCATCTCCCTGAATATATCCAACAACTGAGCATTTTGATCTGGTGGATTTCCCTCACCACCTAAATCTAGGTATATACCTCCTCCATCGCTCATAATGATATTTTTACTTTTCTGCACTAAATCATTGTACACAAAAATTAAATTAGTGCAAACGTTTTCAACAAAAACAAATTTACAGCAACAATTTTTTTGGATTTATTTATTTATTTTATTGAATTTTTGTTTTCTTGTGTGAGGACACATATATGCCCATTGTTTCAACATGGGCTCTGATACCATCTGTAACAACTCCACTTACCACAAATTTGTTTCTCTAATTATAGCATAATTACTAAATTTTCGTAAGTGCATTAATGTCTTTCGTCACCATTCGACGAACTCTCTCATTATATTTTATATTTTTATGATTTCCTTCAAAACTTATCAATTCAATTATAGCATGTTTCTGATATTTAGGATCATTTTCCTTCTTATGAAATTCATAATTCATTTTCATTGCTGACTGTACTTGACAATAGCTCGTCACCACCTTGTTTTATTATAATTGTAATTATAAATTTTATGCCAAATCTAGTATAATATGGTAATATTACCCTTTATATTATACCTTCACATTCCACTTTCATTAATTTCTACCCTTTTCATTTTTATATGGTACTCTTAGTACTATCTATGTCACTCTTAACATTCATAGGAGCTAAAAATATTTATATTTATATTATCAATTTCCATATGTTGATAATTATACATTTTAGTTCAAGTAAGGTTATAACTAAACCCTTTCAAAGGATTAATAACGTATTTATTATACCGTATAGTATTCATGCGAAGTGACTTGTTATAATTTACTCATCATATAATTGAAATGTCTTCCACCTTATTCCATATTTAACAACTACGAATTTAGAATTAGAATCGTATTTTATAAATTTTATCCTTGCACATCTAATACGAATTGATCATTCGTGACATGGTTACTTTACGTCAATCGTTTTGATATTTTATGAATTTGATTTAAAGGTATACCCTCTTAACGCAGTGTAACGTATTACTACACTAGTTCTTAACTTATGATGGAATACACATATTTCATCAACCAGATAAGATATTAATCCACACATAGTACTTAATATAATGATACATATTAATCCAATTGGGGATTCGGATTTACTATCTATAGATTTCCAGGTCATGGGCTTTTCAATCATCACTCCTTTAGAGAATTTAACATTTATGATTGTACTCGAGTGATTAATGTAATCACATGGCTTTGCATATTTTTCTATCCACGGTTGGCTTAAATCACTGCCACGTTGATGGTCTGGATTGCTTCGCATCTCTGCCATGGAATTTATGAAGACCTAACGCTATACTGAATTTTCATTTTTCATTTAGGCATTCGGTCGTTCTTCTCTTATTTTTCGGGAAACCCTCGTTGTTGGTTTACCACGCATCCCAAAAATTTGTTAATTTTCCCCCTCTGTCGCCACTAGTGTTGGATCTTATCACGCATTCAACGTCATGCTTTTACAACTCCGTGTGAGTTTTAGAGGGACAAATTCCCTTTAGGTAATACACATAATTATTTTTAGCATGTTACCATCGTAGGATAGCTATGCATTAGTAGAATTTCTTTTGTTACTTTATGATTTGCTTTATAACTAATGTTCAATTTTTCTTTTGCATGGTTCCACTCTATTCGAGGTTTTTAATCGGTCTTCATTCAACACTTCCGAAGTTTATGAGGAAATTTCCTCTCCTGCAAGAAATAGGTAAGAGTTATAAACCCTTAACAAAGTCCTGGTTTTTCTATTGTTTTCGATTTTCTCTTATGGTCATGACTGTAACACAAATTTTACCGCATTATTAATATTTTATTTCTTACCTCTTGTTTACTTATAGAGCTAATATGCAATTAAATGTTGAAATAAATATTATTATTTCTCTCTGGGTCTTTTATTTAAGTCGTTTCCCCCATACGATTTCCTTATGGATGTAATAACATAGCCGAAGGTTTATTCCGGCATATATTCATTCTTGTCACAATATTTTGAGAGCTTACACTTGTAATTTAAACTCATTTTTTTTCTTTGACAAGTTATTTTCGTAGTTTCTCTAGAAATTCATTTTCATTTATAATTAAATTATTGAGATTTTCTTCTGGAGTATACTTCTCTGTGTTTTATTTCTAATCTATCGCTATTCTTCGTGGCCTCATAATGCCTCTTATGAGTATGAGTTCTCTGCTACTTTAACAAGTGTACGTGTAAATATATATGAGCTCCCAAACAATATGGGTTTACATATTTTGTTTGAATAAATATATGGGTTTTTCGTTGAATAAGATTTGTACTTATTCAACTTCAATTTTTCACCAATTTGATTCGAAGAACCAGCGTTGAGCTTGGTTGTTTTAACATGGTTCTGTATACATATTGGGTTTCATTCGATTTTCAAGTAAATCTCTGTTTGTTATTGTTTGATTTCATTTTTAAAAGGATTTCACTTGTATGTTTCAAATCGACTTGAATTCCTCTTCCAAGTAATTATTACCGAGAGTCATATTTTACAATTTTTATAATAGAATTGGGGACATTTAGGTTCAGTCTTCTCTATCCCTATATTCATATATTCCACTTTTCATCAAATTATTATATCTCTGTAATGATATAATTATCTCAAGTAAATTTTATTTTTAATTTAATTCAGAAACCCTCATTTCCTAACGAGGACTTTCGAGTTACTTTGTCTCTGTAATATCCCTCATAACATAATTTTGTTCATAAGGTTGAATTTCCTGTTTACTTAGAAAATTTTCAATAAAGTTTAACACTACTATTTTACAAATTTATTTTCTATATGAATTTCTCATATTACACTTATATGTCAGATTGAGAATAATATGAAATAACTATTAAGATTTCATTAATTTCCTAAAATCTATAAAATTATAATTTGTACAGGATATATAATTCAACTCTACACAGCTCCTTAGTGTTTGAAAAATACTCTATTGGCGAGACTACACGTAATCAATTTCCCCCTCATCATATTAATTTCATCTTTCTCATGTTTCGTCTAATTCGTGCACTAAATCACTTTTATCATACAAATTAATTTTTCCATATTTAATTACTATTGTATTTATAAATGTATTCATTACTTTACTTAAACTTAAAGACATGTGTATAAATATTAATTGATATGTATAATTTTATGTGCACATACTCCATTCCCTTCCATAAATATTATTACAGTTTAATTTATAATTCAGTAAGTTTTGGGCACTTTAATATGTTATTCATTGGAAAAAGATTTTGCTTTCTTCTACACAAATTGGTCCATATCACTTTGAAGAATTCATCCTCTTGAATTCTGAACTATATTAAATTTCATAATTTTGTTGCAATTGTTTAGTTTGGACAATGGACTATGTCTATAATTTATGAGAGAATTAAATTTAAATTTATATACAAAACAATATCATGAAATAGATTATTGCAGTATGATACATTTTCCTCATTCTCACAACGTTGAGTTATGTTTATGTACTCAATGAAATTTAAATTATCTAACCTTTATGACATTTTTGAGCTAATGCAATAATTTATGTATATCCAAAATCTTATAGTATGTTACACTAGTAGATCTTACTTGGACTTTACATATTTTTCTCTTTATGTACAAAACTCCTATTTAATGTTATTATTGCACAATTGATAAATACACTAAGTTTAACTTCTTTCCCATTTATTTATCTATGTTTTATGTATATACAATATTATGATTTACAACCTAACTTCAAATTTAAACCTGTTACTTGGGTTTAGACATTCTGAGAGTTGGTTTATTAAATTTTAATTTTCTATGTAACCATACAGATCAACTATAATTTCTATAGTTGTTTTCTGTTAAATACATAAGATTTTCTAAATAGATTTTATACAGAAATTAATCATGCATAAAGTTAACTTTCTTACACACTTCCATCTACTATAATTAAATCATAATTCAATACAAATATATAATTTCAAAATTTCTGCAATACTAAAATTCATAATACATAATTCAATTACTTGTGCATACCAATTTTGGTAAGACTATTTTCCACCTAACCTTGAGCTTTCTCTCCACAGCTCCCACCGAGTAGAGACCAATTCCTCCAAGGTGTAGACAACCTCTTTTCTACTGAGTAATGGCTTATTTAATATTTTTTTCCCTTTATCATGTTTCCAAAATTGCGTCCAGTTAATGAGGATGATGTTTTCCTTTTTTTCTAGGCTTTCTTTTTGTTTGTTCCACAAAAGTACTTTAAAACTAGTTTTTTCCTCTTTCTAATTTTACTTTACCTTTTCCCAGTAACTTTCCACTTTACTGAGGTATACTTTTAGTTTTTTATCTCTAATTTAATATTATAAATTTAATTTATTTTCACATAGGATTTTTGGAGAATCTGAGAAATTCTTTGGAATCTTATCCATTCTCATGGATTTGAAATCCTGGCCTCCATTTATATTCTAGTCTTTCCACAATAATTCAAATTCCACATTTATTAAATTTTAAAAGTTAAATATGTCCACGATAATTGTTTTCCTTTAGGTCCACTCAACTTTTAGGATTGTTCAATTGTCTAATAAAAGAAGTAAAATTAGGGATATTACACGAGTAAAAATTGGAAGAAATTCGAACAAAACCGACAGTGGGTTGGTTACCTACATGGGTCGGGCTTGTCTTTGTCATTCTCCATTTCCACTTGGCCAAAGGGAGTTAAATAAAATAGTCATTGTGGCACCTTAGAACCAGAGAAGCTCTGTGGTGATAAAACAAGAACTCTGACAATGGAGAACTGATCGAAAAAACCTTCCAAACAGGTGGAGGACTTCAAAAATTAACACAGTCACCATACATAATATATAAAGAAAACATGTAATGCAAAGTTCCACTATTGAGGTAATGAATGAAACCCCCAGAAGGGAACTCAACAAATTATCAATTGTTAAAATATTGCGGAGAAGTATACCTTTTGGAACCGTAACGCAGTCACAACATGACAAAGGATGGGAGCTCCAGCGACCATAGAATTATTAATAGAGGAAATACTATGAAATGTTGTAGAGCTAGACCAACCAAGGTGTTAGAAAAAGAATGAGGATGAAAAGCGGGACATGGGGCGAGTGGTTACCCTAACCTCCTGAGATCTTCTCACACTCGTTGTATTTAGGGTTCAACAATCTCATGGTCGAGATGCGATGGAGTTAATGTTGCGGACAATTGTGGGAGTTAATGGTTGAACCCCCGACTAGATGTCCCCAAGTCATGGTGGGCAGAAACCAAGGCGTTATACATTATGTGAAGTGAATTCACACCATAGCAAAACATATGCTTACATTCTAAATTAAATACCAATGTAATCCATAGCAAATCAAACTAATCTCTAAAGTACAGAATTTGGCAGATATGACATTTGTAACTTCGTAAAGCAGTCGGATACTGATGGATAGCCCAGAAGCATATGTTTAATGTATATAAAGGTTTAAATATAGTTTTTGAAATGTAACGATCTGATGGCAGAAATAATTATAGTGTTACCATGTTGTAATCGAAAACATTATATATATATATATATATATGGAAAGATTAATTATAGAAAAAGAAAGATGGTAATAAAGGAATATCAAATTTTAACTAAGATAATAAAAAATAAAAAATTATAGTAAGTTGTATTTATTTGTATAGTTGTGACACATATTAAAACTAATTTTGAATTGATTTGTAAGCGTAACTGAAACTGAGATTGATATGAATTATAAATATGGTTAAAAACTATTAATATTAGACGAGTTTAAAGTTTTCCTAATCTATATAGAATTTAAAAGTGTAACCAAACGTGTTTGAATATTTCTCCCATTCTCTCTTTGAAAATATTTTCAAAATTTTGAATGGCTAAAAATACAAACTGTTAAGAAAGAATGACAAAAAGTAAGATATCCTTTCATTACCTGTTATTATAAATTAAAAAATAATTATTAGATTTTAATTATAGTAATATAATAATAAAATTTAAAGTCTTGACCAAGTGTGAATATTTTTCTTATTCTCTCTTTGAAAATACTTTCAAAATTTTTAATAGTTAAAAATACAAATTGTTAACCAAGACAAAGAAAAAAAGGAAAATAAGATATTGTTTCATTAATTATTAATATAAATTAAAAAAATAATTATTTAATTTTAATTATATTAATATAATAATATTGTTAAATTTTATAATAGAAATATTAAGTTTTAATAATTTCATCGTCACATAGTCACAATTACAAAATAAAATAAATCCTTCTGGTTCAATCTAGGGTTTTCAAAATCCTTTTGAAAATTTTAAAATATATGGATTTGTGAAACAAGTTTGACCGTTACCTGTTTTGAAGAAAAGCTATAGTTGAAACTCGCAACTGTGACAGTGTTCGAGTTCGTTCAAATAAGCAACAGTCCCTCCTTTAGAAACTCAGAATTGTGTTTCCATCGACACTTCTAGATAGACACCGTTCATTAAATTAATATTAAACAGGGAAAATGTGAATTTATAATGTGCATTATGAAATCACTAAATCACTTTAATATCATAAACAATTAATTAATGACTAATTCACTTTTCACTTTCATTTTCCAAATCGTGAGGGTTTAATATCCGAGATAAAATGTGTTTCCAAATCGTGAGGGTTTAATATCCGAGATAAAATGTGTTTCACTTCTTTGGCTTTTCCTTCGCTACACAATTATAACATTACAAAAGAATCTCGCAGCAGGTATACTTAACACTGTCCAGGTATACATAAACTTGACACACAATCCTAAATTTTTCAAAAAAATGTTCAAGGTTGAAACTTCTACATACCTAAACTGGTAACCAAAGCTTTGTATCATATTGGAACTGCGAAACTTAATAGGTTAATCACAACAATTTTATTAAAACTTAATAATATTAAAAACAGTTGAACAACCATAAATATAAAAACAAATAAACATACAATGATAAATCAACCAAAAGTGAATGCCAAATTGAAGAAGCGGAAGTTAATCTTTATGAGAAAGTGCTCAAATTCTTTTGAAAACGCTGTATTTATTTATGGTTTTGTACAAAGTTATTTTTGGAGACTTTGAAGAAGATGGTGTTTCAAATACATATAATAATAAATGAAATATATTTAAATAAAATTTTAAAAAGCTTATTAATATAAATAACTATAGTTAATGACTTCATACAATAAAGCCAATACCAATATAATGTGATTGCATGATTTCATTATTAATTTTAGTTATTACTTCCATTTATTAATAATATTAATTACAAATATGGTTTCCATGTGTCTAAACCTTCGTATGTAAAACAATTGCATACCACCCATTTAAAGAATGATCCAAACAATTGCATATACTACTCACTTAAAACTATTGCATACTACTTAGTTAATTAATCATTGTGGTTACAAACATATTTTCCATGTAAATTTCTTTTTTATTTTATAATTGTGGCCATAAGATTATTAAAACTTAATACTTCCATTATAAAATTTAATATTATCATTATATTAATATAATTAAACCTTAATAATTATTTTTTAATTTATAATAACAATTAATGAAACTATATCTTACCCTTCCTCATTCTGAGTTAAAAGTTTGTATTTTTCTTCCTTCAAACTTTTGAAAAGATTTTCAAAGAGGGAATAAGAGAAATATTCAAACACACTTGGTCATGGGTTTAAATTTTTTATATAGATAAAGAATAATTTAAACTCATCTAATATTAATAGCTTTTGACCATATTTATGATTTGTATGAACTTCAATTTCAGTTACTGTTACAAATCAATTCAAAATTAGTTTTATTTTTCTACTTAGGTTATTCTCACTACATGCACAACTTTTTGTGTCTTTTTCTAAGAAATTGTATTCTTTACATATTTTTTATTGTTTCATAGTTGTAGCTTTATTTTGGTCTTTTTCTTCATTATATCGTGGCCTTTAATGCTATATTCATTTGATTTGTTTTTTAAGTTTCTATGCTATATAATAATATTAAAATTATTTTATTATATTAAAATTTAATAAGAAAAAATCTAAAAATCTAATAAAACCTATATATTAAAACATTAATTAAAAATCTAAAAAATATATTTAAATGAAAACATATTGTATGTAAAAAAATTAACAAATAATAAACCATTATGATTCAAAAAGCTTTATATTATTATCCTCCTATCTTATTATATTATATTAAATTAAAAAATTAAATTCTTCATATTATATTTAGTTTAGTGAAGGTTATATAATTGTTATTAATGGAAACTTTATATAATTGTTATATTAGTATATAAGTAAGAGTAAGGAAGCGTTTACATAAAATTGTTCTCTTATATTAAATTAAGATGTTCAGACACGCATGTTCCACAAAAACATAAACCCTAAAAATATTTATGGAGCCTTACATCTGCTGCTAGTTTCACTATGGTTGCAAAACGAAATTTCTAAACCTGATGTGCATGAGCCCCACTCCGTGAGAATTATAACACATTAACACATATTTCAATAGGAATCTCATAATTTTTAATGGCCGTCTATGATTTGAATGGTAACCGATAATAGTTTTAGAGGGACACATTTTAGTTAACAGACATCCACGTTTCAATAGGTTTTTTATTTTTAATTATATTTTTTTCTTTATCTATTTTATTCATTGATTTAGTGGCAACTACTAGAATAGGGAGTGAGCTGTAAATTTACACCATACTAGAATATGGGGTGATCAATTTTTTTAATTAAAAAAATCATTAAAATAACTAATTCCAATATAAAAATGCTTATCAATATAATAAAATAATAATGGTTCAAAAGAAAAAAAGAAAAAACTTTAAAAAATAAAATAAGAAATACCATTCAAACCAGAGTTCTGAATTCTATAGCGAATTTCTTTTCTGCTATCTAGTAACATAAGTCTCCTGGAATGTCGAATACACTGAGTCACTATTTCTCAGCTATATTGGATGTCGTCAATGTGTCCAATAGGGTTCATAAAAGGAATTTCAGAGTCCATAAGCCCATTGTATATTTCATTCTCCCTTTTTCTATTACATGATTCAAAGATTATTAAAATCTATTAGGTATATTTAAAGACTTAAATTTGATAATAATGTGTTGAATTTAATGGTTTATATTGTATATTGTATGATGTATATTGTATAACTAGTTTGGTATCTAATATTTTGATAGAATTAAATACAATTTTATAGGATGATATTTTATATTAATTTAGATTTATTTTAATTTTTAATTTATTAAATGTCGAAATAAATTAAATTTTATTACAATTAATACAATTAATTTTTTGTTTATATTTCTGGAATTTTGATCTTTTTCTTAATAAATAAAAAAATCAAATTTTTAATAAATCTAAAATTAAAATAATTTTAAATTAATTATTTTAAATAAAATTATAATTTAATTAAATTTTATAAATTTAATTATCAATAAATTATTTATTATAATTTTATATAAACTTATAAAATAAAATTATATATATATATATATATATATATATATATATATATATATATATATATATATATATATATATATATAACATAAAATTTCAACCTTGGGCACAGAATATCAAAATTCACTGCATTAAATGATTTTTAGAGAACCCTTACAAAAACAGGCCATCTTAATTATCAAAGTAGGCACTTATTTATTAAATTTGAGTTTTAGTGCATCCATTACTTTCTGTAAAATTATTGGTGTATTATTATTATTATAGAAATAAGTTTTGGATTTTTTTTCAAGGTTGATCAAATAGGAAAGTTCCAAATTGATTAAACAAATGTTAAATATTTGGATGGGTTTTTGTATATTGTAACATTTAATGTTAAATGGTGTTTGACATATTGCATGCTTAAAGTTTTTAACTCCCTTTATGAGTAAATAAAGATTAGATTATATTTTCACTTATTTTCATTCCAAAATTTTATTTTAGTCATGATTTTACACACTAAAGAAGGAGCCACTTGATTTTATAATATTTAATTCATAAATTTATATTTAAGGAAAGATAAATAAAGTAAACAAAGAAAAATATTGCGTAGTTATAGCATTTTGCTATTTAACTTAAAAATTAATTTTCAAATTAAGGTTATTTATGTATCCTAACCCTAAATCAAATGATTTATGGCTTATTCTCAATTTTTTTTGTAACCATTAAAACATATAGTTAGCTCACTACATATAAGAAAATTGAGTCAAGAAAAAAAAAATTCTATTCCTCTATTTTCCTCCTAATACAATATAGAGTTCATATAGATTTATGTATATTTATTTCACTATCAGTGTCCATGGGCTACCCTCAACCATTGAAAACAATAATTCTTTGTAATAATGTAACTAAAGCCATTATTTTTGTAATATACCTCTCTTTTTCTTTTTTTTCTTTTTTTAACCATAAATCACTTTTCTTAAATATTTTTAGTGATATTTTCAATTCCCTTAAGGAATAGTTTAGAACTCATGGTTTTTATATATAAAAAACAACTTAATAATTTCCAAGAGATTTCTACTTATACCATTTATATATTTATTTTGGTCTTAATATTCAATTAAGACAATCATCCAATTATTCCACATGCCTATAATAATCTTATCACAATAGTAATTCCTTTTATATTAAATATGCTAATTCCTAATTTTTAATCTAACAATCTTTCCTTCATTACATCACTTACCTTTACTTAGCTTGTGTACACTCCTATTATGACATTTCCCATACATATTTAAGTTGGTAAAGGGTCTATGCAATGGTATGCTTTACGTTGCTATTTATTTATGTTAATATTTTAATAGTTTACATGGAATACTGATTTCGTTTTCATCGCATAACTATGCGGATCCCGGCATATCAATCTTATTTATGGAAATATCTTTGGGTCGTTTTCAATACCTCCGGATAGGTCATGTCAGTGACATTTAGTACTTATAACATTCTCACATTTTTATGACATAACACTTTTCTTTAATGTTTCACCCATTCGAGTCGTCGAGTCACACAATTTAACATATTTTATTGGTTCCATGTGACGGTTCTGAAGTTGTATTAACGCTCGCCTCTGCCATTGTACATTTAACGTTTAATGCCACTAGGGTTTTTGTCACCTCAACAGCATGATCATCGATCTATGAGAGAACCGATAGATTCGTGACACTTGTAAGGTTGGATTTGACTATGGTTTTATTTTTCGATCCCTATTAATTTTAGCGTTTAACTCTATTCCATTTCTCTAGTCATTGTTTTTTTTCATTCGTGAGTGCTCTGGTTCTCTCACAGTGTGTGCAATGGCATGCTACAACGCTAGTCTAACGACTTGCACAATGACTCTACGACATGCTACAATGCTAGTCTAATGCCTTAGCCCTTTCACACATAGGTACGTCTCATTTTGCTGAATTATATCCACTTAAATACATTTCAAGTTTGGAATCCATGATGACTGTATATTCATGGTGCTAAATGGATAAACTTACCATAAACGCTTTGATTGTGTTTAGTTCCACGGAACTTCATTCCCATTATGGATATAAGTATGATTAAAATGAATGTTAGCTAG
The DNA here is from genome assembly GCA_034641835.2 of Pinus albicaulis. Taxonomy (NCBI): domain Eukaryota; kingdom Viridiplantae; phylum Streptophyta; class Pinopsida; order Pinales; family Pinaceae; genus Pinus; species Pinus albicaulis. Next base: position 890,328,954 of record CM076582.1, on the reverse strand, counting down.
GCCTGTAATGTATCTTTGTGGTGGAGCTCACATACATTTATAGCGCTTTCTGTTTTGGGATTCCACAGTGAGTCCAATTTCTCTTTTGGCATGCGATGTAACTAACTAGTTTATGGCTTCTCTTTCCATATAGTTCCTAAATTTTTTCTTTGGTTATAGAGGATTACGTTGATATAAAATTGTATACTTCAGCTCTTCTACTTTCATATATTACTTCTGAGAATTATTCTACTGATATTAACAATTGTTAATTCCTTTCACATTCAATTCCTGATGAATATTTGTATTCTACTACGCTGACCTCAGGGAGAATCAATGTCTTTCTTCCTTGTTCTCGACTATGTTAATAGTTTTCTTCGGCTCGGTCGTGAAGATGAAATGCGTCATTTATCTCAGGGTCGATTTATGAGTTCTTCCCAACTCATCACTGATAATTATACTTCGCTATATATAAATTTTGAGAATTCAACTTTATGCTTAGTTTATTAGGGTCTCATTTTACCTAATTGTTCTTAATTCAAATACTGTTTCCGAAAATTTAAATTTTTCTTTTCTTATATTGACTCGGTTATTTTCCATAGTCTAAATTTCAGCATCTGTGGTTTCAATTTCTGCAAGGTATAGACTCTCTCTTTTGCACCATTTGATTTAAATTTTTATTTTTAACTCTCGTTAATTTTATATTATTTTTAATTTCTCTTACTGTGTATGAATACAAGTAACTACTTCCACTTAGCCTCTGGTTGATTCTCTTCAATTTACCTCGGTAGGTTTATCCATTCACCCGTGTATTTTTTTTGTTTTGGAATATATACAGGGTTTCATTGCCCAACTTGCCTGTCCCTTTACATGCTTCTCTATTCTAGGGATGAAAACTATACAGTGGTTTCTAAGCATTGTTGTGATTTTTATGTACAGAACACGAGTTTGGAATACTCTATGGATAATTATTTATTTTTAATAGTCAAATGTCAATTTGGTACATTCACGAGGAAAAGTTCGAGACAATTTTATTCAGTACTTGACTATCAAATTATATAATGTAGGACTTTCTTATATAAACTAGGTCTGGTACCACTTTTTTATTATTATTTAAAATCTACTCTTATGAGAGTGATTCACATATATCCCATTAATGTATTTCCTCTATTATATTTTTGTCTATTGATTAAATTTACCATTTTATTTTCGAGACTTGTTCATTTAGAAATCTCTGTTATATTTATATGGATCCAGAGTTACATAACATCTGAGATTTTAATACTAGAGTTGTAGATTCTGAATTACACTATCTTTAAATTAAAATTTCGAACAGAATATACTGTTTATAAATAGAGTCACTTTGTTGAATAATATTCTCGTTTAACTTCAAGTTGAAGATAATTTTCATTTTAGTGAATAGGCTTCTGCTGTAATTTATAATATCTTAACTTTATGTTCCATTCTATATGCTTACTTGTATACATAAGTACAATAGCATTCTCCTTTCAGTAACTTTTGAGAAATCTTCACGTTAAGTTGTAAAATTTGATTATGCAGCTAATAGAATTTTTATTTTCAATTGATATATTTTCTTTTCTGTCTGTTATCAATTGTTATCAGCTATTGGTTATAAGTAGTAGCACTTGGATTATTAATTAATTACACATTCACTGAACTTTAACCATAGTTCTCTACTGATATTTTAAAATTTATTACTTTACATCTATTCTCTTATTTTCTTCTCGTTCTAACAAAATATAAAATATGATAATAATTATAACAGAATATCAGTTTTCTTATCTCTAGATCCAAACCTGAATACAGGTTTCAACATTCTGGAAGATGGATTTTTGAACTTATTCTATCATGCTAGAACTTATTCTATCATGCTAATCTCGTCAATCAAAGGCATGATTTAACATAATACTAATTATTCTAATTAACCATATCTTTTTCACTTCATGCAAATAATTGTACATACTTCATAAACTAGATTTTTAATATTATAAGAGCATACCAATGTGTAATGACCAGTCCTCCCAACCATAGAATTCTTCTATTTCCATAATTCACCCCTGAGCTGAGATCCTCTCCCAGAACAAACCAACCCAAATCTGTTCTGGATCAGCTTACTCAAGTTGTGCTTTCCCCAAAGCCTGTTTCTAATTCTGTGTCTAGAATTTCAAGATGCTTTTATTCCTATTTGCCTAGGCTTTCCTTCATTAGGGGATTTATAGCTGATTTTTGCTTTTCCAGCTTCTTACCTCTTCCCAACTACTTTCCTCATCATTGGGGAAATTTAGATTTTTCCTCTTAAATCTAAATTAGAAATAATTCCTTTCAAAGCTTTTTGAAAGGTTTTGGGAAAGTCTTAGCCTTATCCATAGCCTCATGGATTAGGCTTATGATCTCCAATCTCATCTGGTCATATTGCACACATTAATATTCTATTTATTTTCATTAATAATTATTTAAATAAAATATACACAATAATTATCCATTCGGGTCCACTCCCCTTTGGATTTTTGTTCAAATGTCTAACTTAAAATGCATAGAAACTTGGGGTGTTACACATTCCCCCTCTGAAAACAAACACCGTCCTCAGTGTTACAGACTATCTACTATACTTTATTATGAAAATAAATATGGATAATTTTCCATCATCTCAGCTTCTCTTTCCCATGTAGCATCTTCAGCAGTAAAGTGTTTCCACTGCACTTTTACTCTGGCTACTGTTCTATTTCTCAATTCAATTTCTTCTCGCTCCAATATTTGAAGCGGCTCTGGAAGGAACTCCCCTTTTATTTCCACTTGTATCGCATTCCAATCAACAATATGAGAAGCATCATGTACATATATTTTTAGTAACGAAACATGAAACAAATCATGAACTTTAACATGGGGGGGTAAGGCCAGTTTATAAGCCACCGGTCCCACCCTTTCCAAGATTTCAAAAGGCCCACAGTATCTAGGAGCCAATTTTGCACAGCTCCCTGCATAAAGAGTGCTCTTTTTGGGTTTAATCCGCAGATACACATGGTCACCCACTTTGTACTCTCGGTGCAATCTCTTCTTGTCAGCATAACTTTTCTATCGATCTTGTGCTGTCTTGATGTTTCTTTGTATTTTTTTTTACAATCCTTTCCATTTCTTGTAGAGCATCTGGCCCAAGTACTAGCTTATCTTCAGGCTTGCTCCAACGTCAAGGAGTACGACACTTTATTCCATAGAGTGCCTCAAATGGACTCATTCTGATGGAAGATTGGTAGTTGTTATTATAATCAAATTCGACTAAATGTAAATAGTCTTCCCATTTATTTGGCCTATTCATCACATACATTCTGAGCATATCCTCCAAAATTTGATTTGTTCTCTCCATTTGACCATCCATCTAAGGGTGATAAGTAGTGCTAAAATTTAATTTAGTGCCCATGTCCCCAGACAGACCCTTCCAGAAGGCTGCTATGAACTTAGTGTCTCTATATGAAATAATCATTTTTGGAACCCCGTGTAGCCTTACGATTTCTTTTAGAAACACATTTGCTACTTGGGCTGTCCCAAAAGTAGATTTTACCAGTATGAAATGTGTAGACTTTGTTAAGGTATCTACCACTACCATCACTGAGTCATGCTGGTACTTTGTTTTGGGTAATCCAGTTATAAAATCCATGGAAACAGTGTCTCATTTCCATTCAACAATTGGCAATGGATTTAGAAGGCCAGCTGGATGCTGATGTTCAGCTTTGACTAGTTGACATTCCATGCATTTGGCTAAGTATTTGGCCACGTATTTTTTCATTCCTGGCCAAAATAATTTCATTTTCAAGGCCGTAAGAATTTTCTAATGTCCAGGATGTCCTGAATATGGCTGTTTACGATGTTCATCTAGGATTTCTTTTTTCAAGGAGTCTACACTGGGGATATACAATCTGTTCCTATAACAGATCAGCTCTTTTTGATTTTGGGTGCATCCAGCCATTTCCTTTTTCAGCATTTGCACTTGTAGGTTCTCATAGTTGGGATCTTGATCTGCTACCTTTTTTACTAATTCTTCTAAGTAAAAACTAGCACTACTCCCAATATCACTTATGTTTTGGTAGGCATTTCTGCTTAGAGCATCAACAATTTTGTTTTCTTTCCCTTTGATATGTTTTATGTCCATATCAAATTTACTCAGAAAAGACAGCCATCTGGCTTGTCGAGCATTCAAATCTGTTTGAGAGAAGAAATGCTTGAGGCTGATATGATCTGTCATCGATGTAAATTTTTTGTCGAGAAGATAGTGTCGCCATAGCTTCAAAGCATGAATTACAGCAGCTAGCTCAAGATCATATACACTGTAATTCTGTTCATGTTTCTTAAATTTTCTAGATTCATATGTAATAACAGAATTTTCTTGCAACAGAACTCCTCCCAACCCTTCTCTACACGCATCCGTACACACGACAAACTCTTTATCAGGATCTGCAATCTTCAGTATAGGTGTTGTAGTAAGTTTTAATTTCAGTTGTTCAAAGCTATTTTGGAATTTTTTAGTCCACTCAAATTTGGTGCCTTTCCTCTGTAGTGAAGTTATGGGATATGCTATTGCAAAAAATCTTTCTACAAACCGTTGATAATATCCCGCAATCCCCATAAATGATCTCATCGCTGAAACATCGGTTGGCACCAGCCACTCTCTAATGGCCTTTATTTTCTCAGGGTCAACAACCAATCCTTGCTCAGAAATGATATGCCCCAAATATTGAGTTTTATCCTTATAAAATTCACATTTTCTAAACTTGGCATACAACTGATTCTCCTTAAGAGTCTGCAACATAATTCTAAGGTGTTCTTTATGTTCTGCCTCACTTTTTGAATAGATTAGAATGTCGTCTATAAATACTAGGACAAATTTGTCTAAGTATTTATTCAAGACGCTATTCATTAAGCACATAAAAGTGGCAGGGGCATTGGTCAACCCAAAAGGTAGGACTACAAATTCGTAGTGACCATACCTGGTTCAAAAGGCTATTTTACTGATATCATCCTCCTTAATTCTAAGTTTGTGATACCCAGTCCTTAAGTCAAGCTTCGAGAATACTGAAGCTCCTCCCACTTGATCAAAAAGGTCATCTATTCTGGGCAATGGATACCTGTTTTTGATTGTCAACTTATTCAATTGACGATAGTCAATGCACATTCTGAAGGTTCCATCCTTCTTTTTCACAAACAGCACTGGGGCTCCCCAAGGGGATACACTCGGTCTGATGTAACCTTTATCCATCAATTCTTGTAATTGCATTTTTAACTCCATGAGTTCAGGGGGGCTCATCCGGTAAGGGGCTCTAGAAACTGGTGTTGCTCCAGGCACCAAATCAATTGAAAAATTGATCTCTCTCTTGGGGGGAAGATGAGGAATCTCATATGGAAAAACTTCCTTAAATTATCTTATTATCGGTAAAGTGTCTAACAGGTTTTCTTCAGGTTGCTGTCCTAATTCTTCAACATGTATATCATATACTTGATATCCTTTCCTAGCTGTTCTTTTTAGCTGAAGGGCTGAGATTTTCCTTACAAAAATAGGTTTCAGTTTCCCTTTTAGTATGAATGGTTTTCCTTCATCATCTAGGCAGTGCAGAGTTTTGTCCCAACAATTCAGCATCATCTTTTTCTTTTCTAACCAATCCATTCCTATCAATAAATCATAGGAACCTAATGGAAGAATGTTTAAATATACCTCTATCTGATATTCATTCAATTTATTAGCTGTTTTAGGTATCTTATGAGTTACTTTGGGTTTAGTCCCGATAGCTAATTGTACCAAGCAGGGCTGTTGAAACTTTTCTGTTCTGAGTTTACATTTTTCTACAATTTGTGGACTAATATAACTCAAAGAAGCACTCGGATCAATTAAGATAGTAACATATTGATCAGAAATTTTACCTTCCATCTTGACCATAGTAGATTGATGTTCTTCTTGTTGGTTCTCCAAGGCTGCACTGATAGTGGGGATATTCCTTGCTATGTCATTCATTGTGGTAGCTTCTCTATCTCTCAGAATCATCTGAATATTTCGGTGTGGACAGTCCCCCAACAAATGAGGTTCTCCACAACCCCAGTACTTCAAAGGCTCCCACATTTTAACCGTTCCTTCCTTTTTGTTATTTCCATCTATTTTCTTTGAAACAACTTGGGATTGAGAAGTTTGACTTTCAGTTGTTTTGTTAAATTTCTTTTGCTGATGATTCCTACCAAAATTCTTCAAATAAGCTGGTTTCTGTTTCTTTCCTTTGAATTCACCCTTGTTTGTCCAGCTCTTCCCTTGTTCAATCTTTCCTTTAAACTGCTGGTAGCATAATCTGGCTTTCGTCACCACTTCGTCCATGGTTTTTGGATTATCGAACTCTATTTTCTCTTTATACAGAGTAGGCAAATAGTTCAAAAACCTTTGCACCTTTGCTTTCTCTTCACGAATACAAGGAACATATCTTAATATATTTGTGAACTTGGTGACAAACTCATCTATGGTGAGCTGTCCCAATCTGAGTTCGTGAAAATATTTTGCCTTGTCATCATAATAGCGTTCATTCAAATACCAGTTTTTAAACTTGACTTGGAAATCTTCCCAAGTTACGGTTTTTTCATCAATGGCATGAACCAGTTTTGTTTCCTCAAACCACAAGGTAGCCTTACCTTGCAGCTGGTAGATATCTAATCTGGCCTTCAGATTTCTTTCATACTCGTAGACCTGAAAATACTTAATCATATTCAGCAGCCATGCCTCAACATCTTCCTCCTTCTCTCCATCATATGAGGGAGGTTTGATTTTTCGAAATTCACCTTGTAATTCCTTCTTCTGTTTAGACTGGTGTCTAGTGGTGTCATCTTCCTCAGAATCATCTGAGAGCCTACCTTTCCTCCTCCTTCTAGAACCTTCACCTTCTTGGCTGTTCCGCGAAGTCAGTTCTCTTATCAGTTTTTCCTGCTCCTCACTAGCTAAAGATAGCCTGTCATTCTGACTTCTTAGTTTGGTCATATCCCGTTGCAACATATGAAACATAGCCATCAAAGGAGCATTGGGATCTAGTGTATTATCTCTACCACCCATATCAACATAGAGTTCATCTTCTTCATCCACTGATTTTTTTCAGTTTCAGTACCTTTTTATACTAAAACAAAATAACATCAGTAACATTTTTTTTTTTTAAATAATAATTTTATAACAGTGAGCACAAAAAAACAACCTAGTTTTTCCAACTTGGGCTCCAATACCATTTGTAATATACCTCTTTTTTTTTTTTTAACCATAAATCACTATTCCTAAATATTTTTAGTGATATTTTCAATTCCCTTAAGGCATAGTTTAGAACTCATGGTTTTTATATATAAGAAACAACTTAATAAATTCCAAGAGATTTCTACTTATACCATTTATGTATTTATTTTGGTCTTAATATTCAATTAAGACAATCATCCAATTATTCCCCATGCCTATAATAATCTTATCACAATAGTACTTTCTTTTATATTAACTATGCTATTTCCCAATTTTTAATCTAACAATCTCTCCTTCATTACATCACTTACCTTTACTTAGCTTGTGTACACTCCTATTATGACATTTCTCATACATATTTAAGTTGGTAAAGGGTCTATGCAATGTTATGCTTTACGTTGCTATTTATTTATGCTAATATTTTAATAGCTTACATGGAATACTGATTTTGTTTTCGTCGCATTAGTATTCGGATCCCGGCATATCAATCTTGTTTATGGAAATATATTTGGGTCGTTTTAAATACGTCCGGATAGGTCATCTCACTGACATTTAGTACTTATACGATTCTCGCATTTTTATGCCATAACACTTTGCCTTAATGTTTCACCCATTCGGGTCCTCGAGCCACACAATTTAACATATTTTATTGGTTCCATGTGACGGCTCTGAAGTCATATTAACGCTCCCCTCTGCCATTGTACATTTAACGTTTAATGCCACTAGGGTTTTTGTCACCTCAACAGCATGATCATCGATCTATGAGAGAACCGATTGTAATGTACCCCGTCTCATTCCACAAATTTTTTTTTTCTTTCTCTAATCCACTAATTTCTATGATTAGAGTTAGAGCATTAATCCAACCGACTTAATTCTCCTGTTGACTATATTCATGCAATTAAATTTGTTCCAATGATAAATTAATATTTTCCTCTAATATACTTATGATGGAATTTTGGCGTCGTTCCCTTTTTCACATCAAATGAGACTTTGCTATGTAGCGTAGGGATTCCATGAATTGGCATAGTCGTATAACTTGATATCATTGTGGTATTTCTACGTACATACATAGAGACTAAGTCCAACTCCCGTACGTACTATGGGAATTGTGATCCATACGTTAAAACGTGACTATGACATGATCTTCGTAAAGGTATTGATTTTGTTATTTTGTGTTCCACGTTGAATGCCATGTATTTCTCGTTTCTCATGGCTCAGCATTGACATTCAACTGATAGTTTTATTTTTCATTCCGCATTTTATATATGTTTAATAAGCCAGAGTACTTTGTCAACTGTGTATTAAATTTCCAACCCATCATCATTTAAGTCTTGTAAACATCGTCATTTTACTCTATCCAGATTTTCAAATCTATACGTATGGCATTTTATACTGTTTTTATGGATAAGTCAGACAGTTTCATTTTTACTCAGGTTTGCACTAGTACGATGGAATGAATTTAGTACGTTCTGCACTAAATGTGAATTGTCAGGACTAACCTAGCCCAGGGATTTCTCTATCCGTGGATGAGATGACGGATAGTTACCACCTGGACGGTGGGATGTGTCTAGGGTTTATGGCGAATTTGGGGTATAACTCACACCATGTTCATTTGTTTTTTCTTCTTCCTTGCTCGTTGATATTATCGTCTCCTCCTTCGGCTTCATTTCTTGATGAAGTATCAGTGCCACCTTTGTACTGTGGTGAAAATTAGACGCACGTCGGCACCTCCTCCAAAGTAATGTTGCTCATCATATTTAGTACAAGTATTGTGATTCTTTGTCTCTAAATTTTTTCCTCTGGGGTTTTGTATCCATATGTTTTCCTTTCGTTTTTTTATCAATGTTATGCAAGTCAATACGTCTCGCTAGTAAGTGACACTGTATGCGTCTTCCAGTGTTTTATTTCTGAGGCGCAGTAGTTTATAGGTGGAGGGATCTATCAAAGTCCCCAATTCACCAATCATAAGGGTCGAATGCCCATACAATGAGCTTGTGTGTCTGTCATAGAATTTCATTTTGTTCTGGCAATACATTGTTTCTATACTGCGTCTCATATCCAAATTAATATTATTGTTTTGTTAGGTCACGATAGAGTTAAATTAGGTGGACGATGGAATTTCATGGGAGAATTTCTTTCCTCGTCTGTTGTTCTTCCTTCTCGCCTCCATAATTTTTTATTTCTTTAGGGTCTCTCATCTCTCCCTAGTTCGTTTCACGATATTCATAGTCGTATTCCCTGACATAGGGATGGAATTGTCAACTTTTTTTCATATATATGTATATATATTGTTCTTATTCATAACTCTAAAGTTATTGTGTGTTACTCTCAGCGTTCATTCACCACAACTCAGTCATCCTTGAACTGAGGGAATATTTTTTGTCACACCTGCATTAGAATGGCGTCATTCTTTGAATCGCTTAGGTATCAATTATGAATGCCTATGATGTGTATTATTTTCGACTTGTCCTTCGACTTTGCTCATACTGTTTACTCATTTTTTCTCTGTGGAAATTTTGGTCAGAGTTTCGTTTCAAGCGCTCTCTCTCTCTTTTCCCAGGTGAGGTCAATTAAATAAACGTCCCTTCTCTGGTTAACAATTTCAGTTATCGTTAATTTCCAATTATTTTATTATTTCTGGTTATCTACCCTACCGACCTTACATTATTTTCTCATTTAGGCGGGCGTTTGATTGTGTACAGGTAACGGACGTGGGTAAAATTGTTATGAGTTTACTCGTCAAGCTATTCCTTACGCCTTTATGTTTTAATGTTCGCTCTGCTTCTCTTCTAGTTCGGTATTCACCAGTGGTTCTCAAAAAAAATGGAAGCATTTATCCAGAACCCATTAATTTCTATCTCAAATTTTTGATGTAATTATAACTTGAATCTATTGAGATTCAGATATTTGAATAACTTGCTATTTTTCTCTTATTTGACAGTTGAGGGTTTGACCGCTCTGCTTTTAAAATTACATACTATAACATTATACACTAATAATATCTGATGAACTCAGAGGTTTTTATATCCCTCCTTTCCAGTGTGATTAAATTGATACTTGAACCCAGTGTAATTCACTTACTTTCCACTTAAAATGTTCCTGAGATGTTCTAAGATCAGGATTTTCTATCTCTTCTTTCTAGAATTTAAGTTACTGTCATCTTGGAAACTTATTTCAGTATGTATATTTATTCCACTAGTATTCCATTGCTCGCATTAGTATAAATGTTATATTGTTCTTGACTGTAAAATGAATTGGTTCTTTTCCCTATCGCCCTTTCACTATCATATCAATAGAGAAAGGTTGTCAAATAAATTAATATCTCATGCTCTACTCTATTCGATATGCAACTCATCTAGTTAATAATTTATCTAGCAGTCAGATAAATATTTATTAAATAGAATGAGGAAATCTCTTAATTACTCTTTATGGCATTAAGATATTATTAATTTCTTTGGTGATGTCCCAACTTTCTGTTTGAATATATCTAGTTCTATGAACTACTATTGGTTATTGTTCAGCTCAGATTTGTTTCCTGTTTGCAGTATTTTACCAGATACACAAGCATACTCTTCATGAGTTTTATAAGAGTTATATCTACACATAATATTTACATTTTCTTCTAGTGTATAAATAGTCTTCTACTTCTAGATTTCTGGCTCACACATAGCTAAATTAATAATTTCACAGAAGAAGATTAGAGTTACAATCTTAATGGATTATGGGAGTAGTATAAATCTCCAGATTTAAACCATCAATAGGTTTAGAACTTCTGGTTGATTTTCCCCATAATTCTTATTCCTACAACTCTACAGATTTGAGAGGATTAATTTCTTCTCAATAATTCTGTTAAATGCATGGAAAATCAAATTCAGATTTAATATAAAATAACATCCACAGTCACAGATCACACAACACAGTAATAATAATTTCAACCATACTTAAACATCCTAGGCATACCACTTTTGTGATTGACCAGTCCTTCCAACCTTAGAGTTCCTCTATCTCCAGAACTCACCCCCGAGCTGAGATCATCTCCCAGAATAGACCAACCTCTAATTTGTTCAGGAATAGCTTATTTAAGCTTTTTCTCCCTAAAGCATGTTTCTAATTCTATGTCCGGAATTACAGGATGCTTTTCTTCCTATTTGCCTAAGCTTCCCTTATTTAGGGATATTTAAAGCTGCTTTCTGCTTTTCCCAGCTTTTTACCTCTTCCAAACTACTCTCCACCTCATTGGGGAAACTATATTTTCCTCAAAATCTAATTTGGAAATAAATTCTTTCAAGAATTTTTGAAAGATTTTTGGGGAAAGTATTTTCCTCTTTCCATCCTCATGGATTTAGCAAGTGATCTCATAATTCTCATTTGGTCAATCTGTACAGAATTATTTTATTTATTTTTCATAATTAAATATTTAATTACATCCACAAAATACTTATCCATTGGGGGTCCACTCCCCTTTGGATTTAAGTTCAAATGTTTAACTTTGAAAGAAACATAAAATTAGGGGTTTTACATATTCCCCCTCTGAAAGCAAACACCGTCCTCGGTGTTGATAACTAATTACTAGAGTTCAGTTTGATAACTAACTACTAGAGTTCATTTTCCAAATAAAGATGGATATTTTTCCATCATCTCAGCTTCTCTTTCGCAGGTAGCTTCTTCAGCAGTAAAGTGCTTCCACTGCACCTTTACTCTTGCTACCGTCCGATTTCTCAATTAAATTTCTTCCCGCTACAATATTTGAAGCGGCTCTGGAAGGAACTCCCCTTCTGGTTCCACCTATATCACATTCCAATTCACAATGTGATAAGCATCATGTATATATCTTTTTAATAATGAAACATGAAACACATCATGAACTTTAACATGGGGCGGTAAGGCCAGCTTATAAGCCACTAGTCCCACCCTTTCTAACACCTCAAAAGGCCCACAATATCTAGGAGCCAATTTTGCACAACTTCGAGCATAAAGTGTGCTCTTTTTGGGTTTAATACACAAATACACATGCTCCCCCACTTTGAATTCTCGATGTATCCTTTTCTTATCAGCATAGTTTTTCTGTCGATCTTGTGCTGTCTTGATGTTTCTTTGTATTTGTTTAACAATTCTTTCCATCTCTTGTAAAGCATCTGGTCCCAACATTAGCTTATCTTCAGGTTGGATCCAGCTCAAAGGTGTACGAAATTTCCTTCCATAGAGTGCCTCAAACAGACTCATTTTAATGGAGGATTGATAGCTGTTATTATAGGAAAATTTAGCTAAATGCAAGTAGTCCTCCCATTTTGATGGCCTATCCATCACATACATTCTCAACATATCCTCTAAAATCTGATTTGTTCTCTCTGTCTGACCATCTGTCTGCGGGTGATATGCAGTGCTAAAATTCAGCTACATCTCTTTTCATTCATGGCCAAAATAACTTCTTTTTCAAAGCTGTTAACATTTTCTGATATCCAGGATGCCCTGCATATGGCTGTTTGTGATATTCATCTAGGATTTCTTTTTTCAAGGTTTCCACATTGGGGACATATAATCTATTTTTGTAGCAGATCAGCCCTTTTTTGGTTTTGAGTGTAGTCAACCATCTCCTTCTTTAGTATTTTTACCTGTAGATTCTCATAATTTGGATCCTGATCTGCTACCTTTTTCACTAGATCTTCTAAATCAAACTTGGCACTACTTCCAATGCTGTTTATATTTTGATAAGAATTTCTGCTCAAGGCATCAAAAATTTTATTTTCTTTCCCCCTGATATGTTTTATGTCCATATCAAATTCACTCAGAAAAGATAGCCATCTGGCCTGTCTAGCATTCAAATCAGTTTGGGAAAAGAAATATTTAAGACTAATATGATCAGTCATCAATGTAAATTTTTTTCCAAGGAGATAGTGTCGCCACATCTTCAAGGCATGAATTACAGCAACCAACTCCAAATCATATGCACTATAGTTCTGTTCATGTGTCTTAAGTTTCCTAGACTCGTATGCAATAACCAAATTTTCTTGCAACAGGACTCCTCCCAACCCCTCTCTACAAGCATCCGTGCACACAACAAATTCTTTATTAGGATCTGCAATCTTTAGTATAGGGGCTATAGTGAGTTTTAATTTTAATTGTTCAAAACTGTTTTGGCATTTTTCAGTCCACTCAAATTTGACACCCTTTCTTTGTAGTGAGGTTATGGGATATGCTATGGTAGAAAATCTCTCCACAAATCGGTGATAATAGCCTGCAATCCCCATGAATGATCTCACTGCTGAAACATCATTTGGCACCGACCATTCTCTAACAGCCTTTATCTTTTCAAGGTCAACAGACAACCCTTGTTCAAAAATAATATGGCCCAAGTATTGGATCTTGTCCTTATAGAATTCACATTTACTGAATTTGGCATATAATTGGTTTTCTTTCAAAGTTTGCAACACTATCCTCAAGTGCTCTTTGTGTTCCTCCTCACTTTTTGAATAAACTAAAATATCGTCTATGAACACTAGTACGAATTTATCCAAGTACTTGTTTAACACAATGTTCATTAGGCACATAAAGGTGGCAGGGGCATTTTTCAAACCGAAAGGTAGGACTACAAATTCGTAGTGTCCATACTTGGTTTGAAAAGTTGTTTTACTAATGTCTTCATCCTTAATTTCGAGTTGGTGATAACCAGTCCTTAGATAAATCTTAGAAAATACTGAAGCTCCCCCTACTTGATCAAAAAGGTCATCAATTCGGGGCAAAGGATACCTATTTTTAATGGTCAACTTATTCAGTTGATGATAGTCAGTACACATTCTAAAGATTCCATCCTTCTTTTTCACGAACAGCACCGGTGCTTCCCATGGAGACACACACAGTCGGATATAATCCTTATCCAGCAATTCTTGCAATTTCATTTTCAGTTCTATGAGTTTAGGGGGACTCATTCGATAAGGAGCTTGGGAAACAGGTGTTTCTCCCGGCACCAAATCGATAGAAAAGTCAATCTCTCTTTTGGGGGGAAGATGAGGAATCTCATCTAGAAAAACTTCCTTAAACTCTCTCACTACTGGCAGAGTATCTAATAGGTTTTCTTCAGGTTGTTTTTCTAATTCTTCAACATGTACTGCATATACTTGATATCCTTTCCTAGTTGTTCTTTTTAGTTGCAGTGCTGATATTTGTCTTACAGATATGGGTTTTGGTTTTCCTCTGAGAATAAAGGGTTTTCCTTCTTCATCTATGCCATGTAAAGTTTTATCCCAACAATTCATCATCACCTTCCTCTTTTCCAGCCAGTCCATTCCTATCAGCAAGTCATATGAGCCTAAGGGAAGAATATTTAAATTCACTTCTGTCTGAAAATCATTTGATTTAATTGTTGTTTGAGGTAACTTATGAGTTACCTTCCTCTTGGTACCAGTGGCTAACTGGACCAACCAAGACTGCTGAAATTTTTCAGTTTTGAGCTTGCATTTTTCTACAATTTTTGGACTAATGTAACTCAAAGAAGCACCTGGATCAATTAAAACTGTAACAGATTGGTTAGCAATCTTACCTTCCATCTCAACCATGGTTTCTTAGTGTTTTGCTTGTCGATTCTCCAAGGCTGCACTGATAGTGGGTATATTTCTTGCTATGTCATTTACTGTGGTGGCTTCTCGATCTCTCACAATCATCTGAATGTTTCGATGGGGACAATCCCTCAACAGATGAGGTTCTCCACAACCCCAACATTTCAAAGGCTCCCTCATTTTAATTGTTCCTTCCTTTTTATTATCTCCATCTAATTGTTTGGAACCAACTTGGGACTGTGTAGTTTTACTTTCCTTTGGTTTATTAAATTTTTTCCGTTGATGATCCCTACCAAAGTTCTTTAAGTAGGCTGGTTTCTGTTTCTTTCCTTTGATTTCACCTTTGTTTACCCAACATTTACTAGGTTCACCCTTTCCTTTAAACTGCTGATAGCATAATCTTTCTTTCCTCACTTCTTCGTCCATAGTTTTTGGATTACCGAATTCGATCCTCTCCTTGTACACAGCAGGCAAACAGTTCAAAAACCTCTGTACCTTGGCATTCTCTTCCCTAATGTAAGGGACATATCTCAATAGATTTGTAAACTTCGTGACAAACTCATCAATCGTAAGTTTTCCCAGTCTAATTTCATGGAATTCCTTTGCTTTATCATCATAATAACGTTCGTTCAAATAGCGGTTTTTAAACTTGACTTGGAAATCTTCCCCAGTAACTGTCTTTTCATCAATGGCATGAACCATTTTCGTCTCCTCCCACCACAAGGTAGCCTTACCTTGTAGCTGGTAGACAGCTAATCTGGCTTTCAGATTGCTTTCATATTCATAGACTTGGAAATATTTAATCATGTTCAAAAACCAGGCTTCAACATCTTCCTCCTTCTCCCCATCATAGGAGGGAGGTTTGATCTTTCGGAATTCCCCCTATAATTCCTTTTTCTACTTATACTGATGCCTAGTAACATCATCTTACTCAGATTCATCAAAGAACTTGCCCTTCTTCCTCTTTCCGGAACCTTCACCTTCTTGGTTGTTCCGAGAAGTTAATTCTCTGATGAGCTTTTCCTGCTCCTCACTGGCTAATGACAATCTATCATTCTGGCTTCTTAGCTCAGCCATCTCTCGTTGAAAACTGTGCAACATAGCCATCACTGGAGCATTGGGATCTGGTGTATTATCGTCATCACGCAGATCAAAATAAATTTCCTCACCTTCTGCCATTCAAATTTTCTGTTTCAGCACCACTGTACACTAAAAAACACAGATGAGTAATAATTTTTTTTTTTCAACAATAAATAATTTATACAGTGAGTACACAACAATAGTGAACACAACAACAACAGCCCAGTTTATGTAACATGGGCTCTGATACCATTTGTAACGTACCCCATCTCATTCCACAATTTTTTTTTCTTTCTTTCTCTAATCCACTAATTTCTATGATTAGAGTTAGAGCATTAATCCAACCGACTTAATTCTCCTGTTGACTATATTCATGCAATTAAATTTGTTCCAATGATAAATTAATATTTTCCTCTAATATAATTAAGATGGAATTTTGGTGTCATTCCATTTTTCACATCAAATGAGACTTTGCTATGTATCGTAGGGATTCCATGAATTGGCATATTCGTATAACCTGATATCATTGTGGTATTTCTATGTACATACATAGAGACAGTCCAACTCCCGTATGTACTATGGGAATTGTGGTCCATACGTTAAAACATGACTATGACATGATCTTCGTAAAGGTATTGATTTTGTTATTTTGTGTTCCATGTTGAATGCCACGTATTTCTCATTTCTCATGGCTCAGAATTGACATTCAACTAATAGTTTTATTTTTCATTCCGCATTTTATATCTGTTTAATAAGCCGGAGTACTTTTTCGACTGTGTATTAAATTTCCAACCCGTCGTCATTTAAGTCTTGTACTGGAACGTCGTCATTTTACTCTCTCTAGATTTCCAAATCTATTCGTATGGCATTTTATATTCTTTTTATGGATAAGTCACATAGTTTCGTTTTTACTCCGCTTTGCACTAGTACGATGGAATGAACTTAGTACGTTCTGCACTAAATGTGAGTTTTCCGGAATAACCTAGCCCAGGGATTTCTCTATCCGTGGGTGAGATGACAGATAGCTGCCATCTGGATGGTGGGATGCGTCTAGGGTTTATGGCGAATTTGGGGTATAACTCACACCATGTTCATTTGTTTTTTCTTCTTCCTTGCTCGCTGATCTTATCATCTCCTCCTTCAACTTCATTTCTTGACGAAGTATCAGTGCCGCCTTTGCACTGTGGCGAGAATTGGACGCACGTCGGCACCTCCTCCAAAGGTATGTTGCTCATCGTATTCAGTACAAGTATTGTGATTCTCTGTCTCTAAATTTTTTCCTCTGGGGTTTCGTATCCATATATTTTCCTTTCGTTTGTTTATCAATGTTGTGCAAGTCAATACGTCTCGCTAGTAAGTGGCACTGTATGCGTTTTCTAGCGTTTTATTTTTGAGGCGCAGTAGTTTATAGGTGGAGGGATCTATCAAAGTCCCCAATTCACCTATCATAAGGGTCGACTACCCATACGGCAAGGTTGTGTGTCTGTCATAGAATCTCATTTTGTTCTGGAAATACATTGTTTCTATACTGCATCTCATATCCATATTAATATTATTGTTTTGTTAGGTCACGATAGAGTTAAATTAGGTGGACGCTAAAATTGCATGGGAGACTTTCTTTCCTCGTCTGTTTTTCTTCCTTCTCGCCTGCATAATTTTTTATTTCTTTAGCGTCTCTCGCCTCTCCCTAGTTCGTTTCACGATATTCATAGTCGTATTCTCTGACATGGGGATGGAATTGTCAATGTTCTTTCATATATATATATATATGTATATATATTGTCGTATTCATAACTCTAAGGTTATTGTGTGTTACTCTCAGCGTTCGTTCACCATGACTCAGTCATCCTTGAACTGAGGGAAGATTGTTTGTCACACCTGCATTAGAATGGTGTCATTCTTTGAATCGTTTAGGTATCAATTCTGAATGCCTGTGATGTGTATTATTGTCGACTTGTGATTCGACTTTGCTCATACTGTTTACTCATTTTTTCTCTGCGGAAATTTTGGTCAGAGTTTCGTTTCAAGCGCTCTCTCTCTCTTTTCCCAGTTGAGGTCAATTAAATAAATGTCCCTTCTCTCGTTAACAATTTCAGTTATCGTTAATTTCCAATTATTTTATTATTTCTGGTTATCTACCCTACCGACCTTACAATATTTTCTCATTCAGGCGGGTGTTTGATTGTGTACAGGTAACGAACGTGGGTAAAATTGTTATGAGTTTACTCGTCGAGCTATTACTTACGCCTTTATGTTTTAATGTTCGCTCTGCTTCTCTTCCAGGTCGGTATTCACCAGTGGTTCTCAACAAAAATGGAAGCATTTCTCCAGAACCCATTAATTTCTATCTCAAATTTTTGATGTAATTATAACTTGAATCTTTTGAGATTTAGACGTTTGAATAACTTGCTATTTGTCTCTTATTTGACAGTCGAGGGTTTGACCGCTTTGCTTTTAAAATTACATACTATAACATTATACACTGATAATATCTGATGAACTCAGAGGTTTTTATATCCCTTCTTTCCAGTGTGATTAAATTGATACTTGAACCCAGTGTAATTCACTTACTTTCCACTTAAAGTGTTCCTGAGATGTTCTAAGACCAGGATTTTCTATCTCTGCTTTCTAGAATTTAAGTTACTGACATCTTGGAAACTTATTTCAGTATGTATATTTATTCCACTAGCATTTTACTGCTCCCATTAATATAAATGTTATATTTTTCTTGAGTGTAAAATGAATTGGTTCTTTTCCCTATCGCCCTTTCACTATCATATCAATAGAGAAAGGTTGTCAAATAAATTAATATCTCATGCTCTACTCTATTTGGTATGCAACTCATCTAGTTAATAATTTATCTAGGAGTCAGATAAATGTTTATTAAATAGAATGAGGAAATATCTTAATTAATCTTTATGGCATTAAGATATTATTAATTTCTTTGGTGCTATCCCAACTTTCTGTTTGAATATATCTAGTTCTGTGAACTACTATTGGTTATTTTTCAACTCAGATTTGTTTCCTGTTTGCAGTAGTTTACCAGATACACAAGCATACTCTTCATGAGTTTTATAAGAGTTATATCTACACATAATATTTACATTTTCTTCCAGTATATAAATAGTCTTATACTTCTAGATTTCTGGCTCACACATAGCTAAATTAATAATTTCACAGAAGCAGATTAAAGTTAAAATCTTAATGGATTATGGGAGTGGTATAAATCTCCACATTTAAACCAGCAATAGGTTTAGAACTTCTGGTTGATTTTCCCCATAATTCCTATTCCTAAAACTCTACAGATTTGAGAGGATTAATTTCTTCTCAATAATTCTGTTAAATGTATGGAAAATCAAATTCAGATTTAATATAAAATAACATCCACCATCACAGATCACACAACACAGTAATAAGAATTTCAACCATACTTAAACATCCTAGGCATACCACTTCTGTGATTGACCAGTCCTCCCAACCTTAGAGTTCCTCTATCTCCAGAACTCACCCCTGAGCTGAGATCATCTCCCAGAATAGAGCAACCTCTAATTTGTTCAGGAATAGCTTATTTAAGCTTTTGCTCCCCAAAGCCTGTTTCTAATTTTGTGTCTAGTATTACAAGATGCTTTTCTTCCTATTTTCCCAGGCTTCCCTTATTTAGGGATTTTTAAAGCTTCTTTTTGCTTTTCCCAGCTTTTTACATCTTCCCAAATACTCTCCACCTCATTGGGGAAACTAGATTTTCCTCAAAATCTAATTTGGAAATAAATTCTTTCAAGGATTTTTGAAAGATTTTTGGGGAAAGTATTTGCCTTTTTCCATCCTCATGGATTTAGCAAGTGATCTCATCATTCTCATTTGGTCAATCTGCACAGAATTATTTATTTATTTTTAATAATTAAATATTTAATTACATCCACAAAATACTTATCCATTGGCAGTCCACTCCCCTTTGGATTTAAGTTCAAATGTCTAACTTTGAAAGAAACATAAAACTAGGGGTGTTACATCGATAGATTCGTGACACTTGTAAGGTTGGATTTGACTATGGTTTTGTTTTTCGATCCCTATTAATTTTAGCATTTAACTCTATTCCATTTCTCTAGTCATTGTTTTTTTTCATTCCTGAGTGCTCTGGTTCCCTCACACTGTGTGCAATGGCATGCTATAATGTTGGTCTAATGTCTTGCGCAATGAATCTATGTCATGATACAATGCTAGCCTAATGCCTTCGCCCTTTCACACATAGGTATGTCTCATTTTGCTGAAATATATCCACTTAAATACATTTCAAGTTTGGAATCCATGATGACTGTATATTCATGGTGCTAAATGGATAAACTTACCATGAACGCTTTGATTGTTTTTAGTTCCATGGAACTTCATTCTCATTATGGATATAAGTATGATTAAAATGAATGTTAGCTAGGCCTGTAATTTATCTTTGTGGTTGAGCTCACATACATTTATAGCGCTTTCTGTTTTGGGATTCCACAGTGAGTCCGATTTTTCTTTTGGTATGCGATGTAACTAACTAGTTTATGGCTTCTCTTGCCATATAGTTCCTAAATTTTTCCTTTGGTTATAGAGGATTACGTTGATATAAAATTGTATACTTCAGCTCATCTAGTTACATATATTACTTCTGAGAATTATTTTACTGATATTAACAATTGTTAATTCCTTTCTCATTCGATTCCTGATGAATATTTGTATTCTAATACGCTGACCTGAGGGAGAATCAATGTCTTTCTTCCTCATTCTCCACTATGTTAATAGTTTGCCTCGGCTCGGTTGTGGAGATGAAACGCATCATTTATCATAGGGTCGATTTATGATTTCTTCCCAACTCGTCACTAGTAATCATACTTCGCTATATATAGATTTTGAGAATTCAACTTTATGCTTAGTTTATTAGGGTCTCGTTTTACCTAATTGTTCTTAATTCAAATACTGTTTCCGAAAATTTAAATTTTTATTTTCTTATATTGACTGGGTTATTTTCCACAGTCTAAATTTTGGCATCTGTGGTTTCAATTTCTGCAAGGTATCGACCCTCACTTTTACACGATTTGATTTAAATTTTTATTTTTAACTCTGGTTAATTTTATATTATTTTTAATTTCTCTTACTGTGAATGAATATAGGTAACTACTGCCACTCAGCCTCTGGTTGATTCTCTTCGATTTACTTGGGTAGGTTTATCCATTGACCCGTGTATTTGTTTTTTTTGGAATATATACAGGGTTTCATTGCCCAACTTGCCCGTCCCTTTACATGCTTCTCTATTCTGGGGACGAAAACCATACAGTGGTTTCTAAGAATTGTTGTGATTTTTATGTACAGAACATGATTTTGGAATACTCTATGGATAATTATTTATTTTTAATAGTCAAATGTCAATTTGGTACATTCAGGAGGAAAAGTCCAAGACAATTTTCTTCAGTACTTGACTATCAAATTATATAATGTAGGACTTTCTTATATAAACTAGGTCTGGTACAATATTTTTATTATTTAAAATCGAATCTTATGGGAGTGATTCACATATATACCATTAATGTATTTCCTCTATTATATTTCTATCTATCGATTAAATTTCCCCATTTTATTTTCCAGAATTGTTCATTTAGAAATCTCTGTTATATTTTTATGGATCCATAGTTTATATAACATCTGAGATTTTAATGCTAGAGCTATAGATTCTGAATTACACTATCTTTAAATTAAAATTTTGGACATAATATACTGTTTATAAATAGAGTCACTTTACTGAATAATATTCTGGTTTAAATTCAAGTTGAAGATAATTTTCATTTTGGTGAATAGGCTTCTACTGTAATTTATAATATCTTAACTTTATGATGCATTCTATATGCTTACTTGTATGCATAACTACAATAGCATTCTCTTTTTAGTAACTTTTGAGAAATCTTCAGGTTAAGTTGTAAATTTTGATTATGCAGCTAATAGAATTTTTATTTCCAATTGATATATTTTCTTTTCTGTCTGTTATCAATTGTTATCAGCTATTGGTTATAAGTAGTAGCACTTGGATTATTAATTAATTACACATTCACTGAACTTTCACCATAGTTCTCTACTGATATTTTAAAATTTATTACTCTACATCTATTCTCTTATTTTGTTTTGGTTCTAACAGAATATAAAATCTGATAATAATTATAACAGAATATCAGTTTTCTTATCTCTAGATCCAAACCTGAATACAGGTTTCGACATTTTCGAAGATGGATTTCTGAACTTATTCTATCATGCTACTGTAGTTACTGGATTTAATCTATTAAATCTGGTCAATCAAAGGCATGATTTAACATAATACTAATTATTCTAATTAACCACATCTTTTTCACTTCATGCAAATAATTGTACATACTTCATAAACTAACTTTTTAATATTATGAGAGCATACCAATGTGTAATGACCAGTTCTCCCAACCATATAATTCTTCTATCTCCAGAATTAACCCCCAAGCTGAGATCCTCTCCTAGAACGGATCAACCCCAATATGTTCTGGATCAGCTTACTTAAGCTATGCTTTCCCCAAAGCCTGGTTCTAATTCTGCGTCCAGAATTTCAGGATGCTTTTAATCCTGTTTTCCTAGGCTTCCCTTAATGAGGGAATTTAAAGATGCTTTCTTCTTTTCCAGCTTTTTACCTCTTCCCAACTACTTTCTTCATCATTGGGGAAATTTAGATTTTTTCTCTTAAATCTAAATTAGAAATAATTCCTTTCAAATCATTTTGAAAGGTTTTGGGAAAGTCCTAGCCTTATCCACATCCTCATGGATTAGGCTTATGATTTCCAATCTCATCTGGTCATATTGCACACATTAATATTCCATTTGTTTTCATTAATAATTATTTAAATAAAATCCACACAATAATTATCCATTGGGGTCCACTCCCCTTTGGATTTTTGTTCAAATGTCTAACTTAAAAAGCATAGAAACTAGGGGTGTTACAATTATTAACACGATTTAATCAAATGTCATGAAACACAATGTTGATTTAAAGATATAATATCTTTCACAAGGTTTCAACTTCAAAATTAATAATTTTTCTTTCCATAATGTTGTCATTATATTTTCTACATAATTGATGCAAGAGCACCATGATAATTTCCCCTATTCCTCATGAGAGAAAAAATAAAATAAAATAAAAGTTATAGGTTAGGCCTTTTCAAGGGAGCACTTGGATAGTGGGTGTGAACATATGGGAGTCCCATGTGTAGTCAATGCTAAAGGGGAATAAATATAATAAGAAGGAAATAAAATAATAAATGGGTTAGTGGAGCATAAGTTGTGTTAAAGTGGTGTTAGAGAAGGAAGCCTATAGAGAAAGGTTTGATAAAATAAGTTTGAGAAGACTACCAAAAAACTATTTTTGTGAGTACGCCATCAAGAAGGGGAAGTTGGGAAAGAATTAGGATGGACAAGGATTTGAGGTTGGAGTTGAGACACATCTAGGTGAGAATGAGAACATAGAGAGATCTTGACATGGAATAAATTAGCGACATGAAGGATATAAACTTAAAATAGGAGACATAAGGATGTCTAGGAATAGAAAAACAAGAGGAAAAAATGATAAATATGATTACCAAAGTGGGGTCGAGGCCATAAAGGGCGTGCCAATGTACGATGGAAACCTGAATGTGAAAGAGCTACTTTATTGGATTAGCTCATTAGATAAGTATTTGGAATAGAATATGTGGAGGATGAATAGAAGGAAAAATATATTGTTACCAAGATAAGGGGACACACAAGATTGTGGTGGGTTGAGCTATAGGAATATCAAAGAAAGAAGGGAAAGGAGAAAATCAAGAGTTGTGATTTAATGGTAGCCAAGTTTAAGAGGAATTTAATGCCCCAGGATTATCAGATGAATTTATTTAGGAAACTACAAAACCTAAGGAAGGAATCTATGACAGTGAAAGAGTACACTGAAGAATTTTACAATTTGAACATCATAGCAGGCCACATAGAGGAATATTTTTAAAAGGTTTCAGATATGTTAATATTATAAGGTATGGGATCCAGGACGAAATTAGCCACTTGTGCCTGAAGATAGTGGAGGATGCCTATTAGGTAACATTAAGAGCAGAAGATAAGTTGGATAAAAAATAAAGCCAAAGGAGTAGAGGAATGAGTCCAACCATAGGAAAATGAACTTCCAACACAGGGAGATTCCATGATTCAAGAGAAGACATAGGGAGCTCTGTAGCCAATATCCTAGAGGAGGACATATGAGGGGAAAAATATTGTTCTTAGGAAGCAAAGGAAGAGGAAGAGAAATCATGTGCTAGATATGTGGGAAAATAAGACATACATCATGGGATTGTATTGAGAGTAAATCAACAAATTAACATCGCATAGTGCAGAGGCTAAGAAAAGGGATAACAAAGAGAAAGGTGAAGGAATATACTCCTGAAATGGATGAGTCGCTAATTCTGAAGAGAATATTGGTTAAAGTCGAGAAGGAACCCAATGAACCAACTTAGAGGAGAAGTATGTTCACGACAATGTGTAAATTCAAAAGGGAGACACTATAAAATTGTCATTGATAGTAATAGAACCAACAATATGGTTTTTATTGAGATGGTGGAAAAGTTAGGATTGTAGAGGATGGTGCATCCTACTCCACACTTGTAATATCCCCAGTTTCTATGCTTTTATTAGACATTTGAACAAGTCCAAAAGGGTACAGTGGACCCCAATGCAAAAAAAATTGTGTGGATTTATTTTATTATTTCAATTTAATAAAATAAAATGGAAAATTATGTGCAAAGCCTAGATTATGATTAGAGATATGGAAACCAAATCCATGAATATAGATAAGGTTTTAAGACTTTCAGAGACTTCCAAAAATTATTGGAAGAAATAAATTAAATACTAAATTTAGATTGGAGATAAAAATCTAAAAAAGTTTCCCCAGTAAAAAGGAAATTACTGGGAAGAGGTGGAATAAAGCTACAAAGTAGAAAAGCTAGTTTTAAAAGTACCTTTGTGGAAGAAACGAAGGGAAAAACTAGGCACACAGGATAACAGAATCCTGAATTAAATGGACGTAGTTAAGGGAAATAGGCTGGGGGAAAGAAAGCTTAAATAAGTTGATTAAGAATAGACAGAGGGTTGTCTATTGCTAGAGGAAATGATCTCTTCTCGGGGGTGAGCTATGGAGAAAGAGCTCTAAGGTTGGGAGGAACCTAGTCTACCTTAAGTGGTATGGGCAGTTAAATTTATTTGTGTTTAAATTATACTTTAGTATGTTATGAGTTACTCAGAAAGTAAAGTAATTAAGTCAATATGAAACTCTGCATCTAAATAATTTTTTATACTGTGGAATTTAGATGAAGTTAGTTGAATTAGTAATGAATTCTAGAGGTTTTTACATTGAAAAAATTTGGCTATAATGAAATAGTCTGTTCTGTATGGTTTCACAGACATAACTCTATATAGGACCAACTCTCAGAATGTCTAAATCCAATATTAGATTTAGATATGAAGTTAGGTACCTCATAGGAAATTTGTGTGCAGTTAATGAATCTGCTTTAGTGTTTTGTTATCAAACTGTATAATTTATTTTGAAGTAAAATCTAAACAGAAATAGATACACATTACTACCAAATAAAAGTACAGTATAGTTAATAAATTTGTGTACTATAGTATATATGCATGACTGGTAAATAAAACAACAATATAGTTAAAATATTTTTTGTACTGTAGAAGACTGGAGAAGGATAAACCATGAATTACAAAAATCTAAACAGAAACATACATATGCATATAATAAAACTATATTCCTTTCTTATAACTGAAAAGGAAAACATTTTATGAATAAAAATTTCAAATATGGATTTATGATAACATTTCAATAGAACGAAAATAGTTAATAAAACAAATGATTAAGCAACTATAAGTGATAATTCATGTATTTACATCCTTATAGGTGTTTCAGTCCATAAATAAAAATTGTATAGTTTAAAGAGGAGATTCTTGTAATAAAATTTATAGAGAGGGAACTCTATCCCATAAAATAAAATAGAAATGTTTCTTGGAAAAATTATGGAGACTGCATATGAAAAGCTAATAAGCATCTGGCGAACCTGTATACAAATAGTTTATGTGTTAAATAAAAAATAGAAAAATATTGAATAAATATTAATTCCAAATGCAGCTGGCGTATAGTCATATGTGCAAAGGACAAAACCGAAGGTTGGAATTGGAGAATTAATCTTGAAATAAATATAAATAAAATACCAGTACGAGAACTGAAAACATAATACTTGAGGAAGTCTCAGATCCATACTATTCTATGCATCCGGAAAAGAGATGAGAATTTAATACTTGTAATGGATACAAAAACTCAAGTGACGATTTCATAATTTAATATGACACAAGCAATATTTATGTGAAATTATCTAGAAGTGTATACACTGTAAACTGGAAGATTTGTTGTCTCGGTATAATTAATCGAATTAAAATTGGAATTATTCAAACAGAAAGGAAGCACGGTGGTTTCAGACATGTATACACCAGTAATGATACAAACGATGTAAGGAGGGACGTGGTGAGAAGTAGCATATGGAAAAAAAATATAAACTATATTTATCCCAATTGAAACTGCCTAGAAGAAATATCTGTGATGCAGAAACACCGAAATTTAACAAGAAACCCTCAATTGATTTTAAAACAGAAGAAAAACAATAGGGTGAAGAGTTCACAAAATATTCAAAAAAGTAAACCAATTATCGAGACTTCAACAACTGCAATTGTAGATATTGGCGGATAAATTAGTAATTAGATTTTTAACAAACTTACCAGAGAATAATCTTCATCGCAAAAAACACCAAGGGACGGAAAGAGGTTGTCCAAAACTCCATTTGTGTTTTTTGGAAACGCTATTAGACTTAATAACTTCTAGAAGGACTTATCCAAATTTTAATAAAAACATTTCTGGACTGTATTGATAATTTGGAAAATAGAAAGGATCTCGACATTTTGAAAAAGAGCCAAATAGAAAAACTAATTGAGAATACTTCCCTAATTTTATACAACCAGAGGAAAAACCCCGCGTTTTGGTTATTGACAACATTGACTTGAATAATTTCATAATGAGGAATTTCGTAAATGTATAACTCAGTACAAGAGAAAAATAAATGAAAAGATACAAAAAAACATTACTAGTTCAGTCCCAGAACCAGGGTATTAAATCCACATTTGTTCATTTTATAAAAATACATAGATATGAAAAAAAAGAGAAATTACGAAACTGAAATTAGACTCATGAAGAAAAAACACAAAGTATAAAATAAGGTGAGCCTAGTATCCAATAGATCACTTCAGCAGTAAGTAAGAAAACGTCATTTCCTTGTTACATGAACATACAAGCTCGTAAGAGGAAAAAATAATAAATCACAAATGGAAATTTAAAATAAAATTTTCAACATTCAGAGATGGGAAGTAATCCAAAATGTGATTTTATTACCTGGAATTTCAATGAAGGAAATCTCGGTGTAGAGCTCCTCGAAATTCCAACAAAACACAATTTGGTTGACCATCTTCCAACTAAAGGTTGCAGAAGGTAATACGAGTAGAGTCAACAGAGATAGGACACAGACTGGTAAATACATTACAATGAAAAAGACAGTTGAAATAGAACCTCCACAAAAATCGTAAACTTTTATGAATCCATAAGACCCTAATCTTAAGTTGATCAGAACCGTCCAAGCGTCATCCATCTGAGGTGGGTTGGAAATTCCCGCGGTTCAAAGAACGCTATATAAGGCCATGTGACTAAGTGCAATAAGGTTTAATACCACATATTCCAGGTTGTCCTATGCAAAGTTGTTTCGTGTCCCAAGTGATACAACAAGTACAAATTAATGTGATGGATTGGGGTACCAAACCTTGACAGTGAAAACATTCATAAATTCTATTGATGATTAGGACCACTAGAAAAACGAGCCAAATTGACTTAATATCTTTTATCAAAAATGGTGTTGGCACATAATTAATAAATAATCCACATTGGCATGGTAATTCCACGTTGTTGGATTACATAATCATGTTGAGGTCAACGATATTATTTAATAATGGTTGAATCCTTAGGTGAATGGTTAGTCGAATGTGTAATGGGGGTCATGAATCATAAGACACCATTACATATGGAGGTATTAAATAAAAACATTATGCAACGATATCAATTAAGGAAATTACCTCAAGTTAGAATGTAAGTTTTGATAAGAGTATTTTTAAAAGTATACCACAATCGTTATTAACTTATACATATATATAAGTATTGAATGGTATAAATGAGCCTAAGAGTTAAGAGTATATTTCCTATTGATAATACCAAATACTTTTAAAACTAAAGTAGGGTGAATATACCATTTCATAAGGAACTTGTAAGTATGATTATTTGTTGTAAATGGCAAGAAAATAATAATACAACCTGTGAAGGTGAGTAAATACCTCTATGAGGTATTTTAAATATAATTTTATGTATTTAAAGATATGTGTTAAAAAGTTATGGAAATCCCTTTATAATTGTGAGAGGATAAATGAAAGTCACCTAATGACTATTGAAGAAAAATTAAAGTTGAGGATATGTAAGAGGAATAAGTGTAAGAAATATTAGTGGTTAAATTTAGTATGAAGAGTATATTCATAAGTGAAAAATGGAATACATATTAATATACCAAGCCCATATTAAATAAGAAGAGAAAATTATATCTTAAAGGAAAATTGTCATAGTCAATAAATGAGTAAACAACGAAATAATGTAGCAAAGTAAATTTTTAGTGACAGAAATACATCGGAATATGAGGAATGATAATCTAATCACAACAATAACTTAGAAATAGCACTATAATTAGACGATTTTTTTTTTGTTCAAATGGGAGGTGTTAGAAATGGTATCAGAGCCCATGTTAAAACACTGGGAAAAAATGTGTGCTCACACCAGAAAATTTTTGTTGCTGTAAATTTTTGTTAAATTTAATTTTCACTAATGTTTAATTTCATGTATAGTGAAACAATGCTGAAGCATAAAACTGCAAACCATGAGCGAAGGGGATGAGATGTATGTGGATTTAGGTGGTGGAGAAAAACCAGCAAATCCAAATTCTCCATTGATGGCTATGATGCATCGAAAGAAAAGAGAAATGATGTAACTGAAAAACCACAACGAAAGGCTATCTTTAGCC
Organism: Pinus albicaulis; assembly: GCA_034641835.2. Lineage (NCBI taxonomy): Eukaryota > Viridiplantae > Streptophyta > Pinopsida > Pinales > Pinaceae > Pinus > Pinus albicaulis. Next base: position 890,299,852 of record CM076582.1, on the reverse strand, counting down.
AGTGAAGAGAAATACACGTTAATAAGAGAATTAGCCTCCTGCAACAGTCATGAAGGTGAAGGTTTGGGAAAAAAGAGAAAGGGAAACATAAATCACTCAGAAGAGTTTGAGGAAGATGATGCCTCTAGACAACAGTCTAGGAGGAATAAGGAATTACAAGGTGACTTCCAGAAAATCAAGCCTCCCTCCTATGATGGAGAGAAGGAGGAAGATGTTGAATCTTGGCTTCTAAATATGATAAAGTACTTTCAAGTTTATGAATATGAAAGTAACTTGAGAGCCAGGCTTTATATCTATCAATTTCAAGGAAAGGATACCTTGTGGTGGGAAGAAACCAAGATGGTTCATGTCATAGATGAAAAATCTAACACCCTCAATTTATGTGTTTGAATTTCAAAGCTATACATTTGAACTTAAATCCTAAGGGGAGTGGACCCCAAAGGATAAATATTTTGTGAATGTAATTAAATATTTAATTGAGTAAATGAATAAAATGATGTTGTGCAGATTGACCAAAATGAGAATTATGAGATCACTTCCTAAATCCATGAGGATGGATGAGGCATATATTTCCCCACAATCTTTCAAAAATCCTTGAAAGAAATTATTTCTAAATTTAGATTTTTGAGGAAAAATCTGAATTCCCCAATGATGAGGAAAGTAGCTGGGAAGAGGTAAAAATATGGAAAAGCTGGGAAAAGCATAAAACAACTTTAAAGAATCCCTAAAATGGGAAGCCTAGGCAAACAGGGAGAAAAGCATCCTGAGATTCTGGACGCAGAATTAGAAACATGCTTTGGGGAACAATAGCTTAAATAAGCTGCTCCTAAACAGATTAGTGGTTGATCTGTTCTAGAAGATGATCTCAGCTCAGGGGTGAGTTCTGGGAGACAGAAGGACTCTAAGGTTGGGAGGTTGGTCAATTGCATGAGTGGTATGTCTTTAAATTTATTGATGTGTTTACCTCATATAGTATGAATTGGCTACATATAATAGTTGATTTATATATTAGTAGATTTATTAGTGCTACATTTAACAGAATTAATCATAAGGCATTCACCTTTATAATTCTGTATGGTTGTAGAGAAGAATTATGTAGAGTAGAATCCAACAGAAACTCTAAACCAAGGTTGGTTTAAATCTGAGGATACACATCCTCTAGAGATAATTTTCTTTAAACTACTTCAGATCCATGAGTATAAATTTATGATCATGATTAGGATAAAGTAGTATGAGAGTTCCTGTACTATATTGGAAAATAGGAGTAGACGAATTGTAATTAAAAATTGTGCATTAAATGAGAAAGAAAATATTTTATAGACTGACTTTAGGGTCAGCACAACATTCACAGGTAACCAGAAGTCCAATAGTAAGTTATTTCTGCATATAAGAAGTTAATTCCATAACAGAAGGAAGCAATTATCAGTTAGCATGAGATTTTCTAATTCTACTTATTTCAATAAACCCTTATTACTATAGAGGTTAAAATTAATATGGGAAAGAAAGTTAAATAAATAGTCAACATGTAGATTTCACAACAACAGAGCATATTTAGCTGTAAGTATTCTATTCTATCAGGTGAATTAAATGCAAGAGTGTATAGTGGAGTACTAGAAATGCAAAAGTCTTCTAGACATAAATATATATATATATATATTAACATATCCCAACTAAGTATTCATGAAGCTTGACGAGAGATGATGCTAAAAAGGTAGAAAAATATCATTTGCAAATTAATTATAAGATACTTAATGAAGCACTGGAACAATGTAAAGAGCAGAGATGTTATATACTTGTTCTATTTCAAGAATACTGAATAGATTTAACTCACTGTTATTATCAAACTACAAGTCAGTGTAGTGGGAGAAACATACACAAAATGTCTTTGACTACTAGCATACTGATGGTAAGAATAAATGAGGCAGAATAATCACTGGAAAGCTACAATAAAATGTGGAGTTATAAAACTATGTGCAACCGAACTTACACTGTGGGAGAGCACAGTTAAATTTTTCATTAACATAAATTACTACTTGCCGGAATATAATTTAACCTATGTATGGCCCGTAAGCATTAAGGCAACAAAATACAACCAATTTGGGATACATGTAGTTGCAGAATAATGCCATAAATAAGTATTAACCTGAACCCAAGCTTAAAGAACAAAGTAATATCCTTGTTGCAGATACATAAGCATAACCGTAAGCAAAATTGATATTAGGAAACTGACAGAGTTATATAAACAAAAATTCAACGTTACAAGTCCGCTGTGGCATGGGGACAGTATCATAATCATATTGTTTCCGAAATTGAGATAAGGAACGAGTCAGAGTCGAAACCCAAAAATTTTAATAGCTAAAATTATACAACAATATCAATCAAAGCTATTAAGCTGTCGAAAACGTTTCTAGAACGAGGTGAGGAGAACTGGTTTTTTCAAACCAGCGTTCGGCGAGTACCGATCTGGAAAGGCCAAAGGAACTTTGTGTTAGTGCTGAAGGGAGCTACGACTTTCGTGGGTCAAGAGAGAGTAAGGAGACAGTCGTGAATACCTGCAAGAGCCAAACCCCCAATATGAATACGATTTAGAACGAAAAAGAATGATATCAAAACAAAAATTTGATAAATGACAAACGAACATTTACCTGAGGCACGAAAACCTCCAAGCTGTCGAGGACCTGTCATATGCATAGGGGCATAACATAAATAAGCACAAGATGGAGAGTGGGCGTTACCACAGGAATAAAATATTTCGCACTTGCATAAACGAGCAATAGAAATTCCTACCTATACAGGTCGAGGAAAAGAACGAACTCGAATGTCTAAATGGGTTACATTCCTCTATCGCCATGCGAAGGACTCAGATAAAATTTCGATGGGCGTAAGGTAGAGGACGAATATCCCTCCAAAAACCGTCGTCACAATGGTTCAGTCCCGTTCCTGAGAATATGTGAAAGGAAATACCGAAAAAAAATGAGTTTAAAAAAAGCAAATCGGATCAGTCGAAATGTAGACGACAAATTCTCTGTAAGGGGAAATTAAATAAATTAGCAGACATAAATTAACTGAGACAAAATGATGGGAAACTATCCATCAAAATACAAGACTCTAGTCCCTACTCAAATCAATGAGTGTAACTCTGAACAAGATCGGGAAAAATCCATATTAAGTGGTAAGAACATAGCGTAAATTTCCAACCATCCGGAACTATCATACCTGTGTTTCCAAACGAAATGAGGGACTACGTCGAAGTCTGAACTGACTCACACACAAATCTCTAGAGCGTCGAAGTTCACTAGCCATGGACAAATCGAACAAGTAATAAGGGAAAATAACTGTCCAACAAATTAACAATGCAAATTTATATCCATGAAACCCTAATGCCTCGGTGAATCCTCATCGTCCACATGGCGAGATCCCAACGGTGAAGTCACGGATCAAAGGGCTGGATGTGTCATGTACACCAATACGTTCAACATTCAATGTGATTAGCAACACCATAAATGTCACCGCAGGCTGGCCATGCCATAGAAATCGCAATTGCACCAGGGTAGGCTGGCGTGGTGAGTTCCAGAGTTACGTGGAAGCAAACCCACGTGACCGCAAAATGAATGAGAGCCATTCTAAACCATACAACGAGACTCAAAATCATATACAGGCTTACGTGGAAAACGAGCTCACGTCTCAACTCATTTAAATCAAATTTCCAATTCATATTACATGGAGACCAAAGTAAATGAGTTCGATCTGAATATAAATGTTGACAAGAATTCAATGAATGGCCATGAGTGCCTGTACGCATAGATAGAAACATGGATAAATTAAATCCAACTATGGTTCATACTTGGTAAACGAGTGGTGAACAGGTGTAACCGAAATTGTCTCACATAGTTCTATCGAATTATAACGAAAGGGTTAACATGTGAAAAGTGAATCGTTTCCCCATCTATCTATCAAACTATAAAAATATATTGAATGATCAAAAGTTCATTACTATACAAACGAAGGTGAGATATAAAAATGGGATTGGGATAAACAAAACCATTGTGTTTGTATTTTAAATATAATTATGTTTGGTAGTACTAATGTTGTTATATCCAATTGGGTTGGATATAGTTGAGATAGGTAAATTAATCGTAATTGGGCAAACAATTATGATTTGAATAAACCAACATAATTATAGTATAGTATCTTTCTAGAATTATAATTGAAAAGATGAATGCTTGAAAATAAAATAAAATTGGGAAGGTAAATGGGAGGTGTGACAAATGGTATCAGAGCCCAAGTTATAAAACTGGGCTGGTGACATTGTGCTCACTGTTGTTGTGTGTTTGCTGTATAAATTTATTTCTGAGAAAAAAAAAAAAAAAAAAATTATTTTTATTTCCACTGATCTGTGTTGTGTAGTGTACAGTGGTGCTAGAATGGCAGAAGGTGATGAAATTTATGTTGATCTGCATGATGGGGATAATGCACCAGATCCAATGCGCCCATGATGGCTATGTTGCAGGAGTTGCAACAAGAGTTGGCTGAGATAAAAAGCCAGAATGACAGATTGTCATTAGCCATTGAGGAGCAGGAAAATCTCATCAGGGAATTAACTTCGTGGAACAGCCAAGAAGGCGAAGGTTCCGGAAAGAGGAAGACTGATGAGTCTGAGGATGAGGATGCGGTTAGGCATCAATACAAGCAGAAAAAGGAATTACAGGGGGAATTCCGAAAGATCAAACCTCCCTCCTATGATGGGGAGAAGGAGGAAGATGCTGAAGCCTAGTTGTTGAACATGATTAAGTACTTCCAGGTCTATGAATATGAAAGCAACCTAAAGGCCAGATTAGTTGTTTACCAGCTACAAGGTAAGGCTACCTTGTGGTGGGAGGAGACAAAAATGGTGCATGCCATTGATGAAAAGACAGTTACCTGGGAAGATTTCCAGGTTAAGTTCAAAAAACGCTATCTAAATGAACGTTACTATGATGATAAAGCCAAGGAATTTCACGAACTTAGACTAGGACAGCTCACAATTGATGAGTTTGTTACTAAGTTTACAAATGTGTTGAGATATGTACCCTACATAAGGGAAGAAAAGGCAAAGGTACAAAGGTTTCTGAATTGTTTGCCTACTGTTTACAAAGAGAAAATTGAATTTGATAACCCAAAAACAATGGACGAAGCTGTTAGAAAAGCTAGATTGTGATACCAACAGTTCAAAAGAAAAACTGAACATGGAAAAAGCGGGGTAAATAAGAGCGAATTCAAAGGGAAGAAACAGAAACCAGCCTATTTGAAGAATTTTGGCAGAGATCATCAGCGGAAAAAGTTTAATAAACCCAAATAAATTCAAACTGCTCAGTCCCAAGTGGCCTCAAAATAATTAGATGGAGACAATAAGAAGGAGGGTACAGTGAAAATGAGAGAACCCCTGAAATGCTGGGGATGTGGAGAACCCCATCTGTTGAGATATTGTCCCCATCGAAACATTCAGATGATTATGAGAGATCGAGAAGCCACCACAGTAAATGACATAGCCAAAAATATACCAAATATCAGTGCAACCTTGGAAAATCGACAAGCAGAACATCAAGCTACCATGGTTGAAATGGAGGGTAAGATTTCTGACCAATCTGTTACAGTTTTTATTGACCCAGGTGCTTCTTTGAGTTACATTAGTCCAAAAATTGTAGAAAAATGTAATCTGAAACCTGAAAAATTTCAACAGTCATGGTTGGTTCAGCTGGCCACTGGAACCAAGAGGAAGGTAACACATAAATTTTCCCGAACATCAATAAAATTAAATGATTTTCACACAGAAGTAAATTTCAACATTCTGCCCTTAGGTTCATATGACCTGCTGATAGGAATGGACTGGCTGGAAAAGAAGAAAGCCTTGATGAACTGCTGGGATAAGACTCTGCATTGTGTAGATGAGGAAGGGAAACCTTTTATTCTCAAAGGAAAACAAAAACCTATCTCTGTAATACAAATATCAGCACTGCAATTAAAAATAACAGCTAGAAAAGGATATCAAGTTTATGCAGTACATGTGGAAGAAATAGAACAGAAAACTGAAGAAAACCTGCTTGATGTAGTACCAATGATAAGGGAATTTAAAGAAGTTTTTCCAGATAAGATCCCTCATCTTCCCCCCAAAAGAGAGATTGACTTTTTAATCGATCCGGTGCCGGGAGCAGTACCTTTTTCCCGAGCCCCTTATCGAATGAGTCCCCCTGAGCTTATGGAACTGAAAATGCAATTGTAAGAACTGTTAGATAAAGGGTATATCAGATCGAGTGTGTCTCCTTGGGGAGCACCGGTGCTGTTCGTGAAAAAGAAAGATGGAAATTTTAGGATGTGCATTGATTATCACCAACTGAACAAGTTGACCATTAAGAATAGATACCCTTTACCTAGAATTGATGATATTTTTTATCAAGTGAGAGGAGCTTCAGTCTTTTCAAATATTGACTTAAGAACTGGTTATCACCAGCTCAAAATCAAGGAAGAAGACATCAGCAAAATATCTTTTCGAATCAGGTATGGGCACTATGAATTTGTAGTCCTACCTTTTGGTTTGACAAATGCCCCTGCCACATTTATGTGCCTGATGAATAGTGTGTTAAATAAGTACTTGGATAAATTTGTCCTTGTGTTCATAGATGATATTTTATTCTACTCAAAAAGTGAGGAGGAACATAAAGAACACTTGAGGATAGTATTGCAAACTCTGAAGGAAAACCAGCTATATGCCAAGTTCAGCAAATGTGAATTTTATAAAGATAACATTCAATACTTGGGACATATTATTTTTGAACAAGGCCTTGCTGTTGACCCTGAAAAGATAAAGGCTATAAAAGAATGGCCTGTGCCAACTGATGTCTCAGCAGTGAGATCATTCATGGGGATTGTAGGCTATTATCGCAGATTTGTGGAGAGATTTTCTGCCATAGCACATCCCATAACATCATTACAAAGGAAGGGTGTCAAATTTGAGTGGACTGAAAAATGCCAAAACAGTTTTGACCAATTAAAAGTAAAACTTACTATAGCCCCTATACTGAAGATTGCAGATCCTGATAAAGAATTTGTGGTATGTACGGATGCCTGCAGAGAGGGGTTGGGAGGAATTATTTTGCAGGAAAATATAGTTATTGCATATGAATCTAGGAAATTGAAGATACATGAACAAAACTATAGTGCCTATGATTTGGAGTTAGCTGCTGTTATTCATGCTTTGAAAATGTGGCGACACTATCTCCTTGGAAATAAATTTACGTTGATGACTGATCATATTAGTCTCAAATATTTTTTTTCCCAAATTGATTTGAATGCTAGACAAGCCAGATGGTTGTCTTTTCTAAGTGAATTTGACATGGATAGAAAGAATATCAGAGGGAAAGAATGTTGATTCTTTAGGTAGAAATGCTTTTCAAATTATAGGCAGTAGTGGAAGTAGTGCCCAGTTTGATTTAGAAGGGTTAGTGAAACAGGAAGCAGCCCAGGATCCCAATTCTGAAAACATACAAGTGAAAATTCTAAAGAAGGATATTGCTGGTTTCACTCAAAACCAAAAAGGGTTGATCTGCTACCAAAACAAATTGTATATTCCCAATGTAGAATCCTTAAAAAGAGAAATTTTAGATGAATATCACAAACAACCATATGCAGGACATCCAGGATATCAGAAAATGTTAACAGGTCTGAAAAAGAAGTTGTTCTAGCCAGGAATGAAGAGAGATGTAGCAGAATATTTAACTAGATGCATGGAATGTCAACTAGTCAAAGTTGAGCATCAGCATCCTGCTGGTCTTTTAAACCCTTTGCCGATTTCAGAATGGAAGTGGGACACCATTTCCATGGATTTCATAACAGGATTACCCAAAACCAAACACCAACATGATTCAGTGATAGTGGTAGTAGACACTTTAACAAAAGCTGCCCATTTTATACCAGTGAGATCTACCTTTGGAACAGCTCAAGTAGTGAATGTGTTCCTGAAGGAGGTAGTAAGGCTCCATGGGGTTCCAAAGGTGATTGTTTCTGACCGAGATGCTAAGTTTATAGCATCCTTTTGGAAAGGGCTTTTTGGAGGGATGGGTACTAAGTTGAATTTTAGTACTGCTTACCACCCTCAGACAGATGGTCAAACAGAGAGAAAAAACCAAATTCTGAAGGACATGCTGAGAATGTATGTGATGGATAGGCCATCAAAGTGGGAAGATTACTTGCATTTAGTTTAATTCTCCTATAATAACAGTTATCAATCCTCCATCAAAATGAGTCCGTTTTAGGCACTCTATGGGAGAAAATGTCGTACTCCCTTGAGCTGGAGCCAGCCAGAGGATAAATTGATGTTAGTGCCAGATGCTTTACAAGAGATGGGAAGAATTTTCAAACAGATACAAAGAAATATTAAGACAGCACAAGATCGTCAGAAAAATTATGCTGATAAGAAGAGAGTACACCGAGAATTTAAAGTGGGAGAGCATGTGTACTTACGTATTAAACCCAAAAATAGCACACTTTATGCTGGAATTTGTGCAAAACTATCTCCTAGATACTGCGGTCCTTTTGAAGTATTGGAAAGGGTGGGACTAGTAGCTTACAAACTGGCCTTACCACCCCATGCTAGAGTTCATGATGTGTTTCATGTTTCGTTATTAAAAAAATATGTGCATGATGCTTCTCACATAGTTGATTGGAAGGTTGTACAGGTGGAACTAGAAGGGGAGTTTCTGCTAAAACTGCTTCAAATATTGGAGCGGGAAGAAATTGAATTGAGAAGCAGAACAGTAGCAAGAATAAAGATGCAGTGGAAGCACTTTACTGCTGAAGAAGATACCTGGGAAAGAGAAGCTGAAATGATGGAAAAATAACCATTTTTATTAACAAAATGAACTCTCGTAGTTGAATAACAACACCGAGGATGGTGTATTTTGACTGTTACATAGAGAGAATACTGCCTTTTAATTGTGTTTGAATTTCAAAGTTAGACATTTGAACTTTAATCCTAAGGGGAGTGGACCCCAAAGGATAAATATGTTGTGAATGTAATTAAATATTTAATTGAGGAAATGAATAAAATGATATTTTGCAGATTGACCAAAATGAGATTTATGAGATTGCTTGCTAAATTCATGAGGATGGATGAAGAAAATATTTCCCCACAATGTTTCAAAAATCCTTGAAAGAAATTAATTCTAAATTTAGATTTTTGAGGAAAAATAGATTCCCAATGATGAGGAAAGTAGTTGGGAAGAGGTAAAAAGCTGGAAAAGCTGGGAAAAGCATAAAACAGCTTTAAAGAATCCCTAAAATGGGAAGCCTAGGCAAACAGGAAGAAAAGCATCCTGAGATTCTGGACGTAGAATTAGAAACATGCTTTGGGGAACAATAGGTTAAATAAGCTGCTCCTAAACAGATTAGAGGTTGATCTGTTCTAGAAGATGATCTCAGCTCGGGGGTGAGTTCTGCGAGACAGAAGGACTCTAAGGTTGGGAGGTTGGTCAAGTGCATGAGTGGTATGTCTCTAAATTTATTGATGTGTTTACTTCATATAGTATGAATTGGCTACATATAACAGTTGATTTATATATTAATAGATTTATTAGTGCTACATTTAACAAAATTAATCATAAGGCATTCACCTTTATAATTCTGTATGGTTGTAGAGAAGAATTCTGTAGAGTAGAATCCAACAGAAACTCTAAACCAAGGTTGGTTTAAATCTGAGGATACACATCCTCTAGAGATAATTTGCTTTAAACTACTTCAGATCCATGAGTATAAATTTATGATCATGATTAGGATAAAGTAGTATGAGAGTTTCTGTACTATATTGGAAAATAGCAGTAGACGAACTGTAATTAAAATTGTGCATTAAATGAGAAAGAAAAGATTTTATAGACTGACTTTAGGGTCAGCACAACATTCACAGGTAACCAGAAGTCCAATAGTAAGTTATTTCTGCATATAAGAAGTTAATTCCACAACAGAAGGAAGTAATTATCAGTTAGCATGAGATTTCCTAATTCTACTTATTTCAATAAACCCTTATTACTATAGAGGTTAAAATTAATATGGGAAAGAAAGTTAAATAAATAGTCAACATGCAGATTTCACAACAGCAGAGCATATTTAGCTATAAGTATTCTATTCTATCAGGTGAATTAAATGCAAGAGTGTATAGTGGAATACTAGAAATGCAAAAGTCTTCTAGACATAAATACATATACATATTAACATATCCCAAGTAAGTATTCATGAAGCTTGACGAGAGATGATGCTAAAAAGGTAGACAAATATCATTTGCAAATTAATTATAAGATACTTAATGAAGCACTGGAACAATGTAAAGAGCAGAGTTGTTATATACTTGTTCTATTTCAAGAATACTGAATAGATTTAACTCACTGTTATTATCAAACTACAAGTCAGTGTAGTAGGAGAAACATACACAAAATGTCTTTGACTACTAGCATACTGATGGTAAGAATAAACGAGGCAGAATAATCACTGGAAAGCTACAATAAAATGTGGAGTTATAAAACTATGTGCAACCGAACTTACACTATGGGAGAGCACAATTAAACTGATCATTAACATAAATTACTACTTGCCGGAATATAATTTAACCTATGTATGGCCCGTAAGCATTAAGGAAACAAAATACAACCAAGTTGGGATACATGTAGATGTATAATAATGCCATAAATAAGTATTAACCTGAACCCAAGCTAAAAGAACAAAGTAATATCCTTGTTTTAGATACATAAGCATAACCGTAAGCAAAATTGATATTAGGAAACTGACAGAGTTATATAAACAAAAATTCAACGTTACAAGTCTGCTGTGGCATGGGGACAGTATCATAATCATATTGGTTCCGAAATTGAGATAAGGAATGAGTCAAGGTCGAAACCCAAAAATTTTAATAGCTAAAATTATACAACAATATCAATCAAAGCTATTAAGCTGTCGAAAACGTTTCTAGAACGAGGTGAGGAGGGCTGGTTTCTTCAAACCAGCGTTCGGCGAGTACAGACCTGGAAAGGCCAAAGGAATTTTGTGTTAGTGCTAAAGGGAGCTACGACTTTCGTGGGTCAAGAGAGAGTAAGGAGACAGTCGTGAATACCTGCAAGAGCCAAACCCCCAATATGAATATGATTTAGAACGAAAAATAATGCTATCCAAACAAAAATTTGATAAATGAGAAACGAACATTTACCTGAGGCACGAAAACCTCCAAGCTGTCGAGGACCTATCATATGCATAGGGGCATAACATAAATAAGCACAAGATGGAGAGTGGGCGTTACCACAGGAATAAAATAGTTCGCACTTGTATAAATGAGCAGTAAAAATTCCTACCTATACAGGTCGAGGAAAAGAACGAACCCAAATGTCGAAATGGGTTACATTCCTCTATCGCCATGCGAAGGAATCGGATAAAATTCCGATGGGCGTAAGGTAGAGGATGAATATCCCTCCAAAAACTAACATCACAATGGTTCAGTCCCGTTCCTGAGAATATGTGAAAGGAAATACCGAAAAAAAATTAGTTTAAAACAAGCAAATCGGATCAGTCGAAATGTAGACGACAAATTCTCTGTAAGGGAAATTAAATAAATTAGCAGACATAAATTAACTGAGACAAAATGATGGGAAACTATCCATCGAAATACAAGACTCGAGTCCCTACTCAAATCAATGAGCGTAACTCTGAACAAGATAGGGAAAAATCCATATTAAGTGGTAAGAACATAGTGTAAATTTCCAACCATCTGGAATTATCATACCTGTGTTGCCAAACGAAATGAGGGACTATGTCGAAGTCTGAATTGAATCACGCTCAAATCTCCAGAGCATCGAAGTTCACTAGCCAGGGACAAATCGGACAAGTAATAAGGGAAAAGAACTGTCCAACAAATTGACAATGCAAATTTATATCCATGAAACCCTAATGCCTCGGTGAATCCTCATCGTCCACATGGCGAGATCCGAAGGGTGAAGTCACGGATCAAAGGGTTGGATGTGTCATGTACACCAATACGTTCAAAATTCAATGTGATTAACAACACCATAAATGTCACCGCAGGCTGGCTGTGCCATAGAAATTGCAATTGCACTAGGGTAGGTTGGTGTGGTGAATTCCAGAGTTACGTGGAAGCAAACCCACGTGACCGCAAAATGAATGAGACCCATTCTAAACCATACAACGAGACTCAAAATCATATACAGGCTTACGTGGAAAACGAGCTCACGTCTCAACTCATTTAATTCAAATTTCCAATTCATATTACATGGAGACCAAAGTAAATGAGTTCGATCTGAATATAAATGTTGACAAGAATTCAATGAATGGCCATGAGTTCCTGTACGCATAGATAGCAACATGGATAAATTAAATCCAACTATGGTTCATACTTGGTAAACAAGTGGTGAACAGGTGTAACCAAAATTGTCTCACATAGGTCTATCGAATTATAACGAAATGGTTAACATGTGAAAAGTGAATCGTTTCCCCATCTATCTATCAAACTATAAAAATATATTGAATGATCAAAAGTTCATTACTATACAAATGAACGTGAGATATAAAAATGGGATTGGGATAAACAAAACCATTGTGTTTGTATTTTAAATATAATTATGTTTGGTAGTACTAATGTTGTTATATCCAATTGGGTTGGATATAGTTGAGATAGGTAAATTAATCGTAATTGGGAAAACAATTATGATTTTAATAAACCAACATAATTATAGTATAGTATCTTTCTAGAATTATAATTGAAAAGATGAATGCTTGAAAAAAATAAAAAAATTTGGGAAGGTAAATGGGAGGTGTGACAAAAAAACTATTACTTGGGAGGATTTGCAAATCAATTTCAAACATAGATATCTGAATGAACGTTATTATGAAGATAAAGAAAAATATTTCCATGAAATTAAGTTGGGACAACTTACTATTGATGAATTTTTAATCAAATTCACCAACCTACTTCGCTATGTACCTTATATAAGGGAAGAGAAGACAATGGTACATCATTTCTTAAACTATCTACCTACTATATACAAGGAAAATATAGAGTTTGATAATCCCAAGACCATGAATGAAGTGGTGCGCAAAGCAAGACTGTATTACCAACAGTTAAAAGGCATAAATGAACAAGAAAATAATTGGTGGAATAAAGAGAAGGGTGACTCTAGTGGGAAAAGAACAAAACCAGCATACGTAAATTTTTTTGGGAGAAATCACCAAAGAAGGAAGTTCACCAAAACTGGAGAAAATCAACTAGCTCAATAACAAGCAGGGTCCAAACAGATTAATGGAAACAATAAAAGAGAAGGAACTGTTAAAATGAGGGAGCATCTAAAGTTTTGGGGTTGTGGAGAACCTCATTTATTGAGAGGCTATCCACACAAAAACATTCAGACCTTACAAGTGCTGTGAGAGTCAACTACTGTAAATGATATGGCAAGAAACATCCCCAAAATCAGTGTTTCCCTAGAAGATCATCAAGCAGAACACCAGTCCACTATGGTCGAAGTAGAGGATATGATTTCTGAACAAATGTTTTCTGTTTTAATAGATCTGGGTGGATATTTAAATTATATAAGTCCTCAAATGGTAGAAAAATGCAAATTAAAGTCAGAGAAATTTTAGCAGTCATGGTTGGTTCAGTTAGCTTCTAGGAAAAAAGGAAAGTGACTCATAAATTACCCTAGACAACCATCAATATGAATGGGTACAAAACTGAATTTAATCTATATATTCTACCTTCAGGGTCCTATTATTTGTTGGTAGGAATGGACTGGTTAGAAAAATAGAAATCCATGTTAAACTGCTTAGACAAAACAATACACTGCATAAATGGACAGAGAAAACTTGTGATAGTGAAAGGAAAACCCAAACCCATATTTGTGAGACAAATTTCAACATTTTAATTGAAAAGAATTGCAGGAAAAGGTTTCCAAGTGTATTATTTGCATGTAGAATAAGTGGGACAACAACCTGAAGATGATCTTCTAGAAAAATTACCAGTCATCCAAGAGTTCAAGGATGTGTTCCCAGATGAAATTCCTCATCTGCCCCCTAAGAGAGAAGTTGATTTCTCAATTGACTTAGTGCCAGGAGAAACACAATTTTCTCGAGCCCCATACAGAATGAGTACTCTAGAGTTGATGGAGTTGAATATGTGATTACAAGAGTTGCTAGATAGAGGTTACATGAGACCAAGTGTATCCCCATGGGGAGAACAAATATTGTTTATGAAAAATAAGTACGGTACTTTCATAATGTGTATAGACTATTGTCAATTGAATAAACTGACAATCAAGAACATATATCCTTTACCTAGGATAGCTGATCTCTTTGACCAAGTTAGATAAGCAATAGTCTTTTCGAAAATCTATCTAAGGACAGGCTACCATCAACTGAGAATTAAAGATGAAGACATAAGTAAAAATCATTTAGAACCAGGTATGGACACTATGAGTTTGTGGTCCTACCTTTTGGGTTGACTAATGCACCTACTACTTGGTACTTGGAAAAATTTGTACTAGTATTTATTGATGACATTCTGATTTATTCTAAGAATGAAGATGAGCATAAAGAACATCTTAGAATTGTTTTACAAACACTCAGATAAAACAAGTTATATGCTAAGTTTAGGAAATGTGAAATTTTCAAAGTTAAGATTTTGTACATGGGTCATATAGTTTCAGAGAAGGGATTAGCAGTAGACCCAGAAAAGATACAAGCGATAAGAGAGTGGCATGTACCTACTGATGTGTCTTCTGTAAGATCCTTCATGGGAATTGTAGGATAGTATAGAAGATTTGTAGAAAGATTTCCATCCTTAGCCTACCCTATTACATCTTTATAGAGAAAAGGAGTTAAGTTTGAATGGACTGAAAAATGTCAACATAGTTTTGATCATTCAAAACTGAAACTTACAACAGTACGTATTTTAAATATTGTTGATACAGATCAGGAATTTGTAGTATGTATTGATGCTTGTGGAGAGAGATTAGGAGTGATACTACAAGAAAACTCTGTTATAGCCTATGAATCAAGAAAACTAAAGAAATATGAACATAATTATAGTGTTTATGATTTAGAATTTGCTATTGTAATACATGCTTTGAAGATGTGGTGACATTACCTTTTAGGGAAAAAAGTTTATATTGATGACAGATCACATCAATTTAAAGTATTTCTTTACACAAACTTATTTGAATGCTAGGCAAGCTAGATGGTTGTCCTTCCTTAGTGAGTTTTACATGAAGATCAAACATATTAAGGGGAAGGAAAACAAGATTGCAGATGCATTAAGCAGAAATTCTTTGCAAAATGTGAGTAATATTGGAAGTAGTGCTAGTTTTGATATTGAAGTATTAATAGAAGAAGTGATGAAACAAGACCAAAACTATGAAAAACTTTAGACACAAATTTTGAAAAAAGAGATGAAGGGGTATACACAAAATTAGAGGGGATTTATTTGTTATAAGGACTTATTATACATTCCCAATGTGGACTCCTTAAAGACATAAATACTAGATGAGTACCATAAGAGACCCTATGCGAGACATCCCGGATACCAGAAATTAATTTCAGCCTTAAGAAAGAACTTGTTTTGGCCTGGTATGAAAAATTATGTGGCAAATTACTTGGCTAGATGTATAGAATGTCAATAACTGAAGGTAGAACATCAGCATCCCTCTATATTGTTGAATCCTTTACCCATCCCAGAATGGAAGTGGGAGACTGTTTCCATGGATTTTATTATTGGTTTATCAAGGACTAAATACCAACATGACTCTATCATGGTAGTAATGGATACTTTGACTGAAGCTGCACACTTAATACATGTACAATCTAGCTTTGGTACAACTCAAGTAGCTAATGTATTTATGAAAGAGATTATAGAATTACATGGTATTCCTAAGATGATCATATTAGAAAGAGATGCAAAATTTACTACAGCTTTTTGGAGGAGCCCGTTTTGGGGCATGGGTACAAAATTAAATTTTAGTATTGCCTACCATCCCCAAACTGATGGCCAAACTAAAAGAACAAACGATATTTTGGAAGACATGTTAAGAATGTATGTTATGGACATGCCAACAAAGTGGGAGGACTTTCTACACTTAGTAGAATTTTCCTACAACAATAGCTACCAAGCTTCAATTAAGATGAACCCTTTTGAAGCACTCTATGGTAGAAGGTTCCATAGCCCTCTAATTTGGAGTCAAAAAGAGGATAATTTAATAATTGGTCTGGATTCTTTGCAGGAAATGAAATAATTCTAAGAAAAATTCAGCAAAATATCAAAATAGCACAAGACAAGAAAAAAATTTATGTAGACAAAAAGATATTTGATAGGGAATTCAGTGTGCACTACAAGGAAAAGACCCTCTAGCGGATGTTTTTGAGGAACCCCACAGAAAAATACACCATACGTCTGTTTCTAGCGGAGGATCCTAGAGGAGGTTGGCGAGTGGAGGTTTTTGCGGATGTATTTCTTCAGGTGCTCTTATCAACCTAAAACGCATCGGTGCATTACAAAAATTGGCACACCGGACACCGTGCGCTCTGTACACACATGCCCGGTGCATTTTATTTCTGTAGAGCACCAATGCTTTATATGTCGACCATGCAGATAACACCCAGTGTGGAATAAATGAAACACACTGGGGCGCCCACAAAATGCATGTACCGGTGGATGGTTAAATAAAAAAAATTATGGCAAAAAAACTGCATAAAACATTGGCACACTGGAAACAGTGCACTCTGTACACACTCTCCCGGTGCTTTTAATTCAGCAACCGCAGCAGTGCGTGTCATATCGTCAGCCTCAGTGCCTCATAAAAAGCGTGGGGAACATAAAAGTCTTGGTGCCAAATGACTGAAATGCACCGGGATCCCCGTAAATGCTGCACACCAAAAAAGGGTTTAAAACAAATAAAATTACAGCCAAAAAACTGCAGAAATCATTGGTTCATCGGGCACCGGTACCGGTACATCAGGTTACTATAGAGCCTCGGTGTGTCAAATACCCACGCCCCGGTACTTCATAAAATCAAGCGAAACATAAAATTCCCAGGGCAAAATGATGGAAATGCACCGGGGTTCCCATAAATTCCGCGCATCAGAATAGGGTTAAATAAAAATAAATTATGGCCAAAAAACTGTAGAAATCATTGGTTCACCGGACACTGTTACCGGTGCATTATGATACTGTAGAGCACCGGTGCTTTAAAAATATTCCACCTCGATGCATCCTAAAAGCGCGTGAAAACAGAAAGAGCTCGGTGTGGCATACAGACAACACACCAGTACTCCAGCAAAAATCCCGTGCACCGAAATAGGGTTAAATAAAAAAAAATTATGGCCAACAAACCGCAGAAATCATTGGTCCACTAGATGCTATTACCAATGCATCATATTACTATAGAGCATCGGTGCTTTAAAAATACACCACCCCGGTGCCTCCTAAAATCGTGCGAAAACAGAAAGAGCCCGACGCGGTATATAGGAAACGCACTAGTACTCCAGTAAAAGTCCTGCACACCGGAATAGGGTTAAATAAAAAAAATTTACTGCCAAAAAACCGCAGAAATCATTGGTTCACCAGACACCATTATGGGTGCATGGTGTTACTGTAGAGCACCGATGCAGCATAGTTACACTGCCCCGGTGCCTCCTAAAAGTGCATGAAAACAGAAAGAGCTCAGTGCGGCATTATGACAATGCACCGGTACTCTAGTAAAAACTCGGTGCACCGAAACAGGGTTAAATAAAAAAAAAATTGCGGCCAAAAAACCACATTTTTCACTTTTTTCAATGCTACAGAGCTCTCAAGAACCGGTGCAAGTTATCCTTGCTTGAGCCGCACTGGCATCCATGCTCCCAATGCACTTATTGCACGCACTGCTACTGTACATTGCCACCAATCTCTAGCTTGAATTTTTTTAAACAATGGACAAATTTTCTTTTTTAAATTGTACAACCAATATGCCTCCTCAACAAGTATTTTTCTTGTTTTTCCATAATTAAACCTTTTAGCAGATTATAATTTGAAAAAACTTTAAAATTAAGCATTAAAAAAAAAAAAAAATTGTCACGCAGTGCGTTCGAGCCGTTCAGCTCGCACCGGTTTGTGGTGATGCCTGTAAATTTACAGGTTGCACTGCATGCAGTGTTGAAGGAGTCTGCATCGGTTCCGAGGTAGTATTGCGAGGCGCACATTGTTATTTTAAAATTTTTTAACAGTGTGGTGCGGTCATTTACCAGGCCGCACCGTTCACAATGTTGAATCGCGACCACCCAGTGGGTTGACCAAAGTATCTGCCCCGGGGCACGTAAGTTTTTCAGCGCACCGGAACCGCAAATTAACATTGTCAACAGTTTGGGTTGGTAAACCGGTGCTAAGTGTATCCGCACCGGTTCTAGGGCGGATTCCAAAGGCACACTGTGTAATTGTAAATTTTACGATAAAGAGCGGTGTGCTCGGATACCTGGACACACCATACGACTATGTACGGGGGCAAGAGGGCAGTGTGCTGACTTAGCTATAAGCCCTAGGGCATCTAGTGAAGTTAGCGCACCAGCCTCCTGAAACCTCACTTAGTGAATGGTGCGCTAAAAATATTTTCTGGAGCACCGCTCCCGGTGCTTTTTATATCATTATGTGCATCGTCGTTGGTGTGTCTCTGTGGAGGGACGCACCGTTACCGATGCATGACTATGTTTTTGGCGCACAGACTCTTGTTTCATTTATTTTTCAGAAAATATTTATATACGTATATTTGTCAATACATCTATCATTTAATTAAAAAATTGTGTTTAATATGTCAATCATTTAGAGACGTGAAAGGAGAGAAGAGGAGCAACAACAACAACAACAGGCAGAACAATATAACATGGTTCACCTGTGGGAGGCAAGAGAGAGGGAGAGAGATGCATACCCTCGCCCTATTACAGCAGTGACACAGGGGCTCCTAAGGCAGGTGGGCCTCCTTAAGTTTTATGATGAGGCAACTTCCCTAAAGTCCCATAGTGGTTTTTTCCCAGCAATAGGCTTTCCGAGTTGGTATCGACTAGTGGTACACACCCACTGAGGAGGATGTATATTTTATTACAGGGTTTTCGAGGAGAGGGGTGGATTTTCCCTCATTCCCCGAGGTTCTAGCTGGCTGTGTAGCAGGGAGTCAGTTAGTTTACTCCCAGAGATACGTTAGAGCAGATATATTGTCTCCTTCATATTTTCAGGTCTCCGGAGGACAGTTACATATTGGTGCATTTGGTCGTGAGGAGGTCTATTGTCTCTCACTTATCATTTCGACCATTTCGCACAACACCAGTGATGGGCAATGAATTATTTGCCAACTTTTATATTATGTTGATTCTTTACTACAGCAGCCACGACTTGTCAGGTGGTTTGCCATTTTTTTATGGAAGTTCTGTACAACATTAGATAGATGTTGTGCTCGTGCACAAGGGAGGGTCAACTTCCCTTTTGCTTCAGAGCCTTTTTGTTTATCTTTTGAGAGGATTCCAGAGACGAGGCCTTCTTTTCTTCGGCAGCCTCATAGGGAAATTACTGAGGCACGTATGCATATGTGGGGGCAGATGACTCCCAAGAGGGAAGAGACTCTGTTTCCAGCGAGGATATCAGATGATGCACTAGGGTTTCTAGCGAGTGTTTTCGAGCATCCCTTCATTATGGTCCCCTGTCCTTATGCAGGGTTGGATTGGCGAGGGTGTGCCAACATCCTCTTCACAGATGATGAGCCGCCAGATGATATAGGTAATATTACTGTTTTATTTAAATTTATTCTAACATTTTCTTTAACTTGTTTTTATTAAATTGTGTAATGAAAATTTCTAATTATTGTTGTATGCTTGTAAATATTTTGCAGACATTGGCTCTTATGATGGTGAGGATCAGGTGCCGCCACCACCACCTGATCCAGTTGTGGATCTTGATGAGGATGTAGAGGGCATGATGCCCGATATTGCCGATGATCAGCAGGAGGCCGGTGCAGATCAGATACCTGCTCCTGCTAGTGCACTGGCCCTCGATCGATGTCTGAGTGATGCTACATACAGGATGGAGTTGGCCGACCAACTCATTGGATTGTTTGTTGAGGCGGGCATCCACCCCACTGATTTAAGAGA
Organism: Pinus albicaulis; assembly: GCA_034641835.2. Lineage (NCBI taxonomy): Eukaryota > Viridiplantae > Streptophyta > Pinopsida > Pinales > Pinaceae > Pinus > Pinus albicaulis. The sequence goes on along the minus strand of CM076582.1, from coordinate 890,279,671 downwards.
TATAGAGGCCGATGATAGGCTCTTACCGATGTGGAGAGGCATGTCGCATGACATGTACAGCCTGATGCGGCATGTCGTAGGAGTTACGATATCTTTTACGCGACTGACAAGGACTGTCGCACGTTACGATCAAGCCGCACCACATGATGGACAGTCTGTGAGGCACAACATACCATCGACATCTCATGATCGTTCACGGCCTCGCGTCACTCCAGATTTGCATGAGCCTCTAGTAGAATCTACCAGCAGTCATCATGGAGATGAGGCTCGATCATCGGCTAATCCATGAAATTTATATTACAGTTTTATATTTTTAACATTATTGATCAGTTATATATATATATATTCTCCATGTATTTTATGTTCATTTTTTAGTTGTACTTAATTTACATGTTGGTGAATATCATTATGTGTATGTTGTTATGTCATGTTAGATATGTTCATTTAATGTGCAGCTTGCAGATAGGTGTGTATGTGATAGCATGAGATGTATATTTGATGTTTGTGTTGTACTAACGATGTTAATATATCATGTTAATTGTATTTTGTTAGATGATCATGATCACGATGACGCAGTTAGTGATTTTGAATGTGTATTTTAGTCAAATATGATGTTTGTATGATGCTTATCATGAACGTGATGTTTATTAATTAATTTATAAATACGAAATGATCATGATATTGTAAATTTGTGTTTCCAATTGTATTTAAAATTATAAAATTGTAATTGTAATTGTATATATGTAAAATTCTAAAATTGTTATTGTACGTGAAATTGTAAAATTGTAATTGTAATTCTTATAATTCTAATTCTAATTCTAATTCTAATTTTATGTAAAATATTTGTAAAATTTTAAGTGTATTAATGTGAAATGAATTTATTAAAAATTTTAAATTTGTAAATTTGTAAATTTTAAATAATTGTAAAATAATAAATATAGAATAATATGATTTATTGTAACATAAGGAAATATAGAAAATAATTCAAATAAATTCTTGTACTTAATTATAATTATCATTATTTTATTATGATCTTAGATAATAAAAAAAAAGAAATAATTTATACAGTACGCCATTGTTTTTGAGATCAAGTACATAATACCAAATTATCAAGTGAATTATTGATTTTAACATTAACACAATGCAAATTACCAATTAATTCAAAATACATATTACATTAATATTTCAAAAAACTCATCTTAAAAAGTATAAATATTGATGAAATAACACATATTGTACCATATCACTCTTTGTTCTCATGATAACCCTCATTATCTTCTAGCTCACATGGCATGATAACACTATTGTTCTCAAAAATATTTCCTGATCTAGGGTCATGTGTCAATACGAACCACCAATCCCTATCCAACACATCTGGGTATAAAAACACCTAGTTGCAGTGTTTACGGAAAACATAGGGCTCCTTAGCTTCATCCCACATCTTTCTAGAGTTGATACATATTAGCCTACTATCGCGATCTTCCTTTACATTATTCCGATCAAAGGTGTCCCACCACTTGCACCTAAAACTAACAAATTGGAAAGAAGAAAAATCCACTTCAATGATCTCGTGTCTTTCCGATGTAACCTAACGTCCCTATTACTAGTTGTTGATCATGGTGGCTAGATCAACTAGATTTATCGAACTCGACTTCCACTCCACAGTATCGGGTGATGTTTCCAGCATCGTCATTTTCTATGCGAAAATGGTGTCCATATGCCCACATACATGGGAACAAATGCACCTATTATAAAAAAGTTTAAAAAATCATATAAGTGTCATGTGTCTTATAAATAATAATCCAACAGTCAAAATATGAAATGTAGATGTCTTAATATAAGTTTCAAATTTACATATAAATTATTACCGAGTTTTTGCACCCAATCCCTATGTTTAGTGCATCCTCTTCAGCAAGCGGGTAACGACCGGTAGCACCGTATTTCTCTCTGGCTTGGTCATCAACCCAACTATTGGGGCATATTTTTGGCATATTTTCTTTTAAATGATCGGGATAAGGCACACTTCTACCATTCAACCATCTGAATTCTTTCCTGTCACTATCCCATTTCATTCTTTTTTGTTCGTATAATGAGACCCATGGTTGTGTCACTTCAGAATTGTAAAGAATGAATTTATTGATTGCTTCAATTTCTACATTCGCTGATGGAATCAAACCAACATTATATAGTACTTAGAGATCAAAATATACATTATATCGAAGTTCAACATGAATATTAATTACTTTTTGTAAATTTGAAAAATTATAAGTCTCTTACTCTTTATCAAGCGTTTTTTTCCACTTGTTTGGAGCAACTCTCCTTCTCTTTTGTCTTCATCCAATTCATCGCCCTAAATCACCGCACCTAGTCTGTTGTCGATCTGCTTGATGTAATCACTAGCATAGTAGAAATACTCATACGATATGTACCCCTCTACCATAGACCCCTCGGGTTTTTCCCTTTGTCAAACAAAACCTTTCAATTTCTTCATGTACCTCTCTAAGAAGAACATCCAACGACAAGAAACAACCCCAACTAATTCAACCTCATCTATCAGGTGGATTAGAAGATGAACCTATAAGTCCATGAAACTCGTCGGTAGTTCCTTCTCAAACATACAAACAATCTCAACTATCTCTTGACGCCACCGTGCAATGCTAGCCACATGAATCTCCTTTGACGTGATCCAACGTACAAATGTAGATAATTTAGATATGACATGTCCTAGGTCTTGAGGGAATTCATTTTTCACACACCCATGCACAAACAAAGGACAATGACACTGCAAAGTTATAAAAACGTGCAATAATATACAAAATTAGTTATGTTTTATGATCACCGCATGGGATAAAATTTATTAATATTACAAATAATAAAATCATTCTTTTGACTCTATACGTACGCTTAGATGATTCAAATGGTCATGCGATTTCAACCCTGACAAATGGTCATCCACGTTGAAGCAGCACCGTAGTGAAGACCCATATGAAGTTGGCAACCTCACATCCATTATAACTTCCTTTGCCAAAGATATATCATATTTTCTTAAAATCCATGGGACATCACCTTCTTTGAAAAACCATGAGTTAGAGGGACTAGCACCTGCCTCCGATCTCGTACTTTCTAATCGTCTTGGCCAATATTTCTTTTTAGTTTTTTAAGTAATAAGATCTTTCCTAACTGCCAATGTGTCACTTTGTTTCGATGATATGTGCCTCCATAAAGAAGATGAAACATTTTTAAATATATGCATGGGATCTAATAAGTGGGAAATCTTAAGATGCTCCCAATATGGGAGGTCATAAAAGATAGATTTCCTTTTCATCGCAATGGGAAATTTCTCAACATAGGTGTTGAAGAAATTTGGATCATCAAACTTAGGCTCCCCATTTGAATCGAACATTTCTGTGAACTCCTTCTCCTTCTCTCTCTCATATGCTCTAAGCCATTTAGCTGGTGTCATTATTGGAGGCCTTTGGGTTCTTTCTCATTTACCATTGAAAGTGGATGCTGCTCTTTTGTAAGGGTGTTGTTCTGGTAGGAATATCCTAGAGCAATCATACACTGGCTTTTGTAGGTCCTTGAACCATCTAGCTTTCAGAGAAGGTCCACAAAATTTACATCCAAAATACCCTTCTGTTACAAGACCTGCAAGATTATATTTGTATACATTAATTAATATGCATGGCACGTTAAATAATATCATGAAGATCAGAACAAATAATATTACAACGAATTAAATAACTAATATGTGAAAGAATATTGTTACATTATATATAAACAAATCAATAAATTAAAAAATGTAATTTACCAGAGAAAACTCCTAAGCCTGGATAATTATGTGTCGTGTAAGCACATATGCAATACAATGTAAAGCTCCTCTCTGTTGCGATGGGTCTTGATACATTGTATACATTTATCTCATCACATAATTCCTTCAATTCATCTACTAGTGGTTGTAAGTAGACATCCATATTCTTCACTTATTTTCTACCAGGGACTATGAGAGCCAACATAAGATGTTCATTATTCACGGAAAAACATGGGGGGATATTGTTATTGATCACTACTACAGGCCAAATAGAATAGTTGGTGTTCTGGAGGGAATATGGGTTGACGTCATCCATGGCTATTTTTAGTTGTAGACTTCGTACTTCATTCTTGAATTTTTCGGGCCATGTATCCTCTATATGCTTCCTGGCTATTGAATCAGTTGGTATTCGCATAACTCCCAACTCACTTATGTCTGAGGCATGCCATCCCTACGACATAGCTAATTATTTGCAACGAAATATCCTTTGAATCCTTGTGATTATAGGCATGTGCCTCAATATCTTAAAAGGAGGACCAGTACGTTATTTACCCTTCTTTTTTTATTTATCATACTTGTCATGCAGACATTTTGGACACATATCTTTGTCTGCATATTCTCCTCTATATAGAATACAATAATTTGGACATGCATGATATGATATGTACTCAACACCCAACATTTTCAACAATTTGTTTTCCTCTTCGCAGCTACCGGGCAAGACATTATCACTCGAAAGAACCTTATCTTTGAAAACCTGTAGTTGGTGATCATGGAAAACTATTAATAAATGTACATTAATGTCGATATAATTACTAACGTTCATAAAATTTAACATTTGTAATGTTCATTGCAATGTACTGATTATATTTCAAATTTATATATAAGGGAAGTACTCTATGCTAACTTACCTCAAAATTTTTGAAAAACATGCATTCGACAAGCCAAAATTTTCTTTCAAGTTGTAAAGTAACATCGTTGTCCCCAACTGGGTAGACTTTGATTGACCTTCGGGTCCAAAGAGAGGGGTGGTGGAAGAAAATTTAAGGCTTTCGAAAAATGTGTCAACGATATGAGCATCATCCCCTAGCTAATCATCATTTTGGAATGCATCTAAAAACATTGTCACTATGGCAGTCGTATCCCTTAAGTAATCATCCATACCAACCTCTATTTGACTGTTTCCATTGCCATCTTGTGAAGAACTACTATTGTTGTAGTCATTCCTAATTGGTGAATCTGGATGTAGCGGGAATTGAATCGGTGGTTGATTCAACCATTATTGGTATCGTTCCTCTCCGATTTTTTTTCTTAATTTAGTCTTCTCTTGATTTGACATTGTCGTGGGGTGCAACGGAAGATGGTAGGTAGGTCATTCATCATCACTAAAATCCTAATAATTAAAAAAAAAAAAATGAACATGATTAGTACAAAATATTATGATATCAATTAGTAACCACGTTGACAATATTGCATGATTATAAATTGGTTTGACGTTGAAATAATTACATATTAATCAATATATATACCAAACAATTATAATTATAATTACCATCATTGTCCCGGGATTGTGACTAGAAGATGCAATATTGTTACAATTGGCAGGGTGAAGCGGCTGTCCATTTTCATCTACCAAACGCGTCTTGCGGTATGCAACACCTGATAAGAACTTTTGATGTTTTGGAGGAGTACTTTGAATATAATTTTGTGCATCTAAACTCGATGATGAATCTGTATGAACTTGCAAATTTGTATACATCATAAATTTAATTAAGTTGTACATGATTAACTACATGGATAAAAAACATACATAAATTCAATTAGATAGTGAAAAAATAAAACAAATCTGAAGTATATATTACGTCTCCACATGGATAGGGAGAACTTCGCAATGGACTTTGAGAAATATTATGGAACGAGCTGGATTTTCAAGAATTGTCCATTTCATATAATATATGATATTTTCTCCCTACATTTGAGCAAAACAACAATAAACTTTGGTGCACAAACCTAAATGTAATTCTGGTGCATACTATTCAGATAACCACACTGGCTAGTTCTTTATTTTGTGCACCGGTGCGCTTTTGTAACAAGTAGCACTTGGTGCGGTTCAATTAAATGACGAACCGGTAAACGAATAACCGCAATTAAAAAAAAAAGCGCAACCCTATTTTCTTTAAGTGAAAAAAAAAAGCAGTAAATTGAAAATTGGGCGGAAAAATATTTTCGAAAATCTAATTTCATAAAACATTTCTTTAAATACTAAACACTTTTCATTATTTCACTATTTTTGCAAAAAATTTCAGCCAAAAATTTGCAAGATACATACCTGGAGCAAATAGAGCACGAGAGCACTGTGGAGTAGGGAAATATGTTTGAACAGAAGTATTCAGAAAATCTAAATTCCAAACCTATGGTAATTCAAACCCTGTACCATAGAATTTTAAACGACGTGAGTAAAGTTTATTATTTTTTTGTACTTTTTTCTGCAGTTTTTTTTATGCAGTCAAATGAGAAATTAAAGTCTATTGTTTTATTTTATTTTTTCTCTAGTTTTTTATGAAGTAAAATACAAAATCAAATCTTATTGTTTTGTTAACTTTTTTCTTCAGCAGTTTTTTACTTTTTATGCAGTTTTTAGAAACAAAAATAAAAAAAGAAATCAATTTTTAGAAACAAAACCCTAGATTATTTTTGTTTCTGCCATTTTTTCTCCCTCTTTCTTTTCAATTTAGATTTATAGGGTTTATGTACTCATAATAAATCCAACCCATGGGACAAATTGCATAGTCGGATCCCAATCCATGTTGGCCCTTGTGTCAATCTTAAAAAAATACAGTTTTTTTTTCGCCGGTGCACCCTACATAACGTTGCACACCGGTGCGCTCTGTTATACAAGCGCACCACTCAAGTACAGTGATAAAAATTAAAAAAACAAATTATGTTTTTATCAGTGTTCCATATGTAACATACGGCACCAATGCACTATTACATTATGGAGCACTGTGCAACGTGCTGTTTTGAAAAAAAAAAAAATTACAAACATACCCTACATTATTTTTGTTTCTGCCCTGTCTTCTCCCACTTGCTGTGATTTCAGAATTAGGGCTTTTCAATTTATATCTATAGGGTTTATATTTATAAATATAAACCTAAGACATCCAACGAATGGGTTGACCTACATAGTCAGATCCCAATCCATGTCAACCCTTGCATCAATCTTAAAAAAATACATTTTTTTCATCGGTGCCCCCTTCAAAACATAGCGCACCGGACAAGTACAGTGATAAAAAATTAGAAAAAAAAATTATGTTTTTATCAGTGCACTATATGTAACATATGGCACTGGTGAACTATTACATCAAGGCGTACCGCACAACGTGTCGTTTTGAAAAAAAAACCATTTTACAAACATACCCTACATTATTTTTGTTTCTGCCCTGTCTTCTCCCACTTGCTGTAATTTTAGAATTAGGGCTTTTAAATTTATATTTTTAGGGTTTATATTGCTAAATATAAACCTAAGACATCCAACGAATGGGCTGACCTACATAGTCGGATCCCAATCCATGTTGGCCCTTGCATAAATAATAAAAAAAATCAGTGCATCCCGTCTGAAAGAGTGCACCTAGGCTCTCTGTTATCACAGCACACCGCGAAAGTACTATCATAAAAAAAATAGAAAAATACGCAGCCGGTGCGCTATTTCATTATGACGCACTGCGAATGTTCAATTTTGAAAAAAAGAAAAAACTTCCAAAAAATACAAACCTTACTTTCTTTTTGTTTCTCCCCTTTCTTCTTCTTCTTTTTGTGATTCAGAATTAGGACTTTTCAATTTATATTTATAAGTTTTGTATTGCTAAATATAGACATAAGACATGCAACCGATGGGACGATTAGCATAGTCGTATCCTAATTCATGTGGGCCTTGGAATGATTTAAAAAAAAAAAAAAATTACCAGTGCACCCTATGTAAGGTAGCACACCGGTGCTCTGTTGTTTACAAGAGCACCGGATAAGTAATGTGAAAAAATAAGATTTTTTTAATGGTGTGCCATATGTAAAATATAGCACCGATTTATGCTAAAAAAAACTAACAGTAGATGATTTTTATTATTTTTATGATGGTTAACCGGTGCAGTCATTGACATGTAACGCATTGGGGTTTCTTGTTGACATAGAGCACCATACGGTTTATTATACTGTTTTTGTAGTGCGTGGGAAAGACATAGATGCATCGACATCGGTGTGTTCACCATGAATGGCGCACCGGTTTGTTGAGATTTTTTTTTTTAATTGAGAAGTTGACAGTTTACTTAAAAATATATTATTGAATGATATGATACAGATTTGATATTGTTAAAGAAATGGCTGACAAGAGATCAAGTAACAAAAATACTAATAACACATCAAGAAAAGCAAAAAAGGCAAGTTGTTTGTAAATTTTTTACAAAAAAATTATTTTTGAACTATATGTAAGTTTAAATAATATGTATTGTTTAATGTGTATCATGCAGAGCCTCAAAATGACGAAGCTCAAAAAGGTATGGTAATTCCTTTATAATTTTGAGAGGATAAATGAAAGTCACCTAATGACTATTGCAGAAAAATTAAAGTTAAGGATATGTAAGAGGAATAAGTATAAGAAATATTAGTGGTTAAAGTTAGTATGAACAGTATATTCATAAGTGAAAAAGAGAAGACGTATTAATATAACAAGCCCATATTGAATAAGAAGAGAAAATTATATCTTAAAGGAAAATTTACATTGATAGTAAATGAGTAAAAAATGACACAATGTAGCAAAGTAAATTGTTAGTGACAAAAAAATGTTGGAATACGACGAATGATAATATAATCATAACAATAAGTTAGAGATAGCACTATAATTAGATGAATTTTTTTTTGTAGAAATGGGAGGTGTTACAACACTTACTGTCTTGGTTACAGAAAGGGCATAATATTTTAGTGACTGAACAAACCAGATTTGAATTTCAGATTGGTAGCTATGAAGATGAAATACTATGTGAAATCATGCCGATGGATGTATATCAAATCTTGTTAGGGAGACCGTGGAAATATGACCGATGATTTGTTCATGATGGAAGGATAAATGCTTATATCTTCGAAAGGAAAACTCTATACATGTGTTTTTTCTTATAGAAGAGGAGGGATTCAAATATGGATCAGGCCCTAGAATACTAATGATGAGACTGAAATAACTACTGTAAGAATTCAAGAAGAAAGAATAGGTACAATTTTATTTAATTGGTAAACCTAGATTTTTCCTTACACATACTAATTTCAGTGAATTACTTATTGAAATTCATGTTTTATTGGATGAGTTTGCTAATGTCAGTGTGGATGAGCTACCCAATTCCTGGACACATGTAAGTAACATAAATCACCACATAGATATGATTGTGGGTGTAGCTTATAGGATGACACACAAGGAGAATGAGGAAATTAACAAATAAGTCCAAGAATTTTTCGAAAAAGGATTAATTCTAGAAATCTGAAGTCCTTGCATTGTACCAATGATATTGAGTCCAAATAGGTTTGGAGGTTAGAGAATGTGTTTGGAATCGAGAGAAATACAAAAAAATAACAATAATGTACATATTCCCTTTACCATGTATGGATGATCTAATGAATTGCTTGATTGGTGCAAATGTCTTCTCTAAAATAGATTTGAAAAGTGGATATCATCAAATTGGGATGAGAGATGGATATGAATAGCAGATTTCCTTCAAGACCAATGATGGTTTATATGAGTGGATAGTTATGCCTTTTGACTTGACCAATGCAATTAGTAAATTCATCAGACTCACGAATGAAGTACTTAAAGATTTTATTGGAAAATTTGTAATTGTTTACTTGGATGATATTATTGTGTTTAGTAAAAATAAGAAAGAACGTTTGAGGTTCTTGAAGTTACTGTTGAAGAGGTTGCAATAGGAGAAACTCCTAATAAACTTGAAGAAACATTCTTTAATAAAGATATATTTGACCTACCTGTGTTTTATAATATTTCTAGAAGGACTAAAGATGGACCCAGAAAAGGTGAAAGATGTCAAATAATTTCCTACCTCGAGCAATTATGAGGTAAGAATTTTTCATGGGTTGGCTAGTTTTTATAGAAATTTTAATAGAAATTTTAGCTATATATGTGCACCTATTGTTTATAGCATTAAAAAGTATCACCAACCATTTAAATGGACTACTGCAATTGATAAAAGATTTGAATTGATGAAAAAGAAGATAACAAAGCAACTGATTTCTTCTCTACCTTATTCTATAAAACATTTCCAAGTCTACTATGATGCAAGAAGAATGACCATTGGTGTTTTTCTTGGTCAAGACAGTAGAAATGTTTCTTATTTCAACAAGAAGTTTAATGAAACCAAAAAAAAAAATCCACACATGAAAAATAAATTTATGCAATGATACAAGCCATAAAAAAAATGGAGCCATTATCTCATGCCTGGGAAATTTGTTCTATATACTGACAATCATGCCTTTTAGTTTATAACCAGGGAAGAGAAATTAAATAAAAAACATGCTAAACGGGTTGAGTTCAAGAAAATATTTAATTTTATTCTTAGAAATATTAGTGGGAATGGTAACAAGGTCGCTAATTCTTTGAGAAGGATGTTCTTGGTTTTGTAGGAATTCCAAGTGGGCACTTTCGGATTTGAAAATATCAATGAAATGTACAAGGAGGTCCCAAAGTTTAAAGAGGCATATGAAGCGTTCAAGAACCCAATGTTGAGATATCAAACTCCTTCGATCAAGTATATGATTTAGGAGGGAATGTTGTTTAGGGGTAGAAAATTGTGCATTCCTAAGTCTTCAATGAGAGACAATATGCTAAAAGAAAAACATTGTGGGGGACTTACTAGCCACTTTGGCCATGATAAGACTTATTTCCAACTAATTTATTTTTAATATTAGTTAGGAATGAGGTCTAATGTTAAGAAATTTTAGGGAAAATACAAACTGTCAATATGCTAAGGGAAAACAACAAGATGTTGGGCTATATCAACTATTTTCCATACCAAACATACCATGGAAATGCATTAATATGGATTTTGTTTTGGGTTTACGTGGAACTTAGAGAAATAATGACTCAATTTTCATAATAATGGATAGTTTCTAAAATATGGCACACTTTATATCATGTTCAAAAACAAGTGATGCCATCCACATTTCAAATATATTTTTTAGAGAAATTGTGAGACTATATGGGCTACCCATTATCATAGTCTTAGACTGAGACACATAGTTTATTTGGAACTTTTCGATGAAATTATGGAAGAAAATTGGAACAAACCTTATATATATATATATATATATATATATATCCCTCTATTACCCTCAAATATATGGATTGATTGAAGTAGTTAACATAATTTTAGAAAACATGTTCAGGAGTTTGGTAAATGAACACAAAAATCAGTGGGATTAAGTTCTCCCACAAGTTTCATTTGCCTATAATATTTATCCTAATAGGGGTACAAGCAGAAGTCTATTTCAAATTTCATATGGAATGCACCCCAAAGGCATTAATACACTCAAGAACCTGTTAAAAGAGGAATTGAGAAGAGTTGATACAAAGGAGTTTTCTACATCAATGCAATAATGACACAAACACGTCAAAGGACAACTTTAGGAAAACAACCAGAATTAAAAAAAGAGTGCAGACCTCAAGAAAAGAGAATATTCAAACATGGTCATATAGTGCTAGCTCATTTGAGAAAGGAAACATTTCTTGGAAACGAGTATAGTAAATTGAAGCTGAAGAAGATAGGACCTTGTAAAATTTTGAGGAAATTCTCAACAAATTCTTACAAAATTTAATTTCCACATGATATTGGGATTTCAATTGTATTTAATATTGCATACTTGTATCCATATAGAGAAATTGAAGGAGACGATGGAGAAAATAAATAGAATATTTTGTGGGGGGACCAAATTCTTAAAACCCATAAGTTACAGTTGGAAAAGATCCTTAATCAAAAAGTTTGTGAGAGAACTAGGAAGAAATATTATTATGAGTACTTGGTCAAATGGAAGGGTCTTTTAGCCAAAAAGGTAGTTTGGATGAATGCCATAAATATCTAAAAAAATGGGAAAAATATTTGCATACCTCATGGATAGCAGTTCATGAAAAACATTGTTCTAAGGTATTTTGATGCAGAAGGATCATACCATTTTTCAATTTTCCTCATGAGAGGAAAACATTCATTGTAAAATCCTCTACAAATATCTAGGTAGTTTAGCTTATGTGTCCCTTATGGGACAACTGCACTTAGTCAATTAGTAGAGGGATTCTCTAGAAAACTATATGTAATTTCGAGAGAGGCACTACTAGCAAGTGACCTCCCGCTTTTGTTATCATATATTTCCTTTTTTTTGTAAATAAAACAAAGTACTCTACAGAGATCACAAATGCGAGAAAGAGAGCTAAAAATAGATCGTTCTGAGAATGCTAATCAAACTCTTTAAATATCCTCATGCATAGAGTTGAATTTACTATTTTTCATTATGGTTGTTTGGTTGATCTGGTGTGTAATGAGTTGAGCCATTCCTAAATAATAATCCATTGTTACTTTTAATATATTGATAATTATGAAAATTTCAAATTTCTCCTTAGTTGTTTGTATCAATTAATCTTATGAATAGTAGCCTATTCATTCCTTTTAATAACCAAAATGTTGTTTAAACCCTGTTGACCAAGGTTGTGTTTTCCTGCTTAAAACCAAATGTTTGTAGTTGTTAAAGTTAATCAATTTATAAGCTCAATTTGAGGTTGAGTTAAAATTGGTAAATCGAGTTGCAAAAAACCCTCTTTTCTGTGCCAAAAATATCTAAGTTAAAAAAAATATTTTTTTTCCAAATGTTTGGTGTGGGACCCATTTTGAACAAATCAAGGACTGAACTTATCCAACTTCACGAGAAAGTTCGAATTTATAAAACTACTGGACTATCGTACGAAGCTAGATATTTAGTGGGGAGGAGATATGGATTGAAGTGGAAGTTCCATCGAAATAATAGAACCAGATATTGGATACACCAGATATGTTCAGATCCCATGGTTACTATGGGCCCAATGCGACTTAGGTGATGTTTATACTTTTTTATTAAATTTATTTGGTTTCTCTTTAAGAAATACATAGTTAGCACAAGGTTATGTTTATTGACCCAAATTCACGTGAGGGAGGAAATTTTTTTCATAGTATGAGGCATTAAAAAAATAAATAAAGGTTATAGGTTATGCCTCTTTGATGGAGTAGTTTAACATTGGGTCCGAACACATGGGAATCTCAAGTTTAGTCAGAAATAAAAATAAAAATAAAAACAAAATAATAAAAGGGTCATTCGCACATAAACTTTTTTAATAATGCACAATGGAATAATGGGTTAAGGATAACAATTAGGGAAGAACATAATATAATTTCCTTTGAAATTTTGTCAAATAGAGTTTACCTTGATGATAGAGCTTAGTCTCACATTGCTTTTCAACAATTGTTTCCCTAGCTCATACAATAACTTACTCCAAATATTTTATTAATAGGTATTGTTGTAAACACCTAAGAAAAAATAATAATTTTTACGTGGCTATGTGCAAATAGGATCAATTGGAGGTGTGGAATAATATTCATTCACTAGATCAATCTTGACCATTTCAAGTACACATCAACATATTTTAAGGCTAAAATTTTTTGTTACGAAATTTGCATTCATAATATGAACATTCAACCCACCAAGATTAAAATTTGTGGACTAATTTATTTCTCTTTTCCGAAGGAAAAAATTGTGACTTTATAGTATAAATGTGGAAATTAAAATTTCATTTAACATGCATAAGGCACTACAAATAAAAAAATTTCCACTAAATGTTCTGTATGGTTTACCTTTCACATTTTATTATCTCCCAAAAAAAAATAGTTTAAATATTAGTTTAATCCTACACCATTTGAAAAAATAAAAATAGGAGTTTCATCATCAAATATTTCAATATTTCTATGAAAAAGTTCCACTTGCTTTTAAGATAAACATAAGACATACAAAAAAGAAAAAATAAACAACATATACAATTGTAGGTTATTATTAGTTATGGATTTAGAGGGGGTTGTACTGATGTTTCTATATCTTCACTTTTAAAAGAACTATTTGTTTTGATATGAGTGCTACTTTTAATAGACCATTGGTTTTAAAATTGTATTTTCAACTGGCACTATTGAATCTTATTATCTTAAATAAATCAATATCTTTGATTATTTGATTCAATAAGGGCCTAAGAGGAAGGTTTGAAGTGTAACATTCCATTGCATCCATTTAATAACCAGCATGGAGTCACTTCTGACTTTTATTCTTCAAATTTGTTTTGAAGACCACTGACCAATTTCACATGGCTTAGAACTACATGTATTTTAATCCAACTATTAGATCTAGAATCTAGGAATTACTAAATGAAAATCTTAATCAATTAGGCATAAAAAAGACACCTCCAACACCTCATGGACCTATATTTACTTAGTTATCACTATCAAAATATCCCCATACATATGACTTGTGAACCATTTAAGGACTAGATGTTCCAAGGCTCTTCTAAAAAATTGTGTCTGTGGGTGGAAGAATTCTTGAAGAGAGAAATTTCTACTAAAAAAATAATATCTCATTTCATGTGATCCATATTCCCAAGAAACAATACATGGGAAGGCTTTATGATCTTCCAAACCATTCAACCAAAAATAATTTATTCCAACGCTCCCATTCCTCCAAATTAGTATACCTCCTATATATATATATATATATAATTACAATAATTTTCATAAAACATCCAAACTTGCTATAATAAATAAATTTTACACATAATTTCATGAAGGACCATGTTTATTACATAAGTATATATTTTAGTGATTATATTTGGGTGCTTGGTTCTGATTCAGGTGGATATCAATGGCCACCTTCCTATGCCACCTGGACCTCCTTTCGGTTTCATCAGTTTCCTTTTTTATAGCACATTTTACTATTTTTAACATTTTTTTAGGTCCTAAACTTTGAGAGTTGTTTTGACCCCATAAACAGAGTTTTTTTGAGGTCTGCAACAAGCTCATAGCCATAGGAAAGCAAAAACCTCAAATATGGTTATACTCGGAGAGATGTTTCCAACGATTTATCGTACACACCAAACATAGATCATATGACCAAGTTATAACCCCGAGAAGTTGGTTTCCCAACTAACCCCCACTGCACCAACAATCTCAAGGTCTCGGTGTGATGTATGATGCCAAACGAATTCACCGTATGAAATTCACTGTTAACAGCGCCAGCACAGGATCAAGGGATTTGTTCTGCGCTTATGGGTCCTGCTGATCAGAATCAGTGAGATTATTTCGGCATAAGGACAAGAATTAACTCTAAATTCCATATTGTCACCTTTGCTGAGCAACACCTAAATGAGGGAAGAAAACCATGGTACTCAAGCTATGCATGAGAAAAAAAAAATGCCTCTCTCTAGCCACTAAGTATCCATGCTTCAGTCACCAAGGCTCTTTAATTTTCCAACCATAAATTCTTCACTAGATCCACTAAGGCTCTCGAGCCACCAAGGCTTTTCACTTACACTAAGGCTCTGAGGAAACCAAGGCTCCACACTTCCATTAAGGCTCATAATTCAGCCACTAAGGCTTTCGAATCATCCATAAATACTTTGCACTGCCACTAGGGTTATCCAACCACCAAGGATCAATTTTGCCACCAAGGCACTCACTTCATCCACAAAATCTCATCTGCTTTGATACTATGTTGAAAATGGAAGATGAAACTTATATACTGAAACTAGTAGCTCACAGGTGAGAAATATGCACCTAGATACTCCTCAAGCAGAACGCTCTATTCAATTAATCATCATATCACAAATATATAGGTTTACATCATTTTAGGGAGATTAGAAATGAATCCCAGAAAATAGGAACTAATGCTAATCTAGGACACACGCACAACTGAGAAACAAACTCTCTCCAATAATACAAATTCTTCGCTATTTTAAACTTGTAAATATCATGAAAGGAAAAAAAATGGAAAAAAATATTACAAGTTATGTAATAATTCTTGTTGGACATCAGTGGCTCAAGAAAGATTTTATTTGCTCAATATTGTAGGTGCAATTGGTGGATGAGTGGACACATGTACTAAAATTGTGGAAGGTGTGAAGAAATGTTTAAGTGAAAAAATAAATTCTCATAAGCAAGGAAAGGTAATCGAAGAAGTAAGTGGAAAAAAACACAGCATACACTCATGGGAAGAGAAAATGTTATTAATTCAACTCCAAATTATTTTCCATAATTTATGGCATCTACAATGTTAGGTCCCTATAATAATATTGTATCCCCTTATTATTATTGTTGGTATAACCTCCTTATTGTTATTATTTTTCCCATGTAGTCCCCATATTTTTATTATTGTGCCCCATAGAAGCCCACTATTGTTATTTTTGTGCCCTTACATTGTTATTTTTATGTCATTTAGGATTATGTTTTGACCCATTGGACTCCTATATAGAAAGGTGGTGTATGTTGCATAGGCCATTACATGCCGCAGGCCATTTCTTAGCACTTAATTACTTTCATGTTCCTAAATATAGAGACATCTTGAAGGGATTTCATAATTGTATAGATATTATGTATCCTAAGTCCTGAGATACAATATTAGATACGAATATAATCAATATCGTATAGACAATGGATTAACCATTCTTTCACTACAACTAGGGCGATACGAGATGTGCACCGTCTGAAATTCACCCTTGCTCAATGTTGGTTTCACCATGGATATGAGACACCTCAATTATAAATGTTTGCAATTAGGGTGTTGAGTCAAGTATATAAGGAATCACAATAATTTATACCTTTTATGTACCTTTGCAAATTGTTACATGTAAATTCTTGTACTAATATTAATATTATTTTCATGTAGAAAAAATAGGTCACTAGTTCATCATCATGTGAGAGGAGTTGGATCATTCATTAGTTCATCCATAGCAGGAAAAGAAACCATTTAGGAGCTAGTAAATTTACACATTTGACTAGTATTCATTGCAATTTACACTTGTGGATGAAATTCTTGGAGGAGAAGAGAATAACTTCAAAGATAGTACGAGAGGTTCCTCGTATTTTTAATGCATCTAGTCCAACTTCACAAGCACTAATTTTAGAGTTATTTTCCACATCTACACATCACATCAATGAGAATGATACCTTGCTTAGATATATTATGGAGGAGAGCCTTATTAGTGATAATGCCTCATGACTCAATAAAATGATGTTGATGATGAAAATGGAGATGAGATGGCCGACACACCTTCAGATAATTTTGGCCTTTCATTTATGATCATGATCATAACATTTTCATTTCTATCAACAATTTTGTATAAGCCTTTATCTTGTAATCTATGTTTAACTTCTTGACATTTATGATTGAATTGTTCTCATTTGACATGTTATGATTCTCCATTACCTTCCTTGCATTGTTTTGTAAGATTTAAAAATTTTCCTTTATACATAACATGTTTTAACTATAATACAAAATGAGCGTGAAGTAAAGGTTATGAATTCAAAATTCAGTTGTAAACCAAATATCATTTATTTTGGCCTTCAAAAAGGCTCAATAGGAGATTGTGGATATGCACAAGGGGACTCTTTCTCCACTAGTGGTCTCAATGTTTGCATTTACATTTTCCAAGTTTACATGGATCTATTTAGTGACTCACACATTAATTTCCTTGTATATCACTTTAAGTCTACTTTTAATATCCAATATCTCAATCTTTATATTGGACTCTAACTTTGAGTTTTCTAGCTCATATTTAATTTTACTTTTACATGTTTTTATAGTCTACAATAGTAATAAATTTGATGCATTATGTTTCTTATTATTTTTAGAACATTTGAAATAGGAGGGGTCAATAACATCTTAGACATGGTAGATTAATATTGGAGATAAGTAAACAAAATATCATTTTGAATTAAAAAAAATAATTTATTTATTTATGAAGTTTTGAATATAATGATTATTTGGCCGACCATCCAAAATGTGGTAAGGATAAAAAATATTGCCGAGTTCTATTTCAGAAATCTCCAACAACAATAATGATTATTACTTAAATTTTAAACATTTTGAAAATATATATATATATATATTTAAAATTCTCTAACATATATATTCTTGAATATTTTTGAGTGAAAAAAAATGAGTATTTTTATTTATTTATTATGTTTTGAATATAATGATTATTTGGCCTTGATGATGACAAGCCTAAATGTGGTAAGGATAATAAATATTACAGAGTTCAATTTCACACATATGCAACAACAATAATGATTATTATTTAAATTCTAAATATTTTGAAAAAATTATATATTTAAAATTTTGTAAAATATATATTCTTGAAATTTTTTAGTGAAAAATGATTAGAGATTAAACATATTATTAGGATTTGGTCAAAAATTATTACAGAGTAATCACATCATTAGGATTTGGTCAAGGTTCTGAACCAACTAATGTGGTTTATCTTTAAGAGATGTTTAAAAATCCAATCGATCTTACGGAATAAATAGATGCTTTTAGGTCCGTGGGGTCTTGGTTAAACAGTGATGAGGTGGGGTGTTATAGCAATCAGCGAAGATTCAATTCAATACAAAACATCGACTAAATCCTAATGATATGATTAATGCCAAATACATTTACTTAAACCATAGAGATTATTATTTACATTTTGAAAAAATATATATATTTAAAATTCTGTAAAATTCAAAATAAAATTTGATATTTTTTTGGTATAGAATGAAATTTAAATTCGAATTTGATAACTATTATTTACATTTTGAAAATATATATATATATATATATATATATATATATATATATATATATATATATATATAATTCTGTAAAATTCAAAGTAAAATTTGATTTTTTTTGGGTATAGAATGAAATTTAAATTCGAATTTGATAACTATGCATGATTCTATGAGAAAAAAAAGTGTAACGGGAATTGAAAAGAAATAGATGTCGTTGTTGCTGTTCGGTGGAATTGGAAACAAATAGATGTTGTTGTTGTTCGGCGGAATTGAAAATGGAGTAAACGACTGTTATGAGAAACATCGAAGAAAGAAGAGACAGAAAATTCAAGTTGTAAATGAACACCATGGTTACGAGCAAAGCTAATCGATTCATCGTTGTCATTCCGAACAGGGAAGGCAGAAACAGAAATTGGGTCGACGTGGAATTGGGGATGGAGTAAATATGTATTGAGAGAGGGAAGGAAGAAGACACATGGAATTAGAAATGAATATGAACGCCATTGTCACTGATATTATTGACGCTATTGGTGATTGACCCTAATTGTTTTCGCTTAATTTTCGCTGCCACCTGGTGTGTGGGGAAAAATAATTTGACTCGTATGGAACAATTTATTTAGCATATGCACAATTTGGTTCCATCGATGTATGCCACTATATATACCTACATAGTAACAGCAGGTGACTCAGTTGTCTACGAGCCAACCCAATCAAGCAAGCAAAATTTGTTTGCCAAATTCTATTCCAGTGCATATAGCTAAAATTCCCTGGAATAAATTGTTGTAATGGCTAGCGTTTCTGTTACTTCTTCTACTCTGTCGACAGGTAGCTGTAACAGTATGATCAGGAGGACGGCCAATCCTCATCCTAATGTCTGGGATTATGATTTTGTTCAATATCTTCAATCCCTTTATACTGTGAGTAACAATATGAATCTTTCTTCTATGCCATTGTGCGTAAATTTGTATTTCTTCTGAACAGATCAAGTATTTATATCACTTTCATGATCAGTAACTGTGTTAATTGAACAGAATTCTTGCTATGGAGAACGCGCGGAGACACTTATCAGTGAGATCAAGCTGATGCTTAGTGGTGAAGGAGATGTATTAATGATCACCCCCATCTGCTTATGACACAACATGGGTAGCCAGGGTGCCCGCCATTGATGGTTCTTCCCGCCCGTAATTTCCCCAAACAGTTGATTGGATTTTGATTGTATGGTACACGGGGAACTCAGTCGCACTTTCTACTGTCCGACCGCCTACTTAGCCACTTTTTATTGTGTTCTTGCGCTCCATAAATGGAAAGTTGGGGATGTGAAAGTATAGGGTAAGAATTAAGTTTGGGATTTGAGGATTGTGTTTCAAATTTATTTGTAATTGTAATTATGTAGGTTTAATATTCTCAATGTTGAGGTTAATATTAGCAATGTGATAATTCTCCAATTTTTTAATTCCAATTTTTTTAAAAGGAAAAAATATTTTCCACACATTTTAAGGTTTTCATATAAGGGAGAGTAAGATTGGCTAGAGTTTCTAAAGTTGGATAAAGAGATAATTTTTGTGGATATAAAAATTGTAGTAACCTCTTACTCTTGATCATGTAATTGTAATGAAAATTGTTATTGATTTGTATATATAGGCATTGAATTTATCAAAATCAATGACCCGATAAAGGATGTGTTGGTTTACATGCACATAATTAGCCTTAATTAGTTAAGTTCAACTCTAGTTATGTAATGTGTACTTGTCTTAACTCCAGTGCTTACATGTAGTGTGCATTTGGCTTTAGTTAGTTAACTTGAGTGTTTGCATATGATGTGCATTTGGCTTTAGTTAGTTAATTTGAGTGCTTGCATGTGGTGCATGTGCACATTAATAGAACATAAAGCACACTTAGCTTCAGTTAGCTTTAATTATCCATAGTTATTTCATGTACAACTAAGCTTAACTTAGTCTCTTTATATATTTATTCTCAAAATAATATTTATTAATCAAATTTCATTCTCAATTCTAATTTTTTTATTTTTCAACTTTCACAAGTTTGTGCAATTATTGTTCAACTAGATATGTATTTGTTCTCTAATAAATTTACATGGTATTAGAGCTACAGAGGCTTGGAGAAGGTGTATGAACAATATTTTGCAGGTTTGAAGATCATAGCATTCGAAATTATTGGGAGATTTGATTTGCGGATCAAAATATTAAAGAATTTCCGCAATTGTTGCTACAACCACAAAGTGAAGGAATGGAATTCCCAACTTCCACTATTCTGACTCTGTACAATTACTATGAATGGAAGCCAATGATTTTGCTTCATATTAGGAGAAAAGGCTTGTACCAAATAGTCATGGGAATTGAGATGGAACCAATGTGAGAGGATGAAAGTGAGATTGGCTTAACATATCTGGCATAGCTTATGGAGGATTGTGTTTATCTATGGCTCATGATATTCTTTATGATATCAGAAATATTGAATCACCACATGAAATATGGACTACATTGAAAGGATTATATGGTGATGAAAATTATCTAGAAGAACACCATTTGGAGGCAAAGAGATCGACTTACTATAAAAGTCACGAAAGTAGTGAAGACTCCAATAATGTCGAGAAATATTCTCAAGACAGTGTTGAACAAGAAGATTCTGGTTCTTCTATTATTAATGAACATATTGCAGATGCCAATTTTATCATGTCGAATAACGAAGACATTGCAGATCACGAAATATCTTCCTCTGCTAGTGATGAAGACACTACTTTCAAAAACATCAAAGAGGACTTTGATTTCTCTACTATTGATGATGTTGATGATGCAGATCTGACGAGGTCTCAATTTAATGGCACCCGACATGCACTCTCAGTGGAAAAGCCATGCATTCCCATGCATGCATCTAAAGAGGAATTTATAACACCATGTATGCTCATGCATGCATCTAAGGACGAATTTATAACACCATGTATGTGCATGCATGCATCCACAAAGGCATATCTAAAGCCACAGATGCACATGCATTCTTCCCTAGAGACAACCATTTCCATGCATGCATATAGGGTACATGAATCTAATCGTCAAATGCATGACGAAGTTGCAGGGAATCTATATTGGAATGAAACCATTTATAAGGAAATCTATTCCTTGATCCAAACATGGGAGTTGATAGCGCTACTTCCAAAAATGAAGCTTATTCCTCCATATCCATGATGGGATCATCGATCTTTAGTATGTTCCTAGTTCCGAGCAGACTGTTGATATCTTCACCAAGCCTTTCACTGAGCATAAGTTTCGATTTCAGCGATATCGTCTTGGGGTGAAGGACACAGTTGCCTAGGAGTTGCCATTTCTCTACTTTTTCATTATATCTTGAGGGGGGGGGTTTCTTCCCACTGGGTTTTCCCTCTTTCCACTTTTCATGCATTATATATGGGTACCTCAAATGGTCGTGTTGTTGGGACTCATTCATTTTTCATCACACTCACTTAAGTTATGCTTAAGCAGGGTATTAGTGTACATGAACCTTAATTAGCTTTAGTTGAACTCTAAATATTGCATGTAATGTGCACTTGTCTTTAGCTAGTTAACTTGAGTGATTACATACATGTAGTGTGCACTTGGCTTTAGTTATTTAACTCGACTGTTTGCATATGATTTGCACTTGTCTCTAGTTAGTTAACTTGAATGCTTGCATGTGGTGCATGTGCAAATTAGCATAACATAAAGCACACTTAGCTTCAGTTAGATTTAATTATCCATAGTTATTTCATGTACAACTAAGCTTAACTTAATTGCTTTATATATTGATTCTCAAACTAATATTGATGAATCAAATTTCATTCTCAATTCTTATTTTTTTTTCTTTTTCAGCTCTCGTAAGTTTGTGCAATTATTTTGTTAGGTCCCTATATTAATATTTTTGTCCCTTATTGTTATTAGTTTAGCCCCCTTACTTTTATTTTTGTACCCCTGTAACCCCAATATTGTGATTATTGTGCCCTTACATTGTTATTGTTAGGTCGGCTAGGATTATATTGTGGGCCAATGGACTCCTATATATAGAAGGAGGTTTTGGTCATTTGTATCATCCAAGAATTTTTCATTACGTAATGTATTAGAGGTTGCCCCCTCGAAGTGGCTGATTTCTAAGGCATTGACCTCTCTTTTCTTCTATTTTTGGAGTTGGTTTCATAAAATTTGGTATCAAAGCTTTGGATTCTAGGGTTTTTCTGCTCCAAACAGGTCATTATGTAATTTTTGCAATAACTTTGTTTCTATGAAGGTTTAGAAGCTGAAATTTGTGCAGTGCGAAGCCGAAATCCCGAGGAACCTCCTGTAAAAGTTTCAGATCTTAGTTCGCAATATTTTTGGAGATATTATCTGGGGAAGTTAGGGTTTTTTTAGGCTCTTGAATTTCAACTAAAACAGGCCATCGTGGCATTTTCGCTATAATTTTTCATATACAAGTTTTAGAAATTGAAATTTGTATAGTACGAAGCTGAAATCTTGAGGAACTGCTTGTTAAAGTTTCAGATCTTGGTTCGAAATATTTTTTGAGATATGATCTGTGGAGGTTAGGATTGTTTCAGGATCCCAAATTTCATCTCAAAGCGAACACTGTGGGAAAACCATCATAACTATCTCTTTGAGCATCAAATTGGGGTTCTATAAATAATGGCCGCAAGTACATGGATTTTGGTTTTCGGTATATCATTTTAAGAGCCAAAGGAGGAAACAGTGACACGTGGCAAGTCATACAATTTCTCTCTACTAAACTAGTCCATAATTAGTTCATCATGGAAGTTTGGGAATAACTTTGTCTTGAAGAATCCAAATCAGGTCAGACCCATGACATTCAAAAGAAGACTCAGAGGGCTACTTCAGGGCTGAGTTTCAGATATTGAAGATCTGAAATCACAGAGATAATTCAGTTTCAATATTGAGCTCCTCAAAAGAAAGAAAAAGGTGTGTATTTTTTTCGAATTACATAAGTCTCATTTGAAAAAAAATAGTTTGAATTTATTCCAAGGGCATATTGAAGAATAGATATCAATATTGGGTTCTAAAATTCCCCCTAAAAGACTTCAATGCCCATTAAGCCTTCAGAAGGTTCTACTATGACTCATGAAGATGAAGAAACACAACATGAGATATCAAAATTACAAGGGCAAGTGCACCAAATTTCGCTATCGCAAAGAGCAAAAAAAAATGAAATGGAAGTTTGGAAGAAAGACATGGAAGCTAAGATGGATGGTTTGAAGAAAGGTGTGGAAGCTAAGATGAATTTTTTGGAAGCTAACGTGGATGGCATGGAAGTGGGCATGAAAGCTAAGATGGATGGCATGGAAGCTAAGATGGATGACATGGAAGCTAAGATTGATGAAAAAATTAAAGAAAACATGGAAAACATGAAGAATGATCTAAAAGTAGACATCAAAGATTTGGAAAAGTTGATACAAGAAATGTTTCCTAATGGTAAAAAGATAGTAGAGGAAACTCATGATCAGAAAAAAATAAATGTTAATAGTGATTTCATAAACTCTAATGTTGGATGGAAGAACCACCATATTCCAAAGATGGATATGAGGAATTTTTATGGAAATGATCTCGTAACATGGATACTACAGATGGAGAAATATTTTGATCTCAATAATGTGCAAAACACACAAAAGGTACACATTGCAACTTTACATTTAGAAAAAACTTCATTTGTATGCTATTGATGGCTTTGCTCCCGTTAAAAAATTGTCACTTGGTCAATCTTTACGGAGGAAATGATAGCACATAATGAGGATACAAAGAGAAACACCTTCTTTAGCCAATTGATAAATCTCAAACAAAAGGGTTCAGTGGTGGAGCACATTGAGGACTTCCAAAAATTGAATATAAGGGTAACTGATATTCTAAAGTAACACAGGATTGATGTCTTCATAGGGACTTTAAAGGATAACATCCAACATGAAGTTAGCATTTGGGAACCTAATTCATTGGAAAAGGAATTTATGTTGGCAAGAAAAATTGAATGTAAAATTATGGCCACAAGGAAGCCTACCACTCACATATATAAATATGGGAGTGTTGCTACTCCTAGACTTCCACAACCTGCAACCTTGACACCACAACAATTTGAAGAAAAAAGAGAAAAAAGTCTTTGCTAAAGTTGTGATAGAAAATATACTAAAGGTCATAAGCGTGTTGAGAAGAAATTATTTTACATAGATTGTGAAGAGGAAGTACAAAATGAACAAGAATCTTCAAAAGAAGAGGATATACACTAGGAACCAATCCTAGAAGAGGAAGAAATGATTATGACCATATCGTGTAATGCATTGGCATGAATTACCACTCCTCAAACTCTCAAGATAGAAGGACATATCAAGAAGGAAAATGTAATAGTGTTGATTGATTCGGGTAGTACCCATAATTTTATTCATTGTAAGGTAGCCAAGGAATTGACCTGTTTCCTATACCCAGCACCAGAATGTCAAGTGATGGTTGCAAATGGAGGAAATATAAATTTCTCTGGAAAATGCCATAATGTCAAGCTAACCATGGGGGAATATGTATTGAATATTCCAATGCTTTCCATTCCTATGGGAGGTGTTTATGTTGTACTAGGAGTACAATTGTTACAATCTTTGGGGATGGTAGCTTTCAATTTTCAAGAACTTTTCTTGAAATTTTTTCAAAAGTTAAGGAAGTTGAATTACGGGGTATCGCAGGGAAAATGGGAAATATAATAAGCTCTAATGTCATGACAAAGCTTCTGAAGAAAGAAAAACAAGGCATAATTGCACAATTATGCTCACTAGAAGTTCCAACATCAAAATCATCTATGTCTACAAATCTCCAAAAAGTCTTGGACAATCATTCCAAGGTGTTTGAAACTCCCAAAGGACTCCCACCTATTCGAGATCATGATCATGCTCTTCATTTGATTCTAGGAAGTGTTCCTCCAAACATCGGGCCTTATAGATATCCTTATGTCAAACAGAGCGAAAATGAACGTATGATTGCAGAAATGTTAGAGGTTGGTATAATTCAACCTAGTCAAAGTTCTTTCTCTGCTCTAGTAGTATTGGTTCACAAGAAGGATGGATCATGGCGCATGTTTCCGGATTATAGGGAGCTCAATAAGCTCACCATTAAAGATATATTTCCCATTCCTATGATTGATGAATTATTATATAAATAACATGGAGAAATTTATTTTACCAAGTTTGATCTTCGTTCAGGATATCATCAAATTAGAATGAAGGCTGAAGATATTTCAAAAACAACATTTCGAACTCATGAGGGTTATTATGAATTTTTGGTCATGCCTTTTGGCCTTACCAATGCACCTTCTACATTTCAAGGGTTGATCAATTCCATTTTCAAACCCTTCCTTGGAAAATTTGTGCTAGTATTTTTTGATGATATACTAATCTACAACAGGTCTTGGAAGGATCATGTTGAACATGTTGAAAGGCTGCTCAAACTATTGCAGGAGAAATAATTATATGCTAAAACATCCAAATGTTTCTTTGGAGTACAAGAGGTGGAATATATTGGTCATATTGTATCTCACGAGGGTGTTATGGTAGACCCTAATAAAATTGAATCCATTAAGGAATGGAAAGTCCCCACAACCATAAAGCAGTTGTGAGGATTTCTTGGGTTAACAGGGTATTATCACAAGTTTTTTAAGAATTATGGGAGAATAACATCACCTCTAACAACATTATTGAAGAAAGATGCATTTTCATGGACTCCTGAAGCAACTAAGGCCTTTGAACATCTTAAAGAGGCAATGTGCCTAGCACCAGTCTTAGCTATGGCAGACTTCACAAAAACCTTTATTGTGGAATGTGATGCCTCAGGAAATGGAATTGGCATTGTTTTAATGCAATAAGGAAGACTCGTTTCTTTTGAAAGTATTCCAATCAAAGGAAAGTATTTATAGAAATCTATTTATGAGAAGGAAATGTTAACATTACTACATGCACTAAAGAAATGGCGACCTTACCTAATGGGAAGACACTTCAAGGTAAAAAAAAACCATGATAGTCTTAAACACTTTTTGGAACAAAGACTATCTTCAGAAGAGCAGAAAAAATGGGTCAGAAAGATGTTGGGTTATGACTTTTAAATAATCTACAAAAAAGGGAAGCTAAATATTGTTGTAGATGCACTCTCAAGAAATAATGAAGAGGTGGAAGTATTTCTCTATGCCATTTCTATTATCCAACCAGATTGGATAACCGAAGCAAGGGATGAATGGAAGAAGGACGAATAAGTGTGGATACACATTCAAAATTTGCAGCAAGATCATAGTACATCTGATACATTTAGTTAGAAAAATGATTCCTTATGGTACAAACATCGCTTATATATTTGTAAGAATTCCCAACTAAAAGAAATATTCTTTTGGAATTACACACTTCTCGTTTAAGAGGGCACTGAGGATTTTTAAAAACTTACCACAGGGTGAAGAAAGAATTTTTTTGGCATGGCCTTAAATATGATATTCAAAATTTTTTGGCAGAATTTTTGGTTTGCCAGAAAAATAAAGTTGAGACAATTAAGTCCCTGGGTCTTCTACAACCTTTATCCATTTCAAGTCAATGTTGGGAGGGGATTTCAGTGGATTTTATCACAGGTTTACCTAAGTCTGAAGGAAACAGTGTCATCATGGTGATAGTTGATAGACTTACCAAGTATGCACACTTTTGTCCATTATCTCATCCATTTAAAGCAACTACAGTTTCTACTACATTTATGGACACAATTCAAAATCTACATGGAAACCCAAAGGTTATTGTGAGCGACAAAGATCCCCTTTTTACTGGAAATTTTTGGACAGAGTTATTTTCTTGTTTGGGTACTCAATTAGCACATAGCTCATCTTATCATCCTCAAATCAATGGTCAAACTGAGATAAT
Source organism: Pinus albicaulis (assembly GCA_034641835.2). Lineage (NCBI taxonomy): Eukaryota > Viridiplantae > Streptophyta > Pinopsida > Pinales > Pinaceae > Pinus > Pinus albicaulis. The sequence continues at coordinate 890,252,073 of CM076582.1, read as the reverse complement.
GAATAAATGTTTGGAAGGATATCTTCATTGTTTTATATCTGATAAACAAACACAATGGGTCGAGTGGTTACCTCTCGCTGAATGGTGGTATAACACTTCCTTCCATACTGTACCAAAAATGACCCCATTTGTGGCACTTTATGGATATCATCCACCATCCATCACATCATCTTTAAGAGAAAATTCTAAGGTTCAAGCAGTGGAATATAGCATCGAGCATCAAAAAGAAGTTCTCCAACTCTTGAAGGATAACCTAAATTTGGCACAAAATCGAATGAAACAACAAGCAAATCAACATCGCAGTGAGAGAAGTTTTGATGTAGGAGACTGGGTATTTTTACATCTACAAACATACAAAAAAATGTCCCTCAAGCAAGCTAAGAAGGATAATAAAATATCACCAAAGTACTATGTTCCTTAAAAGGTGTTGCAAAATATTGGTACTATGGCATACAAATTAGAGCTTCTTGCTTCTTTGCGAGTGCATCCGGTTTTTCATGTTTCATGCTTAATGAAGGTTATAGGTGAAAATATTCTAGTTCAAACAATATTTTCAGAACCTTATGAGGAAGGAAAAATCATATTGGAACCTGAAGTGGTTATGGAAACAAGAACTCGACATCTACGAAATCGATCAATTTCAGAGTATCTCATCAAGTGGAAGAACTTACCCACTGAAGATTCTACATGGGAGGATGAGAATTTTATACAGAAGCACCCAGAGCTACTCAAGCATTGAGGAAAACACTTTTTTGGAGAGGATCATGTTAGGTCCCTATATTTCTATTTTAGTCCCTTATTGTTATTAGTGTAGCCTCCTTATTCTTATTGTTGTACCCCTATAACCCCAATATTGTTATTATTGTGCCCATACATTGTTATTGTTAGGTTGGCTAGGATTATATAGTGGGCCCATGGACTCCTATATATAGAAGGAGGTTTTGTTAATTTGTTTCATCCAAGAATTGTTCATTTATGTAATGTATTGGAGGTTGCCCCCTCGAAGTGGCTGATTTCTAAGGCGTTGATCTCTCTTTTCTTCTATTTTTGGAGCTAGTTTCATAACATATTCTTCAAATAGACCTGTATTTTTGCTATAATAATTTTATAGGATGAAAGTGACCAGGATAGTTGTGTAATAGAATTTGATATCATCTATCCTTCCTTGTTAAGAGAGGCTCAATCTTTGCACCTTAGACTTCCCTATGACCCGCCTTATGTGCATATTCTCTCGATGAAGCAACAGGAGAGAATAGCCAAGTATGAAAATTCAAATTAACATGATATTTTCAATTCAAAAACCAAATTAGACCATAGTAGTAATGTTATGAAAATTATAATAAATCAATTTTGCAGTCCCTTCAGGGACGAAATTCATGGCAGAACATTGTTGTCATCTTTGGAGGGCATAACAAATATGGTGGAGTGGGAAAGAATAATGAATGTTTAAAGCGAAGATGGGTATTTCTCAAGCTCACCTTCTTCTACTTCCTCTGTCTTCATTCACATTTGAGACATGAAATTCCTTGAATTATTGAACAACATACTTGCTAAGTTTGGAAATTTTGGTATGTATGGAGGTTTCATGTTGTTTGCATCTTGGCCCTATGTTTTCTTTACTTTTCAAATTTCATTATATTTGATCAAGTACGCATACTGTAGTTACCTTCCTGTATGTTGTGGACCTATCAGAAGGCCTTTTAATGGTGGATAATTTTGTGCATCTTGGAATCGGTAGACACTTTGAAAAGGAAATCAAGGAAATTCTTGATTGTGTTTACAGGTATCATAACAATTTTAATTTGACTAACCTTCCCTTCTGTAGTTTTTTTTTAAATCCTTCAACAAAAAATTTATTTCATGTCTTCATATAGGGATTGGAATGAAATACCGAACCCTGTTGTAGACCTTGAGATCACTGTTTTGGTATTTTTATTTCTTCGACTGCATCGATACAGTTTAACTCTAGATGGGTACTATGGATACTATCAATTAGTTCAAATTCATTGTATTTATTTATAAGTGGTTACAAGTAAGAGGGATAGGGATATAGTATGCAGACCTATATAGAGCTAACTTTATCTCAATTGGATATTTTAAGAATATTATGGAACATAGAGATAGGAGTGAGATCAAATTTTTTAACTATTATCCATCCAACTTGAGCATATTCCCATTGGAATATAGGGATATTGGAATATAAGGATAGGAGTGAGATCAATTTTTTTAACCCTTATCCAGCTTTAGAATATTCCAGAAATTCCTAGTCGAGATTTCAACAATCCTTAAATTTAATAGTCAAGTTACTATGAAAAAAAAATCCTTTTATCTCATAAACAAGAAGATATGATAAACTACCCTTTTATCTCACCAACAAGATTCGAATACGCTAATTTGATATCTGAATTAAAATTATCATTCTTCTCTCTTCTAACCTTTCGACATCATATTAACATCCATTTTTAACCACTTAAAAGATGCAAATGGGCATTTCTTTTGCTCAACCAGTCAATTTAACAAAGATGTAGCAAGCATGTTCAGCCTATATAGAGCTTCCCAACTTGCATTTTTGGGAGAAACTATTTTGGATGAAGTTAGAGACTTTTCCACAAGATATTTAAGAGACGCTCTTTAGAAAAGGGATATTTTCACTGCATGGAACAACAAACAATACCTCAGCCATGAGGTAAGCTACTATCCATACATGTCGACTCGCTTATTTTTTTTCTCCACATAAGAAGCTATTGAACGAGTTTCTAATATTTTGTTTACCATGGTTAGATTCAATATGAGCTGGAGAATTCTTAGCATGTCATCGTCGCCAGAGTGGAAGAAAATAGATATTGTCAATTGTATAGCTCATATTATGCACCCCTAACCAAAAGTCTTTACAAGTAAGTGAGACCCAAATTTATTTTCACTTTCATTCTCTTCTTCCTTTTCCAAAATTTAGCATAATTTGCAGGTTCTTTTTTTACTTTCCTCATTGACAATGACAATAATTCTAACAAGGTGCTACATTTTTTCTAATTTGAGACTACCCAGAGTGAACAACTATAAAATTTTAGAGTTGGCCAAACTGGACTTCATCATTGTCGAGGCAATTCATCAAAAAGAGATGAAGAATATCACTAAGTAATTAATCAAATTGATGATTTTGTTTATGATTTTAGCTAGTATATATCCACTTTAATTACTATGTTTCAAATTTGTTATAATACTTTCTTTGATTGATTCTGCACCATAACTGGTTTAAGCATTCAGAGTTCCCTTCATTACCCTTCGGTTGAGCGAGGCCTGTGGAATGTTTCTTCATAGTAGAAGCGGGCACATATGAGCCCGAATATGCCAAATTTTGATCCCTCTTTTCAAAGGTGTCCTTCTTGAATACTGTTTTGGATGATATGTATGATACATATGGAATGCTTGATGAATTGAAGCTATTCATTCACACTGTCAGAAGGTAGGATGTTATTGCAATTATCATAACCATCTACATTGGCATTATGTATCATTTTTTGTGTCATATTTTATTATGTTGGCTCTTTAGATGGGACCTTTCCTTGACATAAAGCTTTCCAGACTATATGAAACTATGCCACAAGTTATTTTACACCATTTTTCACGAATTGGTTTGGGTGGCAAAAAAGTTACAGGGGCACGAATTTTTTAGCTTTTCAGAAAGGGAGTAAGTAGTACTGATGAATTTGTGAATTATTTTTATTTGACTTAGCATGCAGGCATGAGCATTAATATTATTTTCTCATCTCAATATTGAATTCATCAGTGGGAGGAGTATCTTCTGGGGTATTATGAAGAAGTTGAATGGTCAGCATCTGAGGACATGCTAAGCTTGGAGCAGTACATAAAGAATGAGATTATTTGCATCGGCCAACATATACTTCTGGTAAGTGGAGTGTTTTTGATGGAGGGTCAAGTTCTTTCACAAGAGGCATTAGAGAAATTAGATTATCCAGGGAGACGTGTTCTCACAGAGTTGAATTGCATCATTATCTTCTTGGCTGATGACATACTATAAAAACTCTACTTAACCAAAAAAAAATATTCTTTTTATACCATTTATGCTACTCTGTCATAACTGACTTTATTTGATTTCGTCACATTACTATCTCTTACAACATGTTTACTTTCTCTCACGTACATTTGATATAACATCATAACTGCTTCCACCAATTTTTACCAATGATAATTCTAACAACAACTCATGTTTCCATAATTCATATTCTAATCCTTTGATGCCTTTCTTCAATGTACATGAATTCTGTTATAATAGAAATATATTTTATTATTTATTTGCCTCTTAATAAGATTATGAATTTTCTAGCCTTTTTCCTTAACATAACACCTTTAATAAGTATCACATTAAATCTACCCATTAGAATATATAACTATACTCTAACATTATACTTATTATCCAAGGTTTTACTTCTAATTATTTTCAATACCCTTACTCATAAATCACGCTTATAAAATATCCTTTTAACTTTCTACCTTTGAAGATTAATATAAGAAAGGTTTTATATCCACATATGGACCTAACACTTATCCAATGAATAACATAACTACTCTAATGGTATATGGACATAGTTGATAATTTATATCCCACGGCATTCCACTTTACAACTATTACATAATCATTATAGTCCTATTCGAATTAAAAATTTGATTTATTAACAATATCATTAGATTCAAATACTATACAATGACGTTACATTTATTCATGTCTTCCTTATGATATTACTTTGTTTTATTACGTTGGAGTTTCGAGGCATGAATTATTTGAAATTGTATTTTAATATACTAGGCTAAAGTTACAATATCTTATGTTGATATTTGGTAATCTGTTTTGGGGATTGCATCGTATCCCTTTCATAATTTTTATGACAGACCTTTCCAATATTCCTCTACTTGAAGTTGTCTGAATTTATTGAAGGGTACTGCGTAATTTAATTCATCACATGGCCTGTTTGATTATTTTGCTCGATTCAAACACGGATATATTCCACGCTAATGGTGGAGATGATGTCGTATACCTTCCCTCCATTCTCCTCGTTAGGTTTCGATGGCATGTCAGTTTTCTAGATTTTCATTTTCATTTGACCATGTTGTTTAAGGGTTCAACTCTCGTTCACTACCTAGGTTATTATGCATTTCCGCAGTCCTTTATTTTTTCTTATGGTGAAATACCGAGCCTCAGGTAAATGATTATTATGTGTTTTATTTATTCCTGCAACTTGATAATTTTCGTTTTACTAAATTTCGGATTCAAACTCTTGAACTCATTGTGTTTCTTTTTCCTGTGATTTCACGGACCATTTTTACTAAATGTATTCCAACCTTCTTCGGGCCCTCTATTACTTACAACCTTGAGGTAACGCCATTTTCTATTTTCCAGGTAACTAAATCGTTATCCCACAACTTTACTAAGACATAATTTGTCTCTGGTAATTATGTCAACGGTCGTGGATAATTTTGTTAAGCGTTCTTCTCCTTAATTCATTTGTATCCTTTCATTTCTTCCTCTGAGGAAGTTATTGGATTTACGATTTCTATTTGTATAAGGAAATTCTCTTTTGTTTTGAGATATTTCATTCATTGAACATTCCACTATGTTCCTATTTGTAATTTCAAATGTTTATACTTAGATCATTTTTTTTCAATTAAAATCGTTTGATGTCAGGTTTATGGTATTGATCTTCCCCAAATTTTTGGATTCATCCACAAAGATAAATTTTTTTTTTTTTTTATAAGAAGGGAATACGAGTTTGGACTTCTTTTCCTAGAAGTTAAAACCACTATGAATTTCCCTTTCATATCGAATTTGTATTTTGGTCCTTAGATTTCTTGTGAAATTTTAGAGAATGCATATGGTTAACTTATGTAATGATTTAATTCCTCTGTGTATGAAATTTTTCATATTCTTGTATTATTTATTATGTAGATTTTGAATTTATACTTCATACTCATTTTTCCTCCAGTATGAGTATTTAACTATGATTTTAACATTTCGTTGGGTATTATGAATACCCTGTTATATAGTCGTTTATCCTCAAGATTATACTCATCTTTTTATCCTGCACGATGATGGTAATTTCTTTGTTACAGTAAACCCTAATGATAAGGAAATGAATTTCAATTATTTATATAATTCATTAATTTTATCCATCAACAATGATATGTATACTGTCCCAATTGACTTGTGTTTGCTTCTTTTTGTTTTTTCTTACTTCACCATAACACAGACCAATTAGTTTTAGTCATAACATACTATCCATAATCTATGGAAACAATAGTTAATTCAAGTTATGTAATAAGGTCTTTAAATTTATTACAGATTGAATTAAAAGTACCATTTATGTATACATAGATATGTGTTTGTAATGACTCTGTATTTAATTACAGAAGTCTATTTTATTTAGATAATTACATTTATGGCTTATATCTATTACTTATTCAACAATTAAATTGATAAGCTATTTATAAGTTATTCTCTTGGGAAGTACTTATCATTTTATTAATTTCCACCAATTAATAAAATGATTTATTGTAAAAGAACTCTTCCTTCTCTTTCGAGACCATCACTATAGTATCTTCTTCTGTACATTTACTCTCACGAACTCATTACTTTTCTTATTCTTGAACATAATTGATTTCACTGCTTAAATTTGACTAAAAAGGTAATCCTTTTGTTTCAATTACCATCGTCAATTTCTTATATGTTATCTAATTATTTAAATTATTATATTCATATACTAATCCTCTGTATATGGTGTCTTTATATAGGTATTACACCTCTTGCATTTTACCACTCATCAAATTGATCATTCATTTTACCAACTTTGACAATTTATTTCTTCTATTTACAGGTTGGTCAATATCATGCACATAATTCGATCCACTGAATTCAAGGATATATATATTCATGTATAAAGTTTTTACTTATTGGAAAAAAACAATTAAATTCAGTTAAGGAATTCATGAAAATTTGTAATGATGTGTTCTATCATTGTTAATACAATTCTATGTTCTTATTACGATGATAAAAATTCATCTTTATAAATAGTTGGTATATGTATTGGTCTACTTATTTGTAATATTTCCATTTTACCATCCTCTAGTACTTCAATATGTAATTGATATTTAATTTATTATTCAAACATAAGAATGAATAGCTATATGTAACTTTTTTGTTGATGTACAATAGACGTAATTAGATTAAATTTGTACAATCATGTTTTATTCTAGATTGAAAATTATCTCTTATTGTGTCTAGATTTCCATTTCATTATTTTTTACAAAATAATTATATTAACTATTTCTCTTAACATCCTTTCCACCTTTACTTGTGTATTTTCTGCATTTAATAATTAGATTCTTACAACTTAACAGCAAATTTAAACCCTCCTACTTGGGTTTAGACATTTTGTTTTTTGGCTTACTACTTTAATTAGTCTATGTAACTATACATAATTAAACTATATCTATTATAGTATGTTTTGTTAAATACACCAGACTCTGTAACTTACAACTAACAGAATTTTATTATACTATTTAATAATATGGAAAAGATGATTTCCCACATATCTTTCTACATAAACAATCATTACTCTAAATCTCATCATAAAAACAAAATCATAAAACAATTAAATTAATTGTACATACCAATTTTGGTAAAACTATTTGCCACCCAATCTTATGTTTTTTTAGCCACAACTCCTCCCGAGCAGAGACCAATTCCTCCAAAGTGTAGACAACTTCTTGTCTACCGTGGAATGTCTTATTAAATCCTTATTTCCCTTCAACATGTTTCCATAACTGCTTCCAGTTAAATCAGGATCTCATTTTCCTTTAGCCTAGGCTTTGATTTTGTTTTCTCCACAAAAGCTCTTTAAAACTAGTTTTTTCCTCTTTCTAGTTTTATTTCACCTCTTTTCAGTAACTTTCCACTTTACTGAGGTATCTTTTAGATTTTTATTTCCAATTTAATATTTTTAATTCATTTTATTTTCTCCAAGGATTTTTAGAGAATTTGGGAAATTCTTTGGATTTAATTCCATCCTCATGGACTTGAATCGTGGTCTCAATTATACTCTAGTATTTGGACAATAATTAAAATTCCACATTTATTAAATTAAAAAAATATAATATGTCCACACATATTGTTTTCCTTTAGGTCCACTTAACCTTTAGTATTTTCAATTGGCTAATAAAAGCCCTAAAATAGATATATTACACATGCATACATATATGTCTTAGAAGGCTTCTAGAGAATTGGTGTCCAGTATTGAATGTTATATGGAAGAACATCTTGGAAGTACAAAGGAAATGGTTGTGAATTACAAGTACAACCTTCTGGAACTAGTAGTGAAGGAAATCACTAGGGAGTTCCTGAAGCCCCACAACTTCAAAAAATGTGATGCCCATATCCCATTCAAGTGCAAGAAGATTTTGATGGAAGAGACTAGAGTGACGATGGTGATATTCAAGGAAGGAGATGATTTTGGAATTTCTAAAAAAAAAATCGAGGGATGCATCAAAGAGTGTATAATCGAGCCACTACCACTATAACTCATATGGTCCTTCCCCACTGATAGAATATAGGCATCTTTAGTCTTAGAGGATTTTGGATTTTAATTTAATTATCAATTTGTGTGGATGTGGATGTGGATCGCAGGGATTTATCTCCCATTTTTTTAAAAATTAATATACACAAATGAATATTGACCTTTATTTTAAATTGATATTTTTTTTGGTATTTTTAATTAAATTTATTAATTGAAAAAATTTATAGTATCAAATTTCATATAAAATGCTTTATGGTTTTTTAGTTATGAGGTATTGATAAAATTTCATATAAAATGAATTATGGTTATATGAATTATGATTTTTTTGCTAAGTGGTATTGATGAGTGGTTTTATTATAATAAATTAAAAATATTCATAATAAAATGAAACCCAAATTTACATTTTTTTTGCAATTTATATATTTTAAATTTATATATTAATTCTTTTTGAAAATCTCTTTATGAGTAAATAAGGATTATATTATATTTTCACTTTGCTTCATTTAAATATATCATTTTAGTCATCATTTTATACACTAAAGGAGGACTGACTTGATTTTATAATATTTAATTCATATATTTATATTTAAAGAAAGAAAAATGGACTAAACAAAGAAAAACATTGTAGAGTTGTAGGGTTTTGCTACTTAAATTAAAAATAAAATTTTAAATTAAGGGAATTTATGTGGTATAATGCTAAATCAAATAATTTGGGGATTATTCTAAAAAAAAAAGAATTAACCACTAAAACATAGGTAAACTCATTACATATAACCCAAACGAGTCAAGAAAACAAATCTCTTCATCCCTCAAATTCATCTTAATACAATATAGAGTTCATACAGATTTATGTATATTTATTTCACGATCATAGTCTTCATGGGCTACCCTCAACCATTCACAACAATAATTCTTTATAATAATGTAAATAAAGTCATTATTATTCACATGATTTAATTAAATGTCATTCAATAAAAGATATAACATCTTTGAAAAGCCATCAAATTCAACATTAATAATGTTTTCTTTCCATAATTTTTTCATTATAATTGATGGAGTAGCATGATGACAATTTCTCCTTTTCCTCATGAGAGAAAAAAATAAAATAAAATAAGGTTATATGTTAATCCTTTTAGAGGGAGCGCTTGGATATTGAGTGCGAGCACATGGGAGTCCCATATTTAGTCAAGGCTAAAGGGGAATAAATACAATAATAAGGAAATAAAAGAATAAATGGGTTATTGGTGCATAAGTTGCGTTAAAGTGGTGTCAAAGCACGAAGATCTATAGAGAAATGTTTTATAAAAAGAAGTTTGAGAATACAACCAAACAATCATAAATAAATCTGTATGAACTCTATAGTGTATTAGGATGTATTAGAATGACCTCTATTATTTTTTGTTCCTACAAGTATGTCAGCTAGAAGAGGAAGTCGAGAAAGAAGTAGGATACACAAGGATATGAGATTAGAGTTGAGACACATCTAGGCTATAATATAATCCTTGGAGACAGCTCAGAGAGAGCCTCACATGAAAGACATTAGCGAGAGTAAGTATGTGAGCTCAAAAGAGGATATGGAAGGATCTCAAGGAATATAAAAACCATATGAACTACTGTTAAAGCTGGTTAACAAGGTTGGGTCTAGGCCACAAAGGAGGTGCCACTGTAAAATGAAAACCTAAATGTGAAAGAGCTATTTGATTGTATCAAGTAACTAGATAAGTATTTGGACTACGAAAATGTGGAGAATGACTAGAAGGTAAAATATTTTTTTACAAAGATAAGGGGACACACAAGATTGTGGTCGGATGAGCTACAGGAAGATCAAACAAAGAGGGGAAAGGAGAAGATCAAGAGTTGGGAATGAATGGTAGCCAATTTTAAGAGAAATTTTATGCTGAAGGATTATCAACTAAACTTATTTATGAAACTACAAAACCTAAGGTAGGAATCTATGACATTGAAGGAGAACACTGAATAATTTTACAGGCTAAACGTCATAGCAAGCCACATAGAGGAAGATTTTGAAACTTGGTGTTAGATACATTAATGGTTTAAGGTATGAGATCTAGGATGAAATTTACCTCTTCCCCTTGAAGATAGTTGCAGAAACCTATTAGGTAGCGTTAAGAGCAGAAGAGAAGTTGGATAAAAAAAAATCCAAAGGAGTAGAGGAAGGAGTCCAACCATAGGAAAAGGACCTTCCAGAAAAGGAAGTTTCTAGGATTCAAGAGAAGACATACAAATCTATAGTAGTCAATCTCTTAGAGAAGGAGAGACAAAGGAAAAAATATTTTTCTCAAGAAACAAAGGTAGAGGAAGAGAAATCATGTGCTACATAAGTGGGAAAATAAGACATATGTCATGGTATTTTCCTGAGAATAAATCAACAAATTAATGCGGAGCACATATTTTAGAATCTAAGGAAGAGGAAACAAATACAAACGTAAAATAAGATACTCCTAAAATGAGTGAGTCACTAATGTTGAAGAGAATCTTGGTTAAAGCTGAGAAGGAACCTCATGACCCCACTTAGAGGAGAATTATGTTTAGAAAAATGTGTAAATTTAAAAGGTAAAGACTGTAAAATGGTCATTGATAGTAGTAGCAGTGAAAATATGGTCTCTATAGAGATGGTGGAGAAGGTAGAATTGTAGAGAATGGCACATCCTACGCCATATTGAGTGTCATGTTTACATAAAGGGAACTATATTTTGATGAGTGAATAAAGTAGAGTCAACTTTCAGATTGGTAGCTTCCAAGATAAAGTATTATGTGAAATCATTCCCATTGATATTTATCACATATTATTAGGGAGACCGTGGAAATGTGATCGATGAGTTGTTCATGATGGAAGGATAAATACTTCTACCTTCGAAAAGGACAACTCTAAACATGTTTTGTTGCCTCTAAAAGAGAAGGGAGTCAAATATGGAGAAGGCCCAAGCATACTAATGATGAGAAGGAAAGAAATACTGCAATAAGTCAAGAATAAATATTAAATACAATTTTCTTTAATTGGTCATCCTAGAGTTGCCCTTACACAAAAATTTGAGTGAATTTCTTGTTGAAATTCACGTGTTATTGGATGCGTTTTCTAAGTTCGTTGTGGATGAATTACCCAGTGTCTTAACACCTGTAAGGAGAATAAATCACCACATAGATATTATTCCAGGTTTAAATTATATGATGACACAGAAGGAGAATGAGGAAATTAAAAAACAATTCCAAGAGTTGTTGGACAAGGGATTAATTATAGAAATATTAAGTACTTGCATTGTACCAATGACATAGAATCTAAATAAGGATGGAGGTTGGAGAGTGTGTTTAGAATCCAGTGCAATAAAAAAAATAATAATAGGGTACATATTCCCTTTACCACGTATGGATGATCTAATGGATTTTTTCTGGTGCAAATTTCTTTTCTAAAATTTATTTGAAAAGGTATATCATCAAATTAGGATGAGAGAGGGATATGAATAGAAGATTTCCTTCAAGACCAATGATGGTTTATATGATTGGCTAGTTATGCCTTTTGGATTGACCAATGCACTTATTACATGCATGAGACTCATGAATGAAGTCCTTAAGGATTTTATTGGAAAATTTGTGATTGTATGTTTGGATGATATTATTTTATTTACTAAAACCAATAAAGAACATGTGAGGTTCTTGAATTTGGTGTTGAAGAGGTTGGAGAAAGAAAAATTCCTAGTAAACTTAAAGAATCATTCCTTCCTAAATATAGAGTTTACCTACCTATTTTTTATAATATCTCTAGAAGGAAAAGAGATGGACCCAGAAAGGTGAAATTTGGCAAAGAATGGCCTACCTCGAGGAATATTCACAAGGTAAGAAGTTTTCATGGGTTGGATACTTTTTATAGAAAATTTATTAGAAATTTTATCTATATATGTAAACCTATTTTTCAGAACATTAAAAAGAAACATGAACCATTTAAATCGACTAATGCAACAGATAAAACATTTGAATTGTTGAAAAACATTATAACAAAGAAACCAATTTCATCTCTACCTTTTTTAAAAAACCTTTCTAAGTCCAGTATGATGCAAGCATAATGACCATTTATTTTGTTCTCAGTCAAGAGAGTAGACATGTTTCTTACTCCAACAAGAAGTTGAATGAAACCAAAAAAAAAATATTCCACATGCGAAAAATAATTTTATGCAGTGATACAAGTGCTAAAATAATGGAGCCATTATCTCATTCCTAGGGAATTATTTTATATACTGACAATCATGCCTTGAAATTTATAACCAAGAAGGAGAAATTAAACCATAAACATGCCAAATGGGTTGATTTCATGTAAAAATTTAATTTTATTCTTATAAATATCAGCGAGAATGCTAACAAGGTTTCCAATTCTTTGAGAAGGAGGTGTTTGGTTTTCAACGAATTCCAAGTGGGAACTTTGGGATTTGGAAATGTCAATGAAATTTAAAACAAGGCCCCATAGTTTAAATAATCCTTTGAAGAATTCAAGAACCAAATGCTAAGAGGCATAAGTCCTTTTATCAAGTATATGATTCAGGAGGGATCAATGAGAGACAATATGCTGAAAGAAAACTATTGTGGGGGACTTACTAGTCATTTTGGCCATGATAAGACATATGCCCAACTAATTTATTTTTATTATTACCTAGGAATGAGATATGATGATAAGAAATTTATGAGAAAATGAAAATTGTCAATATGCCAAGGAAAAAAAACAAGATGTTGGGCTATATCAACCATTGTCCATAACAAGCAGACCATGGAAAGGCATTAGTATGGCTTTTGTTTTGGGTTTACCTAGAACTTAGAGAAAGAACGACTTAATTTTCATAATAATGGATAGGTTCTCCAATATGGAACACTTTATATCATGTTCAAAAATAAGTTATGCCACCCACATTTTAAATTTTTTGTTTAGATAAATTGTGAGACTACATGGACTACCCATGAGCATAGTCATAGATCAAGACACAATTTTCTTGGGAAAATTTCATTGAATTTATGGAAGAAGATTGGAATTTTTATTATATATATCACTTTATCACCCTCAAACATATGGACTCACTGAGGTAGTTAACACAAGTTTAGGAAACACGTTGAGTATTTTGGTAAATGAACAAAAAAATCAGTGGGATTAAGTTCTCCCACGAGTTGCATTTTTCTATAATTATTCTCCTAACATGATTAAATGCAGAAGTCAGTTTCCAATTACATATATAACGCACTTTAGAGGAATAAATAACCTAAGGAAATTGGGAAAAGAGGAACTAAGAAGTGTTGATATAGAGGATTTTTCTACATCAATGCAATAATTACATGAACAAGTCAAAGGACAACTTTAGGAAAAAAACCATAAGTACAAAAAAAAAAGAATTCCTCTTGATAAGAGAAGTAAATTTCAAACTTTGTGATATGGTGCTAGCTCATTTGAGAAAGGAATTTTTTTTAGAAATGAGTATAATAAATTGAAGCTGAAGAATATAGGACCTTCTAAAATTTTGAGGAAATCCTCAACCAATGCTATAAAATTAAATTTCCACATGAAATTTTGATTTCACCTATATTTAATGTTGTAGGCTTGTATTTATATAGAGAAATTGAAGCATAGGATGGTAAAAATAAAAGTAATATTTGGTGGAGGGACCAAATTCTTACAAACCATAAGTTACATTTGGAAAAGATCCTTGATCAAAAAGTTTTAAGGAGAACTAGGAAGAAATATTATTATGAGTACTTGGTCAAATGGAAAGGTCTTCCAAGCAAAGAGATATTTTGGATGAATGTTATAAATATCTAAAAACATGGAAAAATATGTTCATACCTCATGGATAGGAGTCCATGAAAAACTTTATTGTGAGGGTGTTTGATGCAGGAGCATCATAACATTTTCGAATTGTACTCGTGAAAGGAAAAAAACTCCTTGTAAATATCATCTACAAATATATGGGTAGTTTATCTTGTCTCCCTAATGAGACAACTACACTTAGTCAATTAGTAGAGGGCTTCTAGAGAAAACTAGATGTAATTTAACGAGAGGCACTAATAGCAAGCGACCTGTCACTTTTGTTATCATATATTTCCTTTTTTTTGTAAATAAAACCAAGTACCCTGTAGACCTCATGAATGCGAGAAGGAAAACCAAAAATACATCATTTTGAGAATACCAATCGAACTTTGTAAATATCATCATGAATAGAGTTGAATTTTTTATTTTTCGTTATGGTTGTTGTTAGCCCCTTAATTTTCTCTCTTTTTACCATTTTCCCCTTCCTAAATCATAACCATTTACCTCTGTTTCACCTCCTTATGCACCCTCATCTTGTACCAGTCCAAGCACGGTGACATATTTCGTATCAACCTTTATTCTTCATGTTTTAATTCAATTTAGCATTAATTAAATATTTATTACATGATTTCTTACTTTTAAATCACTTTCGTAACTTATCGATATCTCCAATGGTTATTTGATAGTTAGAGTGCTTACCGTGATCGCTGATCTCAGTGCAGGATCAGATCTTGCACCATTGCCAGCACAACAGATCTTCATGGCAGATTCAAACCTCCTCGATCACCGCATTGTCTTGAGCCACTTCAGCCATGACAGCGAATGATTCAAAGGCAGCCGAGACCAATTCGTGAAGGGCGAAAGCTGGTTAGCTATGGAAAGTTTTGAAAAAACGTCTTATCTTGAAGTCTGAAACTAAATTGTGCATTTTTTTATGAATCAGTTGAATGATTTGTTTTTGCTTTCGGCCAACAGATCTATATAATGTAAAATGTAAATAGGACCTAGAGAGAAGAGTTTTTGGAGCAGAGTTTTAGAGCGAAAGTTGATAAGCGGTAACCGGTTGTTTTGTTATCGCCCGAATATTGGTTGGACATTGTATTAATGCATGTATTCACCTCAATGAATTAATAAAATGTTTTTCCGCCTCATATTTCAGAAAACTGTTTCTTTCTTTAAGCTGATGAATTGATTAATTTACTAAGCAACATTTTAACTTAAAAGGGAAATGGGCTAGTTGGCTAGGGCCTAGCCAACCCATCACGTTTACCCCAAATTTCTGTTTCCTGTAATTTGTGTTTATATTATTGAAGTGTGATTTAACTTTCATTGCATGTATTCCTGTCTGAGTGAAAATGGATCCGTCGTGTGAAGTAGATATTTTCTTTCCTTGCAATTTACTTTCCTACACTTGATTTCAGATTGGGTTTCCTCCACTTCGTGTAAGCAAGATAAACGAACCTACACCAGTGCACGTTGGTGTGAAATCTCTTTTTCTTGAAATTATGTTTAATTAGTTTTCTGCCTGGTCCAAGCAGGAGAAATGAACCTGCACCAGTGCACGTTCGTGTGATAGAGAAATCTTTCTTAGTCTACTTTCTGCAATCTACTTTCTTTCTTTAAATGATTATGACAAGATAAATGATTGTTCTTTATTTCTGCATTTTTTCAAGATCATAAAAATTCACTTTTATTTATGCAATTTCATTCGATAGAAAACTAGCACTTGCAATAATTAAACACTTGTTTTAAGGATGAAAAACCAAATGCAAGAAGCTTTGATTTGGTACAAGAACTAGTTTCTTGCCACAAGATCTGAGCGCTCTGGACCTTGAAAAGTTCGAGCCCTTGCATGAAGTAAAAATCCTTCAGTAAAGACACTATTTATACCTTCTACATAAAATATCTGATCCTACACTAGTGCAACCACTGATTAATGCAAGAAGGAAATCTCTAAGGAAGCAGGTTTAAGGGCCCATCTAACGAGATTGCTAAAGTGTCTCTGCTAAAGGAAAACACACACTCACTAGATTAAACAACCATTAGTGGGAGTGATTGCCTTTTATTCTTAATTCTCTTACAAATGCATGCTTCCTCGTTCCAGTCTTAGATTATTTTTGATGGTTCAAGTTGCCTTCTTCTCTTTTGATTTGATTCTACAATATTTCCTTTAAAGAAAGTAGGGATTTACATTAGGAAGATTCATACCATCTTTGGCATTGCCTGTGCTTCGTCTCTAAGTTTACAAATCCCTAGGGTTGAAAAATTAAGTGTTGAGGAGTTTTCTTAAGTGTAATTCCTGCACCCAACATTTTGGCGCCGTTGTAGGGGAGGCGATTTGATTTGGTAAGAATTTTATGATTATACAATAGAGGTAATTTTTATTTATTTTTGCATTGTTGTTTATTTGAAGGAATTTCACTGGTGTTAATTGATTTCTGACAGCATTTTTTAGCAGTTTTTTGTTATCTTTCTTTTTTACTTTCCTTTTGAAATGAATGCCTAGAAAAGGTAAGGGTTCGAAGCCCACTAAGGGCCGAAATAATTCTGAAAAAAAAAAATCATATTGGGTCTCCTTCTGTAAGCAGGAAGCCCAATCCAATTCAAACCCATCATGCAAGAACAATACACCTGGATTCTAGTGATAACAGCTCAGGTGTGGATCATCCTGTGGAGAGGGGTACAAGTAAAAGGGGAACAATGGTGGACCAAGAAGATCATTTGGAAGGGACTGGTGACACCCAGGTAATTGAAGAACAATCCACTTTTGTGTTTCCAATTTTGGATCCTGATACTATGGCGGAAATGAAGAATATTCCACCATCATCTCTCCCTCATTTCCATGGTAAAGTTCATGAAGATCCTGACTCTTTTTTATTTGAGTTTGATATTCTGTGTAGAAGTTATGATTATGCAATTGATGCTCAGAAGTTAAGATTATTTCCTGTTACCCTCAAGGACTCATCTCTACGTTGGTTTATGGGGTTAGGAGGAAACACTATAACCTCTTGGGATCAGATGAAGAGAGTGTTTTTGTCTAAATATCAAGAATATTGCAAAACTCGGGACATGTAGGATGAAATTTCTACAATCATAAAAGATGATGATGAAATTATTGAAGATCATCTAGAAATATTTCTATATATTTGACAAAGGTCAAAACTTAAGCTTGATCCCAACACTATTAGAACCTTGTTCCTGAGAGGACTTACTGATAATACTAGAAATAATTTGAATTTGTTAGGACAAGGTGATATTTCTCAACAAACGTTTGATCAAATTTGTGAATTATGCAGGAAATTTTCAAGAAACTAGTACAGATCCAGTAGAGGAACTCGAAATAGAAATAGAAAAACTGAATCTACTGATGCTATGATTTTTGGACTAGAAAATAAAATGGAAAACATGAAAATTGATATAATGAACATTGTTACGAAACAGTTAGAATCCTTAAATTTTCAGTAGAAACTCATGAAGGAACAAGAGTCATTATGTATTTTCTATCCTAAATGTAGAGACAAGCATCCTCCTAAAGAGTGTCCTCTTAATTTGAAAGAAACTAATAAGTGTGCTATTTGTGTAGAAGACCATATCAAAGAAAAATGTCCCTTTATATCAGGACTTAAAGTTGTATTTACAAGGGGATAGCCTGAAGCTGAATACTTGAATGCTATGGGAGCAAGAAGGAATTGGCCTAGGGTAGGTACAAGTATGGCTTCTGAATTTTCTCCACACTATTTTGGTTATAATTCACATGCATATTCTTATCCTAACTCTCATCAGCAGTGGCAGTATGGGAATCAATATCAGCATGGGCAACCTTCTCAACCATGGAAACAAGGTTGGAGAGGGCCAACTCATTCTCCGTATTCCTACCAGCCACCTATGCAGTCATTTCCATCTACACATGCACCTTATTCAATGCCTCAACTTCTGAGTCAGTCCACTCCACCATTGCCTTTACCTCCACCCTTTCGACCTCCTTAGTTTCCTGCTCAACCTATGCCCAATCCTAAAAATAATAAAGCAATGAAAATTATCTATGTAACAAACCCACCTTTATCATTCAAATACCAGTCTATTCCAGTTGGGGTTCATGATATTCAATTAAGATCGGGAAGGACTGTAACATAAGAAAATCAGAAGCAACCTATGGTGATCATTGAAGAGAAAGGAGAAGAGGGAACTCTTAACCATTCTCCGAAAGCTGTCACTAAGCAGCCCTTACCCTCTGAATCCTTTCCATATTCTTCCAACCAACCTCCCTTCCCAGAGAGACTAGTAATGGAAAGGAGTGAGCCTATTTCTGAGACTAGTTTGGCATCTGAGCTTCAGAATATTTTCATTAAGATACCTTTTCTTCAATCCATCAAAGAGATCCCCATTTCTACCAAGATTATTAAGGAAATTTGTCTCAAGAAACTCGAGAGGAAGAGATTGGAACCCCAAACCATTCAATTTATTAGTAGGGCAGCAAAATTGATGATGGGATGTGTGTCTATGGAAAAATATACTGATCTCGAAAACCCTGTTGTCTTAGTTTAGATTGGTAATGTCCTTGTCTCTAATGTTCTTATAGACCTGGGGGTAGCCATTAATGTCATGACTAAGAAAACCATGGATCAACTTCAGTTATCTCATCTTCGCCCTACTCCCACTGTGCTCGAATTAGCAGATAGATCTAAAATTAAGCCAGAAGCAGTATTGGACGATGTGATCATCTCATTAGATTCTTGGAAATATCCTACTGATTTCATTGTGCTTGAGCCAAAAAACCCAGTAGGAGGACATCCCTTGATCTTGGGTCGGCCATGGATTGCTATGGTCGATGCATATATTGGATGTCGTTCCGGTGATATGTATATTTCACATGGAGATTCTAGGAAGAAATTTACCTTATACCCCCCTACTAGATCCATTCAGGACCTTCGAGATACTTTATGGTTGGATCAAAGTAGTGATGAGGAGACTTAGTCTATTTCCCTTATCCATCATACTGGGTCTTCACAAGAAGATGAGATTCAATATTTTCTGAATAATCTAGACACTATGCCTAATTATGAGGCTTTGAGCCAAATTTTCAGCCTAGATTTTCAAGAAAATCATGATTCTCATTCTTCTGTACCACTGCATTTGACCACTCCCTTGAGTACTCCTAAACCTAATAACACCCTTTTTGAGATTAGCCCTGGTAAATCCTTGCATATTAGTTCAAATTTGGACTTATATCAGCAGGAGCGGCTTGTGAATTTGTTGCAAAACCATCTTAGTTCCTTTTCTTGGGGCTATGAAGATATGAAGGGTATCCCTCCCAAAAATTTTACACATCATATCTATATTCGGGAAGGAACCCGACCTGTCTGAAAACCCCAAAGGTGAATGGATCCAACTCTAAGAGATATTGTGAAGGAAGAAGTACAGAAACTCCTAGATGCTAGTTTTATCTATCCTATTTCTGACAGTCAGTGGGTCTCTCCATTAGTGCTTGTACCTAAGAAAGATGGAAGATGGCGTATTTGTATCTATTATCAAGAATTGAATAAAGCCACTCTGAAAGATTACTTCCCTCTCCCTTTCATTGACCAGGTGCTTGATACCCTTGCAGGAAAGAAATATTTCTCCTTTTTGGATGGCTTTAGTGGTTATAACTAGATACATATTGCACCCGAAGATCAGGATAAAAATACTTTTACATGTCCATGGGGTACCTTTGCTTATAAAGTGCTCCCCTTTGGTTTATGTAATGCCCCGGCTACCTTTCAAAGGGAAGTCCTGGCCATTTTTGCTGATCTGGAATTTGTAGAAATTTATATGGATGACTTTTTTGTCTTTGGTGATTCTTTTCAGGAAGCTCTCAAAGATCTGGAGAAAGTACTTCTTCGTTGCCAAGAATCCCATGTCGCTTTGAGTGACAAGAAATGTATATTAATGTGAAAAGTGGGAGTGGTACTTGGCCATTTGATTTCTAATAAAGGTATCCAAGTTGATCTGGAAAAGATTGAAATCATTTTGCATCTTCCTGCACCTAAAACTCAAAGGGAAGTAAGAGGTTTTTTAGGACATGCTGGTTACTATATAAGATTCATTGAAATTTTTTCGAAGATAGCTGCTCCTCTTTTCCGACTTCTAGCTAAGGATAGTGAATTTTCTTGCCCCATAGCTTGCCAATAGTCTTTTGAAACATTGAAGGAAAAGTTGGTACAGGCATCAGTTTTGTGAGGTCCAAATTGGTCCCTGCCTTTTCACATTTCCTCTAATGCTTCAGATTTGGCTATTGGCACAGCTTTAGGAAAAGAGGAAAATAATCAATCCTATGCTATTTATTATATTAGTAAGAATTTGTCTTCTGCTGAATTAAATTATATAGTTACAGAGAAAGAGTTTTTAGCTGTAATTTTTGCAATTAATAAGTTCAGGCACTATATTATAGGATATGAATTATTTGTACATATTGATCATTCCGTGATTAAATATTTGATGAACAAACCATTGACAAGTGGCAGAGTGACTAGGTGGTTGCTATTGTTGTAGGAGTTTAATGTTGCTATTGTTGATAGACCAGGGAAATCTAATGTTGTAGTAGATTTTCTTTCTAGATTAGATAATCTTGGTGAAGTAACTCCTATTAATGATGATTTTCCAGATGAACATATTTTTGCTATGTCAACAAATTCTCCATGGTTTGCTGACATTGCTAACTATTTGGTCACTGGAAAAACACCACCTCACTTGTCCACTCGTGAAAAGCAGAATATTATTCAGAAAAGTGCTGCATATTCCTGGATTCAAGGAGATCTCTTTTACACTGGTATAGATCTGATTATCCATAGATGTGTAAGAGAGCAGGAAGTGTTTGACATATTTAAATCTGCTCACGATGAACCTTGTGGAGGCCACTTCGTTGGTAAGCGGACTGCATATAAAGTATTATGTGTTGGTTAATTTTGGCCTTCCTTGTTTAAGGATGCCAAATAGTATGTCAGGCGATGTGATAGCTGTCAATGAATGGGCCAGCCTAATCAAACCAATAAAATGCCTTTATGCCCCCAAGTTATGATTGAGCCATTTGAAAAATGGGCTATTGATTTTATAGGGCCAATAAATCCAACATCCTTAAGTAAAAAGCATATTTTGGTTTGTACAAATTTCGTTACAAAATGGGTAGAAGCTAAAGCTGTTTCTTTTGCTACAGAAATTTTTTTTGTTGATTTTCCTTTTACTGAAATCTTTACTAGATTTGTTGTGCCTAGAGAAATTGTTCCTGACAATGGTTCACAGTTTATTTCTAATCTGGTAGAGGGTGTGATAGAGCAATATAGGATCTGGCACAAGAAATCCATGCCGTATCACCCGCAAGAAAATGGCCAGGTGGAATCTACAAATAAAGTGATCGAGTCCATTCTTACAAAGACAGTCAATATGCATCGGAAAGACTGGGTTGAAAGATTACCAGAAGCTTTGTGGGCATACAAAACCACTTGGAGAAATAGCATGGGACATACACCATATGATCTGGTATATGGAAAACATGTTCTATTACCAATTGAATTCCAGATCAAAACCTTCAGAACTGCAGTTCAGTTAGGACTAGATCTCTCTAAGGCACAACAACAACGTCTTCTCCAATTAAATGAGTTAGATGAATTTCGTAGAGATGTTTTTCAACAGAACATACTAATTCAGCAGCAACGCAAAAGATGGCATGACAAATCTATTTAGAAAAAACAATTCCAACCAGGTGATTGGGTACTCCTTTATGATTCTAGATTTAAAAATTTTAAAGGGAAGTTCCATACATGTTGGATGTGACCTTATGAAGTGATCAGAGTATTCGAGAATGGAGCAGTAGAAGTTAAAACTATTGATGGACAAAATTCTGTACTCTTGGTAAATGGACATAGATTAAAGAAGTATTTTCAGCCACTTGCCAAGAAAGATTTTACACAGCAAGTCCAACAACAATTCGCGACGGTAGTGGTAAATGATAATACCAACCTTTTTGAAGACATGAATCCTTATTTCTCTTGAAAAAAAAAAAAAATACAAAAAAATAAATAAATAAATAAATAAGTGAAGAAAAAATTAAAGAAAAAAATATTTTCCTGTAATTGTGAAAATCAATTCGCTGACATGATTGCAGAAGGGTCAACCTGAAAACCAGCTTTCTGGAAGGAAGATCAAAAATTTCTAATAAAAAGAGAATGTTGCTTGATCTTTAGATATGCTAGCGACCACCGAGTAAAAGCAGGTTCAGAAGACCTTTATACATTGGGGTAATTAGCATGGATATTTTTATTTCAAGTAACACTCAATTCTCGCTGCAGTTATATTTCTTGCACCAGTGTAGGTAGACCTTCCAAAAAAATTTCTGCCTTTCTTCATATCCCATTTCGTAATACTCCTTGAGTTTTCTTCTTTAAATCCTAGAATGATTAACCTTCCCACATTCTTCTGAATTTACCCTACCCACTTTGTAAAAATCCCACTTTACCCTTGAATTTTTTTCCCTATCCCACTTTTGTTTATTCCCTCTTTGGTACTATTCCTGGAATCCCTGTAACAAAATTCCTTCCCATTCTGAAATTTTCCCCTTTCCCACTTCCTTGTTCCCTCATGAATTCATTGCAAGATCTCATACACAAAGAACAAAGAGATGATCTGAAGCATCAAAGAAAGGGCGAAGCAAATTTCCAGTATCAGTTGAGGAAGCCATGTTATAAGTCCAGCCTATGTTTTACTTAAATTTTCTATTATTTTTTTAGACAATATGTTTGCACTATTTCAAGCATATCGTCCTATATAATAATATAAGTAGAATGGTACCAGCAGAACAACATAGTAAGCGGTGTAAATAGATTGGTGCAAACATGCACCTTGACAGAAACAGAGTACAATTTGTTCTTTTCATGAGCATATGTCATAGGAAGTGGTTATCATAAAATTTTACAAGAAGCCTTTTCACTTATTTAAGGAGTCCTTGTGCTATCATATTAACTAGGAGAAAAATATTTAAAGTACAAAGTGTTTTTAGTTAAGAATCGTGATCATTTTTTTAAAAAATGCTAAAGTTTTTTTTGAATTATGTAGGAGTGCAGAAATGTTTAACCGTTGCTTGGATATAATTACCCTTTCCGCCATGATCCTAAACGTCCTTCACTTATAATGATTACCTCACTTAGCCGTTAAAAAAAGCTGCCATAAGTACCAATCCCGCATGATTCTAAACATGTCGCGCATTCACAGCTATTTTGGTGGGATGGATTGGTGATAAGACAGAAGGGATGGTAGACGGTTGGATCCCTATTTATAGAGAGCAAAATTTTCTATTATTGCATGAAATTTTTGAAATGTTCATAATTGTTAAGCAGAGATGCCCCCTGTTAGATGTGAACCTTCATCCCTCAGTAAGGTAGATCAGACCGATGAGTTTTGAAATAGTCTTGCACTATTGCGAGACTCGAGCTTTCTTCAGTTTTTGCAGAAATTTGATGGGCACAACAGTGAAGTGGCCCTACAGTTTGCAAAGAGTTTTAAAAATGGTCATGTAATTATTGGGCCCCTGAAATTTAAAGTCATGGAAAAATCAATAGCAGCAGCAACGGGCTTGCAAAACACTGGTGTGCAGTACTTTAAAAATCAGAAGCTTGAGAGGAAGTGCTGGTAGCATTTCGTCATTGATAAGGACATGAATGTAGACTGGAATAAAGGATTTTTGCGTAGCACCTTGCTGGGACAGTGGTGAGACCTCCTTTTCATCCTCCAGAAATTCGTGACTTGTGAGGGAAGGTACTCCCTCACCTTTGTGTATCATTTCAGGATTCTACAACACTTCGAACCCGGCGGGCACGTCCGGTGGAGGATTGATTTTACTTATTTTTTCTTAAGAGTTTATAAAATATGGCCAAGAGTGTGCAGGGTGCACGGGAAGATCAGGCCAATAAGAAATTATATCACCACGGCCTGAGCAAAATCTTGGTCCGGAAACAATTGGAAATTAAGGGCATGACCTAGAAGGAGTTGTTGAAGCAACTAGATAAAAATCCCTTTTCACGAAAGAAGACAGCTGCTGAAAAGAAAACAGAGACCCCCACCAGCACAAGCAAGGGTCCAAGTGTAGAGAGAAGTCCTTCTTGCAGTAATACAAAAAGGAAATGACCCGAGAAATCAACAGAAGAAAAGGGCCCATCTCCAAAGAAAAAGAACACAGTGGGTACGCCTATTGAAGAAACTCCTCTGACGCCACCAGTGCATGAAAAGACCCCCAAAGAAGAAGATTTGTTGTCAGCCCTTGTGGACGCAGAAAAATCTATGGAAATTGAAGATGACACTCTGTTGGTCGATTTTATTAAGGCCCGGAAAAAGAATGAAGAACCTGGTGCAGAACCACAGTCCCCAAAGAATTTTGAATCCCCACCTACACGAGTGCAAGAAGAACTAGTACAAGAAGAATAAGAACCGAAAGAGCAAGAAGAAGAAGAAGAACTGGAAGAATTGTAAGAAGAAGAAGAACTGAAAGAAGTGCAGTAAGAAGAAGAACCGGAAGAGCAAGAAGAAGAAGAAGAACCAGAAGAAGTAGAAGAAGAAGAAGAACTGGAAGAGGAAGAAGTATTTACTGAAGTCATGAGGGATACTGAGGTCCTTGAAGAAAATATAGCCCCTGTCAGGATAGAAAAGGAAGAAGATTCGGTAGCCCCTACTTCTCGGATAGTCAAGCTAGAGCTTCAAGTGCAGAACTTAAAGCAGCTCGTCGCTAAAGTGCAGGAGGAAAAAAAACAGAATAAAGAATAATTCACGACGGAGATCCAAAAAAAGAAAGGATAAGTGAGGGTATGGAAGTACCGTGCTTCACAATTTTTCAAATGACTTAAAAAGGTGACGAAGAAATTGAAGAATAGCAAAAAGAAGAAGTTTGAAACATTGCAGAATGATGATAGTATGCCAGAGCAGGAGTGAGCTGGAACGCTAAAATTTTGAAGTTTTTTTGCAGAGGTAAATAGTTGTGTGAGGACACACAACAACTTAGGGATGAGAGGATGTTAGCCCCCTAATTTTCTCTCTTTTTACCATTTTCCCCTTCCTAAATCATAACCATTTACCTCTGTTTCACCTCCTTTATCCACCCTCATCTTGCACCAGTCCAAGCACGGTGACATATTTCGTATCAACCTTTATTCTTCATGTTTTAATTCGATTTATCATTAATTAAATATTTATTACATGATTTCTTACTTTTAAATAATTTTTGTAACTTATCGATATCTCCAATGGTTATTTGATAGTTAGAGTTCTTACTATGACCACTGATCTTAGTGCAGGATCGGATCTTGCACCATTGCTAGCACAATAAATCTTCGCAGCAAATCCGAACCTCCTCTATCACCACCTTGTCTTAAGCCACTTCAGCCACGACAACGAATGATTCAAAGGCAGCTGAGACCAATTCGTGAAGGGCGAAAGCTAGTTAGTTATGGCCAGTTTTGCAAAACCGTCTTATGTTGAAGGCCGAAACTAAATTGTGCATTTTGTTATGAATCAGTTGAACGATCTATTTTGGCCTTCGGCCAACAGATCTATATAATATAAAGTGTAAATAGGACCTAGAGAGAAGAGTTTTTGGAGTAGAATTTTAGAGCGAAAGTTGATAGACGGTAACTGGGTTTTTTTTTATCGCTCGAATTTGGGCTGGACATTGTATTAACGCATGTATTTGCCTCAATGAATTAATAAAAGGTTTTTCCACCTCATGTTTCAAAAACTTGTTTCTGTCTTTAAGCTGATGAATCGATTAATTTACTAAGCAGCGTTTTAACTTAAAAGGGAAACGCGCTGGTTGGCTAGGGCCCAGCCAACCCAGCGCGTTTACCCCAAATTTCTGTTTCTTGTAATTTGTGTTTATATTATTAAAGTGTGATTTAACTTTTAGCACATGTATTCCTGTCTGAGTGAAAACGGATCCGTTGTGTGAAGTAGATATTTTCTTTCCCTTCAATTTACTTTCCTGCACTTGATTTCAGATTGGGTTTCCTCCGCCCGGTATAAGCAGGAGAAACGAACCTACACCAGTGCACGTTGGTGTGATATTTTCTTTTCCTGCAATTATGTTTAATTGGTTTTCTGCCTGGTCCAAGCATGAGAAATGAACCTGCACCAGTACACGTTGGTGTGATGTAGCAAGCTTTCTTAGTCTACTTTATGCAATCTACTTTCTTTCCTTAAATGCTTATGACAAGATAAATTATTTTTCTTTATTTCTGCATTTTGTCAAGATTAGAAACATTCACTTTTGTGTGTGCAATTTGATTCGATAGAAAACTAGCACTTGCAATAATTGAACACTTGTTTTAAGGATTAAAAACTAAGTGCAAGAAGCTCTGATCTGGTACAAGGACCAGTTTCTTGCCACAAGATCTGAGTGCTTTGAACCTTGAAAAGTTAGAGCCCTTGCATGAAGTAAAAATCCTTCAGTAAAGACACTAGTTATACCTTCTACATAAAATCTCTAATCCTGCACTAGTGCAGGACATATTAATGAAAGAAGGAAATATCTAAGGAAGCAGGTTTAAGGGCCCATCTAACGAGACTGCTAAAGTGTCTCTGCTAAAGGAAAACACACACTCAATAGATTAAACAACCATTAGTGGGAGTGATTGCCTTTTATCTTTAATTCTCTTGCAAATGCATACTTCCTCGTTCCAGTCTTAGATTATTTTTTCTGGTTCAAGTTTCCTTCTTCTCTTTTGATTTGATTCTGCAATATTTCCTTTAAATAAAGTAGGGATTTACATTAGGAATATACATACCATCTCCGCCATTGCCTATGCTTTGTCTCTAAGTTTACGAATCTCGCGGGTTGAAAAATTAAGTGTTGAGGAGTTTGCTTAAGTGTAATTCCTGCACCCAACAGTTGTTTGGTGGATCTGTTGTGTAATGAGTTGAGTCATTCCTAAATAATAATCCATTTTTCCTTTGAATATATTGATAATTATGGAAATTTCAAATTTCTCCTTAGTTGTTTGTATCAATCAACCTATTAAAGATTGGCATGTTCTTTTATTTTAAGAACCAAAATGTTGTTTAAATATCATTGACCAGGGTTTTGGTTTCGTGCTTAAAGCCAATTGTTTGTAGTTGTTAAATTTAATAATTTAGAAGCCCAATTTGAGGCTCAGTTAAATCAGGTAAATCAAGTTGTATTGAGCCCTCATTTTTGTGCCAAAAATATCTAGGTCCAACAAGATGATTAAGTTACAAATGTTTGGTGTGGGACCCAGTTCGAATATATTGGGAACTAGAACCATCCGACTTCAAGAGAAAGTTCACATTGCTAAAACTAACAAATTGAACTAGATATTTAGTGGGGTGGAGATATGGATTGAAGTGGAAGTGCCATTGAAAAACTAGAACCAGATACTGGATACACTAGATACATTCAGATCACAAGGATGTTGTGGGCCTAATGTGAGTTAGGTGAGGTTTATATTTCTTTTATTAAATTTATTTGGTTGCACTTTAAGAAATACATAGTCGTGACAGGGTTATGTTCCTTGATCCTGATTAACGAGAGGGAGACATAATTTTTCACATTGATCAGGCATTCAAATAAAACAAGTGTTACATAATATCTAGTCTTTACCACTTAGTTTAAATACAGGTAATACATTTTATATAATGAAAAACCTTGTATTGCAAGTTTGATTTAATAATGTCTTAAAGGAATCTACAATGGATTTAGTATCTAATAGTGAATAGAAAACAAATTTATGTATTTTTTATTTTTAGATTTGTCTTTTTCGTGTGAAAGGAATCTAGATGTTTAAAAAAATAATATGAATGTGTTGGAAAAAAACAAGTTAATATGTAATAAGTCATATAAATAAATATAAAGAACAATGTAAAGTAAAATTCAATATTTTTATTTCTCTCATATAAAAATTTTGTATGTATAAAAAATGAAGAAATCTTAATTTGTATACATATGGTTCCAAAATTCATGAGTTAAATTTATCTTTTATTAATAATATTTTATCATATAAAATAAAACTTTATATATATAAATATAATTTAAGTTTATTGTTTTTGTAAATAAATATGTTATTTTGTAATTATAAGTAAAAATTTATATATAAATTTTGCTTTATGATTAGACAAAATAATTCAACTTTACAAGTTTTGAAAATCTAAATTTATATCTTAAATTAATAACATTATAATAAATTCAAATTTAAATTAAAT
The DNA here is from genome assembly GCA_034641835.2 of Pinus albicaulis. Taxonomy (NCBI): domain Eukaryota; kingdom Viridiplantae; phylum Streptophyta; class Pinopsida; order Pinales; family Pinaceae; genus Pinus; species Pinus albicaulis. Next base: position 890,223,456 of record CM076582.1, on the reverse strand, counting down.
ACAAATATAAATTTTTTAATCTAATGATAATTGAAAAATCAATCCATCAAGTCAATCCATCATATCCCAACTCTAATCAAGAACCAATAATAAAATAAAACAAAATGCACTTTATAAATAGAAGATGATTTTAAAAATTGGACATGGAAGATTATCTTAAAACTTAAATATATTTTGAAACTTTACCAAATCTTATTTAAATAAAAACAAACAAAGCTAACCAACAACACAAACACACTTTTCCAAAATGTACTTTATTTTTACATACTCAAGAATTTCATAGATTTTTTTTTAATATTTTAAAATTTCTTTCGATTTAAAATGTTCTTTAATGCTATGATATAACATTTTTTTTCATTCACGTTAATTAAAAGAAATTATTATAAACATGTTTCCATTTTGATAAGTTATTTTTAACTTCTTCTTTTTTCAAATTACTACATAATATATTTTATCCTATTTTTTATTTGTAGAATTAAAAGTCTAATTTTGTATTGATTTGATGGTTCAAATTTTACATTTAATACTGAAGTTTATCCACATTCTTCTAGTCTCTTATTTGATTTCCGATTACCGTTTCACCATGGGTGAAAACACTATTTTTTTTGGTCATAGTTATATCATTGTGCTTGGAGCTCACTTAAACAAGTGATATGCGCTTAAAAATTACATGGTCCATTTCATCCATATCAAACCATATCTTTCATCGAGATATGAACGTTAAGTTTTTCCACATTTTGTCAACAAAGTATGAAGTATGTGGTGATTTTTTTACACTTAGCCATCTAGCTAAATGTTATTATCACTAGCATACTATTCCATCAACAATCAACAGTATAATATGATAACAAAGTGTCACTGCTTTAAATGTATATCACATATTCCAAAGCAAGTATAATACAATAACTAAGTGTCATTGTTTTAAATGTATATCACATATTGCAAAGCAATGAGAAATAAGACCATACAAATCAATTAAAAATCAACAATCAATAGTATAATATGATAATCAATAGTATAATATGATAATCAAGTGTCACTATTTTAAATGTATATTGCATATTCCAAAGCAAGGATAATATGATAACCAAGTGTCAGTGTTTTAAATGTATATTTCATATTGCAAAGCAATGAGAAATAAGACCATACTAATCAATCAAAAATCAACAATAAAAAGTATAATATGATAACCATTACTTACTGCACTGCTAGCCCATGCTCAGCTGCTGCGGTGCCCTAGCTTGTTGCTCTCTTCTTTCTCACCTACGCATGGCCCCTCGAGATTCCACCCCGGAGCCGGCCTCTCCTCTAGACCAGGCCCTCGCCTTCTCTACTCTCATGAAATTTTTGGCTCTGTCTAGGCCTAGGCCAACAATCTCTAAATTCGTTAAGAAGCTTGATGGAATCTAGGAGGTTGCCCTCTCTCCCTCCATCCCGCGCATGGATGCTCTTTCACTAGCTAAGAAGGGCCTGATTGGCCAATTTACCAGACTTTAGCCCCTATCCAAAGAATGTTCAGAGATGGGTCGAACACAATTGGTCTGATAAAATCAATGGCAAAATCTCTATTTAGTTTCGCGGCAAAGACTATTTCACCTTTCATTTTGAATCCAAAGAAGACAAGGACCTGATCTTCAAGAATGGGCCATATTTTATGGATACCATAGGATTGTATCTCAACAAATGGACACCAGACTTTGATCCCAAACTTGATGTACCAAACGTTGTCCTGGTGTGGGTGCGCCTTCCTCATCTTCCCTTGCACTACTAGGGAGATGACTATTTTCAAGCTATTGGGAACGTTGTAGGAAAATTTGTAGATCGGAACAAGCCAAAAGACAACATGCAAGCCTACGCTAGGATCTGTGTTGAAGTGGACCTCGGTAAAGGCCTCCATGAGGCGATCAAGCTAAAGGTTGATGACTGGACGCACATCCAGCAGCTATCTACGAGCAAATCCCATTTAAATGCAAGGTATGTCATGAATATGGCCACTTTTAAAATATATGTTCTAAGGTTATTGATATTGAAAGCCTTGAAGCTGACCTACAATGGAAAACTGTCAAGAAAAAGAAGATCACCTTAAACCCCAAGAGAAACACCTCAACCACCCTCCCAAATCTGATCCCCCCTCCTCCTCCTCTCCAAAGCTTCCTGAATATTCTCATAAACCTGTTGATATGCCTTTTCATCCCTCCAATTTAGACTCCTCCAACCCCTTCTCCTCCCTTACCCCCACTGGAGATGACCCCCCTTCGCTACCCCCACTCAGCCTTCCTCTCCTCGCCCCTCCCCCACAAACCCTGACCCCCCTTCCTCCTCTTCTGACCCCTCCTCTATCTGAATCACAAGAAACACGGTGAAATAACATGGTGCAAATCTGGAAAATACAAAAAAAAAACAATAGGAAGGAAATCTACAAAGAAATAACAGGAAGAAAATGCCCAAAAGGACATAGCTCTAGGAACACAAAACCCCATCGAAACATATATTATGGGGCAAAACAGTAAGGATTCAGGACAAAAGAATCAAGGAGGAAAGGGAAGTTCCCACTCTCCTTTTATAAAATGATGAAAGCCCTCTCATGGAACTGCAGGGGTTTGGGGAACTCCTCCAAAATAGCAGCCCTAAGAGGCCTATTAAATCTGGAAAATCCTGACATTATTCTCCTGCAGGAAACTAAGCAAGGAGATTCTGAGATGAATTCTATAATAGGAAAATTCAAGTATTATGAGAGCACCTAATCTGAATATAGGGGTGTCTCAGGTGGGCTGGCCACATTTTGGAACTGAACCACATGGAAGAAAAAGAACTCAACAACAACTCAGAACTAGATCAAAGTAGTGTTGCAAAATAAAGAATATCACAAGGAAATGATCATCTACAATGTTTATGGCCCTAATCACTATAGGGACAAAGAGCTCTGCTGGAACAACCTCAAAACAGATATAGATAAGGAACATAGCAGCAATTTTTTAATTGGGGGGGACCTCAATCTAATCCTCCATGCAAATGAAAAAAGGGGAGGATGTTTTAACCCAGATCCCTCAAGAGATCAGCTAGAAACAATCATGCAAGACCACAATTTGGTCGAAATTTCTCCAAAAAACCGCAGATATACTTGGAGCAATAGAAGGATAAGAAAGGGGAATATTATGGAGTGTCGTGATAGATTTTTAGTTGCTATCCCTCTCCTCTCATACTATTCCATCGCTTCCTCCAATGTTATTCCCTTTTCGACTTCCGATCACTACCCCATCACCCTCAATCTTGGAGACCACCACTCTCTCAGCCACATCCCTTTCAAATACAACCCCTTTTGGAACGATATCTTTGAGGCTAGGAAATTGATTCTTAATACTTGGCTACAGCATATTAAAGGATCCCCTTCCTTCATCTGGGAAAAAAAATTAAAGAAAACCAAAACGGCCCTGAAGGAATGGGCCAATCTACATTATAAGGAGCCGAAAAAGCCAAGCTTGAAATTAAAACCAAGTTAGACGTTGTCCATAGTAGCATCGAAATTCAAGGCCACAATCAAGAAAACTCCAATCACGAAAAAAACCTCTAGTGGTAGCTATATAGAATCAATAGGAAAGAAGAAGAGAAGTGGCAAATCAAATCCAGAAATTTGTGGCTCCAAGCAGGTGACAATAACACCTCTTTTTTTCACAAACAAGCTACTATCCACAAGTCTAGAAACAACATCTCTTCTATCATAGATGCAGATGGTAAAATTCAGACTGACCAAGATTACATCAAAGCTACGGCCACCATGCACTACAAAGGTCTTCTTACTAAAACAAAAGAGTCGGAATACTACTTAGATCTATTACAACACCTTCTAGATATGACCACAGAGGAAATGAACAATTCCCTCAATAAAGAGATAGATGAGGAAGAAATCAAGCATGCAATTTGGTCCTTGCACCAAGATAAGGCACCTAGGCTAGATGGGTTCTCTATCAGCTTTTACAGGAACCATTGGGATCTTATAAAAAAGGATTTGGTCAAAATGATACAATGGGTCCAAAGGAAGAAGAAAATTGGGGGCTATACCAACTCTACTTTCCTTTCCCTAATCCCCAAAGAAAACCACCTCTCCTCCTTCTCTAGTTTTAGACCCATCTCGCTCTACAACTCCTCCTACAAACTCATTACTAAAATCCTTGCCATGCCCCTCAAGCCTTTTCACCATAGCCTCATCTCCAAAAATCAGGGAGGATTTATCTCTCAAAGACAAATCTCTGATTCGATTCTCCTTTTCCAAGAAGCTATCGACTCTAGTATCACTCGCAAGGAAAAAGGCTATATCCTCAAGCTCGACTTGGCCAATGCCTTTGATAGGGTCAGGCACTCCTATCTTAACTGTGTCCTCCTGAAAATGGGCTTTGACCAAAATTTTATCTCTCTCGTTAATGCTTGCATCTCCAATCCTTAGGTCTCCCCCCTTATTAACAGTAGACCTACTCCCTCCTTTTGGTCTTCTCATGGCCTCAGACATGGATGCCCTCTCTCTCCTTACCTATTTATCCTCATGGTGGAGTCCTTTAGTAGGGCCTTGGATCATATGCGGCATGTTGGCCTTATTAATGGAATCAAATTTGGAAATGGTGTCAAAAATATGAATCACTCACAATTTTCTGATGACAATCTCTTGATGGGAGCTGCATCCAATATAATAGCTCAAAGATTCAAATCCATCGCGGATAAATTCATGCTATATTCCGGAGGTCTCGTCAACTTTCAAAAAAGTTGGATATATGGTTGGAATGTTACTAGTCAAACTATTCACAGCATTGCACATATTTTTAGGGTCCCCTACAAATTAAATTAGGACCACTTCACTTACTTGGGAATTCCTGTTAGTGCTCCTCCATTAAAGTCTTAAGTTTGGGACATCCTCATAGAAAAAATTAATAGAAAATTTCAACAATGGGGCTCCACTTGGCTAAACCTTGCAGGGTGCATTATCCTCCTCAAATCTGGCCTCTCTTCTCTGCCTCTATATCAATTCACTCTCCTTCAAGCCCCTGCTAACATTCATCACAAATTTGAAGCTATCCTCAGGCACTTTCTCTGGCAGGGAGGAAAAAATAAGAGGAAAAAATACAACCTTGTCAAGTGGATATAGGTTATTCAAGATTACAATCATGGAGGGATAGGAATTCGCTCTCCCAAGCTCTTGAAAAATGCTTTTGGTGGGAATATTGTTTGGAGGTTAATTAGTGGGCAGCAAGCATGGTGGAAGAGAGTCTTGGAATCCAAGTATCTCAACTCTTCCCAGAAACAAATTTTTGAGCAAGACATTCCTAATAGACCTTGCTCTAAAATCTCGGCGCTATGCAAAAAAGCCATTCCTTTCTTAGCCCAAACCATTTCCGAAGTTCCAATTGGGGGTAGCAGCATCAACATTGGAAACTACAAAATTATGGGTCATCCTCCTCTTCTGGACAGACCTGATACCCACCGCATCCTTTCTCATTTCCATAATTGGGGTCTAAATCTCTTGAGTCACATTTATAAATGGGACAGCCACTCCCAAATCTGGATCGGTTGGCTTTTCCCTACTGTCCCCGCTCATTTAGAGGTTGATATATGCAACCTTAAAAACCTCCTTTATGGCACCGCTCCTTTGAAAAAATATGGCATGGATTGCTTTCATTGGGACCCCTCTGGTGCTGCATACACCATTAAAGCTACCTACACTCATCTATGCAGTGACAACTACCCCTCACCTATCTAGCTCATTTGGAAAACAGTGTGGAAATCAGAAGCTATCCCTAAGATCAAGATCTTCATATAAACACTACTTAAAGGGAAAATCCTCACCGCAAAAAATATTAAAGAAAGAGGTGTGCTTGGCCCTTCCAGATGCCCCAACTACCTCGGGGCTGAGGAGACAGTGTTGCATCTCTTCTTATGGTGCCCATTTGCTGCTCGTTTTTGGACTGATCTAAATCTTTTTTATCAGCCACATTGGGACCAAAATAGCACTATTTCGAAGGCAATACAAATCTGGAAGAGCAACTACCCATGGGAAAAAAAAAGAGCAAACTAGCAAGAAGGATCTGGGACACTTTTCCCTATGTCCTCATATGGAATATTTGGCTCTCAAGGAACAGAAGGATATTCAGTAACAAAGAGACCTCCAAGAACAATTGAAAAATTGACATCGGCAATCTTCATGTAGAGGAAAGGGACTTCCCTCGAAATCTCTTCATCAACCTCAGCAGTCATAAGCCCCCCTCTCAACAGCCCCTTCGAACTGCTTCTAACCGGAAGATCCGGCTCAATGACAAAGAATCTGCTGAATGGATGGATAGATGTGAAAGGCCAACTCTATTTTTTGACGATGCATCTAAATCAAATCCGGGCATTGTAAGTGATGGAGGCATAATCAAATATGAAAATGGAAGAAGTACAGTCTCCTTTCAATGGGATCTTGGCTCCCTCTCTAACAATAAAGCGGAAGCTTCACCCTCCTCCAAGGCCTTTATCAGTTAAAGGCTCTCAACATCTCTAACGCAATGGTTTTTGGAGATTCCTCCATCATCATCAATATGATGATTCATGATCATCTGATAAGCAATATGGATCTTCATCGAATCATTAGCAGATGTCACAGCCTCTCAAAAGCCATGGAAGAAATCACCTACTACCATATCCTTTGAAAGAACAACAAAGATGCAGACACTCTTGGAAATAAAGCTTGTGTTCGCTCCTCAGGGAAAATCTTTCGCAATAATGATATTTATTACATGCCTCTATCATGATCTAGATAAAGACGATTTCCAAGCATCCTTGGATATTCTCCCCTGACTAACCTGAATCTTGCAGACTCCTTTTTGTCCCCTCCCATATCTTCCCCATGATTTTATTCCCTTGGGTCTCCCTCCCACCTATCCATACCTCCTTGCGGTATCCTATTTATCCCTCTGCCCTCCCTATCCTCATGCACCCTTGATCCGCTCTCTCTATTGCATTTTTTACTAATTTCTCTCTCTGTTGAGTTTTTTTTGTTGTGCTCCTCCTACTGCACCCACATAGCTACGTTTCTCCCACCTCTTCTCGTGCTAGCCTCCTGGCCCACATTCCCTTCACAACTCCTACCATATTCTCTTCCCCCTCTTACCTCCTCCCGCATCTCGCTCCCCTTCATCTCCTGCTCCACGGTTCTTGTTGTCCCTTCCTTCCCCTTTATTCCCCTCCTTTTTCTGCTCTCCCTCCCCTCTATATGGCTTGCAGTGAGGAGTATTTCCACTGTGCAGACTTGCAGGCCAAACTGGGGCAGAGCTGTGCTCATCAGAAGATTCTCGATGAAAAGAAACAAGCAGATGTGAAAGTTTTCCTCCATAGGGTAACTTCCCTTTAGCAGTAGTTTCACAACCTCTCCAACCGGTGTGCCCATGTTGAGGAATTAGTTTAGATCCTCAAATACATGACCGAGAAATGCTCAGCCCCAAGCTCTAGCTCTAATAATGGGACAAATTCAGGTAATGAGTATAACATTGATGCCTCAACTAGGCACCATATAAGCATCTCCTGATCTCTGCCCCTCTTCTTAAAGAATGTCTTCTAAGTTTATCTTTCTTCTCTCATAGTTTGTCCACATATATGCATTATCTACATTCCAGTACTTTCTGAATTGCAGGAGAAAATAAGATGTAACATTTTGTTGTAGCTACATTCTCAGCTTCTCCGCAAAACTCTACTATGTAACCAAGGAACTTTTTCCTTCTCTTTTTTGAAATACAAAATAGCACCCGACTCTGTTAAAAAAAAAAAAACAGTATAATATGATAATCAAGTGTCATTGTTTTAAATGTATATCGCATATTCCAAAGCAAGTATAATATGATAACCAAGCTTCACTGTTTTAAATTTATATCGCATATTGCAAAGAAATGAGAAATAATATGTTCAATTTGATAACCAATCAAATTGAACTTAAATGAATTAAATTATTTTTAGAAAATACTAAATTTTAATTTCTAATATTAAATTATAGAAATATTGCATTAGATTTTTTGTCGAAATCAAATTAATATGGTTTGACCAAAAACCCAATGCAATATCTATTCCTAATAAATAATAAAAATTTTAGGTTAAGTTTTTAGAAAAAGCACTTGGATATTGGGTGCTAACATATAGGAGTCTAGAGTTTAGTCAAGGCTAAAGGGTAATATATAAAAATAAAAGGAAAATAAAAGAATAAATGTACCGTTTAGAACTCACAACCCAATAATGGGTTAAGAATAATAATTAGGGCCAAAAATAATATAATATCTTTTGATTTTTTCAAATACAATTTACATTGATATTCTCAGAACGATTTTCAAGAATTTTCCCTAGCTCATACAAGAACTTACTCAAATTATTTTATTAATAGGTATTAGTATAAACACATAAGAAAGAATAAGGATGTTAGCATGTTTTTTTGCAAATAAGATCAATTGGAGATGTGCAATAATATCCATTCAATATATCAATCTTGAAAATTTCAAGTACACATTCAACATATTTTAAGGCTAAGAGTTTTTGTTATGAAATTTGCATTCATAATATGAGCATTTAACCCATCAAAAGTAAAATTTATGGATTAATTTATTTCACTTTTACGAAAGAAAGATTTGTAACTTTATTGTATAATTTCGAAAATTAAAATTATATATAACATGCGTTAATCCACTAAAAATAAAAAAATTTCCATTAAATGTTCTATATGTTTTACCTATCACATTTGATTTATCTCTTAAAAAAAATATATCAATTTAAATATTAGTTTAATCCTACACCATTTGAAAATATAAAAAGAAGAGTTTCATCCTCAAATATTTCAATATATCCCTAAAAAGGTTCCACTTACTTTCACACCTAAACATAAGACAAAGAAAAGAAGAAGAAAATAACATATACACTTGTAGTTAGTTAGGGATTTGGATGGAGTTGTATTGATGTTTCAATATCTTCATTTTTAGAAGCCCTATTTGTTTTGATACTAGTGTTACTTTTAATATATCATTGGTTTTAATATTGTATTTTAAATTTGTATTACTGAGTCTTATTATCTTAAATAAATCAATATCTTTGATTATTTGATTCAACAAAGATTTAAGGGGAAGGTTTGAAGTGTAACCATCTATTGAATCCATTCAATAACCAACATGGAGTCATTCATGACTTGTATCCTTTACATGTATTTTGAAGACCAATTTTACATTACTTAATAATACATGTATTTTAATTCAACTATTACATCTAGAATCTAGAAATATACTAAATGAAAATTTTAATCAATTATGCATAAACAAAACACCTCCAACACCTCCTGGATCTAGGCTTTCCTTAGTTAGCACTATCAAAATAACCCCATACATATAACTTGTGCACCATTTCAAGACTATATGTTCCAAGACTCTTCTAAAACATGGTGTGTGCGGGTGGAAGAATTCTAGAAGAGATAAAATTATACTAAAAAAACTAAGATTTCATTTCATGTGATCCATATTTCCAGACAACAATACGGGAAAGGGGTTTATGATCTTCCAAAGTATTCAACCAAAAAGAATTTGTTCCAATACCCCATTCCTCCAAATAAGTAGTATATATATATATATCATTTTCATAACACATCAAAACTTGCTATATTAAATTATTTTTACACTTAATTTCTGAAGGACTAATTTATTACATAATTATGAAATTTAGTCATTAGATTTGAGTACTATGTTATCGATGGTTATATGTAGCATCCCCAATGCATGAGAATATATTTTTTATTTTATTTTTATATTTAGGTTATAATTTAAAATTTCTATTTAAAGAGGTGTCATATTGTTTTAGATCTTTGATAAACATGGAAACCTAGAGAGGTTGAATAAACAAATGTTGAAGATTTTTATTTTTATTTTTATATTTAGATTATAATTTAAAAGTTCTATTTAAAGAGGTGTCATATTGTTTTATATCTTTGATAAACATGGAAAGATATAGAGGTTTAATAAACAAATGTTGAAGATTTGAATGAGATTATTTAGGTTTCTAAGTGTTTCTAAGTATTGTGAGATTTAATTTTAAATAATACTTGAAATATTAAATGATTAAATTTGACATCAATTGAAAATTTTGGATAAAATATATATGAAACATACATTATCTCTTACATGCATGTTTTTATGATGTTCTTGAAACTTAGGATAAGTGAAAATACGGATTTTTTTTTAATCAAAACTATTTCTACCTACCCTTTTGAACTCTAATTCTTTTTCTAAGCTAACATTTTTATTTCTTCTCAAGGGGTGCATTTAGACTAGAAAACCCACATTTTATTTTTATGAAAACTAAAATATATTCAACCCTATCCCTTATTTCTCCTATTGATTCAGCTTAAGCAATTGAAGCAATGTAATTTTCTACCTGACTATGGATTTGCCAAGAATAAATTGTTTGGCAAATCTTTATTCTCTAGTCTAATTAACAAAAATTTAAACTTGTTTAACCATGATTAAGTTGTATGATTAAAAAAATAACTATTCATTCTGGAATTTTAAACAAGATGTGTACAATCTTACTTTATTTGACAAAAAGAAACTATCTATCAGCAGTGGCATTTAAATTTGCAGGACTTTCAGTATTATTCTACTCTTTTCTTTTGTGGGGTTCTCATCTCATTTTTATTCTTTTCAATGTTTTATTTCTTTCTTTTTTTGTCTCTTTATTCATTTTTTAAAATACCCTCTTTTCATTTTATTTTATATGTTTTTTTTTTTTTGAAATAATTTTCAAATAGAAAAAGTAATTACAATATCAAATATCTGAGATAAAATACTCAATCAACTTGATATCCTATACATTATAGGACACTAATAGTGGCTCCAGCTGAGGATGGCACTCTCCTGTGAGGTGCCAAGAACCTTTGATCAGTAGCCTTGAATGTTCTATTTCAGCAATGTATGCACTCGATTTCTTTTTGTTGTTGTAGTAATTATGGTAGCTTATCAATCAAAAGCTTACGGACTTCTCTGTGGGCTTCCACTTCTCTCAATAGGTCACCCAATCAAAATAGTGAAGACAACAATATTTATAATTATTTCATCTAAGAAAAACCTCTATTTCTAAGAGAAATAATGCTTCAGCATTCTGCCATTCACAGGTCCACCAAGAAGTTATGTTCCATCTAAATATTTGAGAAAGAATTCATTATGACCTCTAGCGGCATAAATGATATATGGTCCTTTCCACAAATTGTCAAATTTTTCATGCTTGAATTTATCTACTCTTCTAGAATCCCGCTTTAAAACAATGTCACCTAAATTGAAATCACCTACTTTAGTTCTTCTGTCAAAAATATTTTTGACATTCTCCTATATAACATGTGTTTTATTGTAGACTTCTTCCCTCGATTGTTACAGTTGAATGGTCTGATTTATCCTCCTCTGAGTATCATTTGGCTCAACCTGCAATTCTTGAATTATCTTCATAACTGTAACTCCTAGATAAGATGGAAAAACATCATCTATCCCATAAACCAATTGGTATGGTGACATGCCTATTGATTTATTTGTAGTAAGCCTATTATCCCAAAGTGCATTTATCATCTTGTTGTGCCATGACTTTTTGTTGTCTTCTAACAACTTTTTAAGAATGTTGACCAAACTTTTATTTGAGGATTAAGCTAACCCATTACCCTGAGGGTAATAAGAATTTGAATGTCCCATGGTAATATGATATATACTGGAGAAATCTATCATTTTATTGGATGTGAATGTTGCATCATTATCTATAATAAGCTTATTTGGACATCCAAATATTGACAGAATATTGGTTTCCATAATTTTGATAATTAAAACATTAGTTTCCAGTCTGGAAGGTGTGGCCTCAATCCGTTTGGTGAAGTAGTCAGTGGCTGTGAGGATCCATTTGTGTTGGCTAAAGGATGGTGGATACATTTCTCCAAGTAAATCCAAACCCCATCATTGGAAAGAGATTTCAACAGATGTGGGTTTTAAAGTCAGAGGAAATAGTTTTCTGTTTCCCTCAAATATTTGGCATTTGTATCAAGAGGTTACTTTCTTATGGACATCAGGGAAAAGGGTAGGACAGTAAAAACCTCCTCTAAGGATCTTATTATCAGTAATTTTCTAGTAGAAATGTCCACCAGAGTCACCTTCATGAAATTCCTGTGTGGTTATTTCTACATCATCCTTCAACAGACATTTAAATAAAATACCACTGGCATCTATCTAATCTAAAAAATTATCTATAATGAAAAATTTCACAGAGTTAAATCAAGAAGAGAATTTAAATTGAATAAAACAAAAATGAGGTATGCATACCAGGGTGAGGTCATAAAAGCCTCATTAATGTGTGGATTTGCCCACTCCTCTTGATCATCTAATGCAGTTGCATATTTGATATCCAATACATGAAAGTTAGACTCAACCATCAATTTGGCTAGTCCCTATCCTTTGCTAAGCTTGGTGGGTTTTATTTATATGTCATATTAAAGAATGATGGCAATCCATTTACCTCTTTTACAATCTAGTCCATTTTGAGTTAAAATATCCTTAACCATAGAATTTGGCGCATAAGAAATTGTGTGAGAATGGAGGATACATTATATGAAATATTTGAATGCTTTTAAAAGGGAATTTTTTTTTTTTTCCATTATATTATATTTCAATGAAGCATCCCTTAAAGTCGTGCTAAAGAATCCAATGGTTTGTTCATATCCCTCCTTCTTTTTCTGTAAAGGAACAACCACAACAATGTGTTCAGATGAAAATGAAAATATTATGAAATTTTTGGTAAAATATGGATTGATGGAGACTGGTGCTTTAGTCAATTCTTGTTTTACTTGATCCAATGATTTCCTAGCTTCTATGTTCCATCTTATTTCTGAATATCTTTTTAGCATGTTGTTATGCTTATGAGAAGTTTTTTAGGGTTGGGAATTAATCTTTTTAGGAAGTTCATCTTGCCAATAAATGATTGAATTTATTTAATATTTCTACAATGACTAATTTTCAAGATAGCTTCAATTCTACTAGGATCAATCCTAATATCTTCTTTAGAAATGATATGACCAAGAAGTTTTCCTTCTTCAAGGCCAAAATGTGCTTTCTTGGGATTTAGTGAAATCCCAAACGTCCTGCATTTCTCAAAAACTATTCTCAGATGTAACAAATGTTCTTCACCGGTTTTGGAATAAGCAGTGATGTCATCTAGAAAGATCACAATAAATCTTCCAATTTCATCAGCAAAAGAAATATCCATTTCCCTTTGAAATGTGGCTCCATCATTCATTAACCCAAGGGGCATCTTCAAATACGTGAAGGTACCCCATGAAGTAGTAAAAGTTGTTTTATCCTGATCATCAAGGTTAACCAAAACTTGGTCGTAGCCTAAGAAACCATCTAACAAAGAAATCCTACTAGATCCAACTACATTTTGTAAAATGTGACCCATCTTTGGCAAATGATAGTTGTCTTTTAGTGAGACTTTATTAAGGTTTCTAAAATCTATGAATAATCTTATTTATCTTGTTTTATTTCTTATTGGTACTATACTTGAAACCCATTTAGATTACCTAAGAGGAACTATGATTTTGGCATCATACATCTTCTTAGTTTCTTTCTCAATTAAAGGCATCAGTACTCGATTTACTCTTCGAAGTTTTTTCTTAAAGGGTTTTTTATCCTCTTGAATTGGAATTTTATGTTGTATAATACTAGTATCATAAGCTTTGGTGCCTTCATAGATCCAGGAAAATACATTAGTGAATTATTTGAACAGAGCAATCTATTTCTGCTTCTCAGCAGGTGGCAATGACTTGGACAGTTTTATCATTTTTGGGTCTTTTTCACTACATATGTTGCATTATTCTACATCTTCCCTTGTGGGCTCAATCTTAGGTTTCTTAGCTAAAATATTGAACTTGAACAATTCTTCTAATGGAACCAAACCTCTAGGTAAAACATTATCCTTTAACTGAAGTATTTCAAATTCTTCTTTCTCTTGATCTATTTCAAGCAATTCTACTTTATTTACAATTTTATGTACATGTCTATTTACATCTATGTTGTCTAAATATTTTTCTAAATCAAAATGTACAACTATTTTATCTTCTAAGCCGCACTCTATATCTATACTATCTTCTTCAAACTCATCCTTAGATTGCAGAAATTTTTCAATTTGTTTATCATTGCCAAACACTTGCCATTGCCTCACATTGTCTAGTACAGTTGGTCGATGTTTCACTTCCACTATATATTGTTGATTGGGATGAGCCATTTTACAGGTGTTGGCTGAAAAAGCTAGACTATTTGCAAGGATATTTTGATTTCTAAGAATTCGAGAAAAGTGATATTCCACAAAACTCTCTAGAAAATCTAGCCCAACATTTCTATATGCTCTTAATCTGGGGTGTTTTGCAAAGTATTCTCCTTTAATTTGTCTTAAGATTAGCTCAAAATTAACATGAATGGAAATTCTCTTAGCACCCAATTTTTTCAATAAATTTAATCCTAGAATTAGTGCTTCATACTCAACTATATTATTAGTGCATTGAAAATTAATCTTGTATGCATTTCCTTTAGCATGATTTTTTCCTGTGTTTGAAACCCACACTCCTGCTCCAAAACCTTCTTTGATAAAATATCCATCAAAGTCCATCTTTCAAAGAGCTTCATGCTGAGTGTCTTATTCCAGTGTTTGTGTTTGGTTTTCATTTATTTCACAAATATCAATTTCTGCATTGGTAACCTGAGTGTTGATATCTCCATCATTATAGAGAATGAAAGAATCTAAATCTAAATGGACGGAATAAAGAGGATATTTGTGTGGTTTATCCTTACTATTCACCATGAATTTCATCAAGGTTTCCCTATATAATAATATTTTCTAACCAATCACTGGTATGGTACCAAAATTCATATCCATTTGTAGGGCCCCTTGTATCTTTTCTCGCCATGATGAGTGTGACAAAATCATGCCATACTTAGAGGGTATATCTACAACCATTATATCCATTACCAAACTTTTGGCTCAAGTTTGAGCTAAAGTAACACACAGATCTTTGATAAGACCTAGGCATCTTACTTTTCTAGAATCAAAACAATATAAATCTTTATATGGTCTAGAAATATCAAGTCATAGTTTCTCCATAACTACCTTACTCATTAAATTGTGCGAAGCACCTGAATCTAGCATGGAATTATGGAGAATATTATCATCAAAATTTAGGCTAACATAGAAGGGAGGAACACCTCCTTCTTGAGGCTTGACATCAAATTCTGGTCTAAATAAGAGTTCAGGTTGGTCATCATTCACATTTACAGTACCTGTGTTTTCTTCTATATTTATAGCTTTCATTATTTGAGATCTGTACACATTTTTTTTTAATTAACTCTATCAGAGGAATGGGAATTTTGAGTTTTTCTAACTTATTCTTATTGTTGAATGATGTTTGAACCTTACTCATGTTTAGGAAATCAGATTTTTCAGCAACTTATTTTGATATAAGTTATTTTTGCTGACTAGTGGTTGGGATATCAGTTTGAGTAGTTTTAGAAGCACTATCAACTATGTTTTGGCAACAGTTTCTACTCTCCTTTTTCCTGAATTTTCAGCATTTTTCTTAGCAGGACTATCTGTAATTTTCTTAACAACAGTAACAGAGATTTTCTTAGGAGGAATATCAAAATTCATTTTGTTGGGGGTGTTTGAGTTTTCCTTACTCCTAAGGTTTTATTGTCTATAGACTTCCATAATACCATTCTCAAATCCCTTTTTGTAATCAGGTGATTCCTCGTAATCAAGCTCAGTTTGAGGAAGCTGAAAAAGCTCTTGTTCTTCATGAGTAATAAAAATTGTTTCATCATAATTAATAGCCATCAAATTTATTTGATTATATTCTACCTCTTCTACAATTTCCCCTTCGTCATCAACACAATTCTCTTGAAAAGGAGGTTTAATTTGCTGGTTTGGTCCCCTTTCTTCACTTTATTTGATTTGGTGTGTATTTCTCCTAATATTTTGATTATGGTTTTGAGGGCCACGCTAGTTTTCTCTTTGGGGAGCTCTATTTGTTATATTAATAATTTCCATCATTCTCTCTACTTTTCTGACTAAAGAATCTATTTTGGAATCACTAGAAGATGTTGAAGGTTCTTCTTTCATGGTCACTCTCCTTTCAGTTCTTATCCTAGCTCTTTTTACTAACAAATTGGCTTCTACACTCACTGCATCTCTTTGCATTTATTCTAATGCTGTAGAGTTTCTCACTCTCAGTTGATAACACATGTCCACCTCAAAGGCATCAGGGAATTTTATTAAGGCTAAACCTTCTGGTGGTTTAATGTTTCCAGGGATTGCATTGTAAACACTATTGAATCTAGTGCAATAATCCTTGACACTTTCCCTAGGTGCCCTCCTAATACTTTCATATTTTGATAGAATCTGAAGAGGGTTCTTTGTCACTTCCCATCTATTAAGGAATGATTGGTGAAATGAAGGGAGATCATTAATGCTAGCAGGTGGCAAGGCTTTACGTCATTTCCTAACTTCTCCAGTAATACCTTGAGCCAAAAACCTCATTTTGAAATTTTATTTATCTACTTCTTGAAGATCAAAACTAGCATTCATCCTATCTATATGTTGTTGAACATAAATAGGTCGAGTTCCATCAAATTGGAGGATCCTAGTTTGATAGTCCGGTGGCATGTTTTCCAAAAGACCTTGAAGAACCAGTGGAGAATATCTTACTGCCATTATCGGTATATGAGGATGGAAAATATGTGGATTGACTAAAGGTGGTTTTTTGATGAAAGGTGGAGGTTGAATCAATGGTGGAGGTTGAACTAAAGTTTGAGGTTGTGGTGAATATGTAGGTTTAATTATGGGTGAATATTGGGGAGAAAATGGAGTTTGAGTTGCTTGGTGAGAGATTACAAGGGGTGGTAATGGAAAATATAGAAGGACTGGGACTAGGTATTCTTGGATGAACAAATTTTGATGAACTATATGAAACTGCAAAAAAAATTAAGGTGAAGAGTTCAACAAATTGTTGGATGTATGCCTCATGGACAAAAAGGTCAAGGCTTGAAACAAAACCTTGAAATTTATCAAAACCTTGAAGGATTTTAAGGTCAAGATCAAGTTGGGTAGATTCTACTTCAATAAAATGATGTCTTAAGGTAGATTGATCTACCAAAGTTTGGTCTACCCAGTTGGCTGAATTGGTTCTAAATAAAACATGTTCAAAAGGAAAATCAAATTCAATATCTTGTAAGGTAAAAAAATCCTTTGGAAGAGAATATGCCATAGGGGGAGGACTGCTAATTGCTCGGCTCTCAACTATACTTTTTCTTCTCAACATTTTTTCAGGATCATCAACAATAGCTGCAGGTTTTTGATCAAGATGAGATCTAGTGTAAGCTCTTTTGGGAGCCATAATTAAAATATAAAGCACACACACTTATTATTTACAAAAAATTAAAAGTAAACAATCTCTCGAACTATTCCTATCATTAACTTTTCTTAACCAGGGTAATGAATTCGAAGAAAATTACAATATTTTCAACTTTTTCCCCATTATGGTTGCCACTATGTTATCATTCTGTAATTTATGAGATTGTGAGTGTAAAAATAGAGGACAACATCAAAATTGCTTTGGAAGCTTGGATCTAGCCCTACCACATTCACAGAGGGATCTCGCTATAAATTTTAGCTTTGTTTTATATAAGTTTTAGGCTAGCTATTACTATGAAAATTGTTTTTTTGTGATTTTATTGGATTGTTTGGTTGATTGAAATATTATAATTCCATTGGGATATGGAGTCTAAAAATAAACTGGATATGCATAAAAAATTGAAGGAGTTTCATAGGGAAAGCTAGGTTTCACTGGTTGGATCTTTTATAATTTTAAATGAACATTAAACAAAAGAAATGAAAGGTTCAGCATAAACTAAGGAGAAATGAAGAATTCCTTAATTTGACTTTAGCAGAAAACATAGAAATTACCTACAGCCAAAATAGGGTGCATATTCCATAAAATCATATTCGTCACGATTTATGTAATGTAATTTATATTTTTAATAAATGAAAATGGAAGAAAACAATGAATAAACACATGAAAAGAAGAAAAACATCACCAATTCATACACCACATGAATCCTATGAAGAATGTCCTTGTATTATTGATGTGTCTAGCAACCATAAAATTACAATAACTTGGAGAAATTTATATTCAAAAATCAACCTGGAATTATTCAAAATGTGAATTATTTATACAAATAGTTACAAAACCATTACAAAATTGTTGGCTCAACCGACAGTGTATAATTATAACTATTATAAACAATATAATCGAAATTTGCAAAGTAAATAGGCAAGGTGGACAATTGTGTGGAGAGGTGGTTCTGCTTTGAAGGATTCAGTTGTTAAATTGACATGTTTTTGTGTTGCGCTAGCTGATGTGTTGTCTAATGTGCTAGAATATCTTCTTAGTGCATCCAAATTACTAATCAGTCTAGTAATGCACAGATTTTATCCCATCTGTCTTCATGTGGAATGGTTAACTTATTTACCTTATAGTAAATTTCATCAACCTCAGTATACCTGGAAAATGTTGGCCTTACCACAAAAATATGATTTAGTTCATGCTAGATGAAGAAATCCCCATGGCTTTTAAGAAAGCTCTTCTTGTCATCATGCCTTTGATGATTGAAAATTTTGAATTGTCTTTGGCTACCTCCTTCAATTTTCTAATGTAATCTTCATGGGTAATCAATTTTTCATTAATTACAAATAAGTTGGGTAGCCCTTTTTGATTTAGAGCTTCTATCCTGGTGAAGAATCTATTTACTGCTATCTCCAAACTATGACATTTCTCCTCCAACTGAGAAACAATATTCTTTTTGGTGAGAATCTTCTTTACCTTCAAAATTGTTTTTGTTTTATCATCAATTTCTAAATCATCTAATTCATAATTGTTCTTAGAATTTAGGAACTTAATTATATTTGTAGTTGTGGAAGGAATGTCTCCCAACTGTTCTTTAATATTTTTAATGGCATTTGTTTCTTTCTTAATCAAATCTTTCTGCTCAGAGATAATCTGAATACATGCCCAAATTTCAGCCATAGAATTCATAATATTAGTCCAAATAATTTCCTTAGCCTGGGCCAAGTTTTATCCAATAGCTAATTCTCTTTCAAATTTGTGTAGCCTTTCAATCAGCTTCTAAGACCTCTAAGCTTCAGCAATCCTGGTCTTCTGGTCCTATAGTGCCTTGACTTGATCCTGCAACTTTTCAATTTCTCCTATCTGAATTGATAAATTCTCTATAGCTTTTGGCAGTGGTTCAGTACCATCAGCAAACTGTGTAGTAGGTGCAGTGGAGGTTGCAACTTTTGTGGTAGGAATTGTTGTAATATGTACAACATCTAGGGGAATCATGGATAGTTTGGCATTCAACTTCTACTTTATCATTTTCTCCAGCTCAGTTTCCATCTCTCTTATCTGATAATTTTGTTCCATGATCAGCTTCAACATGTCACTTTTCTAAGTCTTTGTTTCTTCAATATCCTTTGTGAGAGGATCTTCAGTAGCTGGTAACTTCAATTCCTTTCTCAATGCTGCAATGTCAACATTATTTTTCTTGATAAATTCCTCTGCAGCTTTCATGTTTCCCTGATCATAACCCATATTCACTACTAAATCCCATAAAGATTTAATCCTATTTTCCTTTGCAAGAGAAGAAATATTGTCCATCTTCAACTGTGACTGAGTATTAGAAAGTGAAACCTGCAATTTAGAAATAGTCATAATACTGTTGGTTAGAGTGGAGAAAATAATTTCACCTATTTTTTTATGCATCTCCATTTGGTCAATGGGATGAATATGTTTGTATCAAATGCAAAAGTTGTATTCTCATAATATAATGCTGATTTAGGTTGTGGAATTTGGGCCTCAAGGAAGGCCATCTGCATCTTTCCCTTCTCTGATTCAAAAAATGACAGTAGCCTGCTTTGGGAGCTGGAAGTATGCTTCCAAAACTGAGCATATGTGTTATTCTTAAGAATATCATTATTAATATTTATTTCTCTGAATCTGTCAAAAATAATCTTCTATTTCTCTCCTTGGACAACTTTGGTAGTCTGGACAGTATCTTGTTTCTCCTCGGATATTGAAGACATGGTGGGAGATGCAAAAAATTTCCACATGCCTGATAGGAATATAGTGTTTCCTTTATTACCATGGCCACTTCTTTCTCTGAATTCTTCTCTGCATCTATGGTTAGATTCAAAATTTTCCTCTTTCTGTACATGATTTTTAATTCCCTCCCTGCACTGTCAGTCATTAAAGGTGACTCTTCTTCCCTCTATTTTTTGATTGCTTTATCCTTTAGAATAGGAGTCTGTGATGTGGATGTAGAAACAAGCTTCTCCTTAGCTTCCTGTAAAATATTCTCTGCCCAAGTTTGCTAGTTCACACACCTCTCAATTTCAGGCCTCTGGGTATGAGTGCATGGAGTAGTTTTATTTTCTACATTCAATCTGGAAATAATAACCAAAGGGTCATAAGACCATGTAAAAATTTGGTTGAATTTCATCTCCTTGAGAAGCTTATTTTCCTCTTCTCCTACCGACCTGCAGTTACATATGAAGGGTCCAATTTGTGTCTTGATCCCTAATTGTGATTTATTTTTGGCTGACACAAAATGTATCTCATCAAAATTTATCATTTGTCTAATGTATTCAAGAACAAAAAGCATCATGGGGAGGTATTTTTGAAGCTTGTATGGTGCCAAATCACATCCATAAACTTTGATCTCTATGTAGTTCTGGTACAAGTACCAGTATTCAGTATTTTCCTGATTTTTTAAATGCAAAATTCTCTTGATTTCCTCACTAATTTTAGGATCTGCTGAACTGTTTAGTACACTCATGGCTGGGTGGAAAAACTGTTCAATGTAATGCTTATAGTTAAACTCTTCATTCTCCTTCATCACTAAAGAAGTCAAAAATATAACTGACTGCTGGTTTCCCTCTTCATCTGACTTCTACATTGCAAATTTGAACCCGTCCTCTTGATAATATAAAAACATATAGACCAAAATTGAAGTGTATTTGAACACTTCCTCAATTTGAAATTTCAGAAATTTTTCATGAATATTATTAGCCGGAAATTGACTGAAATTAAAGATAATGGAAGGTTTCTTTTCTATGGAAAATATGGAAAGGAAACCTAAAATGGGTTCATCTACCCATTGATCATAATAATAACCCAAAATATATGAAATTATAGTTATAATTTATTTTTCTTGATCAGGGAAGATTGAGGAAGGGTATGGTGTATTTTTCCTTGGTAATTGGGTTTTCAAGTAGGAAAAGGTCAAAAATCCTGGCTCTCTTGGAAAAATCAAGCTTTTGTTAGAGTTCTATTAGGGCTTCTAATGAAAATGGTGTACTATTTTCCACAGATGGGGCCTGCATCATCTCGTCTATGGATTGGGCAGTAATGGTGAAGATTATTTCACTAGTAGGGGCTATAATTGCTCATTGATTGGGGACATTACAAGATTGGAATATTCTGGTGAATTATGTAGAATTGAATGTCTGAGGAAAAATATATTGTGGGACATTAGACTCCCAGCGTCAAATTTCATCGATTTTATCTACATATTTGTCTTCAAGCCAACAGTAGAGTTCGAAGAGTTAGAACTTGCACTGTGTCTCAAAGATTTTGTAGCCCCTATCAACTAAGGGGATATGGTCTAAATCAATTAGGGAATGAACCAAAGTATTAACAGGTTCCTCATGCTTCTTCTTCTTTGGATGCGTGTTTATCAATGAACAATTTAATATAATTGGGATCAATGGTTTACCATGACTGAATTGCAGGTATGTAGCTGATTAGGAGAGGGAAACAAGAAGATGACACTCGATCACAGGTTTTATTAGCTGGTGAAGCTTGGTTGCGCACTTGAAAACCTGTGAATTAAAAGTAATTATGGATATAATATGTAGCAGAAAGATGAAATGAGGATGGATTCGGGGTTTAAAATGAATGGAAAACTAAGTGGAGAATTAAATGTTCAAAAATTAATTCCCGAGAAAATAATTTTTTGGGAAACTGTTAGGAGATGTGGTAGAAGGAGTGGGGTAGGGATGACGGGAAAGAGGTGAGGGGGAAATGGTTTTGTAGAGGGGGTCGGGAGCGGTTAACGGTTTTAGGCAAGGGGGTTGTGAAATGCAAAGAGGAGGCCACATAGTGTGGAACCTGGCAAGGGGAAACCACACTTTTCGTACCCCCCCCCCCCCGACGGTAAAGACAAGATAGATATGGGGGACCGAAACTCATCGTGCATTGTTGATTTGGTGAGCCGAATAATCTTGTGGCTGAGAAATGTGCACTCTTTAACCACAACATGACAAAAAAAATTTGCATGTAAGAAACTTTGACATTGATTTAAACTTTTGGATAAAATATATATGAAATGTACAGTATCCCTTATGCGCCTATTTTCATGACATTCTTGAAACTTAGGATAAGTTCAAATATGGATATTTTTTCAAACAAAACTATTTCTACCTACCCTTTTTAACTCTAATTCTTTTTCTAAGATAACATTTGTATTTCTTATCAAGGTGTGCATTTAGACTAGCAAACCCACATTTTATTTTTATGGAAACCAAAATCTATTCATTCATATCCCTTATTTCTCCTATTGATTCAGCTTAAGCAATTGAACCAGTTCTACTTAACTATGGATTTTCCAAGATTAAACTGTTTGGAAAATATTTATTCTCGAGTGTAATTAACATAAATTTAAACTTTTTCAACCATGATTAAGGTGGATGATTAAACAGATAGCTAGTCATTATGGAATTTTAAACAAGCTGCACATAGTCTTACTTTATTTGACAGAAAGAAACTATCTATCAGTAGTGGCATTTAAATTTGCAACACTTTCAGTATTATTTTTCTTTTGTGGGGTTCTCATCTCATTTTTATTTTTTTCCAATGTTTTCTTTCTTTTTCTTTTTGTCTCTTTATTCATTTTTAAAATACCCTCTTTTCATTTTCTTTTATATTTTTTGTTTTTGTTTTGGAAATCATTTGAAAATTGAAAAATTATTCACAAAATCAAATATCTCAGATAAAATACCCAATTACCTTTAGATCCTATAAATTATAGGAGTCTAAAATGTCCCACACTCATGCTTGGAATATGGCACGAGAGTGTTTGGCTGAAGATATATTTGGCTCATCCAATCTAGGGTCGGGTGGAAAGTGGAAGTCCCATCTCCGTTTGGTTTTTACGTTCAGTAATGAAGAGCCCATTCCTTTGGTATTTGGTATACAAATGCACTGGTTATTATTTTTATTCTATTTATGTTGTATCCTTGGTATTTTTGTTGTTATTATGCTGGTTATAAGCATGTCTTTTATCAGTCGTGATGTATGGCTCTATCCATGTTTTTAATTGTAAATTAATGCACAATATATCTATGGTCAAATAGATTGTATTGCAGCTAATGATGTAAGGGAGAAATGCTTCTTAGAGATTCTGAGATAAGTATGAGACTCCTATGTTTAAATCTGTTGTTTACACCTATAGATGCAATGTTTGTGACATATTTTATGAAATGCACGTGATGGCTAGGAGGGTTCCAAATGAGTATTTGGTGACGTGATTGCTTCCATACCTTTTTTTAATGTTCTTCATCATCCCCTATAGTTTCATGAAGTTCTGGTCAGTTACCTGGGCTCTGGGGCTAGAAAGGTAGCACAAATCTCAAAGTTGTAATCACATAACTGACGAAACTGGGCCTTGGCTGCTACCTTTCCTTGGCATGCCAGTGGATATAGGATTTTAGTCACTACCTTGCCTTGGAATTCCCACAACTAAGGCTCAAATTGGTCAAAACGCCAGTCTTCCTCATGGTTCAGGGGCCAGAAAGGTTGGGTTACCTCTTGATGATGTTTTTGATGTTGTGTAAGGTGTGTTTATCTTCTTTTCTTTGGTTGGTTGGTTACTTGGGTAGATGTGGGAAGAGGGTGTTACATAGTCGTATTAGAGCATTCTTTCACTCTCTTTGGGTAATATCTCATACCACTGAGTGGTATTAGAGCATTGTTTCACTCTCCTTGGGTGTTGTTTGGTTTATGTTATCTTTTTGTGATATATGATACCACAGAGTGGTATCAGAGCATGGTTCAAATCTCACACTTGATGGGTGGTGTGTTGATCATGCTTTTATGTTGATTTCATGCATGTGTAGTATTATTGTAGTCTATGTGTGTCTGTTGCATCCATGTTGTGTTGTCCATGGTGGTGTCACCATGGAAGTGTTGATGGTGTTTTTGTCAACATGTTTTCACGATTGTATGACTAGTTATTTGTGGTTCTTGTTTATCTATTGTTTGTGAACACTTACTTACATGTTGCTACATGTTGTATATCCATTTATTTTTAATGCTAGGTCACATATCGGTAATTCTTTTGTGTTGTCCGTGTATGCTTTCTTATGTGATGCTATATGTGGGACATGAATTGGTTGTTCATGATTGGTTATTTATGTCAAGTGGGAGCATATGGTCAATTTTGCATTGAATTGGTGAGGTTTGTTGTGCATAAGGTCATTGTTTGTGATTAGGTCATCATGATGATATTTGTATGTTATGATGATAATGTGTTGGCTAAGATAGAGCAGGATATCCAGACCATCAAAGTGAAGTGGTAGCATTGGACCTCGAGGCAAGAGCAAATCATCGTACGAGTTTTTATGCTTGGCATGCAGGTATTTTATTCATGGTTGTTGTAACCATTATGGTTACTTATATGTTTGTCATTCTTTTATTATTATGGTTACATATGTGATAAATTTTAGTATGATCATACATACATGCATTGGTTATTCAGTCATGGTATTAACTTATCATTATGTTATATGTTTCTCATGAATATGTTAAATTTTAACTTGTATTCAGCTCAATGATTATATTATATATTGTTGATAATTATATGATTAAATTGTTGTTGTTATATGTTACTTAAGTTAATGATTAGGGGTTATAAAATTAATATATTGTTGTTATGTGTATCATGGTAAATTTGATTGGCCTACGCATATGGTAAGAGTTATGACATTTAGGTATCAATCAACTTATTTATGATATTATGTCATACTAATCTAGGTTGATTGTGCATATGATATTGTTATGCATGAAAGACATTTGTTTATGAGTCTATGATGTGACCATTTTAGTTATTTATTGTTATGGATACCATGATCTTAATTGTGTTTGAGCTGATGTTTTGTGAAGTTATATTGTGCTAAGTAGATTGATTGTGCAGACAAGATAGCCTCCCCTTAAGATACATCAAGGTATGAGTTTTCTTATGACATCTACTTGGTGTTTGACAGTTTTCAGTGTTTGATTATGTCATCTAGTTTATCTATTAACATGGTATGTTTGCAAGTTTTTTAAATGCTTGATTAATTGCATGATATGAGTATATGTGTCTGTAAGAATGCATGAATAAATGACCTTTTTTTAAGATGGTTGTACTAACACATATGTGTTGAGATAGCCATTATATACTTGGGTGTAAGTATGTGATAGTTATAGCATGATGTATTATGATTGATGACTATGAGTTTATTTTTTATTATGACATGGTTTTAGACATGGTAAATGTTGATTCCAAACTAATATATATCTTGTCTGGATAATTGGACTGACATGTGTGTGTTCAAATATAAGGAAGTGTGCCTTGCATAACAAGGTAAGGTAAGTAGTATATTTTATGTTTATATTATACAATGGTAGTTGTTTGTTTATGGAGGAATGATGTAGGGGATTTCATGGAAAAAGAGACTTCCATGAAACCTTGAAGAAGGCTTGGGTTGAGATTTCCTTGTGAACCATGGGGATTGAATCATGGAGTTTGTTGCTAGTCTTGTGTTTTTGCTATTTTCTGTTTTGTTGTGCTTGATTTGTGGATTTTTTTATGTATAGTGTATGCTCATACCACTTTGTTTGCAGTGTCGTATTATTGTTGGTTTTCATAGTTTTCTTTTTCTTCTTGCCTTTTTTTTAGAGTATTGGGAATTGGTTTGGAAAGAGGAAAGTAATGGAGCTCAGGGAGAGATATTTGGTACCCAACAGGTAATGAAAGACTTGGATGAAGCTCGTTACATGAGTAATCACAATGGAAGGTAATAATATGACAGTTGGTTGGATGGGTTGGGCCCATTGTGATAAATGGACAGTGTAAGTATAGACATGATAAAGGCAACATGAAAGGTAAAGAAAATGGATCTAAGGTGTTAGGTTCCTTGGCCATGTCGGGAAATTTTATTTTATTCCCAATGTTGTGCACGTTGTGCATGAATAAAGGAATTTCTATTAACCTTTCTCTTACGCTATACAATAATTATGATGTGATCATGATGATGTTGATGTTTATACATGTGCACATGTATGTATATAGGTGTGTATGTATCTCACTGTATGATAGGATGTTGATTGTTTTATGCTAAGTATTATATATGTATGTATCTATGTATCTATGTCACTATATGACATGGTTTGAAGGATCATTCTTGTGGATGAATGATTGCTTATGGAGGTGAATGGCATGAAAAGGTTCCTGGTCTTACGAGGAATCAAGTGGGAAGAGTAACTCTAACAGATGTATGAGGTCAATATCATGTGGATATGATTTAATGTTATATTCTTGTACTATTCCCATTTTTATGTTACGGAAAGATAATGCTGAGGGGTACATCATAGAAGTGAAAGTAGTATGATCTGCGACATGCTAGGGTGAGCATGGATAGTGCAAAGACGCTAGAATCAAGGTTGCTTCTGAGGTCACTGTGTGGTCTATGGACATGCAGTACTACTGTTGTGTCTATTGTCTATTTAGTTATTGTACCTATGATGATGTGTAAATATTGCATATGTAGTATTTTGTACAAATGATGTTGTATATACGGTTTTGTGTGTATATTTCATGTGCAATGCTAGGTATAGATGGTGTTACGTACATGTTGGATATGTGGTGTTGTGTGCATACTGTACTGAATGATGTTGGATATGCGATTTTGTGTGCATATGGTGTTGTGTGCATGTTGGATATGCAATTTTGTGCATGTATGGTGCTATGTACATGTTGTATATGCAGTTCCATGTAGATATGGTTTTGTGTGTGTGTTGTACATATGGTGTTGTGTGCATGATTATACATGTGGTGTTGTGTGCATCTGGTGTTGTGTACATGTTGTACATTTGGTGTTGTGTGCATGTGGTTTCATGTACATGTCATGCATGTGGAACTGTGTATATGTTGTTTCATGTACATGTCATGCATGTGGTGTTGTGTACATGTGGTATTGTGTACGTATTCTATAGATGGTGCAGTGTATATTTCTCATTGTGTACACGTTGTATATGTGGTGTTGTGTACACGTTATGATGTGAAAATGTTGTGTAGGTAGTGTTGTGTACATGTGGTATTGTGTACAGGTTGTGCATACAATACTGGAATACATGTGGTATTGTGTGTATATCGTGCAGGTTGTGTTGTGGGCATGAGATACTATGTATGTGCATGGTGTAGTCATCGTATCGTGACATGTGTATTCACTTCTTTGTACTAGGTATATGTATAGGTATTGTGTTGTATTGTACACTAGGTGTAGGTGTATGTGTTGTATGCTAGTGTAGGCATATTTATTGTGTTGTATTGTATACCAGGTGTGGGTGTATGGGTCGTATGCTAGTGTGGGTGTGTTTAATGTATGGTGTGTGTTACACAGTAATTTGTCACCGTCCCTACCATTCCCCGTCCCGCACAATGGAGGACCCATTATGTGACCTGTGAGCAATGTCAAGCCTTGAAAATACCTTCATTGCATCCCTTTCCATGAGGACAACATTTCTCCTGTTTATCATTTCCTGAATAGACCCCTAAAAACACATGTTTTTGCATTGGCGCTGGTAGCCCGTTATGTACTCGCGCCAATGGGGGAAAATTAACACTGAGCCCGCGCCAATTGGCGCTCTGTCCCAGTGTTGTACCCGCGCCACTCTGTTTATGGAAAGTTTTTTAAAAAAAGAGGCAAAGTTTCGATTACAACAACTTCGTGGATGAGTCATCAGGAGTGGTTTCGCCTGAATAACCACGGCCTTCCTCCTTTGGCCTCTTGTTTCCACCTTATGGGGAACCTCCCAAGGGATAAGGCCTCCCTTCCACTATTGTAGGGATCCCAACTTCCTCCTCTCCTCTATAAATATAGCCTTCATCCATTGATGAAGGGGCTGAAGGGTTGAAAGTCTTGAAGTGCCTAAGCTTTGAATCTCCACATTCCCAAGAGCCTTTGTGTCAGAAAGAATCCGCTTCTTCCTTGCTGCCCATTCTTGCGAGAGACCATCAGCATGCAGACTCGGAGAGGCCTCTCTTTCCTCGGCGAGCTGCGAGACGGGGACGACCGGAGACCCGTTCGATGAAATGCGACGTCGAATCCCGGTTGTAACTTCGTTCGTTTATCATTTTAATAGATGACTATGATTATGGTTCCACCTCTTTTTCCATCATGTTAATGCGAGTAATATCTTTCTCTCGACCGATGTTTAGTTACGGAGGCCGGTTCCTGCGTTCGTATCTATTCGTTTCTTCTGCGTGCAGGTGTTCCTCCACGGAGATCGTGGAAGGATTGTGATCTGCCAGGGCTGAAGGACGGGGACATCTTCTTCTTCAGATCTAGCGTTGGAATCCAGGCAGGCTCTTATCCCAAGTCTTTCATTTCGTAACTAGGAGCTTGCGTCATAGCATTGTTTGTTTGTTGCTAGACCCCTGCTGGGCTAGTAGGGATCGCCTCTGTCCGCAGAGGGGATTTACCTCCTCAACAAATTGGCGACTCCGCTGGGGATCCAGCTTGTTGTTTGATTTGTAAACTATAGACGGAGCCTGAAGTACAGCCAGATAGCTTTCGAAACGCTTTTGCCCTGCATTAGCGGAGTAGATCAACGCTACTTCAGTCAATCTCCGGTTTGGTTTACGGACTGAACAACTTGGAGTCTTTGTCTTGCCTTGCCGTTTGTCTCTTGATTTTCCTTGCTTGATGAACCTTCTGGGTTGGGCTCTTCTTGTGTTTTGGCTTTTGGTTCAGCCCCAGAGGATCAGATCTGACCTCTGTTTTTCCGAATTTTCATCTTTTCATGGTTGGCTTGATTGGCGCGGTTTATAGCCTGACAGTCGCGCCAATTGGCACAGGTTGCCAGTTCATCACTCACGCCATCCCCTGTCTGGCGCGGATTACAGCCAGACAGTCGCGCCATTTCCTGTAGGTGGTAGGGTTACCCTTGTTCGGAAGCTTCTTTTGGTCAGTACTTTGCTTCTGGGTTTGTTTTAGATTTAGCTTGAAGTGGGAAGTCTGGTCTTGGTTGGGAGAAATTCTTTGTTTTTTCATTTTCAGGCAGTGGCGCTTGTTGTCAGTTAGCAACCCGCGCCACTTGGCCATTGGCGCTAGTTTTCAAGTAAAAGTCGTGCCAAGTGGCACTAGTTGTCAATGTACAAGTCGGGCCACTTTCAGGGTGTATGAAAATTGAGTTTTTTCCCTTAATCCTTCAACAGTGCGTCTTTCCCTTCGGGTCTTTCCTATGTATGAGCATAGATTACATTGCTCATTATTTGGGATGTCTTCTTTCTATGATTGTTTGATGTAAAAGGGATGAATGCCTTGTTTTGATCTCTTGCTTTGGAAGTCCTTTTTGTGTTTGACCGCATATGTCTTGTCAACTTTTGAGGGATTTTGTCACAAAGTATTTTGAAACAACGATTGCATTCTTAGTGTTTTTTTGCATCCCTTTTGCTTTCATCTTTCATTAAGAAGATTTGCGTTCTTTTAGTTTTCGTCTCATAGTTTTCTTTTCGTTTAAATGCATTAGATCACATTGCATCGAAAAGTGTTTTTGAGATTCATCATTGGACTTAGATCACATTGTTTAATGATTGAAAACTAAAAATCACTTTGAGTGCATTCTCTTTTGTTAAAAGCATGCATTAAGTAGATTCTCATTTCATCAAAAAATGCATTGAGTGCATTCTTATTATTTGAAAAGAAAAGGAAATTGTGCATAGATTACAATTGCATAGTTTTCGGAAAAAGAATTTTGCATAGATTACATTGCATAATTCGCTTCGTTGGATGTTTTAGAATACTTTTGGATAGTGAAAGTCATCTAGTTTGGAAAAGTTTCATTTTCAGTTTTGTTGTTTGTTGCATCATTGTTTGAAGCTCTTCCCTTAACTAGATAGCATTCATCGAATTGAAAAGTTTTCTTTTCTCATATAGTTTTGCATTTAGGAGTCTTTTGAGACACTACATACGGTAGGGCCTGAAAATTGAAACCTAATTGAAGATCAACTGTAAAATGTATTCAATTAACCTAAGGCAGCATTGGAACTTAACGGAACATATTTAGAAGGTCTAGGCTAGAGACGTGTTCCGGCGTCGTTAAACCTAGCAGCTGTCGTTCGCCTGTTGGCTTTAGACAGCGCTAGTACGGACTTGCGCTCCCCGTACCGTCGCGTATATAAAAGGAGACCCCTCTAGGTTTTCAATCCTTTATCCACAGGAAGCCGAGTCTGCCGCCCTATACCCGTGATACACCGAACACAGCATTCGGGGAGACTACCTGCACGTACGGAAAGTCCTTGGTCGATTTCTGTTTCATTATTGAAACCAAGGTGTATATTGCGGTTCACGGATATTTGGTACACCCTTTGTGCCTAGTTTTTCCTGAGCAGTCATTTGGTCTTTTCTGACTCCCTAAACTTGAAAAGACCGTCAAGCGCTTGTCCTTTCACGCTTGTGTCAACTCTGAAAGAGATAGAGTCACCTTTTTATCGTTTCTCGACTCTTAAAATATGAAACGGTAGGATTTCTTACTTTCCAATGTGGTAAAATTAATCACCCATGATTACACGCCCGCTTAGATATTGCTTGTTGACCGTTTGATCGTGTGCCCTTAACTCGTTTTCAGCCCGTGTGTGGTTTTGAGTTTGATGGCAACTTTTTCAGAGTTTACCAACCAAGGAATCCCCTCAGAAGGGAATACTGGTCATTTTCCTCCTTTTGGGAACGTTGGTGCTCCTTACATGGCGACGTTGTCCCTTCCTGGGTTAACTGTTGGGTTGCCTGTTTGGTTGTTCTCAACCTCTGTCGTTCCGAATGTCTCCACTACTGTTCAATCAGTTCCTCCACCTGAACAACCTCATGTTGATTCCAAGGTGGACCTCTCCCCTTCTTCGCCTGTTTCTGCGTCCTCATCTTCTACTTCGCCTGGTGAAAGTCTGGATTCAAGTAACCAGGTGGCTAAGAAGAAGAAGAAGAAGAAAAAGAAGAAGAAGTCTGATAAGCGAGAGGCTAAATTTACAGCTACTGTCCATGAGGAATCTCCTCTTGATAGTCCTTCCAACCCTCCTCGGAAATTCAAGTTCCCGTGCATGTTGTGCACGGGAGACCATCTACTTCGAGACTGCCCTGGCATTCCCAAGGTGCTTGAAGCATGGTCCAACGGTTGTCCACCATTGGCTCTGACTTCCGGGAGCAAGGTTGGGGGCACATCTTCAGCTGCTGTTGATAAGAACTCTAAGAAGCAGGGTAAGATCACCAATCCCTGTAAGTTGTGTGAAGGGCACCATGCCATTCACCTTTGTCCTTATATGGATGAAGCCAGGCAAGTCTTGGACAACCCAGTCGATTCTACACCACGCCTTCCACCTGGTTATAATCGGCTTTCTTCGAGTCCTCCGCCAGCTGATCCCATGATTGGTCAAGAGTCGTCCTTGGTCGATCCCACTCCCCCAGAAATTCAAATTCACGAATCCATCCCTGACCAACCATTGGTCGTAGGATCGGTTGAACTGGCCCCGTCCGCGGTGCACCAGGTCTTTTCTGTCGAGAGTGGATCTCACACCCCTCATGTCCTTCTGATTTCTTCAGATTCTTCAGACTTGGAGAGAGATTCTCCTGTCCCTGTACTTCAAGAAGTTTCTCCTCCGCCTCCCAAGATGGAGGCTACGGAGGATTTTCCTCCCGCCTTCGAGATGGAGGTCATGGAAGAGGCTTCTACTTTCGTAACATCAGGGGAAGACCTTCGCATTTCGATGGTAGCCCCTCCGAGTAGTTTGATCGCTTCCTTTGACTGGAATCGATTTGCAGGATTTCGCCTTCCGTCTTATGTGCCTTTCGAGATCACAGTACAGGCTCTTGGTCTGGTTGTACCCAGCACCATTATAGACGAAGGTGCCTCTGTTAGTATTTTGTCTTCAACTACCTGGCAAGCTTTCGGTTCGCCGCCGCTTGCGCCTGTTACGCAGAATCTGTTGACATTCAATAGAAGAACGAGTCAACCGTTGGGGATCCTTCCAAGGTTACCAATTACTTTGGGAGGGAAAACCGTCCATATGGATGTGATGGTCGTTCCAGGCCCCTTGGATTTTCATCTGCTCCTCGGGCGCGATTACACCTATGCCATGGGAGCGCTTGTCTCCTCCCTTTTTCGTGTGGCCTGTTTTCCACATGAAGGACGGATTGTGACCATTGATCAGCTGTCGTTCTTTGGTCCTAATGTGGCAACTGGTCCGCCATCACCCCCTCCTGGTTTTTATCCACCTGTTGTATCTGCCCCACCGCAGGTCAACTATGTGGCCACCTACCCCGTGCCTGTGCTCAGTGATGATGTCGTTGTGCATCAGGTGCTGGGGGCATTGGGTCCAGACTTCCAGGATGTTTTCCTTCCATCGGGAGGGGAACTCTTGGAAGCGATGACTTCTTGTTCATTATGATGAAGTCGGTCGGAGCACAGTTCCTTGTCTTGTGTCAAGCTCCTTAAAAAATGAAACAAGGTTGTCGGAGCATAGTTCGTTGTCTTATGTCAAGCTCCTTAAAAAATGAAACAAGATCGCCGGAGCATAGTTCCTCCACTTGTGTCGAGCTCCTAAAACAATGAAACAAGTTGTCCTGAGGATAGTTCTTTTGATGTGTCAACCTCGTTAAAATAATGAAACATGTTCCCGTTCAATTCGAGTCTTTGATAAGTTCTCGTAAAATACCAGTCGAGTCTTTTCCTTGATCTTGTAACTTGAACCTTCACTCCATTTGACTTTCATATGGACTAAAGCTTGGGGGGCATGTACCTCGAATTGAGTCACCATGCTGGGGGCATACTCACTTTTTCAAGCATAGTTTGTTTCCGTTTCAAGCTTGTGTAAAAATGAAACCGGTTTCAAGCATAGTTTATCTTGGTTTCAAGCTTGTGTAAAAAATGAAACCAACTTCAAGCAAAGTTTCCTGATTTCAAGCATCATACATTTACCTCACTTAGCGTCAGCCATTTTGTCGACCTTTATTTACACTTGAGATGACCCTTGAACGCCTACTCCACCAGCCACTATCTGCTTGGCCGATCTTATGCCTTCACTTGATTCTTTTACCCATTCTTTTGAGGCTGATAGATGGTGGTCTTGTTGTGACCTCTTGCTTTTATCATGTTTTGACGGATTTCCACCATTACGGAACCGGTAAGCTACCCTTTATACCTGGTTCCTCAGGAGAAGTACACAGCTCCCAGAGCTCTCTAACGAAAAATTGTTGAGGCCTCAAATGGTTTAAGTCTAGTTAAATTGGTGCAGATAGACATCCACCCAGTATAAGTTTAACCCTTTTTCGGGCTGGGATCGATTGATTACGAAAAAGGAATACCCTAGCCTATCGCGACTAGGAGGTTTTCCCAGATATTGTTTTCTACCTTTTCGGATCTGGGGAACTATTTACGAAAAGGGACCTGTGGAGTTTTCTTTTCCGCTGTCTTTTCAAACTCTCTAAACATGAAAAGGCGCCGAGTTCTTCCTTTGTCAGACTCGTTAAACCCTGATGACATTGGATTCCGTCGCAATGACGTTCTCCGAGTTTCTCCTTCCTAGGACTCGTTAAATGCACTAGGATAGATTCGCCCGAAGGGCGGACTTATATCACAAGCATATGCTATCCCCTTCAAGCTTGTCATCAAAAATAATTGGGGTACTCGCCAGAAATGGTGGGGGAAAAATGGAACCATCGTCGTTATCGTCGGCAGTATGTCGCTCTTGAACATGGCACTTGTCTGCATTCGTGTCGGGTTGAGGACATCTCATCTCGTTGTTTCACTTTGCTTCCATGGGTTTGGGTAATCTCTTTTGACCTCTCATCTGTTCACTGCCTCGTCATACGGCCTCTGATCGTTGATGTCAAATCTTGCCAAATCCATTGTGGATTCGTTTATGTGTTTCAAGAGGTGCTCTGCAAATATCTTCCTCGTTTCTCATACGTCTGATTACTATTTCCACTTGTCTATTTCTCACCATCTCGTCATCAGATAGTGGAATCATTATGGCCCACCGTCGATCAAGGTCACTTCCTGTCGACTTCAACTCATTATCCAGGAAGTTGGTCTAGAGACTCCTGATGGTACCTTTGAGCCTGCATGCCTCAATGGCAGGTTCGTCGCATTCGGCGTGAAGTTTACATCATTGACTTCCGATCGAATGATTCTGCGGGTGTTCGACGTCAGCTCATTTATTCACACGCCGTAGATTGTACCTGTAGTACCTTGAGGACCATTGTCATTATTGGTGGTTTCTCTCGCGTCTGTTAACAGCTTTCATCATTAGCTGGTAATCAGACGATGTTCTTGCATGTTCGACATCAGCTCACATATTCACATGCTCAAACTTGTACTTGTTTGGGTCGAGATGGAGCGCAAGACCCTGGATTGTGTCTGTTGTAATCCAAGCTGCGATTGTGGATTATTATCATTATGTACATGACTCACTGATTGGATGGCTGCGACCATACCTGAGTCTATTTGTTTGATCTTAGTTGGATGGCTGCGCCCATACCTTGGATCCGGATTATAGCATACTCTGTTTCGGATGGCTGCGTCCATACCACTTATATATCATGTACTTGAGATATCAGTTGTATCTTTCTGCGCAGGTTTTCCGACGGCGGGCCTTCTGTTGAACATGTTCTCGTAAAGCATTTCACCCCTCTCTCTCTCGGGCCTCATACTTTAGGGGGCATCTGTTACACAGTAATTTGTCACCGTCCCTACCATTCCCGTCCCGCACAATGGAGGACCCATTATGTGACCTGTGAGCAATGTCAAGCCTTGGTTCTTCATTGCATCCTTTCCATGAGGACAACATTTCTCTGAAGTATAATTTCTGAAACAGAGACCCTAAAAACATTTTGTTTTTTTGCATTGGCCATTAGTAGCCGTTATGCTAGCCAATGGGGAAAATTAACTCTTGAAACCCGTGCCAATTGAGCGCTCTTTGTCCATGTGTTTCCTCGCCACTCGTTTTATGGAAAGTTTTTTAAAAAAGAGGCGAAGTTTCGATTACAACAACTTCGTGGATGAGTCATCAGGAGTGGTTTCGACTGAATAACCATAGCCTTCCTCCTTTGGCCTCTTGTTTCCACCTTATGGGGAACCTCCCAAGGGATAAGGCCTCCCTTCCACTATTGTAGGTATCCCAACCTCCTCCTTTCCTCTATAAATATAGCCATCTTCCATTGATGAAGGGGTTTGAATCTGAAGGGGCGATGGTCTTGAAGTGCCGAAGCTTTGCATCTCCCTATTCCCAAGTGCCTTTGTGCTGTAAAGAATCCCTTCTTTCCCTTAAGGCCCATTCAAGCGAGGAGACCATTGTTACGAGACTCTGGAGAAGTTTCCCTTTCCTTGGCGAGCTTTGCGAGACGTGGACGACCGGAGACCCGTTCGAAGGAAGCTGCGACGTCAGAACTTGGTTGTAACTTCTATTCGTTTATCATTTTAATAGATGACTATGATTATGGTTCCACTCCTTTTCCATCATGTTAATGCGAGTAATATCTTTTCTGACCGATGTTTAGTTACGTATGCTGGTTCCTATGCTTGTATATGTTCGTTTCTTCTGTGTGCAGGTGTTCATCCGCGGAGATCGCGGAAGGATTGTGATCTGCCAGGGCTGAAGGACGGGGACATCTCTTCTTCGGATCTAGCGTTGGAATCCAGGTAGGCTCTTATCCCAAGTCTTTCATTCGTAACTAGGAGCTTGCATCATAGCATTGTTTGTTTGTTGCTAGACCCCTGCTGGGCTAGTAGGGATCGCCTCTGTCCGCAGAGGGGATTTACCTCCTCAACAGTGTGTATGTTGTATGTGGGTGTACATGTTTTTATGTCTAATGTATGTATGTGTACCAGATTGAAGAGAATCAAAGGCACTAGGTGTTTTCCTAGTGTGGAAACTGATCTGGTGTGTGTACAGAAATAAAAAAGGTAGAAGTAAGGACCAGTTAAAGGATAAGTATGAGAATTTGATTTCAATT
This sequence comes from Pinus albicaulis, assembly GCA_034641835.2. Classification (NCBI taxonomy): domain Eukaryota; kingdom Viridiplantae; phylum Streptophyta; class Pinopsida; order Pinales; family Pinaceae; genus Pinus; species Pinus albicaulis. The sequence continues at coordinate 890,187,018 of CM076582.1, read as the reverse complement.
ATATTGTGCATGTGATCTACAATTCTGACTTATGATGGTTACATGTGATTTATGATCATGTTTTTTGATGATTGCATGTGATTCATGATTTTGACCTATGATGGTTGTGTTTTGAGCTAAGCACATGTGATATTTTTATACATGATGATTTGATAAAACTCCTAGTTTGAATTGTTGTTATAGGAAATAAAGGGGATTGCAAGTGTACCTTATTGATGAGCTATCAATGATGTATGATTTGAAGTTATTTCAATTTCTTTAGGATCTAATGGAAATTATGTGCTTGGTATAGGAGATCATGCAATGCCTGGTTGGGTGGTTGAAACCGATTACAAGAATTAGCAGCAACAGTGAAAAGGAATTGAAAATGGTAGCAGTATGTTGGTAACACACTTCAGGAGCAGTGTCATTGTGGGACACTGGTACCCAATAGTGTCCATTGATTTCTATGAGCATGTTATGACTGGTGTGATGGTTGAGGTAGGTATATGTGTTGGTTGGTTTGGGTTTGATCCAGGTTCGATCTATGCTTTGCACTAAAAAATCCCTTGATCACCAGCCCATTCGGCAACAACATGCAAGCAGATCATAGTCTCACCCGAGGTGACTTATGGGAGGTTTCAAAACCAGGTTTCTGCAACCTTTAGGGATTGCACGAGGTGGTTATTATATTATGCTACTATTATCCTTTAACATGCATAAAATTCCTGCATTATATTAAACCCTTTACTTACTTCGCCACATTCAAGAGAATATATAAACAATATCATAAATTTCATGGTTACAACTATAAAAAATATTTCCCAATAACTGATAATAAGAAAATAGAAATAATACATAAGAACACATACTATCTTCAAAAAAATTCTTCATTAGGGGAATTTTGAGGTCTAAAATGGGCCTCCTAAGGAAATTATAAAATAATAGTGGAAAAAATCTAATAAGATTTGATGACATCATCAAATTTTAGAGGGAAAAATGAAAAACTACTTTTTCAATTCATATTTTCAACTTATCTCCCAAAGTTTTTACTGAAATTTCGAGCGGGAGTACTCGTTGGATGCAGAATTTAATTCCCCATCCAAGGAGTACCCATGTTGCATACTTTCGATGGGTCCTACTACACGAAAAATGAGAAATACATAAAAAAAACGTGATTACAATCATGTTTTTTTATGTATTTCTCATTTTTCGTGTAGTAGAGTTCATCGAAAGTATGCAACATGGGTACTCGTTGGATGAGGAATTAAATTTCGCATCCAACGAGTACTCCCGCTCGAAATTTGAGTAAAAATTTTGGGAGATAAGTTGAAAATACGAGTTGAAAAAGTAGTTTATTATTTTATTATTTTTTAATATTTTTACCCTTTTATTTAAAAAATGGTGAATCATCCCCCATGGTTGACATCATCATCTTGAATCCTATTGGTTGTTATAAAGTTTATTTTTGTTGTAAATTTTTCTTATGAGGCCCATTTTAGACCTCAAAATTCCCCTAATGTATTTTCTATTATGATGGATCTTTAAGTACATTCAGCTTCTCTGACCTGCACACACAACTGCAAGTGGTTTGTGCACTAAGTTGTAGACTCTTCCAAGGTCTGTACACACCAGAGCCTTTACCTTGCTACAAAATACAGATACAACCAGCCCATGACCATAGAACTACAATGATTCCTCCATGACCATTATTATGACTTAGCATTACATCTCTTTATATAGCATTACATTGTTGCAAAACTATGGTCCAAATACCATGGACTAAGCAAATTATAATAAAATCTAATCCAAGACCATTACAAAAGGAGGGGATTACACCCATCCTGAAGTCCCTAAGATAATGCATGGTATCTCCAAAATGTTATGTTGTGCGGTATACTCCGTGCTCCACTCCCCAAAATTCAGAGACTTACCAAAACCAAGGCCAAGTTGGGTTGATCCCAACAGGCCCCCAACACTCACACGTGACTCATCTTGAGTCACTCATATATTTTTCCCTTGATATTTGCTACTATTCTATTGAACTTCTACAACACCTCTGCAACCTACTTCTCCAAACTGCAGACTTCTTCCAAAACTGCCTCCATGATTGGTCCTGCAATCTTCTTCAGTGTTTCTAGTTCCTATTGGAGAAGCTTGAGAAGCTTCTCATCCACCTACTTTGATAGATGGAAAACATCATTCTTCCATTTTTTACTTATTTCTGTCAAATTTTTCTCTTACTTTTTGAGGTCTTCAATCTGCTTCTGAAGAGCCTTTCCTTCACTGATGCTTGCACGCTTCTGTGAAACTGCAAATTTCTTCTTTGTCGTCTTGATTTCCTCAAAATTATTTTTCTTCTATTGGATATTATCATGTATCTTCTGTACATTTGGATATTCCTGCACCGAATTCCAAATTAGCAAGGTCTCTTCCAATAATTTTTCACACTTTGTCACTGTCTTGGAAATACCTTCCAATACTTTCTTTAGGTTTCTTTGCCTCTATTCCCATACTTCTAGTGGCATGGTTGGGTGTGACTTCATTTGTAGCTCACTGATATTGAGCTCATATTCAAACTATATCTCTGAAACCTTCTTCTTATATTCTTTTCCAGCAAGGTCGAGCTTCGCGACCTTGTTTTTGAGTGGCTCCTCCTCATGGACATCCATGTTCGGAACTTCTCTACAAGTGGATTCTACCACTTCTTAAAACTATGTTGTTATTTTTCTTCTTGATCCTTTTCCTTTATTTCTTTTTCTAGCTATTTCTCCAGCACATCTCCCTCTTGTTCTATTTGAATGTTTAACTTTGTTGTGTGTTTCTCATGCTCCTTTAACTCATGCACAACAGCTTGATGCAATTCATATAATATAGGAATGGGAAGCACTGTAAGGTTCATACCAACATTTTCCTAAGTTTTTTCTTGTTTTTTTGTTTTATTTGTGGCAAACTATAGAGCTTCAAAAGGTATCTGCATGAGCCTCCTCCAAAAAAAAAAAATATCAGTCGCTCTCACTGGAGGGTTGGCTTATCGATGCTGGTTGTCTAACTTTTTGTGCTAACAACCTTATCTCTTTAAAAATCTACTCAAATCCTATCAGGAGTGTGCCATAGCGACCCTATATTCTTCCCCATGATTCCTCCATCTCTTCATAAAATGTGTCCTTGATGTCATCGGTGTCCCCTTTAATAAGGACTAATTTTGTTGTGTCCTTAAAATTATCATCCTTTTGCTTCTTCGTAATCCTTGGGGAGACTTCGCTATGCATATTCCTTTTGCCTTTATTTTTTGTCATATTTTCCTTAGCATGTGCATCGCCTCCAATTGGATGTGTGCCTCCAAGGGTATTTTTTTGGACCTTGTCATGCTTTGGCTCCTTATTTTTCTCTTATTCTTCTTCTTTTCCCTTGTGTTTTCCGCTTGGGAATTCATGCTGTGATGTTTCTTCATTTGTTTGATTGTCCTTTGCTCCTTCCTCCGTTGCAGTCATACATTCTATTGGCCCATGTTGTATTAGTGTAGCCAAATCATCTTTGGTAACTATGTATGATAGAGTATTACATGTAGGTCCATGTGGTATAATACAAGGAAGACTCGGTTCTCCTATACTCTCGTCAAGTCAATAGAATTCCATAGAGAGGCATACCACACTACTTCGCACACATCTTCTTCTACTATAGGAAACTGTGATTCCGCCGGTTCTTTACCTATCGTTACTGCAACGATCAAAATCGTCCATGTGTAGTGCAAGGTTGAACCTTTCTCCTGTGCTTTACAACAATCCTCCATAAAATATCTGCACAAATACCCAACCCATTTGTATTGGACCCCTCCATTGCACTACACAACTATTGAAACCACCACTACAGGGACTTCATTAGCTCGACATTTCTACATAATATTTCTAGCCTAAATATGCACGACAAAGCATACTCCTTGGTCCTTTATTGAATTTGTATGATAGCGTTGATTTCGCTTGACCAGTTCAAACTTTCCCTTAATAGTATCTACTACTACGTTGTCTTGGTCCTTACCCATAAACTATTTGGCGTTTCCCCTTCCTTGGTATGGAAATTTGGTAATTCTTACTGTTACACCATTTTTTGGTCATCTAACCTCTTATCATTAGATGGACCCAAGTACACCATGTAAGACCAATTTTACCCTAAGTAAAATTGCTTTCACTATGTAAAATAACTTAATAAACCACATTTATTAGGTTGTTTATGGTCTAAACGGGAAACCCCAAAAGGAAATATTAAACAAACCTATATTTGTTTGATTTTCCTCATGGAATAATTAATTAAACCATAATTTAATTATTATTCCCAGTCATGTTTAACCCAAAAACAAAGAAATTAATGAGATAAACCTTTATTTATCTTATTATTTTCTAGGAATAATTATTTAAATCTTATTTAGATAATATTCCTTGTTAAATATGACCAAATCACCCACAAATAATTAAATAAATCATTATTTATTTGATTATCTTCCAACCACTTCCTTAAAAAGATAAATAAATCATTTATTTACTTATTTTTGACAAATAAAGGGATTTGACCCAAGACAAATACTTTTTCCCTCCAACAAATATAATAAAATATTCCATAAAAGGTGGATCTAGATTTGGTTAACATTATTTTAATCATGCACCAAGATCTAGAATGAACCAATATTTTGTTATAAATAGGAGGGTTTTTCCTACCATTCTTCACCTTTTGTTGCCTATTAGATCACTCTGGATCTATACACTTGGTCACCTTTTTCTACATTATTTGTTGTGTGAGCTCCCTTTGAGTTCTATCTTTGTCTGGGTTTTCTACACCAACAAGAGAGAGAGATTCTAGATCTGAAGTGCTGAGGACTTCCAAGAACCCATCCCATTGAGAAGAATTGGAAACATCTTCTTGTTTTCCTCCCAGGTGCCCTTAATACAAAAATTCTTTCAAAAATTGTTCTTGTCTTGTCTATTGGATATATGGAGCAAACCCTTCTTTTTACTGCTTAATGTCTTTCTATGCATAGATCTGGTTTTTTGCGGCTCTTGTCTTGATCAACTAACTGCAGATCTGAAGATATTGGCAGCCACTTTTGATGTTAGGGCTATTAGTTATGCGTAGCTAAAGTGGTCTTTTTGTACACGTAAACAGAAGGATTCATCTTAACAATTGGCGACTCCACACGGGTTTCAATTCGACATTGTCGTTTTCTGTCTGCATATCTATCTACTTCGGACCCTAAGGTTTCTTTACCCCAGCTTTTTTTTTTCCTCTTTTCATGTTTTTTCACCTATAAACGCTAAAACATTAAAATTTCTAACCCGCGTGTTTACGCCTATTGCGCGGGTGACGGACATCAGCCGCAAGCTGAGACGAAATTTTTCGATGTTTGTCGTTGGGACACCGGGAGCTTCGGGTCGCACTTTTCTTGTGAGCTGAGCCTGGACTCAGTCGCACTTTTAGCCCATTAACTACGACTGGAAGCGGAAAACAACCCAAAAGCATCAGGTGGGCGGCAGTCCAGCTGAGCTCAGCGTCGCGAATTTTTACGAAAAATTTTTCTGGGTTTTGTCTGAACCTCTGTCAGGGTTGTCTGACCTTCGTCTCCACCTGTTTAGACCTATTCTTGCTCTGTTTTACTCAACTAAGTGGGAATCTATCCCCCTAAGTTCTCAGTACCCTCCACTTTTTGTGGAAGAGTTTTAGCTACTGTAAGTGTCTAAATTTTCAGAGTTTTCAGCCATTTCTTTTTCAGATCTGATCCCTCCTTTTCAGATCCCTTTAAATCAGCTCTTCTCCCTTTCAAATCACCTCCTGAAGTTTTTTTTGGATCTACCTTTAGGGCCTCCTCCTTGTCCCTTCTGCATTTTGCTGATTTCCTCCCTTTTTCCAGCCACCTTGCCTCTGCCTCTTGGCTGTGTTCTGCACCTCTTTTCAGCTGATTTCTCCTTTAGATCCCTGGCCCTTCTGACCCTAGATCTATTGGCCTCTTTTGTAGTGTGTTTTGACTTGATTTTTTCCCTCTGTTAGACTAGTTTTGAGAGACCCACCTTTTTGGGTTTGATTGATGCATTGTTAGCTGTTAATTTTCTGTTATTTCAGCATTATATACTGTTCTCTGCAAATTTATTTTCAGTTACGCAGCACACTTTTTCTTTTGCTCTCAAAATGAGAAGGGTTTAAACATTAAAATTAACACATGCCACACACTCACCCTAAGCGAAGAAGAGTCTGGTTTACACCGCCAGGCAAAGACTTTAAAATCAATTGACACTGCACCTATCTGCCCTTGTTTCGACATTGTAATCACTTGATTCTGCACCTCCCTGCCCTTGTTGGTCATTCTTCTTCCCCTTGTGCCGTGTTTGTGTTGTCATCATTGCGCCCCAAAGGTGCACCTCCCGGAGACTTCTTGGCCTTCACCCTCAGTTTCCGGTCGGTCGACCTACTCCTTCCCGTCGTCGATGAGTTAGTCCTCCTTCGAGTCTGCACTCCGACTCCTCTTCTGATTCATTGGGTTCTCCTTTTACTTCCAGTTCTCCCCCTGTCACCTTCACTATGTCTGGTCCAGGGCCTAATGCTAGCGGTAATCCTGGCCCTAATTCCGGGACTGCTACTAGCGGAACTGCCATAGCAACTACCTCGGCTGTGCCCTTGCTCCCCTTCATGGTAGGCCTCAGCCTCCCTGATTTGGACCGGTTGAAAAATGACCCTATACACCATGATGCTAGTTGGCCTGCTATGCCAACAAAGCTCCCTTCTGACATCCCCAAGTTTGAAGGCCTTGATGGAGAAGATCCTTCAAATCATGTTCGATCTTTCCACATGTGGTGCTCATCTACCTCCATTACCGATGACTCTGTCCGTCTTCGGTTGTTCCAACGAACGCTTACAGGCGCGGCTTCTAAGTGGTATGTTGATCAGTCCACTTCCTCTCATACCACCTTTGCAACTCTTGCCCGGGCTTTTTTATCTTACTTCCAGCTTCCCCTTCATTATGACACTGGTAGCGAACTTTTGACTTCTTTCTATCAATCATTTGCGACCCGCCTATCCGATCATGTCCAGGAATGGCGGAGAAGAAAGAGGCTATGTCAATCCCCTACTTTCGAAGACCGTGTCTACATGGAATGGTTCCTTAGATCTCTCTTGCCTCCTATCGGGAAAGATGTCGCATCGCATTTTCCCCAAACCGAAGAAGCCGCCCTCCAACTGGCGTTAAAATATGACTTGATCTACGCTCAGACAGGTTATGTTTATACCGTAGTACCTGATCTCCCCAGACCCGGTGATGTCAACGCACAGGGGGCACCTCATGCCGCCGACGGTATCGTTGGAGCTCTCTCTCATCCATACACCCAACCTCCCATGGGTTATGGTTTTCTTGGGGGAGGGGGCAACACCTCCCGCACTTGTCCCCCTCCTGGTAGCACGTATCCAAGATACAACATACCTCCTCTTTTGGCCCAACCTCCTGCTCACCATACTGTTACCCAACCCCCTTATTATTCGTATCCGCAGTTTGGTGCTCCAGCTCCTCTAGCATCAGCACCTCCGCCTCCCTTGCCTTGTCAACCCCTGCAACAGAAGTCATCGCCCCCTCAAGTGCAGGTGGATACACAGCAGGGATTCATGGCTACCCAAACACCTGACGAACAGGTGGCCACTCAACCCTCCCCTTCTGGTTCCTCCAATTACCAGATCCTCATGATCAACTCTGATCCACCTCTAACCATCGACCTTAACCTTCAAACTCAGTCTCGCCAGTACCCCACACCTTCCGCTCAGTCTGCCCCCGAGTCCCCTTCTTCAAGTTCTAAAGAGCCTCTTTCGACATCCAATGGTCCCTTGCATATCCCTCAGCCCAAAGTTGAGGTTCATACCAAGATTCCTAAGGGACCATTACGCCGAAATGCTGCTTCTGGTCGAGCTTCTCATTCGTATAGCATAGTAGATGATTTGGCGCAGTCTCCTGCTGCCATTTCCACATTGGAACTCCTCCAGTCGTGCCCTTCCCAAAAGAAGGCTCTTCTATCTACCATGGGCACTGTAGATCCTGCTGATGACCAAATGATTGTTTTCGACGCCCATCAACTGTAACATCCTCCTTCCTCGTTTCCGTCGCTTCCAAATCCTGGGCCAAAATCCGTAACGCCACTGTGCTTCCTGTATAATTGATGAGGGGGCATCCACCTCGCGTGATGTCCGTTTGGTTTGGAAGCAGTTTCCAGATCTTTCCAAGTTGGCTCTCTTCCATGATTCACCCTTCGAGCGTGGATGGCCACGCCTCCCCACTCCATTGGCCTCTTCTCGTAATTGTCCTATCACTCGCGGCAAGACCGTTTTTGCGTTGACGTCGGGGTCCATCAATGCCTCTCGGATTACAACATTCTCTGGGGCGAGCTACACCTTATGCTATGTCTCACGTCTCATCCGCGGTTTTCGCAAGATGTCTTTCCCCATAATGGAAAGATAGCTTCCCTATCGACTGGGCTGGACATATCATGAGCCAAAATCTCGTGAACACCGAGTCGACCATCTCTTCTGTAGCCAATAAAAAAACTATCGATTCTTTGACTTGTGTCTCTCCTGGCGTCTATAAAGACTCCTCTTTTCTTGGAACCTTCCCTGGTCTTCCTCCTCCTCCTGTCTCTGACCCTAGCTCCTCGAATGTTTGCATGATGCAATCGTCTCGGGCTACTCTCAAGCAACCTGCTTCGGCTAGTCAGCAACCTGCTCCTAGCCCTTCACCTGCAGCTGGTAGTCATGAGCCTCTTTATCCTCCTGGAACGGTTCCTCCAAGCCTTAGCCATTTAGGAGCCATCCCACCTGGCCATTACCCCTCTGGTCAGATACCGTTCCTAGCTCCCCCACCAGGAGTGTACACAGTACCTGTCATGGCCACCCTCTCTCTTCCGAACCTGACCCTTGGGATTCCCGTCTGGTACCTTGATCCTCCAGTCCCAATCTTGCCTAGTCAATCCAAACCTTATCTTGTTTTGACCCCGGTTCAACCGGTCCCCAGGACTTCTCCCGCTGCAATAGTGCCTGAGTCACCTCAACAGGAACCACCTCCTGTTGCGACCACTTCGGGTACGAAGGGAAAAGCTCGCAAGGGGGCATCAAAGGACAAGGCTGCCCCAACAAACCCTACCCCTCCTCTGCCTCCAAAGCATACCATTCATTGTGCTTTGTGTGATGTTTTCAGTCACACCACCCATTCCTGTCCTGACTTGCCTCATCTCAATCCCATGGTTAATGTCGCATTCCCTGAGTCCACGGTCCTGGAAGCCTCTATTCCTTCCGCGACTGTAATCAAGAACCCCAAGACTATTCACACCAACCACCCCTATGCTTTGTGTGATCTCCATGGCCATTACACCCATCTTTGTCCCTGCCTCGAGGACTTCCGCACCTCTCTAGCCGCGGTCCACCAATTCGAGGCCAAGTGCAATGAGTCCACCTCTCCCCTATTTGTGCGATTTTCTTCAGCAGAACTACCAGACATGACTGCTCCCATTGAAATTCCCCCTCCTGATGTCGATATGACGGAGCCTTCATCCACCATTTTCTACCTGTCATCATCCATGAGACCCTTGGTGAACATTCCCTCTGAATCCTCCCCTATTGTTTCACTTGACCTTCCTTCAGCGATCACCTTGGGCTCAACATCGGTAGATCCTTTATCTGCTTACTTTTCCGTCACCCCTTGTGATGATGCGCATGTGAACCTCTTTTCTCATGATGATGAGTCAGGTAGCTTCGCCGCGTCAGGTGGTCTTTCTTCCACCAGTCACCCCATCTTCTATCACGATGATGACATTATGGATGAAATCCCCACCCCTGACTTTATCCATTCCCCCTTACATCGAACCCATGCGTTCGAACCACATGCACCTTGTTGCCATTACATTGAAACCCAATATTTGGGTAAGGGGGCACCTATATTCAAGAGACCAGGAGAAGAAATTCTCCCAAACTCTCATATTGTATCTAGTCATGTTGACTTTAGTACCATTATTCTTCCACATTTCAAAGAACCTCTAGAGTCCCATATCACTTCAGATCACTCTAGGGATGATACCCCTTATCATTCCCTCATATTCCATCAACAACGCAATCTCTTAGACATTGTTGTTGACCAACCTATGGGTTTTCTAAGAGAGCATCAGTTCATTATCTCCAAATCCTCTCTTTGGGATAGTGACACCAGGTATGCCAACCCGAAAACTTAAAGTCCATTTGATTCCTATATGCAGTACCAAAAGAGATTGGTAATCCTCCATTCCCTTTCTCAAACTGCATAAGCATAACGAAAACAAATGGCGCACCACATTATTAAAATGTGTTTAGATTTCCCTTTTTCTAAATACATTCTGGCATGACCACACCATGCTTGGGGGCACCTATGCCCCTCAACCATAACCCTCCTCAAAATCGAATTTCTTCACTTGCAACACTCATACTAGGGGCACCATTTGGCCTCCATACTTATCCATGCTCGTGTTGATGTTCGTCGTGAGTTACCATCTTGTACTCATGTTTTTATGGTCCCCCATCGGACCTTTACTGTGTGGCAGCACCATCAAGCCGCCCTTGTTTAGAGCATCCAAGTTGAGTCATCATCGCATTCATGGAGTCTATCCCGAGTCCCTTTGTACCCCGCTATAGTCCTCCATCCTTCATTGCTTGGTCCCTCTCTTGTGTCGCACATTATGGCCTTCAGTCCCACTATCCCCTATCCCTCATGATACTGTGTCCGTCGCTGCCATGTCATTCATGTCCTTTATGCTCTAGCAAGGGAAGTCGTCCATTTTCTACTCAGTCCCCTCCATTCCCTCATCATCATTGATATTAGTCTGTCAGTCGCTCTACTATTTTCTCTCGTGCCTTAGTTGAGGATCTCTCATTGCCTCACCTATGGCGGACCTTCGTCTATCGACATCAGCTCCTTCATTCCAGAAGACAGGTCTAGAGGGCGGTGTACCTTGGTTCCACCTTCCACTCTTGTTCGGTGCCTCAGATCAGGCAAAAGGGATCTCTCATTTCCCTTTGACTTGATTGTTTCTCCACTCCAGCTCCTTTCAGCATGATCGAGATCCGTATAATTTTTGGTCCAGTGATGCAACAACAACTCTTGGTGATTCCCGGGTGTGTGTGAGATGTCTCAACCCTCATGAGGGGGTGGCCCTACAGGTAGCCCCCCACATGCCCGGATGACCTCTTCATTTCAGCCCTTGATGTAGCTCCATATATTTGATGATGTCGGCCTTAGCCTCTTGCAGCACCTCTTTGATTTGCATGTATCAGTCAGATTTTGCGAGCCCTTCCCCATTTACAGGGGGCATTTGGGTTGTATTTGTATCTCATGTACTCAGATATTATTATATAAGTCCTGGCTGTTATCCCAGTCACAGCATGTATGTGGGATTCTTCATTGTATTTTTATCTGGCTCATGATTATGCCGGCTGTACTTTATGGTTCGGTCCATTGGTTACTGGACACACTATTCTTTTGTACTTTGTCTCGGCGGGCATAGGTATGCCTCCCCCGCCGCCTTTAGCACAGGTACCTTCTCATAAAAAGAGACTTGTTACACCTGTAAGTCTTGTCTCCTCAGGGTCTAGTTCTTCAGCACCTTAGTCTACCTCACATTTCTCTCTCTGACTTCCCTCTTGACGTCTACTGATTGAGTTCTTACAACGTACTTCGGTCATACGATTTGCTCCTAACACTCGCACGCTGGAGGGCAATCTGTTACACCATTTTTTGGTCATCTAACCTCTTATCATTAGATGGACCCAAGTACACCATGTAAGACCAATTTTACCGTAAGTAAAATTGCTTTCACTATGTAAAATAACTTAATAAACCACATTTATTAGGTTGTTCATGGTCTAAACAGGAAACCCCAAAAGGAAATATTAAACAAACCTATTTTGTTTGATTTTCCTAATGGAATAATTAATTAAACCATAATTTAATTATTATTCCTAGTCATGTTTAACCCAAAACAAAGAAATTAATGAGATAAACCTTTATTTATCTTATTATTTTCTAGGAATAATTATTTAAATCTTATTTAGATAATATTCCTTGTTAAATATGACCAAATCACCCACAAACAATTAAATAAATCATTATTTATTTGATTATCCTTCAACCACTTCCTTAAAAAGATAAATAAATCATTTATTTATTTATTATTAACAAATAAAGGGATTTGACCCAAGTCAAATACTTTTTCCCTCCAACAAATATAATAAAATATTCCATAAAAGGTGGATCTAGATTTGGTTAACATTATCATGCACCAAGATCTAGAATGACCCAATATTTTGTTATAAATAGGAGGGTTTTTCCTACCATTCTTCACCTTTTGTTGCCTATTAGATCACTCTGGATCTATACACTTGGTCACATTTTTCTACATTATTTGCTGTGTGAGCTCCCTTGAGTTCTATCTTTGTCTGGGTTTTCTACACCAACAAGAGAGAGAGATTCTAGATCTGAAGTGCTGAGGACTTCCAAGAACCCATCCCATTGAGGAGAATTGGAAACATCTTCTTGTTTTCCTCCCAGGTGCCCTTGATACAAAAATTCTTTCAAAAATTGTTCTTGTCTTGTCTATTGGATATATGGAGCAAACCCTTCTTTTTACTGCTTAATGTCTTTCTATGCATAGATCTGGTTTTTGCAGCTCTTGTCTTGATCAACTAACTGCAGATATGAAGATATTGGCAGCCAATTTTGATGTTAGGGCTATTAGTTATGCGTAGCTAAGGTGGTCTTTTTTTGTACACATCGACAAAGGATTCATACTAACAATTGGCGACTCCACACGGGTTTTCAATTACGACCGATGTCGTTTTTCATATTCCTGCATATCCAGCTACTTCAGACCCTAGGATTTATTTTTAGATTTTTTTTTTCCTCTTTTCATGTTGTTTTTCACCTATAAAACCCTAAAACATTAAAATTTCTAACTTCCGCGTGTTTCTGGCCCTATTGCGCAGGTGACAGACATCAGTCGCAACTGAGATGACAACTTTTTCGGAAATCTGCCGTCGGGACACCCGGAGCTTCAGGTCGCACTTTTCAGCCTAGAAACTACGACCTAGACTCTAGGTCACACTTTTTAGCCCATTAACTGTGACCTGGGAAGCGGAAAACAGCCCAAAAAATGCTACCTGAGCGAAAAACAGGTCAAAAACTGCGACCTGGACTTTTTTCTGGAATTTTTCTGAAATTTTTCTGGGTTTTGTCTGAACCTCTGTCAGGGTTGTCTGACCTTCGTCTCCACCTGTTTAGACCTATTCTTGCTCTGTTTTACTCAACTAAGTGGGAATCTATCCCCCTAAGTTCTCAGTACCCTCCACTTTTTGTGGAAGAGTTTTAGCTACTGTAAGTGTCTAAATTTTCAGAGTTTTCAGCCATTTCTTTTTCAGATCTGATCCCTCCTTTTCAGATCCCTTTAAATCAGCTCTTCTCCCTTTCAAATCACCTCCTGAAGTTTTTTTTGGATCTACCTTTAGGGCCTCCTCCTTGTCCCTTCTGCATTTTGCTGATTTCCTCCCTTTTTCCAGCCACCTTGCCTCTGCCTCTTGGTTGTGTTCTGCACCTCTTTCCAGATGATTTCTCCTTTAGATCCCTGTCCCTTCCGACCCTAGATCTATTGGCCTCTTTTGTAGTGTGTTTTGACTTGATTTTTTCCCTCTGTTAGACCAGTTTTGAGAGACCCGCCTTTTTGGGTTTGATTGATGCATTGTTAGTTGTTAATTTTCTGTTATTTCAGCATTATATACTGTTCTCTGCAGATTTATTTTCAGTTATGCAGCACACTTTTTCTTTTTCTCTCAAAACGAAAAGGGTTTAAAAATTAAAATTAACACACGCCACACACTCACCCTAAGCGAAGAAGAGCCTGGTTTACACCGCCAGGAAAAGACTTTAAAATCAATTGACACTGCACCTATCTTCCCTTGTTTCGACATTGTAATCACTTGATTCTGCACCTCCCTACCCTTGTTGGTCATTCTTCTTCCCCTTGTGCCGTGTTTGTGTTGTCATCATTGCGCCCCCAAGGCACACCTCCCGGAGACTTCTTGGCCTTCACCCTTAGTTTCCGGTCGGTCGACCTACTCCTTCCCGTCGTCGACGAGTTAGTCCTCCTTTGAGTTCGCACTTCGACTCCTCTTCTAATTCATTGGGTTCTCCTTTTACTTCCGGTTCTCCCCCTGTCACCTTCACTATGTCTGGTCCATGGCCTAATGCTAGCGGTAATCCCAGCCCTAATGCCGGGACTGCTACTAGCGGAACTGCCATAGGAACTACCTCGGCTACGCCCTTGCTCCCCTTCATGGTAGGCCTCAGCCTCCCTAATTTGGACTGGTTGAAAAATGACCCTATACTCCATGACGCTAGTTGGCCTGCTATGCCAACAAATCTCCCTTCTGACATCCCCAAGTTTGAAGGCCTTGCTGGGGAAGATCCTTCAAATCATGTTCGATCTTTCCACATGTGGTGTTCATCTACCTCCATTACCGATGACTCTGTCCGTCTTCGGTTGTTCCAACAAACGCTTACAGGCGTGGCTTCTAAGTGGTATGTTGATCAGCCCACTTCCTCTCATACCACCTTTGCAACTCTTGCCCGGGCTTTTTTATCTTACTTCCAGCTTCCCCTTCGTTATGACACTGGTATCGAACTTTTGACTTCTTTCTATCAATCATATACGACCCGCCTATCCGATCATGTCCAGGAATGGCGGAGAAGAAAGAGCCTATGTCAATCCCCTACTTTCGAAGACCGTGTCTACATGGACTGGTTCCTTAGATCTCTCTTGCCTCCTATCGGGAAAGATGTTGCATCGCATTTTCCCCAAACCGAAGAAGCCGCCCTCCAACTGGCATTAAAATATGACTTTATCTACGCTCAGGTAGGTTATGTTTATACCGTTCTACCTAATCTCCCAAGACCCGGTGATGTCAAGGCACAGGGGGCACCTCATGCCGCCGACGGTATCGTTGGAGCTCTCTCTCATCCATACGCCCAACCTCCCATGGGTTATGGTTTTCCTGGGGGAGGGGGCAGCACCTCCCGCACTTGTCCCCCTCCTGGTAGCACTTATCCAGGATACAACATACCTCCTCTTCTGGCCCAACCTCCTGCTCACCATACTGTTACCTAACCCCCTTATTATTCGTATCCGCAGTTTGGTGCTCCAGCTCCTCCAGCATCAGCACCTCTGCCTCCCTTGCCTTCTCAACCCCTGCAACAGAAGTCATCGCCCCCTCAAGTGCAGGTGGATACACAGTAGGGATTCATGGCTACCAAACCACCTGACGGACAGGTGGCCACTCAACCCTCCCCTTCTGGTTCCTCCAATTACCAGATCCTCATGATCAACTCTGATCCACCTCTAACCGTCGACCTTAACCTTCAAACTCGGTCTCGCCAGTACCCCAGACCTTCCGCTCAGTCTGCCCCCGAGTCCCCTTATTCAGGTTCTACAGAGCCTCTTTCGACATCCAATGGTCCCTTGCATATCCCTCAGCCCAAAGTTGAGGTTCATACCAAGATTCCTAAGGGACCATTACGCCGAAATGCTGCTTCTGGTCGAGCTATTCATTCGTATAGCATAGTAGATGATTTGGTGCAGTCTCCTGCTGCCATTTCCACATTGGAACTCCTCAAGTCGTGCCCTTCCCAAAAGAAGGCTCTGCTATCTTCCATGGGTGATGTAGATCCTGCTGATGACCAAATGATTTTTTTCGACGCCCATCAATCAGAACATCCTCCTCTTCCTGCTTCCGTCGCCTTCCAAATCTCAGTCAAAATCCATAACGCTAACGTTTCCCGGTGTATAATTGATGAGGGGGCATCCACCTGCGTGATGTCCGCTTCGGTTTGGAAGCAACTTGGATCTCCTGAGTTGGCCCCTTCCACGATCACCCTTCGAGCGTGGGATGCCCATGCCTCCTAGCCCATTGGCCTCTTCCGTATTTGTTCTATCACTCTTGTGGTTTTACAAGATTCTTGTCTTGGTTCTTATTTTTTGTTTCTTCCTTTGTTTTCTTCTTTCTTAAAGCGATGTTCGGTTGGAGAAAGGTGATGTTGTAGTTGATGGTGATGTTGTGAGTGCAGTAGATGGTATTGTGGCATCCATGAGTCCTGATAGACCTTTATTTTTGAAAATACAGAGGATTTCATTGGTCTTCATGCAAAACTTCTTCAAGTTCTCAATACTCAGCAATTTCAAAGCTCTAAGACAATAAAGTGTGAAAATCTTGGCAGGACACAACTTTTTATAGTGCTTCTAATCTTCTAACCCCATCATTATATCGAATCTTTCTCAGATCTAGTTCATGAACTGCATATATCTTCCTAGATTTTTTCCATCCCGTATCCATAAATTCTCTTTTTTTCTCCTCCAACGTCAATTTTTCCTTTCAATAGTCATATTTTTCTGACATACTTCGATGCACCATATATTGTGGTGAACAACCCTTCTTATGTTGCATCTTATGCGAACTCTGACATCATCCCAAGTGTAGCAAAGCAACTCCATTTTTTGAAGCCCTTTTTCTACAAATTAGTTTATAATCTAGTTCCCAATTTCAACTACAAGTGGCACTAATACTTTCCTTCTTTGTCAGTGCAAATTTGTAGGGCCAGGGTCAGCCCTATACAACTTCAACCTACTGCCATTTACCCTTCCCTCAATCAATTCTCCATTCAACTTTTCCAATTAAAATTCCCCCCCATTAGTAATATTCCTTATAATATATGGGCCCAACCAATGCATTTTGAATTTTCCTGGAAATTTTACAAACTTTGTGTCATAGTGGAAAACAAGGTCTCCTACCTTGAACTTATTCTACTTGATATTTTTGTCACTCCAAGTATTTTCTCTTGCTTTATGCACCTCCTCATGGAATCCTGCTACAAATTTTTCTTCTTCCAAGGCAACCAACTCTGATATCCTTTCGTCCATTATTTCAGGGTCTTCCATATTTGTGAAGGCTGAAATTCTCAAGCTAGGAATAATATACTCCATTGGCATCACAACTTCTTGTCCATATACCAACTTGAAATTATTTTTACCTGTCATATTCTTACATGTGGTCCTATAAGCCCATAACACAGCTAGATTTTTGAGATCCCAGTCATCTATGTTAACATTGCATAATTTTGTGAGCGTGGTCTCCAAAATATTATTTAATGCCATCACCGTCCCATTGGCCTGAGGGTGATAAGGGGTACTATTCTAGAGATATACTTTAAATTCCTTAGTAAATTATTCAATATTCTTATTCAAAAAATTTAATCCTTGGTCACTCATCAATATCTTCGTAAACCCAAATCTAGACAATATATATTAAAAAATAAAATTCACTGTAGTGTTTGCGCTGCAGTTCCTGGCTAGTTATTCTTCGACCCATATTTTTAGATAATTATTCGCAGTTATAATATACCTCACACCACTCTTCTTTCCTAGTGGGTTGATAGGTCCCACAAAATCAATATCCCATTTGCCAAAATATTGTAATGTCACTTGCGGAACTAATGGCATCTCATCTCTTCTAGAGGGCTTCCCTGTTCTTTGACATATATCACATGCTATAAAATACTCATTTGCATCCTTATGTAGTGTGGTCCACCAAAATCCTTCTCTCAAGATCTTATGCACAGTAGCCTTTCCTGCATAATTTCCACCAGCTACACCTCCATGAGCTTTTGCTAGAATCATTGTTCTTTCATGCTCAAGGACATATCTATGTAATGTCTCATCTAGTCCCATCTTGTATAATTGTGCTTCTATCAATGAAAAATCAGTTTCTTTTACCACCAATTCTTTGTTCTGCTATGTAGTATATTCCGAAGGAGCCATCCCTGTGCCAAAAATTAAATAATGTCTGCAAAGTTCTCATCTGCTATTATGGTTTCAAAGAGCTGTGCATCATGGAGATTATCTTTTGTGCTAGTTGGTTCTTCTCATGTTTCCAATCTTAACAGATGTTTAGGCACTGCATTCAACCTTCCTATTTTAACAACAACTTCAAAGTCATACTCCTGAAATAATAATAACCATATGCAAATATTCCCTCCTAGGAGAGGCTTATTGACCAAGTACATCAATGCAGAGTTGTCTATAGACATCTTAAAATCAGATCCCAAAAAATAATGTCTGAATTTCTCTAGAGCATATACCATAGCTAGACCTTCTCTTTTTATGGTAGTGTAACTATTCATAGCTATAGACAACTTCCTACTTGCAAAATATATAGGCTAGCCAATTTCTCCTTCATCGGTTTGTGCTTATACCACTCCTAAAGCTATGCAAGAAGCATCGACACATACATGGAATTCCTTATTCTAGTTAGGGAACACTAGAATATGCTCAATTACCATATTCTCTTTTAGTATGTTGAGGCTCTTCTGGAATTCTTCATCATATTGAAAATTCACATCTTTCTTTAGAAATTTCTCCATTGGTGCAGTGATCTGTGCATACCCCTTAATGAATTTTTTGTGGTATCATGTATGTCCCAATGTAGTGCGCAACTGTCTTCCTATCTTAGGTGGATCAAAATTTACATGACAATTATCTTTGGAGTGTCCACCATAAGTTCTTTCTTGAAAAAAACATGTCCCAACAATATACCAAAAGGCACACATAATATGAATTTCTTAAGATTCAAAGGGATATGATATTATCTACAACTGTCAAGCATAAGCCTTAATCTCCCAACATGTTTGTTCAACATTCCAAATACTATCAAATCATAAAAGTATACTTCCAAAAATTTGTGAATGTACTCCTTAAAAGCTGCGACCACTGATATGGAAAATATAGCAGGGGAATTCTTCAACCCAAAATGCATCATTCTATACTGATATGAACCCAATTCTGTAGAAAAGGTGGTCTTGTGTCAATATTCAGGTGCAATTTTGATCTGATAATATCCTGAAAATTCATTTGTAAACGAATAGGCTTCCTGACCTCCTACATTATCCAATACATCATCTCTTAAAGGTATTGGAAAAGGATCATGTAAGCATGCATCATTCAACTTCCTTAGGGCTACGCATATCTCGATATCTCCTTTTGTCTTATTTTCCTGCAACACCATAGGACTTACCCATTCAGAATCTTCAATGGGTTCAATAATCCATATTGTTATCATCTTATCCAATTCTAACTTCAATTTCTCCTTGTACTTTAAGTTCAACCTATAAGGTATTTTCTTGACTAGATTCACATCAAGTTTCAAGGGAATCTTCTCGACTCCCAAATCTCATAATATTTCCTTCATATATGAAAATTTAGTGGGAAACAATTCTTTATATTCATGCAATAATAATTTTACTTTTTTTACTGTCACTTCGTCCCAGTAATCTCCTACTGTTGCAAAATTCGACTCTTCTTCTGATCCAATGTTCACCTTATTAGTATTTAATGGCTATGTGATATCTCGCATCTCTATCATTTTTCCATGGAATTCGTAGTTCCCTTTTGATTCAACTATGTTAGTTTTTCTATGGTCTTCTTCTTCTTCTACAATAATTTTATAGCATTCTAGTGCATACTCTAACTTCGTGGTCTAATTAGGTTTCTTCCATGTCAGCGTGGCTAAAACTTCTAATATATTTTGTTTTACAATCTATAGGGCTATACCTATGCCTGGACATTCATCCTCAAAGTTGAGTTTTAGTATAAACCCATCAATCAATTCCACCCAGTTCATAGCACCATGTCGCAGTTCTATTTCCAGGTACCAATTCATAGGAATTGTCTCCAATGTGTGAATAAATCCATGCACCCATTCTTGTTGTGAAATCTCCTTCCATGTTGTAAAGCATAGTTGGATATTCTCTCTAGGGTAAGTTTCACAATCATATTTCTTCTTTATTTCGGTTTCCACTTGTCCAAACCTTATCCACATTAATCTTCCACATACCTGCCAATATTCTATATTATTCTTGTGTGTGCCACACCATCTAACCGGGGTAGATATTAGGGTTGTATCCAAAGCTAATAGTCTCTGATATTATGGTACCCTTCCTTCATAATCATTAAGAAAATTTTCTACATTACCCAAACCATGATAATAAGGCATATTACATACCTAGATGTCATATAACAAACTATTTCTGTTATTATTGCACAACTCTTTGTGTATATTTCATGCAATATGTTTTTCCAATTCTCCAATTCTTCTTCTGAATATGATGTGTAGGTACTATCATGATCCCAACTCATCTTTCCATATGAAATGGGGTTAATATAGTTTTCTTCCTTGGTTGTCAATTGATAGATGTTATCAATATCTGTTTTGATGTATTCTTCTCTTACTAGCTCTTTATATCTTACTCCCTCTAATGGATCTAAAGGCACAATCACCCTCATATTTCTTCCTTAAAATATCATTTGTCTCTTCTCTAGATTTATTATGGCCATATTATCCATTTCCCAATCAATTCCAATCAAATCATGGTAATGATTACTATCATCAACAATTTCTATCACTTTAAAATCAACAATTGTGAATATTCCTTCAATATCTACTATAACACTTGATAGTCTTTCCATGGGAAATATAATTTTCTGATTTTCCAGTCTTAACTAAATATTAGAGCATTATAGCTTCATATTACCAATTATATCACATGTCTGCTTTTTCAAATCATTAGCATCAGAGCCCAAATCCAAAATAATCGAATCCATTTCATACTCTCCAATTTGCGCACTATGTCTCATTTCTTTTCCAATTCTCTTCTTTCGATGTGCATTATTAACTTCACTCATATCACTTCGTGGTGCTTATTTTTATGTGCAAGAATCTATCAATTCTTGAAGTCCTTATACAACCTTTTGATATCTTAAAAACTTCATACAAGTCTATAGAAAATATATCGACATATCTGCTTCATCTGTTGAACTCTATGTCAGAGCTTGATCCTGCATTGTAGCTTGGTTATGTGTTGGAACTACTGTCATGTCGCGGTTACTAGGCCCTAGCTATGTAACAGAAGTCGAAGCTCATGCATCCATGAAACTTTGCCTCGCCTCCATAAACACTTTCTTTTATCTCTGAACATAAAAATCATGAGATTTCTCTCGATTTTTTCTAACACATTCATGTAGATTTTCAAATTCCTTATTTTCATCATCCTTATCACTTCCAGTCATAGCTCCGCTTCTTGTGACAATATTAAAAAAAAAATCATCGTTCCTTCTTTCATCCTTCATCATTTGGATGTTTTTTGTGTGTTGTTGGTTTCTTTTCTCTTGTATTTTTCTATAAGTACAGTACAATCTTCAATTACATGATCAAAATATTTTTAATACTTACATGTTGTATTAGGAATTTGGAAATCTCATGCAAAATTACTTTCCTGGCCACAGTTATAGAAAATAATCTGAACTCTTCCTCGACTAGCTCCACCAACTCGACCTCTTCCTTGATAACCTCCTTGACCTTGAAAAATTCCTCGACCTTGATAATTTGGTTGTCCATTCTCCTCCTGTGCGGGCTCTTGTGCTTGCATTCTATAAGTATCAACATTGTTATCTTTGATTAGTTCATAACTTCAACAGTTATTTTCATCATGTCCTACTGACTTACAAAATCTCCAAAACAAGTTCCTTGGTGTATGCACATGTTTCTACAATAAATAACATTATTATGGATGATGATGGCCTATAGTTCTACATATTTCATAGCACTGACTAGATCCTGAATTCAATGGATTATGTGCTCCACTAGCCAAGTAATCTCTTAAAACAAGGCAATGTTCCTTAGAGTGGCCCTCTCACTTGCACCTTGTACATCACACTTCTTCTCTGACTTCTTTTCCCTTCTTGATATCCTTCAATTGAAAATTCATGTTTTCCAGTTGACTCTAAATATGTTTCATGCTTGCATTAGTGTCCTCTATAGGCAAAGTTTCCAACTTCATGGAAATTTCCAAAGCTTTGGCATGAATTGATATCTTCTAGTGTGTTAATGGTAACCTGATATGTGGCAAGAACATAGCTATAAACCATTCCTTAAGTTTATTTGGGGGTATGTTAAAAATCACTTGATACAATAACACCTTAAACCTTTGATCAAGCTCCCAAATAGCCTCATTTTCTTTCTGTTTGATCTCCTTTAACTTAGTAATGCATTGTGATTGATACTTCAACTTCTTGAACTCTTGTATCAGTTCTTGCTTAATATCTACAAATGTATCATTATGAGTGGTCGAATACTTCATGTACCATGTCAACGCTCTATCTTGCAGCGACATAATGAGTTGCACCTTATTTATATTTTCATTAGTGCTATGCTTTGTTGTCCATACAACTTCGTCTAAAAACCAAAACTGCTATGGCGCTTTTGAAAAAAAATTTCTAAAAAAATGTAACTTAATGTCATTAGCCATACCTCTTTTTGGGGTGTAAGGGGAGGGGGATGGGGGGTAGTAGGGGTAGGGGGAGCAGGGAGACCACCAACACCCTGACTACTACTCGATTATGGTGTCAGCGAGATTTAAGGTTGGTAGGGGTATACTAAAGAGTTTCCTGGGAGTTCTATGGGTATTTTTCTTCTTTTTCATCTTCAGATTCACTCAGCAGAGGGCTATAATTAGTCTCTTTGGAGGTCTTTGGTTCTTCTGCATGATATCTCTTTTTGGTATCTACTCTATACCTTTTTTCACTTCGCGTTGTACTGACTTCTTTCCCATATTTCCTTCTTCCTCCAAACATAAGTAAACTAACAATCTGATTGGATCTAAACAACTCCTTTTTTACACAAAATCATCTTAATCCACAGTTTCAAAGGATTCAGATATTTAACTCGCGGTCCTTTGAAGAAAATTTTCTCTCATTCGTTGTAGGACACAATCAAGTCTATAGTGAACTCAGTAATGAATACACCCAAGATGTTATCGATCCACAAATTAAAAAACTTAAAATCTTGTTGTTGGTACTCTTGAGTCATTGTATCAGCTTAGGATTCTACATTGCAGGTTCTCATTCTGAAAGAAATCCTTCCTTTTAGTCAATCTCGATACCTACTCATACAATTAACTAGGGAATTATCTAAAGTAAATTTTGTATTTTTCTATAAAAATATGCCTTTGCAACCAAGCTTCAAATGTTAAGCTCGGATTTATGTTCTCTTGATCTATAAATTCTTGCTCCTTCTGGACTATCCAATCTTGAATTTCCTTCTTCAGCGAGTGCCATGTCCACATATCCCTCAAACAGAGAACCATTTTTGGTTGGTTTGGTCTTGACCTAGGTTTCATATATTCTTTGCACCAACAAAACCCTTCATCATCGGCCCCTTTGGAAATGAACTTCAAGCATATCGCAGTCTCTCCCAAGGTGACTTATTGGTGGTTACAGAACCAGGTTCTTGCAACCTTCATGGACTGCATGAGGTGGCTATTCTACTGTTCTATTAATATCCTTTAACATGCATAAACTTATTGTGTTTTATTAAAACCTTTACTTACTTCGCCACATTCAACATAATATATAAACAATATCATAAATTTCATTGTTACAACTATAAAAAATACTTCGCAATAACTGATAATAAGAAAATAGACAGAAACACATAAGAACACAAAGTATCTTCATTAAAATTATTCTTTTATCTTATGATTGATATTTAAGTAAATTCAGCTTCTCTAACCTATGCACACAGTTGTAGACTCTACTAAGGTATCTACGCACAAAGTTGCAAATCATTTCCTTCGCTACAAAAGACAGATAAAACTAGCTCGTGGCCATATAACTAAAATGATTCCTCCATGATTATTATTATGACTTAGCATTACATTTCTTTATATAGCATTACATGGTTACAAAACCATTATCCCAATACCATGCGCAAAGAAAATTATAAGAAATTTTAACCCAATCCCATTAAAAAAGGAGGGCCCTCAAGCCACCCCAAAGCCCCTAAGATACCATGCGGTATACTTCATGCTCCACTCCTCAAAATGTGGAGACTTAGCTAAAATCGAGGCCAAGTTGGGTTTCACCAAAAAATATGCCCTGGTTTGTTTATCTTGCAATGTGAGGAAGCCTTGCCAAGTGATGGACTGCCTAGGATGGGGGTGCTAGTGGAACTTGGAAGGTGTGTGAATGCATAGAAGGGGCCAACCAAATTTCCTAAGGGACTATGTAGCAGAGAAGGGAAGGTCGGGGATGGATTTGGTTTGGTCATTATCATTTCCATATGGAATCATATGCACATTGGAAGTGTTCCCTGGAAAAATGAGTCAATAATTGTTAAGTGAGAGGATAGCAGCATGGGATTGTAGCACTAGACATTGGATGTAGCTTTGACTTTGGTAGTAGATTCTGGACTTCATGGGAAGGAGGTGAATCCTGGTATTACTTTGATGGCTGAGGTGTTAGCCTCTCGATTTCCTTGTTGCTGATATGGGCATCATATCCTTTTATTTCCTAGTTGGGAAAATGTGTATATGTGTATATTATTATAAATAATGTATCGAGCTAGATTTACAAAGCTCCATAGACACTATGATTATTTGTTGGTTGAAGCAAGTGTGGTTGTTATTTTAAATATCGTAATGATTTGTGTTATAAAGCTCTAATAAATGGTATGTTTTTCATGTTTTCAACAATGTTCATTGTAAATACTACAACACACTATGTTATAAATCTCCATAGGAAATATGTTTCTCTTTTAGTAGTTTGTTTGTTAGTAGTTTTCATTAAACACTAAGGACGGTGTTCCCCGAAGGGCGAGGGTTATGTAACAACCCTGGTGTTATAGGTCAATTTGGGCATCATCCCCCATGATCTGGTCAAACTCGATATCATCCCCAGGACCAACGAAATAGGGTCTATCGTCCCCTTACATTTTAGTTGATATATACCCTAAGATAAGAACAATTCATTCATGGCTTCTATTGTGAGATGTCCAAGGCGTGAAGTATATGTCATATCACTTATTGACTCACCAAAACAACTTCAAAAGGGACTAACTGCATTGCAATGAAATATCCTCCATTCAAGGGTGCACTGCAATGCACTTCCTGACATTCAAGTGTGTGTTGGTCATCTGGGAGAAAAATTCTCATTATTCTGGGAATCTCCACATGGCCAGTGCATTCTAAAAGAGTCCATATGTGTCAAAATTTGAATCCAAGTGTCCAAATAACACCTATGAACTTGGGAACATGTATTTCCTATTATTATAAAGTCATTCATTAAGAAACTACCATCGTTTTCCCTATAAATTGAGCACAGATCCTAGTGGCAACAAATCGATCATTGGTTGTAACCTACCCCTTATACTCTTTAATAAAGATTTTTTTTCATTTTCCCATATATATGTATCTATATGTCTCTATTTATTATGAAATGGATTCTTGAATGATATATATATTTCATATCTAATCAATTTGATTGATTAAAATAAGTAGATATCTGTATATTTCATGTTTTCTGGTGTTCTTTGTTTCTGTTTGCAAGAATTGATCTGGAAATCTAAGTTGGATTGAGAGTGACAACAACAATGTTAGAAGGAGAAGGAGAAGAGCTTAGATCACAAGTAGGTTCTTTCACCATTTAGTATATCTGCTTATTTTAGAGAAAATGATAGTAAATTCTTTCCTCTGTTGTTCTAAGTGACTAGCACCACACTTAGGGAATTTGGTTTATCCGTAGATGACAATTCTGCATAACAAATTGGTGAATCTGTTGGGGAGTATCCTCTCATTCCTGGTATTTTTTCCTCTTCTTATCCTCATTACTAGCATCAAATTTCAGTTATTAGACATTTGAATGAAATAATCTCATTAGAATTGTGTTATGTAGCTTGATTTTTCAATCCGTGTTATGCCCAACAAATTGTTGGTCAAGACACAGTGCACTGCAGTGCATTGTCTCCCACTCGAGGGTGCACTGCAACGCACTATCTCCCTTTAGAGACTCTTTTCCCCCCTTAGCCAACCAAATTCCATTCAAATTTTTCATTGCTATCATTCTCAGCCATTTTTTTGTTGTATTCTCAATTGTTTGATACCTCCTAGAGACCAATTAACTTTCTAGATTCTTCCTCCTTTGAAAAGTAAATTTTTTCAATGTCTCTTTAGTGTTTTTATTTATCATTGCAAATCAAATTCAAAGTATTTTTTTTCTACATTAGATCAATTTTTTTTCGTAAAGGAAATTTTTGTTCCATTCTTCATCTCCTATAGGAAAAATTGTAGTTCCATTCTTCATTTTCCTAAAAGATAAATTGTTGTTAAATTCCTCGTTTCTCAAAGAATAAAACACTTGTTTTATTAATTTGATTCATATAGTTTCCTTTCTTGCATTCAAATTAAAGGAGTTGAAAATAAAAACATGCATGTGCATATAGTGAATTGTGTGTGTTGCATAGGAACAAGTTAGGAAAGCTACATTTTAGTTTGTTCTCTTTGATGTTTTCTCTAAAATTGATTGCTCTTTCCCTTTGTAGCTAGGATTTTCATTGAAAAGGATAAACCTGAAAATTTTTCTTATCATTTTAGTTTTCATTTTTAGGAATTACCATCACATCACCCGGTGAAACTCAAAGACAAAATTTTGAACAAGATCAGCATAAAATTTACATCAATTTAGCTAAGAAAACATTGGAACCATAACGATAACATTTAGAAGGTCTAGGCTAGAGATGTGTTCTGGCGTCGTTAAACATAGCAACTATCGTTAACTTATCTGGGATACATTTCGAGTGTGATACCTCACTCCACGTACGTAAGTATATCAAAGCTCGTCCATGTACCTTTGGGTATATAGGGTAGTGTTCTAGTACGAAAAGTATAAGGGGGTGCTCTCATTGTGCGGTTTCACATTAGACAGTGCTAATATAGACTTGGGAGGAAAAATTTAGGTTGTTATCCATCCATACTGAACTGAGTCATTCGCCTTGTAACTTGCGATACACCAAACACAACATTCGGGGATATTGTCTCCCCTTACTTATTGGTTCGCCAGGAGGTATTCTGCAATTCACAATTACTTGGTAAACCTTTTGCCTATAACTACCCTTTTATTTTGTTTATTTATTTTTGGTCATAAAATAAATCAGTAATTGTGGAAGAATAACATCCCTTTCCCTGTCGTTCGCATAGAATAGCACTGAAACCAGATTTACCACAGGAATCCATTTCTGGTCGGTGAAGATGACATCATCCTACCGAAACTAGTATTATCAATACCTCTAGTGCGAAATAATCCTCACATATACCAGAGTCATCTCGATTTGTTTCTGTAAATCCTGGTTCATATACTATTTTTGAGACGGAGCCCTCTCAGCTATCTATGGTCATGATCCATCCAATCAGTGAGACAATACCTCCTGAACTCGACGTTGTTCAACTGGAATTTGATCTGGATCATGTCGTTCTTTTACCAGAACATCTGAATCCCAAATTCAAACAACCAGAAGTTGTTCCTGTATCGGTCACCCCACAATCTATTGTATCCATTGAGTCTCTGATATTACACAGTCAACCTTCTAAAATATACTTCGAGCCTCACGTCAAAATCCTTCCACTTAGTTTGATTTCGATTTAAGAAATTCCACAAGAAGAAATGCGTTCGACTCCAACCCATTTTGGATCAGATATTTATCTTTACAATAATTTTCCTCGATCACCTCACTCTAATTTATTTGATCCTGTGTCTATTAGAGTTCTCGTAGATCGTGTAGGCTATACATTTGGTCAAATAACCATTCCTAGGTCAACATCTTCAGCTAGACCATCTATTCCAGTTGCGACAACACCTTCTCTTGCTACCCCGTCGATGTTTACAACATCACCAGAGTCACATTTATGTGGTGGCCCTTCCGTCCCACCTGGTTACCAATATTTATCTGGAACCTTCTTTGGTCCATCCTCAAACCCATGGAATTCACCAATTTCACCATCTGGTATTCTATCTAGTACATCTCTTATGAGTACTGAGCAACCTGATCCTTGATCTACATCATCAGGGAATTATCAAGCTGGTCCATCTGGTTATATTCCATCTAGTACAATTTCAACTAGAATCCTTGCATTTGGAGAACACTATTTTCCATCTTATTACACTCCTCATGTTAGGGGGCAACCTATGATCACCCATTTTTAT
The DNA here is from genome assembly GCA_034641835.2 of Pinus albicaulis. Lineage (NCBI taxonomy): Eukaryota > Viridiplantae > Streptophyta > Pinopsida > Pinales > Pinaceae > Pinus > Pinus albicaulis. The sequence continues at coordinate 890,158,873 of CM076582.1, read as the reverse complement.
AGTACTTCATTGTTATTTGGTCATCCTAATGTCAAAATGAATGTTTTTCAATGGAATCCTACCCTACCCATCCAACCACAAACAGCTATACAATCATATCAACTGGTTCAACCTGTTTTACCCACATCTACTCCACTTGTTAATACATCCTTACCCCTGTTACAGGCTCAAAATTTTGTACTTCAAAAATCTCAGGCAGGTCCTTCCACCCAATACCCTCAAGTATTATGCCCCAGACTCCAACTCCTTTGGTTGGTTTACAACAACCACCTATATCTAGAATTATTTATTCATAAGCTAGACTACCATATTATCGGATGTCGCAGCCACAACCAGGTTATATTTATCCACGACCTTGTCCAGGCTATTCTAGTTTGGGTTATAATCTTGGTGGAAAAACCCCTTGTGAGCCACATCACAAATGAAACAACCTTCATTTCAACAAGTAGTGTACCTAGGTTTTGGTCAACAAAATCCTCAAGCATTTTCTTTTAAAAACAACCCCTATCTAGGTTACTAGCAACAGGTTCCTTATCTTGGTGCTTAAAGGCAATTTTCCCAAGAAATTCCATCATACCCTAGCTATGCTCAACCCGACTTAAACCGATAGTTTCCTTTTGTTGCAACTTTAGAGTTACCATATTTAAACCGTCTTACCAACAATCCAATCAATTACGCTACTTGGTGGCCGGTGATACCTCATAAATTACCATCATATATTCCTAAGTTCAATGGAAACCCTCAGGAAGACCCGTCGATGCATGTTATGACTTATCATTTGTGGTGTTCATCTAACTCCCTGAATTATGACTCTGTTCGACTACATATTTTCTAATGTATGCTCACTTGTCAAGGCACAAAATGGTACATTGAGTTACCTAGAGCTTCATTTGATAATTTCACTACCCTAGTTACTGTCTTGTTGACCCACTTCCAGTTACCCATATGATATGAAATAGGAACGAAAATCTTGACTAATTTAAAAAAAAATAATGCTCCTCATATTTCTTATCATATTCATGAGTGGTGTGACCTTCATAGAATGGTCAAGAAATTTGTTCATGATTAGCTCCTTGATGAGTTCATTAAGTCCCTTTTACCATATATAACTGAGGATGTGGCTAAGGGTGGCATCATCACTAAAGAGTAGGTCATTTCTCATGCCCATTACTGAGAATTGATTTATACTCAGTCTGGCATGCTCTATGAGAAAATTACCAATGCGACATGATCTAATTTACTGTTCCTCCTCCATCTATGGACTCTCATGCTCGAGACGGTATCATCAGTACTCCAGGAACACATCACTCAATTTCACCTGATCCTACACCTTCTTCAATAATCCAATTTGTTTCATCTAACAAAGGAAAAAGTGAAAAGAAACCTAAAAGTAAGAAAAAGGGGAAATCAAAGAAAAATAAAACTTCTACCCCACAGGAATAATCATCTGATCAACAAACTGGAAATTAGAAATCTTGTAACCCTTGCATATTCTCTAATGAGGAGCACTTTGTTCGAGACTATCTTCACCGTGCCAAAGTCTCAAAATTAATTAACACATCGCATGCATCCATCATGTTGATAGATCCATTTCGGAATCTAGACATAAATTTGGTTGCTACAGATCCAACTTCTAGTTCCCAAGTACTTATGTTTTCTATCACAAAGCCATCAACTGATGTTTTTGTGTCAACATGTAATAAATATTACAGTAGTCATGATACTTATCAACCTACTACCTCGACCATGAATCTGTCTACAAAATCAATGCCACCAACTATTATTCCTGAATTGAAAATCAAGCCACTGAAGGGAGTCATTCATAAATCGACATTTAATCCTCGAGCCCGAGCTACTCAAAATTATAATATAGTTTTCATTAATTTTCTCAATACCCTTCAGATATGTTAGCACTTGAGATGCTTCAAAATTTTCCCTCCTAGAAGCAGGCTTTTTTGTTGGCAATTGGTGGAATTGATCTGACAGAGTCCAATCTTGTAATCTTTAATAATACAGCCTATGTTCTGCAATTACTAGAAAAATTGGCACTCTCCATCCAAGTAAATGTTCCCAATCACCTATTTCATCATAATATTATTGATGAGGGAGAATCTATGTGCATTATGTCTCTAAACTGCTAGAAATCACTTGGCTCATCGCGCCTAGCTCAATCACTTACAACGTTGAAAGCTTTCGATGGATGTACATATAAAACTTGCGGTATCATCAATAACCTGCATGTTGAACTAGGGGGGGAAATAGAGAATGTTGAAGTTGAGGTCGTTGACAGACCCCTTGACTAAAACATTCTACCTGGAAAGCCATGGGTATATTCTATGACTGCGATCATCTCTACATATTTTAGAATGATCACCTTTCCACATAAAGGTGCTATCATAATCTTTCATCAATTATTGCCTCTAGTTTCTAGGTAACTGGAAGAATTTCGTTAGTTCACGCACCCAAACTAACACTTCAAAACATTGGTGTAGGACTCTTAAAGGATTTTTCCCTCATGGGAACCTTTTCATTACCACCACCTGTGACGTCGGTAAAAATTGCAAACATAGATACCTGCTACATGGTATCTTCCACTCCATCTGGCTTAAGTAAGATTACGGGTGATTATGAAATTGTTACGTTGGATGAATTCCTACCGCCCAGCCTAATTGATCTGGAATAGTAGTCAATCTACATTTCTTGGGCAACGAATCTGAAATCATCGTCATCGATCATTTGGGTTGATCATCCATTAGATTTTGGTACTTCATATGATCCCTTTTCATCCACTTTCTTGACAGATGAGAATATTGTGGAATCCATGATGCCAGAAGGAGAACCATGGGAAGATCATCATCATCGCTCCCATATTCAAGATTAAGAATAAGATAATCTTATCGAAATATATCACCCATCGATCAAAACATTCTTTTATAATTATTTTCCCATTAACGGAATCGAATCCGAGTGAAACTTATCAAATATTGACGAAACCATTTCTATCGATATTTAGACGAAACCCGGTGTTGTAGAAAACATTCATGTCGACATGTATTGTTCTCCATTAGTACTCGTGAATTTCGTGATGCATTTGCTTGGTCTTACAAGGAAATTTCAGACATAGATACTAGTATCATTGAACACACCATTAAAATTTACCCTGATGTCAAACCGCGATGTCAATGCCTTCATCCTATTCATCCGAACAAGGCCACTACTATTAAAGCAGAAGTTGAAAAAATTTTGCGTGCTAGTTTCATTTACCTTGTTTCACTAAATGAGTGGGTTTCCAACATTTTTCCTATGATGAAGAAACAAGGGACAATCATATTGTATTTAAATTATCACGATGTTTATATTTCTTGTCCAAAAGACAAATATCATACTTCCTTTATCGACCATATTATTGATGATTGTGATGGATGCAAAATATTTTCGTTGATGGATGGATTTCATGGCTAAAATAAATTTAATATTCACCTAGAGGAACAATATAATACAAAATTCACCTATCCCTGAGGCACATTCTCTTATCGGAAACTCCCATTTGGTTTAAAGAATGTTGGGGAAACCTTTCAGAGAGTAATGGATTAAGAACATTGTTCAACCTTATCTAGACTATTTACTCGTGCATTCACGAAACGAGACTGATCACCCAATGCATTTGAGAGCTATATTTCTATGCTGACAACACTACAAAATTTTCCTCAATCCACATAAGTGTGTGTTTTGTATTGGTTCTGGTCATTTGATAAGATTCGTCGTCTAAAAATAAGGAATTCAAATCAACCCACTGAAGGTGCAGGCCATTCTTGATTTTCCTTCGCCATCAAATTTTCTTCAGTTACAAAGACTTTAGGGAAAGGCTAACTTCCTAAGGAGGTTCATACCCAACTATGCTGAAATGTCTAAAGAATTTACTCACCTCTTGAAAAAGAGGATTCTCTTCCATTGGGATAAGGTTGTGCAAGCTTATTTTGATGTTGTCAAGGATACACTTGTCTAGGCGTCATTAATATATCCCCCCAAATATCAAAGTGATTATTTATTATATATCGTCACGGTTGATACGACCATTTCTACGGCATTGGTCCAAGAAGAAGATGGGATAGAACATCCTATTTATTATTTGAGTCATAATCTCAATGATACGGAAGTGAAGTATTCATATGTCGAAAAGCTCACCTTGGCAACTTTTCAAGCTGTCAAAAGATTTTTCCACTAAATCTTGTTATGGAAGACCATTGTCATTTTGGATTGCAACACCATGAATTACATTTTATCAGATCAATTTTTGGGGGGGGAAGTATTGAAAATGGATTGTCATTTTGTAGGAGTTTTATTTGGAATTCATCAAATCCAAGTCAAAGTACTCTTTAGTTTTGGCTGAGCTTCTCTGTGGCCTTCCCTATGATAGTACTGCTTCTACATTGGAACCATATATTCCTGATGAGTCTTTGTTTCTGATCAGATCATCTAATCATTGGTATGGGGATTTTATCATTTATCTCCAAACCCAAAATTTTCTTCCTGATACCTCTCGCTCTGAATAACAACATATTTGATACCAAGCCAAATATTATCTGATCGTTGGTGATACACTTTATCGTCGTGGTGTCAATAATATTTTAAGGAGGTGCCTCACTCATGAGGATGCAGAAAATGTTTTGAATGATTGTCATGTTGGGGCTTGTGGTGGATAGTTGTCTGGATACGATACTGCACAGAAGATACTCCGTGCAGGTTACTTTTGGCCTACCATATTTCATGATTGCATCCTCACGGTCAGAATCTGTCATGCGTGCCATATATTTAATTGTAAATTCTGCAAAATGCCAACGTCGATACATCATGTTATCACTGTGTGACCATTTTCAAAATGGGGCATTGACTTCATGACCTGCAACCCTTGTTCTTCCAGGGGGAACGATTATATTATTGTTGTAGTAGAATACTTTACCAAGTGGGTTGAAGCAATGCCTACATTTGACAACACAGGAGAAGCAGCTGCATTATTTTTTTTAATCATGTCATTTCACGGTTTGGTGTTCCACAAGATATAGTCACAGATCATGGGAAGCATTTTTGCAATCACATGATGAATGAGCTGACTGCAAAATTAGGACTGTCACATGATATTTCTATTCCTTATTATCCATAATCAAATGGAAAATTTGAGGCTATTAACAATATTCTTAAACGAATGCTTCAACGAATTATAGGAGTTCATAAACTAAATTGGCATTTGATCTTGTACTCGGCTTTGTGGGCGTACCGAACCTCAGTAAGAAATGCAACTAGATATACCCCCTTTCAATTGGTGTATGGTATAGAAGCTATCTTGCCTATCCAATGTGAAATAACATCGTTAAAAATCTCAATCGACTTGTTACCTGACACCGTTTCTGAAGAAGAGCATTTTTTTAACCTCATCCATCTTGATGAAACACGTTGAGAAGCCACATTGGCCAATGAAGCACATAAGAGACGTATAAAGGTGCAATACGACAAGCATGTCTAGCCTCGCATCTTCTTAGAGGGTGACCTGGTCCTTCTTTATGATCAAGAAGCTGACGCAATAGGTACAGGGAAATTTGAGCCATTATGGCATGGCCCCTATATTGTCAAAATATTTCTTGCTAAGGGTGCCTATGAGTTGGTAGATTATGATGGAATTCCATTAGCACAGCCCTGAAATGGGTTGTTTCTGAAATGTTACTATGCTTAAACATGAGCATAGTAAACTATTGTATTATATTGTATATATGATGTTGACTTGAATTTACTGTCTTAGTTTATTTTTATAGAGTTTTCTTGAATTTAGTAATCTAATTTACATTTCATCACAGATGTCTGAATCTTTGGAACCATTCGTTGGGTATGCTAATGCTGGTATTTTTAGTACGCAGAATATATCCTCTACGGTGTGGGCCATTTTTGCTTCGAATGTCGAGTTAGTGAGTTTTCAAGGGATTTGTATCGGTCGATATACAAACAATATCACTGAGTATAGCACATTGATCGAAATTATCCCTAATGCTATTCCATTTGGTATTAACCACAACATCATTAGGTTAGACTCACAACTTCTGGTATTGCAACTTACTAGTGTTTATACTATCAGAAATCCAACACTGCATTGTATATTCTTAAGAGTTCGACTTTTGGAAAGACATTTTGATTTCATTAAATATCAACACATTTCCAGAAAATTGAACACATTAATTGATTCCTTAGTGAATTATGCTATAAACATACATTTGCAACACATGTAAAGACATATTTTCAATTCACATCAAATAATTAAATAGGATTGTGCAATAAACATAGGAAAACACTTAAAAGAAATACATAGATAGTTATAGGTTTTTACAAAATTTATGCCCAATACATATTGGTCATCTGACCTCAAAATTTATGTAAAATGTCAAAATTAAACTAGTGATGCTCATGATAACATGCTACTGATCTAGCTATCCTACGCAATAACTCCATCCAACGGTTAGGAACATAAATAGTATGGCGTTGCAGTCTCATGGGTAACTCTTTGATCCTGAAATCTATAATCCTGAGAGTCAACCCCTGTAAGTGTTGTTGTAGCTCAACAAGGGTCTCAGCCATATCCAAATACTGAAGGACTGCTCTCCCGACAACCCTCTCCATTAGCTCGTCTGCTCCCTGCTCTGGTTGTCCCACTAGTCGAACTCGACCTACATCTGCATTAAATAAAACTTTAGTTTAGTCTTGGAAAAAAATAAAAATACAAAAACATGTATGAACCTTAGAAAAATAAAAAAAACATGGTCAAAAAATTCTTACCAATTGCACCCTATTGAGAGTTGTCTGGTAAAGCCAAATTTGGATCTCCTTGGAAGTCGATGCCTGCATATGCATAATCATCAACAAAGACCATTTGTTGCCTAAACCAGGCGAAGAATGAAGTTGAGAACATGACGGTAAATTGACCAGCATGTATAGCCATCATTTCTACCCATCTCTGCATCCTTGGATCTCTAGGGCTAGATATACCTAGTGACACATGCTTAGGCTGCATCAATAGAATCCGCTCTAAGGAGAAAGAAATCAAGATCGAACCATAGTTGAAAATTTTCTTCCTTCCTCCCTTTTCCTTACTCATATTTTCTTTCATCTGAGAGAGTACATCTTCAGCCTAGTTCAAAATTGTTGGCTCCAATCACTCTGGTGCATACTGCATGTAAAATCTATTTTTTACATGTAGTGTAGTGGTACCAGCAAGCTTTGCGATAGTTAATAGGATGGTCCTCTATGGAAAGTCACGAACATTTCAGATTTTTATTTTCCCATCCTTACTAGGTTCAACCCCTAGATTGCAATATTTGAATATATAATCTCTCACCATCTCTCCTCCAAGAGAAAAACCTGAAAGATAAATGGGCAAACCTCTCCTCAATAATCTTGTGAGAAAATAAGTATCGTCCACTAATATTGGGACCACTTTTTCACCAATGTGAAATTCCTCTATCGTTGTATCCCATGAACAAAAAAGGAAATCCAATAGTTCCATATGTTGCCTCATACCCAACAGTATGAAGTAATTTAGCAAATTGTAGTATCTAAGGGCTCTTAAAATACCCAGATCATTTAGTGCAATCATGTCTTGTTCCTCATGTTCAATTTCCCTCCATGTAATCTTCATTTTAATCTGACGAATCCCTGTCCACAACATTATAGCTGATATAGCAGATTAGTCATGCAGATTTATTCAAGAATGATTTGACCACAAATCATACTTTTATCCTTATTTTTCGAGCTTTGATAAAAATGAAAAATGACTTGAAGCGCACTTTTATCTCTTATTCGAGCTTTGATAACAGCGAAAAAGGAACCCCTTGAGTCTTCTTCTAGCTCTTTTCAGACTCCGATAACGATAAAATATTTTCGAGCACTTGTCTTTTCAAGCTTGTAAAATTAAATTAAATGACATCTACTAAGTATACGTTTAACCATTTTTTGGACTAAGATAGATTATTTACGAAAAAAGGAATCCTTAATTAAACATGGCTAGGAGGTTGTCTCAGGTATCATTTTACACTTTTTGGGATTTGAGCAAAAAATTTACAAAAAAAGACTCATGGAGTTTTCTTTTGTCCTCTTTTTCAAACTCTATAAATATGAAAAATGATCGAGTTGTCACTGTCGTTAGGCTCACTAAAACATAAAATAGCAACAGGCATGTCAATCATGGCAAGAATCGAGTTTCATTTATAGCTAGACTCATTAAATTATTAGAAATTGATTCATATTCACCTGAAGAGTTGAATTATAGATCAAGCATATGTTATCCTCCTCAAGCTTATTAAAAAATAAAGAGGTACTGGTCGAGAACTGACTAGGGAAATTTTGGGAAAGTGAACAGAACAATTTTAGGGTAGGAGGTCGCTCTTGAACATGATACTTCACTCCATCATCATGACTTTTGGGTTGGGTAATCTTCTTGACAGTTCATTCATACCTATGGTTCATCACACCTTCACTTCGGTTTTGGGTCAATGTTCCCAACTCATCTCATTTTTGTCGATATGTTCAAGATAATTCATCCAGTGAATACTCATCCTTTTTCAATACTCATAAACCTTCATTTTCATGAAAGTCATCCCTGAACATTTCTATATCATCACATTTTGTCTTTAAAATCAGTAACTCTCGTTTCGCAATAAAGTGGCTTCTTGTCGAATTCAAATCATCATGCAGGAAGTTTACTTATAAATATCATCTTCCAGTACCATGAGGCTTGTTACAGCATCAACAATATCCTCACTTCTAGACCTTTGACTGAAATATTTTGTTTTTCATTCGACATCAAATCATTTATTCATGCCTTACAAATGGTACTGCAGTACCTTGAGAGCCATTAACATCAATGGTGGTTCTCTCACGTTTGTTAACAGCTCGCATCATCGGTTGGTAATCAAATTATTTATTACTATGTTCAACTACAAATCATATATTCGCATGGCTAGAATTGTACCCGAACGATCGAGTGAACGAGATAAGAATACCCCGGATCTAGTTTCATCCATTTGGGATGTGATTTCAGGAATTTTGTACACATCATCTATATGATGACTTTACATACAGATCATCATCTGAACATGGGCCTATATATGTAGGCATGTATGTGTTGGGAAACATTCCAATGTAGACAAATTTTTGCACTATTTACATGTTTTTAGATAGTTTATGTGTTGAGCATGGGAATGCCTCCCTCAGCAATTCGTGATCAAGATGAAAATATCATGATGTAATGAATTGTAATATTAATGCAGGTCTCCACTCCACTTCAGTTCCACTTCATCACATCGTAAAGCATCTCATCCAAATATATTACTATTATTTTGAATTCATGCTTTAGGGGGAAGCTGTTATAGGTAAGTTTGGGTATCATCCTCCATGACCTGTTCGAACTGGAAAAAATCCCTAGGACCAATGAAATAGGGCCTATCATCCCCTTACATTTCAGTTTCTATATGACCTAAGAGAAGAAAAATTCATTCATGGATTCTATTGTGAGATTTCCAAGGTTTGAAGTATATGTTATATCACTTATTGACTCACCAAAAAAACCTCTAAAGGGAATAAATGCATTGCAATACAATATCCTCCATTCAAGGGTGCACTGCAATGCACTTCCTGACATTCAAGAGTGCATTGGTCACCTGGGAGCAAAATTCTCATTGTTCTGGGAATATCCACATGGCCAGTGCCTTCTATAAGATTCCATATGTGTCAAGCTTCGAATCCAGGTGTCCATATAATACCTTTTAAATTGGGAACATTTCTTTCCTATTATTAGAAATTAATTCATTGAGAAAATACCATCAGTTTCCCTATAAATTGAGCACAGATCCTAGTGCTAGGGAATCAAGAATTTTGGTAAAGAAATGTTGTTGGGTTCTCATTTGAGAGAGTGAAAGTACTGATATGTTGTTGGTATGATGTTGGATGTGATGAGGTTGGGACTAAGCTGGAACTGGTGGAAACAAATCGATCATTGGTTTTAACTTACCCCTTCTACTCTTTAATAAATATTGTTGTTCATTTTCCCATATATATGTCTCTACATGTCTTTATTTCTTATGCAATGGATTCTTGAATGATATATATATATATATATATATATATATATCATAAATAATCGATTTGATTGATTAAGATAAGCAGATATTTGTATATTGCATGTTGTTTGTTGTTCTCTGTTTGTGTTTGCAAGAATCGATCCGATAATCTGAGTTGGATTGAGAGCGACAACAAAAACAAAAGAAGGAGAATGATAAGTGCTTGGATCACAAGTAGGTTCTTTCACCATTCTGTATATCTGCTTATTTTAGAGAAAGTGATAGTAAATTATTTCCTCTATTGTTCTAAGTGACTAGCACCACACTTAGGGAATTTGGTTTATCCATAGATCACAATTCTGCATAACACCTGGTAAAAATCTATGTAAAAAAAGATATAAGGACAGGGTTTATGGGACACATATTCCAAGATGAATGGTGGGAAGAACATCCTAACGCATATTAATTTAATTTATTACGGATAAAGGAAATTAGAAAAGGAAATGGAAAAGGCTTTTGAAAGGAAAAATGTATTTTTGGCACATTTAGTTATGAAAATAATGGAAAATATGATAAAAGGGAGGTAAAAGGTTACATGTTGCATGTGAGGAGGAAAATGAAGAAAAAAGAGGCCTCATTGATAAAAATGCTTCTAAGGATTAGTTGGTAAGCTTTTGTTAGTGCATTTTTTTGGAGCTCTCTCATTTCTCTCTCTCTCTCTCAGACACAAAGATTTTGGAGCATTTTGGCATTGGAGGAAGAAAGGAAAGTAAGCAGGAAAAAGGAGGAAGCAAGTAGGGAGGAGCAGGAATCAAGCAACTCCATTGCAATTCTTGGAAGGTATTGATTTGTATGTGCATTTTTATTGCTATAGGTGACATGCATGGTATTTCATGTGGTTCTTTTATGTCATAGGATGGGTTTTTTCCAGGTGTGACAATGTTTTCAAGCAATCCTTACCATTTATGGATAACCATGGTGTTGTGGAGTTCTCATGTCTTGGTTTAGTTAGGTTAATATATGGATTCTAAGTGAAGTGAGATCGATCTCTGAATTGTTATAACACCTGGGCTAGTAACCACTGAACCTAGCTATGGGTTGTAGTAAAGTTGGATAGTGTCTTGCGATATTCATAGGAATCATCGGTTGATGAATGGTGGGAAATATAGTAGATCCTAGAGGTGGTTTACTCTCCATCGGGCTTAGGAATATTCGGTTTGGGATATACTGTAAAGCATGGAGAGTATGTCTAGGTTTAGGGCCTAGTGACCCTTTATTTAGAATGTGGGTTGTAGTAAACTCTGAGATACTAGGAGACAAGAAAATTCCTCATGGTTTAGGCAAAGAGAATCCAGTGATATCCATGCTTGTGTTGCCCTAGTGATCGGGTGTAGATCACAATAAATACTGGTTATGAATGATGAGGGTGAGGTAGTTTAGAATTAGGATGCCCTGGTTGGTTTTTTGGTTTGAGTCCCACATTCATGATTGGAAAATGGCATGGGGGTGATTATCTGAAGAGATATTTGGCTCATCCAATATATGGTAGGGTGAAATGTGGAAGTACCATCTTTGGTTGGCTTTTACATTCAGTAATGAAAAGTTCATTCCTTTGGTATTTTGTATGAAAATGAACTGGTTATTATGCAGATTATATTTTTTTTGTAGCCATAGTATTTCTGTTGTTATTATCTCAATTATAAGCATGTTTTTTATCAGTGATGATGTATGGATCTATCCATGTTTTTACTTGTAAATGAATGCACAATGTATATATGGTAAAATATATTGTATTGCATCTTATGATATAAGGGATAAATTCTTCTTAGTAATTCTTAGATAAGTATGACACCCCTATCTCTAAATTTGTTGTTTACATCTATAGATCCAATGTTTGTGACATGTTTAATGAAATTCCTGTGATGGCTAGGATGGGTCCAGATGAGTTCCTGATAATGTGATTTATTTTGTACCTTTTTTTTTAATGTTATTCATAATCCCCTACAATTTTATGAAGTTTTGGGTAGTGACCTGGGCTCTGGGGCTAAAAAGGTGGGACAGAACTGATCAAACCGTGCCTTCGCCGCTACCTTACCTTAGCATGTCTATGGCTATAGAATTTTAGCTGCTACCTTGCCTTGGCATGCCCATAGTGTGTTGGTGGATTTGGTGAATGAGTGTACCAATCCACACTTGCTTAAGAGGCATGGTTGTTTCCTCTTAAGTTCCTGGTCACAAGCAGATAATCAAGGGAATCAGCAGGTTAGTGAACATGTGAAAACATAAAACATACTAGATAAAGAAATAGCATGCATATATAGAGAGAAAATAAAAATTAAGATAAAAAAAATAACACAAAGCTCGTATCATGTCAAACAACACAATAATTCCAATAACAACATCTAAGTCCCCACTTATTGTGTGCTAGTGGGAAAAAAGGGTAGAACGTTTACTCACTTTCCAAGGGGCCCTTAGAACTAGGGAGTTCTAACAACTGATGCAAGGAAGTTTTTATCTTGGATTTACATTGGTGCAAGGTCCCTCTCTCTTTACTCCAAAATATTGGAATTGTTGGGTGGCCAACAACTAAATCCCCTTTCTACTTCTGCTCTGGATCACACACTGCTGGAGTGCTTGAAGAAATTTTGGCAAGCATAACAATGTGCTCTCCCTTTGTTCATCTCCTAGTGGCCTTTTATAGGTGAATTTAAAACTCTCCTTCCCTCTCTTGGTACATTGATGGATGGTGACCCAAGGGAGGGGGATGATTCCATTGTGTGCCACATTATTCCATTGTCTTCTCCCTTGAGGTCCTAAGGAGGCTTGGGCGGTTGTCCTTGGGCGGCCTCTAGTGTGGGATCAATTTCCCGGAGTGTGCCTTGTGGTCCTGAAAAGTGACTTTTGCCACTCTTAGTTCGGCATGACTTTTTGAGGAAAATTAGTGCAAAGGCATGCCTATAAAAAAAAAATGCGCGCGAAGGGTCATTTTTCTGGTTTATTTAGTGCGTAATTTGATTTTTCTTTTGGACCTTAGAGATTTTTTAAATTCTTCAAATTATGTAATGTTCCTTAGCCTTGTAAATCCTTCTACCTAAAATTTAATAATGTCATATTTTCTTTTCCAATTTTTGAGTGATAACATTTTCCTCCTAATGTGTGAGGTGTAGTAAGAAATTTATAGCCAAGATACATTATGGTTTCTTTTCTGTGTACTGTGCGGAGAGAGAGAGAGAGTGAGACCTACGTGTAACAAGGAGTTGGAAACGCCTTACAACGGGTCAAAGAGTGACCATGTCCTATGGGAACCCTACAAGAAATGGTAATATACAATAAATACAATTTTTCTATGAGGCGTGCATGTCCCATTCTCGTGATGCTTTGGTTAGCTAAAAAAATCTACTTGAAAAATATAGATTATGTCTATGTCACTAATATGGTAGTGAGTTTTTGGTTGATGACAACGATTGTTGACACCTTCAAGGGCATTTTTCTTTTATAATAGGTGGAATGTGGTACCAACATGTGTAAGCTTGGTATGGCATATAAATTCACACTATAAGCATAAGTTTATGACTGGGACCTTCCCGTGTGTTGTACCTTAAGAGACAATCCCTTAGCTGTGATAAGGAATAAATGCTTAAGAAATTTTTATTTTTATGTCACAGAAATATTTGTCTTTGCTTAATCACCCTGAAGCATTTATCATTAAACCCTCAAATATCAAATATAATGAATTTCTCACAATGCTATCATTTGTTGATGTTGAATGAAATGACCAGAAGAAAATGAAAGAAATAAGCCCAAACTGATATGTCGTTACACATAATATATCACCTCAACTTCAGAGGAATTATATGAAGGAAATAGTTAAAATGAAGGAGCGTCAATTAAGGGTTTTAACTCTTGCTTACATAAGTAAAAAGAGACCTGCAACTCATTACTTCATCTTATTCAAAGATAGAAAACAAAAAATGTAAACATGAATACATATCAACATAAACATATGCCAGAAAATTGTTTCTCATTCATTAATCATTTGAAATCTCTGAGTCAAAATTGTAGCCTTGAAGGTCCAAAACTTAGAACCGTTCTCTTCCTTAACTATTACATTAAATACAATAAAAGGCAGTTGGGAACTTCTATAACTGATCCTAACTACCCCAACTTCTTAGGACTACGTAGGCTTTCTACAACATACCATAAAAACATTTTATTACAATTACATCATCTTGGGAAGAGTAAAATTACATAAATATTAACACCCTAATCTATATGTTGAATGTGAATTGAGGATGAAGCTACTACATTTCCTGGGTTATCTAACTTGTATTTCTTTGAAGTCAAAGGTTCTTTTGGAAATTCTATTTTTCAATCTCTGCACTTCTTCCATATCTCTACTTTTGTCCTAGGTGAATGTACGAGGTTTTGATACTCCAACCTGAAAGCAGTAATTCGGTTGTACGATGGTTTTTCTGCAAGTAGAGTTTTTACCAACCACAGCAGCTGAAAATGTCTCTAGAGAAAGTTGATCATCGTCGCTCCCTTAAGCACTTGAGCCTTTTAATGTGTATTATCAACTTTAGTTTTTGTTAATACTAGTAAATTTTCATAAGAATCCCATGATAACAGACTTCCTCCAAGTCCCCAACATGAAGGCAGACTTGCTCTTGTTATTTTGTCAAATAACTTATCAAACTGACTTACTGCTTCTTTAATTTCCATCAACTTCTTTTCTGTTGCCTTTATGTAATCATTCTTGACAATAATTTTATTGATCTCCACTGCATATAGGATTCTATCTTTAATCTCATTTTCTTCTAACTGTTGATCTGTTTTAGAGTTAATAAAGTCGATGAATCTTTTTTCCCAAATAGCCCTATTGATTGTCTTTTGTTTATTTTCCATGACTTGTTCTTCAAATTCCTTGATGAGACTTTTCTCTTCTACAACCACCATCAAAAAGCTCCAAATTGATTTTAATTCTGAAATGATATCATTCCAAATTATTTCTTTAGCATGTATTAAAGATATGTTTCCTTTCAGTTTTTCCTTGAGACTTTTAATCTCAGCATTAGCATTCTGACTGTCTATTTTTTATTTACTAGCTTCATTTTCTGCAACTTGAATAACCTTTGATGCAGTCTCCAAATTTGCTTGAGACTTCTTCCGATATCTTTCTTCCATCCACAACTCAGTAGTGAACTAAGAAATCTGTGTTAGTGGGTCTTCATTACCTGCTTGGAAAACAAAATTACAAGAATGATTGTCAATATTATTTTGCAGTGACAATGTGGTTTGTTTTAACTTAGAGATTTCTTCCTCCTTTTGCATGAGTTGTTGTAGAAGCTTTTCTTCTTAGTTATCCACCTCTGCAACCTCTGCAACCATTGAATTCTCTCCTATAGGAAATTTTAGCTTTTTCTTCAATGTAGATATCTCTGCTTCAGCACTTTGCAGAACTTTCTCCACAACAGTCCTATCATTAGAATCCACTCCAATCTTTACTATGATTTTCTTCAACTCCTCATTCTGAATTGTTAAAGCCATAGAATTGGCTTTTTATAGCTTTAATTGCTTAATTAATTTCCCAATCATATTCTCTATCTTCATTTCCATTGCATTGGTCTTTCTCAGGTCATTTACCATCAACTAACATGTTCGCATATGTAGATTCACCTTATCCAGCAATGGGATTTTCTTCACATCTACAGTCACATTTATAGTATTGAAATTGTTAGAAGAACCAATTGACATATCTGAAGGATGAGATAGGGAAATTATGAATTGATCTTTCTCAAGATCCATGGTAGTTAAAAGTATTGTTTATTCTGGAACAATTTCATATTTCGCTTGGGCCTCCATGCTGGCCTTCATTTTCTAGTTCCTCTCTGCAATTTGGGCAAACATCTATTTGATCAAAGGCACTTGTTCATGAGTGCTCTCATGTCTCCTGGGTGAAGCAGGAACATTATGTTCCTCTCCCAACTGTAAGGAAAAACTAGGTTGACCATATGTAGGTTCTTCATTAAATTTTTCTCTCTTCTCAGCTCCCTATTCCTCATCTTCTAAATCAATCACTGCTTCTTTACGTCTTTTACTTGATTTTTTTGAAATGATAGGAGTCTGAATATTTGAACCTGTTGAACTCATAACACCTTTGCTTGCCATATTCTCTAAATCTGGTCTGCTTTCATGAATAAAAGTTGATTACCCATTATCAATTATTCTATTAGAAATAACACTGTGAGGTTCATAAGCCCACTTTTCTCCTAACATCAAATGCATCTCATCTAGCCTTTTAGTAACTTCTTCGAATTCCTGTCTCATATTAACTATGAAAGGGCCTACAGTCATGGGCAGTTTGAACATATGCCCCTTTTTCATGGGCACAAATTGAATTTGATCCACATTTAGACTTTGTCGAAAAAACTCCAAAGAAAATAGCCTCATAGGTACAAACACTGGAAGCCTATAAGGCTCAACAATTGCTCTATATATTCTAATTTCGGAATAATCCTAAGAAACAAACCAATCTCAAAATTTACAGTTTTCCCCTAAATGTAAGAATTCTTGAGCTTTGGGTAAGAAACATGGTGGAGGAACTCCATTCAAAATATTATATGCAATTGACATGAAGTAACTAGAAAAATCAAATAGTCCATTTTCATGTTGTTCTCTTCTTATTATATCTCTCCAGAACACTATTTATTGCCTCTTCTTATTCATATCCATAATATTCAGACCTAAATGCATGAATTCCTCCACATTTTGATATAAGAACAAGTAAATAATTAATGAAGGAAATCTGAAAGAACCTTTTA
Source organism: Pinus albicaulis (assembly GCA_034641835.2). NCBI lineage: Eukaryota > Viridiplantae > Streptophyta > Pinopsida > Pinales > Pinaceae > Pinus > Pinus albicaulis. Next base: position 890,141,955 of record CM076582.1, on the reverse strand, counting down.
ACGACAAGCTCATGAGTTGTGAATTGACAGCTTCTTTCCAATAGGATGGAATATCCAACACCATTCCTGGCTTCATCATCATGGAAAACATCCCCAAGACTGATTTATCCACTGTGTTGTCATCATCTTTGCCCAGAATATTTGCAATGCTACTCAGTATTTGCTTAACCTCAGTATCAAAAATCTCCATAGGAAAATATTTACTGTCAGCCTGAAATTGTTGTGTGTTAGGCTTTAGAAAATGAATAAACTGATTAAAATCTTGGCCTACAAGGCTGTCATAATACGCTATCAAAGAATCATTAGAGAATTGAACATATGATTCTAACTCATGGTAACAAAGGGCTTGGCGAATTAGCTGGGCAGACACTTGCAAAACATTATCCCGCTGAAAATTCATCACAAAAAACTTCCCAGGATGCATAACTGATACCAACCAATATATGAATTAAAGAGAAATATTAGTTTTAGGGATACATGCAGACAACACCCCAGACTTTTCCATGGTAGTATAAAATGGGGAAGCTTTATCATTCAAGAGAACTTGCTGGTAAAACGGAAGGTGAACCAAGGAATAATTGGTGTCTTGGATATCCCTCTCGGTATCCATGAGAGGGATATGGCTATCAAAACCCAATAGGGATGAGCTTTTAGCCATGATACAGGAATATGATAATGGATGACGTACAGGGTGGCCAATTTTCGATAGGGTGATAGAAAACTGAACAAGACGCTACACAAACCAATTCAGAACATCAACTTAATCGCAAATGGCTTTGGAAAGAATTAGAATTGCATTTAAATAGGTGGCGCAACTTTAAACTTAAATGCTGACAAGATGCACCAACGGACTGTTAATTTCACCTGATGTGGAAGACAACTGTAACCAACTCATCACCTTACTTCACTGCGGGGGGTCTCGAAGTACGAAGAATTATTTTGGCTTGTGCCCCCAAAATCAATCTCCACCGCTCATCTTCGTTACTCCCGTAGTCAACACAGTCAACTGCAGAGGCATCCCCTATATTAATTTGTGCACTAGTAGTTCCCGCGGGTTGTGTCTTTTGTTTGGAGCTTAAGAAATTATCGCATCCTTCTCGATAAAATAATTGACAATTAATCTTTAAGTCGGGACCCACTTTCATAAAGTCAAATGTATTTAAAATTTTAACACTAATACAACGAATAGAAATATTTTTATGCTAAAGTATAAAAAAATTAATACTTTAACATGTTTTAACAATTTTCTTTTTTTTTTATATATATTTTCAAAATTGAAAATAAAAGGATATTGCAAATGATCCACAACATTTGGCTCCACTTAGGGATAGTGTTTTTTGCCATGAAACACTAAAAACCTGCAGATCAGTGCCTTCACTTCGGGCATGGAGTCAAATGATTTTTGATGAAAAATATAAAATGAGGAAAACCAAATATGTACAATGATGAATCAGTTATTTTTAGTGCTAGAAATAATGTTTGATATACTGCCCATTCACAAGCAGTCCTACTGCTTCTCCATCAAGATCTTCCAGCATAAAAGTGTTATTTGACCTAGCTTCAATGATTTTGTAAGGGCCATAGCATAGAGGATCAAAATTACCATGCTTCCCCTTCTCCTCTCTTCTGGTATCCTATCTTAATACCAGATCTCTAGTTTGGAACATAATCTCCTTTGCCTTCCTGTCAAAAATGGATTTCATTTTCTCCTGATATGTGACCAAATTGTCCCTGACTTTATTCCTGCTTCCACTCAATTCTATTACCTTATTTAGTCTTCTTATCAATGCATTAGGTTCCTCTTGTGCTTCTTCAAGAAAAGAAATTATTGATCTTGCTAACTGAGAAGGAAACAAAGCTTGAGTACCATATACTAACTCATAATGAGACTTACCAGTAGATCTTCTAGTTGTCATTCTTACTGCCCAGAGAGCAAATATCATCTTTGAGTCCCAATCCTTCTGATTCTCATGAATTTTTTTCTTCAAGATATTTACTAATGTCTTGTTAGATGATTCTACTAATCCATTTCCTTGAGGATGGTATGTTGTAGAATGAGACAAGATCACATTATAAGTTTGACAAAAATTTATGAATCTGACTGAGTTGAATACCTGAGCTTTGTCTGTTACAATTTTCATTGGACATCCAAACCTGCTAAAAATATTTCCTTCTAGAAACTTCATTACTACCAGATCATTTTATTTTCTGGTAGGAACTGCCTCCACCCATTTTGTAAAATAATCAGTGGCAGTCAGAATCCACTTAAACTGCCCACTTGATGGTGGATTAATTTCTCCAATAAAATCTAACCCCCATTGTTTGAAGTGTTCTTCAATAAAAATAGGGAGAAGAGGCAAGGGAGCTAACCTTTTATTTTCTGCAAACAATTGGCATTTTTGACAACTTCTAACAACTCTGTATACATCAGCAAATAAAGAAGGCCAGTAAAAACCTTATTTAAGAATCTTATGAGTAGTTACTTTCCAACTGTAATGACCTCCACACAAACATTCATGGTACTCTTTAATAACTTCCATTGATTCTCCCTCTGTCAAACATAATAACAAGACACCAGCAGGATCCTTCCAATACAATTTAGCATCAATTATAACATAAGGTTGATCTTTAAGTTTTAGAGATCTATACTTTGTTCTATTGGTTGAGGGAGGGCAAGAGAAAAAACACAAATAGTGAATAATATCTTTATACCAATCTGAGCAAAGAAATTTGTATTTGATTGTTGAATTTGTTGTAATTTGATTCGTCTCCTCAACCACTTCATCTAGCGGTGCAAGAAAATTAATTCCCAGAGTTTGGAAATTAGAATCTGTTAGCAATTTAGCTAGTCCCTGTCCCTTAATTAACTTAGTTGGCTTAATGTCTAAATCATACTCTTGGATTTTGGTAATCCATTTACCTCTTTTCCCCTCCACATCACTCTGAATCAGTACATCTTTCACAGTAGAATTAGGTACATATGCTACTATTTGAGAATGAAGTATATAGGACTTGAAAGCTTTCAATGATTTGACTAAAGCATATATCTACTTCTCCAAGATATTATTTTTGAGTTCTACATCTCTGAGGACCTTACTGAAAAATGCTACTAGTTTCTCTTTCCCTTCTTCATTCTTCTGTAACAACACAACAGCAATAGTGGAAGGTGATGCAAATGAAATTTTTTGGAAAGGTTTCAGATAATCTGGACTAATCGAAACTGGAGATTCTTGAAGAGCTTCTTTAATTCTGGAAAATGATTCTCTTTCACCTTTGTCCCATTTTACTTTAGCATTATTTTTTAACATATCTGCTATTCTCCTGACAATCTCAACATAGTTTGGAACAAATATTCTCAGAAAATTAATTTTCCCTAGAAATCTTTGGATATATTTTTTACTTCTAGGCAATGGAATTTTTTTATAGCCTCAACTCTTGCTGTATCAATTTTCACTCCTTCGTTTGAAACTAGATGTCCCAGCAATTTACCTTCTTCTAAAGCAAACAAGGATTTCTAAGGATTCAATGATAACCCAAATTCTATGCATTTCAAGAAATATTTTTGCAGGTGCTCCAAGTGTTCATCATCAAAGCCTGAAAAAATAGTTACATCATCTAAATATATGACTAAAAACTTGTCACCCACAAAATCTATATCCATTTCCCTCTGGAAATTAGCTCATGCATCCATGAGGCCGAATGGCATCCTGGCATACATGAATGTTCCCCAGGGCATGGTAAAGGTTGTTTTCTTCTGATCTTCTTTCTCAATAGCTACTTGGTTGTACCCAAAGAAACCATCCACCATGGATAACCTGTAAGCCCTAGTCACTTTCTGTAGGACATAATCCATCTTTGGCAAAGGATAATTATCTTTCAAAGAATCTCTATTCATGTTCCTAACATCTACACACAATATTATATCTCCATTTTTCTTCCTGACTGGAACTAGATTTGAAACCCAATTTGAGTATCTGAGTGTGACTATGATTTTTTCTTGTAAAATTTTCTTTAAATCTTTTTCAATTGCGGCAAGTGACAGTGGATTAATCTGTCTGAGCTTCTCCTTGTGTGGCCTAACCCCTTATTTCAGTGGTATTTTATGCTAAATAATATTTAAATCATAAGCCTTCAAATCTTCATAACACATCCATGAAATTTTTGAAAAGATCTACATACCTTTCCTTGTAATCCTTAGGAAATCCTCTAAATAACTTGACCATTTTGGGCTCCTGTTAAGTTCCTAAATTGCAGTCCTCCATTTCTCCATCCTGAGATACTTTCTTCGGGTTCACTGCTACATCATTAGAATCAAACAATCTTTCAAGATGAACGAGGCCCCTAGGCAATATATTATCCTTCAACTGAATTATTTTCTGATCACCAATTGTCTGCTTCAGGTTTCTAAGCACATTATTTTGATCATTTAGTTCACTTTCTAAATCAATTTCACTGTCTTCAAAATTTCTGATCATTGTTAATAATTGATTGATCTACTCATCATCCTCGAAAACCTGCCAATGCTTTAAATTATCAGGGATTGAAGGCCTATGTCTCAACTCAATTTCATATCTCAGTCTTGGATTAATTGGTGACTTCAATGTACTCGTTGCAATTGCCAGTGAATTTTCCATTCTATTTTCTTCTCTTGGAATAAACTGAAGCTTAAAGGCTTCAAAATAATTTTCAATTAGGTCCCACACCTCATTTCTATAAGATCTCAATCTGTGATGCTTGGTCTAACACCAATTATTAATCTATCTTATTACCAATTCATAATCTCCAAAAATGGAAATAAACTGAATTCCCATTTGTTTAGAAATTTAAAGACTCAAAATCAATGCTTCATACTCAGCTACATTATTGGTTGATTCAAATTCAAGTTTGAAAGAAAAATTTAAAATATTACCTTCAGGAAATATGAATATGAACCCAGCTCTTGTGCCCTCTTTAGAATATGCACCATCAAAATAACACCTCCAAATTTTATCTGAATACAACTCATTATTTACACTTGCTGAAGAGAGTTGCTTCTATGAGTCTTCAGCAAATTATGCATCTTCATGCAGCATAAAACATGAGAGATCCTCCTTTTCTTGACCATAAATAGGGGAATTACCTGCATCTTTCTTGGTGGTAGTTTTCATGAATCTGGTTTCCCTGTAAAACCTTCTCTCTTCCCCATTGAAAACATGAATGATGGCATATGTGAAATCTATTTTAAAACACCTCCAAGCTTTTCTCCCCAAGATCTGGACAACAACATACCAAATTTGGCAGGAATATCTGCAACTACTACATCCATCATGATACTCTTGGATGGATTTTCGGCCAAGGAAACAACCATTTCTTTGATAAGCCCAACACACTTCACCCTTTTTGAATCAAAATAATAGAGGTCTCTATATGGCTTAGTGATTTGTAAATTTAGCTCTTTCATCACAGATAATGGCATAAGATTATGAGAAGCACGAGAATCTAGCATACAATTATGTATAATGGAATCATGTAAAAGTACTGATATATAAAAAGGTGGAACAGAAGAACCATAGGATTTTCTTCTTGCAAATTCACAATGTCACCCACCTCATTAGACTGGGATAAATTAATAAATTCTACAATCTCTTTCTTATACCCAGGTGTTTTAGCCAACTCAAGAAGGGGTGCTTGAATTTTAACTTTTTCTAACTCTCTGGATAAGCAGAAAGTTTGGTTTTGTTTAGTAAAATTTTTAGATTCTTCTTGGTTTTTGTTAGGATTTGCATGTTTCTCAGGAATAGTAACAACCTTCTCCAAAATTTTAGAATTGTTAGACTTATTTTGAGAAGCCTCAACTTGTTTCATCTCTTTTTCTTTAACTGGATTCATGGGCTGCTTCCCCTTGTCTTATTGTTTTACTGAATTTTTCTATTGTGGAGTCGCCATTGGAGAAGGGACTAACTCTGAGTCTCTCTCTTCATCATCCTGAGTCCTCAACCTCCTTTTTGATCTCAAGTCATACTTTTTATGAAATTATGCTTGCATAAAATTAGTGAATTGTTTGCAGTAATCATCCATCTCTTCCTGATCAAATGAAATATCAACTTCTTTACATTCTTCTTCACATTCTCTTTAAGATTCTTCTTCTGCACCATCTTCCATATATATGGCAGAAATTTGATATTTAGCTTGTTTCCGATCATCATCAGTAGAATGTGAAGGTGTTGCCTATATATATAAGGGTGCTTGAACTTGATCCTGATCTCTTCCTTCCCTCTACAAAATCTGCAGGGGTTGTTTTCTGAATTGGGGATTAAACACCCATCTGTTTTTCTATGTAGTTTTCTTTCTATCCAAAATCCATTTTCACTAAGTTTTTTGACAAATTTTTAATGACCTTAGTCATGTCATCAATCTTTTGATCTTGTAATGTATTTTCCTTAGATTTACCCTTATCCTGAACTAACTGCTTTTCTTGAGCTTTCCCAACAACATTCATATTTACTTCGATCTCCAAAGCATCATTTTGGATTTTTTCAAGAGTAGGGGACCTTCTTTCTCTCAAAATAAAACTAAAATTTGATACAAATGCCCCAGCAAAAACAACTCTTGCTAAGATAGGAGGAGGTTTCATTTCTGCAGACAAACTATTGTACAATCTATTGAATCTTTTGATGAAATCACTCATACTTTCATCTGTTTTTTTCTTAATAGCATTAAATTATGTCAAGGAATAAACACGGTATCCCTTTTCACCCCATCTTTGGATGAATTGTCTTTCTAACTCATCCCAATTATTAGTTGATCCATTTGGTAATCCTTTAAACCATTTTCTTGCCTCTCCATTTAGAGACTACACAAAAAGTCGCATTACTACATCAACATGTTCAACATTAAAATTTTTAGCAAAAGTGCAAAACAAAGGCAAGTGTTGTTCTGCAGTTATTTCATCTTCACCAGTAAATATAGGTAGCAACTTAAGATACTCTTGAGGCATTACATTCATTGGTTGGGGAAGATTTAATGGTGCATATCTATTCATCAAGAAAGCAGGGGCTTCCATGTTTATGCCCTGATTAACTGCTCCTTGAGCATGGGGAAATTGTGTACCAGTTGTAGGTGTGGATGAATGGGGTGAAACAATTGATAAGGGAAGAGGTTGATAAACTAAAGCAAAAGGACTAGCAACTATATTTCGCTGAGTTTATGTAAATGTGAATGATAAAGACTCAAAAGAGTGCTCTTCTAACCTTGGTTCATGGAAATGAATGGATAGAGACAAGGGTTCTTGTTCTGAGGAAGTGAGATTTCAGGAAATATCCTTGGATGAAAGGGTCTAAGAACTGCTGCCAGGTGGAGGCAGTGTGGCATCAAGTGTAGAAAGTGTTTTTGATTTCTAGACTTTTTTAGAAACCAACTTCTCTAGATTTGAAAGGGTAGGATCTTTCTGCTGATAGCTATTTGACCTCGTATGTGGCCTTTTATAAGCCAGAATTAGAAAATGAAGACACAGCTTTTAATATTTCCTCCTCTCTGAACAATCAAAGGAAATATAAACAAAACCCAGGGAAAAAATTCAACTCTTCGTCCTCGGAAACGGCACCAAAAAATGTTGTACGTTAAGAGACAATCCCTTAGCTGTGATAAGGAATCAGTGCTTAAGACATTTATATTATTATGTCACAGAAATATTTGTCTCTTCTTAATCACCCTCAAGCATTTATCGTTAAACCATCAAATATCAAATATAATGAATGTCTCACAATGCTATCATTTGTTGATGTTGAATGAAATGATCAGAATAAAATGAAAGAAATAAGCCCAAACCGACATGATTTTACATAGAATATATCACCTCAAACTTCTGAGGAATTATATGAAGGAAATAGTTAAAATGAAGGAGCGCCAATTAAGGGTTTTAAATATTTCTTACATAAGTAAAAAGAGATCTGCAGCTCATTACTTCATCTTATTCAAAGATACAAAACAAGAAATGTAAACTTGAATACATATTAACATAAACAGATGCCAGAAACTCGTTTCTCATTCATTAATCATTTGAAATCTTTGAGTAAAAAATTGCAGTCTTGAAGGTCCAAAACTTAGAACCCTTCTCTTCCTTAACTATTACATTAAATACAATAAAAAGCAGTTGGGAACTTCTATAACTGATCCTAACTACCCCAACTTCTTAGGACTACGTAGGCTTTATACAGCATACCATCAAAACAGCTTATTACAATTACATCAACTTGGGAAGAGTAAAATTACATAAATATTAACACCCTAATCTATATGTTGAATGTGAATTGCAGATGAAGCTGCTACATTTATTGGATCATCTGACTTGTCTTTCTTTGAAGTCAAAGGTTCTTTTGGAAAATATATTGTCCAAGCTCTGCACTTCTTCCATATCTCTACTTTTGTCCTGGGTGAATGTACCAGGTTGTGATACTCCAACCTGAAAGCAGTAATTTGGTTGTATGATGTTTTTTCTGCAAATAGAGTTTTTATTAACCACAACAGCTGATAATGTCTCTGAAGAAAGTTGATCATCATTGATCCCTTAAGCACTTGAGTATTTTCATGTGTATTATCAACTTTACTTTTTGTTAATACTAGTAAATTTACATAAGAATCCCATGATAACAGACTTCCTCCAAGTCCCCAACATGAAGGCAGACCTGCTCTTGTTATTTTGTCAAATAACTTATCAAACTCACTTACTACTTCTTTAATTTCCATCAACTTCTTTTTTGTAGCCTTTCTGTAATAATTCTTGACAATCATTTTATTGATCTCCACTGCATATAGGATTCTATCTTTAATATCATTTTCTTCTAACTCTTGATCTGTTTTAAAGTTAATAAAGTCAATGAATATTTTTTCCCAAATAGCCCTATTGATTGTCTTCTATTTATCTGCCATGACTTGTTCTTAAAATTCCTTGATGAAACTTTTCTCTTCTGCAACCACAATCAAACAGCTGAAAATTGATTTTATTTATAAAATTATATTATTCCAAATGATGTCTTTAGCATGTATTAAGGATATCTTTCCTTTCAGTTTTTCCTTGAGACTTTTAATCTCAGCATTAGCATTCTGACTGTCTATTTTGTATTTACTGGCTTGATTTTTTATGGCTTGAATAATCTTTGATGCAGTCTCCAAATATGCTTGAGCCTTCTTCCGATCTCTTTCTACCATCTGCAACTTAGTATTCAACTAAGAAATATGTGCTAGTGGGTCTTCATTACCTGTTGGAAAAACAAAAGTATAAGAATGATTGTCAATATGATTTTGCAGTGACAGTGCAGTTTGTTTTAACTTAGAGATTTCTTCCTCATTTTGCATGAGTTGCTGTAGAAGCCTTTTTTTCTCATTCTCCACCTTTGCAACCTCTGTAGCCATTGAATGCTCTCCTGTAGGAAATTTTCACTTTTTCTTCAATGTAGATATCTCTGCTTCAGCACTTTGCAAAATTTTCCGCACAACAGTCCTATCATTAGGATCCACTCCAATATTTACTATGATTTTCTTCAGCTCCTCATTTTGAATTGTTAAAGCCCTATAATTTCCTTTTTCTAACTTTAATTGCCTAATTACTTTCCCAAGCATATTCTATTCCTTAATTTCCATTGCATTGCTCTTTTTCAGGTCATTTACAATCAACTGACCTGCCTGCATATGTAGATTCACCTTATCCAGCAATGGGATTTTCTTCACATCTACAGTCACATTTACAGTATTGAAATTCTTAGAATAACCAATTGACATATCTAAAGGATGAGATAGGGAAATTCTAAATTGATCTTTCTTAAGATCCATCACAGTTAAAATTCTTATTTTATCTAGAGCAATTTCATATTCCACTTGGGCCTCCATGTTGGCCTTCATTTTCTGGTTCCTCTCTGCAATTTGGGAAAACATCTGTTTGATCAGAGGCACTTGTTCATGAGTGCTCTCATGTCTCCTGGGTGAAGCAGGAACATTTTTTTCCTCTCCCAATTGTAAGGAAAAACCAGGTTGACTATATATAGGTTCTTCATTAAATTTTTCTCTCTTCTCAGCTCCCTGTTCCTCATCTTCTAAATCAATCACTGCTTCTTTGCTTCTTTTACTTGATTTTTCTGAAATGGTAGGAGTCTGAATATTTGAACCTGTTGAACTCATAACACCTTTACTTTCCATCTTATCTAAATCTAGTCTTCTTTCATGAATAAAATTTGAATACCCATTATCAATTCTTCTATTAGAAATAACAATGTGAGGGTCATAACCCCACTTTTCCCTTAATAGCAAATGCATCGCATCTAGCATTTTAGGGGAAATTTGAACATATGCCCCTTTTTCATGGGCACAAAGTGAATTTGATCCACATTTATACTTAGTTGAACAAACTCCAAAGAAAATAGCCTCTTAAGTACAAACAGTGGAAGCTTATAAGGCTCAACACTTTCTCCATACAGTCTAATTTTGGAATAATCCTAAAAAAAAAACTAATATCAAAATTTATAGTTTACCCCTAAATGCAAGAATTCCTGAGCTTTGGGTAAGAAACAGGGGGGAGGAACTCCATTCAAAACTTTATATGCAATTGACATGAAGTAACTGGCAAAATAAAACAGTCCAGTTTCATTTTGTTCTCTTCTTATTATATCTGTCCAGAACACTACTGATTTCCTCTTCTTATTCATATCCATAATATTCAGACCTAAATGCATGAAATCCTCCACATTTTGATATAAGAAAAAGTAAATAATTAATGAAGGAAATCTAAAAGAACATGTTAACGATAAGCTCATGAGTTGTGAATTAACAGCTTCTTGTTAATAGGATGGAATATCCAACACCATTCCTAGCTTCATCATCATGGCAAACATCCCCAAGCCTAATTTATCCACTGTGTTGTCATCATCTTTTCTCAGAATATTTTCAATGTTTCTCAGTATTGGCTTAACCTCAGTATCAAAAATATCCATAGGAAAATATTTACTTTCAAGATGAAATTGCTACGTGTTAGGCTTTAGAAAATGAATAAAATGATTAAAATATTGGCCTGCAAGGCTATCATAATAATCTATCAAAGAATCATCAGAGAATTGAACATTCTGACTCAGGGTAACAAAGGGCTTGGCGAATTAGCTGTGCAGACACTTGAAGAACATTCTCCCCCTGAAAATTCATCGCAAAACACTTCTCACGATACATAACTGATACCAACCAATATATGAATTCAGGAAAAAGATGGGTTTTAGGGATACATGCAGACAACACCCCAGACTTTTCCATGGATGTATAAACTGGGGAAGCTTTATCATTCAAGAGAAATTGCTGGTAAAACAAAATGTGAACCAAGGAACAATTGGTGTCTTGGATATCCCTCTCAGTATCCATGAGAGGGATATGACTAGCAGAACCTGATAGGGATGAGTGTTTAGCCATGATTCATAATTATGATAATGGACGACATACAGGGTGGCCAATTTTTGATAGGGTGACAGAAAACTGAACAAGACATAGCACAAACCAATTACAAACATCAACTTAATCCAAAATGGCTTTGGAAATAACGAGAATTGCATTTAAATAGGTGGCGCATATTTAAACTTAAATGCTGACAAGATGTACTAATGGAACGTTAAGTTCACCTGACGTGGAAGACAATTGTAACCAAATCAACACCTTACATCACTACAGGGGGTCTTGAAGTACGGATAATTAGTTTGGTTTATGCCCCTGCAATCAATCTCCACTGCTCATATGTGTTACTCCCGCAATTAGCATAGTTAACTGCGAAGGCACCCCCCATATCAATTCGTGCACTAGTAGTGCCCGCGTGTTGATTCTTTTGTTCGGAGCTCGAGAAATTATTGCATCCTGCTCGTTAAAATAATCGACAATTAATCTTTAAGTCGGGCTCCACTTTCATAAAGTCAAAAGTATTTAAAATTTTAACACTAATACAACGAATAGAAATATTTTTATGCTAAAGTATAAGAACTTTAATACTTTAACATGTTTTAACAATTTTCTATTTTTTTTTTTCAAAATTAAAAATAAAAGGATATTGCAAATGATCCAGAACACCGTGTAAGCATTCTTGAAAGAGATGATTATAAAGACACTGGTCTTAGACGAATTTGATCAATGTGCAATGGTTGTAAGGTATGATACCATCTTGACATGAAAGCTTGTGTTGTTGTCGAATGTCAGGAGGATCGATGACATCGGGCAATCATGTCTTCCATAATACCACTCGAGGATATCCCTTTTGTGGTGAGGGGTGATCCAAGGTACCGCTTCCTTTTTCAAAAATAGGTGTTGATGTCGACAAAAAGGAAGCCTTAACCAAACGAGAGATTCACAGATGGAATGGATTAGGATATTGGATGTAATAAGTTTAACATATGCATTATGGCGAGGGGTGACCAAAAAATGATGATGGTGATTCAGTGGCCCAATATCGGAGTATAAAAAATAGCTTGGCGACAGTCATAACTATTTTTTATGGGGAAATCCCTTGAGTCGGTAGGACGTCTAGGGTGGGTATATATTGGTTATGTATGTCATGGTGGATTATGCATGAAGGGTTTACTACTCCAACCAAGCGTGACCAAGGACTGCTGCCATGGGAGAAAAAATGTATGGATGAGTGAGGGACATAGTGCATCATTTGTGGTCATTGTACACTTACTAAAAGAATGAAAAAATGGGGTTTGGTTTGTACAAACACAGAGACAGGTGCCCCAAAACATGAAATTATTCACTCACTGATGATGTGAGGAAGGTTTTTTGCTGAGGGGTGGATGAAGTGGATGGAAAATGTCGCAAATGGGCTATGATGATGGAGGTATGGTTGACCAAATGCGAGGCACGGTGGTGTGCTTTCGATCTGCTTGCAAAACCTAGTAGTCTGAGAAGGGGTTTTATTTCGATATGGTAGAACTTGACCTGATGTATGGTGGGAAAATGGGCATGAGGTGCTTCCCAAAAAAAAGTGGTATGGCCATGGTGTCATGTTTTTTGTGATACATGGTCTACTTTGAGTGACAGGCGCCATGGAGGAGAGGCTCTACCAACCAACGAGGATGTTTATCATGTGCAAGGTTGGGTGATTATAAACATGGTCGGGTGCTTGGAACCTATGGTTAATTTCTTGTGGAGAAATGATATCAAGATATGTAGAGTTTTTCTGGAACTCTATTATGCTGAGGGTAGAATGATACCTGCTCTAGAAATTTCTGTGAATGGAGCAATGGATGGTTTTCTCAATACCTGCAAAACATGCCCCAAGTGAAAGCATCTTCTTTATTAAAATATTATTGAAAGAAATGTGCTAAAGAAGAAGATGAGAGAGGGCATACCTATCGGCACTGAAAATTTATTTTTTCAGAGGTGTGAATGTGTGGCACCTCCTTTGGGTGTTATGAAGTGTTGATCACGGTGTTTCTTTTAGTTCTGTAATTAGGCCTTCTGAGCTCTCGTTATGGTCCTCCAAATATTCCAAAAGGGGCGACATATAGGCAAATATGGCTCAATTTAGTTCCTTTGTGTCAGTTGATTGTTTGAGGTTCTGAGAGGGCTTTTTTGGAGCTATTCTTATCGTTGTAGTCAGCCTGAGTACCTGATATTTGCAATTTTTTAGCCATGTAGGCCCCATGACATCCTGCATTTTAATGTTTTTGGTGTGTTGGGACTAGGTTCCATACAGGATGGGCTTGTACGAATCCCAGGTTAGCTTTTTCCTTGACTGCGTGGGCGATCAAGGCATAGGTGCGCAACTTTCACGCAAAACTAAGGGTTTTGTGCGAACTTATCACACCTGTACTAGCTTTGGGTGCACACTTTAGGTGTTTGTTAGAAAAATAGATGTGTACTCTCGCACCTGTCTGAGGAACAGGTGCGCAGAGGGCCACATTTGTTTTTTGGAAAATTTTTCAATTTTTGGGTATTTTTGTATCACTGATGTGTGTCTGTTTTGTGACAGGATGTTGTGGAAGGAAAGGGATTGGCCAGATCTTCGGGCTTCTTTGGTCGTTGATGCTCATGTTCGCCAATGGATGGCACGTTGGGGTCTTCTCAAATTTATGGAGAATGACCTCTTATGATCACAAGATCGTCTTATGCATTACTTGATCTGATGTTGGAACATGCGACGCAAGGTCATGGTGCTACGGGGATGTGACCTTACTATCCATCCTGAGATGGATATCTATTTTGTGACCGGGTTTCTTCCTTAGGGTGAGGCCCTTCCTTATCCACTTCCCTCTGGGAGAGTGGATCTTGAGAAGTTTTTAGCTGGTCATTGTGGTGGGATGCCCCTTGCGGAGGGGTGCATATCGATAGCTTCAATGACTGACCTCACCTAGCAGTTTGCCCAGGCTGCTATTGTGCGACTGGCAGGGTTGTCTGCTCCCTATCGGGCATTGGGCCCATAGATTGGTGTTTTTCGCTAGCTGAGGGGTGGACACTTCTTTCATTTTTCTCATTTTTGTTAATATGTGATGCTAGCTCATATTTCCCAGGTCTAGGATGGATCGAAGCTATTTACATTTGCTAGCATTCTATGTAGCATTATGTACAAGAAGGTGGTACTGCTGAGACCTATGGTGGTTGTGCCTTCTGGGGGGCCTCAAGAGCCTCGCATCATAGGGGCTTCACTCAATCAACCCCTAAAATATCACGTGTGATCCTAACATATTAAACAATACCCTTAATTTGAGTACATATTGAAAAATACCTCTAAAAAACAAATTATTTAACCCCTACCAATATAAACGCAATAGACCTTCCCAATTTAAAAACCCCTACTTTCACTATATATTGTAGGTATCCATTTTTTCATTAACATTTTTTATACCCCTTTATATTTTTTCATTGAATTTGAGCTCCATTTTTTATAACAGCTAATATAAAAACCCTTTACCCCCTATATATCCCCCAATATATTATGTCATTTTTTCCTCATTATATATCCCTCAGTATGAACCCACGTGCTATAGTATTTCTCCCATAGTGAAGACCTTGTGCCTCACATGAGGAGGTGGGCCCCTGTGATGCCTCGCGGAGGTGGAGGTAGGGTGGGGTGTTATTGGGACACCACAATGGAGGCTTGGTTTGAGGCCAATCCTTAGATTTTTCTGTCATTCCCTTATGCAGGGATGGACTTCCATGGAGACCCAGACATGGGTCTTCCTAGTGGGTACCCATGGGGGCCAGAAGGTATGTTTTTGTGTTTTATTCTACATTTATTTGAGTAATTATGTTTTTTATGTGTATTATGATGACAATGACATAGTTTTGTTACTCTTGCAGATGTTGGTGAGGTCATACATCCCGTGGCACGATTAGTGGGACATCAGCTGATTCGACAACCTTGAGGTGTTCCTCGCATAGGCGGGGGACATGGAGGACCTCCAGTATAGCATATGGGTAGAGCACCTGGCTGGGGGGTTGGTCCATCGGGGGAGGGCAGCAGCTCGACTACTGCTGAGCGGGCTCATGCCGAGGCGGCAAAGCCTCGTGTTGCAAAGTTGACCGAGCTGGTGGCTGCTTTGGAGGTCAGAGCTTGGGTCTTGGAGGATGCATGGGGTCGAGTGGACCACTTGACCCAAGGGATGCCTACTCGAGGCTTCGTGGATGACCTTAATGATGCATGGTCAGAGACTTTGATGGCCTAGGAGAGGGGCTATCAGTGGACTTTGCATTGGATGGCGATATTTGTTCTAACAGTGATGCCAGTGTTGGTACTGGGGGCGGCTGTGGGTCTAGGTGACCCACCTGGGGGAACACTGCCCTAGAGTTTTATTATACCTAGGGAAAGAACCCATTATGAGGATGCTTCCCTTATTTTTGTAGACTTGTATATATGTATCTTTGCACTGACAGATGGGTCAAAGGCACTCTATTTTTTACTCAAACACATATATTTTTTGGTATATATGAGAGAGATATTTTTTGTAGCTCTACATGGTGTGTCACTTGTTTCATGTTTGTTTATGGATTATGATATGTTGATGGATATCTATGTTTTTTTTCTTTTATGTATGATGTTTTATTAGAGATGCATTCCAATTTAAAATATTTTTAGCTATGCGATCAACTGTTTGGTTTTGATTTTTTGGTACATGTGTGAATGTAATGTGATCAAACTATCGGCTTAATATTTTTGCACAAAAATATTTTCTAAACATATTTGAGTCTCGTACCTCAAATTCTTGGTTTAACTGTGACACCACTAACTAGGAATCGAGGTAGATATGCATATGGTGTATTCCCTGATTGAGGGGCGTTGCACATAAGTCCAATGACAGTGTCATATTCTTCCTGATTGTTTGTCGTTGAGCCAATGCATATACCATTGGTGCAGAATGGTGATCGGTTAGGGTGGTAGATGACACAAGAGGCTGCTTCTAAACTTTGAGACTATCGCGATGATCCATGGGAAAATCCAATGTAATGGTCGGGTTAATAATCCATTTTGACACTAGAGCATATTTTGTGACAAGTCTTTTGGTCAAAATTTTAAAGTGTTTGTTCTGTGTACTTTGACTCTAGGGGTGGGCCTTCTTGGCCCTTATGGGTAGAATTTATTGAGGTAACGGTCGTTGAGAGGGTTGTTGAGGCTTGTTCCATCCAACGCTATCAAGATGTTCACCCCATTTAGGAGACAATGTTTTATGATGTAGGGTCCTTTCCACAAAGTTTTGAAATTTCTAGGCCCTAGGGTTTATTTAGCGACATTGTAGTGGAGGACTAACTCTCCCTGAGTGAATGAACGAGTGTTGATGTGGTGGTCGAAAAATTATTTTACCCGTTTCTTGTGGGCCTCGTTTTGTTGTAGCAATTGTCGTCAACTTTTGTCGACGTACTCTAGTTGTAATAGAAATTGTTCTAGGGGCTAGGTATCATCGAGGAGTTCGATGGCAATATGTAAATTCAGGCTCTTGCGAAAATTGATGCAAAAGCCTATGGTGCCCTATTTTTTTCCTGACGTGAACAGGGTTGGAAACCCAAGACGTGTGGCTAGCCTGAGTCCTAGTTCCGATACATGATGATATGAACCATATATGGTGTACCATGTCATGAGAATTTGGTGGGGGAGGAATTTCCATCACAGGGGCTTGTGTGGGTGCAAGGCTAGATTCCTCGTTAGGATGGGCAATTTCCAGCAAATGGAAATTAGGCCTAGTACTAAGGTGTCTGAATGCTTCCATTAGTGGGCATGCCTCTAGTTTGTGGTTATGTCTAGTGGAAATGGTGCACGGTACCACTGTGATAACTGAGTAGATTGTGTGGTAATTAACACTACTCTTTTTCCTATAAGTTGATGCTCAGAAGGGGTCAAATGTAGGGGAGGGGGTCCTCTGATGCCATTTCCATGTTTTTGGCTTGGGTATGTCTAGCTCCCTTAGGGAGTGTAGACTTAGTGCCTCTCTTGCCACTCTAATATTCGGGAGGTGATCACATTTTATTGTATGATGAAAGTGTGAAAAAATCTGGCAATAGTTGTGTGTAAACTGCTCTTGGTTAGAGAGATGTCTTTGTGGAAGGGAAGAGACTATGTCAAAATATTTTGCAAGGTGCTTTATTTCTTTGCACTGATTGAATCGATGGCCAATCATGTCACATAGTTCGCAAGTTATCCTATGTTGAACCTGGGTCATGCTTGGTTGGCGCGCCTTCCTAACTTTCCCCATATGCCGCAAGGGGTATGGAGTAGACTTCCTGGGAGCGTTCTGCCTTCCATGTTGGTTGGTAGGTTTCAAGTTGATAAGGTCCTGGTGTTTCATCTCCAATAGATGTATCATGTCTATTAGAGGGCGTACTCATGGGATATAGGTACAACGTTGCTCATGGTGATTTCCCTGAAATACTAGGAAAAACATCCTTGATATGTGGTTCCTGACATGCTCGTTTGATGGCGCGACTCAGTACCAACAGCGAAGTGCTTCCAAGTTAGGGCAAGTGGTGACCACATGATTGGGCATGCCACATAACATCATGTTGGTATTCGTTGTGGAGGGTGGTTGGGGGTGACTAAGGGTTCCTCGACTGACCACATTTTGGCTGATAGGAAGAGGATGGACCTACTCGCACATCCTCTTTAGTTGTCGATATGTTCATGGATTCAGAGTTAGAGCCATCTTCTCATGATAGGTGGACTATCGTTGAATGCATACTGTCTAGTTCCGCGCAAAATCTAGGGATGTAATGACAATGGCATAGTGGATGATTCCCACTGCATATTTGACATGAATACTGGGTGGCTTAATTAATGTGGTATACTACATGGACTGGATACCATCTCTGAAACATTTCAAGGTTTGGGAATTCAGTGATGAAATGATCGTGTTTTTCATAAAGTACACAAAGTTTGATAGGGGGAAGGGCAATGGTTGGGAGTCTTTTAGGTTACTATCGTTCATCCTGTAGGTATAAAATGATGTGAGGTTCATCTCCAGCTGACTAGGTGGAGGGATCCTCTTGATAGGATTGCTCAATGGTGTGCAAGTAGTCCCTGTATCACACAATTTCAAGGAAATGATGGGTATAGTGCCCATAATTTCTACAGATAGCACATGCATTATTGGTACGCAATGCCTTGCCTTGATTTTGGTGGCAAGTTCCTTTTTAAGGGAACTTGTTGCTACAATGTCTACCACAAAGCTAAGGAACAGTTTTAATTCATCTAGCTCTAGGCAGATGTGGGTAGGGTGGCCTACTATGTTGCATATGGCACAAGGTTGTAACTCCCGTTGCATGGTGGGATTTTCAACCTTATTCCCTCTTTTATTGGTGTTCTTGGTTATAATCATCGGTTTTGCAATAGGAATTGTCTGCACAAGGATGTTTGCAACAATCTCCTGAACGGGTGGGGCCTCCCCAGGACTGAGGGGGATTAACCCTATAGAGGTGATGTGTGTGGCTCCCGTCCCAGTAGGTGGGACTAGGTACCAAACTCGGATTTAAAAATATACGTTTGGTTAAACCATGGTGGCCAAGACATGATGGGATACAAAACTAGCTAGGGGGTAGAGGGAAGGCGTTTGGGAGACGACGTAGGCTAGACAGGCTGTTGTGGTCGAGGATTCGATGTTGTTACTGCTTGTCTCCATCTCTTGGATAACTTTTGTGCTTGGTGTGGACATCATGCACATCGGGGCTTCTGTGATAGTTGAATACGATTCTGGTATCATAGGGGGGTCTCCTAGGAATGATCCAAGGATGGACGGCGGTTTGAGCAGGCCAAGGCCATATTCCTGGTACCGTGTAAGAATCTCAACAGATGTGTCTACATAGGTTAAGATGACATTAGTACTTTTTAGGGGTCACTTTTCATGGTATGTAAATTGGTCGACAGTAACGATACAATCCTCATGGGGGAACATCATAGTTCGGAAGACAGAGGAGGCTATGGCTAACATGACGTATATATCACTCTAGCCAAGGAGTATATTGTAATCCAGTTGAGCATCCAAGACTTCAATGTCTATAAAGACCATCTTACCTGCTAAGAAAACCAGGATTTTTTGGTAGAGGCCGACAGGAGATGAAGGGCGTCTGTCATATGCTCTAAGCGTGATTTCTGATGGCTTTAGCTTGGGAGACCCTAACTTCTGCTAGAAGTTCTTGGACATGATGCATTTTGATGCACCTTCGTCGATGATACATTGGTGGATGGTGATGTTCTAAACTGACACTGGTATTTGGAAGGCGACCATCGAAGGAAGCCTGGGGGTGGCTTTATCTAAATCGAAATCCATTAGGCGCGAATCGGCAGGGTCGATGGTGCCTAGTGTGAAAATCAAGGATTTTCTTTGTTTTGGGAATGACTGTAATACCTCCAAAGCTGACATGGAGGCGGAAGATTAGGCTAAATCATCCACATTGCTATAGTTATCGGCTGCTTTGGAATGGTTTCATGCCCGCCTAGTTGGTCCCTTAGCCATCTTTGGAAAAGGTTCAATAGGCATATTTGAGATGGTGAAAGGTGTTGTTGGTGCACTTCTACTAGCCCCTGATGGATCAGTGTCTGGTGGGGTATCGTATTTCTGACTTCGTGTTTGAAAAAACATCTCTTCGCTAGTCATGTAGATTTTATGGTTGTTTTTTCTGGAATCATTGGGAGTTGTTTGATCTTGTTGAGTGCTAATTGTCCCTTGATGGGGGAAAGTCTCCTACATGACGACTATATGTTGTGAGGATCCCCCTTGTCTGTGGTTACCTTAAATCTTCTTAAGCTCAGGGAGATTGGGATAGTGGTGAGTGTAATGACCATACTCACCACAAATTGAACAAGAGTGGTTCGTCTAAAGACTTACCTATTGTTCTGACCTTGGGGGTTTCTTGGCTCCTGGTTTTGATTTCAGTTGGATTTCCCTCTAGCTTGAGATCGTAGAGGGTGTTGTTGGTTATTGTCCCTCTATCCAGGATTCCCCTTTGTCTTGTTTTTTACTTTTTTCTTGCCGCGTTAGGAGGGTAGTTCATACTCTCATGATTTTATGGCTGGTGTGGTTGTGGTTGGGAAGGTTACACAAAGTTGACTTGTGCATTATTCTGCATGGGTGGGTTTTGTGGTGGGGACTAGGCATATTGCAGTCCTTGCCCCTGGTTTATGAATGGATGCTGGAGGGGAGCTCTTCTGTCAACATGTCTAGTTGCATACTAGGTCTCATGAGCTAGACGATATGGACCTCCCTGCTGATGGTGGTACAACGACGCCCTATTAGTCATGTTTTGTGAAGGTGCATGATGACTCTAATAACTGGGTTGCGGTATGTTCTAGGTAGAATCATATGCGTAATCAGGGTATTCAACGTTGCTACTTAGGTAATTTTGGGTCAATGACCTAATCAAACCGTATGAAGATTTCGACACACCTGGAAATTCTTTGTAAGTTTGTAGGCACAAGGCGTTAGGAAATATATTGTAAATATATCTTCACTGCATATAGACAAGCTCGAGCTGTTGAGCCTTGCTAATGGCATCCTATTTGGATATGGGTTTTTATGTTTCCACATCCTTTGAAATCTATACGGTGAGATTTTTCAGGAACAGGCCTAACAAAACTCAATCGTTGGGTTTGGGTTTTCACAAAATATGACGTCACTGCCATTTGTGGATATGGTCTAAGATATGGATGATGGGTGTTTGCCTAAAGTGGGTTAAAAATTCCATCCCGGAATCATGGTGGATGGGTAACTGAAAATAGGTAAGGAAAGAAGTAGCGAAGGCGCTAAAATTTCCATGTGTAGCAGTTGGTTTCTCCTCATACCATTTCACGGCTACCCCGATTAGGGTGCGTTGAAATAGTCTCAGTATAATAGTATCTTCAATGATGCTATTCGATGACCACCATAGGTGGAAATTCATCACATGATTTCCAGGGTCTTCCTCTTGCTTCCCTTCGAACTTTTGAATGTCCGAAGGGAGCTTCGTGGGCATGGCAGGGAAAATTTTAAGAACCCCCCTAAATTTACATGTATAATAATTGGGCGAATCCCCATGATACATAGGAAAAATGGAAGGCAATTTTATTAATAATATAATTTGTATATATAACTTTTTTGGCGAATCTCTCACGAGATTATATTATCTTGTAAAATCATGGCGAATCACTAGTACAAAATGGAGAATCATTGTCTAGTGGAGTTCGGGGTGTTGGTTCCAATGAAGATATGGTATTTGAACCAGGAGTTGAAGGTAGCGAACTACCGAGACCAATTATAGCACACGGTGACTCGTGAGGGAAGTATTTCTCGTGCAGTTTTGAAAAGGTGTTCTTCTAGTTCTGCTAAGTATAGTTTTGTTGCTCATGCTACTACTAGCACTGATATTGAGGTTGGAGAGGAGTTTGAGGAAGCATGGAAGGTAGCAGTGGTGGAGAATTACAAAGAGAACCCCATGATGGGCTCCATTTTTCCCTTTGGTATTTGGGCCTGTAAGATCTTCTGTCCATTCAACCAACAATTAACCATTCAACCAACAATCAACTTGATTAATTTGATTAGGTACGAGTCAACTTAAACTAATCTTCAAAACTATGCTTTGCACTATCCCATCTTTATCACACTAATGCTACACAACATTGTGCATTTGCACCCAACTCTCATGCATGCACACAAAATTTTCATTAACATCTATAACCCTAACCAAGAGAGAATTGATCAACAATTTGCACCAAAGTTTGTTATAGTGTTGAAATTTCATAAAAAATTTAGATCCATGGTACCTTAAATAAATTTTGAGATAACCTCCACAAATTCGACCACAATAGAGCAGACTTGTGATAAATTCTAAACCTACAAAAATTAGGATTCATGTTCCTAGGAAAGATCATAAGTAGTTGACATATAGGTCCAGTTTTGAGCCTTGACACATTGATAATGCAATGGCTTAGGTCAAAACTTACACATTGAAAAGTCATCAATGAAGAGAAGACAAGATCATTATGAATTACACATACTCCAAAATTCGTAGCAAATTCTACTTAGTTGTATGAAACTCAGTTATACATAATCTTATAGTAAATACAAATTCGAAAAAGCCTTCTTCACATAGCTAATAAATGGCCATTGGAGGAGCACCCCTTATATAATATTAATAGTAGCAATCAATAGATTATTTCATATTGAACTTCATAGCCATAGCAATCCTATGTATTGTATCATGTATTCAACTTGCATTATCAAATATAGATAAAATCATACTTTTGATTGATACATTTAAATCATACTTGTGCACAGCGTTGAATGCAATGCTAGTCAAGGAGTAAAGTAGGTTTGACATGTAATGATTTATAAAATAATGAAACAACTTATTAACGAATCACAACTTTCACGTTTGAAAAAATTATAAATCTTTCATGCAAATCCATTGTTGTTATAGTTTCTTCTCTCAACCATGTTCCACATAAGCATGGAAAATCAAGTAATACTAGCATTTGCACCGAGAGGTGCAAATTAATTCCGGGGAGCAGGGATACATCTTCCATGCGAGATAAAGGTGATGTAGGTGATAAAGTTGGAGGCAATACGAAATGTTTTGGAAGAATGGTTGGTTTGTGTATCAACTTTTGAGTATTGGACATAATTTTGAGGAAAGGTTGAATGATTGGAGGGAATAACAATCTTGTCTGCAAGCTATTGTACAGTATCAGTATCAGGATTCATCATGCCATGACAAGGCTATGGAAATGCTCAGTCAATGAGTAATTTTTTCATTTTTACCATCTTGGAAAGAAAATGTTGAAAGGTGTTTCAATGGAAACTGCATCATATTCAGCATTAAAACTTGAAATACACTTGCAAAAAAATAAGTGATCGCTTCCAACTATTCACTCATAATTTATCTCAAAATTATTAGATATATTATGTATGTTATAGTATAATGTTGGGCTTGAAAACTGTCAAAACCAAGGCATCATTTGAGAACTTGTGATTACTCGTAGTTATCTTGTTTATATAGAGCTAGAAGTAGAAAATATATACTTTTCTGGTTATAGGCAACTTAAGAAAATCAAAGTTTTAGTTCATTTCCAAGCCAAGAAATATTAAGTATTTGACTGACTTATTATATTCATAAGGATCATGCCACTCAAAAAGGATGCAATACATATTTTAAAGAGATGGGGTTGTTAAAATTTTGGAACTCGTATTGGGAAAAATTACAAGTGGGGAAGCATATATCACTTTATCCACTCTAGAAGTGACTTTATGCTACAAAGTCTAATGTAATATAGATCTAAATATAAAAATTAGGGATAGTAATGGAAGTTAAACAAATTAATTTGTGCAAATTATTAGTGCTAATTATTGACAGGATTAATAAAACAAACTAAAATTTTATTAATTTCCACAAATAACCAAAATAGGTTGATGGAACTATAAAGTACAATTCAAAAAGAGAATGCTGAAAACAACTACAAGGAACAAACATAAGTACAAATAAATATAAAAATCACAGAGAGGTAAACACAAGTGGTAAGCCCTAGAAAATAAATAGGAATCGGTACTGCTCTATGCAAGGACACTGCTCTGGATTAGAAGTAGAAGAGGAGCTAGCACTGTTTGTTGTCAACTATCATGAAGGTACTAATACAGATCCTGGGAATTTCCTCTAGGAAATGGCTGACTGAGTAGACCAAGTTGGATATCCCTGGGGGCAACTAGATGTTACCTACACGAGCTCTCCTAACCTCCAGGGGCCAATGATGGACAATAAATTCTTTCCTTTTACTCTGATTGAAAAAATAAGCAACCTTTCCATGTGCTTGCACATGCATTTAAATAGGAGACTGCATGTCATGCTCTATCAGATTCGGCCCTTCACAACACCACAGATGCAGATTGCACTTTCAGATGTCAAAAACAACATGTAAAACAATAAATTTTCCTCAAATATACCTAAAATCTGAAAAAAGTGAAACTTAGGACTAAGTATCATGTATACCATTCACATCTACATGGTGAACCCCACAAACTAAACAACCGAAATTGCAACCAGTTTTCTCTAGGGAAGTAAAAGTAAATAACACTAATAAAATAAGAGGCACTGCACATCCACAGGATGCCTGGACAGAGGACCGCTACAAATACATGCACAAAAACAACGGATAACCTTAAGAGATAAAGACCATAAATGCAATTCACCAATGCTATTTTATACATCAGTGGCACTGGCTTTACCATAAAGTAGTCTGTGTTAGAGATATACTATTCCTCCAACATACGTAAGCGAATGACCAGTGTACTCAATGATGGGAAGAAATACATTTTGATTACCGCAATAAAAAATAATGTCAAAAATAGCTCCTGTATGAGTTCAACACCTTGGTCCTGCTCAAGCTGGGCCAACAGTCAGCTTTAAGTTAAAGGAGGATGAAACAAGAAATTACTAAGAGGCAGAAAACCAATATTGAATATGTCAAACCATTAGAAGATTCCCCATCTATCACTTTTCCTTCAAAATGGTTCTTCAAAATCAGTAACTCAGAGTCTGTTAAGAGTACAATTTGACAATGCTGCCAGATTTTAGTTGGGTAATATAACCATATACTAATCAAGGAGAATATTAATGAGGATAATCATAAGTTAAAATAATTACAACTTGCTAACCTCGCTGATCATTCACAGAAAATAAAAACGCTGGAACTTTTTACATAACTATCTTGTCCATAATAGCTTTCCATACTGCACACTCACAGTGGCTCGAACTCCTGTCACTGAATGGGAGCTAAATAAAATGCAGAAGACCACTGTCAAAGATGAGCCTGTCTTTTTGGTTATTCAAAGAAGCTGTCTTCTATCCTATGTGTGAATTCTGCACCTCGTATTTTTATTTATTTTGCATGGAGGGTTTTTATACCTCTTTAGTTGATCTATTCCTTTGATTCAAAGAACCCCATGATTTCTCTTGCTCTTCATAAAAAGACCACTGGTAATGAGAATGAAACCTATTTTAAATTAAAAATGGTAATCTTGTAGAATGGATTGGCAACCTTCGTTGGGATAATCATTGTGCGACATATCTCACTCTTAATGCCGGATAATCACCCACGACATAAGCATATGGGAAGGGCACTCATGTTCTCTTTGGAAAGAAATAGCTAAAGTACCCACACCCATTCACAAGTTCACTATACCAAATGACATGTATTTCGAATGGAAAGAGTCCTCTTGGTGCTCTGGCAAGAAAGGACACTCATCCCAAGAGATATGGTAAGAATTTTGGTTGTAGTAAGTTCCCATAATGACTTATGAAACATGCTGAGAATTAAACGTATCTGAAAGTGGTATTTTACATCCTTTTCTTAGGTGATATGATCAGAAGAAAATATTAAAAAAAAGGAGATTGTTTTAAGGGGATACAACATAGAAGTAGAACCCAAGGATAGATCTTGTCCCTGATGCCCTCCAAGTTGCAAGTTTTTATGCCAGCCCATATGCCATACACCAGAAGGGTTTACCTTCTAGGTTATCACGTATTGGTCAGGCTAGAACACCAGCATTACACGCTCATGCTGTTCATACTGTGATGTTGGCGTTATAGTGCTGGTACATGCTATCATATAGCTCTATCATGGCTGGATGTATCCACATGGCTTAAATCTCTGCATTTTTAGTGGTGAGGTAGATGAGATTTATCCTGCTCCTTTCATACAGAGATCCTCTTATTGTGCCCTTAATTCCACATATTTACAGAAGTCTGAGGCTTTTCAAAACCAGGCAACTCGGAAACATGGCTTTCTCACCAACAGGATGGAAATCACATCTTCCTATCTCCATTCTCCCACCAAATAAAAAGCATCTCGTCCTGCACTTATATTCAAATGAACTAGCCAAAATTACACTATCCTTCCTGGAAGTGTCATAAATACTATTTAGCTTTGCTCCAAAAAATTACAGACTGTTAGGCACAAATCCAATCTCTAACATCTAATTGAAAGGGTTTTTTTTTATTTACATACAAACCAACTTATTATGTCTATCATCCTGGGCCTGTAAGTAGCACTGATAGGCACTATTACTTTTTCCATTTATTTATTTGAAATTAAACGATCTGGATTTAAAGCAATCTAGTGGAAAAACCATTAAATTGCGGAATTTAACATGAAATAGCAGAGATGTGAAGCAAAAGTAAATTGTAGAAATACACGCAATATTGCAGCAAACAAAAAACTTTATTGCCCTGAAAGGCACACTCAACAACCCAGTATAGAGGTAGATGTGTTATGTATGTGTCAAATAATATTTAAAAACAAAAATACAAATAAAAACTATATAGATAAGAAGCCGACATAATAATATGAATAAAATATTTTATATATGTGTTTGGGGTGAGTTAGAGGACCAGGACCAATTTTTATTAAAAATGAAAAATCTACTGATAGAATTGCGCAAATTTCATAAAATTATGAACCTCTAAAATCAGTAGATTTTCATAATTTATTACTAGATTTGGGAAATTGAGTTAGGTACTACAACTCTCCACTAAACCATAGATAGGGACAGCTAAGCTTACTTTCGACTATCACCCTCGAACTGGATTCCAGAGACTGAAATATTTTACTCAAGGGATTTATAACAGACACTAGATGAAATAGGGATTCTAGAGGTTCTCGTGCCTCCACCCACTAGGAAAATTCGTAATAATCTTAGTGAAACTAGGGGACAAAGGCCCACACCATGTCACAAAATTAATTGACTAGGCTGACAAATAGAGATGTAAGCATTCACCAACAATGGAAAATACATGAGGAAGATGACCAAGTGCCCAAGCTTTACTCATTCCATATTTTCAGGCATTTACAAGTTTTTTAGATTCTGAATTTGCAATGGCAGAGATCAAAACTCCTAGAATTCATCCTCGTTGCAATGATTTTTTCTTATTTTAAAAAGTTATTCCTCCTTGAAACCTGCATATTAAGTCCCAAAATTCCTGTGCATGCCGCCAAGAATAGAATTAGGGAGGTGTACCCTTTAGTTCAGTATGCATGCATCTGAGAATGCATACCATCCATCTTAGTGATATTCCTCTCTCCTTGTGTGCACCAATATGTTAATCCATCAAATTTAAAAATGTACCCTATTGCAACAGTCCAAAACTATCCATTGAAATGAATATCATAGGTGAAAAATCATGCCATATAACATGTAGCAAGCATATTTTAGAGTTTTTCAGTAGATATTTTGACTCTATTAGTGACCCTGACTCTATTAGAGACCCTACAACTCAATTTTTGTCCCAGATAACTACAATTAAGGGAGAGGTAGTTTTTTGTTGGTTGTGCATGCACTTGGAACCACACTTAGAGCACATGACTTCTCTATGAAAAAGTTATTTAATTATACTCAAGTCAAGAAAAAATCTAGTGAATTCAAATTGGCTTTCTAGTCACTTAGTATTTTTTAATGTTAATTTATTCTATTGTCTCCCTTTCTACTTGCAGTAATTAGTGTAGCATTTTATCATAACTAGATCCTATACTTGTGCTTAAAATCTAACACCAACCAATGTCATTTTATTTGGGCAACATGTTCTTTCTAATAATCTTTGGAAGAGAAATAATATGAAAAAACTAAAACAATAACATATAGAGAATCATTTTCATGTAACAAGTTGCAAGGGGGGCTACAACTTATTTCTTTCCTCGATCAATGATACATTGTCATTCTTTTTGAGCTCTTCATGGTAAAGTGAACAAAGGCTTTGACACACTTCTATTACTTAAAATGTATAGATGGAAAAAAAGAGAACCATATTGACGATGCTGGACAGTGTATAATGACTTTAATATGGAGTTGTTGCTACAATAACCCATTGCTACAAACAAAAAAATGCTCATGAAAAGAGATCAAATGCTAATTCACATAAATAGTTTGGACGTGACAACACCCGACAGATTCCAGCATTAGAATACCTACAGCTTGTTTGAAATTTCATATGATGCTCTTCAAAATAATTTACTTTCTTATAACAGCAGAAAGGAAAACTATTGTTTGGACGTGTCTAAGTTCAACAAATCTTTGACATGATTAAGGAGCTATAGAGAATTGCGTACTTGTGAAAGTTTTGAAGCTACAGCAAGGCCACTCAATATGGCACCTTCAACATCTGGAGCAACACAAAAATCACCACAAACAGAAAATCGCTTGTTATCTAACCACAGACATTTGTCATCTTTTGCACTGATTTTTTTTGGTAATGCACTACCCCTGCAATCAGAATATGAAATCAGAAAAGCCAGATTAATTTATTTGAAGTTGATAAGCTTATGGCTAAAATATTGAGTCAAATATCTCATTATTATCCTACATCTATGAAGCATCCTTAAATGTCTGTTCACGATGACTATGATAGACAGAAATTTATAGGTTGACATTTAAACCAGTTATCAAATAGATGAGGATGGAGGTTGCAATCATGTAACCCAAAGTCTCACCATCCATGAGCTTTCATAAAAAATGGAGAAGGCATATGTGGAACTGTTTTATGGAATTCACTGAATAAGTCTCTTCTCACCAAATTCAATACATCATCTGAAGGCTTCTTTAAGCCTGTTTGACTTATGATATGGTTGGAATATTCAGCTGTAGAATGCAGCACCCAACACTGGCTATAGAAAGCAACTTAAATTGTGTCAGCCAGCCAATCATAAGCACACAGTGTTGGAAAATACGGAGAGCTCACAAAGTTTTAAGGAGCATATTCCACAGGACAATGTATGTAGTTAAACAGGAACTAACACCTAAATATTATTTGATAATAAGATCCATGGTACTGAAGGCATATATTTCACTACCACATATGGATTTCATGTCTTTCAACATTAAAGCTCTCCAAGAGCAGACTACCATACATGGCATCATTAGCCCATTTATTATAGCCACAATAGCCAACAACGACCCTCCAAGCCAAGAATGTGAAGAATTAATAATTTCACGAAAAAATTCACTCGGCCTACACCTAAATTCCTACATATCATAGTAAGGATTGATCAAGATATAATCTCCTTGTTGAGACACACTGCTGCAATATTGTGTTTTGATGTTTTTCTTCAAATTCACATATCAGCAAAAAAACTTGAGAGATACTTCAAATCTCAGCTCCATCACCACTCAATTACTTATCTCTTACATTGATGATTTCATGTTAAGATGTTTCACCAGTGATTGGTACCTCCAACAATTATAGCCACACCTAATTTAAACTGCAATAAAAGAAGGCTATGGGAATGGCTACTCATGGCTTCGTTAGCTTTAATAATAAAATTTGTCTGCATATTTTTTAAGCAGTACTTGCCATCATTAAATTAGACCAATTATGACTAATTATCTTTGCATGTTGGCCATGTTTTTGGAAGATAGTATCAGCTGCCTTCTAGTTAAACAATTTTAAGGGATTGCATGTCGAACCTAGCTTTCCTATTGTTTGATTTGTCCTTCCAGAGATTAAAGATCTGTGTTGCTAGTAGCATCAGAGAGGAAATTACTCAACTTGCATTGGATGCACATCCTAAGGTGAGAAATCTACCCACCACTGGATTTGAAGCTAGTACAAGCTACATATTGTGCACCGTAGCATAACGCCTTATTTTTTTTATTTATAGCCTATTTTCTCATTAAAAATGCAAGGATCGTGGTCCATGACCATGTTTCCTAGCCAATAGATCCATTCTTGTTTCCAAATTCTCAAACTATTCAAATTTTAAATACAGAACAAAGATGCCAACCTGAAGCAAAGAAATCCCGAGCAGTTAAACGGACTGAATCAGGTCTTTCCATAGTAGTATTCTTTACAAGCATCCCTGCATTTTGGCTAGACCATGATTTTGCTACATAACAAAATCATGCGATAATTCGAAAACCTTAATTCTCTAGACCGAAAAAAAAAAATGCAAGATTGATACTTGAGATTTTTAACACTACCATGTGAGCTACTTGATATTTTTATTCTTTCTGTGGAATCTCCACCATTATCTCCTGATAATTTCAAATTAGATACCCAGGAACTGAATGATAAACTTAATTGGGCTAATCAATAGGGGAAATTCTACAAGGATCAACATTGTTTACAGGCATAATTGCATTTTGGCTAGGCTATGACTCTGCTACATGACAAATCATGCATTATTTCAAAAAGCTTGCTAATCTAGACCGGAAAAAATGAAAGATTGATACATGAGATTTTTAACACTAGCATGTGAGCTACATGATATATTTATTATTTTTGTGTAATCTACGCCATTATCTCCTGATAATTTCAAATTAGACACCGAGGAACTGAATGATAAACTTAATTTGGCTGATCAATAGGGGAAATTTTACTAGTATCAACATTCTTTACAGGCATCCCTGCATTTTGGCTAGGGTATGATTCTTCTACATGATAAATCATACAATAATTCAAAAAGCTTGATACTCCAGACCATAAAAAAATGCAAGATTGATACTTGACTGTGATTGGTACCTCCAACAATTAATTTCGGAAGGTGTAGCATTTTGCAGTTTAAATTAGGTGTAGCATGACTGTGATTGGTACCTCGAACAATTACAGCCTCCTCATCAAGAAAAGACTTGAGTCCACAAGTAGGCTTCCAATGAAAATTGCAGTAGGTTTCTTTACCTTCTCTGTTAATAAACTGCAAAGAAGATAAAAATAAATCAGGTCATCTAAACAGTAATGACAAATTATTCAAGCATGGTTCATTTGACAACAAATAAGGATACTTGAAGTACCCAAATCCAGGGGTTTAAAAGAAATATTCAAATGGTGGGTATGAAATGAAACCAGAGGGAAATTTTATGAAATTTTCAGAGATGGTTTCAAAACCTGGGTAAATCCCCATCGCATCCAATCTGACCATCTCCTAAGCATATCACTAGTCCATTTTTATATATGATAAATATGTACTAGGATTACTATCATATTTTAAACATAAACATAGTAAATAAAACTATCATATGGCACAAAACCTGAAACAGGTAATTGAAAGTACTGTGTTATGCTAGCATGTTTTGAATGTGACCTTGAGATTGGCTGATTAGCATTTTATGCAGCAGGCAAGCTTAGTGTGTTGAGAAATGAAAAAAAAATAGTAGTAGGACTCTGTTTAACTTATGAAATTGATTTGAGCTCATGCAGCTTAGAGCTCAAAGGCTGGCTGATTACCATTTTATGCAGCAGGAAAGCTCAGTGTGTTGAGAAATGAAAAAAAAAAAATAGTAGTAGGACTCTTTTTAACTTATGAAATTGATTTGAGCTCATGTAGCTTAGAGCTCAAAGACTGGCTGATTACCATTTATGCAGCAGGCAAGCTCAATGTGTTGAGAAATGAAAAAAAAATAGTAGTATGACTCTATTTAACTTATGAAATTGATTTGAACTCGTGCAGCTTAGAGCTCAAATAAATTTCAGTGTTGAATGCTACTTATTAGGTGTGGCTTGCAATGCCAACATTGATCCAAAATTCCTATCTTCTTACAAGTTTGCTTGTAGTAATCTGGCTTCATGAGTATCATGAATTTCAATGATAGAAAGGATTCCAAAGTGCAACTGGCAGGCTTGCACTAGAACAACTAATAAAAAATATTTAACACACTAACATATTTACCACAGACTTAAGAAATCCATGTATCCCATTCATGAGAGAATTTCTTGCATTAACAACTAAATATTGGTGCAGATGTGTCTAAAACTGTATAGAGAACATATTGAGAGATTGTGCCTGACCTTGAAAGTGTGAACTCCAAAACCTTCAATATGTCTAAAGTCATATGGGATTCCCCAGTCATCAAATAGAAATGTGAACATATGACAGCTCTCTGGTACATGGGAAAAGAAATACATGATATGCCATGCCTCCTGAATATGGGTTTTTAGATTGGGCTTCAAAGCATGAATGACATCTGGGAACTGCATAGCCAGAAACACAAGTTTAAAAAATTAAGAGTCAATAATTTGTGAAAAGCATATGTTTCAGTTTTACATATACTTCAAAATGAGAGGAATGAATTTCAGTGTATGGTCCCAATAAACAAACCTTTATACCATCATGAAAAAAACACTGGGATGTTGTTGCAAAAAAGGTCAAAGTTCCCTTCTCTCGTGTAAAACTTCACTGCAAAGCCTCTGGGATCCCTTAAAGTGTCTGGGCTCCCGCGTTCATGTATAATAGTAGAGAAGTAGACTATCACAAGGGTATGAACTCTAAGTGCCCTAAAAAATTCATCACATGTGAGGTGTGAAATAGCATGTGTGACTTCAAAAAAGCCCTTGGTTATTGCTCCTCTAGCATGGACAACTCGCTCAGGGATTCTTTCTCTGTCAAACTAGGCAAGCTTTTCTACCAGGTGATAATCCTCCAAAAAAATAGGACCTATAGCATTGAAGTAAGCCTCGCTCTGAGAATCAGACCCAGTGTAACATTTGAAGCTCAAATTTTGAAATGCAATTATTCACTTAATCTATCAATGTTACAATCATGTAATTTAAACATGATACCATAAACAAAATGTTCTATTAAATAAAACAATCACCTCTTTCACCAACTGTAAGAGAGGAGCTATTATTCCAAATAGGGGCACCCTGGTTTCTGGTCCAAAAAGGAGCATTGTGGGCAGTAGAAGGTCAGTGTCTATATGGATCCATTCCACCTAAAGTACCAAATGGTTAAATCTATACTCTGCTAAATCCTGCCTGCAATGAAAATTCAAAGTAATCATTAAATTTCAGCTCTATAAAACAATGAAGGAGCCATAGATGGGCACCTCAAAGATGTGGGTCTTACATTTCACCTTCAGGCACTAATTTAACATTAGAAACACTTAAAAACCGAGGAAGTAAATAGTATTTTACATCCATCCCTTCTTAAAATATCTTTAGGGTTAAATTATTTCACCCAAATTTGACACTTAGAATGCAGATAATTTCGAAGAATATTGAGAAGATCCTCAAAGAAGCTTTTGATCAATTCAGCATCTCAGATTGGGACGACTTGTTCTGGATTTCGCATCCATGGGGGCCTGCAATTTTGGATCAAATTGAGGCCAAAATCCAGTTGGGTCCGAGAAAATTAGAGTGCACTCGCAGCGTGTTGGATGAGTATGGCAACATGTCTAGCGCTTGCATGCTTTTCATTATGGATAACATGCGCCAAAAGTCTTAGGAGAGGGAGAGCAGTAGCACGGGAGAGGGTGGGAGTTTCCCTCGTCAATGCGTGTAGGTGAGCCTGTCATCGGTGAATGGAAAATGCATCCAGATCTCCATCGATCTCCACCTTCACATAACTTTCAAGCCCCTTCCATTGTCCAAGCCCCAACCATCTCTTCGACCCAGTAAATTTGGCGAAATTTTTGTTACACCTCCAACTTCCAAGCCCCAACCAATGAAAAAATGAGGAGAATCACTCCAACACCTCCCTCCGACCCACTAAATCCAGGTGAATGCCATTGAAATCTACTCCAAGCAAAGAAAATCGGGAGCGAATTCCATTGAAATCTGCTGCAAACAAAGAAAATGGAGAGCGAATTCCATTTTTTAAGTTTTATGAGCATTTATTTTGGTGGGCTAATATTTAATAATTAATTATTTTAAAACTAATTATAGGGATAACTTTATAAAACTATAGAAAATGGGTTTTATATAAAAAATTCGCCCTATCAAAATTTAAAACCCCTTAAAATTCGACTTTGGGCTAAAATTCGCCCCTAAAATTTTCCCCGGCATGGGTGGCCATGTAGGGTTGTGTGCAATAGGGTTGTTTGTTAGCTTGGTTAAATCTATTAAGTTTAATGACGCTAAGAAAGGTTACTATGAGTTGGCAGCCATTGCACACTATGAAGACACAGTGTTCTAGCTAGGTATAGGGTTTGTCTAGGACGTACCTGACTATGAATTCACCTAGCTTCTTGAATGGGTAGCGCTCCTTTGCCCACTAAGGGTTGTGGGAGGAGTGGAATGTGGTGACCATGTGGGGATGCCCACCGGTGTGGCATTGGGTGACTATCGAGGGTTCCCAACTAGTGACACCCCAATAAAGGATGAACTAATAAGGGCGGCAATGTTCCATCTTTGATGCCTAAATGGAAAAAGACATGGAACCCCTCCCGGTAATGGGGGGAGGTCCAAAAGACATATAGATAGATGAGGTCCTGTTGGGTCTATTTTGGCATAGACTAGGTATGGTTTTGGAAATATTTGAGAGGATGACGATTATAATCAAAGAAAAAATCTGATCGCATACATAAAACAAAGCAAAAATGAAAGATAAAATTTCCCTTTAGATTATCCTATGTGACCAGTCAATCAAAAAATATGGTTTTTGTTGTTTTTGTGTATGATACTCAAATAATAGAAGACCTAATCGTCCTCACATGCTCAAATGTAATTGGGCCTTCGGAAGATATCTTGTGAATGCTGGCACAACGTCCCGAAATAACTGGTGACGCCCCTAGTCAACCGAAGAAAATCAACTAAGGTAAGGGTAGAGGATCTAGTGTTGCCTGCACCGTCACCTATAGGGAAGCATGCCCTAGTTTTGGTCACTAAATACCCTCATCCCACGTGAGTGTTCGATTCTTGAGCTTCTTGGTAATTTAGCTACTAGTACCGAGTATTAGATGAATCAGGTAGCCCTGAATAATACCACATGCACTGGGCCTAAGCTTAACCCCTTATGAACTAGGTCTCTGTGGAACTCAGGTTTTCTTTTCCATGGGCAGATAGATGGATTTAAAATTTCCCTAAAAATTCAACTTCTATGTTTGAAGATGTAAACTGACCAAGGCAGCTTATTGGATGCCTACCCCCTTAGACCTAACTTAAACTATAAATTCTCTTGCGGACTCTACGGGGAGATTTTAATTAGTTAAGTTAGTTTATTCACTTAAGTTGTGAAAGTGTGTGAGAAAGCGGTGAAAAATCACATAATTTGAACATGTGGATATGCGATGATCCTTTTCAAATCCCCTATTAAGCTATGTTTGGTTGTTCCTTTCTCAAAAGCAAAACATGTGTGAATATGGGCCGGTTACAATGTTGCCTAGTTAATCTAAATGATCAACTAAAGGGAGATGGAAAATTATCAGTAGGAGAGTGTTCATATGCTTTCTTAGGGTCACCCAAGGTTGCAAAGGTAGCAAATATTACTTGCTCTCTTAGTATAATTAAATCCTAGTCCCAAATCATAGTGCCAAAAAATGAACTAAAATTAATGACTTTAAACTAGGAAAATGAAAATAATTTAGCTAAGCATGCATGGAATAGGGCTACTTACTTTGGCTAATTACCTATGTTTTCTTGGTGTCTAAATTTGCAAAACATAAATTATTTCAGAATGCAAGTTAATTGCCCCTACTTAAGCTCTATGTTGGCTTTGCGAAAATAAACTTTGAAATTTTAAAACTAACACCTAAAACTACTGAAATGCAGCAAGCAGTGAGTTTTAAGAAGTCATGGGACACCTCACATAGTGCTGGCAGATTTATTATGGGCTACCAGTCACTTTACAAACAAGAAATGGAGGGAAATAAAAGAAATTTTATGCCTCTATTTTCCGCGCGCAAAAGGCTCACATAGGCGTGCAGTCTGCACACAGGTCATTGTTGAACGTGAATGGTCTCGCGTATCTGTCTATGTAAAAGACGCGAGAATTTCCTGCAAGAAATTTTTTGGAGCTTCTGAGCTTTGGCCTCTCACTAAGGGTGAACATGCAGAGAAGAAGACAAAATGGGTTGTTCAAGCCAAACTCCAGAGCAAAGAAGAAGGTCTCTGCAAAAGGTTCATCCACATTAACTAAGAAGAAAAATCAGTGGAGTCACCAATCTTGTGTTGGTGGATTTGGTGCACGAGTGTACCAATCCACACTTTCTTAAGAGGAATGGTTGTTTCCTCTTAATTTCCTGGTCATAGGCAGATAATCAAGGGAGTCAGTAGGTTAGTGAACATGCCAAAACAGAAATCCTACTAGATAAGGAAATAGCATGCATATATAGAGAGAAAATAAAAACCAAACTAAAACAAATAACACAAAGCTCATATCGAGTCAAACAAAAAAATAATACTAAAAACGACGTCTAAGTCCCCCCTTATTGTGTGCTACTGGGAAAAAAGGGTAGAATGTTTACCCATTTTCCAAGGTGCCCTTAGAACTAGGGAGTTCTAAGACCCGATGAAAGGATTTTTTTACCTCTGAGTTACCTTTGTGCAAGGTCCCTCTCTCTTTACTCTAAAGGATTGGAGTTTTTGGGTGGCCAAAAATTGAATCCCCTCTCTACTTCTGCTCCAGATCACACACTACTAGATTTATTGAAGCAATTTTGGCCAGCATAACAATGTGCTCTCCCTTTGTTCATCTCTTGGTGGCCTTTTATAGATGAATTTCAAACTCTCCTTCCCTATCTTGGTACATTTATGGATGGTGACCCAAGAGAGGGGGATGATTCCATTGTGTGCCATATTATTCGATTGTGTGTTCCCTTGAGGTCATAATGAGGCTTGGGTGGTTATCGTTGGATAGCCTCAAGTGTGGGATCAATTTCTTGGAGTGTGCCTTGTGGTCTCGGAAAGTGACTTCCACCACTCTCAAGTCCACGCAGCTTTTTGAGGAAAATCTGTGCAAAGGTGCTCCTATTGAAGAAAAATGTGCGCGAATGTGCATTTTGTTGGTTTCCTCAGTGCGAAATTTTACTTTTCTTCTGGACCTTAGAGAGTTTTTAAATTCTTCATATTTTGTAATGTTCCTCAGCCCTGTAAATCCTCCTTCCTGACATTTAATAATGTCATATTTTCTTGTTCGATTTTCCAATGATAACACATAGATAAGACTCAAATTGGTCAAAAATTTAGACTCTCTCGGTTCAAAGGCCTGGAAGGTTGGTTTGCCTCTTGAGGATATTTTTGATGTTGTGTAAGGTGTGTTTGTATTTTTTCCTATGGCTCTACTTCCTTAAGGTCATATAGGAGGTTGAATCTCATATTAGTAGCCTCTCGTTGCATGTCTTCCCTGGTTGGATAGTTACTTGGGTAGATATCAGAAGAGGGTGTTACCGAGTGGTATTAGAGCATGGTTTCACTCCCCTTGGGTAATATCTGATACCGTAGAGTGGTATCAAAGCATGGTTGTGCTCACCTTGGGTTGTTTTTGGTTTTTTTTCTATTTGTGTGATATATGATACCACATACTGGTATCAGAGCATTATTCAAATCTTGGACTGGATGGCTAGTGTGTTGTTCATGCATTTATGTTGTTTTCATGCGTTCGTAGTATGCTTGTGGTCTATACATGCTTGTTGCATCCGCCTTGTATTGTCCATGGTGGTGTTGTCATGGAAGTGTTGATGGTGTTGTTGTCAACATGTTGTCATGAGTGTATGACTATTTATGTGTGGTTCTTGCTTATGAATTGTTCATGCATGATTTCTTACATGTTGCTACATGTTGTATATGCATTTCTTGTTTATGATAGGTCACATATTGGTAATTCTTGTGTGTTGTTCGTGTATGCTTACTTATGTGATGCTATATGTGGGACATGCATTGATCATTCATGATTGGTTATACATGTCAAGTGGGTGCATATGGTCAAGTTTGCATTGATTTGGTGAAGATTTTTTTGCATAAGGTCATTGTATGCAATTAGGTCATCGTGATGATATTTTTATGTTATGATGCTAATGTGTTGGCTAAGATAGAGTAGGAGATACAAACCATCAAAGTGAAGTTGTAGCATTGGACCTCGAGGCGAGATCAAATTGTCATAAAATTTTATATGCTTGGCATGCAGGTATGTGATTCATGGTTGTTGTACGAATTATGGTTACTTATATGCTTTTCATTCTATTATTATTATGGTTACATATGTGATAAATTCTAGTATGATCATACGTGCATGCATTGGTTATTCAAGCATGGTATTAACTGATCATTATGTTATATCTTGCCGATGAATATGTTATATATTGTTGATGATTATATTATTAATTTTTTTTGTTATATGTTAGTTAACTTGATGATTAGGGTTATAAAATTAATATATTGTTTTTATATGTATCATGTTAAATTGGATTGGCCTATGAAAATGGTTAGAGTTATGACATTCAGGTACGAATCAACTTATTTTTGATATTATGTCATACTAATCTATATTGACTATGCATATGAGATTGTTATGCATGAATGACATTTGTTTATGAGTCTATGATGTGACCATGTTAGTTAGTTATTTTTATGGATACCATGATCTTAATTGTGTTTGAATTGAGGTGTTGTGAAGTTATATTGTGCTAACTAGATTGATTGTCCAGACAAGCTAGCCTCCCCTTAAGATACATCAATGTATAAGTTTTATTATGTCTTCTACTTGGTGCTTGACTTTTTTGAGTGTTTGATTATGTCATCTACTTGATCTATTTAGCATGGTATGTTTGCAAGTTGTTTGATGCTTGATTAATTGCATGACATAAGTATATGTGTCGGTAAGATTGTATGAAGAAATTATATTTTTTTAAGATGGTTGTGCTAACACATATGTTCTGAGATAACTAGTATATACTTGATTGTAAGTAGGTGATAGTTGTAGCATTGTGTATTATGACTGATGAATGTGAGTCTATTGTTGATTATGACATGTTTTTAGACATGGTAAATGTTGATTCCAAAAAAATAGATATGTTGTCTTTATAATTGGAACATGTGAATGACATGTGTGTGTTCATATACAAGGCAGTATGCTTGGCATAACAAGGTAAGGTAATTGGTATATTGTATTTTTATATTATACGCTAATAGTTATGTCTCTATGGAAGTAGGATGCAGGGTATTGCATGGAAAAAGAGACTGCCATGAAATCGTGAAGAAGGCTCAGGTTGATATTTCCTTAGGAACCATTGGTATTGATTCATGGTGTTTGTTGCTACTCTTATGATTTTCGTTTTTTGTGCTTTATTTTCTGCTTTATTTATGTCTAGTCTATGGCCATACTACTTTGTTTGTAGTGTCATATTTTTGTTGGTTTTCGTGGTATTATTATTGTTCTTGAATTTTGTTTTGAGAGTCTTGGGAATTGGTTGGGAAAGAGGAAATTAGTGGAGCTTGGGGAGAGTGGTGTGGTACCCAACAGGTAATTAAAGAATCATATTAAGCTCAGTGCATGAGTAAGCATAGCGAAACGTAAGAATATGACAATCAATTGGACTGGTTGGGTCCATTGTGATAAATGGATGGTGGGAATACATACATGAGTAAGTCAACAAGAAATGTATATAAAATGGATCCGAGGTGTTAGATGCCTAGGCCATGTCGGGAACTGTTGTTCTCAATGTTGTCCACATTGTGCATGGACAAAGGAAGTTCTCTTAACATTGACCTTATGTTATCTAGTAATTATGATGTGATCATGATAATGATGATGTTTATATATGTGTACATGTATATATATGTATGTGTATATAAGTCATTGTATGACAAGATGTTGATTGTTTTATGCTAATGATTATATATGTATGTATCTATGTATCTATGTCACTATATGACATGGTTTCAAGGATCATTCATGTGGAAGTATGATTTCTTATGCTGGTGAATGGCATGAAGAGGTCCTTGGTCTTATGAGGAATCAAGAGGGAAGAGTAAATATGACAGATCTATGAGGTCAGTGTCATGTGGATATGATTTAATGTTACATGCTTGTACTATTCCTATGTTTATGTTATGGACAAATAATGTTGAGGGGTACATCAAAGAAGTGAATGTAGTCTGATCTGCGACATGCTAGGGTAAGCATGGATAGTGAACAGACACTAGAAGAAATGTTTCTTGTGAGGTTAGGGTGCGGTCTATGGATGTGTAGTACTACTATTGTGTATATGTTTTGCTTGTTGTATATTTAGTGACTGTACCTATGATGACATGTAAATGTTGCATATGTAGTATTTTGTACATATGATGTTGTATGCATGTTGTATATATGGTGTTATGTGTAAATTGTATATGCGGTGCTAAGTATAGATGGTGCTATGTACATGTTGGATACGCGGTATTTTGTACATACCGTATTGTACACATGTTGGATATGCGGTGTTGTGTGCATATGGTGTTGTTCGCATGTTAAATATGAAGTTTTGTGTACGTATGGTGCTATATACATGTTTTATATGTGGTTCCATGTACATATGTTGTTGTGTGTGTGTTGTACATATGGCTCTATGTACATATGGTGTTGTGTGCATGATTGTACATGTGGTGTTGTGTGCATGTGAAACTTTGTACATGTTGTACATTTATTGTTGTGTGTAGGTGGTGTCATGTACATGTCGTGCATGTGGCATTGTCTACATGTTTTTTCATGTACATGTCATGCATATGGTTTTGTGTACAGGTGGTATTGTGTACACCTTGTACAAATGGTGTGGTGTACATTTGGCATTGTGTACACAATGTGCAGGTGGTGTCATGTACATGTCATGATGTGCACATGTTGTACAAGTGGTGTTGTGTATAGGTGGTTCTTTGTCCATGTTGTGCATATGGTACTGGTATACATGTGGTAGTGTGTGCATGTCGTGTAGGTTGTGTTGCGGGCATGCGGTACTATGTATGTGCATGGTGTAGTCATGGTATTGTGACATGTGTATTCATTGTGTTGCTATATATATATATATATATATAGGAATTGTGTTGTATTGTACACTGAGTGTAGGTGTATATGTTGTATGCTAATGTAGGCGTATGTATTTTGTTGTATTGTGCACCAAGTGTGGGTGTATGTGTTGTATGCCAGTGCGCGTGCATGTATTGTATGGTGTTATATGTTGTATGTGGGTGTATGTGTTGCGATGTAAACTGTATATATGTGTGTTGGGAAAGGCCCAAATTGGTCCAATCTTGAGTCTAAGGCTCTGCATTTTGAGGAAGCAGAGTGTGCTAACCAGGGAAGATAAATCAATCATGCAATAGTTTAGTAGTTTTAGGGGCTTTGGGGTTGATCAAAGCCCCTGTTTTTGTAAAGGGGTCAGGCTTAAATTTTTATTTTATATCTACCCATGGTATGTGGAGCATGGTATTGTAAGTATGTGAAGGCTATATAAAGCAATGTATTGTCAAGTCATGAGATATGAATAGAATAGATCCATGTATTGAGTCTATAATTTGCGTTATTTTTTTTGTTTTGGTCTAAAGGGAAGGCTCCGCAGCTATGTCTGTGGAGACCTTGGTCTACATCTATGTTTACAGACCACCCGCAGTTGTGTGTGTAGGGTGAAGAAGGATTGTACTGAAAATTTTCTTCAGTAATAAAGAGAAGGAAGGTCCCGAAGTATTTCTATGTTATTTTCACAATATATTTATTATCTATAGTTCAAGTTGTTTTATGCATCTTGAAGTATTGTATATTGTTTTATCCATAGTTAGGTCTATCATATTGTTTATCTGCTTTTTATGTTGTTAAATATTGCATAAGACTGGTAAAGGTGCAGCGCGTAATGGTATTTAATAGTGATTAGGGCATCAACTGTAAAAGTAGATAATTACATCCGCATGGCTCATAGAACCATTAGAGAGAATTTTAGTCATAGAGCCACATTCTATTGTCCCTATAGATGAAAAAACATGGTTCTAATATCCCCCAAAATTGCCTCGGGTGAGACTACGATCTGCATTGAAGGTCATTGCCGAATGAGTCGGTAATAGAGGGTTTTGTTCGTTGCGCAACAACTCTGAACCTAGGTTGAGACCCCTTTGAGCCAAAAAAATATTCCATTTCCAAGACATATATGTGATTGAGAGATATGTGGATCTGGCATCCAACCAAGAAGGAAATACAATATTGGGTAGAATTGAAAGAACATGAGTTCGCAGCTCAAGAAAACATAAATCTATGACTATCAAATGAAGCTTGGTTGATAGGTATATTTTTACATAACAACATGATATTTTCTTCGCGACGCTTGCTAATGAATTGTATGAATGGTTATCAAGGCTGACTAAGAACAAGACCTATTTTAAGAACAACGAGCCTACTTTGTGGAGCCATGAATTGTTACAACAACTCAAGGAGACTAATAAAAATATCTCAAGAGTTTTTTATCTTTGGATCGACAATATCCTGGGAGGATTTATTATGAGTTTGCAATAGACACTTTTATATCTTACAGCAAAGCCAAGAGAATATTTTTCAGGGGTCCATGAGGTAAGTATCTGAAATATTTCAAGTTTTGGATTAAAATTGTCTTATGTGAAAAGGGTGTACTATGAATGTAGTCAGATTAATGTTTGGGCTTAATTATGGAAGCGAATCTAAGAAAAGTGGAAAACGATAGAATTAGACCGTAAAAATTACATTGAGACTGATTCTAGTCCATTATTTAGTGGGTCTAAGAATGAAGAAGAAAGAGGTAACCTCGCAACCCCTAGAGGTGCACCGCGGTCAGGAGTTGAGAATAATCAAAG
Source organism: Pinus albicaulis (assembly GCA_034641835.2). Taxonomy (NCBI): domain Eukaryota; kingdom Viridiplantae; phylum Streptophyta; class Pinopsida; order Pinales; family Pinaceae; genus Pinus; species Pinus albicaulis. The sequence continues at coordinate 890,099,025 of CM076582.1, read as the reverse complement.
AACATCTCGGATTCCCCATCGCGCAACACCTTTCACCCCCCATCCCACTCCCTACACTTTCCCTCCACCTCCGCCTTTGCCACCCCTAGGAAACATGGCGAATGATATCAAGCTATCGATCTTTAGAGGACTTGAATCAGACGATCCTAACCAATTATGGTTTGTAGCTGAATTTATATGGAAAGGAAGACATATTACTGAGGAAAATATAAAGAAGGCACAACTTGTCACATCGTTGCAGCAAATACTGCTGACATGGTACATAAAGTATTCTACGACAAATCAAGGTGCTTCACTGGATGATATGAAGAAAGCATTGACTAAAGAGTTTAAGAAGCTAAAATCATAGTCATATTGAATTACACAACTAAAGGATATTAAGAAATTTCTAACTGAGTCTGTTTTTGAATTAGATCAAATGTTCAATGTTGTGAAACCAGCTCTACAAATAGAAGAAAGGAGATATCAACGCCTTAGAAATAAGCCACTTCGAGGGGGAAACCTCCAATACATTACATAAATGAAAAATTCTTGGATGCGTCAAATTACAAAACCTCCTTTCTATATATAGGAGTTCATGGGGCCACAATGTAATCCTAGTGGAGCCACAATGTAATCCTAGCCGACCTAACAATAATAATTTAAGGGCACAATAATAAAAATATGGGGGTTACAGGGTACAATAATAACAATAAGGGGGTTACACTAACAACAATAAGGGACTATACTAATAATATAGGCACCCAACATGCCCCTCTCCTTCAAAAAAGTGTTGTTCTCAACGCTTGAGTAGCTCTGGGTGCTTCTGTATAAATTCTCATCCTCCCATGTCGAATCTTCAGTGGGTAATTTCTTCCACTTGATGAGATACTCTGAAATTGATCGATTATGTAGCTATCGAGTTCTTGTTTCTGTGACCGCTTCAGGTTCCAATATGATTTTTCCTTCCTCATCAAGTTTTGGCAATATTGTTTGAACTAGAAGATTTTCACCTATAACCTTCTTTAAGCATGAAACATGGAAAAATGGATGCACTCGTGAAGAAAAAACATTCTCGCAATCATACGTTCAATTTTTCTCTTTTGGACATAAGGATATCTATAGGGACTAATGTTTGGAGGAACACTTCCTGGAATCAAATGAATAGTATGATCATGATCACGAATAGGTGGGAGTCCTTTCGGAGTTTCAAAAACCTTGGAATGATTGTCCAAGACTTTTTGGAGATTTGGATAAATAGATGATTCTGATGTTGGAACTTCTACTGATCATAATTGTGCAATTATGCCTCGTTGTTCTTTCTTTAGAAGCTTTGTCATGAAATTAGAAAACATTCTCGCAATCATACATTCAATTTTTCTCTTTTGGACATAAGGATATCTATAGGGCCTAATGTTTGGAGGAACACTTCCTAGAATCAAATGAATAGTATGATCATGATCACGAACATGTGGGAGTCCTTTGGGAGTTTCAAAAACCTTGGAATGATTGTCCAAGACTTTTTGGAGATTTGGAGAAATAGATGATTTTGATGTTGGAACTTCTAGTGAGCATAATTGTGCAATTATGCCTCGTTGTTCTTACTTTAGAAGCTTTGTCATGACATTAGAGATTATTATCTTTCCCGGCTTCCCTGAAATACCCTGTAATTGAACTTCCTTTCCTTCTGAAAAAAAATTCAAGAAAATTTCTTGAAAATTAAAAGCTACCGTCCCCAAAGATTGTAACCATTGTACTCCTAGTACAACATCAGCACCTCCCATAGGAATGGAAAGCATTGGACTATTAAATACATATTCCCCCATGGTTAGCTTGATATTATGACATTTTCCAGAGAAATTTATAGTTCCTCCATTTTCAACCATCACTTGACATTTTGGTGCTGGGTATAGGAAACAATTCAATTCCTTGGCTACCTTACAATGAATAAAATTATGGGTACTACCTGAATCAATCAACACTATTACCTTTTTTTTCTTGATATGTCCTTCTATCTTGAGAGTTTGAGGAGTGGTAATTCTTTCCAATGCATTACACGATATGGTCGTACTCATTTCTTCTTCTTCTAGGGTTGGTTCCTAGTGTATATCCTCTTCTTGTTCATTTTCTTCTTCCTCTTCACAATCTATGTAAAATATTTTCTTCTCAACACACTTATGACCTTTAGTGTATTTGATATCACAACTGTAGAAAATCCCTTTTTCTCTTTTTTCTTCCAATTATTGTGGTGTCAACCTTGTAGGTTGTGGAAATCGAGGCGTAGCAACACTTCCTTCTTTATAGAAGTGAGTGGTAGGCTTCCTTGTCTCCATAATTTTACATCCAATCTTTCTTGCCAACCTGAATGCCTTCTCTAATGAATCAGGTTCCAAAACGCGAACTTCATGTTGGATGTTATCCTTTAAAGTACCTATGAAGAGATCAATCCTATGTTCCTCTAGAATATCAGTTACCCTTATATTCAATTTTTGGAAGTCCTCAATGTGCTCCCCCACTAAACCCTTTTTGTTTGATATTTATCAATTGGCTAAAGAAGGTGTTTCTCTTTGTATCCTCATAATGTGCTATCATTTCCTCCATAAAAATTGACTAAGTGACAGTTTTTTTACAGGAGGAAAACCATCGATACCATACAAATGTATTTTTTTCTAAATGTAAAGTTGCAATGCGTACCTTTTGTGTGTTTTTCACATTATGGAGATCAAAATATTGCTCCATCTGTAGTATCCATGTTACAGGATCCTTTCCATCAAACTTCCTCATATCCATTTTTGTATTATGGTGGTTCTTCCCACCAACATTAGAGTTTACGAAATCACGATTAACATTTATTTTATTCTCATCATGAGTTTCCTCTACTATCTTTCCACTATTAGGAAACATTTCTTGTATCAACTTTGTCAAACCTTCCATGTCTGCTTTTAGATCATTCTTCATGTTTTCCATTTTTTCATCAATCTTAGCTTCCATTTCATCCATCTTAGATTTCATTCCAGCTTCCATGCCATCTATCTTAGATTCCACGCCTTTCTTCAAAACTTCCATGTCATTTTTTGTTTCTCTGTGTGAGAGCGAAATTTGTTGCACTTGCTCTAGTAGTTTTGATATGTCATGTTGCCATTCTTCGTCTTCATGAGTCATAGTAGAGCCTTATAAAGGCTTAGTGGGTGTTTAATTCTTTTTAGGGGCCATTTTAGAAACCAATACTGATATCTATTCTACAATATGCCCTTGGAATCAATTCAACTTGATTCTTCAAACAGGACTTATGCAATTCGGGGAAAAAAATACACACCTTTTACTTTCTTTTGTAGAGCTCTATATTGAAATTGAATTATCTCTATAATTTCTGATCCTCAATATCTGAAATTTGGCCCTGTATTATTCCTCTGAAGCTTCTTTCAAATGCCACAGTTCTGAATTGATTTGGATTCTTCAAGAAAAATTTATGTCCAATGACCCACAATGACCTAATTATGGACTGGTTCAGTAGAGAAAACTTATACGACTTGCCACATGTCACTGTTTGCTCCTTTGGCTCTGAAATCTATAGACAGGAAACTATAGTCCGTGTACTTCCAGTCACTTGTTACATAATTCCAATTCGATGCTCAGAGAGAGAGTTAGGAAGATTTTCGCATGATCACCTCTTTGAGATGAAATTAGGGAGCCTGAAAAAGACCTAACTTCCACATATCATATATCCGAAAATATTGCGAACCAAGCTCTAAAATTTTGTGAATATTTTCCCCAAGATCTCGGCTTTGCGCTCTTAAAATTTCAGCTTCTGAACCTTTGTAGCAAAAAATTTATAGCAAAATTCCGCGATGACCTGTTTAAGTGAAATTCAGGAGCCTAAAAAAGCCCTAACTTCCACAGATCATATCTCCGACAATATTTTGAACGAAGCTTTGAAATTTTTTGACGATGTTCCTCAGGATTTTAGCTTCGCACCCTAAAAATTTCAGCTTCCGAACCTTCATAGAGAAAATTGTATTGCAAACATTCCACGATGACCTGTTTGGAGTAGCAAAACCCTAGAATCCAAAGCTCTGATACCAAATGTTGTGAAACCAACTCCAAAAATAGAAGAAAGGAGATATCAACGCCTTAGAAATAAACCACTTCGATGGGGAAAACTCCAATACATTACATAAATGAAAAATTCTTGGATGATTCAAATTACAAAACCTCCTTTCTATATATAGGAGTCCATGGGGCCACAATGTAATCATAGTGGGGCCACAATGTAATCCCATCCGACCTAACAATAATAATTTAAGGGCACAATAATAACAATATGGGGGTTACATGGGTACAATAATAACAATAAGAGGGTTACACTAAAAACAATAAGGGACTATACTAGTAATATAGGGACCTAACATTCAAGATGTTAATGGGTCAAGTAAGCTTTCAAATCCCTGAAAAATAGCATAAGGAGTGTTTTATCATTGCACTATTTCCACATAGGAGGCTACCTTTGACACAATAGAAGGTATCAACACAGGTTGAAGCTCTAGAAATTGCGATGAAGTTGAAAGCTTCTTCGATGGACAATACACATTCAGAAGTATAACAAGCTCAAAACCAACTAGCAACAATGCATTTAGATTTATAATATTTGAAGAAGGGTAAGGAAGTCAGGTGCAACATACGATGAGAATTATGGTGTATAAAGTGTAAGGAAAAATTCCACTATAAGGATCAAGGCCCTATATTCGGAGATTACATCAATAGTGGAGGTCCTAATCCTTTGCACCCATGATCAAGTGCATTGTGTGACTTATGTAAAGTTGCACGTCGACAACACACAAAAAAATGCTATTTGTTGCAAAAGTGTGTGTCGACACCGAAACACCGAAACATATATTTTGTAACTTTTGTAGCTCAGTGCAGCACGATGAGAAGAACTGTCGCAGTTATGATTTTATAATAGAACAAAGTGAAGGGGCTTATAGAATACAGGTTAAGGGAAGTTCACAGGAGGATCAAGGTCATAATGTTGGTCAAGGAGGATTCCAAGAATGAGGATGAGGAGGAGGAGGAGGAAGCATTGGTTGAGGACATTGCCATCTCATTTGTTACAACTATGATGAAGCAGTACATTTCTTGTGAGCTTGCCATAATCCTAACCCTAGCTGTAAGTACCGTAAAGCTTTTGATCGTGTGATAGAAGAATATCCAGTCCTTATGAAAAATATGCAAGAGAAAAGAAACCAGTAGCATACACATAATTTTCAAATGATGACTGCTAAACCAAGGGAAGATCACCCATGCATTAACATAGTAATGCAAAGTGGCACATCGACAAGAGATGATGCAACCGAAGGTAAGAACCCGATGGAATACACCTAGGTTACGAAGACTATAGAGAGATCCCTTGGGTTCAGTATTCAGGAGAAAAAATAAGCATTTCTGGAGATGAAGGGAAGGTTCATGGATCAGGAAGCTTCGACCTCTAGTGCATAGCCTTAGTAGAAACTAATACTAAAGAAGTACAATGCTGAGGTAACTAATCAGCTGAAATAATTTGATCCAGTATATTAAAATCATTTTTGCAAACCTGTGTGAAGTTGTTGTGAGATTATAAGGTCATTCAAGGAATCCAGAAGTTGACAGACTCCTGCGCTGGAAAATAAGAACCGTGAAATGAGTTGCATGCAATCAACAAGTTGAATCAAAATAAGAAGAGGATGGAAAGGGAGATGAGAATAACTTCGTAGATAGGAGAATATTGCATGGATCAGGTATTCCTGGTTTTAGGATCTGATGCCAATGTATTGCCTAGGAAAACTTAGGATTGAATGGGAAATACGAGGTTGAAATGTTCAAAGATCCAGTTGAGAATGGCCAATCAACAGAAGATCATCCTTATGGGAAGGTTATCTAGTGTTGTCGTAGATATTGAAGGTGTATGAGTTTTGCATATTTTGAAGCAATTTAGATTGTAGATGATAGCAATCCATATCCAATGATGCTTTGATTGGATTGGGCTTTTGATACTGATGTGATAATCAATATGAAAAGGAGACATATGGTGTTTGAAAAGAGTGATCTAGGGTCATTATTCCTCTAGACCATTAGAAGGAGCGCGGTATACAAAGTTTGTCTGCGATGAGTATTGCGATGCAGAAATTAATAATATATACAAGATCAAAAATAAGGAAGAAGATTGGATTAATCCTAGTGCAGATGGAAGGCTAAGGTGGGAGCGGGATAGTTCTTGTATTTTTTACTCTAATGAAGAAATAGAAAATTGGCAGAATAGGTTGCATGAAGTCTCTACAAGAATATGTAATAGAATTACAAGATCACTTCATTGCATAACTTCAGAGGTATGTAATTTACCTTATTATGATGGGATAGGAGATGTCTATGTTTTTCATGATGAATTTGAAAAATAAATTCTGGAAGAACAAAGGTTTGAAGCATTGGATGTAGCCCTCATATCTACCCATACTACATGGTGGGGTGCTCATAAATAAAATATCAGAGGTTGGAAAGAGTATCACAGTTTGATGAAAATTATAGTTGGCCAAGTAAAAACAAAAATCGGAGAAAAATATGATGGAAAAGAGGATCCCTAGGAGCATATGTCTCATTGGACTAAGGATTGGGGCAAAGAACCAAAGCCAGAGTTGGTAAATATATTTTTAAACACATTGGACCTAATACTTATGAACTGGTATCTTGATACAGAGTTGCGCGATGGGACGTCGATCTGGAAAAAAATCATTGAATGGTTCCTAATGACATTTAATTTTGAGGATGGCTATCAAAACATTGATGAAGCCCTTTAGGAAGTTAGAGAAAGGATTTTTAATACTACCACTACTCCAACTTGGACACAACCAGATTGGGTTGTGCAGTTGGAGCATGCACTGGAATGTTATAATGTGAGAGAGGAAGAGGAGGATGAGGATCCACACAATATTGATATCCTAGAGTCAGAAGTCCATCGCGAAGTTGTTGGACTAGATTTGGAAATCCTTGACATTAAGAACATAGAAGGTGAATATTGGGTCAGAAGAAGAGCCAAAGTTTGAACTCATTGGAGATTATTGGGATGATGACTCAGTTAGCAAAGTTGTAGAGTTATTGCACGAATACGAGGGGATCTTCCCCACGATTTTTTTTGAACTGAAGGGGATAATAGGAGACCTCAGAGTTATGAGGATTAATCTAAAACTAGATGCAAAGAAGGTAAAACAATGACCATATATATTGAACCCGAAATGTAAGAAAATAATAATGGTAGAGGTATAAAATATGATCAATTCAGGGATCATCGAACTGGTTGAAGAATCTGAATGGGTAAGTCCTATGGTAGTTGCAGAAAACAAGACAAACGGTGAAATAAAAATATGTGTGGACCTGAGGAAATTGAACGAAGCATGTGTACATGACCCTTTTACCACACCATTCACCGATGAAGTGTTGGACAATGTAGGAGTACATGAGGCTTATCTTTCACAGATGGATTTTCGGGTTACCATCAATTGAGGATTAGGTCGGAAGATTGACATAATACCACTTTTGCTATAGATTGGGGATGTTACTAGTATATTGTGATTCCTTTTGGATTGAAGAATGCTCCTGCTATCTTTTCTAGAGTTTTTGGTCATAGATTTTAAGGAGTATTGTAGATCTTGTGACATGTGCCAAAGAACAAGAAGATTGTCTAGAAGGGGTGAAATACCCTTCAAACCACAAGTAATGTTGCAGGAATTTGGTAAGTGGGAAATTTAATTTTTTGGACCTATCAATCCACCAGGAAAAAAAATAGAGCAAGGTATATGATCACTGCAATAGATTATTTGACGAGGTGAGACGAGGAAAATCTGATGAAGGATTGCACTGCAGATATAGATGTGAAGTTTATATTTTAGTATATTTTGTCCAGATTTGGGAGTCCAAAGATCTTGATGAGTGACATGGATTCAAATTTCTTGCATAATACTATTGAGGCACTGACTGGATAATTTCAAATGCACCATCATAAGAGTACACCATATCATCCTCAAGCAAATGTGACGATCAAATCTTTTAACAAGGTTTTGGAGAATGCGCTCACCAAAGTATGCAATGTGAACATGAATGACTGGGATATAATAATTTCAGTGGTGTTATGGGAATATAGGACAACATTTAAGAAGGTGACAGGACAGACACCTTTTAGGATAGTCTATGGAGAAGAAAAAGTCATTCCTATGGAGTATATTGTGCCCAATTTAAGAATTGTAGCATTTACCAACATGGTGGACCGTGACACTATGGAATAAAGGATGGAGAAATTGCTTCCTTTGGAGGAAGACATATTTATTGCAGGGTATCAATAGCAAGTGCAAAAATCAAGGGAAAAATCCTGGTATGATAGGCATATAGTGTAGAAAACATTTAAGAATGGAGACCTTATACGATTGTATGATAGAAAGTTCGTGAAGTTCCCCGGAAAGTTACAAACACATTGGTTGGGGCCATATATCATTAGGCACATATCTGAGAGATGCATAGTTAAGCTCATGAAGTTGGATGGTCAGTTGATGCCATGACAAGTGAATGGGATCAGATTAAAGATCTATAGCGATGAATTTTCCCTAGAACTTTGCACTGACCATATGAATGGAAGAAATTATTAGTGTCACATGCAGTCGAAAGTAGGTACAGGACTATAAACTACTCTGCCAAATTTGGACACCACCGAATATGGATTATTGTGTCAAGCTCAAGAGGATGTTGAAGTCTGAGGGAACTGTGACAAGGGAGGAATTGTTTCAACGTAAACGAGGATCCCTCGAAGTCCACCATAAATATGACCGTTGGAAGTGAAAATTTTAATTTGATAGGGGTGTTTCCATTAAATAGAGTGGGGAAAATGAATTTATTGGGAATATCTAGGAAAGTATACCACAAAATTCGTGTTAATGAGGTTAATCTGAAGATAATCATGGGGTTTGAAATTCAAATTTGGTATAAATATTGCATCGTGCTCTGCATTTGGTCAATATTCTTCCTGAGATTTAGAATTATGATTTTGCGCTTAAATGTGAGCTGAGCTTTAAGCGACATGTCCGAGAGGAGTTTCAGATAAATTTCTAGGGAATTTATCAAGAGAGGATTAGCAAGTATCATGACTGCTACACCGCCACTAAGTGTGATAGGGCCAAGGTCACCAAGGAAAAAATCCAATGCAGGAGAGGTGCAACCAGTGAAGCAACCTCCCAAGAAACCAGTTGTAAGACAATCACCCAAAAATAAGATCACTAAGGAACAGAGAACTAAGGAGCGGCTCGAAAATTAAAAGGAACATATGGAGGTCCAAGAGAGAAACGAAGAGGAGATTGCAATAGAAACTCTAGAGGATGTGATAGCATAAGAAGTGGAAACTATATCTATGTTGCTACCGTATATACCACCTAGGAAGGTGGGTGCAAAATTAGTGAAGTATCGAGTTGTTGTGAAATTCATTGTATTTACACCATTGTTGCTGGACAATGTGCCATTTGAGGGATAACCTTTAGCGACGCTACCTCATCTAAGGATGGAATATTGGGCTTCAACGGCAAGAGAAAATATCTTCAATTTGAGCCCAATCGATACTTGCACACAATGCATTATCAGGAGAATGACGTTACCAGATTGGAGGCACACCAGTGGGCTGCAGGGATACAACAGGCAGGGCTCCTCAATATGTTTTATGTTCTTCATTTTGGGCATAGAAGTATCAATAAAAATTTTGTGCGATAAATTTTGGCGTTAGTGTATGATGGGTGCCTCTGGTTGGGTGAGAGGATAACTATTGATGATATGTTGATTTGCAAAATTACTGCGCTTCCCTGTCAAGGAAAAAACCCCGAAGAGAAGATTGTAGGGAAGAGCTAGGACAAGGAGGTCACCGAGGTTATGAAGGAAAAACACAGAATTTTAAAGAAGTCATGGGGCTATGACATCTACTCCATCAATGATCCAACTGTGCACTTCACCGCACACAACTTTGCAGGAAAAATTATGAGGAAGTGTCGCACAAATGAAGTGCCAGCATCCGCCGTGTCTTTGGCTACACAATGCAGTAAAGGGGTCTAGTATAACTGGGCAAGATATTTGTGAAAATAATTTCTTGATGATTGTCGTGAGGCATAGGAGGAAGTAAGAAATTCCACTATGCGTGGTTATTATTACTTATAGCACTAATGGTGTGGAGGGAGCCCGAGGAGTCACAGTGCCCCACTATAGACCCAGATATCTATGAAGCTATGAGGTATGCCTCACTGTGGTTTACCAAAGAACCTACTCGGGTGCTGGGGAATAATTTTTTTTGGGTATTGATGGATATGGATCTGCGCACTATGGTGAGATAGCGTCCCAATATCTCACCTTTTTTCTTTGAGGGTTATCACATAATAGTTGATTTTAAGGTGAAATTTCATCGAGGATATATCCAAACGTGGAAGGACCTTGAATAATTTTGGTACCCATTACCATATTTGTTCCATGAGGTTGATATTGCATAGGTCGTAATTCATTGGATGATTGATTGGTTGTCTCCACCTACTGGAGTAGTGGAGACAGAGCATGTAGTAACCAATGGGAAATACATTGTAGCAGAGAAGGCTAAAAAAAAAGACACCACAACAAGAAATATAATAGGGAAGTAGACTGGAAAGGGCCCACAGAAGGAAACAAGGAAAGTAACAATGAATGAAACTAGAAAATAAACTGAGAAGGCCACAAGACATGACATAGAGCAAGGTCGACGAAGAAGCTACAGACATAGATCAAGATCAGGTCGGTCATGACCATTTCACTGATACATAAGCGGTTGATTCACCATTTATTGTGAAGATAAGGGTTCCACAAAGATCAAGTGCACGCAAAAATCACAAGGTTGACCAATCAGTGGACGTGGAACCAATGTGTCTCACTGAGGGGGACATTGCGATAAGGTGAAGAATATCACCAAAGATACATGGAGTGGGATCAAATTTCAATACAAGGCTGTATTGACATAAGTGCAGTAAGGCATGAAAGAAATAAAAGTACTGTCAGAGACAGCAGGACCATATGAACAACTGACCACTCAAATAGTTCAAGCGAGAGTGGTACAAGCGAGCAAGCAGGCGCAACCACTGCACCAATTAGAGATAACTACTAAGGTTCACATTTTTCACGTACCTAGAGGGGCGCTAAATTTTAGGGATGCAGAGGATTGAGTGTGTGCCAAGAATTGGTATAGCCTTAGTTGAATATTTATGCGCTGCCCATCCAGGCAATACATAACTTTCACTAGGGGGTAACGGATGAGTTGAAGGTGCGCGAGTAGCGTGCCTTGAATATTGCTAAGGAAATAACATATGACAACCAAAATAACTTCAAATAAATGAATAAGGAACTCTAGGACCAGGATGAGGTGACTTGAAAAAGACATCAGTTGAAGGAATTATCACTAAGACTTGCAGAAAACTCCTAAACATTCAAGTTCGCGTTGAAGAGCCACTAGCTGACAAAGGTTCCAAGTTAGCACAAGCCATCAGGGACTCCAAGTTCAATATGGATAAGATGAAGTTTGAGTATGGAGCACAGATCATGTAGCTGTAGATGAGGTTGCAGCCAACCACACTACCAGAGGTGAGTGAACAATGAGAAGAAGATATGAAAAAAAAATAGAAGGTATCTCCACCAGATTCAAGGAATGTGGAAAATTGTTTAAGGACACCATGGAAATTTGGACCTCACTGCAAGAGGATCCAAATGTTCAGAATATTGACTAGGAGATACAACAAAATTAGAAGACTTTGGCACCTGTGCAATTAATTTCTCGCATTACATAGGGAAAAAGTCTGCAAATCCATATCGAGGATCTACGCAGGAAGGATCAATTGATCACAGCTAGAACACAACCATAAAAATATGAGGCCATTAAAATGTCTAAGATATTTGATGAAAAGATTAAGGAAATGTGCACGAATTTGAAATATTTGCTTCAAAAGATCATCTAGACTACGTCAAAGAAGTTGTTAGAGGAGGTGTGCCAAGAAGAGAAACAACTTACAGAAATGGTTCAGGCATTGAAGACAAAATACACCATCATCACAACCAAGGTTTAGGGTGCACCATCTAAGTGACTTAGGACGAGTCATATGTGAGTGTAGAGGGCATGTTGGGCAAGGCACAACTTGGTCCAATATTGAGTTTAAGGCTGTGCATTTTTTGGAAGTGGAACTCATGAAACAAGGAAGATAAATCAATCGTACAAATTTTTAGGAGTTATAGGGGCTTGGGGTGGGTTAAAGCCCCTCTTTTTGGAAATGGATTGGGTTTAATTTTTTATTTTATGTCTGCCCATGGTATGTGGGCCATGGTATTGTAAGTATGAGAAGGCTATATAAAGAAATGTATTGTCATGTCATGAGATATGAATAGAATATATCCATCATTTCTATGATTCCAACTTGTTGAATATCTATCGTTATATGTTTTGGTCCAAGGTAAGGCTCTGCAGCTGTGTGCGTGGAGGCCTTGAGGAGTCTGAAACGTTTTACGTCGACCACCTGTAGTTGTGTGCACAGGTCGAAGAAAGTATTGTACTGAAAATATTTACAATTAATAAAGGAAAGGATGTTTGAAGCATTTTTTGTATATTTGTGTACCTTTCTTATAATATGCACTTGAAGTTGTTTTTATGCATCATGAACTCTTGCATGTTGTTTATATGTATTATATTGTATTGTACATTGCATACTATTGATAAATCTACAATGCACAATAATATTAAGTGGTTAATAGGGAATAGACTGTGAAAGTAGATAACTACCTCCACATAGTACAAAAGAGAATAAGAGAGAAGTTTAGCAGTAGATCCATGTCTTATTGTCCCTTTCGATGCATAAAACTAGTTCTGACATCCCCCAATTTTTCCTCAGATGAGATTGTAATAAGTGTTGTAGGTCGTTGCCGAAAGAGTTAGTAATAAAGGGGTTTTTTGGTTGCGTATCAACTCTGAACCTAGGTCAAGACCCATTTGAGCCAAAAATATGTATTGATTGAATATAAGCAAAGGAACTGGGTGTTTTCCGAGTGTGGCAACTGATCCAGTGTGTCTACAGAAAGAATAAAGGTAGAAATAAGGACCAGTCAAAGGATAAGTATGAGAATTTACATTTTTGTTATGCATGTGATCTATGATTATGACTTATGATGGTTACATGTGATTTATGATTACTACATGAGATTCATGATTTTTACCTATGATGGTTGTGTTTTGAGCTAAGAAGATGTGATATTTTTATCCATGTTGATTTGATCAAACAACTAGTATGACTTTTTATGACAGGGAGTAAACAGGATTGTAAGTGTACCTTATTGACGAGCTACCAATGAGGTTTATTTGAAGTTATTTTAATTTATTTAGAATCTATTTGAAATTATGTGCTTGGTATAGGAAAGCATGAAATTCTCAGTTGGGTGGTTGAAACTGATTGCAAGAATTAGCGACAATAGTGAAAAGGTATATTCCTTCATTTTTATATCTTCTGATGCAAGGAAGGATTTCCAAGGGATGGAATGCCTAGGATGGGGGTGCCAGCAGAACTTGGAAGGTGTGTGACTGCATGGAAGGGGGTGATTGGATTTCCTGAGGTACTTTTTAGCATAGAAGGGAAGGCTTGGGATCGATTTGGTTTAGTCATTAGCATTTTGAGATGGAATCAAATGCACATTGGAAGTGTGACCTAGAACAATGAGCCTTTAATTTTTCACTGATAGGAAAACAATGTAGAATTGTAGCATTGGACAATGGATGAAACTTTGACTTTGGTAGTGGATTTTGGACTTCCTGGGAAGGAGGTGAACCCTGGTGTTAATTTGAGGATGGAGGTGTGAGCCTATTGATTTCCTTGTTTTTGGTATGAGCATCGTATCCTCATATTTGTTGGTTGAGAAAATGTGTATATGTATATATGTTTATATTATTGTAAATAACATATCGAGCTAGATTTACAAAGCTCCATAGATAGTATGATTATTTTCTAGTTGAAGAAAGTGTGGTTGTTATTGTAAATATCATAATGAGTTGTGTTATAAATATCCAGTAAATTGTATGTTTGTCTTCCTTTCAGCAGTGTCCATTGTAAATACTGCAACAAGCTATGTTATAAAGCTCCATAGGTTTTATCTTTTGTTTTTACAAGTTTTTTGGTTTGCAGGTGTCATTGGACACTAAGAATGGTGTTCGCCTAAGGGGCAGGGTTCTGTAATAGCCGTGGTAAAAATCCCTGTACAAAAATATATATAAGGAAACAGTTGACGAGACACGTAGTCTAAGCTTAATGGTGGGTAGAACATCCTAGAGGGTGACCATTTTTGTTATTATGGCTAAGGGAAATTGGCCAAGGAAATGGCAAAGGCTTTGGAAAGGAAAAAGTTATTTTTGGCACATTTATTTATGAAAATAATGGAAAATTAGGAGAAAAGGGAGGTGAAAGACCACACATTGCATGTGAGGAGGAAAATGAAGGAAAATAATTGGAAATGAAGAAAATATAGTCCTCATTGATAAAAAGCCTTATGAGGATCAGTTGGTAAGATTTTGTCAATGAATTTTTTTTGAGCTCTCTGAGTATTCTCTCTCTCTCTCTCTCTCTCTCTCTCTCTCTCTCTCTCTTACTCTTCGACACTTCAATTTTTTGGAGCATTTTGGCATTGGAGGAATAAAGGAAAGTAAGCGGGAAAAAGGAGGAAGCAAGCAAGGAGGAGCAGGAATCAAGCATCTAAAACAGGATTTTTGGCAAGTATGAATTTTCATGTGCATTTTCCTTGCTATATCTGACATGCATGGTATTGCATGTGGTTCTTTTCTAGCTTGGAATGGGTTTTTTCTAGGTGTGATAGTGTTTCCAGCCTAGTCTTTCCATTTCCAGATAGCCATGTTGTTGTAGAGTTCTCATGCTTTTTTTTAGCTATATTACTGAATGGATTCAAATTTGTGTGGGGTGGATCTCTAAATTGATATAACACATGGCCTAGTAACCCATGATCCAGACTGTGGGTTGTGGTAAAGACAGATAGTCTATTGCATCAGTAGTCTTAGGAATCCTCGACTGGTGAATGGAAAGATATACAGTAAATCCTGGAGAGTATTTCTTAGTTTAGTGCCTAGTAACCCCTGAATCAGACTGTGGGATGCGGTAAATCCTAACATACTAGGAGACAGGAAAATTCCTCACAGTTTAGGTGGAGATAATCTAGTGATATACATGCCTATGTTGGCCTAGTGATTGGGTGTAGATCATGGTAAATACTGGATTATGATTGATGAGGGTGAGGTGGTTTAGCCTCGGGATGCCCTGCTTTTTTTTTTTCAGTTTTAGTCCCACATTCATGCTTGGAATATGGCACGAAGGTGATTGGGTGAAGAGATATTTGGCTCATCCAAACTATGGTATGGTGGAATGTGGAAGTCCCATATTCGGTTGGTTTTTACATTCAGTAATGAAGAGCTCATTAATTTTGTATTTGGTATGAAAATGCATTGGTTATTATGTGGATTCTATTGTTGTATCAATGGTATTTTTGTTGTTATTATGTTGGTTATACACGCATATTTTATGATTGATTATGTATGGCTCTATTTATGTTTTTACTTGTAAATGAATGCAAAATGTATCTATGGTTGAAGAGATTGTACTGAATCTTATGATGTAAGTGGGAAATTCTTCTTAGTGATTCTCAGTTAATTATGAGACCCCTATGTTTAAATTTGTGGATTACACCTATAGATGCAATGTTTGCAACATGTTTGAATAAATGCCTCTCATGTCTAGGAGGGGTCTAGATGAGTTCCTAATGATGTGCTAGCTTCCGTACCATTGTTTTAATGTTATTCATTATCCCCTATAGTTTCATGAGATTCTGGGTAGTGACCTAGGCTATGGGGCTAAAAAGGTGGCACAAATCTCGGAGTTGCAGTCACAAAACTAACCGAACCAGGCCCTGGATGCTACCTTGCCTTGGAATTCCCATGAATATAGGATTTTATTTGTTACCTTTCCTTGGCATACCTATGACTAAGGCTCAAATTGGTCAAAATTTCAGTCTCCCTCATGATTCAGGGGCCTGGAAGGTTGGGTTACCTCTTGAGGATGTTTTTGAAGTTGTGTAAGGTGAGTTTGTCTTGTTTCCATTAGTTCCACTTCCTTAAGGTCATCTAGGAGGTTTAATGTCATATTAGTATCCTCTCATCGCATGTTTTCCCTGGTTGGTTGGTTACTTGGGTAGATGTGGGAAGAGAGTGTTATGAACATTGTGAGACCACATGTATTTCCAAAGAAAATAATCTCAGATAGAGATGCTAAGTTCACTTCAATATTTGGGAAGGAACTGTATGCAGGTTTGGGGATAGATTTGGCATTTAATACAACATATCATCCATTGATGGATGGGAGAAAAGAGAGGAAAAATATGATCCCTGAAGACATGTTGAGGATGCATGTGATGCATCATCCCAAGAAGTGGGAGGAGTATCTTCCATTTTTAGAGTTTGCATACAATAATGGATACTAGGAATCCATAAAGACAATTCCATTTGAGGCATTGTATGGGAGGAGTTTCAATACTCCTATTAGCTTGTTATGTAACTATAGGGCGAAAACGCGAAGTTGGGAAACACTTTTTGGCATGAGATAGAATTCGGGAGAATTTTTTAATCTCTCGGCCGAGAAAAAAAGTCAACTAAATTTCTCGGCCAAGAGTTTTCAAAACTCTCGTCTGAGAGATTTTAAATATTTCGTATTTTCTAGGACGAGAGTTTTGAAAACTCTCGGCCGAGATTTGTGTCACAAAACTCTCAGCCGCAAACTCTCGGCCGAGAGTTAGAAAAAATCTTGGCCGAGAGTTTGCGGCCGAGAGTTTGTGCAATAAAACTCTCGGCCGAGAGTTTTTCTAACTCTCGGCCGAGAGTTTTATTGTGCAAACTCTCGGCCGCAAACTCTCGGCCGCGAGTTTTTAAAACTTTTGGGCGGGAGTTTTCCCGCACATAAATTGGTTTAAAACTCTCGGCCGAGAGTTTTAAAAATTTCTCGGCCGAGAGTTTCTGGTCAACAAAAAACTCAGAAAACTCTGCAGTTTTGAGAAACCTGCAACTTTGGAGGGACATAACACCTACAAAAACAAAATGTTACATGTCGGACCAAGTACCATTAGATTCGTCTCTAAATCTAGTTTTTGATGATGTGAGATTTATGGAGTTTCATTAAAAAATTCAAATTTTTATTAATTTTTTACTAAACTATGTCACTATGGAATTTCATTGTTCGAAAAATTGCACTGAATGAAAATTCAATAAATTTCAAACGAGGACACCAAAAAATTTAAAAAAATCATAGTGCACTTCCTCTCCCTGTCTACTTCAAAAGGGTACTCTCATTTTTCTTATTGACGATCACATTGAAAAGAAAATCAAAGGATAATAAAATGTACTGAAACATCACTATTTTTTTGTCTTCGTCCATTTCAAAAAATAATAAAAAATAGTGATTTGATCCGAAAATTACCAAAAAATAGTTTGTGCACTAGTGCAATATATGCAGATTATGATGCTATGGTTTTTTTTCAAAAAATGAATAACCTTCCCTAAAAAAAGTAAAGGATAATAAAGTGACTATTTATGTTTGCCTGAAAATTTCAAGTATATGCAGTTAGTAAACAACAAATTTACCCCTCTATATGTCAATATTTAAAAAAAAAAAAAATATTGGTATGGAGGTAAGACAATTATCTACAATTCTTGTTTTTATGTCAAAGCATAATTTGCGATAAAAATATGAGTTTAGTGGAGTTGAAGTTGAAAAACATAGAAAATTACAATTTTCAACGTCAAAAAAGGGCAAAAAGTGTTTCCCAACTTCACATTTTCACCCTATATCACAAAAAAGATAGACCGACAACTTCAAAATTATCCTCTTCTAGGGGGAAACCTCCTTTACATCACATAAATGAACAATTCTTCAATTATACAAATGACCAGACCTCCTTGCTATATATAGGAGTCTAAGGGGTTAGAATATAGTTAGAGCCTACATAACAATAGTAATGTGGGGGCTACATGGGCACAATAACAACAATAGGGGGTTACATTAACAATAAAAATAAAGGGGCTACACTAGTATCATAGGGACCTAACATGCCCCTCTCCTTCAAAAAAGTGTTGTACTCAACACTTGAGTAGTTTTGGATGCTTTTTTATACAATTATTATCATCCCTCATGGAATATTTAGCAGGTAAGTTCTTCCACTTAATGACATACTCTGAAATTGATCAATTTTGTAGTTATCGGGTTCTTATTTCCATGACTTATTGAAGATTCAATATGATTTTTCCTTCTTCAACAAGTTCTGGAAATATTGTTTGAAATAGGAGCTTGTCATTGATAAACTTCTTTAAGTAGGAAACATGGAAAACTAGGTGTACTCGGGAAGATGTAGGCGGCTCCAATTTTTATTACATAGTACCAATATTTTGCAACACCTTGTAAGGAACATAGTACTTGTGTGATAATTTATTATCCTTCGTAGCTTGCTTGAGGGAGATTTTTTTGGCATATGTTTGTAGTCTTAAAAATACCCAGTCACCTACATCAAAACTTGTTTCACTTTGATGTTTGTCAGCCTATGTTAGGTCCCTATTATTGTAGGGACCTAACACAGCTGGAGTGATCCAGTGAACATGGTTCATATTGGGCCAGACATGTTCAAGAAAATGGAGAAGAAAATTCATATCATCAAGAAAAATTTGAAGGTGGCATAGGATAGGTAGAAAACCAATGCAGATCAGCATAGTGTGCAAAAAGAGTTCCAAGTTGGGGAACATGTTTACTTGAGAATCAAACTCAATAATATTCACTTGAAGAGTGGGTCATGTGCCAAGTTGGCACCATGGTATTGTGGGGCTTTTGAGATCCTTTAAAGGATTGGAACATTGGCCTATACTATAGTTTTACCTACTTTAGTTAAATATCATGTTGTTTTCCATGTTTATTTGATTAAGAGATATGCACATGATTCTAATCATGTGATTGATTGGTCTATGCTATAGGTGGAACCCAAGGGAGAGTTCTAGGGAGAGCCATTCTGCATTCTAGACCGAAGGAGTCTCATGATCTATAATCAAGCCATAGAGCAAGACAAAGTGCAGTGGAAGCAATTTGGGCTAGAGGGATCCACTTGGGAAATGGTTGATTCCATGAGGGAAACATATCCTTTTTTTTTGTTGGTTGAGGCAAATGTATAAATAATTGTAAATAATGTATAGAGTAGTACATATTAAGCTCCAAAAAATATTATGTGTTTCTATTTTGTTCTATGTTTCATATGGAGGGAGAACACTGAGGAAAGTGTTCCCTCAAGGGGGAGGGGTTTATGACAGCCCCAAAAATGGTTCTCTTATGAAATTAAATGTAAATATTTTTACCAAAAAAAAAGATGGATTGAGTTAAGGGACATGAATTTCATAGTTGAGGAGGTTTCTTGCTGGGGATATTCAAGGTTTCCTTTTTGCAGGAAATCTAAAATATTTTTATACCAATTAAATGTTGGTTGATGTGTTTTTAATGGACTAATTTCTTAATTAAATTGGGTTGCAAGAGAAGTAAGTAGGCCTATGCTGCTTTGGGAATCACTTACAAGGTAGAAATGACAAGAAATTTATGGAGTTTGGGAGGTTGTGCGAACAAGTGGGGGAAAAGGAAGAAAATTCAACCTCTAAAGAAAATTTGACAAGCCTTCAAGAATTAGATCATAATTCATCATTAAATAACAGAGAAGGAGGAACAACAAAGGAGACTTACAAAAATAAAAATAAGGACAAAGTGATATCAGTTCGATTGTAAATATTGGAAGGAAGAAGTTCTCTCCAAGGTGAGGAATAATGGCCTCTCGATTCCATATATAGCCATATGGTGGAGATAATATTTCTTTGGATTCCATTGATGGCTGGTGTGGAGGGTTTTTCCTTAAATTCCTGAAATGAGGACCTCTAGGGCCTTTTAGATATTTGTTTTTAAAGTGGTTTTTGAATTCCCAAAGGTCGGTGGAACCACTATGTTTTATGTTAAGGGTGTATACTTGATCTCTAGGCTCCCTTGATATTCTTGTGTGAAGGCTATAAGCCTCCAGTTTCCCTATGTGTATGGGTTGGCTACAATTGAAAAACTAGAGCGCGGATGTAGCTGGCCTATGGCTTGCCTATATAATGGTTAATTGTTGATTGGATTTTGGGTGGAGGAAGAATACCTATGGAGTCCATGTCTTAGTTGGAAGTTGTTGTTTTAAACCTTTGAGAAAATCCCCTCAGGCTTTGGAATTTGGCTCGAGGGTGAGAGATGCAAGTGAGATTTGGTTCTAGCTATTTATGGTTGGGTGGAGAGTCCTTGTCCTAGAGTCAATTACACAAAATTTATAAGGTAAGTGTTCTTGTCATATGTGTGTTTTTAATTAAAGTATGCTTCTTTCTGGATTGGAAACAATGGCATTACTATGTAATGGTTTCTTATGCTTATTTGGTCACAAATCACATTAATCTGGTTTGGGAAAGATAGTTATAGCTAAAGGAAATGGTATAATGATTGTTATAATTAATAAATACACTGGTGAAAAATCATGCCATTTTGTACAATACAAATATATGTTTTTCTCTAGTTTGTGTTCATAACTATTTAATATGGAACAACTACACCATAAGTACGTGAAAACCTTTTTTAATGGTTTTATGGAATATAATAAAGTGCTCCTATGAAATATCTTTAAATTGAACATACATATATATATATATATATATATATATATATATATATATATATATATATATATATATATACAGTTGATTCAAGTCCTAGTGTTGATCCATGTCACTGTTGGTGATATTGACAAAACTCAAGAATTGTATGTTTATTGATTGAATCTGTGGACACAAATAAATATCCTACAGGTTCGTACGTGGTCTAGATTAATAAATTAGTGAAAATATATGTATATGCTATGTCTAAGACATGTTGGGAAGGTAGGGACTCGGATGAGTGTCCTAGAGGTGCCTTCTTGGAAGGTTAAAAAGGGAGCAGTTATGAAGAGTCATAAGGGTGTATATATAGTTGAGTCAGGTCCTGGTGTTGATACATGGCATTGTTGGTGATATTGACAAAACCAGAGTGTTTTATGTTTACTCATTAAATTTGTGGACACAAATTAATAGCCTACAATATTATAGGCGGTCAAGTTTAATATATTAATGAAAATATATGTATATTCTATGTCAAATACATTCCAAGAAGTTAGGGATTGGGATGACGTTTCTGGGAGGTCCCTTCCCAGAAGGTTAAAAAGGGAGAATTTGGGAGGATTCACTTGGGTGACGAGACTGGGATGATGATTATTAGAGATCCCACAATGAATGGTTAAAAATGATAAGTTGAAAGGAATCACCTGCGGAAATAGGACTAGGATGACATGTCCTAGAGGTGACATCCTAAAGGTGCAAAAGAGGAGCAGAAAATGAGTCGTCGGGCTGACAGGATTGAGATAACATGTCTCAGAGGTCCCATCTAGGAGGTGTAAGGAGAGAAATGGGGAATAATCGTTAGGATGACATGGCAGCCCGATACTCAGGAAGAGGCTGAAGGGATGGGCCCCATTGCCCCATGAGCACATGGTAGCAAACCCATTAGTGGTTTTTGGAAAATGGGAAATTTCCTTGCAACACACCCTATAGTTGTTTTTGAAAAGGTGATGGAGGGTGTCAGAGTGAATATGACTCATCTGTAATAGCCCTGGTGAAAATTCCATGTAATAAAATTTAAAAATAATAACCACAATTGATGGGACACTTATTCCAGGATGAATGTTGGGAAAAACATCCTAGTGGGTGTTCATTTCAGTTATTATGGCTAAAGAAAATTGACCAAGGCAAAGGCAAAGGAAAAGGCTTTGGAAAGCCAAGATTCATTATTTGGCACATTTATTTCCGGAAATAATTGAAAATAGGAGAAAAGGGAGGTGAAAGGTAACATGTTACATGTGAGGAAGAAAATGAAGGAAAATAATGGAAAATTAAGAAAATAGAGGCCTCATTAATAAAAAGGCTTATGAGCATCAGTTGGCAAGTTTTTTCTCACACTTATGGAACTCTCTCATTATTCTCTCTCTCTCGCTAACCCTTGGACACATAATTTCTTGAAGCATTTTTGCATTGGACCAAGAAAGGAAAGAAAGACGGAAGGAGGAGGAAGCAAGCAAGGAGGAGCAGGAATCAAGCAACTACAACAATATTCTTGAAAAGTATCAATTTGCATGTATGTTTTCCTTGCTATATCTGGCATGCATGGTATTGCATGTGGTTATATTTTTTCTTGGCATGGGTTTGTGGAGCTGTGATAGTGTTTTCGACCTAGCCTTTCCATTTCCGGATAGCCATTCTATTGTGGAGTTCTCATGTTTGGTTCAGCTGGATTTTCGGATGGATTAAAAGTTGAGTGAGGTGGATCCCCAAATGATTATGGAATCAGTTCATTTGTTGCCTCCATTTAGGGCCTAGTAATTGGAGTTTGGATTGTGGTAAAGCCCTCTCCATTCAGTCCTAGGAATCTTGGGTTTGGGATATATAGTAAATTCTGGAGAGTATGTCTCAGTTTAGGGCCTAGTGACACATGATTCAGAGTGTGGGTTGCAGTAAATCCTGAGAGACTATGAGACACGAAAATTCTTCATGGTTTAGGCGGATAGAATCCAGTGATATCCACGCTTGTGTTGTCCAAGAGATTGGGTGTAGATCATGGTAAAGCCAATTATGACATGTTTATTATGTTGGCCTAGTGATCCAGGATGGATTATGGTAAAGCCTAGTTTCTTTTGGTGAGGGTGACGTGGTTTAGCCTCGAGACGCCCTAGTTTGTTCTTTTGGTTTGATTCCTACATTCATGCTTGGAATATGGCACGGGGGTGATTGGATGAAGAGAGATTTGGCTCAACTAATCTATGATTGGGTGGAAAGTGGAAATCTCATATCCCGTTGGTTTTTACATTCAATAATAAAGAGCTCATTCCTTTGATATTTGGTATGCAAATGTATTGGTTTCTATGTGGATTATATTGTTGTTGTATCCATGGTATTTCTATTGTTATTATGTTGGTTATAAGCATGTATTTGATTAGTGATGACGTATGGATTTATCGATATTTTTTTTCTAAATGAATGCACAAAGTATCTATGGTCAAATAAATTGTATTGTAGCTAATGATGTAATGGAGAAATACTTCTTAGCGATTCTTAGATAAGTATGACACCCCTATGCTTAAATATGTTGTTTACACCTGTATATTCAATATTTGTGACATGTTCAAGAAAATTTATTTCATGGATAGGGGGGTTTCAGATGATTTCTTGTTGATGTGATTTCTTCTATATCATTTTCATATTGTTATTTATCATCCCTTAAGTTTTCATGAGGTTATGGGAAGTGACCTGGGATCTGGACTTGAAAATGTGGCTCAAATCCCAGCGCCACATGCACATAACTGATCATTTGGGGCCCTAGCCGCTAGCATGTAGTGTTATGTCTATGGCTATAGCCTTCTATCCCTTGGAATGCATTGTTATTCCCACAACTATGGCTCAAAGGGGGTCAAAATGTCAGTGTGACACAAGGGTACGAGGCCTGAGTGGTTGGGTTACCTCTTTAGGGTATTTTGGTTGTTGTACAAGGTTTATAGGCCATGTTTTAGATTGGTTCCACTTCCTTTAGGTCACATAGGAGGTTGAATATCATTATAGTAGCCTCTTGTCACGTTTTTACCAAGTTTTCTTAGTTACTTGGGTAGATGTGGGAAGGGGGTGTTACATAGTCGATCTAGTGTTCGAAATTTTGTTCTTTCTGCCCATTCTAAGGAGTTACCTCATCATAAATATCGTGCACTTTACCATGTCAGAGTTTCTTGTGACGAATTGATTGTCCAAATGTGTGGGGATCTGCCCAAAAACTACAAGATTTTATGCATCTGCCCAAAAATGTAATCTCATTTTTTCTAATAGAACAAGAAATATTAGATTTATCAATAACAACCCCACTGGGGTAAGTGGGGTGTTGTTACAAGTAGAGAGTGACTTATGGTATTGATTATTATCTTGAACCCTATGAGTTTTTAGACTAGATCATCCATCTATTGGAGAGTTGAATGGATCTCACTTCAACACCATACTTGTGTGTCCTCTAATAATTATGATTTAAAGATTTGTATGAAGAATAAAAAGCATTGTTTCCATAAATATTTTCACACCTTGGAAATAGTGAATAAATAATTTACATAACCAAAATAGAAATCTCGATATTCTCTTCCATGTAAATGTTCCAAATTAAATAAAGTGACTCTACCATATTATTTATGTAAAATTCCCAAAATTTAGACCTCATCTAAATGGAATATTATAGTTGATTTTACCTTTAGATAAATGAATAAATGGGTAGGGAGGCCCATTGAAAAGAAGAATAACATTCCTCATGTGAAAAGAGGAAGAATAAGGAGCTAAAAGGAGCACATTTAGGTGTGAACAAGGAAGATATCATGTTGATTCAGTCATCTTTGACCAAGTCAACACATGCTGTCTAGATACATTGCATCTCCTTGATGAGCAACGCAGATTTGGTGGAGGAAAACTTGCATGAGCTTGGGGGCAACTGTGGATGGAAACTAATGAGAAGAGTTTCACTTTCTATATATGAAGAGAATGAAAGCCTTTTCCATTCATGTTATGTTATATTATTATTTGGTATGTTTAGACTTTTTGCTTCCTCTTGTTGTTTAGTGGGGTTGCAGTGTTGTTAAGCACCGGGTGTTCTCGAGTGGGAATCCCACCTCTTCCCTTGAGAGGTATCTTGGGAGAGTATTGTACTAATTTTTTCCACATCCACGCTTGAGGCCAAGAAACAACCTTCAGTCACAGCGTTATTTCTGTAGCGGTGTAATGTTGTGTTGCAGGGTGTTGCTAAGACATTGTAAGGCCGGGAGACCTGTTTAACATATCAAAAGGGATTTATTTCTGATCCCATTTTGTATGTGAGGTCCTTAATTTATATGCTAAGGGATAAAACCATTATTTCCCATAGTTATAACGCAGTTACCTGGGAATAACGTTTTGGGGGTCTGTTTTGCTGCTTTTCCCCACTAGGAGACAATGTATAAAGGAATTCGTTTGTTGATATGTTCATAATATGATGGAAGGGTGCTCAAGACACATTACATGAGATAAGTTTCTGTAGTAATTCATTGGTGCTCATGTATTTTTGTAGCTCCATAGTTAGAATATCTTAAGATATTCCCAATAGTGTAGTTTTTCCCTATTTTGGGATATTACATTGGTATCAAAGCTTCTTTCTTGGCACAACCTGTGGATTTTAGCCATTATGCCACCAACAGAAGGGGATATGTACAAGAAAGAGAAGACTCCATTATGTGGAGGAAGAAAGGAATATAGTCTTACAAAGCTTCTTCCAAGATCTATATAGATCTTTCAAGAAGATTTGAAGAGAATAAGGATGGAGATGGAATCTCCAGAAGAGTTTGGATATAGAGCTAGATCTAGATTTGCACATGGTGAGTGTGTGCATGAAGATACACTCCATGATGCACAACGCAGTCAAATTACCAGATCTATCATGATATGGATGAAAGGAGGGATAATTCCTAAGAGGAAAACTCTTAGTGATTTGTTGTAGGAGTATGAATCTCAAACTGAGAGGTTTAGAGATCATACCACTTTCCAAGAGTTTTTCAAGATCCAGGTGAAGAGAAGCAAGTAGAATAATATGGATAGATTCCTTCTATATACCTTTGATGGTTCACCTACATGTTCAGCCAGGGCTTGGGTGGAAGAGCTAGACACCTTTTTGCAACATCATCAAATTTCTGAAAGTGAAGCCATCAGAGTAGCAGCGCTGCATTTTGGAGGTAAGGCTTATGCATGGTTAATTTTTGAATCTTGTTCTTCGAAAAATTCAAATACTTCCTCTTATGCAATATTCATTAAAAAATTGGTGGGAAAGTTTGATAGGAAACTTCCTAAGACACATGTATTGGAGCAGGAAAAACTTAAGGAAACAAACCCCTTGCATGTAACGAAAGGAACTATAGGCCCCACTCCACTTTAGAAAACCATGGGAGAGGCTGAAATATTGCATCATACATTGTTAGAGGCAAGACCTCTATATCATATTCCTAAACAAGAGGGCATGGGAATCTCTTCTTCACAAGAGGATCCAATTATTGGAGGGTTTCCCATACACATTGAGGAAGATGAGGGAAACAGCGTTGTCACATCCAGAGCACATCCAGTACCTCATGCAGAGGAAGGAGGGGCACATGCTCCATCAGGATGTATTCTTTTATCCTTGCAAGAAGATCCCTAGGATCTCATACATGGAGTTTAAAGCACAATCAGTGACTAGCATGATTGTGAAGCATTGCAGATGGAAGGAGAAGGTAGGAAGGAAGGGAAACATCACGTGATGAGAAGCACACACCATTCTCTATTTCAGAGAGCTAATGCAAGGAGGAGGCAGATTGTACTATGCTATGAAGGCAAGGGCAAGGTTTCCCAACCATATGTACATTCTGCTTTTGACATTGATGTCTCACTACATGGAGGCATTCCACCTGGGAGGCCACCAGGTCTAGCATTGATGAAAGACATATTGTCTTTGGATTCACCACTCTTGGATTTAAAGAGGTGAAGAGTTTGGAGGAGAAATTTGGCATGGGGGATTTCAAAGTAGCAGGCAGCAACATGAGGAGAGCTTCACATGCCATATCACCAGCGTTGTCTCTGGGGAGCATTGATCCATATTGGAGCTCTCAAATCTTGGTAGAGTACTGCAAGGATCTTGGTGCTTGCACGATTCTTGATGGCCCTAATGGAAATGACAGATATATGGTGGATGATATGGTCATCTATTCTTATGGCAGAGTCTTCTTGACTAGAGCTTCTAAGCTCAAGGAGAAGTTGCTACATGCAGCACATGAGGACTTCTTTTCCATGCATTTTGATGCATATTTTTCCTTGGCAGAGGATTTCATTTGGGAGGGCATTCAGCATGACATATTTCATCATATGTATAGATGCATAGCCCGGATGGTGATAGAGAGGATTTCACATCCACCTTCCTACTCATTGGGAGTGAGGGAGCATTTTCAGTTGAGCCATTTCAGCTCAAGGACCGAGGTACATGGTAGAGGAGGTATACATTTGCATTACGATTTTCCTTTCTTGACTTTATATGAGTAGCATATTGTAACAAGGAGGATCATTCCTTCTTGCATATTGTATAATAATGTACTTGCAACCTTTTGTAGCATTGAGATTAGCTATCTCATTGGTGGTTTGTGGGGGAAGCCACATTATTTTTAATGTGCACCATTGACACCACTTTGTAATTTCATGATGCTATCTTGTAAAATGATTGTGGAAGCGAACAAGTGGCTGGAAAATCACTTGTTATTGTTTGTTTTGATGCAGGCAAAGGATGCACTGCACTGGTTCCATGAGAGGCACTATGATCCATTTTCCGGTTGTCATGTGACAGCTTGGTTTCAATTTTTTTTTCTTCCATATATTGCTGATGTTTCAATGTTCATGGGAAGCTTTGTTTGGAGAGTGGGATATGTGATGGAGATGCCCATTTGGAGTATGATTCTTCCTACTATTCATGCTATATGTTTCAAGAGGAGCAATGGGCAAACCATGATTTCCATATTTCAACTCTTTTCTTCATATGGAGTGAGCCATTTGAAGAACTCAAGTGTGTTAGCCATCAGTAAATTTCTTTCATAGGAAATGATGGCTAAAACAGGTCTTGAGACATAAAGAGATTATTTTCATAGAAAATTACTCATTCTTGAAGCCTTCTGATGCTTTCTAAACTCAAAGAGTAATCTTCACTGTTGTTTCATTCAAAAAATCCACCAAGAAAACCTGCTAATATCAAAAGAGACTGTTTTTTAGGACACTTTCCATCATTTTCTAAGCCTATTTCATTCATTTTTCCCTTTTATTTATCCTCCATTTTTCTCTAAAAATCCCCTTTTTTCCTTCTTATTTACCCTTCATTTTCCTAAAAAACCTTCAAAAATCCCTTTTAAACCTATAAAAGTCACCTTTTTATGGTTTGAATTACCCTACTTTATCTATTAGAACCTAAAAAAAAAACCCTTAAAAACCCCTCTTTTGGCCTAAAATGCGCCCCTTTTATCTAAAGGCTTTAAGCCCCTGAGGGATTAAAACTTCAGCTCCTTCTCTGTCATATGACCTAACCCCCACAACCTGGCGCTAAAATCCTTAGCCCTCTAGCCTTTTTTTCCTCGACCTTCGGTCCCTTCTTCTCCATAGGACCGTGCTTCTACCTTACCCCTACCCCCCTTCCCTTACCTTTTATTTTCCCTACTCCCCTTGTAAAATGCACTCTCCTTTGTATTTTCCTCACTATGCTTGTTAAACCCCCGCATTGATCCTAGCCATTGATTTTTTTGATCCAACTGCGCTGAATCACCTTCCCCATCCCTCCTCCTAGCCATTTTTCCATAGCCCTTCACACCCCGCCTCCAATCCCATACTCCCCCATCAGACCCTTCCCTTCCTTATTATTTAAGCCCCCTTCAATTTTTTTTTTCCCTTCCATTCTTATCAAAACCCAGGGAAACCTTAGCCATAGATCACAGGCCTCAAGCCTTGATTGGATGGCCACCTTTCTTCCCCTCTCACCCGCCATTCTCCCGATAGTCCCTTCTCATGTATCTATCCATCCATCCCCACCGTCAATTCATTTGATACGATGTCTCGCATTCACCCACGTCTCCAACCCATCGCACACACTCGCGCTACCAAACAAAGGAGCTGACATCATACGCTGGGCCGTACCGTCCACCCACAAAGCTATCCCACAATTCCCTCTTTCCACCTAGCTTCCACTTACTCCTTCCACCGGTCAACTTAATGTTTTCGCCCTCCTCCCCCACCATTGGATCTACACCTCCAAATGCAATAGTTCGCACCATGTTTTGCGCAGATTTCCATGTTGGGATTTAACTACCCAATTTCACGTGAAACCGCTGGTTTCTTGGAGGATGCGTGTCACCGGACGGACGATATTGTGTTCGTTCTGGACAAAACCGCTTACCGCCTAAACCACTTTGCCTATTTTCGCACCTATATTCAAATTAAACTCGGTTTTCGCAAATTTTCACCTCTTTGTCTTGAAATTTCCTCTTCTGCCTGCATATCCTACTCCTCTGCCCTCCACCAGCCTCTGTAAGTAGTATTTTCCAACCCCATAGGGTTTTATAACGTTTTTATTGGTTTTTGCAGGGTTCGATCGCAATTTTAAGGCCAAAGAACCTTCTCTTGGTTCAATAAGAAACACAACAGAATATTACCACCTCTGAAGCCTAAATAATGCAGATTAAAAGTTTCCAGGGTTAATTCCATGGTTTGATCAGTGCTTTATGAGCACTGGTTATACAAACAAACCCTCAGCATACCAAAGACACCTGTCCACAACAAAAAAGGGCAAAGGACAATTTAAGCATAAATACAAAGGTTCCAGGGCTTAAAATAAGAAAATATTAGATAAATCACAGTTGAAACAAACAGATTAAAGGTTAATACAGTGGATTAAAGACAGAAAGCCAGAAAAATCAATTCAAGGAAAGAATCAAGGCCGAAAGCAATATCAAAGGCCTAAAACATCTGAAAACTTCTCCATTTGGCCTCCCAAAGGTCGAGAAGCATTTACTCTTTATTAATCAAACAACTAGACCTTATTTTCACTCCACCTCCTCAAAATTACCTATAAATATCATATGAGGAGTTAATTGTTATTGTTGGTTGAATACTCATTGAATGTAAATAGCTATTGAGGCTGTTGAAGCTCTGTTTTGTAATTGAAGAAAGATAGGCTGAGAAGAGAGTTTTGACGCTGTAAAGACACAATGGACTTGAAGATTGTAACTGGTTTGAACATCAAATTTACAAGCTGATTTATGGGATCCTGGTCTATGTCAATGGTGATGTTTTTCTTACTGTAATTGTTATTTTTCTCATGTTCTCCACACAGTCCATTTTCTCTGATAAAGAACAAAAAATATAGATTAGGATTTACTGCAAAGTACCCTAAATCTCACTGATAAGCTTTATCTTTATGTTTTCTGCTAATTGTGTATTTGAGGATAATTCAATAGAGTGTAATCAGTCAAGGAATGTTGGTGAGCCCATGTCTTGCTGAGTAAAACTTGAGATTATGTTCTTGAATGTTCTTGAAAATTCTGCTAAGTAAAGTTTAACTAGGGAAGTCTATGGTTAGCCCTGTCCTCTAGTTTATTTTCAACAGTTGCTTTGAAAAGTTCCCTTAAGAGTATGCCAAAAGCAGGATAGGTTCAAAGTCCTTACCTGATCTTAGGCTACTTTTTATGTTCATCTTGAATGTTTTCCCTTTGAATATGCTAAAATCAGGCTAGGTTAAAATTCCTTACTGGATCTTAAGCTATTATTTGTTTATCTTAAATGTTTTCTTTTGGGAATATGCTGAAATCCGGCTAGATTCAAAGTTCTTACTTGATTTTAAGCTATTCTTTGTTTTCCTTTGAGTATGCTGAAAGCAGGCTAGGTTAAAAGTCTTTACTTGATCTTAAGCTATTCTTTTTTTTTCTTATATGTTTGCTTCTTTTACTACACTTTAATGTTCCATACCATAAATCAACTTAAATAGATCTTTTGACATAGATGACTTGCCCCATAGACCACTCTTGAAACTTGTTGTGCAATTAAATCCTTTTTTGACTCCATAGCCCAATGGATTGATACTGTTTCTTACCTATCCTATTAGCTGAACCATTATTTCAACCTACTCACACCTTTACCCCTCAAAAAGACTTCCTTCATTTTGATGATATTCATCCCAACCAAAACAAAAAAAAAACCTTGTACTTCATAACTAGCCTAATATCATATCATAAGCCTTAAAGAAATATCTTTGAAAACATTCATATAGAGAGATCCCTCTCTGAATCCAGGAGGGCTAGATCCTAGGATTCCAAAGTGGTTTTGATGTAGGCTCTGCAGCGTTTGTTCTTGGAAATCTTGCAAACTACAGAGACCTAACATATTGGCGACCATACTGGGGAGAATATTGAGTAATAGATAACTTCACAACTGAATGAACCCTATTCCTAAATGAATCAAGTGTCACCAAGACTGGTTATTATTGATTGTTGATGGTGAACAACAATCAAACCTTGAAAGCAAGTAAAAATCCTTCACCTGGCGACTCGACAACTCCCAAAATACCAAATGACTCCATTGGTAGAGGACTATGAACTAGTTGAATTGACATAGTGACCCCTTTTTTTATTTATAAACATGATTCCAAGGATACAACGGAGATATGCCCTAGGTGTGTTAGGATGAAAACCTCCCTATTTTTCAAGGTGAAGAGTTTGATGACCCTTTGTTACATGTCATCAAATTTCACATAAATGTATGGAGGTTAAAGGTAGAATGGCATGAAGACTACCTTATCAGAATGTTCATGTTGACATTAGAAGGAAAAGCAAGGGAATGGTATGAATGGTTGAGGACTGGTAGTTTGTTTTCTCTAAGAGACCTTCACATAGTATTTTATGATCATTATAAGGAAAAATCCCCTTATCTATCATTATAGGGAAGTTTTTGTAATCAATCTAAGGGTATCATAGAATACCTTGTAGGCATTCATGAAGATTTGGGAAATTGGCAGCCTAAAGACCTCATAGCAACCATCCATGAATTTCATACTCAAGACAACTATCATAAAAACCTAGATGAATCAATTGAGGAAGAAATCATTCAAGGAATAAAGGACATTCCTCAAGATATCCCTGCCAGCATAAATAATGACTATCATCCTTTCTAGGTGAGGCTAATTTAAATATTGATAATCTAGAGAAGCCCATGCTCTTTTCAGATCAAGAACAAACTCAACCACTACAAAACCTAGACATTGAGCAAGACATGTATGATGGTCAAGACTTTATAGAAGATAATGAGGAAGGCTGTCAAGAAAGTCCTGACAGCATATCTCTATCTTGTATTGCACTGTTAAGAGATATTTATGAACAAAATGAAAATACTAATAGTGAGCAGTGTTTAGAGGAAACAAGTAGCCACTTAGACAATGAAAAATCTGGTGTGGAAGGAGAACCAACACATATAAGGATTCTCCCTCTATGTTACAACTCATTTCTGATTACACAAGAAGAGTGGCATCCTGATAATGTAGAAGAAACAACTCATGAACCCTATATTAAAACTGACTATCATAATCATCATGAGGAGTTGTTTAAAATAGAAGAAGATCATGAAACAGTAGAAAATCCTCAAATTTTCCCTACAAGAATAATTATTGATTCAATAGAAGAGGCTAAAGAAGACATCCAGCCTCAAAACTAGTTAACACAAGAGAAAGAGGACTGTTGTACTTCTGCCCAAAGCCAAGTTAAAATCCCAACTCTTTTGACAAAAGAAGAAATTGATCAAATATTAAAGAAACAGTCAACCCTCAAAACTTCATTTGAAAAAAACACTTATGCTCATCTACCTATGGAACCTTGTTGTCTTGAACCAGAAAATAAACTTGTATATCAACTTAAAGAAAAACAAACTGATAACCCAATATGCTTGATTGGTGAGATTGTTTATACTAATGATTGTCCAATTTTTTATTAGACTGATGATGATGATGAGATTAAAACAAAAACTAATCATGCAAGGAAACCAGTAGTTGATTGGTGTCATTAATTTCATTATCATCAGCTTGAAAGCAGCAATCAACCAATCCAATCCATCAGAAATAACTTTCATGTGATTGGGAATGAGTAGTCTTTTAGCTCAAAGGTTGAGAAGAAAGAGGAATTTCCTGAGCAGGATGAAGATAAGGAGCCTTCTCTTGAAAGGGTTGAGGTAATTAAAAATAACCTTGCTCAAGAATATGATGATCTCTTCACAGATTACAGTCCACTGAATCAGAGCATACCAAGACTACAAGAGGAAAATACTACAATATTTGATGAGTCCTCCAGTTCAGATGATAATGAAAATGAGGAAAATTTTCTTTCTCAAAAGAATCTTGATCTTGATCCAGTGGAGAAAAAGTTAATCTTGGTTGAAAAATATCTTTCAAATATTCACAACCAGGTATTATTTAAAGATCCCTATGCTCATTTCTTGAAGATATTTGAAGAAGGGATAAATATTGTTAGGAGCAGTGTATCACCAAATGCAACAATTTTTTTTAGCATTGATACTAAAGAGAAAGTGAGATGGGAGTGGCCCTTTTGTCTATCCATCATGCTCAAAGGGATGAGCAAATTCCAGTCATGGAACCATCTGATTGACTGGATGTATTGGAAAAGAGAATTTACCAGCTAAATATCTAAATATTTCAGAGTTAGATTAGGTTAGATAGGAAATAAAATAAGCTCAGCCTTTGAGAATTTAGTTAGTTTTTGTTTTTGGTTCGAAAGAAAAATTGAAAAAGTACAAAAACAATACAAAAAGAGAAAAGAGGGTAGATATAAAAGAAGAAAAGTACAACCCCATACCAAAAAAAGAAAAATCTAAAAGTGTGAAAGCTTAAATGCCACTACCAAAAGAAAGCACTGTTATTTAGTCATATAGCCTAATCATGACTAGATAGATTTCAATTTACTGTTGATAGGTTAGTTAATGACATTTTCCAAATAGTGTAATCTTGGCTTATCAATAGACTAGATTAGGATAGAAGGAAATGGCTCCAATCAGACCAAAATCTGAGCCGAAGAAAAAGAGAAAGAATGGTTCAAACATGCTTAAAATATGAGCCAAGAAATAATAGAAAAGGAACAACTCTAAATAGATCAAAACCAGAGTTGAAAGAAAGAAAGAAGGATATTCATAATTTTCAGATATTAAGCCTTCACAATTTTGTTTAAATTTCTGTAAATTTTAGTCTATGTGCAACTTGTTTTTATGCCATAGTCTTATAGCAGATCAGACAGCTTAATCCTGGTTTTTTTGTATTTAAATTTTTGTTTTAGAAGATAGAGAATAAAATTTGTCAGACAGTTTAATCCTGGCAGATAGTAGCTTAGGTAGAGAATTTATGAGTTCAACTGTTTAATCTGAACTCATGGAAGAAATAAGGGCAGATTTAGATTAGTTTCCTACATTCGATAAAAGAATAAAATGTTGATGACAAAGGTTTGCAAGTCCAAGTGCACCTTATGAAGAAAAAATGTTAGGAAAAGTAGGTTGTGTAGGTAGAATGTTTGAGAGAAATTTGTTTGCTGATATGAAATACTGATCATCTTTTCTAAGCAGCATGATCAAAGATGAAAGGTTGTCAATGGATAAGGCACAGGTTTACATCCCAGAGATCAATTTCTGGAGTTCTTGACACCTCCAAGGAGCTTCCATCCCCAAGTGGAGCCACTGTTAGCCATCAGTATATTTTTGTCATAGAAAATGATGGCTAAAACAGGTCTTGAGCCTTCAAAAGATTATTTTCATAGAAAATTACTCATTCTTGAAGCCTTCTAATTCTTTCTAAACTCAAAGAGTAATCTTCACTACTATTTCATTCAAAAAATACACCAAGAAACCCTATTGATATCAAAAGAGACTGTTTTTTAGGCCACTTTCCATCATTTTCTAAGCTTATTTCATTCATTTTTCCCTTTTATTTATCCTCCATTTTTCTCTGAAAATCCCCTTTTTTCCTTCTTATTTACCCTTCATTTTCCTAAAAAACCTTCAAAAATCCATTTTAAACCTATAAAAATCACCTTTTATGGTTTGAATTACCCTATTTTACCTATCAGAACCTAAAAAAAAAACCCTTAAAAACCCCTCTTTTGGCCTAAAATGCGCCCCTTTTATACACAGGCTTTAAGCCCCTGAGGGCTTAAAACTTCAGCTCCTTCTCTGTCATATGACCTAACCCCCACAATCTAGCGCTAAAATCCTTAGTCCTCTAGCCTTTTTTTCCTCCACCTTCGGTCCCTTCTTCTCCATAGGACCACGCTTCTACCTTACCCCTAGCCCCCTTCCCTTACCTTTTATTTTCCTTGCTCCCCTTGTAAAACACACTCTCCCTTGTATTTTCCCCGTTATGCTCGTTAAACCCCCGCGTTGATCCTAGCCATAGATATTTTTGATCTAATGGTGCTGAATCACCTTCCCCATCCATCCTCCTAGCCCTTTTTCCCCAGCCCTTCACACCCTGCCTCCAGTCCCATACTCCCCCATCGGACCCTTCCCTTCATTATTCTTTAAGCCCCCTTCCCTTTTTTTTTTCCCTTCCATACTTATCAAAACCCGGGGAAACCTCAGCCATAGATCACATGCCTCAAGCCTTGATCTGACGGCCACCATGCTTCCCCTCTCACCTGCCATTTTCCCGACCGTCCCTTCTGATGTGTCTATCCATCCATCCCCACCGTCAATTCATTTCATCCAACGGCTCGCATTCACCCACGTCTCCAACCCATTGCACACACTTGTGCTACCAAACAAAGGAGCTGACGTCATACTCTGGGCCCTACCGTCCACCCACAGAGCTATCCCCCAATCCCCTCTTGCCACCTAGCCTCCACATACTCCATCCGCCGGTCAAATTCATGTTTTTGCACTCCTCCCCCACCGTTGGATCTACACCTCCAAATCCAATGGTTCGCACCGTGTTTCGCGTAGATTTCTGTGTCGGGATTTAACCACCCAATTTCATGTGAAACCATTGGTTTCTTAGAGGACGTGTGTCGTCTGACGAACGATATCACGTTCGATCAAGACAAAACCACTTACCGCCTAAATCGGACGCGAAAACCGCCAACGATATTTCCAAAACCACTTTGCCTATTTTCGCGCCTATATTCAAATTAAACCCATTTTTCACAGATTTTCACCTCTCCGTCTTGAAATTTCCTCTTCCGCCTGCATATCTTGCTCCTCCACCCTCCACCATCCTCTGTAAGCAGTATTTTCCAACCCCACAGGGTTTTATAAATTTTTTATTGGTTTTTTGCAGGGTTCGATGGCAGTTTTAAGGCCAAAGAACCATCTCATGGTTCAATAAGAAACACAGCCGAAGATTACCACCTTTGAAGCCCAAATAATGCATATTAAAAGTGTTTAGGGTTAATTCCATGGTTTGATCAATGCTTTATGAGCACTGGTTATACAAACAAACCCTCAGCGTACCGAAGATACCTGTCCACAACAGAAAAGGGAAAAGGACAGTTTAAGCATAGAGACAAAGGATCCAAGGCTTAAAACAAGAAAATATTGGATAAAGCACAGTTGACACAAAGGGATTAAAGGTTAATATAGTGGATTAAAGACAGAAAGCCCAAAAAAAAATTAAAGGAAGGAATGAAGGCTGAAAACCAAAGAAAAGTGATGATTAACAGTGAATACAGTCAGCAGAAAAGGTTTAAAAACCCCGAAGATGAAAAGAAGGCCCAAAAGAAATTTCAAAGGCCTAAACAGAGTTTAAAGTGTCGAAGACAGATAGATCACCCAAAAGAAGGCTTTAAAATGCCAAATCACTAAAGCCTTTACTGCTCCAAAGATCAAAATGCCACCTACAAGTTCAGTTTTCTCAAAAGAATACACATTGAATGCACAGTCAGAGATATTTTCCAAAGACAACTCAGAATTAATTGCCAGCCTACCAAAAGCCTCCAAAGTCAACAAAAGTGACTGAAGTAGATAAAATTTTATGTAAAATTAATTAAAACAGAGTTAAAACATTTGAAAACTTCTCCATTTGGCCTCCCAAAGGTTGAGAAGCATTTACTCTGTATTAATCAAACAATTAGACCTTCTTTTCACTCCACCTCATCAAAATTACCTATAAATATAATATGAGGAGTTCATTGTTATTGTTGGTTGAATACTCATTGAATGTAAATAACTATTGAGGCTGCTGAAGCTTTGTTTTGTAATTGAAGAAAGATAGGCCGAGAAGAGAGTTTTGAAGCTGTAAAGACCCACTGGACTTGAAGATTGTAACTGGTTTGAACATCAAATATACAAGTTGATTTATGGGATCCTGGTCTATGTCAATGGTGATGTTTTTCTTACTGTAATTGTTATTTTTCTCATGTTTTCCATACTGTCCATTTTCTCTGATAAAGAACAACAAATATAGCTTAGGATTTATTGCAAAGTACCCTAAATCTCACTGATAAGCTTTATATTTATGTTTTCTGCTAATTGTGTATTTGAGGATAATTCAATAGAGTGTAATCAGTCAAGGAATGTTGGTGAGCCCATGTCTTGTTGAGTAAAACTTGAGATTATGTTGTTGAATGTTCTTGAAAATTCTGCTAAGTAAAGTTGAACTAGGGAAGTCTATGGTTAGCCCTGTCCTCTAGTTTATCTTCAACAGTTTCTTTGAAAAGTTCCCTTAAGAGTATGCCAAAAGCAGGATAGGTTCAAAGTCCTTACTTGATTTTAGGCTACATTTTATGTTCATCTTGAACGTTTTCCCTTTGAATATGCTGAAAGCAGGCTAAGTTAAAAGTCCTTACTTGATCTTAAGCTATTCTTTGTTTATCTTAAATGTTTTCTTTTGGGAATATGCTGAAAGAAGGCTAGATTGAAAGTTCTTACTTGATCTTAATCTATTCTTTGTTTCCCTTTGAGTATGCTGAAAGCAGGCTAGGTTAAAAGTCCTTACTTGATCTTAAGCTATTCTTTTTTTTCTTATATGTTTTCTTATTTTACTACACTTTAATGTTCCATACCATAAATCACCTTAAAGAGATCTTTTGACATAGATGACTTGCCCCATAGACAACTCTTGAAACTTGTTGTGCAATTAAATCCTTTTGTGACTCCATAGCCCAATGGATTGATACTGTTTCTTACCTATCCTATCAGCTGAACCATTATTTCAACCTACTCACACCTTTACCTCTCAAAAAGACTTCCTTCATTTTGATGATGTTCATCCCAACCAAAACAAACAAAAAACCTTGTACTTCATAACTAGCCTAATATCATATCATAAGCCTTAAAGAAATATCTTTGAAAACACTCATATAGAGAGATCCATCTCTGAATCCAGGAGGGCTAGATCTTAGGATTCCAAAATGGTTTTGATGTAGGGTCTGCAGTGTTTGTTCTTTCCAATCTTGCAAACTATAGAGACCTAACGGAGTGCTTGGAGGAGGGACTTCATGGCTGAATTATGTGATGGGGTAGCTTGGGCCATACTTGGAGGCCATATTGTTTCAGCCCAAAGACATAAATAGCCCAACACTTATCATAAATGGAGAGAGAAACAAATGAAAGGAGGAAAACAAATCTCTCGATACAGCCCCACTACATTACACAAACAAGGGGTTGATGATTGTTTCATTTGGATGATAGCATGGGTGATGGAATCAGTAATTGGGAATAAGATTCCCCATGTTGGTCATCACTCCTACCTTGAAGAGGCCATTGAACAACAAGGAGATTTCCACTTGCACCCTCCACTTTCTCATGTTCTTACACACTTGGGAGGATTTATTGCTGAGCTATGGTGGGATATATTGATGAGGGGGCCAAAAGAAGAAGGAGGGAGATATTTTTCTCTACCTTTGCAGTTACTTGAGGACAAGCAACATTTTGGAGGGGGAGGACTATAATATTCCCAAAATTTAGACCTTATCTAAATGGAATATTATAGTTGATTTGATCGTTAGATAAATGAATAAATGGGTAGGGAGGCCCATTGACAAGAATAATAACATTCCTCATATGAAAAGAGGAAGAATAAGCAGCTGAAAGGAGAAAATTTAGGTGTGAACAATGAAGATATCATGTTGATTCAGTCATCTTTGACCAAGTCAACACATGTTGTCTAGATACATTGCATCTCCTTGATGAACAACGCAGATTTGGTGGAGGACAACTTGCATGAGCTTGGAGGCAAATGTGGATGGGACCCAATGAGAACAGGTTCACTTGCTATATATGAAGAGGATGGAAGCCTTTTCCATTCATGTTATGTTATATCATTGTTTGGTCTATTTAGACTTTTGGCTTCCTCTTGTTGTTTAGCAGGGTTGCAGTGCTGTTAAGCACCGGGTGTTCCCGAGCGGGAATCCCACCTCTTCCCTTAAGAGGTCTCTTGGGAGAGTATTTTACTGATTTGTTCCACATCCAGGCTTGAGGCCAAGCAACAATATTTAGTCACAGTGTTATTTATGTAGCAGTGTAATGTTGTGTTGCAGGGTGTTGCTAAGACATTATAAGGCCGGGAGACTTGTTTAACATATCAAAAGGGATTTCTTTCTAATCCCCTTTTGTATCTGAGGTCCTTAATCTATATGCTAAGGGAGAAAACCATTATTTCCCCTGGTTATACCACAGTTACCTGGGAATAATGGTTTGGGGGTCTATTTTGCTGCTTTTCCCCACTAGGAGACAATGTATAAATGCATTCTTTTGCTGATATGTTCATAATCTGATGGAAGGGTGTTCAAGACACATTCCATGAGATTATTTGCTGCAGTACTTCATTGGTGCTCATGTATTGCTGTAGCTCCACATTTGGAATATCTTAAGATATTCCAAATAGTGTAGTTTTTCCCTATTTTTGGATATTACAATTTACTAAAAATAATGACCACATCAACAAATAGATAAATAAATAAAAATCACAAAAAAAGTTCATCCTAAGCACCGGGTGTTCCTGAGTGGGAATCCCACCTCTTCCCTTAAGAGGTCTCTTGGGAGAGTATTTTACTGATTTGTTCCACATCCAGGCTTGAGGCCAAGCAACAATATTCAGTCACAGTGTTATTTATGTAGCAGTGTAATGTTGTGTTGCAGGGTGTTGCTAAGACATTATAAGGCCGGGAGACTTGTTTAACATATCAAAAGGGATTTCTTTCTAATCCCCTTTTGTATGTGAGGTCCTTAATCTATATGCTAAGGGAGAAAACCATTATTTCCCCTGGTTATACCACAGTTACTTGGGAATAATGTTTTGGGGGTCTATTTTGCTGCTTTTCCCCACTAGGAGACAATGTATACATGCATTCTTTTGCTGATATGTTCATAATCTGATGGAAGGGTGTTCAAGACACATTCCATGATATAATTTGATGTAGTACTTCATTGGTGCTCATGTATTGTTGTAGCTCCACATTTGGAATATCTTAAGATATTCCCAATAGTGTAGTTTTTCCCTATTTTGGGATATTACAATTTACTAAAAATAATGGCCACATCAACAAATACATAAATAAATAAACATCACAAAAAAAGTTCATCCTATGAAATTGATAACTATACCAAACAAAATTTCATGTTATGAAATTTATAACTATACCAAAGAAATGCATCCCTTAAATTGATAACTAAATACTTTTTTTTGGTCGATAATAATCTCTATATTATGAGTATGGTGAAAATGTCACAGTTATATGGATGACTTTTGTAGTAGAAAATCTTAAAACATTGTCAATATTGTATTAGTGTGAAATTACACGCAACAAATTTTTTTGATGATTGAGATGTTTGATATTTATTTTTGTTGTATAGAGTGCTTCTAAATGAGTATGTCTATAAAAAAATATTGTTTTGTAAATTTCTAAGTAAACAAAATATTTAAATAACTTCATGATTTTAGATCTAATATTTTTGTGATCTATAATGTAGATGAATGTATATAATGGTTGAAAATTAAGTAACAACTAGACTCATTTTGGCTCCTTTTTGTTAAGATTTCCTTTTTTTAAATTTTATCGTTCACTATTTAACCCATAATTTCCCATTATATTTAATTAAAAAATTATTTATTAAAATATTTTATTTTTATTTATTTAATTTTACTTAATAATAATATATATAAAAAAATAACCCATTTTTAAATAAAATTTTAAACCCCTTTTCCATCAAAATTTGATTTCTCTTTTTATCCCTCTAATTTTCTATTATATTAATTAAAATTTTATTTTTTTAATTATTTAATTTTATTAATTAATAATATTTTTTAACTACTAAAAATTTTAAATTTTTTCCTAATAACTAATTTACTAACTACTAGTTTTAACGATTAGTCCTTAACGGCTATTTTTGGGTAATGATGCATCTTCACTATTTACCAACTATTTATTCATTAACATTGATTAGCTTCTCCGCCTTGCCCTCAAATCACATTAGTTAATCCGAAACGTGGACCAAATGCTAATAATAATGATGTGATTAATCTGAAAGACATTCATCTAACTTCATAATTGTTTATAATAAAATTTCCTTCTCATTAATCTAAAATATTATAAATTATATCATTTTACACTAGATTATAGAATCATGACCTTTATTTTTTTTAAATAATCTAATGCTAAAAATAATACATCTTCTTTCGCATCAATATCTTGCCAAAACTAACTAACGTATAATATCTTTCTTATTACTCAAAGTCAACAATGAATATAAAGTTTTCATATTTGTATTATAATATGAACCGCCATTCTAAGACCATGTGGTAAGGATAAAGTACACCATATAGCAACGATAATTGTACTTTTACATTCAATCTTCTTTTTAAACGGGTGAATGTTTTTTATTCGTATGTGGGGAATATAACTTAAAACTTATAAGGGAAATTTTGTTTTTATTTTTTTAAGTTATAAATTAATATAAATAATATTAAAAATAAAATAAATTTTGATATAAAATTATTATAAAACAAGGTTGTATAGTAGTGATTGTTTGTTACTTAGTTTAATAAATTATTAATTTATATTAATTAAGAGTTAGTGGTATTAATTTAATTTAGTTAATTAGCAAAATTAACATTCTTAAATTTATAATCAATAGTAATATTGATAAATGCTAATAAAAATATTTACAAAAATTAAAATAAAAATAAAAATTGTAAAATTCAACTTTGTTAAAATTGAAAATTATTTAACATGTTTGACCAAATTAATACGTAATCAGCCTAATGTTAGAAGCAAGTATAGTAATAAAATAAATGTAATATCATATTCACAAAACCATAACATTAATTTAAATATGGAAAATGATAATATATTTATAGTAATCTCTGTAAAAAAAAATGATTTTATTTGATCTGTTTTGTAATAAATGTAAAGAAATTATGAAAATATATTTAAAAAAAAACACTAATTTTATATTTTCAGTTCCATGATATTATTAATTAAGCCAAAAAAAACTTATAAGACATTCACAATATCATTTAGCTAAAAACTAAAGACAATATATATATATTTTAATTTTCAAAATAATATAAATAAATTTAAAACTAATTTAAAAAACAAATCCCAAATTACTTATTTACATTTCTTAAAAAAAACATATAAATAAGAGTGCATTAGATTTAAAACACATAAAAGAGAATTATATATATATATTATTTTGAAAAATACAAAATTTATATAAATTCAGAGTAAATTGTACACAAGCATTTTAAAATAGATTTTTTTTTTAAATTTTCTCAAATTATTTATCTTCTTTTCTTGAAAATACATCAAATTTCAATTAAATTAAAATAAAGAATTCTCTTATAACATTATTATCAAATTTCTATTAAAATTAAAATGAAGAATTTCCGTTATATCACATTATTTATTTTATTTAAAAAGAAAGAAGCATTATCCCTCGCCGTTATTGTGTAACCTATACCATCATCGCTTCCAGGCCCGCCATCACCGGCTCTTGCACAACAAAGCGAGATCATCTGCAAGCGAGCCAGGGTAAACTTTCAAACGAGCGAGATCCTTTTTATTATCAGCTGTTTATAGTTTTTGTACACTCAGGTTTTAATTTCGACTTAAGCATGCTGTATTTCTCCTTTTTGCCGGTCTATTTAGAATGGACCTGGGCCGGGCTGGTACCTGGGCTCAGTGTCTTCATTTCTTCCTGTCATGTAATCGGAAGGCATTTGGGAGGAATGGTGTACATGATGTGATCTTGATGGTTTTATCTGGGTCGGTATTGTGGGATATGACATGGTCACAATATGAGGTTTATATATATTAGTCATGTGGGACATAAATTGGAATAATTGTTTATTTGTAATGAGGCTTATTTTGATTTGAATTATGAACTGTTTTATATCAGTTTTTTTTTCATCTGAAAAAAAAAAGAAAACAAGATATGCTGCGGGGCAGCAAGTCCCTGCCTTGAGCTGGGTTGGAAGGTCGGACTTCAAGACAGCTAATTGGATCCCACCTTGAATCCTATTGTGGAGAACGTCCAAAAGGAACTGAATTAAGGAACTGAATTTTGAAGGATTAATAGTATTGTTAACTGAATTTTGAAGGATTAATAGTATTGTTACTGCGTAAGTGACAGCTTTAGTGGAAGTCCAAGTCGACCCAGTTTGAGCCTTCTCTTCCAGCTTTAGTTTGCTTAGCTTGTAAGTTCTCGACTAACAATTTGTTCATAAGGATGAGATTGTTAGTCCAAATCTCATTATTTATTTGTTTATATTGCAACATAAAAGTTTTTTTTTAAGTCCAAAAAATAAAATAATTAGTAAACTTCATTTCGCACTAGTATCTTGACAACAATGTCTACTCATCAGGTTAGTAAAAACATTTTGTTTGGTAAAGAAAAATAAACATTTTGTTCTTACTATATATATAGGATGTTGAGCGGTCAAATTGTATTGTTTTTATATATTTTGTTATAAATTTTGATATTATGTAACATAATAGTTAAATGATTCATATTCTGCTTTAATTCTTAAAGGCTTTAAACTAATTAAAATGTGTATGTAAAAATAGTGGATATAGGAGAGACTCAACAGACTAATTAGTAACGAAACATAAAATTAATAAATGTAGTATATTTTGGCATATGTGAAGAAATTTATTAATTTATAGCTCGATGCTTCTAGATTACTGCCATTGTGAAGAACAGCGCAGCAGTAAATATTAGGAAAGATACCATCTATTTACGTTTTATAAATTTTATATAGATTTTGTGGGTTCTGGATTGATAGTGAATGATTTTTGTTTTTTTTCCGAGGTAAAGCTCTAAAAGATCAAATGTCTGCTAATGTTTTGCAAATCTATATATCTCAAGCTCAAGAATGTATCTCTTGTCATCTATTATCACTACATTGTCTCATGGATTTTGATTTGTTGTAGTCATCACTACATTGTCTCATGGATTTTGATTTGTTGTGACTACATTGTCTGATGGATTTTGATCTGTTATTGGTAGCCTACTACATTATCTAATGGATATTGATCTGTTATTGGTAGTCATATAATACTGCCTGTCCTGAGATTTTAGGTGTGGGTCGGTTAAAAAGGGTAATTGATGTAAAATATTACATTCCGTTGATGCAGGGTTGCGACGCATCAGTTCTGCTTCATGACACTGCCAACTTCACGAGAGAGAAGACAGCAAAACCTAAC
Source organism: Pinus albicaulis (assembly GCA_034641835.2). NCBI lineage: Eukaryota > Viridiplantae > Streptophyta > Pinopsida > Pinales > Pinaceae > Pinus > Pinus albicaulis. The sequence goes on along the minus strand of CM076582.1, from coordinate 890,054,532 downwards.
AAGAATTTGTTCAGAGGCTTTGAAGTAATAGATGAAATCAAAGCCGAACTGGAGAAAGCATGCCCGGGCGTGATCTCCTGCGCTGATATTCTTGCTGTGGCAGCTCGTGATTCATTAGTCATTGTAAGTATATGCTTTTGGCATTATTCATTGACAATCCCATAAAAAAACTCATTACTCAACAGACCAGGAGGTTGACACCAGGAGGGAGGGGCCTATTCACAGGGAGATATCCCGCATGTATTACACATGAAAGCATGAAAGAATACCGCATGTATTACACGCGTGAAAGCATATCAGCGCGGCATGTTTCCATGCTCGTCTCCATGTATTACAGCTGAAAGCATATCAGCCAAACATCACCACATGTGTCTGTGACAGGTGCAAGCTTATCAGCCTTGCTACTAGTTAGCAGCTCAATATCGCTCGTGAAGCTGCTCAATATTGTTTGACAGCCCCACGAGCAACAATGTTTCCACAACCAATTCCTGGACAATTCATCCAAGCTGTATCTCTTGCGGATGATAATCAAAACCACTGTCCTCTATTACTCAAAATTCTAGGGACCAAGTCTATTGCAGGCCGATTGAAAGGGCAATAGAACCTCTGGGAACAAGGAATCTCAGCTTTCGCCAATGCCAAGCACCATTCCTCTAGGGTTTTTTTGGGAAGAATCAATTGAAACTGTTGAGGATTCAAGTTCTTGCTGCAACTGGGCTCAGGGCAATGGATTCAAGTTCTTGCTGCAACTGGGCTCAGGGCAATGGATGTTCACCAAATTTTCTTGCAATTTGCTGCAGATATGCAGCACTATGCAAGTGGAACAAAACCTGTGCGAACAAGCATTGATTTCAAAATTCAGATATAGAGCAGCAAGAGGAGGGTTAGCAGAGGCCCAAGGGAGGGCACAGAGAAGGACGAAGAAACTAAAGAAATCGAAGAGTTGGATGTGCTCGGTGAAACATTCAAGTTCCTGGAAATGGCCAAGAAAATGCAACAACAACCAGAATGCCTCAGACAGTTCGTTATTTGTCATCTTAAAAATGTCGGATATGACACTCTTGTATAACAAGAAGATACAAGGACATCAGAATTAAAAAGGTTTGAATTTTAATTTATTTTGTACAAAATTATGAAATAAAACTGCAAAGGCAACATCTGATGCTATCTTGGGAAAATATTGTAGAAAATTGCAAAGAAAAGAATGTAATTGCTACAGTAGTTGAAGAAATTTACAGCTTAGATTTGTTATTTCTTTTCAATTCACAAATTTGATACTTCGCCAACTTATGATCGAGAACAACAACTCCAAAAGTACGCAACCGAAGGCTCAGGCAGAAGCATTCGTTTGTTTGTGGACTTGGAGTTCAGAGCGTAGTTTCAGATAGCGAGACTTAACACTCAATACAGTGCCCTCCTTGGGTTGCTTCCCAGAACATACGTGGTTAGGGCTCATAAATTGCAGTTCATTGTTAAGATAATGTGTGAAGGCGTCAGCCCTGAAGCCCGTTCCAGAACCAGAGTAAAGGGAGCTTTGGCCCACTGGAAAAATCTCAGAGCCAACTGTAGCGAATTTAAACTATCCGCACAGTTGCTTCATCTATAAGCGTATTTTGGCCCTGTGATCTTAGGTCTTCATCCTCACCTTCGGCCTCTGAGACCTCTAGCGTTCTCTCTAATATTGGAACGTTAGGCACTGCATTCGATAAGCAAACATTTGAAGCATGAAAATGGGCAGAGTACATACCGTTTACAAAGATTTTCGGATTGAGAGTTTCAATCGCTTGGAGCTGCTGTAAGTTCACAAGTTTGGAACGGCTAAGAAGCTTCAGGTAATGTCGAACAACTGGCCTTGGTGGATGAGAACTGTTGAAACGTGTTGAATCATATCACTTCTAACCACCCAATTGGCAGTGCATTCGTTTTCTCCACAGTGCGAGATATGCCATATAATGTTTGGCAGTGCATTCGTTTTCTCCACAGTGCGAGATATGCCATATAATGTTTTACAACGGGCATAAACTCAGAAAACATCTGCTTACATAACCCAGCAAGACTTGCACGTTGGGGAAATTTTCTGGGTCGCCTCATGGCACCCCGGGCTTTAATAGGACCACGGGCTTTAATAGGACCACCAACCTTTCTGACTCCTCAAGGAACTCCATAGGTAGTGATCTTGATTTTCTTTTGAGAAACTCCAACATGGACTTGAGAAACTCCAACATGGACCTGGCCGCCTTGACGGTTTTTGACAAACCTATTCCCTCAAAAGCAAAGCATTCTCCTACCTTATCTGATGCATTAAAATCCATCAAAAAGAAGGCAAAAGGAGCATGTGGCAGGAAGAAAGAGAAAGTTAAACCTATTTCTCTGTTTATGGATGACGAAGCCGGCCATATTGAAACTCAAAATCGCAACATTGGGGGACTACCAACTACTCCAGGGCACTTAGAGCGTGTAACCCTTCTGCGGTTTCACCATGAATCAAGTCATCTCTTTAAATATAACGGGTTTAGGTGATAACCCTAAATATCATTGCCTGAGGGAGCTACTGGTTTCTAAGAACCAGCTCATTTTCTTTGCACAGGAGACTATGTCTGAGAGACATAAGGCTATTAATTTGTTTTTAAGAATCAAGAGGAACTGGCATGTTGCTCCGACAAATTCATGTGGACGTTCGGGGGGTTGTTTGGTTATGTGGAACCCTTATCACGCATCTTTTAAAGCCTTCAGCTTTTTTGGAGGTATTTTGCTGCATGGGCGTCTCAGAGGTATAGATCATACTTTCAATTTTATTAATCTAAATGCGCCATATGTGAATAGAAGGTCTTTCTGGGACACGATGGTGATGACTGGTGTTTTTACTCTTCCAAATCTTATCATCATGGGTGATTTCAACTCTATTTTTAACGCTGATGAAGCATGGGGAAACAGGGCCCGTATGGACCCTTTGGCTGGCCACTTAAACGACATTTTTCTTACTCATGGGCTGATGGACATTCGACCGCACCCGCTGGCGCCTACGTGGACCAATAGAAGGGCGGGCGAAAATTATATTGGGAAGAGATTGGACAGGGTGGTGGTCAAAAATTCTATTTTTGACATTTTAGGTGGACCAAAATCTTATGTCATTGCTTCTGACGTATCTGACCATTATCCTATCTCTCTCTCCTGCATTAATTTCCCTGTGCGCACGGGATATCCATTCAAGTTTAATAGGATATGGTTAGAAGATCCGGAGTACACTTGTTTGGTTGAGGAAATATGGAAACAGGAACCTGAGCCTTTGCTTTCAGAGATATGGGACTCTTTTCATCTCAAACTTCAGAAAACTAAGATGATGACTAAAGCTTGGGAGCGTGAGAAGAAAGGAAAACTTAGGGCAGAGTTCAGACGGATTAAGGCCGAAATGGAGGAAATTATTGAATCCTTTCTTCATATATATCCAGATGAACACACTCTCGACAGCCTGAAATGCTTGGGCACTAGGAAAAGAGAAATATTACGGATTGAAGAGTTCACATGGAGGTTAAAGAGTAGAGCACTTTGGCTCGCAGAGGGGGATCGAAATACTAAGTTCTTTCACAGAAGTGCCAATGAGAGGAGAAGTAAAAATGCCATATGGAGCATCAATGCTGCGGATGGTTCCACTGTATATTCCTCCCAAGAGATTCAAAACGAGGCCCTTCAACATTTTACAGAGTTTTATGCCAAGCAGGATGATATCAATATGGCAAACCAAATGTGGATGCTTGAACACATTCCTTGTTTTTTTGATGATGTTGATATTGCACTTCTGGATAAGGAGGTCACTGGGAATGAAGTTAAATTGGTCCTTAAATCATTTGCATGTGATAAAATTCCGGGGCCAGATGGCTGGCCCGCGGAATTTTATATTCATTTCTTTGATTTGCTGGGTGAGGATCTGACCAAGGTGATTGAGCAGATATGTATCCGGGGCTATATATATCCCAATCTCAACTCAACTTTTATTGCCCTTATACCAAAGGTGGATGTTCCCCAATCTTTTGCGGACTTCCGTCCCATTGCCCTATGCAATGTACTCTATAAGATTATTTCAAAAATAATAGCTGAGCGTATGAAGGAAACAGTGTCTAGACATATTTCTAAGGAACAGTATGGTTTTCTCAAGGGTAGATCCATACATGATGCCACTGCCATTGCACAGGAAATTTTGCATACCATGCACGTGGAGAAAAGAGAGGCCATCATGGTTAAAGTTGACATTTTTAAAGCTTATGATACGATTGATTGGGCATATATCAGGGCTGTTCTTATGAAGGTAGGCCTACCTATACGCATTATTAGGTGGATCATGCCCTGTATCTCTTCTGTTAACTATGCCATCATCATTAATGGAGTTCTGACTACTTTCTTTACTGCTGGGAGGGGTCTCAGACAAGGATGTGCTCTATCACCGCTAATCTTTATATTGATCATGGATGGTTTCAGCTGTCTTCTCCGAGACGCAGTTTTACAGGGACACATATTGGGTTTCTCTTTCTCAAACACTCTGGTATGCACGCATTCTCTGTTTGTTGATGACTTGTTATTATTTGGGCAAATCCACAGGGAACATTGGCTCTACATCCACCATATTTTTAGCAGATTTGAATCCGCCACCGGACTGGCCATTAACAAACATAAATCCTTTATTATTTATGAATATGGTGAACACGGGGACCTGGAATACATCGCTGGCCTATTTGGAATGGAATTAAGAGAAGCGTTGGAGGGTTTCATATATCTAGGCTTCCATATAAAACCATGCGGTTATAAGATCCGAGACTGGATGTGGCTTATAGATAAATTTAGGAGGAAGATGTTTAGTTGGAAGCACAGGTGGTTGTCTATCGGTGGTCGTCTCATTATGATTCAAGCTGTTTTGGCTCAAATGATGGTATATTGGGGTCACCTTTATTATCTTCCAGATGGTGTTATTAGACTTATAAACTCTATCATTGCCAAATTCTTATGGGGAGGGGCGCTGCTGCCTTCTAAAATCCACCTTTGTAAACTTCAAAAACTTTGCAGACCAAAGGACCATGACGGTTGGGGAATTCTGGATACAAGAAACTTTAATATCGCTCTGCTCATCAAATCGTTCTGGAGAGCATTGGACAGTGATGGAACTTGGAACAAGGTGATCAAATGCAAATATGTTGTGGGTGATCTACTTCATCAGATCCTTTTTAATCAAATCGCATTCCCACGCCGTATATCTGTTATATGGGGAAGTTTCAAAAAGATTTACAGGCATATGGTTGCAAGGGTGGCATGGTCTTTTGCTGATGGTAGACGCATTCCACTGGCGCATTTGAAGATGATTGGTTGGAGCTCCGAACTCGGCCCTTCTCATCAGCTTGTCCACAGACTTGCTCATCGTGGTGTCTTTTATCTATCTCAGACCATTCATCAATGGTCTGTTGGGGCCCCTATTCTAAAAACTGCGGCACAATTAAATTTGAGGGATCCGGAATATGAGGAATGGGATTTCTTAAGGGATAACATTCGGGCTTTGGGATTATGCTGGGATGAGGGGGGAGATAGGATTGAATGGGATGGTCCTACGAAGGATGGGATTCCGATGGTTAGGGATATATATAGACATATCAATAAGGCTTCATACACGGAACTACCTAGCAGGATTTTTTACAAGTTCTGGCATCGACATATCCCTACTAAGATAATACTTTTTGGCTGGTTAGTTTGGAAAGATAAGGTTTTGACTGGCTGTAATTTAATGAAGAGGGGTTTCTTTGGCCCATTCAGGTGCCATATTTGTCTTGAGGAATCTGAAACGACAGATCATCTCTTTTTTAGATGTCCTGTCATCTTACAAATATGGCGTCTTTACTCTGTTCATTTCTTCGATATCACTTGGTATCCGGTTGACTTTATGACTGTTGTTTCAGAATGGGACAACTTAAAAGGGAGGTACAGATCTCTTCCCTTTTTCCTTATTTGGGAAGTCTGGCTTGGTAGAAATAGGGTGATTTTTGAAAATATCCCCTTTCAGATTCCAAGTATATACTCTGCAATTGCAAGATGGTTGGAAGATCGACCCATTACAGTTTCGCCCAATCAGGATTTATCCTTCCGACTTCGACCACATGAGGTGAATCTCCCTGCAGTTTATTTTGATGGAGCGTGTATGAATGGTAACATGGGTTGTGGTACATGGATAAATATTTCTCAAAGAGAGAGAGTGCATATTCACTTTAATGCTGGCAAGGGATCCAACAACAAAGCAGAAATCATCGCTCTTTGGGGTGGTCTCCGTTTTGCCATCTACTTACAGTTAATGAATATTCATGTTTATGGTGATTCTAGGATTTCTATAGGTTGGATATCTGACTCTCAGGCATCTGTTCCTTCTGAACTACATGGTTGGGTATCTCGGGTACGACGTTTGTGGATACAGCTCAATAGGCCTGCCATATGTCATATTTATAGGGAGAATAATACTAGGGCAGATAGTCTCTCAAAGATGGGACTAAACACAGATTTTGGCACTATGCAGGTTCAGCTATTCCGTGATGGTCTCATTTTCTGGGAGACTGATATTGATATTCCATAATTCGGCACAGTTTATACTTTTTGGACTTCTCCTCATCATATCCGGCAGCTTTATCTTTTTTGTAGGTTTATGATATTACATATATTTCTAACAGGCGAGCGTGTTTATATGTTTTTTTTCATCTTCCTGTGGTGTTATCTTTCATCATGATATATCTCATCCTCAGGCGAGCGTGACAATATTCTTTCGCCCGGTTTCTGCATTTTATATCTCACTCTTCGGGAGAGTTTCAAATCATTTCCTAGACATCCTGTTCTCTCCTGGCAGCGGAAAATCTGTCGCGAGTGAACGAACTCTTTCAAGCGAGTGAGAATCTTATTCAGGCGAGCGTGCACCCCTTCAAGCGAGCGGGATATATAAATCTACTTGGCATATTATGCTGTTATCATTTTTGCACTGATGACTCACTCCTACATCCTTGTCTCGGGATAGACATATGCATATCAAGTCATCATTTATGCGACTTTATCTGGCTTGATTTAATCTAATCTAGCGATCTATTTTAGTGCTTTTTCATTTTCTTCTCTTCTTTATCATAGGTTTATCTTCTGGTGGTAATTTGTACATTCTGCACCATCATCCTCTTCCAGCTCGCTTTTATAGCTGAGCATTTTGTTTATGGACGGGTACGTCCTATGTTGTTGCAGTCATCATCTGGCTGCCTTTGGTTGGCAATCTCGCTGTATTTTTATACATGCTTGAGATGTATGGGACTATGTACTGTTTTATATTTAATATATCACAGCGTTTTTTTCTTCTGAAAAAAAAAAGTGAGAATAATAGCCCATCTCAACGAAATAAGGGAGCAGAGAGCCCGGCTCAACCCGGTAAGGTCACTAGCCCTTTCAACGGAATAAGGGAGCAGAGAACCCAACTCGACCAGGTAAGGTCACTAGCCCATTCAGTATTTCAGTCATAAGACACCCTGCAACATCACGAAAAGGAAAAGAGTATGCCGCCTAACACAGAAAACACCCTGCAACATCACGAAAAGGAAAAGAGTATGCCACCTAACACAGAAGACACCCTGCAACATCACGAAAAGGAAAAGAGTATGCTGTGAATGCTTGCATGGGTGTGCAGATGGCTGCATTGGGGTGTTTTCATTGCGGTGTTTGCATGGGTGTGCAGATGGCTGCATTGGCTGCATACGAACTGCATGCAGGTGGCAGTGAGAATGCAGGTGGTGCACTGGTGGCAATGCGAATGCAGGTGGCTTTGAGAAACTATGGGTTTGGCAGCTATGCGGAAAAAAAAACATGCCAATCAAACATTTCATGCCAAGGAACTAATGTTGGCATTAGTTTGAGTTTTAAAAAGATCAATGAAAACAATTCTTTTAACCATGAAAAATCTACTTGCATGGCCTCTCCGCCTGCCTCTCCACCTCGGGAAGAAGCTAAACAAGACACCCGCCTCGATATGAGGCCAAATAAGACGATAATTTTTTTGATTGGATGATAGAGAATATTCGTTGGAATATAACATAAAAACATTGGTTATTTTCAATTGCGGGGACTAATGAGCAGCTTAAAGTAATGCTAACTCTCTCGTTCCGATTACTATAGTCCCTGCCATGCCGCAGGCGGCAGGGACTAATAAGAGTGCAGACCTGAAGCATTTGAATTTTTTTGAAATAGTGGTTATAAGAAAGTTTAAAAATTTGAAATGGCTGTAACAGCGAAAACACTAATGGGTAAAGTACAAAATGTATTTTCCCAAATAAATTTAGCGGAATGAATTGCAGACGGTAACAAAGATTGGGAGAGGTAATAGAGTCAGTTGTTGACACAGGTACAATTATCGCAGAGTTGAAAAAAAAAATGAATATTTGTCAGATTATTGGAAAAGCAAAAAAAAACATGTTTAAATTCTTATTAGAGACAACTAGGAATTGAAATAACTTGATAGAAAATGGTTGACTTGAAAAGCTATGTACATATTGCATCATAAATATCATCTCATGAATTAAGAGGCCTGGCTAATAATATGTTTAAGTTCAGGGCCAATAGTATTAGAAATTAATGTTAATAAAATAAATTGTAAAAAATACAAAATTAATTTCCAAAGTTTTATTATAATTGTAATTTATTTAATATATTTGAGCAATTTATTAGGTGGTTAGTCTAAAACCCATTACTCAAAAGCATAATAAGATAGATTATTAGCATAAAAAAATAATTATATAATATATTTATTCATAAAAATAAATTAATTAATGTATAAAAATATTAAATATCTAAATGAAAATATTAATTATAGTTAAGTGTATCACTATTATATAATTATTAATATTTTAAATTAAAAAAGGAATTAATGGAGGGATACAGAGATTCTACCCTTGACTCTATCTATTCAAAAATATATATAAATATGATATTGACTTTTTGATAAACTAGCAATTGCACCACATGTTGCAAAGGAAACGGGGTAAGGGGGTAGAATAGGAAACAATAGCATAGAAAAACCAACAACTATATGAGATATTATGATGAATAAGTAGGAAAAATGTTAAGTTCTTTGTCAAACTCAAGAGTCTCATATTAAATATTGAAATATTTTAGAACACTATGAAGCATAACTTTTTTAAACTAATTCTCAATTTTTTTTTAAAGTCACTAGTCTTTGATATATTTTCTATACAAGATTTTCTATTGTGGAGTGCCATTATCATAGTATATTAAATGCACAGGGGTGGAATGGAATCTATCATAATTTTCTATATATTGGAATGGACAAGTGCGAAGCCAAATTAAATTACTACCATATGTTTTCTTGCAGTCATGTAGGTATTTTGAATTAGGGTTGGTTGCATTTCAAATGCATGAGAGATAAATGCAGAATGCCCATGGTGGATAATTATGCATGCATGGTTGGTCTCCTTCGGCATGTTGGATAGTTAGATGATGTATGTGTTATTATTACATGAATCACAAATGGAGAGGATTTTATAGCGAGTACAATCAACTAGGAGACATGCACATCTGGATGTAAGGGAAGGGCATAAAATCCACAGTTTCCCTAGAAAAGGCCACTATGGTCTTCTTAAATTGAAGAGAAAAACCCCAACAAAGGAAGAAAATTGAAAAATCAAAGAAAGGGTTTTGAAACAACCAACCATTGAAGAAGCAAATTATTACATTAATATAATATTCGATTATAGCACATATAATAGAGTGCAATTTTTTCCATTTTATCAATATCAATATGAGATTTATTATTAGTAAAATATATTATAGTTTAGTAATATTTCATAACATTATCATGTCATTGTCAATTCAGTTGTTTCCCATGGACTTTTTTTTCGAGGGAAATTGTCCTCTTTCTCAAAATGAGGGTGAGAATGAAGATTACTACAACAATATTCATCTAAGGGTCAATGCAACATTATTCATAGTAACATAGCCATTCATTAATATTTTTCATTATCATGTCAGACACAATGAACCTAGTTAGAGAGATAACAACAATTTCCTTCTTCTTTTTTGTGATTTCCCATTAGGGAAACTAGAATAATCTCAATTGATATTATGTGATTTATCATTAATATAAAATATCAATTTTTTTTTTGTTAAGCTTATATTCTATTGATTATCTAAAAGAGAGCATACATCAATCTTTTTCTTTTTGTTGATTTTTCGTTAGACAAACCAAACCAGCCAACCATCCAAAAAATCTTTTAATATATGTAGGGTTCAACCAAATAAATTACTATCAAAGAAGCTTTTATACCTAATAGTAAGAAAACTACAGCTACAATGTTCATAGCCTAAGATAACTAAAGACATACATAACCAGTCAATAAACCATAAAACAAACTAAGTTGAATTTGACACGTAAATTGACACACAGAAATGCCTAGAGAATAATACAATTTTGTTTAACTAATTTTTTTAATATTATTATTATTGGTTTAATATTATTATGATTGTTTTAATAGTTATTATGATATTAATGCCAGCTTAATAAATTTATAAACATGCCAATTTTCAACTATACCAGTCAGGTTTCTTTAACCATTCTATCGATAGACATGTTCATAAGGGGAATTATTGAGCCCATGTGTGGGGAGAGAGTTGTTAATCACATGTGGTTTGCCAACTCCCAAGTATTCAAAGTCCAACTTATACAGGTGGAGAAGAAAATTTGCATAACAATATCTTAGGGTAGATTGTATATTATTGATCCGATTTCATTTTTATATTATAGTAAACCTCTGCTATTATTTGAACTAATGAAAGAATTCATTGAAATATATGTCATTCATTAGGGCTTAGGGAGGAATTTCAATATACTCTAATTTGAGTAGGCTTGATTACTAGATTAAAGGAATTGAGGCGTCTTAATTTGTTATTCTCTGGTATTTTTGAGAAACTTGAGGATGGGATCTGGAAATAATAGAAATGCAGTTGAATTAACAACTCCCAAGGATAAGAACATAAAAGGAAGAAGAATCAGGGTTCCATATATGTTCTGGCAACTCCCAAGGGTGAGAACATAAAAGGAAGAATCAGGGTGCCATATATGTTCCAATCCAGATGTTTTGGTAGCAATAGTAGAAATGCAGTTTCATCAACATCTCGCAAGAATGAGAACATAAATGGAATAATAAGGTTGCCACGTACTTTCATTTGTCTATTTAAAATGTTGTTCAAATTGTGTTAAATATTTCGTTTCTTGCTCACAAAAGTGCGATTTAAAATATTATACTATCATAAATCACTGCCACATCCAATAAAAAAATAACTTGTGTAGAATTACATCCAATAACAAAATACCTTATGTTGAATTTTTTGGAAAATAAATTTAAATGGCATGCTCCGATACCATGTTGGAAATTTCTGAATATTTCAAACAAACAAAAGAAACAAAGTTCCTCAACTAAACACAAAGATTTAATGATAGAGATGTGGACAGAGAGATGGAGTAAAACTCTATTTCGTTAACCATAAAAATGACTATAACAAAATACAATCTTTCATCAGAACTAGAGTTCTGGATTACACAAAATACTCCTTACTGTGTTTTTCATTTGTTGCTTTTACACAGATTTCTGTTGCGGCAACACACAGTCTTCAATTGCAGCAACACACAGTCTCCTTTGCGGCAACACCCTGTTCTAGTTGTAGCAACACACAGAGTGTTCCACTACTGCTTCAAACACAACGTCATGTTGCGGAAACACATACAGTTCCAGTTGCGACAACAGACAGATCCAGTTGTGGAAACACACAGGAACAATTGCGGCAACACACAGAGTTGCTCTGCTGTTACAAAACACAGCATTTCAGACTTCCTCTGTTTTCTACTCTCTGTTCTTGTCTCTGCCTCTGTCTCTGATTCTCTATCTGTCTAACCTTAAAACTACTGTTGTCTATTACATATATACGTTGAAAACATATTTTGACTTAAAACATTAAAAAATCAAAATATCTTTTGTTCTTATCAGCCTTTTAAATGCAGTAAAACGATGGGAGATAACGTGGTGCCATTTGGAAAAACAAAGTTGGCTGTTGCAGGGATTTCAACCTAGAAAATTCAATGCACAGTGGAGTGCAAAAATGAATCACGACTTTGCGGCATCTGTCCTTCTGAGATATCAATAAAAAATCAAATTTCTATCCAACTGTCTCAGATTGCAATTGGAATTAATTTTCAACACTCCCCCTTAATTACAACTGCTACTACCTTGCATACTAAGACATTCTCTGAGATAATCAAAACTTTTATTCCCCAATGGTTTTGTCGAGATGTCAGCGAATTTCTCCTCTATTATGCAATTTTGCAAAAAAATTTCACCATTACTCACTAGCTCTCTGATGTAGTGATACTTGGCATCAATGTGTTTCGTTCTCTTATGAAACACTGAGTTCTTTGACAATGCTATTGTTGAGTTATTATCACAATAAATTGTTGTGCCTTTTACTTGTTCATGAGACAAGCTCTTCAACATTCTTCTCATCCATACTGCTTGACATGCTGCTACTATAGCTGTCACATACTCTGCCTCTGCTGTTGAAAATGCCACTATTGGTTGCGTCTTGGAAGCCCATGAAATGGATCCCGATCCCATACGAAACACATATCCAGATGTGCTCTTCCTATCATCTACACTTCTAGCCCAATCACTGTTAGTGTAACCAATCAATTCAGAATTTTCAGATGAGGAGTAGGAAATACCATACCCCTTCGTTCCATTCACATACCTTAGAATCCTCTTGGCTGCCTGCCAATGAGTCTCTTTCGACGTTTCCATAAATTTGGAGATTAAACTCACAGTATGCATAATATCCGGCCTAGTTGCAGTCAAGTACATGAGGCTGCCAACTATGCTCTTGTACAACTTTGGATCAAAATCCTTGTTGTTGTATTCCTTGCTTAATTTCAACCCCATGACAGTTGGAGTTACAGCTGCCTTGTTGTTCTACATGTTGAATCTTTTCAACACATCTTCAACATATTTTTCTTGGGAGATAAAAATCTCATTTTCATTTTGTTCTACCTATATTCCAAGAAAATATCTCAAAAAACACAAATCAGTCATTTCAAATTCACTCTTCATGATTGCTTTAAAATCTGCAATGAGAGAAACTTCATTGCCAGTAAATATTAAATCATCTACATATAAAACAACAATAAGAATCTTACCATTATTTTCTTTTATGTAGAGTGTGGATTCTCCATCACATTTCTCAAATCCATTTTCAATTAGGTAAGCATCTATCTTGTTGTACCATGCTCTTGGTGCTTTCTTCAGCCCATAAAGAGCTTTCTTCAACTTGCAAAATTTGTGCTCTTGGCCTTCAATTTCATAGCCTGGAGGTTGTTCAACATATACCTCTTCTTTCAACACTCCATTCAGGAATGCAGATTTCACATCCTTTTGGTAAACCTTCCATTTTTGTTGTGCTGCTATGGAAAACACTGTTCTCACCGTTTCCATCCTTGCAACCGGTGCAAAGGTTTCTTCATAATCTCTTCCTTGTTGCTGCTTGTAGCCTTTGAAAACAAGTCTTGCTTTGTGCCTTTCTATCTTGCCTTCAGTATTTCTCTTGGTCTTGTAGACCCATTTTACTCCAATGACTTATTTACCTTTAGGGAGGTCCACTAACTCCCATGTATTATTCTTTTCTATTGCACCAATCTCTTCGCTCATTGTTTCAATCCATTTTTCCTCTTTTACAGCTTCTTAAAAATTAATTGGGTCATCAACATGACAATACAAAGAAAATAAAGAGTTCAGACCAACATTATCACTTACCTCTTCTTGTTCATAAATCTCACTCATATTTCTGAATCTTTGTCTTCTTGGTGTACTTGGAGTTCCACTTGAACTTGATGGAGTTTCAGTTCCCTGTGGTGTGCTTGAAGAAGCACTTCCTTGATTTATCAAGGTTGTTCTATTTCCAGCTTGTGGTGTGGTTTGTTATGCTTGTGGTGATGGAGGAGGAGCCACCAAGAAGGGGTTATTTTATGCTATCCCTTCCTCTTCTTCTTCGTGAGACACACATGTCTTCACATTCACCATTTTCTCTAAACTTCCATCCCAAGCTTCTTCTTCAATGAACTGCACATCTCTGCCTATAAAAAATTTCTTGGTTGATGGGTTGTACAGTCGGTATGCCTTTGACTCATCACTATATCCAACAAGGATACACTTCTCCCCCTTGCTTTCAAGCTTCTTTCTCAGCTAATCCAGAATGTGTGCATAAGCCACACAACCGAATACTCTCATGTGGGTGACAAACTGCTTTATGTCACTCCACGCTTCTTTCAGTACTCTGTTCATCACTGCTTTCGTTGGGCATCTATTCAAGATGTACGCTGCACAATTGACAGCTTTAGCCCAATACTCATTTGGCAAATGTTTTACCTTCAACATACTTCTAACCATGTCCATGATGGTCATGTTCTTCCTTTCTGCAACACCATTTTTCTTAGGTGTGTACCTTGTGGTAAACTGCTTATGTATGCCATTCTCCCTACAAAAACGTAGGAACTCTTTGGAGATGTACTCTCCACCTCTGTCAGTCCTTAGCACTTTGATGTAGTTCCCACTCTACTTCTCAACATGAGCTTTGAAGTGGCATAACTGTTCAAATACTTCACTCTTCTATTTCAAGAAATACACCCATGTCTTTCTGGTGTAGTCAGCTATGAATGTCAAAACATATTTTTTGCCAGCTAAAGATGGAGTTTTCATTGGTCCACATAGGTCTGAGTGGAAAATCTCTAAGGGTGTCTTTTCCCTTATACTCTTCCCTATTGGAAATATTTCTCTGTGTTGTTTGCCCAAGATACAACCTTCACATAGGCTGTCCGGTTTTTCAATCAATGGTAATCCCTTTACCATTCCCTTTCTGTGCAACAAGTTCAGGCCTTCGAAATTGAGATGTCCAAATCTCAAGTGCCATAACCAGTTTTCATCTTTCACTTCCTCTTGAAAGACCTCTTGTGTTACAGCTGCAACTTTTCTACTTTCCTTCAAGTATGTTCTGAGCTTGAGAGGAAACATCCTATTGCTTGTCATCTGCACCTCTGCAATGACTTTATTTTTTGGAGGTATGTCCTTTATTGTGCACACATCATATTTGAATAATACATTGTAGCCCTTGTTTATAATCTGTCCAATGCTCAAAAGATTACATTTCAAGCCAGGTACATAATATACATCTGGCACAAACTTCTGTTCTCCTTTTTTTTCCATGATACTTACTCTGCCTTTTCCTTTGATAGAGATCTTAGTATCAGTTCCTGTTGTTACTTTAGATTTAACATTTTCATCCAGATTGGAAAACATTGCCATGTTTCTAGCCATGTGGTTACTACAACCTGAATCTAAGAACCATACATCATCTTGTCTATCTTTTGCTACATTATATGTTAACAGCACATTCTTCTGGTTCTTTTCTTCTTTTGTAAAACTAGCATTCTGCCTATTATTCATGTCATTTTTCTTTTTCCTACATTCATTGGCATAGTGCCCATATTTTTTGCAATAATGACATTGGACTTGGGATTTATCATACCTTTGTCCATGTGCTTGATTTTGGCTTGAGCCTTCATTCTGATTCTGATTGCTACTCCTTCCACTCAAACTTGTAGGGATGTTTCTTCCTTTGTTTTGGCTTCTGCCTCTTCCTCTTCCTCTGCCTTGACCTCTGCCTTGGTCAAAAGGCATTTGGGTCTTGAAGGCTTGTTCCAATGAGGAATCTGATACTCTGTTCAGTCTGTGTTCATGAGACATCAGGGATGCACTAAGCTCATCCACTGTATAAAGTGAGAGATCCTTTGTCTCTTCTATTTCCACTACTATAGCATCAAATCTTGAGGGTAGACTTCTCAAGATTTTCTCCACTATTCTTCTCTCTTCAAGTGTCTCTCCATGAGACCTTATCTGGGTAACCAAACCAATAACATGAGTGAAGAATGAGTCTATATTGTCAGACTCTTTCATACAGAGAGTTTAAAAATCTCTCCTCAACATTTGTAGCTTTGTTTTCTTCACCTTCTCCATGCCTTGATAGGCAGTTTTGAGAATATCCCACGCATCCTTATATTTTTTTGCTACTACAATCCTTGGGAAAATACTCTCGTGCACTGATTGAAAGAGATAGAAGAGGGCTTTTGAGTCCTTCTTCCTATTATATTTTAACAAGTCTCTCTTTGTTGATGTCAAACCAGCCAACGCTTTTGCATCTGCTAGTTCTAGGTAGCCATTCTCAACTAGCTCCCATATGTCCTGTGAAGAAAACAAGGCTCTCATAGTGATAGCCCAATATTCATGATTATTCACATTAAACTGTGGAAGATGGGGATTTGTCAAGCTGGTGTCTGCTGCTGCGATTGTAACTATGTAAACCTCACAGTTTTCTTTACCGTGTTAAACAAACAGAATCTTTCTCTTTGCTGGAGAAATCCACTTCAAAAACATTCTTACAACTTCTGCAGTGAAGAGCGATCTCTGCTTCATTCACTGAGCACCTAGACTACCTCTGATACCATGTTGGAAAATAAATTTAAATGGCATGCTCCAATACCATGTTGGAAATTTCTGAATATTTCAAACAAACATAGGAAACAAAGTTCCTCAACTAAACACAAAGATTTAATGATAGAGATGTGGACAGAGAGATGGAGCAAAGCTCTATTTCATTAACCATAAAAATGACTATTAAAAAATACAATATTTCATCAGAACTAAAGTTCTAGATTACACAAAATACTCCTTACTGTGTTTTTCATTCGCTTCTTTTACACAAATTTCTGTTGCGGCAACACACAGTATTAAGTTGCGGAAACATACAATCTCCTTTGCAACAACACCCTGTTCCAATTGCGGAAACACATAGAGTGTTCCACTGCTG
Organism: Pinus albicaulis; assembly: GCA_034641835.2. NCBI lineage: Eukaryota > Viridiplantae > Streptophyta > Pinopsida > Pinales > Pinaceae > Pinus > Pinus albicaulis. Next base: position 890,037,564 of record CM076582.1, on the reverse strand, counting down.
CTTCAAACACAGCGTCTTGTTGCGGCAACACACACAGTTCCAGTTGTGGAAACACACAGATCCAGTTGCGGCAACACACAGGAACAGTTGCGGCAACACACAGAGTTGCTCTGCTGCTACAAAACACAATGTTTCAAACTTCCTCTATTTTTTTCTCTTTGTCCTTTTCTCTGCCTATGTCTCTGATTCTTTATCTATCTAACCTTAAAACTACTGATGTCTATTACATATATATGTTGAAAACATATTTTCACTTTAAAAAATAAAAAATAAAAATATATTTTGTTCTTATCAGTCTTTTAAATGCAGTAAGGCGGTGGGAGATAACGTGGTGCCATTTGGAAAAACAAAGTCAGATGTTGCAGGAATTTCAACCCAGAAAATTTAATGCACAGTGGAGTGCGAAAATGAATCATGACTTTGCGGCATCTATCCTTCTAATATATCAACAAAAAATCAGATTTCTGTCCAACTGTCTCAGATTGCAGTTGAAATTAATTTCCAACAATGATTTGGAGCAGTTTGAACATCAGACATATTTTCCTTTTTGGCTGGAATTGGGTCATAATTTATTAAAAATATAGTGGATTTTTATTGTAAAAAAATGAAAATAATTCCATATGAACACTGCAACACACAACACAATTGTTCAAAACAGCCTCTAATGTGTGAGATCAGACTCTGTCTACAGGAGATTGTTGGCGATGTTTGTGTGAATTGAGGAGTTTGAAATCACATCTACTGTTTTCTTGGCTCTAGGAGTACCAGTGGCCAAAAAAATTTTGAGAGACTGAATAATATGAGGAAACATAGTTCGTGTTTTCACCATATCCTCTGCAATAGTTCTACACATGGTAGAAAACACACAATAGAATTTTCCATTTCTTTTTTATAAAACACATAATAGAATTTTCTGTTTCTTTTTTAGAGTCAATTGTAATCAAATAAACAAGTGTTGGAAGGGTAGATGCATTGATTATCTCCTCTGATCCTTGTGTGCTTCTAGCGAAAGTGGCAAGCACTGCCCCCACATGCTCAGTGATTTCCACCGTTAACTAGTGGAACCAAATAATTTTTATTAAATTTGAAAAAATATCATGTACCTCACTGTCAGTGTTCGACAAAGTTCCCAAGTTCGGAATTAGTTCTAGCGGAAAGGATTTCCGCCGAACACGACCTGTTAGTTCTACTATATCTAGTACACTTAGATTATTTAATGGAATCAACGAATATAGCGAGTAGTTTGAATCTTGTATTCAAATCCACGAAGCTAGGGACTCATCATATATCTCACAGGGAAGCTACAGAGGTTTCAAATGTCTCATCACACTGAATAAGATTTCAAAAAAAATATGTGGAGCTCTCAGTACCTACAACGTGCTCATATCAACGATATGGTTTGTAAAATCTGCAGGATTGTGAAACGATTCGTCGGATTTTTTTTCAACCATGATAATTCCTCTCACTTTAATTGTTACAGGAAAGTGGTTGAAAAGAAGATTTAAATTTTTTCAAATTTCATGAAATCACAACATGAAAGGAATAATTCTCTACTTACATAAGGACAAGTTGAGAAGAGCCACGGGAGCATGTTTTTTCCTCTTTCAGTCCCTTCTCCAAAGAGACTCAACAGGGTTGGGATAGCGCGAGGCATGCTGCAGATCGTGCCTTAGTTGTTGTCTGATGTAGATACTGAGAGGCTAAACAGTGTAGCAGCCATGTCTTTTCTAGCTTCCATGCTACCGCTTCTTTGGATACACACTTTGACAATTAAGTCTAGAGCTCCAAAACCATTATTTAGTTAAACTTATTAAATCTATTCAACTTTCATTCAGTTAAACATCTTAAATCAAGAATTAGTTGAGATGGAATTGTTTTTTATCAGACAATGTAAACCTATTCAATCGTCTAACATTTCATCGGACGTTGCAGACCTGTACACCGTGGCATTTAGCAGAGTCATTTTCAAGTAAGACACCTTATGGCCACTACAACATAAAGGGGGGGTCTTAAGACAATATTTAAGACAATTTTGGGGTAAATTGTCTTAAATTGAAACAAAATAAAACTTCTGTATTGTCTTAAATATTGTCTTTAAGCGGGTGTCTCAAATTAAATCGTCTTAAAATTAAATTGTCTTAAAATATTGTCTCTATAAAGAAAATATATAACACAAGAATTTTTGTTTCTACAGAGACAGTTTCATTTTTGTCTCTCTGGAGACAGTTTCATTTATTGTCTCTTATGAGACAATTTCATTTGTCTCTCCAAAGATAATAGTTGGAATTAAATACATTGTCTTTATGGAGACAATGTCTAATCCTATCGATTGTCTCTCCAGAGAAAATATAAAACAATGAATCCAAAAAAATATCTCACCATTAAAATAAATCAATATAAAAACATTTAATTAAAAAAATCTATAATATCATTGAATAATTTATGTTAGGGTACAGTAGAATCAAACCACCAACCTCCTGCATGGCAGATGCTCTTCCATTGAGCTAGCACCCTTTAAACAATTATGTGAGTTATGGCAGTCCTTGAAATTGTATAATAGGCATTGATTTTTAAAAAAAATTCAACACATAATAGCATAATCCTTCTAAAATATATAATCATGCAAGCCCCTACTTTTAACATAATAAAAAAATAACTCAATGGAGTTAGCTCACTGTGACATCCTTCTATCTTGGCTTGCACAAAAATGTACCTCCCTTTGTAGGTAAAGTTGCCTTTCTTGATGTTAAAATTGGCATCACTGTAGCATCTTCTATGGATAAAGTGTCTGCTAGAGCTTCTTTCTAAACCCAAATCTCACAAACATATCTAACAGAGCTGAGAGTAGGCTTCTAGTTTTCTGGGTTTTTTTTGTAATCCAGTATACTCCCGTATTAATATCTTAGAAAAATGGTTACATTCATGGCTGTAAGGGTCCTGTCAAAGCAGAAACGAGACCTCAGACAATTTTTAAAGCTCAACACTATGCTGTCTGGGAAAGTCCAAATGTATCTTCTATAACCTTAGACCTTTTGCAAAGCATCTCTATATTGTACAAACAATAATAATAACAAGTAAAACCAGAAATAAATTGGAGCCAACAAAGTTAACTAGGAGGTGGTCTGCCTCGGCCAGCTTGGCTGGAGATCTCATGCACCTCGGTCTTGACTTTCAAGTTAGCTCCCATTTCTTCTACAAGGATCGAGTTGGAGCTTGTTCCTGGGGATTCCATAGTGCCTGCAACCACATCTAAATTATCCTCAATGGCAGGGTCCCAATCCATCACTTGAAACAGAACCCAAATGCTTCTCCTTCTAACCCCATGACTACTTGCTTCCAGATTATTCTTGGGTGTTTAGTTAGCCATGGAAAAAGTGGTGCTGGAAATGTAAAGATAATACTACAAATAGAGAGAGAGTGTGTATTGTCAATTGGGTCTAACCCATGCAGTTGAGAGGAGTGTTATACTCACTACCCAGGTTCAATTCCCACAACTTACATGCATTGTTGAATAATCCAATTTACCCTAGGTACCATCCCTGGAATGAGGGGAAGCTCTGGGTGGTTTTTCCCAAGAAATGCATGATGAAGAATATATATATATATATATATATATATATATATATATATATATATATAGAGAGAGAGAGAGAGAGAGAGAGAGAGAGATGGAAGTTCTCGGTGGGTTTTTCCAAAAAATGCACAACGAAGAATACACACACATGTATACACAGATGGAGATATATATATATAGACCTATCTTAATTTGGGAGATCAACCATGTCAAAGTTAGAGTCACTCATTTTAGCCTAAATTTGAACATTACAAGTCAAATGATTTATTTGTAATTGGGCTTAGAGTTAAATCAGTAAAGAGCTTAGGCATGGTTTTCAAAGCTATAGCCCTAGAGCAATAGAATTTTGTGTTGAACAGTCAAATATTTGGCATATCAGAAGTACTCCAGATATTATGGGCTTCAAATTCAACCCTTAAGAAAGAAGGATGTTGAAATTTAAGAATGAGGTGACCCTCCAGAGCCTCAGAACCTATGTAATGTAAATATGTTTAGCTATATAGGCCACAGTAATATAAATTATTTTATACCAAAAACAAAAATATCAAAAAAAAAAAAACCAAAAAAGAAACATAGTTTTAGAATTTTTACTAGACAAACATATGTTGACTGTTTAACTGTGGTTTATCAAATAAAACATTCAATTGTTTGATGTGACATCCTAAATACGATTCTACAAGAGAGACTGAAGTTCACATTGAGTGAACTTGTAATGAATAGAAAAAATTGGGAAAAGGTCGTTGTATATCCGTTTCAAGAAAGCATGCAAAGCAATTATCACATATATCTCAAAGTAGATGATTGGAGAATAATAAAAATCCTCTAAAAACAACCAATGAGTCAATTTATAGAATGAAAGAAGGATATCAATTACAACACGTGTTCAATAAACAAAAAAAATAAAGATGGGTTAGCTTATAAGTTATAAAATTGCATCCACCTGCAATGACACAACCAAGATCTACGAAATAAAGAGCATTGGCATAAAATATAAATTCAACATGGAATCCTTCTAGTAAGACGAGGAAAAAAATTAGAGGAAGGGTCATGCCAATTAACCTCCGAATATTGTCATTTTTGAGCTATTCGTTTCTTGCTGTACACTCTTATTCCAGCCTATGCACCATATGGGACTCATATCCTGCTACAAAATCAATTTCAATTTTAGATCAGTCGTTGATTTACTCTCCCATTACTGTTAATAATTGTAAGTTACATTATAATAGTAAGGGTTGGTTAATGGTGGCACCTATGTATGTAAACTATGTCATGTATATACTTTAAATTTAAAAGTGGAAAGTCGAAGTAGTCATGTTTTTCTTTCATTTGAGATTAAACATGAAGAAAACAAGGATAAAGTTCTTACAGGAGATAACTGTTGAGAAAAATAATCTCTAGGCTTCAAGTCCATGGGTGCCCCCTGAAATTAGAGTGTAACAGAGGAGAATATCTCATTGATGCTAACAGAAGATAAATCAGTTCAGAAAAATAAGCACACTATTACGAAACAAAAAGATTTTACTACCACAATGGCAGACCCACTAAAACAAAGAGAATAAAGGCCCCTTATCAGTTTTATGGACATGATCTCCCAAACCTATGAACCTTCAAGAAACACGGATTTCCTTTCAAAATAAAAGGTTGTGTATATTGCGAGAAGGTGACCAAAGGGTCATTTGATTATGATAACTTAGTGGTAGAGGGGACCTTAGATGAATTCCAGATGGCGGAACTGAAAGTCAATTCTCCTTTTTTTAGATAGAACAACCTTTCCTTCTCAATGTTAACATCCTTTTGAGGGAGTTGTTGTTACCATCGGTGTTCTTCTAAAACTATCTAGCATTTTGGTAAATTGACATACGCTCCCAACCTCATACTCGTTTCATTGAGAAAACAGGGAAACCTCCCTTTGTAGGTAAAGTTTCCTTTCTTGATGTTTAAAATTGGCATCATTGTAGCATCTTCTATGGATCAAGTGTCTGCTAGAGCTTCTTTCTAAACCCAAATATCACAAACGTATCTAACAGAGCTGAGAGTAGGGTTCCAACTTTCTGGGTTTTGTTTTTAATCTAGTATACTCCCGTATTAATATCTTAGAAAAATGGTTACAATCATCGCTATCAGGGGCCTGTCAAAGCAGAAACCAGGCCTTAGATAGTTTTTAAATCTCAACACTATGTTGTCTGGGAAAGTCCAAATGTATCTACTACATCGTAAGACCGTTTGCAAAGCATCTCTTTTTAGGTACCTATATTACTAGTATAGTCCCTTATTGTTGTCAGTGTAACCCTCTTATTGTTATTATTGTACCCTTGTAACCCACATATTTTTATTATTGTGCCCTTAAATTATTATTTTTAGGTCAGCTAGGATTACATTGTGGCCCCATGGACTCCTATATATAGAAAGGAGATTTTGTAATTTGTATCATCCAAGAATTGTTCATTCATGTAATGTATTGGAGGTTTCCCCCTCGAAGTGGCTTATTTCTAAGGCGTTGATATATGGTTTCTTCTATTGTTGGAGATGGTTTCACAACATTTGGTATCAGAGGTTTGGATTCTAGGGTTTTCACTGCTCCAAACCTGTCATCATGGCATTTTCGCTATAACTGTTTTTCTACAAAGTTTCAGAAGCTGAAAAATTTAGAGTACGAAGCAGAAATTCTGAGGAAAATATCGCAAAATTTTAGAGCTTGGTTCGCAATATTTTCGGAGATATGATCCATGGAACTTAGGGCTTTGTGTAGGCTCCTGAATTTAACCTAAACAGGTCATCACAGAATGTTCACTATAACGTTTTTTCTACGAATATTTAGAAGCTGAAATTTTTAGAGAGCGAAGTTGAAAACATGAGGAACATCCTCGCAAAATTTCAAAGCTTGGTTCAAAATATAGTCGGAGATATGATCTGTGGAAGTTAGGTCTTGTTCAAGCTCCCGAATTTCATCTCAAAGAGGTTATCGTGGGAAAATATTCATAACTCCCTCTCTGAGCATTGGATTGGAATGCTGTAAACATTTTCCTCAAGTAAACGGACTGTAGTTTCCTATCTAGAAATTTCAGAGCCAAAGGAGCAAACAATGACACGTGGCAAGTTGTACAAGTTTGTTCTACTGAACGAGTCCATAATTAGGTTATCGTAGGAGATTGGGCACAACTTTGTCTTCAAGAATCCAAATTAGGTCCGACCTGTGGCATTCGAAATATAATTCAGAGGGCTACCTTAGTGCCAAATGTTAGATATTGAAGATCCGAAATCACAAAGATAATTCAGTTTCAATATCGGGCTCCTCAAAAGCAAGTAAAATGTGTGTATTTTTTTTTCCCGAATTGCATAAGTCTTGTTTGAAGAATCAAGTTGAATTGATTCCAAGGAAATATTGTAGAATACATATCAGTATTGGATTATAAAATGGCCCATAAATGAATTCAACACCCATTAAGCCTTTAGAAGGCTCTACTATGACTCATGAAGACGAAGAATGGCAACATGACATATCAAAATTACAAGAGAAAGTGCAACAAATTTCGCTCTCGCAAAGAGCAACAAAAAATGACATGGAAGTTTTGAAGAAAGGCGTGGAATCTAAGATGGATGGTTTGAAGAATGGAATGGAAGTTAAGATAGATGACATGGAAGCTGGCATGGAATCTAAGATGGATGACATGGAAGCTAAGATCGATGAAAAAATGGAAAACATGAAGAATGATCTAAAAGCAAACATGGAAGGTTTGACAAAGTTGATACAAGAAATGTTTACTAAGGGTGAAAATATAGTAGAGGAAACTTAGATGAGAACAAAATAAATTTTAATCCTGATTTCATAAACTCTAATGTTTGCAGGAAGAACCACCATATTCCAAAAATGGATATGAGGAAGTTTGATGGAAATGATCCTGTAGCATGGATACTATAGATGGAGCAATATTTTGATCTCAATAATGTGAAAAACACACAAAAGGTACGCATTGCAACTTTACATTTAGAACAAAATACATTTTTATGGTGTCGATGGCTTTCCTCACGTTAAAAAATTGTCGCTTGGTTAATTTTTATGGAGGAAATGATAACACATTATGAGGATACAAAGAGCAACACCTTCTTTAGCCAATTGATAAATCTCAAACAAAAGGGTTTAGTTGGGGAGCACATTGAGGACTTCCAAAAATTGAATATAAAGGTAACTGATATTCTAGAGGAACACAAGATTGATCTCTTCATAGGTACTTTAAAGGATAACATCCAACATGAAGTTCGCGTTTTGGAACCTGATTCATTGGAGAAGGCATTTAGGTTGGCAAGAAAAATTGAATGTAAAATTATGGCGGCAAGGAAGCCTACCACTCACTTCTATAAAGAGGGAAGTGTTGCTACTCCTAGATTTACACAAACTACAAGGTTGACACGACAACAGTTGGAAGAAAAAAGAGCAAAAGGGCTTTGCTACAGTTGTGATAGAAAATACACTAAAGGTCATAAGTGTGCTGAGAAGAAATTATTTTACATATATTGTGAAGAGGAAGAAGAAACTGAACAAGAAGAGGATATACACCAGTAACTAACCCTAGAAGAGGAAGAAATGAGTCCAACCATATCGTGTAATGCATTGGTAGGAATTACCACCCCTAAAACTCTTAAGATAGAAAGACATATCAATAAGAAAAGGTAATAGTGTTGATTGATTAAGGTAGTACCCATAATTTTATTCATTGTAAGGTAGCCAAGGAATTGAATTGTTTCCTATACCCAGCACCAGAATGTTAAGTGATGGTTGCAAATGGAGGAACTATAAATTTCTCTAAAAAATTCCATAATATCAAGCTAAACATGGGGGAATATGTATTGAATAGTCCAATGCTTTCCATTCCTATGGGAGGTGTTGATGTTGTACTAGGAGTACAATGGTTACAATCTTTGGGGACGACAACTTTTAATTTTCAAGAACTTTTCTTGAATTTTTTTTCAGAAGGAAAGGAAGTCGAATTACGGGGTATTGAAGGGAAGCCGGGAAGGATAATAAGCTCTAATGTCATGACAAAGCTTCTAAATAAAGAACAATGAGGCGTAATTGCACAATTATGCTCACTAGAAGTTCTGACATCAAAATCATCTATTTCTGCAGATCTCCAACAAGTCTTGGACAATCATTCCAAGGTGTTTGAAACTCCCAAAGGACTCCCACCTCTTCGTGATCATGATCATGCTATTCATTTGATTCCAAGAAGTGTTCCTCCAAACATCAGGCCTTATAGATATCCTTACTTCCAAAAGAGCGGAATTGAACGTATGATTGCAGAAATGTTAGAGGCGGGTATAATTCAACCTAGTCAAAGTTCTTTCTCTGCTCCTGTAGTATTGGTACACAATAAGGATGGATCATGGCGAATGTGTCCGGATTATAGGGAGCTCAATAAGCTCACCATTAAAGACAAATTTCCCATTCCTGTGATTGATGAATTATTGGATGAATTACATGGAGCAATTTATTTTACCAAGTTGATCTTCGTTCAGGATATCATCAAATTAGAATGAAGACTGAAGATATTCCAAAAAAATCATTTCGAACTCATGAGGGTCATTATGAATTTTTGGTCATGCCTTTTGGCCTTACCAATGCACCTTCTACATTTCAAGGGTTGATGAATTCCATTTTCAAACCCTTCCTTAGAAAATTTGTGCTAGTATTTTTGATGATATACTAATCTACAGCAGGTCTTGGAAGGATCATGTTCAACATGTTGACAAGGTGCTCAAACTATTGCAGGAGAAACAATTATATGCAAAAACATCCAAATGTTTCTTTGGAGTACAAGAGGTGGAATATCTGGGTCATATTGTATCTCACGAGGGTATTAAGCTAGACCCTAACAAAATTAAATCCATTAGGGAATGGAAAGTCCCCACAACCATAAAATAGTTGCGAGGATTTCTCGGGTTAACAGGGTATTATTGCAAGTTTGTTAAGAATTATGGGAGAATAGCAACACCTATAACAACATTATTGAAGAAAGATGCATTTTCATGGACTATTGAAGCAACTAAGGCCTTTGAACATCTTAAAGAGGAAATGTGCCTAGCACTAGTCTTAGTTATGCCAGACTCCACAAAAGCCTTTATTGTGGAATGTGATGCCTCGAGAAATGGAATTGGTGCTATTTTAATGCAAGAAGGAAGACCCATTGCTTTTGAAAGTCATCCAATCAAAGGAAAGCATTTACAGAAACCTATTTATGAGAAGGAAATGTTAGCAATACTGCATGCACTAAAGAAATGGAGAACTTACCTAACTGGAAGACACTTCAAGGTAAAAACGGATCATGATAGTCTTAAACACCTTTTGGAACAAATACTATCTTTAGAAGAGCAGCGACAATGGGTCACAAATATGTTGGGTTATGACTTTGAAATAATCTACAAAAAATGGAAGCTAAATGTTGTTGCAGATGCACTCTCAAGCAAGAATGAAGAGGTGGAAGCATTGTTTTGTGCCATTTCTATTATCCAACCAGATTGGATAACCGAAGCAAGAGATGAATGGAAGAAGGACGAAGAAGTGTGGACACTCATTCAAAAGTTGCAGCAAGATCCTAGTACATCTGATACATTTATCTAGAAAAATGATTCCTTATGGTACAAAGATCGCTTATATATTTGTAAGAATTCCCAACTAAAACAAAATATTATTTTGGAATTGCACACTTCTCCTTTAGGAGGACACTCAGGATTTTTAAAAGCTTACCACAAGGTGAAGAAAGAATTTTTTTGGGATGGCCTTAAATCTGATATTCAAAATTTTGTGGCAGAATGTTTGGTTTTCCAGTAGAATAAAGTTGAGACAATTAAGACCCCAGGTCTTCTACAAGATTTATCCATTCCAAGTCAACGTTGGGAGGATATTTCAATGGATTTTATCACAAGTTTACCTAAGTCCTAAGGAAAGAGTGTCATCATGGTGGTAATTGATAGACTTACCAAGTATGCACACTTTTGTGCATTATCTCATTCATTTAAAGAAAGTACAGTTGCTACTATATTTATGGACACAATTCAAAAGATACATGGAAACCCAAGGGTTATTGTGAGCGACAAAGATCCCATTTTTACTGGAAATTTTTGGAAAATTTTATTTTCTTTTTTGGGTACTCAATTAGCTCATAGTTGATCTTATCATCCTCAATCCAATGGTCAAAGTGAGATAGTAAATAAATTTTTGGAAGGACATCTTCGTTGTTTTTTATCTGATAAACCAACAAGTGGTTACCTCTCGCTGAATGGTGGTATAACATTTCCTTCCATACTGCAGAAAAAATGACCCCATTTATGGCACTTTATGGATATCATCCACCATCCATCACATCATCTCCAAGAGAAAATTTGAAGGTCAAGCAGTGGAATATCACATTGAGGATCAACAAGAAGTTCTCCAACTCTTAAAGGACAACCTGAATTTGGAACAAAATCAAGTGAAACAACAGGCAGATCAACATTGTAGCGAGAGAAGTTTTGATATAGGAGACTGGGTATTTTTACGGCTACAACCATATAAACAAATTTTCCTCAAGCAAGATAAGAAGGATAATAAATCATCTCCAAAGTAATATGGTCCTTACAACGTGTTGCAAAATATTGGTACTATGGCATACAAATTGGAGCTTCCTGCTTCTTCACGACTGCATCTAATTTTCCATGTTTCATGCTTAAACAAGGTTATAGGTGAAAATATTCCAGTTCAAACAATATTGCCAGAACTTGATGAGGAAGGAAAAATCATATTGGAACCTGAAGCGGTCATGGAAACAAGAACTCGAAAGTTATGGAATCGATCAATTTTAGAGTATCTCATCAAGTGGAATAGCTTACCCACCGAAGATTCTACATGGGAGGATGATAATTTTATACAGAAGCACCCAAAGCTACTCAAGCGTTGAGGACAAAACTTTTTTAAAGGAGAGGGGCATGTTAGGTACCTATATTACTAGTATAGTCCCTTATTGTTGTTAGTGTAACCCCCTTATTGTTATTATTGTACCCTTGTAACCCCCATATTGTTATTATTGTGCCCTTAAATTATTATTGTTAGGTCAGCTAGGATTACATTGTGGCCCCATGGACTCCTATATATGGAAAGGAGGTTTTGTAATTTGTATCATCCAATAATTTTTCATTCATGTAATGTATTGGAGGTTGCCCCCTCTAAATGGCTTCTTTATAAGGCGTCGATATCTCTTTTCTTCTATTTTTGGAGCTTGTTTCACAACATTTGTGTACTCAACAAAAATACTAACAAGTAAAACCGGAAAGCAACTGAAGCCAGCAAAGTTAACTAGGAGGTCGTCTTTCTAGGCCAACTTGGTTGGATATCTCATGCACCTCGGTCTTGAATTTCAAGTGAGCTTGTTCCTGGGGATTCCATAGTGCCTGCAACCATATCTGAATTATCCTCAATGGGAGGGTCCCAATCCATCTTCTGAAACAGAACACAAATGCTTCTCCTTCTAACCCCATGACTGCTTGATTCCAGATTATTCTTGGGTGTTTAGTTAGCCATGGAAAAATTGGTGGCAAAAGTGGTTCTTGCAATGTAAAGGTAACACTACAAACAGAGAGTGTGTTTGTGTGTGTATATTGTCAATTGTGTCTAGCCTAGGCAGTTGAGAGGAGTGAAGAAGGTGTTAGAATTTACCACAGGAATAGATAAAGAATTTACTGAGAGAAATAATAATCATAACCAGCAACAAATCACATACACATAAACACATATGTTTATCTGGGAAAACCCCAAACTCCAAGTAAAAACCCAACCAATGAAATTTCATTAACCATTGGCCAAAACCCTGGCCAATCCAGCCAAGTGAGCCTTCACCGCTCACCTCCGGGCCTACATTAAAATGACATATTCCAAGCCTCTTATAGGATTAATTACATGTAATACCATGGGCTAAAACCATGGGTTCACAATACCATGTGCTCCAAAACCACTACTATTTACCCTAGTCAACATTGACTCTATCGCGAGTCAAGTTTACTTAACATCGCTGCTCCGTGGCCTCCTCTTCCTCCTAGGCGCGGTCTCTTGAATTCCCTTTTGTGGGCTATGCCCTTGATCATGCCTGATCCTTTCAAACTGCATTCACAATCAGCTCTTTAGACCAATCACATCATCTGGATTGGTGCAGCCTCCATAATTCCACGCTGCCATAATTCATATATTTCTGCCCCTTTGCGTATCTGGCAAACACCAACACGCTTTCCATCCATAACTGCTCCTTTTGGTGGCTTCTTCTCAATAATCCCTTCAATTTTCACACTTTCACATTCTAACTGGATTTCTTCTCATGCAACTCCATTATTAATTCTTCTTTTGTCTAGTCCACTTCGCCATTTCGGTCCACATTCCATCTGATGATCTTCCAGTGCCATGAAGACGTTCAATCCTTCTTTATCAGGATTGGGAAGCAGCAACACAAAATCCATCCAGCTGTTTATCACTAGCCTGGAGTACAATGGCTTTCCCCATGGATACTCAATTTCCTCAAATCCCAATCTCTTCCATGGGGAAATGACGATGCTCCTATCCGAACAGGGTACCCCTTTGTACACTTCCAGCTAATCTATTGCAGAGCAAGCGTATTTATTTGTCACTCTGCCTATACCCTCTTGGACTCTCTGCACGCACCAGCCGAGCGATGCCTCTTTTAGCTCCTTGGCCAGTGTTCGAGCATACCCGGGAAACACCGCGTTGCCCGTGAATTCCTTGGGAAACAGTGGATGCATCCTCGATCCTATGTCAACTGCAAATAACACTGTGCAGGTTTTCTCCAAGGGGTTCTTCACTGCAATAGCGTGGGCTTGCCATAGGTGGGTTGTGAGAACCTCAAAGCTGGTGCATTGCTGCCCGACCTTCCTTTTGAGACGGCCCAGCATTTCTCCGGAGATGGGAAACAACTTGCACGAAAGTTTGGACCAAGATTTGGGCTCCGACTAGCTAGGGTTTGGCATGTTCGAAAACTTTGTGAATTCTAGGTGCTCATGCTTTATGTGAAGAGGGTTTCTTTCCTTCAGACGACTACGATCTGATTGGGAAACTACGGCTAGGCTTTCTCCTTTTCCCACGGACCCTAAATTTCTCATAAAATCCACAGCTAAGAATCTATCCAACAGGGTGTGATTCATTCCCAACCCGATGGAAAATCTTCCACATTTGAACCTGGTTACCTGAGCATAAATCCACGAAATGATCATATCATCAACATTTTCATGCCATCAGTCGCATCTTTGTTTCTGATATTTCAATCCATAAATTCAACCTTAGAGCCATCATCAAAATTTATCTCGTTAGAGCATCCAGATTAACCTTGGCCACAAAAAAAACATCCCTCTCAAGCTCAAACCCTGGACCATAGCTCTGATACTAGTTGTTAGAATTTATCGCAGGAATAGATAAAGAATTTACTGAGAGAAATAATAATCATAACCAGCAACAAAGAAAATAAACATAAACACATATATTTATCCGGGAAAACCCCAAACTCTGGGGAAAAACCCAACCAATGAAATTTCATTAACCATTGGCCAAAACCCTGGCCAATCCGGCCAAGTGAGCCTTCACCGCTCACCTCCAAGCCTACATTACAATGAATTATTCCCAGCCTCTTATAGGCTCCATTACATGCAATACCATGGGATAAAACCATGGGTACACAATACCATGTGCCCCAAAACCACTACTATTTACCCTAGTCAACATTGACTCTATCCCGAGTCAAGTTTACTTAACAGAAGGTCTAAGCTAAAATAACTAGTAATATCAGCTAAGTGAGCTACATTAGGTTCTCCAAGAAAATTTTTACATCATAGTACAAGTATTTATACATAGCAAGATAGTGACAGGCAATTACAATTTATTACTATTTTATGTCACTAGGTCACATGGTAGTAATTGTTGCTTCACCTTCTCAATCGATTGTCTAACTCTCAATTTCATTGGTTTTCAAATGTCACAGTGTAATTGTCGAGGTCTATCATTGCATGTTTGATGTCAATTCTTGCTTTGTAGATTGCCTGGTACCAACCTTGGTCAGGTCACATATAACACAAAATAGTTCTAACGTGTAGCTTCAATTCGTGTTCTTCTCATCACCCACCTTGGTGAGCAATGGACCCCATTTTTCATCATGGTACGGTTGCGTTAAATATGTATTCATACGCTTCCTTGTGTACCACTTAGCATTATGAGGATGTTGTTCATCCCTTACTATCTAGAATGCCTCATTGTCATTCTTTAGTGGATGAGGGCAATGACCAAGACTATAACAAGGTACTTTTAATAAAGATTTATCAACTGTGACATAGCTGGGGGTTCAGCCAAAGGAAGTATAAGGCCAAATAAAGTGAAAATTGAATACTATATTTATGTGTAAGAGTATGATTCCAAGTCAAGTACAAAGGCATTTTCTCATGTCGCTCAAATTATTATACTAGTTCCATATAAAAGTGGGCTTGATCTTTCGATATGTTCCTTTAACACCATCTTTTGGCAAATGCAACCAGACACTATTGTTGACTTTAAACTGATTTGATTTGCAAATTATGTTTTGTGGCCTCTTGTACTTGTTGAATTGATATGTCTTGGACCTACTAATTTATCTACTGAACTTTATAAATAATTTTTTCTACTATGTCTTGTTCTTTGGTCTATTTTGGGCACTAATGTCAGTTTTGCTTGAAAAACATTGTCAAGTGGTGCCAAAGGTTGAAAACCCAAAATAAGTCTAAGACATAGTATGACCTATAGATTTGTGAGGAGACCTATTATAGGCATGCTAAATGAAAGGTATTTTTTCATCTTAAGCGCAAGGATGCACATAGCCATACATGAAAAGTACCTAAACGCATGTTCAGTTGGCAACTTTGATTTAATAATTTCTTTGTGGATGTCACATTATGGATATATTGAGATTATTGTAAACTATGGTCCAAAAATACTTCCAGAATGGTCTCTAAATTCAAGGTCTCAATTAGACATATGGATGTCGGCATCTAAAGTGTGACCAAACATATAGGAAGAATAGTTTAGCAGCCTTTGATGTGGTAATAGACTGAATACATGGGACCATGACTGTCATATTTAAAAAGTTATAAAAAACAACATAGACATATACATGTATTTATTTAAAGGTAAACCAAATAGAAAATTCACAATTGTCAACCCCCATGGTTGTGAAAGGATAAGAAGAGGTGTATACATACCCAATTTCTTGCTCAACATCTTGAAAATGTTGCAAGGAATATAGAAGCAATTATGATATTCAATATCATGTGACATGGAACACCAATATAAATGTGTTTGAAGTGTTGCAAGTGTCTTGTTAATGCCAAAAATTCCTATAAAAATCAAGTATTTTACCTTCCAATTCAGACGTTATCATGGTGCTTCCTTGGAAACATGGAGGTGTACAAGTCTGTAGAGAAATTTTTTTGATTAGTATAAGTGATTTCCCTATAAACCATGTTGGGGATTAGTGCAATTCTGTTGAAAATCATGATATATCAAGTACAGTGCATATGCTAAACATATGGTTTAGTAGAACAACTACCTAGTGTAGGTCAATATTGTTTTCAGCTACACAGGTAGGAGGCATTCCTCACAATTCTTGGAACAAGTCAGAATAACATTCTAAATTTTCATAACTCATCCAAATTATTATTCTCATAAAACTTCTCTTATCATGTTGAGACTATCAGTGCTCAGAATTTTGGCATTGATTGGAAAGTGCCACTTTATCCTACAAAACTATATCTAACGCTTCCATTTTTATGAGTCTAGAAAACTTCAATGGAATGGTCCCTAAGAGATAATTCCAACTGATATTAATTGCAATGTCCAATGCTTTTATGCTTCCAATCTCAGAAGGAATGCCACGAGTCAATTTTTTGCTATTCAAGTCTAGGTATTTTGACTTAGTGCACAACAAAATCTCTCTTGGTATCACTCCAGATAGATCATTTCAATTCATTGGCTATTTGTCCAGTGCAATGATATTTCTCAATGTATAGGGTATGAACCCACAAACATACACATTCATAAATCCAATACATGAATATTTTTTAGAAAACCAAGTGTTCTTGGCAGATTACCTATAAGTATGTTGCCATGAATATCCAACATTTGAAGTGCAGTGCGTCCTCCAATGTCTGGAAAAAGTGTTCCTGTAAACTAATTATCTGCCATGTCAAGGAAGTCCAAATTTTCAAGTTTCCCAACCTCTTTTTGGATTTCTCCACGAAGCTTATTATCACCCAGCCGAAGCCTAATAAAATATTTAAAACTACCAATATTTGGAGAAATAGATCCAATTAGATCAATTGACAGAAAAATCAACTTTGTGACATTTCTCAATTGGAATATGCTTGAAGGAATGCTTCTAGGTAGCATATTTTCAGTAAATAATAAAATCTAGAGCCTGAAGTACTTTGCAGTTACCTTTACTGGCAGGAATTATTCCTTCCAACCTATTCAGTCAAGAAAATAGCAGCATGATATTCTTGAGTTGTCCAATTGCATTAGTTATTTCTCCAAATATCTGGTTTCTACCAAGATGGAGCTAAGAAATACTAGTGCAATTAACAAGGGAAGAAGGTATTGAACTAGTACTATAGTTAACACTGAGTTGAAGATCGGCCAAATTTTTCAAGTAGCCTATTATGTTAGGAATTCTTCTAGAAAAATAATTCAGTGATAGACCTATCACCTCCAAGATTGTGCAGTTGCCAAACTCTGGCGGTATACTTCCTACCAAATTATTTTTCCATCAAAGAAGTTTTTCCAGCTTTTGCAGCATATCATGCTCCTTGGGTAGAAAAACTGACAGACTATTTCTCTAGAGATATAGATATACAAGTGCTCAACCCAGGTGGATTGATCCTGATAATATATTTATGTAAAGTGCAAGTGATTTCGGTTTTCTTAATGATCCAAATGAAGGACGGATTGCTCCAGAAATCCTCATTTCTACAAGCCCCAAAATAGTAGGATTCTTACGGTTGCAAATTTGAGGAGGCAGTTCACCTTCAAGGTTTGGATTCCCACCTCCACAAAGAAATTTTAAGTTCTATATCCTACCAAGCTCTGGTGGTATCTTGATTCTCGCCACTCAGTTGGTTATCAAATATAATAAAATTGATCAGATTGGAGCAATTTCCAAGATTTGGAGGGAGGGTTCCTTGAAGTTCATCGGGGTTGAGAATAAGGGTCTGGAAATTCTTTAACTTACCAATTTCAGAGGGTATACATTCTATTAGTCTGTTTCTACACAGATCTAACAACAATAAGTTGCTGAAATCTCAAATATCTCTTGGAAATATATCAGTCTGATTGCCTGCAGACATTACAAGTCATTGGAGAGATTTAAGAGTTGCAAAATGTGGAGGAACTTTACCTAAGAGTTATATTAACCAAGTCTTGGGAGTAACATGAGATTCCACTCCATTTGCAGTTATTTTGGTCTTTGAAATTCAAGATTCCATGTAATTATTGTTGATACTCTGCTGCCATTCAATGTTTGTATCCATGAAAAGAGTACTTGGCCTTATAAATTCATCCCCACTGATGTGTAGTCTGAGAGCACGATCACATAGCTAGCCCAAAAAACCTCCACTATGAATCTTAATATTACCACATTTGTGGCAGCATAATAGAGAGACCTGCAGCTCCCATCCTAACTCTGTCCAGGTCCTAAGATGGAATATCTACAGAAGTAGTGATGAAAGTGATAACACAATATTCAATGTCCATTGTACCAAAGATCTACAATAGTACTGATGAATGCAATAACACAGAGTATCTGCTGATCAGTATGTACATGTTTAAAATTCAAATGACCAATGCAGAGTTCATCTGTCAATGACTTTTTGACCTTATCTCATCAATGTGAAGCCTGCATTTATGGCCCATACATATGTGAATGTGTTACCTACCTAGTTCATTCCCCTATTCTGCAAATTATTCCAAGTTTCAGGATTTCTTATATTCAAGAATTTTACTGAGAAATTCAAGGCATGTATGTAAACCCATCATACATAGCATACTACTTGGTTAAGATTTGTCAAATTTATGGGATCCAGTGGATCCCATGGCACTCTCACTCCCCAGATGAAAAACACTAATATAATTGTTATCTTTAGCCAGTGGAGATGGGCTACTGTTAATTTGAGAACATGGTCTATGCCATTTCATATTAGGGCTCACAATACTGCAGTAGATAGAACATACTAATAGATTGATGGAAGACAAGACAAAACAAAGATAATGAATAGTGGCGTTACGACAATCAGCAGGATGCTTCTACCAGCAAAGTCTCCAATAGGTCATTCATCCAAGCGTGTCACACATTACCCCAGAACAACCCAAACAAAGAACACTCCATAAATACACAGCACCAAGAACGCAGCTCCATCGCCATCAAGAGAGAAGAAAATCCTCCACACAATGTGTGTATAATGAGCTCCAAGTCTCTCCAATATATAGGCATATTTGGGGGTGTGTGACACGTCCTTTAAGACATTTAAGTCTATATTATATTCCAAGCCGACCCAACACATAAGTGGAATAAATTCAAAGTACATGTTCTGCTCATCCGATTGAGATGATATTTTGATCAATCTTACACCTCTCCGAAAGAGGAATCCAATAAAAATATTGGGATCGTCATTTGAGCAGCACAACCCAAAGTTTGGACCTAGTTGTCCAATTTTAACACTCCCTCTCAACTAGGGATAACTCCAACCACTAGTGTAATCCAAACATCATGCGTCATCCCATCATTGGCCTCTTTATTCTGAATAGAAGTGAGTCAATCACAAAGACATAATACCCGATTGACAGATTCATCCCAGAGGTCTAAAACCTCTATAGGACTCGCAAAGAGTCTCATACCAACCCGAAGTTGGTTTACCTGACTAGACGTCAGTTGGAGGTCTGAAACCTCACTATGACTCAAGAGAGTCATATACTAACCCGAAGTTAGTTTCACTGACCTGAAGTTAGTTTCACTGACCCGAAGTCAGTTGGAGGTCCGAAACCTTGCTAAACTTGATCTCAGATAAAGTGGTTGGACACGTGCCATCCTAGACATAGAGAGTGCAACAATCTCTGATGCATCCATCAGTCTTGCTATGGTCTCTATTCACATTTCCCACCTCATTGGCCAAATGAGATGTACTTCCCATGAGTTCGAAACTCCATGGGTAGGATGCATATGGGGCATATATTACAGAGATTTAAACCATCTCAATGTCATGACAGTGGGGTAAAAGCACAACAACTAGGTTTGGCAAGCCTAGCCCTATGGTTTCTTATAGCACCAAAGCTATCCCCAAAGCCCCCTTGGAGCTCCCAGAGCTCATTGTCCAACAAGACCCTCAGAATAGGGTCGTTACATGATTCCAATATTCTCACAGAAGTTTAGGAACATGACCTTCCCCAAGGGCATTGTGACAATATCCATGACCTGCTCATCAGTTCCTATATGATCAAGCCTTAAGGTGCCTTGCTGTACCATATCCTGGATAAAGTGGTACCATCCATCAACGTGCTTGGATCAATCGTGGAACCCAGGATTATATCACAAATGAATCCCCCTCTGGTTATCACAAAGGATAACGGTGGCATCTAGCACATTCTCGAACAACTCACTGAAGAGCTTTCGCAACCAAATGACTTCACAATGGGTCATACATGTTGCAATGTATTCGACCTCAGCTGTGCTCAAGGCTACTGACTTCATTTTCCTGCCCGTTGCAGATCTACTTGTGAAGTAGCATTCATATGTGCTCTTACGATCCACCACACTGCGAGCCCAATCGACATCAGTATATCAAGGAGTGTCATGCTCCCAGAAGTGTAACTCAGCCCATGGTCTATCATGCCATAGAGATATCTCAAGAATTTCTTGGCACCAACCCAGTGAATGTTATGATCAACCATGTGTTGACTCAAGGTGTTCACGGCACAACATACGTCTGGACGGGTGTTCAATAAGAACAACAAAGCCCCTATGAGTTGACGATACTCAATAGGATTTGCTAACACAGGCCTAGCAGCACTACCACTCAACTTATTAAAGTTGAGTTCCATCAGTGTCGACATAGACTTACAGTCCACCATACCAAAAGCTTCATAATGCATTTTCCTTGAGAAAGGAAAATCTCGTCAAGTCTCTGCCAGACCTCCAGGCTTAGGCATCAGTCCTAGGACCTTCATCTCGAACTCAGCAGTGATCTCCCTCTTACACTAATGAATGAGAGGGTCAGCACCTGTCTGGAAGCAGTCGTCCACTTACAACACCAAAATTAGAGGCTTACTACTACGAGTGAGGCCCAGCTTCATCGAGTAGCTATCTATCCTCTCGTACGAAGTTCTGGGTTCTTGCTTCTGCCCATACAGGGCTTTCTTCAACCTTCAGACATGGGTGTCCTGATCTTGGATTTCGAACCCCAGAGGTTGCTCTACATACACCTCTTCCTTTATCACACCATGCCACACAAAAAAAATGGTCTTTACATCCATCTATGGCAGCAAGGGAAATAATATATTATAGGTGAAATAATAATTAGTGCCTTCAGGAAAAACATTTTCCCATCAGATCCATGCTTGATCTTATATCGAGGTGACAACATCTTTGATCTATGGTATAGGAACCATATCCTAGACATCACCCCGCATCCTTGCAGAATTTGATGCTTTCCAATTTCTTGATATGATACAGGTTCAGATTGTACTCATGGCAGCTAGATAACCCTAGTATTTATATGGCTTCTCGATTTCCTTCTGTAATTTCCCCCTCTGAAGCCATATGTCTTTGACCCATGAGGATATTATTTCGTTCAGCGATGATATTAGCTCAGGAGCATATACAGATGTATTCTCCCTCTTAATGCTAGCTTCTCTCTCTAGAGAAGACAAAAATTAGGGCATCCCAGACACCAACTTGGAAAAGGGGTCTTATTCTCCCACAGTCAAAGGCCATCCAAACAGGCTTTGCTGATCATGGTTCAAGACTCCAACAACGCAACTGAAGGCTACAAAAGCTTCTTAGTTCACACTTCAATTTTATCATTACGCTGTAACTACTATTATGAATCTCATAAACATGGGTGTCTGTCTATGTCACTGTCATAATGACAGTGACATAGAATCACAGATTTAGCTCCTCAAAATGGCAGATATAGAGATACCTTTTGAACCGCCATTACTATTTCCTTCATCATTAATAGAGTTGAATATTTCAAGCTTACATCAATTACCTGATGTTCTATGGAGATCTGTTGTAGCTTCCTCAATCAGCCCTCTAAGATTTTCTTTACGGCAACGCACAGAACTAGGGATCCAATCATGATTCCTTCTCTCATGATTCTGCACTTGAGGGATTCATCTACTACATCAGGTATTTCATCCTGCACTGCTTCTTATTTTCATATCTTCCCAACTACAGTTAATAGTTGACTGATCTAATGCTTCAAGTCTTCAAATCTCAAATCTGCAATTTGTTTCCTAAATCTCACAAATATAGGAACCAATCATACAGATGTTCCAAACACTGAATCAACCCTTCTTCATGCCAGTACATATTTTCATCCACCAAAGAAAAATTTCTTAACTACAGCATCCATAAAGAAAATGAGGTAGGGATAGCAGTATCCTTCAGGAATACAAACAGATCTGAAATAATCTCTAATGAGGGCTATCCACTTATAAAAAAAAACCCTTAAATTTATTGTGGTCTAGGAAAGGAGATATGATCACATTGGGCTGAAGTTCTGGGCAATTTTAAGCCCCAAACACTTTTACGCTGCCCCTGGTTTGGATTAATAAGGCCTGTGTCCTATTACAACATTAATTTGTCACTTCCAACCTCATTCTAGCTTGTGGCGTAGGCAGAGAAGGCTCTTTCTTCATGCAAGTAGCATTCTAGGCATGTTACAGCCTGTGAAACCTTCACGCTACCCTGATTTGCGAGGCTAGGCCTGCGGCCTACCTCAGATGGCTTCTTCACTCCGGTTTCAGCCTTCAAACTAGCCATACATGGCATTGTTTTGCATGCCTACTCCTCAGCCAACTAACCCAAAAAACTGGCCCTTAAACAACTCTTCTTAGATCTATTTTTCCCCTCAAATATTCCTTCATCCTAGTCCCCATACCCTACAGCAATTCGGCCTCTATTCCTGCACTTGGTCACCTAAAAAACAGAGATTAAACCCTTATAATTTTCTACGAGTTCCTTTATTTAAAAGAAGGCTCCTATGAAATGAATTTCTAGGGTTTATTTCAAGCTTTCAATTAGATTTCGGCCCTCACTCTAGGGCTGCGGCCCCTTCAGGTTCTCTACGGCTCCCTAACAACCCTTAGGACAACCTTTAGAAACTTTTGTTTTATCTTCAAACAAGGCTGCAAACGTTTCAACCTTCCAGCTCTTTTCCTCGGCCTTCCTTAGTTTTCTGTGGCATGCTTTAGGGGTACTTTCCTTCTTCACGAAGCTCTTCTCTTGTGATGTGATGCACTTTATGGATCAATAGATCGGAGATTATTTTTCAGCATGAATTTGGGATTTTTCTTCTCCTCTGCTCCGATACCATGTTAATTTGAGAACATGTTCTATGCCAATTTAGATTAGAGCACACAATACTAAAGCAGATAGAACATACTAATAGATCGATGGAAGACAAGCCAAATTAGAGATAATGAATAGTGGTGTTATGACGATCAACAAGATGCTTCTACCAGCAAAGTCTCCAATAGATCATTCAGCCAAGCATGTCACACATAACCCCAGAACAACCCAAACAAAGAACACTCCATAAATATGCAGCACCAAGAACGCAGCTCCATCGCCATCAAGAGAGATGAAAATCCTCCACAAAATGTGTGTATAATGAGCTCCAAGTCTCTCCAATATATAGACATCTTTGGGGGTGTGTGACACGTCCTTTAAGACATTTAAGTCTATATTATATTGCAGGCTAACCCAGCACATAAGTGGAATAAATTCAGAGTACATGTTCTGCTCATCTAATCGAGATGATATTTAGATCAATCTTACACCTCTCTAAAATAGGAATCCAATAAAAATATTGGGCTTTTCATCTGAGAAGCACAACCCAGAGTTTGGACCTAGTTGTCCAATTTTAACAGCTACTCACTGCACACCCAACCCCAAACACAAAGGATTTAACTTAGAGAAATTTCCAGGATTCCATGTACTTAGTGCTGATCCTCTATTTCCATTCAATGTCTGCATCCATGAAAATATTACTTGGCCTTCTAAATTCATCCCTTGCAAAGAGTGTTATTGATCTAGCCAGTGCTTGGGAAGCTTTGGAGAAGTTCTTGCTTGAGATAAAGCAAGAAGACTTGGTGCATCATCTTCGGCAACACTAATGTATTGTACACTATCTTCATCTTGTGACAAAAAGGACTTGTGCAACTATTGTCCTAAATTTTGTTATTATTTTCTAATTTTTATACCTTTTTTCACATGTTTTGAGCAAGTTTCACGGATGTTTTGATATGCTTATTTTGGAACAACAAGGCTGAAATAGTGAGTGATTTGGCATGATTTAGATGAAACTTCAGACCTGAAATGTCTTGATATATTTATAGTGTTACTAAATGTAATTTCGAAATATACATACTTGATTACATCATGCTCTAAGGGTTGTTTCATTGACCTATTGTTGGAAGTATTTTTTAGTATTTATCTACTTGAACTTTCCAAGACTAGTGGTGGACATATTTGATATATTTGCAGGTGTATTTCTAAATATTTCGGTTCAGACCTGAGGCTAAAAGTTATTTTGAGATTCAACAAGATGATGAGCTTAGTGAAAAGAGTCGCCTTCACTAAGTGGGCCCACAGGCTATTTTTGGCGCAAAGTCTATTTTTAGACTATGTCTATTTTTAGACATGTCGATCATATTCTATGAGTTGCAGGATGCTATTTGTGGATGGTTGGTCAAGTTGGAAAAAAATATGGACTTATATTTTTAGACATATTGGGCGGAATCTATTTTTAGATTTCCAGTCTAAAAATAGATATGTCGAATATTATTAGCTCTTAATAATATTTGGACTCTAAACATTATCTTATTCTCTTGGAGCACTTCAGTTAAGTGCACAGATGTGGCACAAGAGCTGACAGAAGGAATTACGCTATTCCTGAGGGTTTAATGGAGCTATTTCATGGAGGACTTAAGTTAGAACTCATGTCACAGAGTTTGGTGGAGTTGTAGAAGTAGTTGGCGGAGTTGTGTTCAGATTAACTCAGTTAGACACAGTTGAGCTAGTTGTATCTAGTCTAACTGATTGATACACTACTGAGAGTGGTGTGAATTATTTAATAATTAATTCACTAAATATTAACTCATTAATCAACTGAAGAATACATCAGTTAACTACAGTGCATGGACAGTTTCAGTGGAGACCAATGGAGAGATAGGTGAAAGAGAAAGATGACTATCAGTTGTGACTATAGTGATGCATTGATTACATATAAAACTAAGTGGAGATGCCAATGAGGATTGCATAGTTCAAGACAGGTGGATTCGATATCATTCAGAGCCATTATTTAGTAGGGATTGCGCAGTAGAGGCAGGCTAGTAGGTGGCAGAGATCGGTGCATGGATTTGCTAGATCAGACCTGATTAGTGTGTAGCGATTGTATTGTACTGAGAGCTTGACATGTTCAGCTTTGTATGAGGATTGTTACATGATCTCTATGAAATATATTATATACATATATTTTGGTTTTTTAGCTTCAGGCTTTCCCATTAAATCACTGTGTTAATGTGTGTGAATTTTTATGGTTTCATGTGTGCATTGTAATCTTGTTTATTTCGACATGTGATGATCAATGGTGGAATAGATTATGTATTATGCATGAAATCAAATAGTGTGTGATCAGGAGAATATTGGATATATAATGCATTATTCATATAATTTCTACATGGCATCAGAGCAGTTGATCATTGGAGCAGATTGCAATTATTGAAGCGGTTGAGTTTTGTGCTGGTGGAATTCGAATTTGCTGCAGTGTTTTCTTGGTGTCGAAGTTGAGATGTCTTTCAAAAGATTGCGGATGGAGTATGCCCTTGAGGGAAGATTGAATTATATTGCATGGAATGATAGGATGGAGGTGGTTCTGGATGATAATGGGTTGAAGGAGTTCAGATGCAGAAATTCCAAAACCTGCTGCTAGCGATGCTGCCACACTTGAGGCATGGAAAAAGAAGACAGAAAAATGTCGAAGAATTCTGTTGGAAGGTGTGAAGGATCACATAGTATCCATCCTTGATGGTAAATATTCTCCATTCTTGATGTGGAAAGCTTTGACAGACTTGTTCCAAAGCAAAAGTCACCAATGGAAGTTGGCGCTTAAAGACAAGCTCAAAAAAATAAAAATGGAGAAGGGCGAAAGTATACTCAAGTACCTCACGAAGTTTTTCCAGTGCAGGGATGAGCTGGGAAGTGTGGGGGTTACTGTAGATGAAGAGGACTTGGTGAGCTTGGCTCTCCTTGGGCTTCCAAAAAATTTCACATTCCTATGAGGACTCTGTCAATGGTCGGAAGAAACTGTCATGATGGGAGTGACTTTGGTCGGATCTTGTGCCGGAGGAGATAAGGCGGGGTACTAGGGATGGATCTTCATCGAAGAATGAAGATGAAGAAAATTGCGCTTTGGCTGCCAAAGAAAGGAAAGGGAAGGGAAAGAAAAATCCTTCTCAATACGGTGCGAAAGGCAAGAAGCAGGACTTGTCAATTGAAGTGCTTTCACTGTCACCAACACGGGCATTACACCACTAATTGTCCACAGAAGAAGAAAAATAAGCAGGCTACTGGATCTCCAGCTGGAGAGGCCTTAGCCTAGCAGTTTGAGCTGGATTTTTCGCTGATCGCATACTTGGTCTCAAGTGTGATGGGATCAGTGTGGTTTCTTGACAATGGTGCATCTTTTCATATCACCAGAGACAAAGATTTGTTCAGTGATATGGATGAGAAGGATCTTGGAGTGCACATTGAGATGGGTGATGATGGTAGATACAATGCGACTGGTATCGGGACCATTTCCTTTGAGAGGGAGTTTGGTAAACCTTTCATATTGAAGCATGTCATGCATGTTCTAGGATTGAAGAAGAATCTGATCTTTGTGGCTATGTTGGAAGACAAGGGATATGATGTTGTTTTTAGCGAGGGAAAGGCTTTCTTGCGCAGTAAGGAAACTGGTGAAACCTGAAGGATAGGGGTTCAAGTTGAGAACCTTTATCAGTTGCAGGTTGATGGCTGCACAGCAATGGCAGGCAAAGTAGAAGCAGTGATGAGCCGGGATGAGGGTGAATTATGGCACAGGAGATTGGGCCATCTTCACCATGGCGCTTTGAAAAAATTGTAACAGATTTCTACTGGTCTTCCCAAGGGTACAATTGCGCAGTCAGATGAGTGCAAGGGATGTACTTTGGGAAAATTTGTGAAAGCCACCTTTCATGAGAAGGATAGTCACGCCATGACAATCCTTAAGAGAATTCACATAGACGTGTGTGGAAATTTCTCAGTAGCTTCAACAACAAAGCGCAGGTATTATGTGATATTTGTTGATGAATTTTCTCATAAGTGCTGAATCTTCTTCATGCATAAGAAGAGCGAGACATACTCAAAGTTCTGTGATTTCAAGGCACTGGTTGAGAAAGATTCGGCGAATCAGGTGAAGGCTCTAAGGAGCGATAATGGTGGTGAATTCAAAGACTTTTGCAGCGTAGAAGGAATTTGAAGAGAGCTCATAGCACCTCATAACCCACAGTAGAATGGGGTCGTGGAGTGAAAGAAAAGAATGATCGTGGGTGCTACATGGGAAATGTTGCATGATCAGGGCCTTCCCATACACTTGTGGGCTACTACGGTTTATGTACAAAAAATTTGTCCTCATAGAGTACTTGGCATGAGTACACCCGAAGAGGCGTATTCTGGTAAGAAGCCTGATATTTCTCATTTGAAGATTTTTGGCTCACCTGTTTACATTCATGTGATGAAGGATTCCAAGAAGAAGCTAGATTCGACCGCAGAGGTTGGGATATTTGTGGGATACACAAAAACACCCCACAATTATCGTGTGTATTTTCTAGACAGTCGGAAGACTATTGTGCGACGGGATATCAAATTTCATGAGGAGAAAGCCATGAAGTGTTTTCTTGAGAGGGAGCTACACTTGCATGTAGATAAGGAGCTATTAGATCCTAAGGATGAGCCTCAGGATGTGGATCATCCACAAGAGGAGGTTCATGGAGTGGAAGAAACCACTCATGCAGCTCCAAAAATCAGAGGGCGGAAGCGCACTATAGAAGTTGAGCGACCGAATCTTGATGCAATGCAAAATGTAGGAGCACCTACATCACAGCACAGACAGAGATAGTCACCTGACCAATTTACTCGATACATGGCTCTGATGAGCAAGTGTATCGTGATGGAGCCATCCTCTTTCGATGAAGCTGTGGAGGACGCTGCATGGGTAGATGCCATGGTGGAAGAGTATGATTCGATTTTTAGAAACAGTGCATCGAAGATTGTCCCAAGGGTGGAAGGGAAATCAATGATAGGTTCGAGATGGATCTACAAAGTGAAGCAAGCTGCTGACAGGAGCGTCGAGAAGTACAAGGCATGATTTTTTGCCTGGGGCTTCTCACAGATTGAGGGGATCGACTATGAAGAAACCTTTTTACCTGTCGCAAGGTATTCTTCCATACAGAGCATCCTTGCTCTCTTAGCGCAGATGGGTTGGCACATTCATCAGATGGATGTGAAGACTGCGTTCCTCAATGGAGTCATTGAGGAGGAGGTGTATATAGAGCAGCCTGAAGGATTCGAAATCTTCAGCAGCAAGTTGCATGTGTGCAGGCTCAAAGAAGTGTTGTATGGGCTGAAACAAGCACCTCGTGCTTGGTACACACAGATAGATAGTTATTTCACGGAACTTGGATTCACCAAGAGTGAGGCAGATCTGAACCTATACCATATTTTGGTGGATGGTAAGTTGTTGATCATTGTACTTTATGTAGATGATTTGATACTGACGGGTGATAAAAATTTGATACTCTCATGCAAGGTTGATCTTGCAAAGGAGTTTGAGATGAAGGATTTGGGCCTCCTTCATTATTTCCTGGGATTGGAAATTTTGCAGTGGAAGGGTGGACTGTTTGTGTCTCAAGGCAAGTATGCTTAGGAGATACTGAAGAAGTTCAACATGCAAGGCTGCAAGCCTATCGACACTCCTCTTCTTGTTGGTTGGAGGAAAGAGGATGCTACATCGATAGAGGTAGTGGATGCCACTATTTATCGACAGTTGGTCGGTTTACTCATGTATTTGGTCAATACAAGACCGGACATATGCTATGTTGTTAACCAGCTTTCACAATCTATGGTTAAGCCTAACAAACTCTTTTGGAAGGGAGGCAAGCATGTTCTGAGGTATCTCAGAGGCACATCAGGATATGGACTATGGTACAGACAGTCAGATGAGGTGAAGCTGCAAGGCTTCACGGATGCAGATTGGGCAGGGAGCCCAACAAACAGAAAGAGAAAATCTGGAGGGATTTTCAGTATCGTATCTACAGTAGTTTCTTGCTCCAACAGGAAACAGAGATCCGTGGCACTTAGTTCAGTGGAGGTTGAGTACATGGTAGCAAGTTTGGATGCATGCGAGGCTATATGGATGAGGAAGATCCTGGTCGGGTTGTTCGGTTCACACTTAGATCCTACTATGATATATTGTGATAATCAGAGTTGCATTAAACTCTCAGTCAATCCAATATTTCATGATAGATATAAACATATTAACATCAGGTACTATCATATCAAAGATTGTGTGCAGCGGAAGATCATGTTACTATCTTACATTCCTATGGAGGATCAGGATGCTGATATTCTGACGAAGGCGCTCACCAGGAGCAAATTCGAATACCATAGAGATAGGATCGGGGTGGCAGATAATCCCTATCTTGTTGAAAGGGAGTGTTGAGATTCAACAAGATGATGAGCTTAGTGAAAAGACTCACCTTCACTAAGTGGGCTCGCAAGCTATTTTTGGCGCAAAGTCTATTTTTAGACTATGTCTATTTTTAGACATGTCGATCATATTCTATGAGTTGCAGGATGCTATTTGTGGATGGTTGGTCAAGTTGGAAAAATAGATGGACTTCGATTTTTATACATATTGGGAAAAATCTATTTTTATATTTCCAGTCTAAAAATAGATATGTCAAATATTATTAGCTCTTAATAATATTTCGACTCTAAACATTATCTTATTCTCTTGGAGCACTTCAGTTAAGTGCATAGATGTGGCACAGAAGATGACAGAAGGAATTACGCTATTCCTGAGGGTTTACTAGAGCTATTGCATGGAGGACTTCAGTTAGAAATCATGTGACAGAGTTTGGTGGAGTTGTGGAAGTAGTTGGTGGAGTTGTGTTCAGTTTAACTCAGTTAGACACAGTTGAGCTAGTTGTATCTAGTCTAACTGATTGATACACTAGTGAGAGTGGTGTGAATTAATTAATAATTAATTCACTAAATATTAACTCATTAATCAACTAAAGAATACATCAGTTAACTACAGTGCATGGACAGTTTCAGTGGAGACCAGTGGAGAGATAGGTGAAAGGGCAAGATGACTATCAGTTGTGACTATAGTGATGCATTTATTGCATCCAACACTCAGTGGAGATTCAAATGAGGATTGCGCAGTGCAATATAGGTGGATTCGAGTTCATTCAGAGCCATTCTTCAACAGGGATTGCGTAGTAGAGGAAGGCTAGCAGGTTACAGAGATTCGCGCATGGATTTGATAGTTCAGACCTGATTAGTGTGTAGCAATTGTATTGTACTGAGAGCTTGACATGTTTATATTTGTATGAGGATTGTTATATGATCTCTATGACATATATTATATACAGATAGTTGGGTTTTTTTAGCTTCAGGCTTTCCCGTTAATTCATTGTGTTAATATGTGTGAATTTTTATGGTTTCATGTGTGCATTGTAATCTTGTTTATTTCCACATGTGATGATCAATGGTGGAATAGATTCTGTATTGTGCTTGAAGTCAAATAGTGTGCGATCAGGAGAATCTTGGATATATAACGCATCAGTTATATAATTTCTACAATGTATATGTGCTAGATCCATGACCTCATTTAAGTGAGGTAGAAATTTCAAATTAGGAAGAATTTTAAAATTCCTACAGAATAGATCTGTAACATTAATAAAATATGTGATTTTCCTATTCATGTACCCACTATGATATGTGGAAAAGTGTGTTAAGGGACACTACAGAGTTTTTCTACCTAAGAGTTATACTATATAGTGTGATACATAACAAGAAACCCAAAACATACGAGAAAAACAAGCGGACAACAAGACCAAAAGAGACAACGTAGATTAAAACAGATATAGGCTTGTATGTAAGTTTAATTTGCATATGAGAGAATGACCTACAAGAATGAAGGGATCGAAGCTATATTAGAAATCACAGTAAATCTTAATTGTCAAAAAATTTGCAACAAAGTTCAATATTATGACCCAATCAATACAAAATTGTGTAACTACAGTGTAACATTGTATGATGAACACTGCGATTGCATAATGATTTACAAATGGAGTGTAAATATTCTTGGGTGTCAAACCTCCATGAAAAGCTATGTATCTATTTAGTTCTTGGAAAAATCTATTGGAAATGCAATAATATCAGACCTGAGAATGAATGTTGGTGTAATTATTTAGATATAGGCTGCTAAGTGAATAGATCCATGTGAAATTCATGGAACTATCCTTTCAAATTCACTGTCATAAAGTATATTCTTATTTGTTGCTGAAAATGAAGTTCTCTCCCATATATCAAATGGAACATCACTAGCTAGTGTATAAAAAATTGATAACAAAGAACACACCACTTAGCCTAAAAACATCTTTATTATCAAAAATTCCAGTTTTATTTAAAAGCCAACACATGAGTAGCTTGGTCATATTTTAGCCTTTTCTATCTTTTCTAGTCACAATGATGAGCTTGGAGTTTCCAGACTATGTCTGTTTGTCATCCCATTATTGTTGCTAATAATCTCAGCATGTGTGCAAGTGCTAAGTCATCTTTCCTTTGGGACACAAACATAGACATACTTTGAGAGCACATCCTCCTCATAACATGGCACATATTGATTCTTCATGTGTCCAGGAAAATGTTACTATGATCCATAAAACCATGAATGGAAAGAAAATATGCATCAAGGAAAACTATCTACATCAACATGAAAGGTCCATGCATCACCAAGCTCAACCTAGAACAAGAAGCGTGAGATCAACAAGAAACAAACAATCAGCCAAAATATGGAAACGGTGTAGTAGAGGGTTTGTTACCATTATCATCAAACTTTTATACATCCACATGAACAATACCATCTCAAATTTGGGCATCACTACATTCAGGAAGGAGAAGCATTGCTAGGTTGTACACCTCAAAATTAAGTATCAATAATGATGACCTAATCTAGTAAGGGAAGGATTGAATAAACATCCAAAGGATAGGATGTACTAGATTATGAAGTAATCCCTTTAGTCTCGGCTCCCCATAGACTATTCAATAACTACAAAATATTGTTAAAATTGGAAACTAGGGAAAAATTCCACTAGGGAAAGCTCTTATGGGAAATATAATTGCAACACTAAATTCCTCTTTTAGAGAGGACCAAAATTGATCTAAAGATCGTCAAATTTGGACAAGTAGAAGTGGTATTTTGAATTTATTCTTCTTCACGTAAATTAACAAGGTTGGTCTTATCTCCATGTAGTCCCATCATGTCGAATAGACATGTCTCTTCACCATCTTCATCTTAGATAAATAGAGGCACCTTCCTTAGTCATTTGATCCATCCATGCTTGGAGAAATGTTTGAGGCATCCGAGTACTTAGTAGAGGAGGATGCAGGGTGATTTGTATTTGGTTTTTTAGATGCTTTTGGTCAGCCGTAGGTCTTGAGGGAAGTTCTGGTCAGTACAGGGAATGTACTAGGACAGTTATGCTCTTAGATGTATGCTTGAGTTAGGCCGCGGTCTTGTACCCTATTGTTTGGTGAACCAGGCCCCATTAAAAGGATGACCAGGGCCATTAAAGAAAGTCTGGGCATACCTCACGGTCTTCTGAGAATAGAGAGTCCCATGGAAAGGATGGCCGAGCTAATCTGGGCTCTTTCCAAGGTCACTTAAGGTTTGTCTTAGCAGAATTTATCTTCACGTACTAGCTGCATATGTTTCAAGGTTTGAACCAATGGTTGATGGAGATTGTAAAGCTCTATATCAGTTCATTCTAAGGCACTATCTCTATAAGGAAGTGCGAGTTCCTTTGAAGGTCCTTCACATATATTTTCTGATATATGTTAGGTCTGAAATATGCCCTAACCAAAACTACAATAATATCAAGAATTGATTTCTTTGGGTTCACGATCATCAGCTTGATGTCTGCTTTTATCAATTCAGTATTAAACTTCTTCAGGAGACAGACTTGGAGTCACTTTGCCTACCGTTGATATTTGTATAGGACATAGTATGCCTTCTACAATCTAATTACTGAATGGAAGTGTTGTATCGACTACTTCTTGATCATTTGAAGGGAAGTTCTGTTTGGACTGGTTGATGTAAAGGTGAATCCAAACTTAAATGCAGTCTTGATAGCATGGATTACTATATATGTTGGTTGATATCATTCTGTCAAGAGACCATGCAATGTACT
The DNA here is from genome assembly GCA_034641835.2 of Pinus albicaulis. Taxonomy (NCBI): domain Eukaryota; kingdom Viridiplantae; phylum Streptophyta; class Pinopsida; order Pinales; family Pinaceae; genus Pinus; species Pinus albicaulis. The sequence goes on along the minus strand of CM076582.1, from coordinate 890,004,169 downwards.
TTCCTCTGATTCCACATTTTTCCCTGCTATTGAGCGCTTTCTACCAAGAAGTGGAATCAGTCACCAATAAACTTCCATCTTCCATATTTCTAAATCTATGGAAGTAGAGTTCACCAAATCACATCTTGTGCAAGTGGTATGGATTGAAGAAGCATAGGCTTGCAAACAATGTTTTGGGATTGGAGTTTTGTATACAAGGTATTGAGATGTTATCTCTTGGATCATTCAAAACTGGGGCTATCCTCTTTGGAAGGACTCTTTGTATATGATTTTTGTTTTGGGTCTTATTAACTCCTCTGATGGTTAGTATAGCCAAGTCCTTTGATGCTCCCAATAAGCTACTATTTTCCTCAATAGATGCATCCCAACCTTATTCTATGCTTGGGCTTGGTGATATTGTTATTCCAGGTCCATGCTTGCTACAAGAAATCAATGATGATCATACCGTACTTTCAGATTATGCCATCAGAACTGTTCTCTTCCTGATTTAAGACTTTCAAATTGGTATCTTTTTCTCAGGACTATTATGTCATGTCCCAATAACCTCAGATTTCCTTATTGGCATATGTCCTTGATGATCCCTCAGTATGGGCATCTATTCTTTCACCTTGATCATGCATGGTTCTTCTACAACATAGCACGTAAATTATCTCTATCATTTGGTCGGCATAAATCAAGTCTAAAGTAAGATTTCCATCTATTCTCAGCTATAGTAGGAATTGATTCACATAATTCTCTGGTCACAAAGATGTATGGCATCGATACTTATTATTCGAGATCATCAGATTGTTTTCATATAGTTCATCTATAATAATAATGGTATGGTAATTCATTATTGGAGTGGGTTTTTTTTATGGCACTGCAGAAAATATGTCTCTGTGTGAGATCCAAGACTTGAACAGTTTGAATTTCTTATGCCAGTTGAGCTATGCTGAGAAGATATTCATTTTCTGAAAGAAGATAGCAACTAGCATCAAGCAGTGGAAGTTTGAAATCCAACCTCCTTCAGATTTAAGAATCTTCTATTAGGAAGCTTTAAGTATCGAAGTCAAGATTCTACTAAAGTCAAGATTCTCCTAGAAGCTTGAAGCTATCATAAACCTCAAGAGGTATTTGTGACATCAGGTCCACTGTGCAAGCTCAATTCTTTCTTTTGGCACCATGTAATCCCTGTTATAGTCTTTTTCACAATCAAAGTTGTGAAAAAGACAGATGTAAATCAAGGATATCTAATATTTTGAAGTGCCTTCAGTGGATGTTGGCATCAGTAAGCTAGAATAATTTTTTGTGAAGAGTATAGCTCTTGTAGACACATCAGGTTGTCACCTTAAGTAGGAATCTCAATATACCGTCCTGAATGGTAAAAATAAGTTTTAGTAGTAACAGTTACAGTATAAATTTTTGTTGGTTGTATAACTGGTTTGATAGCAATATAAAGCTTTTCTCACTGTAAGCATGTTTTTTTTTAATAAGTATCAGTTTCATAGGCATCTTCTTTATAATCATTTCTCAGTATATTAAAGTATAGTGACACTCCTTTCAACAATGAAGATTGCAGTTGTTGTATTAAATGGCATCTGAGGTATTGGCTCAGATCTATCTCCAACATCCCATTGTCATTATCCTGACAGTCTATAATGGATATCTATGGAGCAATTGTCAATAAGGGAGGTTTCACTATTTCACCTTCAAAAAAAAATTATTGTCACATCACCTTCTTACAACATGATAAAGTCTCATCTCAAATATGGGAGTGCAAATTGTCAAATTCTTGATGATCACCTATAGTAAGGATTCAAAGGGAGCTGTAATGTTTTGATGATGTCTGCTACCACTGAAAAAGGGAGTTAATATTTTATTTTAGATCTATCTTTATTCCTAAGAACTTCTAGCAATATGGAGTAGTTGTTGATCCAAATATAGACTATGTTTGGTAAAATTGGTGTATACCTTGATACAGAGACTCTCAAGTCAATTAAATCTTATACATTAGATAGTTGTTCATTAAGAGCACATCTTAGTGCCATCTATATATATATATATATATATATATATATATTGTGAATACAACAAATTTTGAAGTCTGTTGCACTGGGACATCATTGAAGCACAATAAACAATGAACATGGCTCAGTTATGAAGCCATTTTAGCACATCTTTGCTGTATATTAGAGAATAAGATACCAAGAATCCAATGCTTCACTTTATATGATAGGATATAAGACATTCCTGTTTTATGGCATGTATTAATGGATAGATCTAATAAGTAGGTTACCCGATGGACACTTTGCAAAGACAAGCTTGGTCTTGTAAGAGGAAGTATAGTTAAATATTTCCTTCATCAATATATGAAAAAAGCAGAGGATGGACAGACTACATGAGAAATATAAGACACTTGAAGTGGAAGGATGCCCAGTCATTAGGGAAATTTTGAGGTATAAAATGGGCCTCCTAAGGAAATAATAAAATAATAGCTAAACAATAAAATAATATTTATGAATTTTCAATTCAATTTTTGCACCACAATCCATGTAACCATAGTTAAATTCAATTCAAATGTTGTAACAAAATAACATTAGTAAAAAAATTGTATTGATGTGACCATAAATAAGAATAAGCTTTTCAAGAAAAATTCATTATCATTGAACAACTAATGCATTTGTCCTTTGTACTTAAATAACTTAAAATAAAATATAAATATAAATTTATAAATTCTTAATTATTATATGTTATTAATTAAAATTTATATTATTTAAATTGTATAATAACATGTAATTAGTATACAATATAAAAATAATATGATATAATATAATACAATAAATGTATAGGGATATGCATTGTTTCTTTTAAGAAATATGAAATGACAATAATATATTTTTATTCAAAAAGTGTGAAATGACATTTATTATGAGTACTTTAGTTTGGCTTTAAAAGTACGTAGAGCACTACCATGGTTAACCCTAATATTTTATCCACCATTGAGAATGTGACAAGTAAGTACATTGAACTCAATCAATGGCAACTCAACCATTAGGAATGATGTCATCCCCTAAAATGAGATTAGTTCTCATAAAGTGAATTTTGATTATAGATTTTCCTTAGGAGGCCCATTTTAGACCTCAAAATTCCCATAATGAGCTTCTCGTAATACACAAGCTTGTGTTCATGCTCTATGGTCACTGCTTCCTTCATTTTGCAACTAACCAATAGACACAACTCAAAACTTTCTGGATATTGCAAAGAAATTGCGTGCATCACTTCTTAAAGAGCCAGATTTACGTGGCATAATTTTTTCAAGATTGCAAATACTTATTCAGAAAAAAAAAAAAAGCACAATAAGAAGCTCTCCATAGCTTGAGTAGTTTAGAACAGGTTGAGGCCTTGGAAATTAGTCTAGCTGAGAAACAATCCAAGTCTCGCTACAATTGAAAAGTTGCATCAGAGAATATGAAGAGTTTGAGTAAAATTTCTCTCGGATTTATTTCAACTTTATTTACTATATTCATGTCACCTCCCCAAGACAAGCGTGGATATCTGCAAGCTACTATTGCAAACATAGCTTATGTAGCTGACGAGGAAGTAGTCAAACATTTTTTTATCAGTGTTATGCAAAAGCTTCTCAAAGTAACACAAGAAGCAACTAAATATGGGCATACAAGAAAATATTCTATGGAAGTTGATGGTTCAAATAATGAACAGACAACAGCATCAACAAGGGCCCAACTCTTAGATCTGGCAGTATCATTTCTACAGGGTCTAGACGTTGAAGATGTGAATATGCTTTTTGCTGTTACAAAGCGGGCTCTGCAGGATGATAAAGGGTTAGTTTAGAAGAAGGCATATAAAGTGCCGGTAGGCATTCTAAAGGAACACAGGGATTTTCTGGCAAATAATTTGGACGAGATATTTGAACATATGGTCACAATAATGTTGTCCTTCCATTTTTCTGCCAAGTGACACTGGCTCGATTTCTTTCAGTATTTAATGCTTCATATTTTAATGACTTGTGAAGAGAGGAAGAATGGGCGAATTGCTTGTTTCCTTAGCGAAATAATTCTGTCTGTAAAAGAGTCCAATAAAAAAACAAGGTCTTGGGCTTATGATTTGCCGGTCAAAATTGGCCACTGCTTCGAAGATACAGAAAATGGAGGTTCAGAGGAAACACTACAAAATTTCTTTAACATAGTTGTAGGCTGTCTGGCAAGTAGTACACCACACATGATAAGTGCAGCAAATACTAGGATAGAAAGATTGATGTATGAGTTCTCTGAGCTCTGCTTGTGAGTGCCAGATTTTCTTTCATCTGCATTTATGCTCTTGAAAAATAACAACAGGGAAGTTATCAAAATCAAAATTTGGGTTGCTAAAAGTGGTTATAGCTAGGCTTCAAGCAGAGGACTTTAAAAAGCATTTAAAGAGTATGTTAGATGGTTTATTTCTCTGGTCAGCTGACATAAAAACCCATTTCAAAGAAAGGGTCTATTTTCTTCTTGAAATGTTGATACGTAAATGTGTTCAAGAGGCTGCTAAAGTTGTGATCCCATAGCAACATCTAAAAATCCTTGAAAACATAAGAAAATATAATGGATGGAAATAAAAGAGAAGGAATTCTGTGTCTCAAGAAAAATTAGATGAGACGAAATCTTCACATTCACATGCAACCACAACCGGGCAAAGAAAATGGAACCATACAAAGATATTTCCGAAATTTGGAGATGAGGATGATGACGACAGTGATGCTAACATGGATTTCACTCAAACGACTCATTCATGGATTGTGAGTTCAGTGCCAAAATGACATGACATTCCTTTTTTTCAAGTCAATGAGGAAGAACCTACCTAGATGATTCTAGAACCTACAGAAATAATAGAAGGACATAATTTCCATGCAGAATGCAGATACCACTAGTAGGAAAATATTGAAGGGTAATATTTTGTGTTCATCATTATACAATACTGCATAGCCAATGCAATTTTTTTTTTAGCACACTCACCCTCTGAGATCTGGGAAATGGTTATTCAAATTTATGGGCCTTTTCCAGACCAGAGGAAGAAGGACAAGTAAATACAAATACGTTATTACTGAAGTCAAACATCCATACAAAATTACTTAAAAGTGCCTTACAGAGCAAGAATTCGTAGAAATGAGTCTGTCACACAGCAGGGGGAATTAGAATATTCTCTATCAAATAAAGGGTTCAATATTTCTATCGTAGCGGCAATAATTCCATCCAATTAGTGGCACGCTAGGATGTAAAGAAAAATCCACTCATTGGAATTGCTGAAGGATCATTCCCCACACATAGAGATTAAGGGTTCTAGCCTCATGTAGACACAAAAATGTCAGTGCCAAAAATAGGACTCGTAGCAGTAAGAATAATAGAAGCGATTGAGATTGCAGGCATTGTTACCTTTTTTAGTCCATACACCTTCGTTGATCTTTACCCTAGGTTTTTATTCATTTTAAATGAATTGGTAGATATGAAACGAGAACTAGATTGGATCTAACTCACCTTTGGTGCTACAACGTTCCAAGTCTTGTAGCTATATCCCACCGCTGTCTGGGCCTGAGCTCTGCCATCAGCACGCTTGATTTTGTCCCTCAATTTCTTCTCGCTTATCACTCTTCAGTATTCCTCCCTATATTATTTCCTCTCCCCTCCATTCCCACTACGTTCTCTCTCCTTTTTCCCTATTTTGCTACGTTCCCCATGTATTATTCTGCTTGCATCATCCTCCTGGTTAGTTAGACCTTTCCCTTCTAGCACAACCTCATATGGCCCCCTGTCCCTCCTAACTCGTCACTGGAAAATAGTTTTCTTTGGCCACCCTCTTACATTCCATTTTCCCGCCTCCAATTTTCCCTCCTCCCAGGTCGGCAAGGTGTGTGTGGGAGGGAAAAAAAAACTTTGTTCATTGTTGCAAACTATCTGCTAGCCCCGTTGATGGTTGCGTTTAGTCCTCTCCCTCCGCACCCTAGGTTTGGAAGGTCTTGGTGTTTAATTCCCCTCTCCATCATTGAAATCTGTTATACCTTATAATTGTGCACTATAGATATCAATTATGTATATTTCAACTTTGAATATTTAGTATAATTCAACTTTAGGTTATTGTTGTTGAGGTCCTACCCAATGTATTTAAAGGTTTAAAGGTATGTACGTGGCCGTTTAAGGAATGGTCATTATGTTTAAGTCCTTATTTAGATTTTATTTATTAATTAATTTAGGTTAGTGGTTAAGGTTTTATTTATATTTCATTTATTAATTTATTTATAGGCATAGTGTATCTATTATTTATAGTATATTTATTATAATTATGCGAATGTAATTTCAATATGTATTTCCAATCTTAACAAAATATATATAATATCATACTGATTTGAGATGACTACAGTAATATTTACATTATATGCCTAAATTTTCCATCACTAAGACCCTTAACACAATATGTACTTGTTTACCACATGACCAGGGTCATTACATAAATGATCAAGTAAATAAATCCAAAATGTCAAAGGATAGGCATACAAGGAAGTATAAAGAAGAATATGAGAACCAAATGCTTACTGGACTGAATGAAACACCTCGAAACATTGACCATTAACCGACAGTAATGAGATATCCAGAGTCAAAAACTCCATCGCCGTTATCATGAACTTCAACTCCTTCCTACATGTAAAATGATCAAAACAAAAATACTTGTATGACTATTCTTGTCACATAAATAAAGTAAACCTTCAAAGCATTTTTTTGCATGGGAATTGAATAAAGCATATTTTACTTACCAGATTATGGACTGCAACCATTCCTACAATTGAAATTCTTGGTGGCATATTATTAGATAGATGTTGATTTTTTTATCTTAGTTCAGAAATTTTTTTGAAGTGAGATCTTGGGCAATATTGTTTGGGGCATGTTCAATTATAGAAGAGTCAATGGGAGCCGAAGTTTGTGAGACATTATGTGCAGGAAATGGCATTTTCTGACTTAGAAGACATACATACAAACAAAAGAACTTATTTTCCTTTTGATTTTATTGCACTTCAGGAGGGGTTGGTGTTTGATGTTTTTGACGAAGAATTTGATGTTTAATGTTACATTATTGTCTTTACTGATGATTCTAGTTTTGTTGAACAAAAATGCCAAGGGGCTGTGGAGGAGACCTAGCAGCGGAGTTGGGAATATTACATGGAGATGTTTTTCTGAACTGTTTTCTCTTGATCGGATTGAGAAGGAGAAGATTGTTGCGAAAGTGAACGTGACTATCCTTCTTGTTCTGCTTCAAGATCTAGTCATTTAAAATGGGTCACCTTTTTCTATTTCAGTTGAGGATTGTCTGAAACATTAGTCCAAGAAAAATAGCTTGGGTATACCCACATTGTTGATAATATCGATAAATAAATAAATCTTCAATTATAGTATTCCATGATTCAGATGTAAGAATTACAAAGTATATTGTATTTCTCTATTTTTTCCATTTAAAAGGGTATTTTCGTTTCCAAGGAAAACTAGCATTGATTTATATTTTTGCACTCTACTATGTGGAATATGAGAGATTTTTCATGTATTATATTTTGGTACTCGACTATGTGGAATATGAAAAAAAATTCATGTATTATAGTTTGGAAATCTACTATGTGGAATATGAAAAAGTGTTCATGTATTATAGTTTGGCACTCTACTATGTGGAATACGACACAACATATTGAACATATGGACAATAGAGGATAGCCGATCCTAATGGCAGCATGCAAGATGGTTTATCTTAATAACCCCTAGCAATATGTGGGCATGTGTAGCTAGTTGGCTATTTAAACAACTTGTCATTTAACCAAACCACCATACATGAGAGATATTGTGGAAATTTTGATATTTTTAATATATGAATTCTTATTTCATTTCATGCCAAGATTTAGCATTCAAATTCAAGGTATGATGTGATGATCAAAACAATTATAAGTTGAGAGACCAAACGAAGGAACTTAAAAAAAAAAATTATGGGTTTGATGCCCCTTGAAATCTAGAGTACCATTTTGAATCACTTCATTTCCAATTTATACATAAAATTTATGCTTGAAATGGTGATTGATATTCTTGATCTCTACACTAATATAAGTTACATTTTAGGTAGCTACGCATAAATTATTTGTGCCAATTGAAAATAGATTCAAAAATCATTTCAATTAGTAATATCTATAAATATAATTTCATTTCTCTTTGTAATCATGCCAATCCATCATTGAATTAAAGTGTTATTTCCAAAACAATGGTGTTAGAATATTGAAAATATGCATAAACATATAATATTATAAGGAAACCATAACTTTACTGATTTAACACCCTATCCATCATAACAACATTTAATCAACAGAAGAAAGGAGACCACAAAGGAGAGGATATTTCCAAGAGTAATGGTTTGAGTTACCATCACCAACCTAACAAAAAATCTAGGACTGGAGACGCTAAAAAAAAAAGAATAAATTGTTGGACCATTGAGAGCTTTGAATAGAGAAGTAAATACATGACCTGATTGTTTAAGAAGGGGTTTATGTTGTTTAAAACATCATGCGAGTAAGGAAGGGTCATATCTATCTATTTATTGAGATTTTTAGAAACTACTATAGCATGGCACAATATAGTCAGGAAAAAAATGGTAAGGATCGACCCAACTATATGGAAAAGTACACATGTATATAGCTAAATGGCCACATAATTTATACAAATCTTTATTTAATTCTTTGGGTGTTGAGGAAATTTTTGGCTTATTATGTTTCCATACAGAGCAAGGAAATAGTGAAGACAAATTGGATAGTGGATGGATTTGTGGTGCTTGAATACATTATAACAGGGGAATATATGCAAGGAACTCATGCCTGCAGAATAAAGGGCCTATGATTGACCCTTTTCTAAGAGCATTGTTTGGGATTGTCTCCTTTAGATTGTAGATGTTGGAGATCTAATTTTTTTCTGATTCACATTGATAAGGCAACTTGCTTAAGCATTGGAAGTCCCGAATGAGAATGGATATGCTCCAAATGAGAATGTGTGCGTCCTGAATGAAAATTGCTATGCTCCAAACGAGAATGTCTACACTCCAAATGAGAATATTCATGTCTAGAATGAGAGTGGGTATGTAAATGGTTGTAATGTAATTTATAAAATTATCCATATTTCCCTTTGTAATTTCATTTATAAAATTATCTCCATCATTATGGTGAAAAGGATAAAACCTCTTTTTTCTAGTCTCATATCTCCAAAACAAACTAGTTTTGTTGAAGGTTGCCAAATTTTGGATGGAATCATCACTTCTCGGGAAGCTTCCCTTTCTCTTAACAAACTTAAAATTCTTGGTATGTTGATGAAGCTAGACTTAACAAAAGCCTTTGATCCCCTTAGTTGGTCCTACCTCCATAGTATCTTTAAGGCTTATGGTTTCGATTCCAGATGTATTAGTTGTGTCTCCTCCCTCATTTCTTCGACGATCTTTTCGATCACGATCAATGGATCCCCTTCCAAAACCTTTAATCCATCTAGAAGTATTACGCAAGGAGACCCCATGTCTCCCTTTCTTTTCATCATGGCTGTAGAAGGCTTGGGAAGATATATCAAATCGGCCTCCACATCATCTCATCTCATAGGCCTTCATCTATGGGGTAATTATCTCTCTATCACTCACCAGAAAATTGTGGATTGGGATTTCAATTCTTCATAAGTTTATTCAAACTCCAATACACCAAGGAAAATATGTGGAGGATATTTGGGGGAAATGTGATTGTCCATAAAATGTAGGTCAGATTTGGGGACCTTGTAGCTCTTTTCCTTGGACCCTACTAGTGATTAGAGGTTTTATTTGGAGTGGTTAGCAGGAAAAATCATAATATGCCCAAGAATATTAGTGTTGGAGCACCTATGGTTTGGGAGAAAGGATTTTAAGGGTTTAGGAGTAAGGGGCTAAGGGTAAAGGGTAAAGGGTTAGGGATTAGGGGGTTTAGGGGTTAGGGGGTTGAGGTCTAGGGGGTTTGAGGGTTATAGGTTAATGGATTAGTGGTTAAGCGCATTAGGGGTCAACGGTTAACCATCAAGGGCTTACAGGTCAGGGGATTTAGGGGTTAAGTGCCAAAGGGTTGTGGTATTTAGGAGTCAGCAGGTTAAGGGCTTAGGGTTTAAGGGTTAAGGGTCAAGGTTTAAGAGGATATGGGATTAGGGTTTATGGGGTTCAAGGATTCTAAGTTAGGGGTTAGGGGTTAAGGGGTTATTCGATTTGGTTTTAAGGTATGAAGGGGTTAATTTGTTATGAGTTATGAGTGTAGGGGTTAAGGCATTATGACTTTTGGGTTAAATGGATAGGGAATTTAGTGGTTATGGGTTAAGTGCTTATGGGTTGTGATAATGTGGTCCCTAATCACCTTATCACAACTATTGGGGGTTCCCCTATCAATTACTCTCATTTCCTTACTTATAGGTCCCCTAGCCCCTATGCCATAAGGCCCTAAGGCTCCTTCCCATTCTCTAATATTAGGATTATAGATCTCAGTAAACCATGCATGAACCTCTCATTTATACCCATCCATGCTACCCTTATCTCCCCTTGCCCCGTTAAATACACAAAAATACCTCCTCCTCCAAAATTCATGAGAATTGAACATTTGGAGGGGATAATTTAACAACAGCTTCTAAAATTTTTATTCTAATGACCCTTTTTTTTGGGCCACGAATTGTCCAAAAATGCCTCCAAAAATTACATTGTCATGATGTTTTAGGGAGATTCAGGGATTCTAAGTTGAGAACAACAAATACGATGAACATAAAAGGAATCCAATGAGTTGAAGGGATAAAAAGCATACCACCCATAATGAACCTTTTCATCCAAAGATTATTCCATGTCATGTTTAGTCTCAGATCTACGCTTTGATTGCTCATAATAATGATTTAGCTTCTAGATGGCTTCCTCCAATGATTTTGGCTCATCAAACTCAATCATGTCTTTGAATTATCGATAACCCATTGATGAATCATTGAATCTTGGCCTTCTCCTCCTTGACGTAAGGCACATATCTCAAAAACTCCATAAATCTGCTAGTGTACTCCCCGTCGATAATAGAGTCCATATTTAGCTCACAAAAATCTTTTCCTTGTCATCACAGTACCTCTTCGATAGATACTTCTTCTTGAATAGTTTCTCAAAATCACTCCAATTCAACTCCTCTTGAAATATCTACAAGAAATGCATCTTGAAACTATTGTAAAAATGGGTACTTGCTCAAGATATCTGCATCCTTAACTTCCTTATCTTTGTCACTAGAAATATGTACTGCAAATAACACAGACATTTTCCTGCAACTACACTTCGTCTGCATAGTTGTCACAATTCTAATTGATGTTTCCTTCTTCTTACCTTGCATGAATATATGTTCTCCATTTTCATCCAAGCACTCAATAGCTTTTTCATAGCAGTCCACTTTGGTCCTATGGAGATACAACCAATCCATACCTAAAAGCAAGTTATACGAACCCAATGACAATACATTCAAATGTGTTGATGTATACATACCATTCAAATAAAATTCATAAGATCTTACCCAATGATGAACTCGCTTCCTTGTACCTGTATCCAATTGCACTAACCAATACTCTGCATGTGCTTTTTCATTCCAATCAACCATGCTTCTACATCCTGTGTTTTCTTCATTTCCCCATCGAATGTAGGTGGCTTTTCTTTCTTGAACTCATCCGAAAAATATACCCTATTACTCCTCCTGTAAGGATGGTAACAATGATGACCATGATACCTATGAGAACCAGAACAAGAATAGTACATGTGTCCATCACCCCTCCTTTCTAGAGAATCCAAGAACCTGACATCCCTGTTGTGTCATAAATATCTGAATTGCGCCCACTATGGGGTCTACTTCCACAGGCCCCAGTAGTCATATTCTCCTATGCCTGCATGATTTTTTCATTATCTGCTTTGCAAATCCTTATTTCCTCCTTCAAAATGCTCAATGTGTCTGCTAAGTCAGAAGATTTCCCAACACCACGCTACTCATCTGATTCATAGGGAGAATCTTTGTAGTCTACCACCTGTTAGTCATCTTTTATCTCTTTTTGAGGGAAGGTATATAATTTCAGATAAACTAAATCATAAACAAACCATCATACCTTAGTATAGCTCGGAGAGGATATATCATCTTCAAGACTGACCAAATTAGTGCAATACATACATACATATATATATATATATATATATATATATATATATATATATATATATATATATATATATATATATGTATGTATGTATATAACATAATTAGACAAACATATAAACATATTTTCAGCCATTATCCAGTTATCAATGCATGACTATGTTGACCACATACCCTGACTTCATGCACAACAACCATCATCTAGTGAAAGTATGCATAAAAACATACAAACACTGATACACATAATCGAAGCATGACCGGCATAAAGTCACAAAAAATACATTCAACAATGACACCATCAAATTTCACATGGCGACACCACTACAATCATGACCAATGCCATACATACACAACAAGCACATAGATCACAAGCAGAAGGACCTATATGCAACCGACTTGTACATAAGACAAGACATTCATCCAAGGGGAACAGAAACCAGACATCACCCAAGGAGAATGGAACCATGTTATGATACCACTATATAACACCCTCCTCCCACATCTACCCAAGTAACCGGCCAACCGTGGCAAACATGTGACAAAGAGTTACTATGATATTATTCAACTCCCTATATATCAGTTAAGGAAGTGGAATCGACAGAACACAACCAACCCAACCTTCTCCACTTGCAACAAAACCCCCAGGAGCCATCCAACCCATCCAGGTGACCAACCCTTGAGAAAAACTACCATTTTTCTTCATCAAAGCCTTAATCGCTCCCTTGACATGGGCATGCTTGCGAATTAGAACATCCAGTTTCTCCCAGAACACGACATGCCTGTGACTAGGGACTTTTATAGGTAGTTTTGTGCCAACGACTCTGGATTCTGAGCCACTTTTTCAGAACGAGGACTCATGCCACTACCAAAAACCACAAGAAACTTCCATAAATTAAAATTAACATCAGAAGAATGATAAAAATGTAAATAATTTAACAAGGACTTTAGTGGACCCCTACTAGCCATGACAACCATTTCGTCAAACATGTCACAAATATGCATTCTACAGGTTAAAACAATTGACATGAGCACAAGGGTCTCACAATTATCTAAGAATCACTAAGAAGCATTGATGCCTCATCATAATAACTAAATTACCATCTATTAAGCCATATACTCATTGTAAATTTAGTGATTAACCAAAACATGATGAGAGCCATACATCATCATTTTCATAAAACTCAATCATAAACACTGTTACCGATGAAATAGTTAACCTGACCTCAAAATAGGAACTCTAGCCCAAAAAGTCTCAAAAAACATGAAAAAACACCCCAAAAACAAAAAGTGTGTCTTCCAGAATGCACTTGGTTTTTTTTAAAGGTCAAATTTCAACATTTTATAAAATTATGCTAAAAAAAAAAATTGTTTCTTGAAAAAAGGATTGAAAAAACACCCTCAAAACAAAACTAGTTGGTGCTGGAATAACAAAAAAAAAAAAATGTGTCATAATTTTGACACTTGTAAAAATGGAATTAAAGACAACATATTAGGACATTTTTTAAAATCGTAAATTTCTAACATTTTTGATAGATGATGTTAAATATAAACAAATACATGTCTGAAGGGCTTATCATTTTGAACAATTTTCATCCATGTTGTTAAACATAAAATATCTTGACTCTAAACAACCCCAAAATTGTAATTATTGTCAACCATAACATTAAAGATAAAATTTGGTAGCGCATAAAAACCTTAATGACAAGTTGCAAATATAAAGTTTTTCAATCTTAAGTGTTCAACATAATTGAACAATGAAATTATGGAGAAATTATAAGACTTAACAATTTAAAAAAATGAACAAGTAAATGAAAAAATTATCGTTGAACAGAAACAAGTAAGAGTAATTTTAATTTTAAAGGATAAAAACTTATCTTTCTTCAAATCTTAGCATAAGACAAATTTAAATATAATTTCAACCAAAACCTAAAAATAAAGCATCAAAACAAAGTGTTCCCTTTCAATGACGCATATAATTATTAAAAATTTTAAAAGTATCTTATACCAAATGGTAGCAATACATAATATCATGGTAATATCACTGCATAATCTAAAAATTCAACATTAGTTTCTATTTTCTATTTTACTTATAATTAAAATATTAGCATTGGTACATTGAATATAACATAAATTATTTTTGTAATTCATTGTTGCATTGTCGATATTCTAAAGAGATGAATTCTTCATAATTAAAACATATAATCCAACAAACATAGAAATGTCTCATAACTTCATGAAAAATGAGATGGAAGTCAAAATTTTATTTCAAGTTACCATGCAAACATAAATTACATAAAAGTGTCTTAGATAGCTATTCAAAATCAACTATAGGTTCTGGCACACCATCATAATCTACGTCTTCAAATGAATGGCTCGATGCAGATGAAGATAATCCATATTCTTATCTTTCATCAACTAGTGCTCCATCTTAGTCAACATGCATGCCCAGCATTTCAGAGTTCAAAAGTCTTGTAGATCTACGTCTACATTCTGTAGGGTCCCATCTCAATAGTAATTGTTCTGGTAGCAATTTATTCAAAATATTTATGGTCTGCAACCAAAGAGTTCCTCTCTTTGTCAAATTGAAGTCATACACAAGTATGTCAACATCCTCCAATTTTAAGACATCTGTGCGGCGACGATTTATATTTGTGCCCTTTATTTTTCTCTTTCTTCCAATTCTTTTTTCCACTACCATATATGGCTTGTACACACCATTGAAAGGGTGGGTACTTGTGGCATACCAATGTACATCAACAGCTGTAATCTCTTCATTTTCATTAATGACCTTTATAACCTTGACAATCCAGAATGGATAGCCAAGTGGATCTTCATCTGCTAACACTGCTATCATGCAACCCTCCTTAAGATCCTACACAGAGCCCCTATAAAGGTCTTCCATGGCTTCACGTTGTGCACATGATATTCTAAAACCAATATAGATTTCTCTTTCCTATACCTGTGGGGAATTAATAATAGCTTGAGGCTGTTGTTGTTCAACATTGTGTGTTTCCTGATGTTCATGTTCATTTGGCATATTTTGTGGCCAAAAAAAAGGAGTCTTCAAAAGCGTATCCCCATTTATTGATCTTGAAATCATATCACTTTGATTACTGAAAAAAGACTCCCACCAAACTGAATCAGCAACATTGAAGTACTCATATGTATCTCTAATACATCTTTTAATTTCCTCTAGACATTCAGAATAATTTATGTCTCTCTTCTGCCTTCGTGCATTATGGAGTTCAGCAACTGACTGTAATAACAATATCTTTGATGAAGATATTGGACGCTCTGGAATGAACTTCAAAAATGCTAAACCTGATGATGGTCCCCATTCTTCAACAGTTGAATACTTCTTGCCCCATATAAGTGTTATCCCATCAATTTTTTTGATATGAAATTGATACTGGAAGCTAATTTCGTTAAGTTGTTCAATTCATTTCTCCTCACCATGCGATCCAAAAATAAACCTTCGCATGTCAATATTTTCTTCCAACACATGAAAAACAGGCTCTGGAATGTACGATTTCTTAATACATTCAATTAATGATGGCAGGCTCCCAACACCTTTCCTCCTCAATGTTACTGAAAAATGACTGAACATTTGATCAATATGATCATGAGTATGCCCAATAAGAAGGAAACCAACCTTTATCTTTTTAAAATTCCCCAATTCAACGAGCATGTTTAGATACCCAAAAAGAACTTGATTTTTGTTCTCACGACTTGTGTTGTCTAATTGTAAATACAAAACTTCAGGAAGAATCCCATACCAATGAGTAACCACATCATGGATTATAGTTATGGTCAGCTTTGCATCATTGTGAATATTTGGAGTTGTGAAGAAAACTCTTGGAAACATCTTCTCATTAAATACCATACAACCAAGGAAGTGAAACTGAATGAAATTTTCCTCCTATAATTTTTTTGGCGTGCAGACAAAATGTGGAAGAAGTGTTTTCTTTTGGTCCATACCATCAATTATCAATCCCATATATTTATTTGGATGATCATAACACTTATTTCGATGTTTATACAACTTTTGCCTTTCACTTGTTTGCTGATTGTGATGGTCTTGAATTTCTTTAACAACAAAATCTGTACATAAAATAAAAGAAACATACGAATAAATATATTTTCATATTTGATAAGTATCAAATTTTGAAAAACAATGTTTTGAATACATACCTCTTTCTGCCCCTTGACATTTATCTCTTTTTGCTTTAAGAGAAGCACATGTGCTACAAATCCCCATCCTTGTCTTCTTAGGAATACGAACATTGTTGAATTTAGTTTTCCATATCCTTGTAAAATAAGAATATGTAATAAAATTACCAATTCCTTCAACAGCTTCTGCATAATCTTTGTATAACATGAATATTTCTCGTCTCGAGAAATTATCTGGAATATGTATTGTGTCTTTATTTGGCATACACTCTCCATGATTTGAAAAGAAGTCTTTCATCCATGTCTTAGCAGTATTTGCAAACGGCCCACCTCCCGTTTATAACGTGCTTCTGAATAATATGTGGGATCCCTTTCCAATCTATCCTGGATTCTTGACAAACAACAATTACCAATTGAATACAACATTTTGAACGCCTTTCTGCAAAGCAATACATTCCCAATATGATAATCATAACCTGCTAGTGTAGATTGCATGCAACCCACTAAATATGAATTTTGCATGCTTTTATTCATTGACATATATGTTTTCCTTTTCTCCAAAACAAAGTTGAAATCCATATTTTTCAAGCAATCCCTTTGACAGCATTCACTTGAAATTAAATGAACAACAAAACTTCTTGTCGTGAGATATTTTGTCCTCGCCCTTGTATAACTGGAATGATTTGGATTGATATGTAAAGGTCTACTCCCACTGTTACACCATTTTTTTGGTCATCTAACTCATTATCATTAGATTAACCCAAGTACACCATGTAAGACCAATTTTACCCTAAGTAAAATTGCTTTCACCATGTAAAATAACATTTTTCCATATTTCCTGGTCATATTTAACCCAAAACAAGGAAGTTAATTAAATAAATCATTATTTATTTAATTATATCCCCATCATCTCCCTAAAATAATAAATAAATCATTTATTTATTTATTGTTTATAAATAAAGGAATTGACCAAAGTCAAAATACCTTTTCCCTCCAACAAATATAATAAAATATTCCTAAAGGGTGGTTCTAGAATTTGATTAATAATATTTTATTCATGCAACAAGTTCTAGACAACCCCAATATTTTGTTATAAATAGGAGGGTCTTCCCCATTCATTAGTCACCTTCATTGCATTAGATCACACTAGATCTATTCTTGGTCACCATTTTCCATTTTTGCCTTGTGAGCTCCCATTGAGTTCTATGTTTGTCTAGGTTTTCTACCACAATAAGAGAGAGGAATTTTAGATCTGAAACGCTGAGGACTTTCAAGAACCCATCCCATTTTGGAGAACCGGAAAATACCTTTCTTGTTTTCCTGTCAGGTGCCCCATTCTTTAATATAATATAAAGCATTCTTTTAAACACATTGTTCTTGTCTTGTCTATTGGATGCATGGAGCCATATTATATTTTATCTGCTTAATGTCTTTTGTGCTTAGATCTGGATTTGTGCAGCAGACTTAAAGATATTTTTCAGCCATAATCGATGTTAGGGCTATTTTTTATGCATAGCTAAAGTGATATTTTACGACGAAAGATTCATATTAACAATTGGCGACTCCACACGGGTTTTCTTTTGCGACCGCTGTCGTTTCATATATTCCTGCATATCCAGCTGTTTCAGACCCTAGGGTTTCTCTTCCATTTTCTATTTTTCCTATTTTTATGGTGCTTTCCACCTCTAAAACCATCAAACAATCAAATTTTTAACTTCCGTGTGTTTCTGGCCCTATTGCGCAGGTGACCGACATCAGCTGCCGCTGAGACGACAATTTTTTCTGAAATCTACCGCTAAGAGTGCTGGAAGTGCAGGTCACACTTTTTGGCCCAAAAATTTCCTCCTGGAGCTTCAGGTCACAGAAAACAGCCCAAAAACTACGACCAGAGCGAAAAACAGGTCAAAAACTGCGACCTGGACTTTTTTCTGGAATTTTTCTGAAATTTTTCTAGGTTTTGTCTGAACCTCTGTCAGGGTTGTCTGACCTCCGTCTTCGCCCATTTAGACCTATTATTGCTCCGTTTTACTCAACTAAGTGGGAATATAGCCCCCTAGGGCTTCAGTACCCTCCACTTTTTGTGGGAGAGTTTTCTCTATTTCAGAAGTCTGAATTTCCAGAGTTTCAACCTTTTTTCTTTCCGATCTGATACCTCCTTTTCAGATCCCTACAGATCAGCTCTTCTCCCTTTAAAAACACCTCATATATTTTTGTTTGGGTTCATTTTTAGGGCCACCTCCTTGTCCCTTCTACCTTTAGCTGATCCCCTCCTTTCTAGCAGCAACCTTGCGTCTGCCTCTTTGCTATTATCTGCACCTCTTTTTAGTAGATTTCTCCTTTTGATCCCCGTCCCTCCCGACCTTAGATCTACTGGACTCTTTTTAGCATGCTTTGATTAGATTTTTCCCTCTTATAGAATAGTTTTGAGAGACCTACCTTCTTGGGTTAGATTGATGCATTGTTAGATGTTAATTTTTTGTTCTTTTAGTCTTATTGACTGCAGATTTATTTTTCAGTTACGCAGCACACTTTTTATTTTACTCTCAAAACGTCTAGGTTTAGACAATTAAAATTAACGCACACCACACATTGACCCTAAGCGAAGAAGAGCCTGGTTAACACCGCCTGGCAAAGAATTTAAAATCAAATTACACTGCACCTCTCTGCCCTTGTTTCGACATTGACCTCACTTGATCTTGCATTGCCCTGCCTTTGTCGGTTTTTCTTCTTCCGGGTCATCATTGTGCCTCCAAGGCGTTTATCTCGGAGACGTCTTAGCCTTCACCCTCAGTTTCTGGTTGGTCGACTTGCTCCTGCCCGTCGTCGTCGAGTTAGTCCTCCCCTGAGTCCGCACTCTCACTCATCTTCTGATTCTTTGGTTTCTCCCCCTACTTCTGGTTCTCCCCCTGTTACCTTCATCATGTCTGGTCCAGGGCCTAATGCTAGTGGCAACCCCACCCCTAATGCTGGGACTGTCACTAGTGGAACTGCCACAGGAACTACCTCGACTGCTCCATTGCTCCCTTTCATGGCAGGCCTCAGTCTCCCCAATTTCAATCAGTTGATCAATGATCCTATCTGCCACGATGTTAGTTGGCCTGCTATGCCAACCAAGATCCCCTCCGACATTCCCAAGTTTGAAAGCCTTGCTGGAGAAGATCCCTCCAACCATATCCGATCTTTCCACATGTGGTGTTCATCCCATTCCATTATTTATGATTCCATCGGTCTTAGATTGTTCCAATGCACGCTTATAGGTGAAGCTTCTAAGTGGTATGTTGATCAGCCCACTTCCTCTCATACCACCTTTGCGACTCTTGCCAGGGCATTTTTATCTTACTTCCAGTTTCCCCTTCGTTATGACACTGGTATCAAACTTTTGACCTCTTTCCATCAATCTTCTGTGACCCACTTATCCGATCATGTCCAGGAATGGCAGAGAAGAAAGAGCCTATGTCAATCTCCTACCTTTGAAGACCGTGTCTACATGGACTGGTTCCTTAGATCTCTCTTGCCACCTATCGGGAAAGATGTCGCATCGCATTTTCCTCAAACCGAATAAGCTTCTCTCCAAATGGCGTTAAAATATGACCTAATCTATGCTCAGACATGTTATGTTTATATTGTTCTACCTGATCTCCCCAGACCCGGTAATTCCCATGCACCGGGGGCACCTCCTGCCGCCGACAGTATCGTTGGATCTATCTCCAATCCATCCGCTCAACCTCCCATGAGCTATGGTTTTCTTGGGGCAGGGGGCACCACTTCCTGTACTCCTCCCCCTCTGGGTAGCGCGCATCCAGGATCTGGCATGCCTCCTCTTTCTGCCCAACCCCCTGTTTACCACACTGTTACCCAGCCTCATTATCGTCCATATCCACAGCCTAGTGCTCCAACTCCTCCAGCATTAGCACCCTCGCCTCCCTTGTCTTCTCAACCCCCGCAATAGCATCCACCACCCCCTCAGGGGAAGGTGTATGCACAACAAAGCATGACTAATCCTTTCCCACAGAAAAGCTTCCTGGCTCCCCAACCACCTCACGAACCGGTAACCACTCAACCTCCTACATCTGGTACCTATGATTACCAGATCCTCATGATGAACTCTGACCAACCTATAACCACCGACCTTGACCTTCACACTTAGTCCCGTCCGTACCCCCAACCTCCTGCTCCATCTGTCACTGAGTTACCTTCTTCAGGTTCTACAGAGCCTCTTTCAACAACTTATGGTCCCTTGCATATCCCTCCGCCCAAAGCCGAGGTTCATACCAAGATTCCTAAGGGACCATTACGCTGAAATGCTGCTTCCGATCGAGCTGCCCATTCGTTTAGCATAGTAGATGAGCTGGCCCAATATTTTGTTTCCATTTCAATGGCTGAACTCCTCCAGTCGTGCCCCTCCCAAAGAAAGGCTCTACTCTCTACCCTAGGCGCTGTAGATCCAGCAGATGACCAATTGATTGTTTTCGATGCCCATCAGTCGGAGTCTCCTCCTCTTCCTGCTTCCGTAGCTTTCCAAATCGTAGTCAAAATCTGAAACGCTAACATCTCCCGGTGCATCATTGATGAGGGGGCATCCACCTGTGTGATGCCCGCTTCGGTTTGGAAACAACTCGGATCTCCTGAGTTGGCCCCTTTCACGATCACTCTTCGAGCGTGGGATGGCCACGCCTCCCAGCCCATTGGCCTTTTCCTTAATTGTCCCATCACTCTTGCGGGAAAGACTGTTTGCGTTGACGTTGAAGTCATCGACGCCCCTCTTGATTATAACATTCTTTTGGGGCATAGCTACACCTATGCCATATCTGCTGTCCCATCCACAGTCCACCGCAAGATGTTTTTCCCTCACAATGGAGAGATAGTCACCATCAACCAGTCGACGTATCATGAGCCAAAATCTCAGACCTCCCCTAAGTCAACCCTCTCTTCTATAACCAACAAACCATTGATTCTTTGACCAGTGTTTCCCCTGGCGTCTACAAAGACTCCTCCTTGCTTGGAACCTTCCTTGGTCTTCCTCCTCCTCCTATATCTGATCCCAGCTTAGCGAATGTTTGCATGATGCAATCGTCTCGGGCCAACCTTATGGAGCCTGCTTCGGCTAGTCAGCAACCTCAACCTCGCCCGCCGCAACCCTCTCCTAGCCCTTCGCCTCAGCTAGCCAGACCTCTCCCTTCTGACCCTTCTCCTACTGCTGATACCCATGCACCTCTCTATCCTACTGGGTCGGTTCCACCAGGTCTCAACCATCTTGGAGCCATCCCTCCTGGCCATTACCCCACTGGTCAGATACCATTCCTAGCTCCTCCACCAGGAGTGTACACATTACCTGTCATGGCCACCATCTCTCTTCCTAACCTGACCCTTGGGATTCACATCTGGTACCATGCTCCTCCAGCCACTACCTCGCCTGGTCAGCCCAAACCTTACCTTGCTTTGACCTTGGTTCAACTGGCCCCCACGACTTCTCTTGCTGCAACAGTACCTCAGTCACATCAACAAGACCCACCTCCTGTTGCGACCGCTTCGGGTAAGAATGGGAAATCTTGTAGGGGGGCATCAAAGGACAAGGCTGCCCTGACAAACCCCACCCCTCCTTGGCCTCCAAAGCATACCATCCAGTGTGCTTTGTGTGATGTTGTCGGTCACGCCACCCATACCTGCCCTGAACTGCCTCATCTCAAGCCCATGGTTAATGTCACGTTCCCTGAAGCCTTCGTTTCTTCCGCGACCATGGCCAAGAACCCGAAGACTATTCACACCAACCACCCCTGTGCTTTGTGTGATCTCCATGGCCATTACACCCACCTTTGTTCCCGCCTCAAGGACTTCCGCACCTCTCTAGCTGCGGTCCACCAATTTGAGGCCAAGCACAACGAGTCCACCTCTCCCCTATTTGCGCATTTTTCTTCACCCGAACTACTAGACATGACAGCTCCCATTGACATTACCCCTCCTGATGTCGAGATGACGGAGCCTTCATCCACCATCTTCTACCTATCATCATCCATGAGACCCTCGGGGAACATTCCCTCTGAATCCTCCCCTATTTTTTCGCTTGACCTTCCTTCAGCGATCACCCTGGGCTCAACATCGTTGGATCCTTTATCTACTTACTCTTCTATCACCCCTTGTGATGACGCGCATGTGAATCTCTCTTCTCACGATGATGAGTCAAGTAGCTTCGCCACATCAGATGGTCTTTCTTCCACCAGTCACCCCATATTCTATCACGATGATGACATTCTGGAAGGAATCATCTCCCCTGACTTTCTCATTTCCCCCTTACATCGAAACCATGCATTTGAACCACATACACCTTGTGGCCATTACATTGCAACCCAATGTTTGGGTAAGGGGGCACCCATATTTGAGAGACCAGGAGAAGTAATTCTCCACAACTCTCCTAGTGTATCTGGTCATGAAGACTCTAGTACCATTATTCTTCCACATTTAGAAGAACCTCTAGAGTCCCATACCACTTCAAATCACTCTCGGGATGATACCCCTTATCGTTCCTTCATTTTACATCCGCAACCCAGTCTCTTAGACATTGTTGTTAACCAACCTATAGGTTTTCTAGGAGAGCATCAGTTCATTATCTCCAAATCCTCTCTTTGGGATAGCGACACCAAGTATGCCAACCCAAAAACTTAAACTCCATTTGATTCATATATGCAGTACTAAAAGAGATTGGTAATCCTCCATTTCCTTTCTCATACTGCATAACCATAACACAAAAAAATGGTGCACCACATCATTAAAATGTGTTTAGATTCCCCTTTATACATTTTGGCATGGCCACAACATGCTTGGGGGAACCTATGCCCCTCAGCCATAACCCTCCTCCAAATCAAATTTCTTCACTTACAACACTTGTACTTGGGGCACCACTTTGCCTCCTTACTTGTCTTTGTTCATGTTGATTTTCGTCATGAGATACCCTATTGTACTCATGTTTTTATGATCCCCCATCGGACCTTTACTGTGTGGCAGAACCATCGAGTCGCCCTTGTTTCGAGCATTCGAGTCGAGTCATCATCAGTCATGGAGTCTATCTCGAGTCCTCTTGTATCCCGCCATAGTCCTCCATCCTTCATTTCTTGGTCACTCTCTCGTGTTTCACATTATGGCCTTCAGTACCATTGTCCCCTATCCCTCATGATATTGTGTCAGCTGCTGCCAAGCCATTCATGCCCCTTATGCTCTAACAAGGGAAGTCGTCCAAACACTCCTCTGTATCCCTCATTCTATCATCATCATTAGTGTCTATTTTTTCGTCGCTCTACTCTTTTCCCTCATGCCTTCGTTGGGGTTCCCTTATTGCCTCACCTATGGCGGACCTACTTCTATCGAAATCAGCTCATTTACTCTAGAAGCCAGGTCTAGGGGGCAATGTACCTTGGTTCCGGCTCTTCTCATCATGATCGTGATCTATACACTTGATGGTCCAGTGATGCAGCATCAGCTATTGGTGATTCTCGAGCGTGTGTGAGATGTCTCAACCCTCATGAGGAGGTGGCCCTGTAGGTATCCCCCCACATGCCCGGATGACTTCTGCATTTTTTCCCTTGAAGCAGCTCCTCTCATTTGATGATATCTGCCTCAACCACTTGCAGTGCCTCTTCAATTTTCATGTACCAGTCAGATTTTGTGAGCCCTTCCCCATGTGTAGGGGGCATTTGGGTGTTTTTGTATCTCATGTACTAAAATCTTCTTGTATAAGTCCTGAAGGTTATTCCAGGCATCACATGTATGTGGGATTCATCACTTTGTTTATTTGGCTCATGTTTAGGCCAGCACATGCTTCATTATTGCGTTCTGTGGTTTTCCGGGCACCTTATTCTTTGTGATATTGTCTCGGTGGACATAGGTATGCCTCCCCCGCCGCCTTTAACACTGGTACCACTTCATCACCTAGAGACTTGTTGCACCTATAAGTCTCGTCTCCTCTCGGTCTAGTCCTTTAGCACATTAGACTACCTCATATTTCTCTCTCTCACTTCCCTCTTAATGCCTATTGATTGAGTTACTACAACGTACTTCGTTCATACGATTTGCTCCTAACACTCGTACGTTGGGGGGCAATCTGTTACACCATTTTTTTGGTCATCTAACTCATTATCAATAGATGAACCCAAGTACACCATGTAAGACCAATTTTACCCTAAGTAAAATTGCTTTCACCATGTCAAATAACATTTGTCCATATTTCCTGGTCATATTTAACCCAAAACAAGGAAGTTAATTAAATAAATCATTATTTATTTAATTATTTACTAGGAATAAGTTATTTAAATCATTATTTAATAATATTCCTAGTTAAATTTGACTAAATCATTTTTAAATAATTAAATAAATCATTATTTATTTAATTATATCCCCATCATCTCCCTAAAATAATAAATAAATCATTTGTTTATTTATTTTTTATAAATAAAGGAATTGACCAAAGTCAAAAGACCTTTTCCCTCCAACAAATATAATAAAATATTCCTAAAGGGTGGTTCTATAATTTGATTAATAATATTTTATTCATGCAACAAGTTCTAGACAACCCCAATATTTTGTTATAAATATGAGGGTCTTCCCCATTCATTAGTCACCTTCATTGCATTAGATCACACTAGATCTATTCTTGGTCACTATTTTCCATTTTTGCCTTGTGAGCTCCCATCGAGTTCTATGTTTGTCTAGGTTTTCTACCACAATAAGAGAGAGGAATTTTAGATCTGAAATGCTGAGGACTTTCAAGAACCCATCCCATTGAGGAGAACAGGAAAACACCTTTCTTGTTTTCCTCTCAGGTGCTCCATTCTTTAATATAAGATAAAACATTATTTTAAACACATTGTTCTTGTCTTGTCTATTGGATGCATGAAGCCATATTATATTTTATCTGCTTAATGTCTTTTGTGCTTAGATCTGGATTTGTGCAGCAGAATTAAAGATAATTTGCAGCCATAATCGATGTTAGGGCTATTTTTTATGTGTAGCTAAAGTGATCTTTTACGATGAAATATTCATACTAACACCTACTCCTAGTTTCAATATTTGCTTGCAACGGCTTCATCATTCCATCATCCTTTGTAAAAGTATTTTCATCACCATTAGGAGGAATATTATCCCCACTATCATCATCCTCAGCATAGTTAAGAAATTCATCAACATCATTGCCTGGAAAATTTTCTTTACCATCATCAGTTGAAGAAAACATTTCACAAGAATCATCGGCACTTTTGTAACCCTGACTCAAAAGAAATTCTTCACCATCTTGACCCATGCTTTCAAATTCTTCCCTGGGAGGATTCAATTCTTCATCACCATGAGTGTCTTTGAAATGGTCACTTGGAGAAAATGAAATATTCAGATCTGTGCCTCTAAAATTATCATTTGCAAGAAAATCTTCATCCTCCCCTTCCTCAGTAATGCTCTCATAATCCTTAGGATTAGGCATAAGTGGAAGCTTTGAATTTGTATTCACTAGAATTTCTTCATCCTGCCCCTCCCCTTCCTCACTGAAGCTCTCATAATCCTTAGGATTAGGAATAAGTGAATGCCTTGAATCTATATTTATTGGAAATTCTGCATCCCCCCCTTCATCAGTGGTTAAATTATAATCGTTATGATTAGGATGAAGTGAAAATTTTAGCTTTGGAAATTCATCCCCGTCTTCATCAGTGGTGCTGGCATAATCCTTAGGATTAGGAAAAAGTGGATATTTTGACGCTACAAATTCTTCATTCTCGTCTTCCTCAGTGGTGCTGAAATAATCCTTAGGATTAGGACGAAGTGCATATTTTTACTCTGTAAATTCTTCATTCCCCTCTTCATCTGTTGTGCTGACATAATCCTTAGGATTAAGACGAAGTGGAAATTTTGACTCTGGAATTTTTTCGTCCCTCTCTTCATCAGTGGTGCTTGCATAATCCTTAGGATTAGGACGGAGTGGATATTTTGATGCTGTAAATTTTTCATTTCCCTCTTCATCAGTGGTGCTGGAATAATTGTTAGGATTGGGACAAAGTGGATGTTTTGACTCTGAAACATTATCATTAACCTCTTCATCAGTGGTGCTTGCATAATCCTTACGATTAGGATGAATTTGATATTTTGACTCTAGAAATTTTACATCCCCCTTTTCATCAATGGTGCTGGCATACTCCTCAGGATTAGGATAGAGTGGATATTTTGACTCCGCAGATTCTTCATTCCCCTCTTCATTTGTTGTTCTCGTATGATCCTTAGGATTAAGCTGAAGTGGATATTCTTCATCTCACTCTTCATCAATGGTGTCCTCATAATCCTTGGGATTAGGACGAAGTGAAACTTTTGACTCTGGAAATTCTTCATCATGCCCTTCATCACTGTTTCTTTCATAATCCTTAGGATTAAGAGTAAGTGGTATAACTGGCACTCGATTTACATAATTTTATTTTTCTGTGCCTCATGAATTTTTTTATCATCATCTTTAGGATTACGACCAAGTTGATTTTTTGACTCTCTATTCATGGTGAACGAACTCCCATTATATTCATCACTCTGAATAGAGTTGTTGCGTGACGAAGATGTTGATGTTGTACAAAGAGAAACTTCGCTATCAGAAGAAACCATGGATTTCAACAAGAATAGGTTGAATGATACAAATTCCTCTCCCACTTACAATATATAGCTTAAAGACTGAAAATTTCCCTCCAAATTTTCCCTCCAAAAAAATTCACGAAAAAATTTCCCTCCAAAATTTCCCCCCAAAAAATTTCGTGAAAAACTTTCCCTCCAAAAATTTCATTTCAAATATTTGATACAAATATTAGTCAAAAAATGTATTTAACATTTTTTTAATAAACTTTTTTGTGTTGAAATATTTTACCGATATTTATATTCAAAATATCCACAAAATATTTCTACCATGGATGCCTTCCAAACTAAAATAATGTTTTTATTTCAATGATTTAACATTGACTAGATGTAAGTATTAACTATAATATTACTATAATATCTACATGCAAATATTAACTATAATGACTACATGTAAATATTTTAAATTTAAATTTTAAACTTACGTTATATTCATCTAATATATATTTCAAAATTTATTAATAAATTGTTGGTCTTCAAATATTTCACCATACTTTCTACTCAAAATATCCTCAAAATATTCCTTTCATACATGCCTTCGAAACTAAAATAATTTTCTTATTTGAATGGTTTAAGATTGACTACATGTAAATATTTACAAAAATAACATGTAAATATTAACTATTTAAACTATAATATTAACTATAATTAACTACATGTAAATATTTTAGATTTTTAAATTTAATCCCATGATTTTAAACATTGAGTACATGTAAATATTAACTATGATAACTAAATGCAAATATTAACTATTTTATCTATAATATTAATTATAATTAACTACATGTAAGTATTTCATATTTTAATTTTTAATCTGAAATTATATTTGAATTATTCAACATTCAGTACATGTAAATATTAAATAAAATATTAACTATGATAACTACATGCAAATATTAAGTATTTTAACTATAGTATGAACTATAATAAAAAAATTGTAAATATTTTAGATTTGAAATTTTAATCCCACATTCATTAAATAGTAAACCAATCAGACAATATTTGCTATATAATAAAAATGATTGTTTCTATTCATCACATCACATCAAGTTTTCTGGTATTTGTTAGAGCAAATTTCTGGAGGTGTTGTGTTGGCATTGGTAACTTCGTGGAGGCATTGCATTGGCATTGGAGGCGTTGTGTTCCTTTTGGTAATTTTGTGGAGGTGTTGCATTGGCATTGGTAACTTCGTGAAGGCATTGCATTGGCATTGGAGGCGTTGTGTTGCTATTCGTAATTTTGTGGAGGCGTTGTGTTGGCATTGGTGACAGCAATTTTCTGCATTTCAAAGGTTAGTTTTTCTTCTATTCTGTCAATTTAAAGACGATTTTGGGGAAAATATGTTTTTCTATAGTTTTTTGTATCCAAAAACTAATTTTTTAAGGTTTTTAGGTTCAAAAACCATAATTTTTTTATATTTTTTTAGTGAAGAAAATGCAAAAAGAACTAAATTTTTTAGGGTTTTAAGGACAAAAATTTAGAAATTTTTTTCTTTTTTAAGACTTATAAGTTCATTTAGACAGAAAAATCCATAAAATGACCATGCACATAAAAAAAATAGTAATATTATCACATTTTTTATTTGTTTTTTTTATCATAAATATATCAGTGGTTTTATTATTTAAAATGTTTTTTTTTTGTTTTTATTCGAGAATTTTTTGATTTTATATTTTTTTTTTTTTAATTTTAAATCTTAGTTTTATTCTTTTTAATTTTAAATCTTCAATTTTTTTTTCTTTATTGTTTTGTTATATATCATATATATTTTTTAATTTTTTTAATTGTATTGTTATATAGTTTTTTTTTTTTTAATTTATTGTATTGTTATATTAAAACAAATGTTTATTTATTTATGTATTATATTGTATTTTTTTTCTTTTAATTATATAATATTTAAAAACAAAACATAATTGTTATTTAATAAATTGTTTTTTTTTTAATATATTTGTTATATTTTGATATTTTTAACAATTTTTTTTTTTATTAAATAATGTTTTAATAATTATTTATTAATTATGTTATAAAAAAAAAAAAACAAAATTAAAAAAATTAAAAATATATATGCATTGGGCCCGCCCGCCCAGCGAGGGCCCTGGGGCCTGCTGGGCAACCCTGTGGCGCCGCCCGCCGGCCTCCGGCGCGGGCGGGGGGGCTGATTCCGGGAATCGGCCCCCCCGCCCAACGGGGGCCTTGGGGCCGGCTGGGCAGCCCTCGTGGCGCCGCCCACCAACCTCTGGCGCCCCGCGGGAACTATCTGCCGCAATCGGCTCGCCCGCCCAATGGGGGCCTTGGGGCTGGCTGGGCATCCCCCATGGCGCCGCCCGCCAGCCTCCAGCGCCCCGCGGGCACGAGCCACAGAGCCACATTTTTGTTTTGATTTCTTTTTAATTTTTTTTTTTTTAATTTTTTTTTTTATTTTTATTTTTAATTTTTTTTAATTTGTTTTAATAAAACAAATTTTTTTTTAAATTTTTTTATTTTTAATTTGTTTAATAAAACATTAAAAAATTAATAAAAAAATTATTATATAATATAATAAAGCCATTGTTATATAATAATTGTTAAAAATATCAAAATATAACAAATATAATTAAAAAAAAAAATTATTAAATAACAATTATGTTTTGTTTTTAAACATTATATAATTAAAAAAAATACAATACAATATAATAAATTAAATAAAAAAAAAAAAACATTTGTTTTAATATAACAATACAATAAATAAATAAATAAATAAATAAAACTATATAACAATACAATTAAAATAATAATAATAATAATAATAATAATATAACATTTGTTTTCAACATTTAAATATTTAAATTTCTTTTCATTTTTTATTTTTTTTTAATTTAAGTATTAAAACAACATTATAAAAAATTTATTTTTTTCTTATTTTGTTTAATTGTTTTTATTTTATTTTGTTTATTTTTATTTAATTACTATGTAATGTGAAATAGAAATTTGTAATTTTCAAATATATTAAAAGATTATATAAATTTATAAACTTTTATATTAATTTTTTATAATTTTAAGTTTATAATTTTTTATTTAATTGCTATGTAAAGTAAAATAATTTTTTCTTTTATTTTACTTTGTTTATTTTTATTCAATTGTTATGTAATGTAAAATTAAATTTTAAAATTTTAAAATATATTAAAAGATTATATGTTTTTTTAATAAAATCATTGCCTTAAAACAATTAAAATTTAATTTTAACATTTGTTATAAATAGTTATTAATTTTTTTGTTTTTTTTTTTAAATATTAAACAAAAACTGAAATTTGAAAATAATAGTTTATTTTTTAAAAATTGTTTTATACAATTTAAACACATTTTTAAATTTTTTATAAAATGTATTCAAAACATATTATATAGATATATATACATATGATTTATAATATTTTGTTTTTAAATGAAAATTTTTATAGTTAATTTTATTGCTTTAATTTCAAGCTATTTAGTTTTAGAAATAAATTTTGTTTATTAAATTTATTTTATCCGCATTATTTTTCCATTAACTAATATATATATATATATATATATATATATATATATATATATATCAGAAAAATGGCATCAAAAAATATTTCTGTGAATGTTTCTGCACGTAGGGCAGCAGCTCCCAAATCTACAGCTGCGGCTCGACGCACTATGGATACAACTCCCAAATCTAAATTTTCAGCTGGACGCACTATGGACACTGTTGGACGCAATAAGGACATTGTTGCACACACTAATAAAATTCAAGCAAGTGGGGCACCAGGTTCATTAAAGCTTATTTCTGATTGGAAGAACGCCGAGGAAATAGATAAAACCGATTTCTCATGGTATCTTGAAGACAGTGAAATGGAGGCTGATATACACATCTATCTGATTTGTGGTATGATTGAATTAAATGAGCCATATGATGTGATGGGCAGAGTACGAGACATATGTATGGTCCCGAATACAAACACTATTTATGTTCTTGCAAGGAAGGCTCAGAAACGTGAGAAGGTTAGATATCGTCTATCAATCGTCAAGTATGACACAGATGAAATATCTTCAAAATTTTCTGAAGAAATATCAAGCAACATTGCAAATAACATTTTAAGTATGCTTATTTTTATTTCCTCTATGCATTATTGTAAGGATGATTCAATTTTTTATAAATTATTGATCATTGACATGTTTTATTTTGTTTCATAGGATTTTGTTTCGAGTCTTTCAAACATGTTTGAAGGTATTTATATGTTGGTGCCAAATGTTATGGATGTGATCAACACTTTCCACAAAGACAAAGCAGAGGAAAGGAGATTGAAGCAAAGAGAAATAGCCCGTGACACTGCAACAACACAAAGATGGGATCAACCAAGATTCATTAAGGTGGGTCAATCTAGTAAACTTAAACATGTTTCTTTCGAAGGTGTCGAACATGAAACATAAAATTATGATAGAATTAGTGAGGAGGAGATTAGAACTGTTGTGCAAAAGGAGAAGATAGATCAGACACCAGAAAGGAAAATTTCTAAAGATGTCTCTCTTTAACCTCATGAAGGAGAGCTTGTTTATAAAAAAACTGATATGTTATCCAATAAGACTAGGAAATCAAATATTGGTGAACCTGTAAAGGTCGTGAGCAATAGTGAAGAACAAATTGAAAGCTCTCATGGAAGCAGAGAAATCATAACACCAAGTGCTGAGTTAGAGGATGGCATTATTAAAACAAAACAAAATGCTATTCGACAAGAGTTGAGGAAGAATAAATTAATTCTTGGTGGCCAAACATCTGAGCTTAATGTTAACCAATTTTATGGCCCAGATGAAGGACAATCTCAATATCAAATTAGAAAGGCCCATCACCTACATGTACATAATCTGAAAACATTGTTCAAGTTCAATCCATATGCGCATGTGGTGGATTATGTGGTTCTTGTCGATCCATGTCAGGTTCCCAACAAACAAGAATTTGACAAGACAAAAGTTTTTGATTATAAATATTATGTAATTGGAGGGAAACATTCGTAGAGGCTAAGAGACAATTGATTGCAGAATATCCCAATAACTATATTTTTCAAACAGTGAAATGCATCATTTACGCTGGCTTAACAGAAATAGAATCAAAGTTATTGGCATGGGATCATAATGCAGATAATGAGTACAGAATGAAAATTATTTTCATCCAAAGGGTCAGATTTATTCATAATGAATTAATAGAAAAATGTGGTGGGGATAAGACACAAGTTAGTGTAGCATTTCAAAAGGAATGTTTAATGGAAACAGGTTATCAAATTGATGAAAAAAAAGCAAAAGATGGAAAATTGAATACAAATTTCTTCAGAGGCACAGATAACATTTTTCAGTTGGCATTTAGAACTGGGGAGGTATGGGATTTGATTGATGAGATTTTTGATCGGTGGGAGAATATTTCCATAAAAAATCATAAGGTTAGAAAGAGTAAACCCATAATATGTACCAACAGTAAGGGGGGTCCTGAAATGAAGCAGCTTCCAGAGGATATGACTATCACACCTTGGAGAACAATGCAAGGTGTGAAGGATGATAAATTAGTCAAATCAATATTAGCCCGTGTGAAGTTGGGTGAATTATCAATGGAAGAAATGTGTGCAGAATTTCAAAAGTAAGTTTCTTGAATTATTTCTTATTTTTCTTTCATTATAATTTTCTTTTAAATAAAACATAATGATGTTGGTAGAATTTGTTATACATGTCAGTATATTAACACTTTTAACTTGATTTATTCAGTCAGAAATGTTTTATGAAAATACAAGAACACATGGTTAAAATGTTGAATGAAGACAGTTGGGATGATGTTGTACGCAACTACCCAGAAGTAAGTTCTACATCAACACTAAAAGAGATTTATATTGCATTCAATAAGGTATGTTGATTTATAAATTCATTTTATTCATATTTAAACTATTTTTATTTTATTATATATATATATATATATATATGTCATTAAAGATGTCGAAGAAGGATGGAAATGGAGTACCAGATACTTTCAAAAGCTTTATTGAAAAAATTACGATGAAGAACATGAGAAGGAAGCGTCTTATGAATGTTGAACTTGATCCTACTCTTAATCATTACATTTGGAATGGGCTCGACAGTGTCCAATATCAAATAATACAAGGTGACTGTGAAGACATTGCATCACTAATACCTAAAAGGGAATATGGCTTAGTTATTGCAGAGATTCCTCATGGTTTCAATTTCCCAGACATTGAATATGATAAAGAACCATATACTTATCAAGCTTTTAGTAAAGTGGTTACGGGTTTTCAAGAAGTGACAACATCACCACTTTGGCGATTTGTGACATTTCATTCAGACACACAGTTTCCAATGTTATTAACAAGCTTCAAGGGTAAAGCAAACTCAAGGATGTAACTTACATGGTAAGATTTTGAAATTGTATGTTTGATTCCTCCTATATTTTTTTATTCATGTAAAATTTAATTGAAATTTTACTATGTTATGTTACAGGGAAAAGTCAAATATTGTTTCTTCTGAAGATCAGCCTATTATAAATGATTATGAGTTCATCCATGTTGAATGTTGGAGAAAATATGATAGCTATAAGCATATTATTATGAATCGAGTAGATGGGAAGAGTCATAGTCAAGTATTGGTTTATGATGCAGTTGTAAGAAAACTAACATATGAGGATATAGATGCAAAAGGAGATATAGTTAAAATTTATCAAAAACCACAAGCATTGATTAACTATCTTATAGATCTATGTTCAAATGAAGGAGAATGGGGTTTGGATTTATTCTCAGGTTCAGGTAAGTTTTATTATACAAATTTAAATTTAAATATTGTCTTTTTTACTTTTTATGTCTCCATACTAATTTTTTTAATTATTTTTTTTGTGCTTGATGATTAGGTACAACACTAGCATGTTGCCTACTAAAAGGAAGAAATTTCATTGCCATTGAGAAAGACCCAGTTCAATGCAAATTTATTCAATAAAGAATTAATGCTCTTAAATTCCTTCGAGATGCGAAGCAAGAAGTTCGTTTGAGGAAAGGAGATTTTAATGAATCACGTGTGGCAAAAAAAGCAAAGGGACCTCAACCACCATTATATGGAATGATTGGAAAGGGACACTTTGGAAGATTTTCTGACATGAAAGATCCATTAGAAGATGACAATGATCAAAATGAAGAAGAAAATGTTGCGGAAGAAGCCATCAATGTTGTTCTAGATGATGTTGAAGATGTATTAGTTGATATTGTTGATGATGTTTAAGTTATGCTTGCAAACAAAGCTTATTTTTGAGAACTATTAATCAATTTTAATTTTAATGTTTAGAATTTGATATTTTATGAGAACAACCCTTTTTTTTTGCAAAAAACATGGGATTGCTATTATTTTTTGACATAAAATTCAATAAAAATGTTATTTTCTTAAGTTTTTTTTGTTAAGATTCTCCCAAAAAATTAGTTTATTTAACATGTTTTTTCCAACAAAAATTCTATAAAAGTGTATTTTTTGCATTGTATTTATATTGAAAAATTGTATTTTTTTGTCATATGGTTCAAAATATTGGTTTTTTAGCGACAATTTTTTGATGTGCATTGAAAAATTATTTAACAATACATAAACATGTAGAAAATATAAACTTTAGAATATTGAACCTTTTTCAATTTTTTATCTATGTGAAAAAGTGAAGATATCATTACAAGTTTTTATTTTTATTTTTAAATATTTTTTATTTTTAAAACACAAGTACATAAATGCACTTAAAAATAAACATCTCACAGAAGAAGAAGACATTAGAAAATCTATAGTGTCAAAATCAATCCTATAAAAAAACATTGGTGATGATACACCACCACTATTCAAAATCGACATAAAAAACATCACATAAAAAAAAAAATTTAATAAAGAAAAAAAAAAAACAAAATGAAAAAAACTTAAAGTGCCAAAAACATGCTCAAATTTTTTTTTCTTGATTCTGCATCACCACTTTTTCAAAATCAGGTGTTTTTCTTGATACTTCAAAAATTAGGTAACAATTAGGTTACCTATCTCATCGATAACATTGTTCATAACCAACAAAAATATCAAGGATATAACAACGATATAAGCCACATATAAACAAGTATATTTACCCATAAAATACCAAGGATAAAGAGCTCTCATTGATGATTCAATAGGCTGACTAGGTATGGGACTTCCATGAACCACCCGACCATAAGCTAGGATGAACCAAATATTTCTTTCAGCCAGCTACCCTCATGCCATATTCCAAGCATGAATGTGTGATCTCATAGAAAAAATCAATCAAAACCAAACCAGGGATTCTAGAGGCCAAACCACCTCAACCCTCAATCAGTGATTCCACTTCGCAGTCGAACATCACTAACCATCGCCATATTGGTCTCTAACCAAGCTGTCTAGGGCTCCAACGTGTTTTTTCCAACCAGGGTTTCCAGGACTAGTACTCAACACACAGTTGTTGTCGGGCTTCCAGAGTATTTTTCCAACCAAGGCTTCCAGGACTAGTAACTCAATCCACCAAGGGCTTCTTGAGCATTTTTCCACCCAAGGATTCTAGGAACTAATAACTCAACCCACAACCAAAGGGACAAGAAAACCAACTAGAAAACAAAAGTAAAACCCACAACAACATGGCTATCCAGGAAATAACAAGGCTAGGAAAAACTACTGTCAATCCATGCAATCCCCGATGTCATTGAAAAATCATAACCAAATAACCACATGCATATGCCATGCATGCCAAAACTAGTAAGAGAACCATAAATGAAACTTAGTACCTTCAAGAAAAACCCACTATAGCTATTGATATCATTGTCCTCTTGCACTTTCTTGCTTTTCCTCTTCCTTCTTTCTCCAAATCCAAAGTATGCCACAATCCTCCAAGAGTGCTCTAAAAAAACTCAAAAATTCCAAGAGTGTGAGAGAGAGAGAATAGAATGAGAGCTCCAAAAACCAAACTGAAAAAAGTTTGTGCAAAAGCTAACAACTAATCCTCATAAGCCTTTTTATCAATGAGGCCTCTAATTTCTTCATTTTTTCATTATTTTCCTTCATTTTCCTCCTCACATGCAACCTGTGACCTTTCACCTCCCTTTTCTCCTATTTTCCATTATTTTCATAGATAAAATGCCAATAAATTCCTCATGCCTTTCCAAATCCTTTTCCATTTCCTTTTCCAATTTCCATAACCATTAATAAACTGAAATGAACACCCACTAGGATGTTTTTGCACAAAATTCAACTTGGAATACGTGTCCCATGACCAAGGACTTATTTTACCTTTATTACCTTTTACATGGATTTTTGACCAGGGTTGTTACAACTTGTTGCTACAGTGGTAGCTTCAACCTTCAATTATTCATCAAACATGGCACTTTCCATATTTCCACAAGCAATCCTTGTTTCGAAAAAGTGACCACAAATTTCATCAACATAATTTTCATCCACTTTGTGGTACTATATTTGAGCATGCATGTGCTCATTAACAATTTCAACTTCACCAAATTCATCATTTGTTGCTGGATTCATGAGAGATGCACATTCAGCTCTACAAACCATTACTTCGTATGAAAAATTGTCTTTGTTATTTTCAAACTGAAATTCTTCAAAATCTGATGCAAATAGGCCATCATAAACTACAATCATACCAAATAGATCACACATGTTATTCACTTCTTCATTGGAAGCTTAACTATCATCAAAAAGGACTATTTTTGGATTCACCAATTCACTACTCACTTTTTAGTCACCATCCACATGTGTCTCATCAGAATGGGATTTGTCATCATCTTCAACATCCATGTTACATTGGGGTTCTCGAGAATTTATATGTTCTTACTCTACCTCACACGTAGGGGCTTCAACTTCTCACTCTGCAATCTTTTATGTGTTTTCTTCATCCATATGCATGTATGCATGATGGGTTTCACTTTTATAGTCTTTATGATCATCATCCACATTTGAGTGGGATTCTCCAAGCTCTATTTTCCTCCTAGAGTCTTGCTCATTTAATCTCAGAACTGAAATTAACTTTCTATTGATTCTTCAATAGACTGTAACATAATTTTTTGCTTTATGTCACTTCCTTTATACCAAATTCTACTTCCAGGGTCTTCCATGCTTCCTAGGAAGATGTATCTTTTACTACCTTACACAAGGGCTTCTCATCCAATGCATGTTTTATAAGATCCAATACTAAGATATCACATATTTCATCACATGGTTTACTAGGCCGATACTCAGTCAACTCTTTACATCGAAGAAAAGTTTTCATTTTGATAGTTCCTAAAAAATAAAAAAATTACTAGTAAATTTTGGAAGTTTTACTAGATTTATCCTGATCCATTCATCCTCGAATTTTGTCTACTTGTATTTTAGATGCCTCCACTGTGGAGAGAACCTCTATGATATCTTCAAAATACTTTGGCTCTTCTTTTCAATTTCTTTTCTCGATTTGCTCCATTCTTACTTTGTGACCCATGGTTGTAGTCTTTCTTTTGTCTTCTACCTTCTTTCCTTATTGTGTTAGCCTTCTATAAATTAACATTACATACACTTGATTATCTTTAAAAATAAACATTTTAACCTTCACTTTAACGGTGGCTCCCAACAACTACTAGCAATTTTTCTAAGCTCTTCGATGCATATTCTTATGGAGGCTCATGGCTACAACTTACGATGGAGACTCCTTCTTTGGTCAGTGGTGGTGGCTCTTTCCTCTTGATATGGTGATGGCTCTATAGGATACTCACCCTAATATTTTAGTACTTGGGTTTACAAACTCTCAACGAGCTCTAGTTTCTACTTATGGACCAATGGATGCAATCTTCGATTTGCAGACTACTCATAATAACCAAGGATCTTAGTGGAAGTAGCTCATGACCTTCTTAACTTGTTTGGTGCTTTGAAACCTTGTTAAACCTTGATATGATAACACTTTTTATTTAGATGCAAAGATAAATATGAAAACACACGACAAATAAGTACACAAGCTTCATGAATAAATAAGTTATATTCATTAATTATTCTCTCATATACATCCACCGAATTGTTGTTATTCTCTCTTCTTACTTCACATTACAATTACCCAACCATGAGTATATAAGCATTGAATTTTCTAAATATGGAATCATGCAAACTCTAACTTTCTTTTCTTCATGAAAATTATGACTTGACGCTTTAACTAAACTTTTCTAACTTCACTTTAACATAAATTGACATTTTTCTTTTCCTTCACTTAGATTTTTCTTGACAAGGAATTACCTTTTTAAATTTGACTCACTTGTCCTCTAATATTAGACTTAATTAGAATTAACTTGCTTTCCTTCACTTAATTTAACTCTTCATCCATTCCATGAATACAAGAGTACTTACTATTTCTATTAAGTGAAACAATTTTGATCTATGACAAAGTTGCGATCGATGATTGTAAATGAAATAGGAAATTTGGTGATAGGTTTGTATGAATTGTGTGCTCTTATAATTTAAATTGTTATACGAGACTAGAGTTCACTTGATTGTACAACACATTTGAATATTTGACAACTGTTATGCCACTTAGGTTGTTGATTCTATCAGATTACTTTCATTCATGTCATTTTCATATTGGTTATGTTAAGGCATAATTGTATGGAATTATTATCTACATACTTCAATAAGTGTTAAACTTATGAATTTTAATGATCGTGAAATATAAAAAGTGAGGTGTAGTATATAATCACATAGTTTCAGATTAAGAAAAGCGATGAGATGAAATGATTCAGATGCACCACAAACCTATAGTGATGGGCCATTTGGGTGCGCTAAGTCAGTTTCCAATATGGGTGACTATAGGGGCTTGACAATGGCTCTTTAGGTTAAATTAAATTTTATGCTAGAGTACTCTCTCAACCTCCTTCACATTTTCTTTACATATATCTCTATTAAGTGAGGAAGATAAACCATATAATCATTATTACCTAGTTTGAAATGATATCAATTACTAATATTACTTGGTTTCTTAATAATGCATTCATAGTTGTCAAATTACGAGATGAAAATATTTACCAACAACTTAATACCTAATAATAAATTAATATAAAAAAATATTAAACTGCATCTTGTGCATATATATATATATATATCAATAAGAAAAAATTTAAATACTAAAATTTTATATAAGAAATAATTAAATTATTGTTACTTATCTCTTTGATATATTTGTTGAACAATGAAAAGAAAATTGAGATGTGACTATAAGACATATACAAGAATCAAAATTTTGATTTTTCATTTAGAAAGAAAAAAATGAAGATTTAAAATGCATATATGGATGGATTTGTATATTTTTATTTTATTTCTTTATGTATAGTTTTGATATATATATATATATATATATATATATATATAACAATTGAGTTTATTTATTTATTTTTTTAATATAGTTATATTGTATTTAATTTCTTGCAAATTTATATCAAAGTTTCGTTGAAGTAATTTAAAAAAATTCACATATTTAAAAACAATAAACAATTTTAGTTCATGGAATGTAACTCGTTTGGCAATCACCTTGTTATGAAGTATTATGTTAAAACATGAGATTCAAAGTTAAATCCCCTTGAGTGGCCAACCAATTTTTTTTTTTTTTTATCTATTTACTTATTATATTTTTAGGATGTGGTTTAATGAAAAACGAAAAATAGAATATAAAAGAGATCAAATTGACATGATCAAATTTCATGTGGTTTGAATATCTATTTTCAAAAATTAAAAATATAATTATCCACTATCCACTCATGGAATTTCAGTGAAAAGAATGAAGGTTTAAGATCCATATATGGATGAATTTGTATTTTTATTTATTTTTCTTTATATATATATATATATATAAATTGAGAAAAAAAATTATTGTTATATTGTATTTAATTTCTTGCAAATTTATATCAAAGTTTAGTTGAAGTAATTTAACTTTTTTCACATATTTAAAAAAATAAACAATTTTAGTTCATGGAATGTAAGTCATTTGACAATGACCTTGTTATGAAATATTGCTAATGGTTTTGTCTTAATTGCTAATTGTCTTAAATGGGTTTCATCTTAATTGTCATTGTCTTAAGTTTCCATTGTCTTAAATATAAAGTTTTATATTAAATTTTTTTTATCTCAAACTTATTTTGTCTTAAATATAAAGTTGTCTTAAAATATTTTTGTCTCAAACTAATTTTGTCTTAAAATATTTTTGTCTCAAACTGATTTTGTCTTAAATATAAAGTTTTTTCTTAAAATATTTGTCTCAAACTGTTTTTGTCTTAAATATAAAGTTTTGTCGTAAAATATTTTTGTCTTAAATTGTTTTTGTCTTAAAATATTTTTGTCTCAAATTGTTTTTGTATTAAATATAAAGTTTTCTCTCAAACTATTTTTATCTCACACTACCTTTGTCTTAAATTTTATATTTAAGACAATTCAATTGATATTAAATTCTAATGTAAAATAACTAAAATAAAAAGTGACTTTTTAAGACAAAATATTTCTTTTGTCTTGAATAAATGTCTTAAAAATGCCTTAGTGTAGTAGTGCTGGCGTAATTACACAACTTGTAACTTGTGACCATGAATGGAGTGTTTTAACATATCAGTGTCTATTTAACAGAAAATCTAAAACATTCTGTTAAAAATTATCATGCCCCCATAACATCTGCATCTTATACATAAAAAAATACAAAACCTTCATGAGCACCATGTAAAACCACTTGAAGGCTCATTATAGAGTTTTCTATCAAAACCTCCCAAACCTCATAAATAATGCCTCAAATAATATGATTTTAGGATGTAAATTAGTGGGAAAGTTTAAAATATGGAATTGATTAAATTATGAATATCTGAACATGAATAAAATAATGAACAAAAAATACACAAAACAAACTAAATCATAATCATGTTTGTATTATTGTGCAAATAATTTATGTATTTATTTATGAAAGAGAGTGTAAGAGAGAAAGGGAATGAATATATATATTATATTTTATCAATTATGCTTCATATAAGACATTTTATACATCAGACAGACTTAAGTTATAGAATTCCTATTCGTGTGACAAAGATAATATGATTTTGTAATTATTATTTCGTGGCATATCTCATATTGTTTCTCTTTAGGATGAGCACCAATATTGGTAGCAATTAGCATGTAGATGTTTAGTGCACATGTAAGCTATTGTGGTGCATACATTGTTTAAGTGTGTATGTTGAAAAATGGTGCATATAATTGGAATTAAATACACCAAATGTTATAAGGATTTTATAGGCACATAGTGCATTGCTTTCTTAACTCCACATATTAATGGTAATAAGAGATTTCCAAGGGAATTTCCCATTAAATTTAAAGACATTGTAAAACATTGTATTAAGTTCATGTAAATAATGGGGATGTTGAAGAGATAAAATAAACAGAGCAGTGTTATGGATGGGCATTTCTTCCATGCATGAAGATATGCACTACATGTTCATAACTACATTTAAATCACCAAACCATATTATAAATATTCGTCTCTTCTCTCCACTCCTCAACAACATCCTCCCCAAGTTTCTTAGCCCTTTACATTCAAACTTGAGTAGGTAAAACCTTACTAGAGATTGAGATATGTGTTACAAAACTAAGGAGGAGGAACATGCAAGTTTTAAATTCGACTAAATTAAAAATATAAGAGTCAAGGTCACGTGCTAATTAATGCATTCATAAAAATATATGGTTTAAATATTTAAGTTTGTAAATTCATAAAAGTATATAGTTTAAATATATAAATTGAAACTTAAAGGATAATTTGATGATGAGGTAAATATTTATGGGTGTAAGGCATACTTGATTTTAAACATATCCATGTTTTTGATAATAAAATATTATCAAGCATATTTATCTCTCGAGAGTTCAATACCTTAATTGATTGAAAAGAGATTTCAATGAGACGACAATCATGTGAACTTCAAGATTATTATACTTGTCGAAAGAGATATGTACAATTGATATTTCGTGATTGTCTATTAATTGTTTTGACTTTTTATTTCATTTTAGCAATTTAACCAAAGTTTCAAGAAAAAAATTGTATTTAGAATTATTTATTTAGTTTTACCATGTTGTTTGATTTGATAGAAAAAATAAATATCTTTCCCAAGTCTAAGCATTATGTATATATTGATGTATATTTATTATTACACCAAAATTTGGTCATCTAAGCATTTACAATTAAATGGATCAAGGTACATCATGTAAACCAATTTTAGCATAGTAAAATTGCTTTCACTATCAACAATAATTTAATAAATCATATCTTATTAAGTTAGTTATGGTTAAAACAAGAAACCACATGAGGAGTAATTACATAAATCCTTATTTATTTGATTTTCCTCTAGAAATAATTGATTAAACCACTATTTAAATAATATACCTAGTCATATTTAACCCAATTATGATAAATAATTAGATAAATCATTATTTTTCTTATTTTTCTCTAGGAAAAATTAATTAAATCATTATTTAGTTATTTTTCCTTGTCGAATTTGACTAAATCACCTAGAAATAATTAAACAAATCATTATTTGTTAATTATTCCTTAACAACATTCTTGAAATGATAAATAAATCATTTATTTGTTTATTATTTCTAAATAAAGGTATTTAACCAATTTAAATCCCTTTCCCTCTAACAAAATATAATAAAATATTCCATGTGGTTAGATCTACATGTTGGTAAATAACATTTTATTATTTGTCATTATCGAGGATAACTCAATATTTTGTTATAAATAGGAGGGTTTTCCATTCATTATTCACTTTCATTGTCGTGTTTTGATCATTCTCATTTTTGTTACTACTTTCTTTGCTTCTTGAGCTCCCATAGAGTTCAACACATTTTGGGTTTTCTACACCATTGAGAGAGAGAAACTTTTGGATCTAAAGCATTGAGGACAACCAAAAACTCATCCCATTAAGGGGGACTAGCAACATTATTACTTGTTCACTTACCAACTGTTATAATACATATAAAATTCTTTATATCTTGTCTTGCCCATTGGATGCAAGGAGAAATTCTTATTTCTTTTCACTATTTAACTGTGTTTACTACATAGATCGAGTTTTTTTTAGCATTTGTTTTAACTATTGATTTCAAATCTAAATAAATTAAGATCTTTGTTGTTAGGGTTGTTTGTCACATATAGATAAAGTGAGCTCTTTTCCTCTATTGTTCTTGTTTTTTTCTGCACCTTTTCCAACAGATCTGAGTCATTAGATCCCTGTCCCTTAGACCTTATATATTTTGGATGTCTTGTGTGTTTTGAGTCAGTTTTGCCCGAATTTTAGACTAGTTGTTTGGGAAGCCTTCTTTTGGATTGAATTTATGAATCCATAGCAATTTATTTTACTATCGTTTCAGTTTTATTTACAGTACTTCAACATTTTTTATTTTTCTTTATACAACCGTGTGGGCTTAGTTAAAAATAACACAAGGCTTTCACACACGCACACCTAAAGCAAAGAGCACTTGGTTTACACCACCAATCCAAGACATAAAAATCGTAATTAATTAATCGGCCTCACTGAGCCTTTGTTTATCACTATTCACCATTTTCGTTTCATTTGTTACTTGCCATCATTGCGCCCCCAAGGCATTTATTTCGGAGACTCCAAGGCCTTCACCCTTAGTTTCCATTAGGAAGAATTGATCCACTGCATAGGGTCTGAGTTAGTCCTCCGCCGAGTCCCCATACTGACTCTACTTCTTGTTCATCGGGTTCTTCCTCTAATTCTGAGCCAGGTTTCCCTCACCCTCATACCATCACCATGGCAGGTGCCAATGCGGGTGCATGTCCTCAAGCTGGTGGTGGCCTCGGCCCCAATGCTGGAGCCACTAATAGTGGAGTTGCTACCGGAACCATTCAGGCTAATCCTTTGCTACCTTTCATGGCAAGTTTAAGCCTTTATAATTTCATCCAGTTAATCAACGACCCTATACTTCACAATCCAGGTTGGCCTGCTATTCCAATTAAGCTTCATTCCAGTATCCTTAAGTTCGAAGGAAATGCTCAAGAGGACCCTACTAATCACGTCTGCTCCTTTCACACGTGGTGTTCATCCAATTCCATTACTAATGACTCCATTCGCCTTTGATTGTTCCAACATATGCTCACTAGAGAAGTTTCAAATTGGTATGTCGACTAGACCTTCGCATCTCATTCCACATTTGTGACTCTTGCTAAAGATATTTTTTCCTAATTCTTGTTACCTCTGCACTATGATACCGATACTGAGTTTTTCACCCCATTCCATCAAACTTCTGCCACTTACCTTTCTGACCATGTCCAAGAATGGCATAGAAGGAGGAGATTGTGTTGAGCTCCTACATTCGACAACCATGTCTATATGGATTGGTTTCTCAAATTGATTTTTCCTTCCATTTTTAAAGATGTTGCGTCTCACTTTCCTTAGACAGAGGAAGAATCTCTCCAAGTTGCATTGAAATTTGACTTGATTTATGCTCAGTCTGGTTATGTTTATACTGTTTTACCAGATCTTCCTATACCTAGTGGTGCCAACACACTCGGGGAATATCATGTCGCCAATAGTATAATTGGATATTTTTCACATCTGTACACTCATCCTTCCATGGGTTATGGTTTTCCCCAGGGGCGACCAGCTCCTCCAACACTTATCCTCCTCCCAGTAGCATGTATTCGGGTCAAAGAATGCTTTACGCATTTACC
Organism: Pinus albicaulis; assembly: GCA_034641835.2. Classification (NCBI taxonomy): domain Eukaryota; kingdom Viridiplantae; phylum Streptophyta; class Pinopsida; order Pinales; family Pinaceae; genus Pinus; species Pinus albicaulis. The sequence continues at coordinate 889,959,404 of CM076582.1, read as the reverse complement.
CAACAACATCAACTGATTCCAGGGCCAGTTGTTTCTCAACCTACTTACCACATTGTTCCCCAATCTCCTTTATTTCCTTATCCACAACCTAGTGCTCCAACCCCTCCAGCATCAGCACCCCAGCCTCTCGTTCCTTCTCAACCTCTGCGACAACAGCCACAACCCCCTCAAGGCCAGGTGTATGTGTAGCAGAGTGTGACTAATCCTCCTAATGCAAAGAAAAATAATAAGGGGAAAAGCAACTAGAACCAACCAGCACAGGGTAACCAAGGGTGTCAAGGTAGTCAATCGAACACACCCTAATGGAACCAACCTAACACTACATACCAACAATAGGGTGATCATCCCAAGTAGAAGAATCCTCTTCGTACGAAAAATTCCTGCTCATGTTTTGCTGTCCATGGCCATTATACTCATGATTGTCCCCTTTTACCCCATATGCACCAGTTGTGGGAAGCACAAGCAACATCTAGAGGACAAGAAGCCACCGCTTCGCTTCCTCCAAACACTGCACCAGCTCAACTGAATGTGTTCACTAATCCTTTCCCTCAGCAAGGATATGTTGTTGCCTAACTCCCTCAAGGTCATGCCGCTCCTCAACCTCCATAGTGTGGCACCACTGATTACCATATTCTCATGATGAATTCTGAAAAGGTCAACACCACCCATGTGAACCTTCAGACCTAGATGCGCCAATATGACAAGCAACCTCCTATGTCTACAACCGAGTCCCAAACTAATGTTTCCACAATGTCCATTTCGACACCCAATGTTCCCTTACATATCCATCAACCTAGGGAAAAGTTCATTCATAATATCCCCAAAGGGCCATTACGCAAAAAAAATTCTTCTGCCAAAGCTACCCACACCTACAACATAGTAGATGACTTGGCATGGTAACCTATTGCCATGTCAACGTTGGAAGCCCTCCAGTTGTGCTCGTCTCAACAAAAAGCTCTACTATCTGCTTTGTGCACCACGTATCCTTTAGATGATTGTTTAATCATATTTGATGTAGAAAAATTAGAACATCCCCCTTTACCTTCATTTTTTCCCTTCCAAATACCAATCAAGATTCGTAATACCCATGTTCAGAGATGTATCATTGACGAGGGTGCATCCACCTGTGTGATGTCCGCCTCTATTTGGAATTAGCTTTGATCACCTAACTTAGCCCCATCCACCATCACCTTGTGTGCTTGGGACACTCACCCTTCTCACCCCCTAGGCATGTTCCACAATTCTCATGTCACTCTTGCAGGAAAGACTGTTTGTATTAACATTGAAGTCATTGATGACCCCTTGGATTAAAATATCCTTTTGGGTTGTAGTTATACCTATGTGATTTTTGTTTTTACATATGTGATTCACCATAATATGTGCTTTCCTCACAATGGAAATATCATCACCCTCTAAAAATTGACATATTACGAACTGAAGTCTCAGACCTCCCCTGAGTCTATCATATCTTCTATGGCTGATAAACACTCAGTCGCACCTCTCACCAGTGTTTCACAGGATTCTATAAATATTCCACCTTACTTGGTTCATTCCCTCCCCCCCCCTTCTTATCACTAACCCCATCTCGTTGAGTTTTTTCATGATGCAAGCATCTCGGGCTAGCCACAAGCGGTTTGGGTCGACCAAAAAACAACCAATGCCTCCGCAACCTACTGTTAGTCACTCGATGTGACCTTTAGGACCCTCCAATCACTATTCTCTATGTGTCATCATCCATGAGATCCATGGTTGAAGATCCCTCAGGGGCATCCCCTTCTATTTTGGTTAAACCTCCTTCAGCGATCACCCTAGTCTCAACATCTGTAGGTGTTTCATCTACTAGCTCTTTGCCTACCCTCTTTAGCATTGTGTATGTTAACCATATCTCTCATGATGATGCGTCAAGTAGCCCTTTCACATCATGTGGTCTCCCTTCTGCCAATCCTCCCATATTTCATTATGATGAAGACATTATGGAAGAAATGACCACCCCTCAATTTCCTTGGGATGATATGCACCACCGTGTGTATTTCCTTCCGAAGCAGTCCCATGACCAGTATGCTCTGGAGTCTAAAGACTTCATCCCCGATAAGGTCGATTATTTTAGATATCCCATTCCTGCACAAGATGCTTTCGAAGAAGGAAATATGGATAATATCTCTCCTACCATTAAAATTAACATTTCCAATGAACCAAGGGTAGAATAGAACATTACATTGGGGGCACATTGAACCCCGAAAGAAATTGAGGTTTACACTAAGATATTTAAGGAATTATGTGATGTTTTCACCTAGTCCTATTCATATATGCGTAGACTTTATCTCACCATTATCGAACACCATATCGATACATGGCCCGATGCCAATCCTATCCATCAAAATTTGAGACTCATTAATCCTTCTAGATGAGAGGCTATAAAATTGGAAATCGACAATCTCAAGTAGGCTGGATTTATCTTTCCCATTAAATACACTACTTGGGTTTCTAACCTAGTTCCCGTTATGGGGAAACAAGGCACCATCCATGTCTGCACCGAATTTCGCGACCTAAAAAAAGCTTATCCCAAGGACACTACAAGAAAAAATGGCATTGGTGAGGGGAAAAAATGTCACCATAAGCTCATTGGTGAGGGTCAAAAGGGTATTCGTCAAGAAAAAATGAACTTCACAAAAGGTGGCACCACCGAAATTATAGTTGTTGTGGTGACATTCAAGGCCCATCACCAATTTCATATGAGCAATGGTGACATACAATAGCCTCCGTCACCAAAAACCTGAACGTCACCAAAGGTGATGTTGTCGAAAGTATGTGTTGTGGTGACATTCAAGGTTCATCATGAATATTAATTATAATGACGGATAGTGACCGTCACCATTTCTTATAAACAACAACATTTTTTGTGATGGACCTTTCATGGTCATCACTATTGCTACATATATATGGCGATGTTCATTGACCATTACCATTTCATATTTTGTGAGGGTCAAAAAATGCCATGGTAAGCTCATTGGTGACATCAAGGTCTATCACGAATAATGACTATAATGAAAAACATTGACCCCCACCATTTCATATCAACAACAACAATTCATGGTGACGGACATTTCATGGTAGTCACTATTGATGCGTATATATGGTGGCGTTCGTTGACTGTCACCATTTCATATTTTTATGAGGGTCGAAAAATGTCACCATAAGCTCATCGTTGATGGTCAAAAGAGCATCTGTCACTAAAAATTGATCGTTGCCATTCCCTATGAATATTAGTGCACGATGGAATCGAAACACCAACCTCCATCTTGTAAAGCAGGTTCCCTTCGATTGAGCTAACACCCTTTAAAGAATTAGACTTTAAACTAGAAATTTCCCCTAAAGGTGCAAAGATACACCAAAGGAATAGAAGATATAGAAAGATCAAAAGTTGCTAGAAATAACATGTTCAATATACATAATAAAAGACAATAAGAATAAATATGATATTAAATATACATAATAAAAAGATAATAATTCAATTGATTACTTTCCTCTATGATACCTATTATTTACAAAAAAAATTCATGATTAAATACTTAATATTTACCAAAACTACTAATGATTAAATACGTTTATAATTTCAGGAGAACATGATTTTCTTGTTACAATTTTGTTGTCATGTCATGTCATGACTTAATACGAAGAATGGTTAAATATTCACTGATTTGGATTTAATCGAAGGAGTGTTTAAAAACATGTAAATTTTAGAAATGAACATTTTAATGTTACAATGTGATTTTAAAATGGCCAAAAGGCCATATTTAAACTTCTACGAAATAACCATTTATGACAACAGGATAATGAGAATCTCAGGCAACAACCACTAAAATCATCTTGATTTCCACCTATATTACATTAAAAGCTTCAGTGTTCTAGTTTACAATTAAATGCTCATGCCCAAGGAAATTAGAGAAAGAGAAGATCAATAACAATATGCTAACATATATAATGATGACAGTGGTATCGATTTTTTCTCTCCTCATGGTGTTTAATAGGGAGAAAACTATATGTCTTAGCCAACCCACCATAATTATTAACTTGGAGGGTAGATTTATCAAAAAAAAAACAACACAATGGCCCATGACTGGGTAGATAGATGCACCCTCTAAACATTGGATTGTCATGGGGAATGATGCCCAAAGAGATACAAAGGCAAGATTCTATTTTGGCTATTAGTATTAGGTTAGAATCAAAAGGTTATACATGAAAAAACTCTAAACAAACTTAGAAGCTACAAAGTGGAAGCAAATATGGAGGCCATGTAAAGAATAAAATTCTAGGCCAAATACAATTACCATCATGCCTATACAATGCAAATTATAGGTTCCACATACTAGTGAAGAGACTATTTTTCATCCTTGGCAGTTTCCTTGGCCTTGTGCTCATTATTGGATTCCTGTAGCAAATGTATGACTCTCTTCATTGTTGGCCAGTGGATGGGAAAGGTTATTATGCAAAGGAGTCCTACTTTCAGAACCATGGTCATTTTCTCCTTGAATCAGTCCACAAACTCAAGATACAACACTTCAAGAAATCCATTATTTTTCTCTATTTTATTGCACACCCACTTCACAAGATCTTTATCCTCTCCAGTTTATCGATCTATTGGTTGTCTTCCCATCACTAGCTCCAAGATCACCACTCCAAAAATATAGATGTCACTTTTTTCAGTTGTTTATCTGTAGAAGATATTTCTTCCTGAAATCCTTGCATTGGGGAATTTTTGTGTAGTTCTTCCTTCAAGTTCACTCAAAAAAATAACACTAACAAACTCCACCATGCTGGTAATGGTAATCTAGGAATGGAAGGAACACAATTAATGTCAACCACGAATGTTAAATTGTTGAAATGTACAGGATCTAACTAATGAATCTCCTAACATCTATTGAATTCGATGAAGTAGGTTTACATCACGAAGGAAATTAGATAAACATAAGATGCGCAATAAAATTTGGAGTGATATTTATACTGAAATTGGGTATGAACCTGTGTCAAGGTTGGCCAGACTATATTGAAATTTGAAGTCCATAATGTGCACATATTAGCATATGTAGGCTATAAAAACAACCTTGCTACATCCCAAATAATCATTATCTCATGGAAATACTAGAACAAATGAAAAATTTCTAATTTCTAAAATAAACTTGCATGTTTCAGCTTTCCAGTGCTAACAAGTATATTATTTATTCTAATTTCTAAGAGTGCACTTTACCAGTATTCATTCATAACAAGCACTCATCTTTAGATTACTTTTCAATAGAATGTACTTTATTTTATCACCTTTGGATATTAAAAAAAAATTCTTTTTATCCCACCCCAATCTATACAAAGTGCATAATTCAAATGCTAGTCCTTGTCTAAACCAAAAGAAACTAGAGGTTGGGATTTCAAATACATTCACTTCTTTGGAAAATTTATAGCTACCAAAGGTCCATGGAATATTATTTCCAAATAAGGACTTTGGAGGTAGGTGATATACCAAAATCACATTGAACACCTTAACATGGAATAATGAGATAGGAAGGAAAACAACACTATCCAAAATGGGTCTATAGTCTAGAAATCATTGGCAGTGACTTTCACTTTGGTAGGTGTAGGGTTAGTATGGGGAGTTGGAAAAGGGGATCAGATCAGGGTAGGGACTAATCCATAGGTTTTATATGGAGAAGCCTACATATTACCATTGGATTTTATTGCTACTTTATAATGTCAAGGAATTCACACCTTGGGTTAGGGAGTCGAAGGAATATTAGCCTCAATTTTGTAGCAAATATGGAAGAAAGGAAAGGAGTTTGGTTTGAAAAAAATGGAAATACACCACTAGAAGGTATTTGTGGATCAACATAAGAAGAATAATATCAAAATAAGCAAGGAGGGTGTTTTTTTGTACTCAAGGAACCCTTCCCTGGGCGAATATACTCCTATGTTAGGGTACAAAGAAAATTTTGTAGATATAATGTAGGAAGAGGAGGCCTAGAGGTGAAAGATTCCATGGAAATCTTATGCTCCTCTAAATTCAAAGGTTTATATGTCATTAGTTATTTGAAACAAAGAAATAAATTGGAAGATACTCCACAAATACATCAAGAATGGTCCAGGGTGGTGTACACTATGTAAGAAGGAAAGAGAACCAATTGATCATTTATTAACAATTCCAAATATGCAGGTAAGGTATGGGAAGAGATGAAGTAACTGAAAATCTGTAGGGAAGGGTGGAAAGTGCAGACTATGGAGGAGGCTTTGAAGAATTGGACCCGGAATAATGAACTTAAAAGTTTTAGACCTCTTCCTGTTGTGGTTTCTTAGAGCATATCGTTAGCTTGAAATTTTGATATATTTCAGGAGAGATACATTCCTCCATTTCAATGTGAATATATTATCAGGTCAGTGTTTGGAAGCATTAAAACACATGAAAAGATAGAGAAGCCCGAGATGTGGAAGAAACCATGAATTGATAAATTGGGGCGACTTGTATGGTGCTAGGCAAGAGAAACATACTCTTTGTACTGTAGGAGGTACCTTATTTCTAAATGATTATATTCTCCTTAATTTCAATGCAAGCTTGGGTGTAGTACTAATAACTATGTTGAGTTGATGGATCTAATGATATTAATGAAACTGAAGGCATACATGGAGGTGACAAAATTGTTGATATTTGGTGACTATAATGTGGTTACACACTAGATTAAGGTCTGCTACAAAATTGGTAATATCAATTTTCACCTTATGCTAGCTCGAACGAAAAAAATGGAGACATTCTTCTCCAACATATCCTTTCATTATGCTTGTAGAGAGCCTAACACAAGAGCAGATGATTTATCAAAATGACTACTTCTTTGAGTGGAGGTCAAAGAAGGAATCAACCACCTAGAAATATTGAATATAATAGTTGGAGTTTGAAGTTGTCTACTAAGTGTTGAGTAGTATGATGTTCAAATTTTGGTTTACTAATTTTTAGAATTTTTAAAATTCAATTATTTTTTTTATGAAATTCTTATGTATATGGAATGTAATGTATTTTTGAGAACATGAGAACTCATGTATATTGCTTTTGTTTTGAAAATTTTGTTTGTTGTGAGACTAAATTAAGGGAAGTATGATTATAATTGTCAAAGAGTGCTAGTATTCTTCTGGGCTTTATGAATATGGTTATAATAATGTGAAAAAAAACATAATAAACAAGGACAGTGTGTGGGTGAGAGAGCGTGAAAATGAGAACGAAGATAGACATACCAAGGTATTATAAGGGGTGTCATAGTACCATTCATTAAATTTTTTTGGGAATATACCCTCGGTCGATCTTCTCAAACCCCAAATATCTATCTAAAAAATACAGAAACACATCGTAAGAGATAAATACATTGTCATTTCAGAATTCATCATTTCATTAGAAATAAATTTCTTATTGATTTCAATAAGTACTACACATCTAGGGGTCCCATTAATGTTACATGTTTGTGTGTAAAGTTGCGCTACAAAAAATTAGATGTACCTTTTAAAAAAGGTCTTTTGGTTCAATTATAATGAAGCAACATGTAGATCATTAGTTCGTTTGTTTACTTAGATTCTTATCTAGCACCATAAGTAGTAGATCCAAGTGCAGTGAGTTGTTCTACCTAGAGTCGTTCCATTAGTGGTACTAAGACCAAGCATCACGAATAACATGGCTAGTTGATCTAGCCACCTCCATGAGTGAGTTGAAGATTCTCAGCCTTGAGATAGAGACTCATATCCAACAGTTCCATTTCCATATTGACATGAGATGCACCAGTAGTAGTTTTTTTCCCAATTCTTATGGATCCATGACCAACATCCCCATCTGTTAGATACCAACCAATAGTAGTAGATCCAGTTTATTCTTTAGTTATTTCTGTTTTTTATGGAATTTTATGCAAAACATATATTGTTGATTCTATTAGTGGCTTAATAGATTGAGCTTATTGAGTGATTCAATAGAAGGATCAACACCTCTCAATATCCCTCCCACTCACGGGGATCGGAGAAGCAGTAATCGATTGCATAGTTGAATCAGTCAGGTGAGTTAGCAACCCCACTAGTATCACCCCACTATTTGTGGTTTTTCTAGATTATGACCCAGACCCAAGGCCAACTGTGGTCATGGGAAAAGTGTAGCTAGAGTAGTGGATCCATTCGATGGACCAGCAGGTGTAGCAAAACAAGTTGTGGGAAAGTCATAGAAATAGGTTTTGAAATATCTGGGTCGTTAGAGGACCAACATAAACTATTGATTAATATGTTGAAATAGACATTTTGTTCAGTTGTTTCAGCTAATGATGATGCTTTTACCTAATTCACTAGGTGCTTTGCAACTATTTTTTCTTGATCCCAAAAAACTTAAAACCACCCCTTAATTGACTCCTCCTATGTTCCAACCTTTACCTATGTGCCACCCAATCTGCCTCTTTGGATCATAGTACCAACAAATAGATCCAATTTGTTCGTGCGAGAACACAATGCGGAACATTGTTCATTAATGTTCGATCATTGTTGACTCACTCAATACAAGTTAGAAATTGAAGTGTGAGGTATAAGTCCTCAATGTGGAGCTCGATTAATTAATGGTTACTTGGTATAAGGTGAGTATCTGCATGTACTAATCTCTCCCAGGGTGGGTGAATATAGTTTTTTTCACCGTGGTCTGGGAAGAAAGAATGAGCATTTTTCCAACCAAATATAATTGGAGGGGTGGAGTTTAGGGTTTAGGTAGTGGCCCTCCAATGAGAACGGAACCAAGTACTTCATGAAGAGCTCTAATATGATAAGGTTTTTCCCTCTGAGGAGTCAGGTCATGCCGTAAAAATTATTATTGTAGCATCCTATCCTTTTGAGAGACTCACTGCAAAGGGCCACCTACCGCCCAGAGAAAGATCTGATCGTGAAAAAACAATGATATATTAATTAAAACACGAATAGTGTGTATCGACATCTGTATATTTTGAGATTGAAAAAAATATTATAAATTGAATGATAAAAATATGTTTAATTCATATTCCACTTTACACTTTACCAAGATTTGAAACCAATACCCTTCAAAATATTTTTTCCAGGGGGAGCTAATAAGAGTGATTAATTTGCCTCCATAAGTATAAATTAAAATTAGAGACTGCACTGCAAATTGAAATAAATATATACTAAATGCAGAGCACTTAGTAGCAATGATAAACATAGAGATTTCAATTTAACATAACTAGCTAAGAGAACCTACTAAAATTACCAAATCCATAAAATAATTCATCGTACCTCTTAATGAACTATAATTGCAATGTATTATAGCTAAGAGAACGCAACCATGGACTAACATAGAAGAATTGGAAAGGTTAGTGGGTTTTCCCAATCTTTCTCGTCTACATATATCCAAGAACACCCTTCAAAATCAATATTTGAAAGATTTGATCTTGAAAAAACAACCAGATATTAATTAAAACATGGATAGTGTGTATCAACATTTGTATATTTTTATATTGAATTTTTTTTATAAATTGAATGATAAAAAATACGATTAACTCATCATCTTTATATTCCCTGCCATCAAACATTAAATTCTCAGCCCAGCTCCAGGGTGGGATACCTATTTAAGGGGTTACATGGGAAAATTCAGTACGTCCTTATATATCTCTTGCTACCTTGGCATCACTACCATCCCAAAATGATCCCACGGAATCAAACATGTGTCTGATCTCTCTCTTGACAAATTTAAGGCATTATGTCTTTCTTTTGTATTTTGAGAGGTTTAGAGAACATACACACATTAAATTTTGCCAAGATATGTTGATACGCTCATAGATGTGGGACCATTTTAGGCATGTTATACATGGTCAACTTATGACACTAATAGGAGAATAAATCATATGTGAAAGTATTCGTGGCGTTGCAAAAATATGCAGCTGGTTCGCTCGAATGCCAATGTTTGAATCCTTCATAAGAAAAATCGTTCAATAATTCCCTCAACATTTACTCTTCCCCTCTGACTTCTTATACATCTGACAAAAAACTCGAGTTAATTCTAAAAACAACCAACTAAAGGTAGGAAACCAATATTTTCTTATCTCGAAAAAATTTTCTACTCCACATTATCGTTTTCATCACTTTCTTCCTTAATATCATCACCATCCCAAAATGGTCCCATAGCTATGAACATATCAAAATCTCTTGGAAAAATTGAATGTGCATCTGTTCTATCTAAACCGCTCGAAATAGAGACGTAATGTCCTCATTTTTTCAAGAGAGAGAAGTCGCATGTTTGATTTTGTTAAGAGAGACTGATGTGGTCATAGTAGTGGGATCATTTTGGGATGGTGGTGATGCCAAGGTGACAAGAGATATATTAAACTCTCATCCCAACTTCTTTATCATCATCTGCCTCAAATACGTTACTATCGAATCTGCTTATGTGCTTGGGCCAGCTTATCCCTCAGTCATATTTCAGTGTTGAACCACTTAAGAGGCAAGGTTTCCAAACAGTATTGTTAGGGTAGTGGTTTCATTCATTACTCAGATCCTCCCTTCCATGGATGGGTCGAAGAAAGAAAATACCTCTTACGGGTAAGGAAACATTCTTATTGCAGTTACTAGTTATTGGAGGGTGGGGGTATAGAAAAAAGTGAACAACTCTTCACCAATCTAACATATTTCAATGTGACCCAAAAAATAAGATAAGTAAACAAAGCCCTCACTGCATAAAACACATAAATTCAATAAGAAGAGAAGTATACCGGGTAGTCGAGTAATTCAAATTCCATCATTTACTATTAAAGGAAAGGAATTCATGTATCACATGGCTTTCATTGGCATGTATCGAATGCAATGATCATGAGAATTAACAATATCACTTTTTTTTTCAGCCACAACATTCAGAATTAAAAATTGTGTATAAAAATTCAAAAATTAGAGCCGTGCGTGGTGCACTGTTAGAATATGATGTGATATCAAACACATTGTACAACATCCAATTTCAGGAAAATAATAATAATAATAATAATAATTTGAAAAAAATACCATCTACTATCTACAACTATCTTTCTATTCTATGGAAAAGTATGTTTTTCCATTTTAAAACAAACCAATTTTCAGAAAATACCAATCAAAATAGCCATACTTTGCATCCATAGATCCACTTCCTTAAAATTATATACAGTGAAATACCAAAATCAACAGAAGAACATTGTGTTCTTGACCCATCATGAAGTTTGGGAAAATTAAAGATAAATATATGAGAAAAGGAACATGGTATATTTTGTGCGGATGAAGTATAGATTATTTGAATTGCATTACACTAAGGTAGGGTAATAAAAGTGCTTCAAATGGTATCAGGATGAGATAAAGGATGTTTTTATAAAGACATGAAGGATGTTATTATAAGGAAGAGTTTTAAATAAAAGTCTAATAAGAGAGAATATATAATGATATAGGTATATATGTAAATAACTATTACAATAATAATATGTAAGTAAGATTGGTTTGTTGGGTAGATTGGGTTGTTTACATATTTTATGAACAATAGTTTCTCACTGTAGAAATTGTTGACACTTATAAGTACTATATGTGTGTGTGTGTGTGTGTGTGATGTAATTCATTGATGTTGATGTGTGATAGAAATAGAAAAATTAATTGTATTTTTGATGTAACTGAGTAATGTCGATGTGTAGTAGAAAAATTAATCGTGTTGATATTAGAGCTAATAGATATGGGTTTTCTTCTCACACTAGAGCCTAGGAAATTGTCAGAGGAGTGAATTGTCTATGGTTGTGTAGGCTGACACAGCAAGATACCACCTATCAAAGACTACATCCGTGTTGTGACCTTGATTCAAATACACTAGAGGGTCTGGATAAAGGAGAGGAGATAAGAAAAAATGGTTGTGCAGGGTACTGAAACTTGGTGTAGAGAACCTTTAACTATCTACTCCTCCTCTACAGGTTTGTCCAAACTAGTCTAAATTGTCAGCTCAATTGCTTGGGGAAATGGGGGGGAATTTGTGAATAACAGCTCAAGTTTATCCCACCCTAGCAATAATAGTTATGGGTTTTCTTCTCACAATAGAGCCCAGGAAATTGTGAGAGGAGTGAATTGTCTGTGGTTGCGTAGGGCGACATAGAAATATACCACCTATCAAAGATTACATCTGTGCTGCGACCTTGATTCAAATATGCTAGAGGGTTTGAATAGCGGAGAGGCAATGAGCAACAATGGGTGTGCGACCGACTGAAACTTGGTGTAGAGAACCTTCAAGTATCTTCTCCTCCTCTACAATTTCATCCAAACTGCTCTAAATTGTGAATTCGACTACTGGGAAACTGGGGGGAAATGTGTGAATAACATCTCAAGTTTATTCCACCCTAGCAATAGGAAAAATTTCCCATCCATACGACGCTTCCACTATCACGACCAAAAAATTTATTGCATGGGAAATTTTTTTCTCCAATAAATGGTTATCTTTATCTTTAATTTTACTCAACTCCACCCAAAATCCCATAATGGTTGCACAGATAGAAATTGAACTGTCCTGAATGCATAATGATTGTGTCCACCAAAGTGCCAGGAAGAAAATTTCTAGACCTCGATCATTGTTCTCGATAGCCAAGGAACAATCTGGTGTGTTGTATCTTCTGAGCTACTGTGAAGGAAACAAGAGGATTTTAGTTTCTGAAGTGGGCCACTGCTTCTCTGAGGGCATATAATTCTGAGTTGAGAACCATATCGAATTGCATCTCTAAAGAAGAGTATCCTATCAAGAAGATTTTTTTTTCTTTGAAATAATTGTCCAGTAATTCCTTAGACATCTCCTCGAGTTGTTGGATGTGTTCCATCCTGTGACTCTGGTAGCTGACTCTCATATTATAGAAATTTCACCAAGGCCAGTCAATACTTACAACCACTACAAAAATGGAAGGACTCGTACTATGTCATGATCCTGGACGATTGACATTCACGCCAATGTACATGACATGGTCGTTGCCAAATCTCGTTAACTGGCGAGATAGGCTAGGAAGAAGAGGAGCATTACTTCCACCAACTTTGGCATTCATATTCAATGCCAAATTTTCCAAATATTTAGATGTCTATGATTGGGTCACCCAATCAGCGCATTTATTTACATGCTTAGACAAACAACACTATGTCACCAATCTAACATTTGTTTCAGAAATACGCTTCAAAGTTGTATATCCTTAATGTTTTTCTTCCATAGCAATGATTAAAACCTATAATTTCCCTTTGGCTCTTCCCTACACATCCAACAAAATTTTTTGAAGGCCTTTCATATCATTGAATAGGTACATGGGCTTATTATCCAAAATCAGGGGAGATGGATTCATGGCCACTCCAACGTCTCCACACCTTCTCACCAAGGAAGACGTGAACATCTAAATAATGCTGGTTAGAGAAGGAGAAGGCCTGTCCCAGATGAATTTTAGGAGATCCCATTTTTCAATCTGCCTCCCATCAAAAACATGGCTACTCATAAGGTTCCACTGTCGATTTTCTAGGGGTGGAGTTACTTGCTTATTTCAACCTCCATATCAAGCTTAAGCGTGGGAACTTCTAGTACTCGCCCCATCAACTTTGTCATATCCCCAGCCATTGTCATTCCAAAGTGAGGAAGAAAGGTACCATGTCTATGTACATCTTGACTTAGCATAATTTGATTGATTCTCCGTTGTCTTTCATCAGCATATGGGCATGCAATTGGACTGAATGTTTTTGACTTCTAACCATTCAAGTTATCTCGAGGAAAAATTTGGAATTCACAGAGAATACAACACTCCATGGGAACATAATTCAACTTTTATTTTATTTCATTGATATCTAGGCAAGGTAGAAGCTGGAAATAATTTTATGTTTATGCTTGCTCATAAAATAAAACCACCATATAAACCATTGGTCGAGGGCCATTGTCCTCAGACATGGGAAATGTGATTCCCCTTGTCACCTATTTTGTCAGTCCTACTATTGTGAATTTCTGACAACACCGCCTGTGGATAAATTTAATTTTCAACCCCTTGAGAGATTTTTTTCCTTTCCTTAGCTCTCTTTCAGAGAGAGCTTGGTTTCAAAGCTCTCTCTGCATTCAATTCTACTACTTTCCCATAAATATTTAAGATCGGGAATTTTATTGTGCAAAAATATTTCAAATAGGTCCACATTCAACACCAATCCCTGAGCCCTGGGCCTCAAAATTTGATAAAAGCCCCTTGAAGCCACTGTTTCACAGCCAATATCTCCATCTCGTTCAAATTGCTTCGGATAAATGCTTCTTCCCACTGGAGTCTAGAATTCAATTCTCATTTGGATGCTCCCTCATGACCAGGTACAAGCACTGCAGAAGGTCATCCTTTAGTTCTACATGCCTCTTACTATTGGTGTTTAGAAATAGGGCAAAAGAAATTCCACTAAACTCGTGTCTAATATACTTTAGCACCACATAAAACTCTTTGGCTACGACCTCTTCATCTTTTAGTAGTTTAACACTATATTTTCCTTTAGGTAAACACTGTTATATATGTTTCTTTTCCATCATAAATAACTTTATCATTACCAAAGGTTGCAACAACTTGTTTTAAACTTCCATTGTATCTTCTTGGGAAACCCTACCTACGTTCACTTCCTTTTCTACTTTCCCAGTTTTTTTCTCCTTTTCCTTCTTCCCAGATCCATTATTGAATCTCTATATATCGAAGTAATAGTGGAAAATTTTCACTCCATGGTTAAAGTTCACACAGAAATGATTGGCATAAAGTCTGATAGGCCCAATGGCTCTCTTTCCTCTGCCATATGGTCGATTAACAAGAACAAGTGTGGCCTTAGATTCATAACCACTCTCCAACTTTCTTTCTAATTTAATGGATCCAAATGAAACAGAGCTTGAAGGCATGTGGAAATTTCCAAATCCGTCAGCATACTCCTACACAGAATCCATCGATGTCGAGCAGCTGGCTTCAGCTACAGGGGGAGGCACTTTTGTAGGGATGGAAGGTACCCTAGAAGGCTCCTGAGTACTGATATTAATATCCCTCATTTGGGAAGCCAGAACAGTTGCAGGAATATTTGAACATACCTTTACCTCTTCCATGGCCCTGGCCTTGACCTTGACCTTGGTCTCTACCTCTACTTCTTCCGCTAAAGTTGCCTCCCTGATCCATAGCCAAAGAAATGAAAACAAACTACCGCAATCTAAAATTAAATGAAATCAATATCAAGTCTTTGCATAATGCTGTAATCCAACCTGCTCTGCAATATTCCACACTGATATAGAGGGAAAATTCTACTTTTAATTTATAATAAAAGCAATGAACTTAAAACTAGAGCGAAGGTAATATTCTATATTTCAACTTTCACTGCAAGAAACCTCGAAATCCAGGCATGAAGAAGAGTGGAGTAGTGGTGTTTCCTCCAAACTAGCAATATCAGTTATGGTTACCACTTTAAGTTTTGCCAAGAATTGAAACGAACACCCCTAAAAATTATTTATTTTCAAAGGGAGATAATAATATTGATTAATTTTCCTCAATATGTATAGATTAGCATTACATATGTATAGATTAGCATTACAGCCTACAAAGCAGATTGAAATAAATATATACAAAATGCAGAGCATTCAGTAGCAACGATAAATATCGAGATTTCAGTGTAACAAAAGTAGCGATCAAAACCTACTAAAATTACCAGATCCATAAACTATTTAGCGTACCACTTAATGGACTGTAATTTTCATGTACTACAGTGAAGAAAACGCAACCATGGACTGACATAGAATACTTGGAAAGGTCAGTGCCTTTGCCCAATCTCTCTTGTCTAGGTATATCCAAGAACACCCTTCAACCTTCAAAATTCTTGAAAAATCTATTCCTCTGAGGCAAATTCGGTCCTCCTCCAATCTGTCTCAAAAGAGCTAAAAGATCTGATCCTCTAAGGCAAAGCCAGTCCTCCTCCAACCTGTCCCAAAAGAGCTAAACTTCAAAAGACCTAAACATAGGGTTTTTTAAACTATAAAAGAGCTAAACTTCAAAATACCTAAACATAGAGTTTTTTTAAACTCCAAATATTTTTCAAGTGCCGGAAAAATCTCATTGGGAAAACACTAATTTTTTTTATTTGTTTAAGGTTGGGTTTAGTTAACTTGGCAGGAATTTAATTTTTTTTTTAACAATATTTAGATTTTCAATAAAAAAAAAATTATATTAAAAAAACCAAAATATTTAATCAATCAAAAATAATTTTAGTTTTTTTTTTCAAATTAAATGTATTTTTAATATTTATCAAGAAAATCAAAGTGACTTTTGGATGGAATATATTGCCAATATAATTTAATGTTCATGTATTTGAAGGATATTGCCAATTGTTTTTAGTGTTCAAGTAATAGAATGAAGAATTATTAACCTCCTAAGAGCACAAGAGGCCATGATTATGTGACATTAATGATGAGAAATGTTATTAGAATATGCTAAAAGAGATCAAATAATATGAAAAGAAATAAAAAATTTAGGCCTCCTTGCTCACCTACAATGCAGTGATGCTCCTATAAAATATAAGAAAGGTATTCACATCTCCACACATACATATAACAAAAGGAGATGAGAAGATTGAAGGAAAATATATATATAACTAGGATATAAAAGATGTCTTCAGTATTTGGTAGAATGATATCAGTCTCACACCTCACAGATATAATTGAAGCATTCGTTTGAGGTGATAATTTAAGGATAGGATCAAACAAAGTGTGAAGAAAGTATGATTCTCAACCCTTAGATAAGCATGTGAGAGAAAGATGTCACAATAGGCTTGAATATAATCCTTTAATTTCTTGTAGGCTTTGACAATAGAATGAAACTCATTGCTATAAGTTGGGCGTCTACGAAAACCATCAACATAGATAGACCATGAAATGAATGTGTCATGTGGGAAGTACATAAATGACATGAACGACTGGCTCATAGGGTCCATGTTGTGTATCCATTCATCGAAAAGAATTAATTTCATGATGGGATAGAAATGAAAACTGATAGTTGCAAAGGTAGAAATAATGGTGTCAAAGATAATATTGTTTCAATAAATAATAGAACCAAAAATAGGCTCATGAATTCCATCTGATGCTAGAAAACTCACAAAGTTTTATTAAATAATACATTCTCATTTCCTTACTCTTTATCACCTGAGAAAAACTTTAAACAGTTCAATAAAACTATATAAACGCACACTTTCATCGAATCCTTATATGTATTTTAACTCTTCATTCTAAATACATTTATATAAAAACCAAATCAACATCACTTTATTAAATATGGGAGCCAATCAATAAAGTGGTCAACCTTTGCCGTTCTAGAACCCCACCAATCAAACTTCCTTGAATCTAGCGGTCCTCACAATCTATATCCATTCACCACTCGATCTAACGGTGATCGCACTCTAACTTCACCCAACCTTTAACATTTCGAAGGCACGCGATATAAGTGGTTTTTAACATCCATGTGTCAGATGTTGGGATGCATCGCGTGAAATCGAAAAATACCACTAACAACTCAAAAGCTATGCGAAATATCGTTTGGGGTTTTTCCAAACCCACTTTTCTTTTATTCACTGATTTCTGTGTGGGATAAGGTTTTGATCATACACCGTTTGATTCTTTTCATAAACCATACACAAAAAATTCAAAATATGATCTCTCAGTAATGAATCATAAGATGTTACTGCAACAAAATTATAATTCCTCACTATTCAACACAATCTTAAATGCAGAAAATAAAAACACAGTCCCAACGTATATAAAAACATATTTCCAATAATTTCAATAAATTATAACACTCAGAAACATGGGTTTCCACAGCATACTTCAATCCAATTCTATACAAAATGAAACCATTGGCTCTCATCCTCTCTGGACTGATTACATCAATTTTTGATCTCCCTCTCTCTGTCCTCAAAACCCAATATATATCTATTATCTCAAACCCTCACTTACATTTATGTTCCCTTCTTTGATGGATTAAATTTATCAATGTAACAACTCTCTCTATTTGTATCATCCTAATCCCTATTCTAAAGCTTTAATACACACCTATGCTAACACTCATTTCCTATTCTAATCATACTACAACTGTATGGCCTATTACAAAATAAATAAACATTTGAGAGATCCAACCCTCTCGGTAAAATTTGCTTTGTCCACTTAAGAAATGAATTTTTCTCACATTAGCCACAACATGTGAAAATCCATTCACATTGCTCGCTAAGTCTGGATGCTCCTGTATCAGACTCCCGATGAAGAAAAGAATCATTTATTAAGTTTTTAGTATTTACTTCATACTTTTGTAACTATGATGCTGTTACCCAACTGGCATCCTCTAGTGGTTGTCCCTTCCATTTAACTAAATATTGAAAATAAATCTATCCTCTAGCCTTTTTGGATACTCTTTTCTCCAGAACAGGTTATACCTCTTTCTTGGCATTCTTTGGCATTTGGTCTTTCCAATTTAAAGTTTTATTTTCCTTTGTTGTAGAATCTTCTTGTAGCTCCTCCTCTGTTCCTCTGTATGGGTACAAATATGCAACATTAAAATGGGTGATAGGCATTTGAAGAAAATTTCCTTAAAATTTTACATGGTCCTATCTTCTTCATCTTTAATTTATTGTAATTTTTAACAGGAAATCTTTCTTTTCTTAGATAAACCATGATTAAATATCCTACTTGGAATTCCTTCTCTTTCCTCTTCATATCAACTCTATGTTTATATTTTCCACTTCTTTCCTGCAATCTATTTTTAACATCTTCCTGTAGTTGCTGCATCTGCTCTGCAAATTCTTCAACTTTGTCACTTCTTACCTCTTTTTGCCAAAATTTCTAATATCATACACACCTCTTAGATTCATCCCAAAAGAAATATGGAATGTACTTATCCCAATACTTCGGTTTGGAGTATCATTATAAGAAAAATCATCCTGAGCAAGTGCTAAATCCCACTGCTTAGGATTTTTATACACTAAACTCCTTAATATGTTTCCCAAGCTTATGTTTACTACCTCTGTCTACCCATCTATTTGAGGGTGATATGATGAGATAAAACTAAGGTTGGTACCTAGTTTCTTCCAAACAGTTCTCCAGAAATGTCCAACAAACTTTGTATCTCTGTCTGACACAATACTTATAGGCAATCCATGTAACCTTACAACTTCTGAAAAAAAACAGATTAGCAATATGTGTTGCATCACTAGTCTTTTTACAATCAATGAAATGAGACATTTTAGAAAAACTATCCACCACAACATCGATGGAATCATTTCCTCTTTCAGTCTTTGGCAAACCCAAAACAAAGTCAATACTAACTGCATCCCATGGCATGTTTGGTATTGGTAATGGTTGGTACAATCCTGTATTTTGGCTTCTCCCCTTACCATGTTGATAGATCCTGTACTTCTCAACAAATTTCTTAACATCATTTTTCATCTTTGGCCAGTAAAAAAAATCATTTACCTGAGAAAAAGTCTTGTCAAGTCCAAAATTTCCAGACAAGCCTCCACTGTGTTTTTTTCTTTTATTATGTATTCCCTCATAGAACATGCAGGAATACATAACTTGTTATTTTTGAATAGTAAACCTCCTTGGATAAGATAATCCAACCACTGGCTTCTGTTATGAATTGCTGGATTCTTTACCACTGCATAAATATCTTTGAATTCTGCATCATATTTATACATATCAACCATTTATTCAAATCCTACAACACCAACTTTTAATTCTTCTACAATAAATTTACCCTGCTCAAAGCATCAGCAACTTTTTTCAACTTAATACTTGTATGTTTAATTACAAAGGTAAAACTCTATAAAAACTCTACCCACTTGACATGTTTCTCATTCAATTTTGGCTAGTTATTTATGAACTGTAGGGCATGATTGTTAGAATACAATACAAAATCTTTGGGTAGCAGATAATGTCTCCATTTTTTTAAAGCTTGCACAATAGCATACAATTATTTATCATAAGAGGAATATTTCTTCTTAACTTCACTCAATTTCTCACTGAAATATTCTATTGGTCTCTGTTCCTGACTTAAAACTGCTCCAATTGCAACTCTACTAGCATCAGTTTCAACTTGAAAAACTTTTTCAAAATCCGGCAAAGCTAAAATTGGTTTTTTAGTAGTTTTCTTCTTCAGTAACTTAAAATTTCAGTCTGCTGCTTCTATCCATTTAAATGGCTGATTTATTTCTTTAATTTTTTCAATAATCAGTACACAAATCTAACTAAAACTTATGATAACTTTTCTATAAAAACTTGCAAGACCATGAAAGCTTCTTACCTCAAATATGTTTCTTGGAGTTGGCCAATTCACAATTGCTTGGATTTTTTTTGGATCCATTTTCAAACCTTCTTTAGAAACTGCAAACCCAAAATAAGTTAACTCTTCTTTCATAAAACTGCATTTCTTTAGATTTATTAGCAGTTTCTCTTTTTGCAAAGTTTTTAGAACCAACTTTAGATGTTCCAAATGCTCTTCTTTACTTCGACTTAAAATTAAAATATCATCAAGATAAACAATTACAAATTTGTCTGCATATTCCTTCAATACTTAATTCATGAATCTCATGAATGTTCTCGGCACATTAGTGAGTCCAAAAGGCATCACTAACCACTCATACAATCCACTGCTTGTTTTGAATGCAGTCTTCCATTCATCCCCTTCTCTAATTATTATCTCATGATAACCACTCTTCAAATCTATCTTAGTAAATTATCTTGATCCACTCAAATAATCCATTAAATCATCCATTCGTGGTAAAGGAAAACAATACCTTATGGTGATTTAATTTATAGGTCTAGAATTTGTCTAGATACGCCATTCTCCTCCTTTATTTGTACTGAGTACTGTTGGTACGAGACATGGACTAAGGCTTTCTCTTACCAATCCTTTATCCATCAATTCCTGCACTTGTTTTCCCACTTTTGCATTTTCTTGGGGGGTTAATCTATATGCTGCTTTATTTGCCAAAATTGCTCCAAGTATTAGATAAATATGATGAATAATACTCCTGATTGGTGGTAATGCGTTTGGCAACTCATCCACAATAATATTAGAAAAATCATCCAAAAAAGTTTTTGTTTCTTCACATAAATTATCTAAATTTGTGGAAGTAAAAATTACCTTAGGTTTCCTGATGATAGCAAAATGCATTTCTTCCTCTTTTTCGATTTCTTGCAACATATCTTTCCAACTCATCAGCATAACACTATTTCCTGATGTTCCTTTGTCAACTTCGTTCTTCAATGGTAGCAGCGTGTGTTTGTTTCCATCCTTCTCCAGGGTGTAAGTGTTCCTTCTTCCATCATGTATGGATTT
The DNA here is from genome assembly GCA_034641835.2 of Pinus albicaulis. Taxonomy (NCBI): domain Eukaryota; kingdom Viridiplantae; phylum Streptophyta; class Pinopsida; order Pinales; family Pinaceae; genus Pinus; species Pinus albicaulis. The sequence continues at coordinate 889,938,021 of CM076582.1, read as the reverse complement.
ACGATAAAACTGCCAAGGTCTTCCCAACAATATGTGACATACATCCATTGGCATTACATCACATAATATAACATCCTTGTAAGTGCCTATCTGGATCTCTACCTTACATTGTTCTGTCACAATAATCTGATGGCCTTTTTGCAACCATGATAACTTATATGGAGTAGGATGTACTGTCTTTTCTAATCCCAACTTGTCTACCATTTCTGTAGAAACAAGGTTGTCAGTACGACCACTGTCAATTACCACTTTGCAGCATTTACCTTTAGACTTGCATATTGTCCTGAATATATTCTTTCTATGAGCTAGTTCTTCTGCTTCCTTTTCTACTTTAAGCAATATCTTTTTCAATAGCAAAGATTCTCTTGCTTCGGGTGGTTCTTATTTTTCTTTCTCCTGAGGAATTTCCTCCTTTGTTTCAACAACATTTACATTTCTTTGATTTGTTGATTTATTATGAGGATAGTCCCATGACCCATGTCCCCATTCACCACATGTATAGCACTGAATTTGTCTTCCTCGGCCTCTACCTCTAGGTACAAACCTTCCTCGACTAGAGTCTCCTCTCTATGGTGGTATGCTACTTGAGCCTCCTGCTTCATTCTGGGAGTGCTGAAATCTGGGTTTAAATGCTCCTCTACCTCTCACATAACCCTTACCTCGGTTCTTGTAGTTTTGATTCCTCTGTATCTTCTCTTCTGCTTTCAAGGTTGCCTGATATGCATCCTCAATTATCTTTAGGTTTAATAAACTGATTTCATCATGAATATCATACCTTGGACCATTTATATATCTGGCTACTTTCTCCACATCATCCTCTACATGACCAACTCTGATATTCAATTTATAGAATTCCTCTATATATTCTTTCATCGTCATTCCCTTTTTCTTCAAATTTTACAATTACTTAAAAATATTTAATTGATAATCCTTGGGCATGAACTTACCTTTTAATTTTCTCACCATCTTGTCCCATTGTTTGATTCTGGGTTTCCCTTTTCTCTGTTTGGGTAGCTATAATTCTTTCCACCAAATAGCTGCATGGCCTTTTAATCTGGTAGTTGCAATCTTCACCTTTCTTTTATCTTCAACTTCTTTAAATTCAAAGTACGTATCTAACGAACTGATCCAGTCCATTAATGCCTCTACATTGAGATTCCCATCATGCATAGGGATATCCACCTTTGGTCTTCCCGTTGCATTCACCAACATCTTCAACACCTTAGCTATTTCATTGTCTTATTCTTCTTCTTCTTCTGCAGATGATTCCTCAGCATCACTGGCGCCTCCTTCATCAGGTGCTCATCTTTGGGTTTTTTCCATAGCTTTTGTCCGTGTTCAAAGATGTCATACCTCTTCCAACAAAATTACATTTGCTGCAGGTTGTCCTCGGCCTATTCCTACACCTCATCTTGGTGGAATTTTGTAAAACAACACAATCTACAATCTCAATCTGCAATCTGGGCTTTGATACCAAATGATGCCAGAAAACTCAACAAAGTTATATTAAATAGTACATTCTCATTTCCTTACTCTTTATCACCTCAGAAAAAAGTTTAAAAAGTTCAATCAAACTATATAAACACACACTTTCATCGAATCCTTATATGTATTTTAACTCTTCATTCAAAATACATTTATATAAAAACCAAATCAACATCACTTTATTAAATATGGGAGCCAATCAATAAAGCCTTTGACCGTTCTAGAACCCCACCATTCGAACTTCCTTGAATCTAATGGTCTTCACACTCTATATCCATTCACCATCCGATCTGACGGTGATCACACTCTAACTTCACCTGACCTTTAACATTTCAAATGCATGCAATATAAGTGGTTTTTAACATCCATGTGTCAGTTGTTGGGACGCATCGTGTGAAATAGATAAATACCACTAACAACTCAAAAGCTATGCGAAACACCGTTCGGGGTTTTTCCAAAACCACTTTTCCTTTATTTGATTCTTTTCATAAATCATCCACATAAAATTTAAAATACGATCAGGGAAAATTTTAAGGATGGAAGTTTATCTTAAAGTTTAGAAACCTTGGCGAATATTACTAGTCCCCAATATGTAAATTGTAAAAAAAATTATGTTATTTTTGTGAAAATATTTAGGTTTATAATTATTTTATATTAATATATATAATTTTGGTGATTTTTAGGGTAAAATAATTTTAAACTATAAAAATTGGGCGAATCAATTTTCAAAAAAAATGGAAATTAGCGAATCTCTTTTTTGGAAAAAACATGGAAAATTAGGCCACCTGCGAATATTAGCCCCTAAAATTTTCCCTGAATATGATCTCTCAGTAATGAATCATAAGATGTTACTGCAACAAAATTATAATTCCTCACTGTTTAATGTAATCTTAAATGCAACAAATAAAAACACAGTCCCAGCGTATATAAAAACGGATTTACAGTTATTTCAATAAATTATAACACTCAGAAACACAGGTTTCCACAACATAATTCAATCCAATTCTATACAAAATGAAGCCACAGGGTCTTATCCTCTCTGGACAGATTACATGAATTTTTGACCTCCCTCTCTCTGTCCTCAAAACCCAATATATATCTATTATCTCAAACCCTCGCTTACATTTCTTCTCCCTTCTTTGATGGATTAAATTTATCAATGTAACAACTCCATCTCTATTCTTATCATCCTAATCCCTATTCTAAAGCTTTAACACACACCTATGATAACACTCATTTCCTATTCTAATCATACTACAACTGTAGGACCTATTAAAAAATAAATGAATATTCGAGAGATCCAACCCTCTCGGTAAAATTTTCATTGTCCACTTAAGAAATGAAGTTTTCTCACATTAGCCACAACATGTGAAAATCAATTCACATTTCTGGCTAAGTCCGGATGCGCCTTCATCACCATCAATATCTATTGGAGGTGATATGATGAAATCAATAAAGAATACAAAATTTTTGTTTAATAGGATATGGATCATCAAGATGTTGAGGCATCCAATGTAAAGATAGTTTTTAGTGCACCAATGATTTATTCACATAAAAGAACTTATAAATTTGCGCGTTGGGATACCCCCGAGATTCAATAAGTAATCCAAAATCAGAGGATTTTTTGCTAAGGTGATTACTTCCATATCAACAACCATTCTGTTTAGCTCGAACATTTTAATAAATATATAGCGATATATCCTTTCGTGTCCTTAAATTGTAGCACCCTGAGACATATATTTTCGATCATGTATGAGAATTCTAGTAAATTCATACATATCATAAATTAGGGCATATACTATACTATCCTAACAATATCTACTAAGAAACAATTACGATAACATGCCAAAAATGACCAAACAGGTATCAAATTATCATCATGAAAGAGAAAAGTAATAGAAAAATATGTTGGCAATGCATGAAAGTGTTTGTAAGACTTCAAACAAAAATTTTGTAGGGATGTTAACATACCAAGGTTCTATGAATTCCAAAACCATTTTCTCATTAGATTGGCTAGCCTTACATTAATGAAAACAACCCATGATTCTCTTGTTATTTCCTTTTCAAATAATGTTTTCCTAGTTCTACAAGGGCCATACACCAAAACACCTATTGAAGGACTCAGAATAAAAGCCACAAGAAATTTTAAAACATCATACATGAATCCATAAATTGTTGGGTATTATTTGAGGATTCTAGTAAATGAACCTAAGTAAACCAATGTATAAGCTTAGTGGATTTCTACTATCCATAGATAATTGTTTTCACTTTCACCCTTGATTTCTTTTATTCTTACTACATTGTTATTAATTAATTCATTGTTTTTATTGTTGTATTTCGTTTTTTCAGGTTCAAGAGGAATAATTTAACCTCCTTTATGGTAGATTTTATGAAAACATGCTGAAATTATCTCCTATCCTCTTCAAATTTTTCTACTCTCAATCAATTTCATTTTACATTTATTATTTATATATATTTTAAAACTCATAAACACTACATTATTGTTGTAGAAATTTTAATACAAATTATGTATTTATTAGATTCTCCTCATCTAAAAATTATGTGCCACTGTTAAATACAGAATCACTTCTACAAAAATCTTGCGAAATTTAAAACATGATTTCCAATTGCAATATCAAGAAGAAAGATCAATCACACATAACACAGATGTTTTTACATGAAAAACATAAATCTAAAAACCCCACTATCATATATTATGTATATATCATGGATCATGAAACAATCTCATACAAAACTCTAATCGAAGAGCTCTCAGTACAATATACAATCAGCTCACACTGTCATACAAAACTTGGCAAATTCGTGTGCCAATTTATTGCCTCAAGGAAGCCTGCCTCCACTGCGCAATCCCAGCTGATAGAAATCCTTGAATGAATGGAAGCATGCTTGCCTTGACTACGCAATCCTCATAGGCACATCCAATGTGTGAGTGGTTGCATGAGTGAACCCACTAATGTCACAATTGATAGTCAAATTGTCCCTTTCACCTACATCTCAACTGGGTCTCCACTAGATCTGACATGCATGTAGTTAATAGTAGTAAATATTCAATTTCATGTGATACCACTGATTGTGAATTAATTAATAATTATTTCACTGATCTCTCACTAGTGTACCTTCAGTAACAACTAGCACAACTAAGTTTAACTCACTTAACTGGGTTAACTACTTTACAACTCACATAACTACACTTCCAACTCTGTTACAACATCGAATAACTCAGTTACGACTAAGTCCACTTGCATGTCCCACCAACCAACCTATGAACTCAAATTTCATATAGCTAACTGATTTTCCACTTCAGTTAACTATTTCTAAGTTCTTATTGAGAATATAATATTTTTTATTATCCAACTAATATTAAGGGATAATAATAGCTGACATGCATATAAAAATAGACATGCAATCTATAAATACAAATCACACATACATATATAAATAAATTTCATCTATAAATATAATTTTCTCATGCATATATAAATAGAAATCATTTATAAAGAGAATTTGCTCATGCATCTATAAATAGACCTCCACCTAAAAATAGCCTGAGGCTCCATCCTAGTGTAGGTGCATAATTTTCACTACGATCTTATTGTTGAATCTCAACACTCCCTCTAAACATGCAAGGGATTATCCTTCACCCAAATCATGTCTCTATGCTATTCGAATTTTCTCCTAGTGAGCACCTTCGTCAAAATGTCTGCATCCTGATCTTCCGTAGGAATGTACTGAAGCAAAATGATCTTCTGCTGCACACAATATTTGATATGATGATACCAGATATCTATATGCTTAGATCTATCATGAAACATAGGATTATTCAAGAGTTTAATGAAACTTTGATTATCACAATGAATCACTGTTGGATATAAATGAGAACCAAACAAACCAACCAAGATCTTTCTCATCGAGATAGCCTCACATGCATCTTTACTTGCTACCATGCATTCCGCTTCTGCTAAACTGAGTGCCACAAATCTCTGCTTCCTGCTGTACCAAGAAACATCTGTAGATTTGACACTTAAGATCCCCCTGATGTGCTCTTTATGTCCATTGGGATGCATGCCCAATTTTCATCTGTGAAGCCATGCAACTTCATCTCATCCATCTCTATGTACCATAAGCCATTCATAGGTGTGCCCCTCAGGTATCTCAAGACATGCTTTCCTGCCTTCGAAGAGATCTTGGTAGGATTAACCATCGCTTGAATTAGTTGGTTAACTGCATAGAAAATGTCTGGTCTTGTGTTCACTAAATACATTAGTGAACCCACTAATTGTTGACAGATAGTAGCATCCACTACCTCTCCAGATGTAGCATCCTCTTTCCTCCAGTTTCCTAGAAGAGGAGTATCCATGGGTTTGCAGCCCTCCATGTGAAACTTACATAATATCTCCCTTTCATACTTTCCTTGAGACATAAAAATTTCACCATCTCACTGCCATACTTCCAATCCAAGGAAATAATGGAGGCCCATCTCCTTCATCTCGAACTCCTTTGTAAGGTCCTCCTTGCATGAGTGTATTAGCTGCCATTCACCAGTCAATATTAAATCATCAACATAAATAAAAATGATTAAAATCTTACCCTCCACCACAATTTGGTATAGGTTTGCATCTACCTCACTTTTGGTGAAGCCCAGTCAGGTGAAATAGCTATCTATTGGAGTGTACCAAGCATGGGGTGCCTACTTCAGCCCATAAATCGCTCTTTTGAGTCAAAAAACATGCGACTCGTTGCTGAAGATCTCAAATCCTTTAGGCTGCTATATGTACACCTCTTCCTTGATGATCCCATTGAGAAAAATTGTCTTCACATCCATCTGATGAATGCGCTAGCCCATATGCGTTGAGAGAGCAAGGATGGTCCTGATGGAAGAATACCTTGCGACAGGTGCAAAGGTTTCTTCATAATCAATTCCCTCGATCTGTGAGAAGCCCCGGGCCACAAATCTGGCCTTTTATTTCTCAACACTCCCATCATCAGCTTGCTTTACCTTGTAGATCCATCTCGAACCTACCACTAATTTATCAACCAGCCTTGGAACAATTTCCCAAGCACTGTTTGTGACAATGGAGTCATATTCCTCCACCATTACATCTACCCATGTGGGCTCCTGCATTTCTTCCTTAAAGGAATATGACTTAGTCACAATACATTTTCCCATGAGAGCCATGTATCCAGTAAATCAGTCATGATACTGTCTTTACCTGTGCTATGAATTAGGGGCTCCTACATTCTGCGCAGCATCAAGTATTAGCCTATCATATTTTTTGGTACGCCTTCTTCCAGTTCTGATGTTTAGCTCTGTGTGAGTGGACTCCTCCAATCCATGAACCTCCTCCTATGGCTGATCCACATCTAGAGACTCATCTTTGGGAACCAACAGTTCCTCCTCGACATGCAAGGATATCTCCCTCTCAAGCGACAACCACATGGCTTTCCCCTCATCAAATTTTATATCCCGTCACATAAAATTCGTCTTACTGTTAGGAAAATACACACAAAATTTATGGGGTGTTTCTATGTACCCCACAAATATCCCAACTTTAGCAGTCAACTCTAGCTTCTTCTTAGTGTTCTTGGTCACATGCACATAAACAGATGAGCCAAAAATCTTAAAGTGTGAAACATCCGGTTTCTTACCAATTAAATCTTCTTCAGGTGTACTCATGCAAAGTACTCTATGAGGACAACGGTTTTTCACATAAACCGCAGTGTTGCATGCTTCCACCCACAAATGCATTGGTAGGCCCTGATCATGCAACATCGCTTGTACTGCACCCATGATCGTTCTGTTCTTCCTCTCTGCGACCCCATTTTGTTGTGGGTTATGAGGCACTATGAGTTCTCTTCGAATTCCTTATTTGGTGCATAAATATTTGAATTCGTTAGAGATGTATTCTCCACCATTATCGCTCCTTAGAGCCTTCAATTTCTTCCCTGACTATTTCTGCACCAATGCCTTAAACTCACAGAACTTTGAGAATGTTTGATCCTTCTTCTGAATGAATAATATACAACATTTATTGGAAAAGTCATAAAAAAAAATAGCATAATAATTATTTTTTTCTGTTGAAGAATCCAAGAATGGCACACACACGTCTATTCGAACTCTATCTGGGATCACCGAAGCATGGTTCTCCTTTTCATGAAAGGTGGATTTTACGTACATCCCCATGGTGCAACCCTTGTACTAATCTAACTAGGAAATTGTTTCCATTGGAAGTCCAGTAGATATTTGATGCATGACATTCAAGGCTCCATGATGAAGATGGCCCAATCGCCTATGCCATAATTTTCCCTCATCCCGACTCACCACTTTTTCCGCCTTTTCCATCATGGCAGCGCAACCATATACCTCTATCTTGTCGAGATTTTTAACTTGAATCCCTATCCTCTTGGCTTGACCCATTTTTTTATGTCGCAGGAAATATTTTCCATCGATGAAAACAACATCATAGCCTCTATCCTCCAACATTGCGACTGAGACCAAGTTTTTCTTGAGACTTGGAACATGCATAACATATTTCAATTGAAATGGTTTACCTGAATCCCTCTAAAAGGTAATGGTACCAATTTCAGTCGCACTGTATTATCCATCATTGCCCATATCTATATGCATTTGGAGATCTTTCTCCTCCAAGTCACTGAAAATATCCTTATCTCCCGTCATGTGGAAGGAAGCGCCACCATCCAAATACCACATTGATCCCAATGCACTTGACACCATGCATGTGATCAAGGAGAAGTCAAGTTAAAATTTCAAGGCAAGGGCCTCACTAGTTGTAGCTCCAACATCCTTCTTGTTCTTCTTCTTATGCAAACAGTTAGTAGCGAGATGCCCATGTTCGTGACAATGACAAAAATTCTTTATGGAAAAATCCAACTTCTTGCCTTTAGACTCAAATTTAGAATTGATTTTATTCCCCTTCCTTACCTTGGCATCCAAAGAAAAATCATCTTCATCATCATGCTTTTATGAAGAGCCATCTCTGGTGTTCCACATAAACTCCTTCTGCACTAGATCCGACCACAGTTGTTCCCAGTCCGACAGTTTTTCCCATCCATTGATAGAGTCTTCATAACTGTGCCAACTATAATGAAGTCCCAAGAGAGCCAAGCTCACCAAATCATCAGCAACAACAGTTACTCCCACACTCCCTAGTTCATCCCAACATTGGACAAAATTTGTGAGATACTTTGGAATGTTGTCACCCTTTTCCACCTTGATCTTCCTAAGTTTATCTTTGAGCGCCAATTTCCTATGGTCACTGCTACTTTGGAAAAAAAATTGTCAAAGCCTTCCACATAGCATATGGTGTGGCTTCCCATGAAGGCTTGAGACAATGTGGTCTTATACACCTTCTAACAGAATCCTTCTCACCTTTGCCAATTTCTTTTGCCATGCATTAAGTAATGCAACATCTGTCGAAGTGGGCTTAGGAACATCATTGCCAATGAATTCCTTCAATCCATTATCTTAGAGAACCACCTCCATCCTGTCCTTCCAAGCAATGTATTTCGATCTGCCCTTGAGTACATACTCTAGCCGCAAGCCATTGCAAGTCATTTCGATGTTTACTCAACTGTAGCACCAAGAAAATCCTTTTGAAAAATTGAATTCTTTACACCAACAAACTCAGCTCCTACTTCAAAGTTTCAATATTTTGTGATCCGATACCATGTAGAAATTTTAATACAAATTATGTAATTCTTGGATTCTCCTGATCTAACAATTATATGCCACTGTTAAATACAGAATCACTTCTACAAAAATCTTGCGGAATTTAAAACATGATCGCCAATTGCAATATCAAGAAGAAAGATCAATCACACATAACACAGATGTTTTTACTGGGAAAGCGTAAAGATAAAAACCCCACTATAATATATTATGTATATATCATGGATGATGAAACAATCTCATTTAAAACTCTAATCCAATATGTCTCAATACAATATACAATCATCTCACATTTTCACACAAAAATTGGCAAATTCGTGTGCCAATTTACTTCGTCCAGACAACCTGCCTCCACTGCACAATCCCAGCTAATAGCAATCCCTAAATGAAAGGAATTCTTCTTGAATTGACTGCGCAATACTCATGGGCACATCCAATGTGTGTGTGGTTGCATGAGTGCACCCACTAATGTCAAAAATAATAGTCAAACTGTCTCTTTCAACTACATCTCAATTGGGTCTCCACTGGATCTGACATGCATATAGTTAACAGTATTAAATATTTTGTTGCATGTGAGGCCACTAATTGTGAATTAATAAATAACTAATTCACTGATCTCTCACTAATGTACCTTAACTTACAACTAGAACAACTGAGTTTAACTCACTTAACTGAGTTAAACTACTTTACAACTCACATAACTACACTTCCAACTCTGTTACAACTTCGAATCACTCAGTTAAAACTAATTCCACTTGCATGTCCCACCAACCAACCTCTGAACTCAAATTTCCTATAGCTAACTTATTTTCCACTTCAGTTAACTATTTCCAAGTGCTCATTCACAATAGATTATTGTTTATTGTCCAACTAATATTAAGGGAAAATAATAGTTGACATGCATATATAAATAGACACGCGATCTATAAATAGAACTCGCATATACATCTATAAATAGACTTCATCTATAAATATAATTTGATCATGCATCTATAAATAGGCATCATCTATAAATATAATTTGCTCATGCATCTATAAATAGACCTCCACCTAAAAATAGCCTGAGGCTCCATCCTAGTGTAGGTGCATAATTTTCACTAGGATCGTCTTGTTGAATCTCAACAATTCTCATCAACATGGCCCTTTATTTTTTCAAATATTAGGCCCTTTATATATGTTCTAGAACCATTTTTAAGTATTAATGGTTCATGGAAACTATATTCATATTGAGTTGTGTGGCATTGATGGCTCCAACGCTTGCAAGAATTTTGTGGGTGCCTCCCATCATGGGGTGGGAGTCCAACTCCCACTAGCTCATTTTTTCTCTTTCATTTCATCCTTAACAATGGAAACGACCTTATAGTATTGAATAAATAATATTTAAATCCACCTATTAAGGAATATAGAATTCATGTGGGCAAGACTCTAAAATGAACATAACAATAAGATAAGATTCATGGTTCTTTCCAAGGATTGTGTGAAGCTCTGTTGGGCATGGATGCTCTTTGGGATAGACTAATTCCCCCATAAGTGAGTTCCACCCACAACCCCTTTGCATGAGGTTTGAACACGAGACCAATTGGGGACTAAACTCCACTCAAACCAACTGGTCTACACCTCATGGGTATGATAAAAGTTTACAAGCAGGGGCTGTCATAGAAAAAATTGGTGTTTGTCTTGACAACAACCATAAAAATAGATTATTATTATTATTATTATAATAAAATTTGAAAAACAAGTTTCCAAATATAGAAATACAAAAATTATCTAATACCTAATAGATAAACTAGAAAGATATGTGCAAATCAACTAATCACTGCCTCATAAAACAATTAAACAATTTGTAATGTTGATGCAGGAGCATTAGACTCGAAAATACTTTGTATTTTATTTAAACTAGGGGGTCTTATGTTTGTGAGGAAATATTAATTTCATGTAAATATTAATATTATTTTTGAGTGATTAAATTATGTTTTTAATTAATTATATGTGAGAATTTGTAAATTTTTCCAAACAACTGGAAAACATGAGAGAAATTAGATGAGAGATATCTAAGAGATAATTATGAAGCCTAAATTAGATTTAGTTTCAAGGTTTTAGGGATAAGAATCTAGATTGTAGGATTTGTTGAGATATTTGGGGATTTGTTAAGATATTTGAGGATTTTTTGAGTTAATAAAGGGATGTGAACAAAAATTGGTTCAATTCAATTTGTATAAATTAGTGAGATTCAAAAGCAAAAGAGAGCAAGAAAAATAGAGTGATTGAGAGCTGAGGTTTGGACAACCAAGTTGTAAGCCTCCGGGAAATTAGAAGGGCCATGAATGTTGAATATCTGGCCAAACACAGATTTTGTAAGTATTTTCATTGTTAATATGAAAAGTGTGTTTTCAGTACTATAAGGTTGGTTGTTGAACTACAAATTTTGAGAATGAAGCATTAATGAATTTTAGTTTCTGAACTCAAAATGAGTAGTGAAAGGTCGATGATTCAATCGTTTAAATGCTGAGAATATTTTCAAGTCGATTTACAGCATTGAACAAAATGAAATGCAGCCATGGTGCAGAGTCTGAGTAACCACTTGAATAGAATTTAAATTTCTGTTGCTGAATTAATGAAATTGAATGTAGTTGATTTATTATTGAAGAGAGAATCGATTTGAATTAACATCGATTCATGTTTTGAAGTGAATTAAATCTACATCTGTTGAAGGAAACACAAAAAAAAAAGATCGATCATCCTGGTGAAGGTCTGGATCGAATATCAGTGAAGTTCGGATTGATATGTAGACTTTGGGAGGTCGATTTCATGGATGGTGAAATCACTTTAATCAGAATATGAAGGAAATCGATTGTTTAGGTATGAGTTGTAGCAATAAACCGGTTTATGATTGTCAGATCAATTTTTCATTTCTATTATGAAATTGTGTTGGGCGCTAGTTAAAATAGAGAATCAATGTGCTTTAATCCTGTTGGTGGAGAACCGATTGCAATTAAAGGTCAAATTGTACATAATTGAAATCGAATTTTTAAGACTGGTAATGGTGAATCGATTTAGTGATGGGTATGAGGTGCGTTTTAAATGAATCTGAATGACTGGTATGTGTGAAGAGGCGCAAAGTTTTGTTTAAACTCTGTCTATTATGAATAGATTAAACAGTGATATTGATTTATGTTAAGACCTTAATACAAGGAGTCGTTAGGTTTTATGTGAAACCGAGAATGGAGAAGCCTGGCCGGTGAAAGGTTGAGTCGAAGAAGTGGAGCATTGCTAGATTGCGGTTCGATTCTGATATGCAAACATTTATTTGATGTTGTTTTGGCATAATGGAAGGCGCAGTTCACAGCTTGGTCGAGTCACATTGCAGATGATCGAATGGTCGAGCATGGATACTGATCCAGCAGATGGACTTCATTTGGTCGACGCGTTTATGTTGTGCGTTGAATGGTGTAATAACCAGTGTTAAACAATGTTAATAACGCTGTTTTAAAACTATTTTTGGTCGAACTTTTGAGGAATGGGCTCAAATGCTCACAATTGCTGCTATCTAAAGTCAAAATAGAGTCAAGCTTTGTTGATGGAATTCTGGAACAAACCGTGAACAGGTATGAAATGGTAAGCATGGGCACATTCATTTTATTGAGTTTTTATTACAAAAACTCGATTGAAAGGGGTCGAATTCTCATAAGGTAAGAGAAGCTGATATTGAGTTGATTTAAAATCATAATATGGAGTATTTCATTTCACTGGTTCTATAATCATTGGTTAAAAGTAATAAAACTTTTACATGGAAGATTTGGAATGGGTTGATTGTTTGGGTCTAATAAGTATGAGTTAGAAGTTGAATTCCTCTTATAAAGTGGCTTATCAGTCATAGTGAAAATATTTTGCTATGTAATGGTTTCATTACCATAAATTTGAAGAGCTTCCGCAAATTAAAGAGTATGTAATTTCCTAGACTTGAAGTCTTATTTGGGCAGAGATTTGGAGAAGCATTTATATATGTATGGGTTAAGGAAGATTCTGGGGATGCAGGGTTAACCTGCGTCATTTTGGTATCAGAACTAGAATAAGCTCTGTTTGAAATTTGAAGTTTTGTTAATTAATTGCATGTGTTAAGATCATATTTTGAAACTGATGAATGTTGCAGCATAGGGATGCAGTGTAGTTGAGGAAGGAAGCAAGATCAACAGGATCTTAGAGGTGAGTTAATGATCATTATTATTGAACTCTGGTTTGAAGTTTATGCTTGAATAATTTGGTTTACAGGCATAGTGAAGAAAGTCTCAGCGGAAAGAAGCAGATCACAGCTGGAGTGCGGTGATGAAGGAGTCCAGCAAGGGATTCTAAGAGAGAGTGGTAGAACCTGAAGATTCAACAGAGGTTGAATAAAGTTGCAGATGAGTGAAGCCTGAAGGAGCAGTGGAGAAATGCTCGAAAGGTTCTAGCAGAGGACCAGTGATTACCAAAAGACCAGATTCGGAGGAAGGGATTGGTGAGGTAAGTAGCAGCAGGAAAGCTTGATGTTGTAGAGGCTTGGTGCAACTCATGAGTGAAGAACTCATGGCGAAAGAGATGACTATTGAAAGTCATAAAGAAGAGAAGAGAGGTTCAGAGAGAGGCCACAGTAGAGAAAGGGAGAAAGATGCCAAGGCAAATGGCATAAGACAGCAGTTGACTGATGAAGAGTATGAGAAAGAGAAAGCTGAGATAGTGGTTCATCTTGAGTTATTGATGGAATTGTTACAGGAAAATATGAAGGACCAGAGACATGGTTGTACCATGAGGAAGAAAGTGAAATGGCAGAGACTACAAGTAAAGAGGGATCAACAGATAAACATGAAGTTAACAGAAGAGCTGAGGGAGCTCGAGCAGATGCTGAGTATATAGTTGAAATGTGAAGAACTCAAAGCAGCTGAGTTGAAAGTGGAGGTTTCCATTGGTGAAACAGAAGAGGAGATCATTGATGATTTCTTGAGTTATTGGGTAAATCTAGATTAGCTGGATAATTTAGAAACGAGTATTTTTATAGCTGACAATTGTGATGTGATTACAGGTTTTACTGAAGAGGATGCACAATCTTGTGAAGTTGTCACAAGTGTGGAAAAGAATATTTCAGGAGACAAATACTCTGAAGAAGAAAGCAGTGATGCGTTTGTACTTGAAGCTGCTATAGTACAAGAGGAAGTTCTTGTGAATGAAGAAGAGGATGAGCTTGAAGAGCTGGTATATAAGCCAACATTTGAGACTGTTGAACTTTGTGATTTTCAAACTAAAATTTTGTGTGTAAATGTAGGGACTGTAAGTGATGGTGAAATGCTTTAGCAATGCCACAAAGAGATTGCGTTGTTGGAATATTTGTTGGAGAATTCGGAGTATGATAGGGAGATTGCAGCAGAAGAAAGAGTTCATCATAATGAACGAGAGCAGAAAGACATCATGGACGCAGATGATGTATGAGAAAGACTGGTTGATAGTGTTGAGATTTCTTCAGAGAATTCTTTGTGAAGAGAGAATCAACATACTGATGTGCTGATTGAGATGGAAATTTTAGAACAGCATACTGAAGTGTTGGCAGAGGGAAGTAAGGCACTGAGGCCTAATGATTGTTGTTTTAACAAGTGTTTTGTGAATGCAGGTGTTATTGCAGGTGCTGAAGAACATTTGACTCAATCGAGCAATAAAATGAAGGAAAAAGGCGAGAATTCTGTGGAAATTTCAAATCCATGGGATGAAGAAGTTATGTTGTTGGAAAGGATGTTGAATAGTCAAGATTCAGTACAGTAAAATTCTCAATTTCAGAATTGGGAATTGCAGAGGCAAAGAGATGAAGACAGCAGAAAGAAGTACACAATGTACCAGTCCAGTAAGTTGCTGATAGGAGAAGGCAGAGAAGAAGTTTTCTGTTTCAGAAAACAAGAGGGCATGGATGATTGGGCGGCAGTAAGAACGGAAACAAGCATAAAGGTAAAGACTGAACGAGTGAGAATTGAGCAAGTAAAAAATGAGCAAGCAAGAAATCAGCAGTCTGGAGATTTATTGGACAGAGAAATTGAATTAATCAGAAGAATCATGTTGAAAGTGTCTCAGAGGAAGACATCAGCAAGGGAGAGAAGAAGCAGCAGCAGCAGCAAAATGAAGACGGAGACAGATTATGAAAATACAGCGAGTGGAGCAAGACAACATAAGATATGGAGACCCGGAGAAAAGTAGCAAGCAACATCAGATGATGCCTTGCAGAACAAAGTGTGGGATCAAGGAAAACAAGGAAAAAGATTTAAAACGCATGATCAGGAGATCATGATCATTTTCAACCTTGGGAGTCTGATGCAGGATCATTAGACTCAAAAATACTTTGTATTTTATCTAAACTAGGGGGTCTTATGTTTGTGAGGAAATATTAATTTCATGTAAATATTAATATTATTTTTGAGTGATTAAATTATGTTTTTAATTAATTATATGTGAGAATTTGGAAATGTTTCCAAACAACTGGAAAACATGAGAGAAATTAAATGAGAGATATCTAAGAGATAATTATGAAGCCTAAATTAGATTTAGTTTCAAGGTTTTAAGGATAAGAATCTAGATTGTAGGATTTGTTGAGATATTTGGGGATTTGTTAAGATATTTGAGGATTTGTTGAGTTAATAAAGGGATCTGAACCAAAATTGGTTCAATTCAATTTGTATAAATTAGTGAGCTTCAAAAGCAAAATAGAGCAAGAAAAATAGTGATTGAGAGATGAGGTTTGGACAGCCAAGTTTTAAGCCTCCGGGTAATTAGAAGGGCCATGAATGTTGAATATCTGGCCAAAGACAAAGTTTGTAAGTATTTTCATTGTTAATATGAAAAGTGTGTTTTCAGTACTATAAGGTTGGTTGTTGAACTGCAAATTGTGAGAATGAAGCAATAATGAATTTTAGTTTCTGAACTCAAAATGAGTAGTGAAAGGCCGATGATTCAATTGTTTAAATGCCGAGAATATTTTCAAGTCGATTTACAGCATTGAACAAAATGAAATGCAGCCATGGTGCAGAGTCCGAGTAACCACTTGAATAGAAGTTAAATTTCTGTTGCTGAATTAATGCAATTGAATGTAGTTGATTTATTATTGAAGAGAGAATCGATTTGAATTAACATCGATTCATGTTTTGAAGTGAATTAAATCTACATCTGTTGAAGGAAACACAGAAAAAAAAAATATCGATAATCCTGGTGAAGGTCTGTATCGAATATCAGTGAAGTTGGTATTGATATGTCGGCTTTGGGAGGTCGATTTCATGGATGGTGAAATCGATCTAATCAGAATCTAAAGGAAATTGGTTGTTTAGGTATGAGTTGTAGCAATAAACCAGTTTATGATTGTCAGATCGATTTTTCATTTCTATTGTGAAATTGTGTTGGGTGCTAGTTAAAATAGAGAATCAATGTGCTTTGATCTTGATGGTGGAGAACCGATTGCAATTAAAGGTAAAATTGTACATAATTGAAATCGACTTTTTAAGACTGGTAATGGTGAATCGATTTAGTGATGGGTATGAGGCACGTTTTAAATGAATCTGAATGACTGGTATGTGTGAAGAGGCATAGATTTTTGTTTAAACTCTGTCTATTATGAATATATTAAACAGTGATATCGATTTATGTTAAGACCTTAATACAAGGAGTCGTTGGGTTTTATGTGAAACCGAGAATGGAGAAGCCTGGCCGGTGAAAGGTTGAGTCGAAGAAGTGGAGCATTGCTGGATTGCGGTTCAATTCTGATATGCAAAAATTTATTTTCCTACATTATATTGATTACATGTTATTTAATGATGTTTTGGCATAATGGAAGGCACAATTCACAGCTTGGTCGAGTCACATTGCAGATGATCGAATGGTCGAGCATGGATACAGATCCAGCAGATGGACTTCATTTGGTCGATGCGTTTGTGTTGTGCGTTGAATGGTGTAATAACCAGTGTTAAAAAATGGTAATAACGCTGTTTTAAAACTATTGTTGGTCGAACTTTTGAGGAATGGGCTCAAACGCTCACAATTGTTGGTATCTAAAGTCAAAACAGAGTCAAGCTTTGTTGATGGATTTCTGGAACAAACCGTGAACAGGTATGAAATGGTAAGCATGGGTACATTAATTTTATTGAGTTTTGATTACAAAAAATCGATTGAAAGGGGTCGAATTCTCATAAGGTAAGAGAAGCTGATATTGAGTTGATTTAAAATCATAATATGGAGTATTTCATTTCACTGGTTCTATAATCATTGGTTAAAAGTAATAAAACTTTTACATGGAAGATTTGGAATGGGCTGATTGTTTGGGTGTAATAAGTATGAGTTAGAAGTTGACTTCCTCTTATAAAGTGGCTTATCAGTCATAGTGAAAATATTTTTCTATGTAATGGTTTCATTACCATAAATTTGAAGAGCTTCCGCAAATTAAAGAGTATGTAATTTCCCGGACTTGAAGTCTTATTTGGGCAGAGATTTGGAGAAGCATTTATATATGTATGGGTTAAGGAAGATTCTGGGGATGTAGGGTTAACCTGCGTCAAAGTTTTTATTAAAAAAAATTATATCCTTTCTTTATATTTTGATTGTGAAAAATTCCATAACTCATAAAAGTACAACACTTGAAGCTCCATCAAATTGAACAAATAAAAAAAATGCAACTATAGCAGAGGAAGCAACTATACTGTACATATATAACAACAAACATATGATGATGATCCTTTCTCTATAAATACAACCAACAATAAAGGATGTTCCATAACGTTCATAGCGATATTGATAATACAAATATACTTCGATTACAAATAGATATATAGATATGATATTTTGTTTAGATGGATGCTAATGTAGGGACTCTTTTAACCACAATTTTAATTACATGGTAATTTTTTTATGGCAAGCCCATTTAATTCTATTAATCCACTCTAAATTATAAAATATCATGTGTCCGCCAAATTTTTGTAACACTAATTATCACATATATTTCAATATTTTTAAAACAACAACTACTATATATTTCATGCCTCCAGGGAATATCAATGGCGGTTTCCAAGATCAAGGAGATTGCGCTTATGGACGACACTTCTTCCATGACATTTCATCCCCTCTTTTAAGTATGATGGGTACTAGATGCATATTGTCAGTTTGTGCATAATATTCATGAAAACCTTGATTATCATGAAAATAAATAAAAACTTTCTTCCTTAGACAAACATATATGCATTTTCCACGACTGTTGACAAAGAAATCATTTTGGAATTCTTCAGCTTCATCATCGTTAGGGTATGCTTGATTCCATTGTCGTGAAGGGTGTTTATTGGAATTAATATGGAAAGATATGCCCTGAGTCTATGTCTCCATGCACGTCGTAGTGAATCACACATGTTTTGGACACAAAATGATCATTTTACATTTGAATAACGTGTAATTATTTTCAATGCCAACCCAAAATCCTATTACTATAAATTAATTTTTTCAAGGGGTGGAGGTTTAGCGCTTATGGTTACAGGAATCTTGATCCATTAACTCTATCATGTGCTTTCATTTCTATATTTCCTCAAATTTTATCCATCATCCCCAAAAGGAAATGTCAAATGAAATTTCATCATATCTTTTCTCTCGTAATATTTATATAAAAGGAAAAATAAGAGGAGGGATTGAATAACGCACACCAAGAAAAAATACTGAAGCTATATTATTATATTTGGATGCTTCCCAGAAGTTTCATTGTTTTAACTATATTTCCGAGATGTGGGGCTTTGCAATGGCTAGGTGAATGAATTTCCTAGTGTCCTAAAACAACCAAGATTAGGAGGAAGGGTGAAGAAGGAATTAGAAAGTGCTTTCCATTCCAATTACAATGCCTCTAGAAATACTGAGAAATGTCTATGATGTGTGGATCTTACTGCTCATTACAAAAGTCTTCTTCATCATCATCGAGGTTTTTATACTTACCCATTACTTAAATATATATCCTACAAATGTTAAACAAATTTTGAATTTACAGATCCAATGATCTCAGAAAATGTTTATTTTAGATTGAATTCTGGCCATAGTGTCGTTAAAGGTATGACTTAGGGAAATTTTCTTATTCACAAACTAGGGTTTCTTTTGCATCACTTCACAAAATAAGGTTGAATCCTATTTATCAACTACCAATATAGCCTAGATGAACTATATGGCTTATTTTTCAATTAGGATTGACTGAACTTCCATCAACTAGCAATCCAACCTAGATGAAAGTAATTTCTCTAAGATAAATTTTACAAGAATTCTCCAAAATACCCCTATTACATTGAAAATAATAGACTTGATGGAAAAATACGTCTACAAGATATTACTAGCTTTCAAAAATCAAATTCTATTAATAAACTAAAAAAAAACAATCTCTATTTTGTCACGTGGAATTTGGAATTGCAGGAGTCAAATTCCCCTAAATCTGGGTTTGATTCTTAGGTGTCTTATTTCTTCAAAACCTTGAAATTGCATGCAGTTTTCCCCAAAAAATATGCCAACTTCCCTTTAAAAAAAGAAAGCACTAGAACCTATGAGGTGTTGGCCTATGGTTGGGCCACGTGGAAACTTCCCATTAGGCCACCAAAATACACTGCAACAAAGAAAATTCAGCCAACTCACACTTCAGTATCAAAATTGCAATTTTTCATTCCGGAGTGACACAATTAAAAATTACTAACATAAATGAGTAATTCATATACTTGTTGTACTTATTATTTGGTCATATTTTTATTCTTGGACTATAGTAGTCATTTATGTTAATCATTATTAATTTTGTCACTTATCTAGTCATATATTTTAGTCCTGGACTAAATTAGTCATTTTAGTTAGTCGCTTTTAGTTTGGTCAGTTATTATCTACTCATATATTTTATCCCTAAACTAAATTCATAATTTAAGTTAGTCATTTTTACTTTGGTCACCTTAAATTGCTCAAATTTAGTAGTAATTCACTTGAAATAATTGGGGTGACTAACTTTTTTAGTCACCTAGTCACTAATTTCATCATTTTCTACTAGTCATATAGTATTTTACATTGACACAATTGCATTCTTTTAGCAAACAAAATATTTGTATCAAGGGTTAGCTCCTTTTTCATTAGGTTTGAATAGGTTGTGTCATTATGAGTGATCTATTCATTGCCAACTCTTTATGTGTGAGAGCACTAGAAGCTCCATGTCAACATGAAGTGTAGATATTGTGAGAAATTCTTACTGAGCTTTTGCAAATTATCCAGTTGTTCTACATTTGGTATACATGTTAATAAGGGCATTACCCGCAAACACACACCCTCGATAACAATACCTTGTTCTCTAAAAATAAAATGGTACCAATATTCTTAGTTAGAGGTGAAGGATTACCCTAAGAGGTTATTTTGTTGGTTTGATGTGTTGTTTTTTGCCTTAGATACTAAGTGGTTAAGGGATTCAAGAGTTAAGATTTAAGGGCAAAGGGTTTGGGGGGAAAGGGATTTAGGGGTTAAGGGCTTGATAATCAACGGATTTAGGTGTTATGGGTTAAGGGGTTAGGTTTTAAGGTGTTTAGGGGTTATGGATTAAGGTTTAAGGGTCACGAGTTAAGAGAATAAGGGGTTAGTGCTCAAGGGGTTCATGGATTCCAGGTTAGGAGTTAATGTATTAAGGTTTAATGCATCAAGGGTTTGATGGCTTATGAGTTATGAGTGTAGGGGTTAAGATATTATGGCTTCGGGGTTAAGGGATAGGGATTTTAGTGGTTATGGGTAAATGGCTTATTGGTTGTGATAATGGGGCCCCTAATACCCTTATCACCACTATCGGGGTTCCCCTTCCAATTTCTCTTGTTACCTTCCCTCTAGGCCCCCTAGCCCCTATGACATTAGGTCTTAATTCCCCTTATCATTCTCTAATGCATGGATTATAGATCTTAGTAAACCATGCTTGGAAATCCCACTTCTACCCATCCATGCTACATGTATGTCCCCTATTCATGTTCAATACACAAAAAAATACTCCCCCCACGTCCTTTTCGGTCATATCATTAAATTTATCCTAACATTATGGGTGAAATTGCTGTTTATGTTGTAAAGTGAGCATAGAAAAAAATTACTTTTTTTCTATTGAGAAGATGTAGAAATTGATTGCCATGATTGGAATGTGTATGCATCAATCTACATTGGATTATTTTTCGATCTTATACATGAATAATCATTTGGTAATACTCCATCCTATCGATGGAGTCTGCTATCAAAAAAGTATTGATGGGTAGTTTGAGAGATTCTTTTGAAAGCTTTTGTGTTGTGGTATTTATCTCCTTGAGAATGTGTCTGAAAGATAGTTAGTCCAAAAATTTTGGGGAATCTATGATATCCTATAGGATGGGATGTAGGTAGATGTTTTCTATCATGAATTATTTACCCAATTGATCATGATTTTTGGATCCCCGATGATCTATAGGAATTCGAATCTTTTGATGGATGAAATTTCTAGAAGGGTAAAAAGAGCAATGGAATCAACATAGTTATTGGAGCCTTAACACTAGCACATTTGGCAAAATTTCCAGCGGCCAAAATGTCACTCTTGTGACAAATAGGCGTCCTAAGAGTGACACTTTGAGGTGGGGAAAAACGTGGTTTCTCCTAACATAGGATTTCCGACACTTGAATTAATTATCAGAAGAACAACACTTTTTCCGACATTTCCAAATGGTCATCGCTCTACTGACGTTGCCAATTGTATGTCGCTATTCCGACATTATAAGCATATGTCGCTCCTCTGACATTTGCAAGCTTGTGTCACTCTTTCGACATTCGCAAGATTGTGTCGCTCTTTCGACATTCACAATATTTTTCCATTCTTTCAACGATTCTAGAATTTCTTCACTATACCAAAGGTGACACAAATGTGTCACGCTTTCGACAAAGCTAGAATTTCGTCGCTATACCAACGGTGGCATGGATGTGGCACTCTATCAACGGTGGTAGGGAAGTGTCTCAATACCGATGGTAGCATGCATTCATCACTCTTCCAATGAAGCCGGACATGCGTCGCTCTACCGACGTTACCACGTCTGACGCTTAAAGGCATCGGTATACCGACACTTCATTGACATAGAACAAAAAAGAACATACCTTACACTCAATAACCTGTGTGTGGCTACTGCTGCTATATGGGTTAAATCCAATTGGTGTGAGATCCAAGGCAAGTAGAAAGATGAAGCATATATAGATATCATCATCACTAGATCGCCTTATGCATTTGGGTTGCACATTAAATTGATTAGGTTATTAGGATCAAACATCTAATCACCTAATGAAATGAATATTTCATTTGTAGGAACTGTTGAACAGAAGAATGTGAAATGCATGTATCAAGAATTTATCACAATTAAAACATCAATTCGTGAGGTCCATAAAATTGAAGTATGTGTACAAATTGGATATTTCTTCCATTCCTTTTCTGAGTAATAATCAAATCAATCAAATATATATTAAGATTTGAGAGAACTGCGAGAAACAAAAACAAGAGTTCCTAGGAGAGAAAATTCCATCCAAGGGGGAAAGTCTATTGAGTTCAGCCAACAGAATGAAATGGAAGGCCTCAGGTCCTGGGAAGAGGTATTTACTGTGCAATTCAATTCTATGACGTAGGTAATCACTAACCATAGACAACTGATTCACCAACTCAGTGATGAAATTCTGGAACTCGAAGCCATGCAGAGCTTCCCTATGGGTGTTCAAAAAAGGGGTCTACAGTCTAAAGTGGTCCATATATCTTCTGCCAATTATGTGTTGTCTCCTTGAGTAGTGGTCCCGGACCTCAACATAGTTTTCACCATATAAAATGTGGTGATCATGGGAAACTGAGTTCTCATGTGAAAGTGGTGGAGGACAAATTTTTCTCTCCCTTTTTTTTTATATTCCTGTTAAATCCAGATTTAGTTTAGGAAATTTATACAGAATATATACTTATAGTAATATGTAATGATGTAATAGCAATCTAGTCTCAAAGGCCAGGTTTCAAGTTTTTTTATACCCTCAGGGCCATTTTGTATTGTATAAAAAGGATGATGATCATATTCTCAACCTTGTAATGAGCTTCAACACAAATTTTACTATACACATATTATTTTATTGCTAAAAAAAATTAGTAGATCTGGGCACCTCTTCAACAACATTGTATTGTGTCCTGTAGGTAGAAGCTAGTGAGGCATATCATAGTTCTCAAAGAGGAGGTGCATCACTCTTGAGTTATAAAGGGTGAGGGAACATGCATGCATGGATGCCAGCTAACCTCAAAATAAGGCATGCAACAATACCAGTGAATCTTAGAGGCATGCGCCACTAGTCAAAGATAGATTAGGAGTCTAGAGTTTAATAATAGTATGAATTTGGATAATCATAGAACTAGTGGCAACAAAATAATATTTAAAAAAAAATGTCGGAGGATCTCCAAAATTTTCATTTTTCTAAGGTCATTAACTTCATATATCCTTAACTTCATTGTACCAAACTTTCAGGATCATTCTATATACATATACAGAGGTGGATGGCCCGCAGGAGTAGTTCCCTCTTCCAAGGCATCCCTTCAAGACATTTTATTAAGGTCAGGAAACCCTTTTAGAATAAAGGAATTACATTTCTTTATATTAATTCAAGCTCTTAATCAAATAATAAGGAAGATAAAGGAACCATAGACACCATGCCTAATACGCACATATATTATTCTTGATTAACCAAGCCCCATAAAAGAAAAAACAAGCAGAACAGGGGTGAGGTACGAACCTCCACAAATAAAAATAAATTCTTATTAGGTTAGGCTGAATGACACATGTGTCCACAGGAATTAGAATATCCCCTTTATAAATCCTTTTTCATAGATAAACCAAGATGTAACAAAACAAACAAAATATCCCTATATTTAGTTTACCCATCATATAGCTAGAAAATAAAATCATATACAATGACTAACCCAATACCCAAAAACCCACTTTAGCCTGTAACCATAGCTTTAAGGAATCAGAATTAGACACAATAACACCCCTCCATAACACCAGATAGAACCTCAACCCCAATAACCCCATAGACAAGTATACAAAATATCCCTATATTTAGTTTACCCATCATATAGGTAGAAAATAAAATCATATACAATGACTAACCCACTACCCAAAAACCCACTTTAGCTTGTAACCATAGCTTTAAGGAATCAGAATCAGACACAATAACACCCCTCCATAACAACAGATAGAACCTCAACCCCAATAACCCCACAGACAAGTATAAGGATCATCTATATATATATATATATATATATATATATAGATATAGATATAGATATGCAACCAAGTTAGGTTCTTTTATATTAAAAAGGTCAAAATTTTCTTCCTATATTGTAACTTATATTAAGTACACCATTATCCCTTAGAACAATCTATACCTTAACTTCTCTCTCTCTAATATCACGAAATCCAAATGAGGTTTCAGGAAATCTATTTTTACGAATGACAAATGTTCTCTTTTTCTCATGATCAATTAATGCAAGTGAAGACAGCATCCTCACATACATACGATCCGCCATTAGGCACAAAATTTATTCACAGTTAGTGTTTTCCAGTAAGTAATTTCAGTGGAGACACATCACATTTTTATCCATTCATCATGATGACAACTACCTCGAAATAAAAATTAAGGGAATCACCTTGCTCTATAAAGTGCTTTTGGTCACGAAGATTATCGAAATAGTCCAATTTTTCCAGCCCTTCCACATGTACATCACTGAAAAACTTGATACAAAATATTTGTGTACGTAAATGTAAAATATTTGGTGGTATTTAATACAACAAACAATCTATAACAAAACATATATGTAATGCATGACACAGCCCATCCCTCATAATTCAGTTGATATGAATATACACCAATGGAAAATATGGTCATTTTGGTTGAAAGGTACAAGTCTATGCCTCCCTTAGTGGTAGCCACCAAGTTATCTATTACTTTCCAAGGGTCTAGAGCAAAGAAATTTTACGTATCAATCCCCTGATAGGGAAAAAAGGAGAATATTTTAGTTGTGTAATGCAACATCCCACACATCCACTCATATGGTTTCCAAAAATGGCAATCTTATACCCACACCCACAAACCCTGGTTACTTCCGTTGAAACAGATCTAACTACCAAATTTTGTGAAATGGATAGTAAACAAGAACTATAGCCCTTGCAACATAATATGAAACAAAATCAAGTGTATTTTCATCCTTTCATTAATAAAAACACCTAGTTTATTTTATTGTTTATATATCAACATATATAGCCTTTTTCAATAATCAAGAGACAAAATATGGCTACTTTTGAGTCCTCTAATTGGTTACATGTTGGACAACATAACTAGCTAACATATTCATAAAAAGGAGTGCTTTACATAATCTCAACTGCCACATCAACATTATTTATGTCGCAAAATTATTTTATTAGAATTAATCCCATGGAGAATATGCTCATCTTGTGAACATGTATGGAAATTATACTAGGGACAAGTGAACTATGATTGGGTAGCCTAACCCTTTGGAGTCGTGAGTTTTTCATTTAAAACAGATGATATCAAGAGTAGTTAGGGTAATTTTCAACTATTATAGTGGGGCCTTACAAGTTTCACAGACTCTTGAAGTAGCATTTCATAAATCACATCCCTAGAAGTCTCCATGGGAACTCTACACCCCTGGTTATCACTGGAACACATTTATGAAATTTGGATCCTTGAAATTGATCACTCTTTTCAGCCTTTTCCCCATATTCAAAAGGAAATTACTTTATTCGTAGAATTTATCTCCTACATGCATCCAATTCTTGCTTACTTGGATTTAAGCTCCCCTGTGATGGAAAGAATCCCTCTTATTTTACATTTCCTAGTAATAATACCTATCAAGAAAGTGATTTTACAAAATGCTCTAACTGAAATTAAAAAAAAAAAAAATTCCCACCAAAACCATTGAGGCAGATGCATGTAGTGAATGCATAGCTGAATTTGTGCTTTCCTATGTAGGGAGAATTTAACTTTTCTCCTATAATAGGATTTATATCCATAAAGGGTTTTTCAAACCATAGCTTGAAAACCCAAGATCCTTGATGTCATCTGGACCCTCCCTAGCATGTGATCATTATCAATGGTCTCTGTAGTTTCAACTTATTACTATCATCGCAGGTCCCTTGTTTACCCTTTGTGCTACAAGGATTTATCAAAGAGATTCTAAAATGTAGATTCTTTGGCACCTATCAAGCAGAAAATAGTTTAGATATTGTATGTTCCCACACATAAATTTTCTTTCTGTTTCCAGTGGAATGCTAGGTATCTAATTCAAACAGTTTTCCAGCAACCTCAATATTATCTCTCCTGGGTATCTCAACTACTAGCATGAAATTGTTATCTAAGCACTTACTCATCTGAAGGCTCTAGTAAGGAAACTCAAACTTCTCTCACACTTTTTCATGCAGGCTGGTCCAAGTAATTCCCTCAATCAACAAATTCAGGAGAACCCCTTTAGATTTTATTTCGAAGAATTTAAAATAAAGAGGTAAGATAAAAATATTGTAAATAAATTTCATTCTACAACCAAAATAAAAATGTGGACAATATGAAAAGAGAAGTTAATGAAATCAATCAAATTAAACATTGGACTAAAATCAACACATTTAATCCCTGATATGGTATCATTACTCATATATATGTCAATCTAATAATTGGTAGTTGACATGAATAGACTGATACGTTTCACAGATCAAGATGCCAAGCTTCCCCATGCCAAAATGAAAAAGCTCAAACACAGATGATTAGAAATGGTCAACCTAATGAAAAGTGATGGTTTGAATTATTATCAATCAAAGGAAAATTGATATTTGAAATAAACTCTATTTACATACCTGTCAGAAAAGCATCCTTTTGTTGACCATTGCAGCTCTTTGGTATACACTTAATGCGAGCAGAAATAATTTGAAAGCTGAAATTTTGGAAATGAACAATTCTTCAATGAAGTACAAGTTTTAAATGCAAATTCATATTCCTTCATAAGTGAGAAAAAGGTTAGAAAGTAGAAGCTTATCCAATCTTGATTTTGTGTGGATGTCAGAAAACTACATGCAGTTAGTCTTCAAAAATTGAATGTAGTCCAAAAATTCATGTTGAAGAGCTGCTATTATGATCCATCGGATTAAGTAGACATCAACACTGGGAACATTAGAATAAAGAGTAAAATTTCTATTAATCAATAGTTCTCTTTGAGTGGTTTTGATTAATCATTTTGTCTGATTCTAGTTTTACCTTTTTACTGTCCTCATTTTGAATCGAAACGTGTTTTGAAATGAAATAAATCCCAACCATATATTCCAATTATGATAGGCAGCCAAAAGTAGACATTGAAAATAAAAAATACTAAAAGAAAAGTTTGTGTGACACAGGACCAGCTTGTGAATATTAATGTCTTGAAATATAGTAAAATGTACAAATATTACATGTATCTACTTTTGCAATTTTTCCTGAGATCCATAAGAGAGAAAAATTGGTTCCTAGATTTTTATTGGCCTCCACTCCGTTACAAATTCTCGCAAAAACTCTGTGCCAAAGAAAAATGCTTAACATTTTGGACTTGTACACTCATTCCTTCAAAACAAGCAGCCATAAGCAAGGTAGTAGAACCCTAATTTGAGGAAAGAACATAAACTATAACGTACTGACATCTATCTCTTCTGATTAAGGAAAAACTCATAATGTTATGTTTGTCGAAAGTGCCTTCTTTTGCTTATATTCTTGCCATCAAGGATGTTATTTCTTGGAGAGTCCTTAATTGTTCCCTCATCACAACCATGGGATTGTAACACTAGTTCTCCTCTGAAGAAAACTGAAATTGTTTACATCTGAACCAACATTTGGCCTGGATTTAACAAAGACTATGAAGCTGCTTGAATTGCAGAAATCCGAAACTTCAAAATGGATAATTTTGAGCATATCATAAAATTTATCACATAGTTCTTAATACCATCGCAAAAAAAAAGGGCAACCTTTGATCTAATTTACAGCCTAATACAGTAACCTATTCAACTTTTTCATAGTAATTTTGAGTCTCATCCAAAACTTCCCTAGAGACAACTATCCAATGTTCATACTTTTCGAAATGATTGGCAGTCTAAAAGTTATACTAAAATACATTTACAGTCGTGTGAACCTATGGTATACCTGCTTTACAAGCATTAGAACATAACTATATACTTTCACATCAGATTTGACTTTCTGAATGACAAATTAGATTCCAAATATAGAGAAGTATAGAAAAATGAGAACGTTTAGCCATGAAGTTGCAGTAGCATTGGCTCTATGCAGTGTAAATTCTGAACATTCATTTTATGTTTTTGAATAAAACAGTTTCTGAAATACCTTGATATTAGAAACTTTGAAAAGCCAAGTAGGCTTCTTAATATCGGATAAAATGAAAATGAGAAGAATAATCTTTGCCTTCATAAAGGACACAGGTAGAAAGCATTAGATGACTCTAATTTTTAGATTAATAAATTCTTAGCATAAAAGCTAACAAAAAATATAATATCGATGAAGGTGCTATGTTGCCCATGTACTTGGTGAAAATATTAATTTATAAAAATATTGAACTCTTGCATGTCGTAGGTAGTTGTAGTAGGTTAAAATATTACCTTGAAAATATAGAAACTGTTAAAGATAGAAACTATTAAAATCTCACCTTGATCGCATGTTGAGAATAATGCTTGCAAGACAGACACTGCAACTTCAACACAATCTTCTTTGTTGTTTTTGCCTAGTAAGTCAACAAATTGAAATTTTATCACATCAAATTCGTTGTAGACATTTAAAAATATAATATGACCAACTCGTGAAATATTTCAGGTTCAGCACTCATTAAATATTCATTTACCTTCTTGTGAAACACAGGTACATGTAACATTACAAAAAATGATAATGCTGGCAACAATTTAGAAAATTTGTTAATGGCAGAAACAAAGGAAGTGTTACAGGAACATGGGATAAAAATTCTCATAAACTTCATTGATATATTATTTTGACCAACTATGTCCTTCTAACTTATGCAAAGATAGATTATTTTCAAAAAAGGTGCATGCAGCTGGGAATCTCAAGAAATTGTGAGGACAAAAACAGTTTCTGATTGTGAAATGCACTAAAAATTGCTGATATTACAGAGTTAAATTGATGAAATTGAGAAAATATATTTACAATGACACTTGGATCAAGTTTGATTCAAGGGAGAGTGTGTTAATTGGAGAATAACAAGGATTGGAGTGAGTGGTGAACACCTAAAGGAAACACAAGCCATTAACAAAAGTTTGTCAATGGGATCACCTTCTTTTCTCTTTTTTACTTCAGTCCTCAATGTGCTTCTTATTCCTTAGCAAGTCTTTATCACCTTGGTAGATGCCTCACCTAGGTTGTCTCTTTCTCTGAACCTGCTCTTAGGTATTTATGGTCCTTGTTCACGTGGACTTACTCTTTGAGCTTTTTCAAGCTTCAATAGCTGTAGGGCTTCTTCTTGTCACTAAATTCCTCTTTTCTTTTTTAGTCTTCTTCTTGTTGCTACCTGTAAGGCTCTAAATTTTTAAGGGCTTAATATAAATCATGTTCAACACTGAGAATGCATGTTGAATGAAAATCTTTATAAAGAGGGTAAAATAAGATAATGGATTCACCACTCGGTTTTAGGGAAAATTTGATAAACCCAAGGATGAGGAAAGAGGGGGAGAGACACTAGGTTAATGAGCGGTGTTTATCTTGATTATCTGAAATTCAAGTTGTATATTATTAAGATATGTTGGAACGGGGTCTCCTAAAAAGTTACGAAACATGCCCATTTTGGTTATTTTTGTTATATTTAGTATAGCGCAGGGGTTTTGGGGTGGGTCAAAGCCCCGAAAAGCATTGTAATGGGGTTAAAGGGTAAACTAGGGGTTCAAAAACCATGGGTTGTGGACCATAGGAATGTTAAAGCTAGATTGTTATAAATAGAGAGGCATTTCGGATTGTAAAAGGTAGGGATTGGCTAAGCTATTGATGCGATCTGTTGTGTAAGCGATCTGTTGGGGTTTTGGGGAAACAGACTCCTGCTAGTTGTGTGTGCGGAGATCCTAGTCCAGCTGTGTGTGGACCGTACTGCTATTTGCGCAGGTTGGGAAGGGAATTGTAAGGGTAACGAGTGAATGAATACGCAATATTGTTGGATCTGAATCTGTGAGTACTATTGAATGGATTGCTGCTAATTAATGTGTTATACATTTCTCTGTCTTGAGCTATAAAGGTCTATATATTGAATGCTTGAATCTATTTTTCTTTGGTTACATTGTGCTGCGAAAATCTGTGTATTGAAGTAAATCTAGATCTATTTTGTTCGAATATATAATGCTGTGTTAAGGTTATGAAAAACATAGAATTGTAGATCTAGTGCAGGTGGATGAAATTGGACCTATACTTGATCTTGCGTAGAGATAATCTGAGCAGAACGTAGCCCTACTTGCCTTACCCTTCCTTTCTCAGGGTGCAGAAACCTGGTTCCAGCACCCACCCATACTACGGGTGAGACTGTGACCTGCACAAGCAGGTCACTGCCGAAAGGGCCAGTCGTATAGGGGTTTGTTGGCAAACCTTGCACACCGAACCTGGGTCAGGACCCCTCAAGCCAAAAAATGGTTCCGTTTCCGGGACCTGAAGAGATCTGAGAAATGGATCGGGTAATGAAAAGAGAATACTGAAAGATTGAAAGAAAAGAGATCGAGGACTGGTTTGAAAGGCAGATCCAAGAGTTTGCAGTAAGAGAAAACCGAAGAGAAATATTAACGACGGAAATGTGGAAGAATAGGTACGTTCTTACTGAAAGCTACGAAATATTCTTTGTAACCTTTGCAATTGAGCTTTAGGAGTGGCTGGCCAGGCTAGTATAATTCTAGAAGTGCTGGAAGGACGAGCGAGTCACTCAGTGGACTCCCAATCTGCTCGAACAACTGGAGAGAACCGATAACACTATTACATGCACGATGGATCACTAGGTGGATAGTGTGCTAGGAGGCTTTGTGACAGAATTTTCCATTGATCAATCTATACCATACTCTAAGGCCGAGCAACGATTCTTCAAAGGATTCTGGGGTAAGTTTCTGAGGACGTTACCGTTACTGATTAAGAAGTTTCTATGCGAAAAGAGCATTTTGTGTATCCATACATACATTATGACCTCGGATCCAGATGGGAGTGCGACATGTAGTGGTAAGTATTATTGGACCAACCTTGATGGAGGAAGGGCCGCCTATAGCCTAGTTAAGGAACCAGCCACATCACCACCTAGGGCACGCAAGAGTAAGAACTCACCTATAACATCATCCCTGGATAGTGATATGGCTGCACATCTGAAACTACCTACCTTTAGGGGGGTAGGAGATGAGGACATGCATTGACTTTGGTTCATTGTAGACTTTGTCTGGACTGCGCAAAATGTGGCAAGCGATACAATCAAAAGGGCACAGCTGTCCTTAGCATTCAAAGATAGGGTGCTGGACTGGTATATGTGATATGTTGCCTAGAATGGGACCGCTTCCATTCAGAATATTAAGAATGCTCTAAAGCAACAATTCTGCAAACCAAATTCCTATTCCCATTTAGTGACGGACATAAAAGACTTCAAACAGGGTGTGTCTGAGTTAGTGTGGGAGGTGGATCAACATTTGAAGAAGGCGATTAGGGAAGGAGGGTTCGAGTATGATGATAGACAACATATGGAATGGTTCATCGCCATGTTGTTACCTCACCTGCGCACGCCAATGAATTAACAGACCTTCGAATTGTAGGAGAAAGCTGTAGAATCTACTATGAAGTTAGAAGTTGCTCCCCGGGAGGATACCTTGGGAGAATTCCAACAGATCCAGGAACAACTTGGAGCTATGCACCTAGAGATACAGAACGTATGAAAAGAGTGAGGAAAAGACATCTACGCAAATCTCTGGTGTATACGTTGGCGAGTGTCTGGTCACACAAAGGATCAGTTCCCTCTACTGACTGATTATATCTAGGCTGGAGGACCTAGCCCACTGCGCCCAGGGGTAAGTAGGGAACCTTCCTTGTTGTGACCAAGATCAAGTGGATCTACGCTATGGTGCGATGATTTTCGGGTCGCAGGCCTCCACGATACAAACGATCATCCTCGGCTAGGTGCGTATGTCCCAGAGCTAAAACAATAGTGGTTCCAATTCTCTCGGTCTGTAGGACATGACGAGAAGAATTGCTAAACTTATGACTTGATGATAGATAGCAGGAAATTATATCGGGTGCAATCAGACCCTGCGTTACCTAGTCTGATTGCACACTTTGGAGGATCCCTGGCCTGAGGCAAAGGAGGCCGAGGAGGAAGCACATGCCGAGGATGAGGTCAGTTGATCTTTTATAATTGTGGAGAAATAGGGCACTTTGCCAGATAATTCCCTAATCCTACCCGACCGTTGTGTAAATACTACAAACAGCTGGACCACGAGGTAGAAGACTGCCCAATCTTGATAGCCAGAATGTAGGAAAAGAAGCCTACCCCTACGAAAAATGTACAAAGGGTTAAAACTAAACTAAGAATATCATATCCAAGTGTAAAGGTCATAACACTTAGTGTGCTGGACACCAAGGAAAATAAAGAAGTATCCTGTGAAGAACAAGCACTACCAGTAGCCCCTACGCAGTCTCACATCGAGGAAGCAATTGAGACCTTTCTGAAGGCATGTCTAAAATTACTTAGGAACCCGCAGGCCGTAAGAAACCTCCTGGATTTAATGAACACCTACGCGGCTCAGCCCACCTTGATCCCTGAGACCAAGGATGTGCACAAACTATACAGCTCTAAGAAACGCACAAGGAAAGAAATGTGGCTAACTGCACAAATCGAGGACTATGAAATGGATCAGGTTATCTTGGATCTTGGATCTGATGCCAATGTTTTACCTAAGAAAAATTGGCAACGAATGGGGAAGCCCAAATTGGAATGGTCCACTATCTAGCTGTGCATGGT
This sequence comes from Pinus albicaulis, assembly GCA_034641835.2. NCBI lineage: Eukaryota > Viridiplantae > Streptophyta > Pinopsida > Pinales > Pinaceae > Pinus > Pinus albicaulis. The sequence continues at coordinate 889,904,758 of CM076582.1, read as the reverse complement.
AAACCAATAGAAAATCATTCCTTTGGGTAGGTTACCAAAGGTTATGGTTGACATTGCAGGGGAAAGGGTCCTAGCTGACTTTGAAGTAATTGAGATAGTTGAAGATGTGGACCCCTACCCTATGCTCCTTGGATTGGATTGGGAAATGGAAATGGGAGGCATTATTAACCTGAAGAAATGAAGCATGGTGTTTTAAAGTGGAAGTACGCGTGTCATAGTACCCCTAGATCCCGCAAAAGGCGCCCGGTATACTGAGCCTATCCGCACGAAGGAAGAATTAGATCATATCTATAAGATCACTCTGCAAGATGAAGATCAGGTTAACCCCATGGATGAAGGGTTGCTCCATTGGGAAAAGGACACTGAATGCTTTTCTGACTCTGATGAGGAGCTAGAGAATTGACAGAGCCGGCTGCATGAGGTTTCGGCACTTCGTAGCCTTCATACTGTTAATAAATTCCACCGCATATCTACCATGGAACGAACCTTGCCTTGCCAAGAGGCCACAGATAACACTCCGAAGCCTGCGAAGCCTAAGGGGTCCATGGAATGTAGGTATGAGGCACTACCACTAACTCGGTATGAAGCACCTATGGAGGGACCTGTCTCCCCTGCTCGGACGAATTACTGGAGTAGGGTAATCCTACGTATAGATACCCCCTTAGCGAGATGGGCCCCAAAATCGGCCGACCGACATGGTGACCTGCTCGCTCAAGGGTGCGCTCAGCCCTTTCCCAATCATATTACGGACCTATCTACAATCATGAGTATCCAAGAGAATGTATGGATGATTGGAGAATTAAATCACCTAGGGGTGTCTGACGCAGCTGTCCGACACCAAATTGATGCTTCCACGATCCTCATAACTACCTCGAAAAGACTCCTGATCAACTTAAAGGCTCACCGTGTGTCAACCGTCTGTCGGATTAAGAAAGGACCTCCAACACATCAGCCACACCCTGACATCACGAAGACGCAACCTTGGATACAAAAGAACAATATCAGCTCAGCCAGAGTTAATGCGAAAAGACACTTATAAATGCAGGAAAAGGGATGTAGATTAACAATATCACCATTTATGATCAAGGGTACGCGCCACATACGACCTACATTTCCATTAAGTAACTTCGATTGGGGCGGGGATGGCTAGAAGATGATGGCTTAGGCTATTTATTCAATTTCAAAGCGGTATTGGTTACCTACCTTATGTTTCTTTCTACTTATTTTTATGATTCCAACCGTTCATTTCTCTGTTATGGATCCCAACACATAGGAGGAACAGATAAGAGGGTCGGAAGAAGATGAGTGCAGCAATAGGAGTGCACGAAGGCCGCTTGGAAGAATTAGCTATGAATCGAGTTCGGCAGGAACTATACGGTACTGAACCATGCTACGACATTTCTGCCACTTCCAGGCCCCGCCCGCTAGAAGCAACATATGTTTACTCCCCCACATTGTCACTTCTGAATCAAGTTCTGGGGACATATAGGTCGACTTAGCAAAACTCTCTACTATAGAACTACGAAGCATATCCACAAGCGTACTGTAAGAGGTACACCGCCGCGGCCAAGAAAGACACAAGAAATATGACCTGACTCTAGAAGAATGCGCCCAACGAATTTCCATGGTCACTAATGCCACACACACTATTCAGGAAAAACTGGCATAGGGGGCCCAATTTTTTGAAGAGGCTACGCAGCTATGGATGAAATCACTACACCACCCCATTCTTCAGCAGGTCCAAAGGGAATTGACACAGGTAGAAGATGCTCTAGATCGACTTCGGCCCTCCACACCTCCCCCTGTCCACACACAGTGCTTGGCTGCCATGCACCAGATTGAGGACCTTCGTCACTCTAAGAAGGTTGCGTACAACAATTTGAAACCATGGACTAATGCTACACTCCAGCTTGTACATGATGCACAGTCTGCCATTGCACGCCTCCACTAGTTGTTGGAATGCCTTGGTCCGGATCTCGACGAGCTTGCTTCTTTGACAAAGATCAACATTGTGCAACATGCAGTGGCCCGAAGCAAGGAAGTGCTGCCACCCCTCCTTTGCTCGCTGGCTACCTTACGTGTGCAGATTGAAGGCGTGCAACCAAAGTGACTCGGGACGACTCACAAGATTGTGTTAGGGGACTGTTTGAACGAGGTCCCCTAACAAGCTACGAAATCAACCCATTTTGGTTATTTTTTTTATATTTAGTATAGCGCAGGGGTTTTGGGGTGGGTCAAAGCCGCGAAAATAATTTTAATGGGGTTAAAGGGTAAACTAGGGGTCCGAAAACCATGGGTTGCGGACCATAGGAATGTTAAAGCTACATTGTTATAAATAGAGAGTCATTTCAGATTGTAAAAGGTAGGAATTGGCTAAGCTATTGATGTGATCTATTGTGTAAGCGATCGGTTGGGGTTTTGGGGGAACGAACTCCTGCTGTCTATGTGCACAGAGATCCTAGTATAGTTGTGTGCAGACCCTGCTACTGTGTGCACAGGCTGGGAAGGGAATTGTAAGGGTAACGAATGAATCAATATGCAAGACTGTTGGATCTGAATCTGTGATTACTATTGAATGGATTGCTACTAATTAATATGGTATGCATTTCTCTATCTTTGCGCTGCGAAGGTCTGTATATTGAATGCTTGAATCTATTCTTCTTTGGTTATATTGTGCTGCGAAAGTTTGTGTATTGAAGTAAATCTAGATCTGTTCTGTTCGGATATATAATGTTGTGTTAAGGTTATGAAAAACATAGAATTGTAGATCTAGTGCATGTGGATGAAATTGGACCTATACTTGATCCTACGTAGAGATAATCTCAGCAGAACGCAACCCTGCTTTCCTTACCCTTCCTTTCTCAAGGTATGAAAACCTGGTTCCAGCACCCACCCATACTACTTCGGGTGAGACTGTGACCTGCACAAGCAGGTCACTGCCGAAAGGGCCAGTAGTATAGGGGTTTGTTGGCAAACCTTGCACACCGAACCTGGGTAAGGACCCCTCAAGCCAACAAGATACTTCACTTAGTTTTAAAATTAGGTTTTAGAAGCACATTATCAAAGGAAACTAAATTAACAATCTAAGGTTAATTTATTGAATAATTCTTTGGGGGCACCTTAATGATGAAAAAAATGAAGAGAATTATGGAAGGTCTGGATATCTTGTCCTCCAGGATAAGGAACTTACCCATAATTGATTGTTGTAGGTGATGAAGTTAATTGGGATGAAGAAGAGAGTTGTGAGAGTTCTCCAAGAGTGATCCACATCATATATGATCCTATTGCAATAAAAATGTCCTGTAAGAGAATAATTGTACCTTATTTCTAGTACAAATTGATATAGATATATGCAAATAACACTAGATATACTACCATAAAAAATATGCCATTAGAAATACTGAGTAGAGAGACCTAAGTAAACTCGATGGGGATGATACCTCCTTGTCTCTAATTATGATGGAAACTCCCTTGAGATTGTAGGGTTTCATCATCCAAGGTATGAGTGGAACTATGCTAATGGAGATACCCTAGGATGAGCTGAGAAGAGATCGAACAAGTCTTTTTCCGTATAAAGGTGAAGAATTTATCGGCCAAGACAGTAATTTTGGGCTATTCTAGAAAGAAATAAAGTCCTATATTTCTTTTCGGTAAACATTAATTTATTTTTCTGTTACCTCTGTTGATGATATTGAAATAGAAACTGGATCAATTCAAACTACTTCTTAAACTATTGGATCAACTGAATCGATCAAATAGTTGTGCCAGAATTCCTCATTGTTGAGCCGGGTACAGAAGCTAAATTTAGGATGTACATAGGCATTGACCATTAAAAAGCCACTTCCCTGCCTTCTCTTCCGTCTTGGAATCAAACCTTGGATTCAACAGTGTGTCGATCAGTTCAACGTTTAGGGTTTAGGCGTTCAGCATTCAGTAGGGCATCGGGCAGTTCGATAGGGTCGAGTCGGGTTGACCCTGAGTCTCCGTGCAGAACAGTAGTCCGTTCGAAACAGTGATTCAAAGGGTGAATTTTTTGCAGGCGGGAATAAGGAGGCTAGGTGAAGGGCGAAATTGTTTTTAGGTGGGAATGGGAATTGGAATTAAAGTTAAAAATTAAAAATTAAATGTAAATAATAATATTTAAAAAAACTAAAAAATTATATAAAGTATTGAATTGAAAATTGAATATAAATATATAAGATATTAAAGTGTATATAAATTATTTAATCTGTAAATTTTACAACTTTCCACACACAACCTGACCTGACCTGAACCTGACCTGAACGCGTTTCCTTGGGCGCCCTCACACGGCATGACCCGACCCACCCGAACTAAGGCACAAGGGAGAAAACAAAAAACGGGTCGCATGAACATGCACATTAAGCGACATGGGCGGTCACAAGTTAGCATTTTTATACGGCCTCCCTCATACAGCCTGACCCGACCCGACCTGACCTAAACATGTTTCCTTGGGCACCCTCACATTGCATGACCCGACCTGCCCGAATGAAGGCACATAGGAGCTCAAAACAGAAAATGAATCGAGCGAACGTGTACAAGGCACACATGTGGTCAGAACTTAGAATTTTTGATATGGCCACCCTCAGACGACCTGACCCGACCCGAACGTGCTTCCTTGGGCACCCTCACACGGAATGCATGACCCAACCCACCTGAACGAAGGTACAAGGGAGCTAACAACAAAAGGGTCACACAAACATGCACAAGGCACATGGGCGGTCACAACTTAGAATTTTTATACAGTCACCCTCACACGACCCGACCCGAAAGCGTTTCCTTGGACGCCCTCACATGGCACAACCCGACCTGACCCGTCCCAAACGCATTTCCTTGGGTGCCCTCACACGAAATGACCCGATCTGACCTGACCCTCCTTGAACGAGTTTCATTGGGTGACCTCACACGACTCGACCTGACCTGAACATGTTTCCTTGGGTGCCCTCACACAACCCTACCCAACCTGCCCAAACGAAGCCACAAAGTAGGAAAAGGAAAACGGGTCACACGAATGTGCACCATAAGGCACACAAGAGGTCACAACTTAGAATTTTTGATACATCCACCCTCACACAACCTGAACTAACCTAACCTAAATGCGTTTCCTTGGGCACCCTCACATGACATGACCCGACCCGCACGAACGAATTAGGCACAAGAGAGCTAACAGAAAATGGGTCGCACGAACGTACACAAGGCACATCGGTGGCCAAAACTTAGCATTTTTTATATGACCTCCCTCACATGACCCGACCCATCTCGACCTGAACACGTTTCCTTGGGCACCCTCACACAGCATGACTCGACCTGTCCCGACCCGAAGGTGTATCCTTGGGTGCCCTCACACAACTCACCCTGACCCGACTCACCTGAACGAAGGCACAATGGAGAAAACAACAAATGGGTCACATGAACGTGCACAAGACACACGTGCAGTCACAACTTAGCATTTTTGCTATGGTCTCCCTCACACGACTTCGCCCAAACACATTTCCTTGGGCACCCTCACATGACACGACCCGACCAGATCCGATCCGACCCAAACACGTTTCCTTGGGTGCCCTCACATGACCCGAGCCGACTCGAACCACCGTGAAGGCATTTCCTTGGGCACCCTCGCATGACTCGACCTAACCCGAACATGTTTCCCTGGGCGTCCTCACACGACCCTACCCGACCCGTCCAAACAAAGTCACAAGGGATAAAAAAAGGAAAATGGGCACACGAGCGTGTGCTGCAAAGCACACAGGTAGTGACAACTTAGCATTTTTGATACGTCCTCCCTCACATGACCCGAATCGACGTGAGTACCCGACACGAACGCGTTTCCTTCGACCCGACCCGCCTGAACAAAGGTACGAGGGAGCAAACAAAAAACGGGTCGCACGAATGTGCACAAGGCACATGGGTGGTCACAACTTAGCATTTTTATTAGTTTCAACTCTATGCGAATGTAAACCAACTTTGAACGCACCAAGTGGGGTCTGAAGGGCAGCATCCAATGATCTTGTGCATATGTGGTTAAACAAAAAGGCCACCTTTCATTTGCATGAAGTGTTCCTGGTACAAAATCCATATTATAGTCAAGGCCCTAAAAAGATGAAGTCCAAGTACATTGAATGTATTTTCTATAAATAACCTGTCTAACAACCTGACACAAACATACAATGATGTCATATATATTGGAGGTGTAAATCACTCGAATTGTGTTACAACTTTAATTGCTCCCCCACAAAAATATGCCATGCTTCCTTGTGATGACGCTTCAAACCTATTGGAGAGCAAATTCACAATGTAAAAGGAATTTAAACATTATTTAACTTTATTATTCCCCACATTCATCCTTTGACTCACTACTCATGACTAATTTGAGGTTATTCCAAGCACTAGGGTGGAAAATATCATTTTATTTTCTCTTATGTATAGTATTATACATTGACACAATTGATTTTTTTTTTAAAACAAAATATTTGTATTGAGATCTCACTCCTTGTGAATTAGGGCTAGAGAGGCCTTGTCTTTGTGAGTGATCTATTCATTTCCAACTCCTTTTGTGAGAGAGCACTACAAGCTCCATCTCAACATGAAGTGTGGATATTATGAGTGATTCAAATCAAGGCTTGGAAAATTATCTAATTTTTATATGTTTGGTATACATGGTAATAATGACATTACACACAAACACATACCCTCATAATTGGGGGATAAGGGGATATGGAATTGGGGGCTTAGGACTAATGAGTTAGTGGTTAATGGGTTAGGGATTGGGGGCTTAAGGGTTATGATATTTACACACATTTAGGGGTTACGGGAATAATGAGTTAGTGGTTGAGGGATTATGGATTTGGGTTAGGGTAATAATGAGTTAGTGGTTAAGGGTTTAGGGATTCGGGGGTTATGGGATTTAGGCACATTTAGCACAAAGATGACATGACAATAGTTAATGGGCTGACTTCAAACAACCATATCTTGTGATATGGATGTCACTTTTAAAAAAAAATATATCGCTGAAAAACTATTGACGAGACGCAGACAAAGATGATGCTTATTTTCAGTTTCTAATATTTTGAAAGAAATGACATAAGACCTCGTTTCCATGACAATGCATTGGAGGTCGGGTCGGCGATAGTAACACCTTCTTCTACCCTTAGAATGGTCTATGAGGCAGATGGGGGTGTTACAATTGCCTATTGTCTTACCGATATTGGATAATGGATTCCACCCATATCAATGAGATTAGGGTTGTGGCTTCACTTCTTCCTTTTTCTTGGTTATTTTAAAAAAATCATTCTAGTCATTCCATAATCATGGTTTGTTTCATGAATGAATTTCGCAATTTTAACTTCTTGTAAACACAATATCTTAATAACAGGAGCACCATTTATTACTTTCAAAATCATGGTTGTAATAAAGGTCTGTGAGCTCTTGCATGTTGCATGATACCATCTTCATTTTATTTTTATGAAAGAAGTCCACTCTCTTCTTTCGTTCACACCTTGAAAAGGTGTCAAATGATTTGGGAGTGCTAACAATTTGTATACAAGGTAGAAGTATCATTTGAACTTATGTTCCCTAGATTTTTGTGGGTATCATCCCTGCCAATCGATGGACAATAATTTGGTTTTCGGGGTCAAGAGTGGTTCTATAGGACCCCACTTCTTACATAATAACATATTAGGAGATTCTTGCTGGCTCTCCGATTTCCATAGAATTGCTAATATTGTTTTGAGTTAGGCTTGGAGAGGACGAGGGAGATGTAATTTTCTTAATGTGGGTTAATTAATTTTTTCATGTCTATATTAAATTCCCATTTCTAACAAATCTATTAGACATATTATTGTTTTCATGCAACAACCAAGGCCTATTGGTCCTAACTTGATGTTGCAAGGGATCCAAGTGCAAAGGAGTAGGGAGAATAATTTATCCTACGGGGGACACTTTGGTACTCGAAGTAAGTGTCGGGGAGATTGATGTATGACACAACTTGATGTCAACTAAGCCTAAGCCCCCAAATGTACAACAAATATTTTTGATCAATTATAATATCAACCTTGATGCATTCTTATTTTGAGGGAATGGGTTAAAGATATGAACTGATTCATTATATATATATATATATATATATATATATATATATATATATATATATATATATATATATATATATATATATATATTTAAGTTTCCCATTGTGGAACAAATCATTCTATAAATGGTCAAAAGCGTAAGGAAATTCCACCTAGCTCATTAAATAAATTTTATAACCTTCTTAAGTTAAAAACCATTCATTCGGCCTTTTTGCAAAAAAACAACCGTATTGTTTTGAGACATCCATAGGCTATCAGACATACTTCATGATAATTATTTTCAATCCAAAAATGTAAATGAAAAAAAAAATGTAGTTAGGCAATGAATAGCCATGTAACGCAATCCATGGGGTCCTAAGGTCTCTATGGCCTAGGATTTGGGACAAACTTTAGTGAGATATGATACACCAAATACCATAACATTCCCTAACATTGTTGTTTTTTCTATTATCAACATGAATATCAACTTGATATCTTGAAAATCAACATGAGTTTAGAGGGGATTTCATTACCTTGTGTATTGCCTTTGGTATACTATTCCATGGGTCCTTGGGAGGAACTGTTTTTTAAACTCCTTGGTCAATCTCTCCTTGTGTAATTTCTAGAATGATAGATACATGTGAATGGATGGTTATTTAATTAAACCCATGCATCCTTGTGATAAGCGTGAAAGGCCACAACCTAAATCTCATATAATCTCCACTAAACTTATATAATGTACATGTTTTGGTTAGGAAAAAAACTTCTAATATAACCCTATATCCTTTCATAACTTGAAATCATACTAGAACTTAATGTCTTTCATTCATTGACTATTTTATTGAGAAGCATTGTGATATAAAATGACATATTTCATAAAAAATAAAGAGATAATGTGTTGAATATTAAATGGTTAATATCATCCTTTCTCACTTTTATTTCAAAAAAGTTAAAAAACTAAAGCCTTTAAATGTATTGGAAAAGCATGAGTGAAATTGATTTAGATTGAAACCATAACTTCATTTTTATTATTTCTTATAAACTTATATTTCTTTACACTATTCAATCACAATAAAAACTTGATTAAAAAATGTATAAAATTAATATAAATATTATTTAGTGAAAATATACTTATAATATTATTATTAGGTGTTTTTTGAATTTCAATCACCTAAGTTGTGATATCGGTTCAATGCACTTATTCCTAAACATTTTATAATATATTAATCAAATGATGAATATTTTATTTCATTATGCTATAATATAAATGTATTTAATTAAAAAAAAATAGCATGAATATTTTAAATATTTAATATTAAATTTTATTTTCTTGAAAAAATAAAATAAAAATAAAAATAAAACTTTTAAATATGTAGATATGAATAAAATTAATTTAAATTAAAAATTCAATATTAATTTATATGAATCTCTATTTCTTTATACTCTCATATAAACTCCACTAAACCTCAAAAAAATATTAGTGAGAAAAATAATGTTTAGAATATCTCTTAATTTTTTCATAAATTAAAATCATAAATTTAATTTTTCCCTTTATATCAAACATTGAAACTAAAAAATAATTAACCCAAATATTAAAAAAAACACTATATGAATTTAACTTTATAAAAAAATCAACCAAATACATTTATAACAACTACTTAATATCACACTTTTATATCCACATTAATATTACTAAATATAAAACTAATACAAATTATATTGAGATCAATAACTTTTGATCTAATTTTAATCTAACCTTGAATTTTTGCATAACTTGAAATTATACTCGAACTTAATTACTTTCATAAATTTCAAACAATAGAACCAAAAAAGCAATTAACAAAAATCTATTCTAAAATGAATTTACTCGAGTTTAATAATTAACCCACCCTTCCCTTATGTTAAAATTTATGTTTTAATGTTGCGTCAAATCAACTAAACCTTGTTTAAATGAACACACAACATACGAATGTTCAACGTCGGAAGTCTGACAGTTTGGAGGGCTTCGTCGCAAGACTGGTGGTTTGGAGTTCATCACAATACCGACGCTTTGGAAATTTTTTTCGCAAACTGACTTTGGAAGATTTTTCGTCGCAATATATATTTTGGTGGAAGTTTGGTCGCAAGACCGATGCTTTGGAGCTTTTCATCGTAATACTGACGTTGGCAGCATTTTCGTCTCAAAGATACACCGTTTGGATCGTTTCATCGCAATACTGATGGTTGGACCCTCCGTTGTTGTTCCGACGTTGGGAGCATTTTCATCGCAATTCTGACATTTAGAGAGGTTCGTCGCAAGTCCGACGTTTTCTCCAACGCTTTTTGGTGGGATTTAAAAAATTAAGAAAATCTAGGCAATTTTCTGACAATACGTCAAAATTTTCGGAACTAAAGTGTCAAAAAATTGACCATATGTACTAGTGTATAACTTTGGGTATATCTTAATTTCTCGCTATAAGACTAGGAGAGGAAGAGTACCACACCCACTTTGCAGCTAGGTGGGATAAATTGTGCAACACCTTCAAAGAAGTCATAGGGGCATCCAAGGGGGAGTGGAGGAATTACCAGAATCCATTATTTTTGTGGTTTAGAATGAATCTTGTCTTCCAAACACTGTTTTTAATCAATTCAGTTGTGATCTCCATTATAATTTCTCATGAACAAAATGTGTTGTTGTTCCAAACCCACCAGATATTGCAGATTAGAATGCATGGGAAAACTTTATAATAATCTTCCATGATATTGAGTAACTAAGTTTTGAAATTTTCTTCCAAGCTTAGATAGGACCACGAGGCTATAATGTTCAATTTTGCAAGGGTGGTGGTGATGACCTACAATTTCTTGGGACAAGAGATAAATAAGTGTGAAGAAATATCATCATATGACTTGCCTAAAGCATAGATGTTGGGGTGAATCGTAAACTATCATGGATATTTCTCATGAAAAAAAATGTGTTGTTGTTCCAATCCCACCAGATATTGCTGATTAGAATGGATGGGAAACGTTTTTAATAGTCTCCCATGATGTTTTGTAACAAAGTTTTGAAATTTTCTTCCAAGCTTAGATAGGACCACGAGCCTATCATGCTCAATTTTGTAAGGGTGGTGGTGATGACCTGCACTATGTTGGGACAAGAGATAAATAAGTGTGAAGAAATATCATCATATGACATGCGTAAAGGATATATGTTAGGGTGATTCGTAAACTATAATGGATATTTCTCATGAAAAAAATGTGTTGCTATTCCAATCCCACTAGATATTACTGATTAGAATGTGTGGGAAACCTTTTTGATAATCTTCCATGATGTTGTGTAACTATGTTTTGAATTTTTTTTCCAAGCTTAGATATGACCACAAGCCTATCATGTTCAATTTTGCAAGGGTGGTGGTAATGACCGGCACTGTGTTGGGACAAGATATAAATAAGTGTGAATAAATATCATCATATGACTTGCCTAAAGCATAGATGTTGGGGTGATTCGTTAACTATCATGGATATTTCTCATGAAAAAAATGTGTTTTTGTTCCAATCCCACAAGATATTTTTGATTAGAATGCATGGGAAACCATTTTAATAATCTTCCATGATGTTGTGTAACTAAGTTTTGAAACTCAGTCTAGTACTTAGCCAATTCTCAACCTTCCTTTAGCCTGCCTTACTCATGGAATTCCTAGGGAATTAACTCCCTATTAATTAGGAAAATCAGTTTTCCTTGATTGCGCAATCCATCATGGCATCCCAATGACTTTATAATTTCACATGGAAATTTTGTATAAATACAACTGATAGTTATGTTTCCCTTAACCTTTTTCTCAACTGACTCTTCCTCCGAACTGACATGCATGCAACTATTAATAGTGAATTATAAGTTGTCTAATTGATCACTCATTGTGAATTAAATCTAATTTAATTCACAAGATGACCTCTCACTAGCTCATCACTTAGTTAGAACTATTTAAATTGATTTTAACTCATTTAATTGAGTTAACTAATTCACACATGCACCCCACTAATGCATCAATTGTAACTGGAATCCAAAATTATTAGATTAATACCTCTACATGTCTCATCTTAGACCCTCAACTCTAATTTATTGAGCTAACTCAATCATCATGACTTAGTTAATAGACACAATTTGTTATGAGATGAAATTAAAATTTATTGTCCAATTTATTTCAGGGAAAAATAAATTAGATGCCCCACATCCCTCACTCCTTGTGCATCAAAATTCCTCACCAGTCTGGGTGCATTTTTTTTTTCCTTTCTATTTTTCAATTTCAATGTTTCTTGTTGAAAATTCATAATTTGATGTGCCCTTCACAGAAAGACACCATTGAAATCACATGCCCAGATTCTCATGAGAAACCTCTCTTAGGCTCGATCTGCCATAAGAGAACCAATAATATTCCATCTTAATTCCTAGCTTGAACCAACCATTAAGGTATGTAACATTCTTATGAACCATTACATGATGATCTTTCTCTTGGAGGATGATCATGGCCTCCCTTTAGAAACCCTTACTCAGCCCTCTTACTCGACCTATGTTAGGACTACATCTCTCTTCACCCCCTTGATCAAATTAGCTCCTTCTCACTTGATGTTATTTCCTTCATCCTAAGGCATCCTTAAATATTTTTTCCTAGACCTCTTAAGAAATATCTAGAAGTTATGGATTTTATCCACTTAGACCTTAGGAAATATTAATTTTCCTTTTTAATTTTCTTTTATATTTTAAACCCCATCTTGGGTCCAAAATCCCTTTTCTTGGTTTCTTTTCTGACAAATCCTTTTGTGACCAAACTCACACAAAACCATCTCACTAGGCTTGTGGAGCACCTCTCAAGCTACAAAATTCAACAACATATTCTAGTTGTAGTATCTGTAACTTGGTCAAGCTCTTGTAGTCAAGTGAGGGCTTGGTTGGGTTCCCAAGCTGAAAATTATGTAAGGGTAGTTGTGAGGGCATGATAGCTAAGGAGGGTCATGGCATGCACATTAGGAATGAAAATTCATGCTAACACATGTTGGACAATGTCAATGCATGATGAAGAGTGTTAGGGAGTGTTGGGGAATATCAAGGGATAACTAGGTCAAAATGCATGGAAAGGAACGAATAAGAGTGTGTTCGAGGGAGTGCCAGTGAATTGAAGTGTGCCAAGGATGAAGTGTGTTAGGAGAAGTTCATAATAGGTTTTATAGGAGGCAAGCCTACGATTATTATACATGGCTCGACATAATATTTTTATACAAATGGATATCACTTTGTGCTAGGCACAAAATTGTTTTTCCTTTAGCTATTTTTTTTTATATGAGATGTGGCACACTTTTGTTACATGCTCATGTTTTAAACTATTCTAGATAATTTCATATTGTACATTGTTGTCTATAATTTTTGGGGCACTCAACTTGTGTCGGCTTATATCTTGTGTTCCTTGTGCATATTATGGTTCTTGAAAACTCTCAGTTAATGTTCTACTGTTTATATGAACTGAAAATACATGTGAAATATTTCCTATGTAAGCTATGTTTCTTAGTTTCTTTATGGCCATGGCTAGATCATGTGATCCTTATCTTGGTAACTAGTCAAGTGGGACAAGTTGACATGAGTGGCATAAGATGAGTTATAGGCATTTTCTATGTGAAAAAGGCACAATATACTTGTAGTAGGTGCAATTGGTCAATTTGTTGCCGTTGAAGCAAGCCAATATTGTCACATGAACTACAGTAGCCAAGGAATTGATTTGGTTCCCACGTCATGAAAAAATGTAAAGTATATATTTGAGGACATGAGTGCCAAGGCATGCTAGGGAATGCTAAGATGTGTCATATAGTGTGAAGGAATGTCAAACATTCTAAGATGTGCCAAGTGATAAGGCATGCCAAGATGTGCAAGGGTGTGTCAATGCATTCCAAGTACTGTCAAGGCAACAAAATGGAGAAATAAGTTAAGCTACAAGGAAATGAACACATAAGAGGGTTAATAAGACATAAATTTAACTTTTTAAAGAGGGGCATGCTAGGCACACCAACACTAGGCACCAATAGGTGCCAAGTGAAAATTTTTAGTGAATTATAAGTGCCAAGTATTCCTTTGTTGCTTCTCATCTACTTTCCAACAATTCATCTCAAATAAATTTAATATTAAACCATGCCAGATTATACCAAGACATGTCAACTCATTCCATACATGCTAATATTTTCCAAGCGCCAACATGTGCCAAGTGCCAATATGTGTCACGGAATTTTATGCATGCTATGAAGTGGAAGGGCATGTTGAAGATTTTTTGTGAAACCAACTCCGAAAATAGAAGAAAAGAGATATCAACACCTTAGAAATAAGCCACTTCGAGGGGGAAACCTCCAATACATTACATGTGTTGGAATATTGTCATTGATGGAAAAGGATGTGGCAAAGGCATGGGCAACAGAAGAACAACAGAATTGCAGAGATCAAAGATCAGCAGCAAAGCTCAGAGGAAGAATACATTTACAGAGATAAGCAATGCATTGAAGGAGAATTAAATCTTGATGGGCCGCAGTCACAAATGACAGAAGAGAATTAACAGGTGATGGGCAGAGCCGTTTTAACAGTGGAACGAAGATATTCCTGTAGATTTAATTTACGAAGGAGCAGAGTCATTCAAGACATTCATTTCGGGCGTTTAAGCCCTCAACAACCAAAATGAATAAAAATTGAATTAAACAGGCAGACGTCTTTTATTTCTAATTTGGCGGGACAAGTGGTCCCCACCACTTAAGCTCTAAATCGAAATCGCAAGTTATTTTGGTGAAGTAGTGTCTTGTTGATATGGAGTCCTACGATGCGATGCGATCCAATCGCAATCGCAAATCGCAATGTAAATGAATTATAAAAATGTCTTGTGGATGTGGCAGTGTTCCATAGTGGAACAATTGTACAAAATACAACCAAATGTTACATTATAAATCGCCCCCACCAACAGCCGAGGCCCGTGGGTCCACTTGACCACGTGGTGATGTTTTAATGGAATCGCACGTCTTGAATCGCAAGGTTCAATCGGCGGAGTTTTGGTATAAGGCCGGACCCAATCGAGTTATATGCCTCATTTTATTGCAAATCGCATCCGAGTTCCCAATCGCAATCGGAAGCGCTTAAGTGTTGGGTCCGATTGCACATTGAAATTGGCAGACCCGATGGTGTTATACGATGGAATTAATAGATTCAATCGCGTCCGGGATCTTAATCGCAATCGGAACTTTCCGATTGATCGCATACCTTTTGTAATATGCTGCGATTGAAGTGGTGGACCCGATCCGGTTATATGCTGGAGTTAATATGTGCCAATCTCATCCGTGTCCTGATCGCAATCGTAACTTTTCCATGGTGTGTCCCGATTGCATTTGTTCAAAGTATGGACCCAATTGCGCTATGAACCATGTTTTATGTGGTCATCATGTCTGGTTGATCAATCGCAATCGCAAGCTTTGTTTGACACCGCCGATCCGCTAACTGCGATGTGGGTCTAGAGTAGAAGATTGAATATTATTTGAAGAACCAAAAAGGTTATATGGATATATATATATATTACTGATGAGTCAGTGGCACGTTAATGTTTATAATATTGTATGGCGGAGACAAAGATTGGGGCTTCAAATTGGATTGGCTCAATTATTAATACAAAACGATTGAGATGTATGGTTGTTCTGCTTGAGGAACTCACCACATCAACAAGACACTTGCATATGGAAAAGCATTGGATATTGTTTATAAAATCCGAAGGGTTAAACTTTGGGTTAAAGGCTTGGCGCACATAGATAATTTGAATTTCCTCATTTGAATGAAATAAATTAAAAAGAAATTGAAGAGCCCCGGGGATAAACTAAAGGGAATATTAACAAAGGAATACCATTAGCGGTTGAGTGGTTTTAGACTCATGGTATTGAGAAAGGCGAGAACTATATAAAGGGCAAAGATCATTATTCGAAAAAGACAGAGGTGCGAGATTCAAGCATGGAAGAAGAGAGAATTCCTCTAAGGAATATCTGTATGGATAGACGACGTGCTTAACTGATAATTCTGAGTCCATGTTGCACCCATCGAAAGAATGAATCTGGGATTCATTCAATAGAAGAATCAATGAAGAGCTAATGCATGTCTGTTGAAGAATTTTTATCCAGAAAGCCAAACGAGATGTCGAATGCATACATTTTCTGAAGTCTGGGGTTGCGGCTGTGTGATCCAGTCTAAAAATTGATGAAACGAGGTCCACAGTGGTGCTGAAGGTCGAAGCTTTCAGTCAGGGGGTTGTAGCTCCCTTCTAGGAGAGGCTGGTAAACAAGAGAAGGTTGTAGCTTTCTGCAGGTGGGTGCCTGCGTGCTGGTATGAGTCTGCACCAGCATATATTGTAAGAAGTTTTCTCTATAATAAAATATTGAAGACTGATATTGCAGCAGCGGTGGTTTTCTCCCAAATTGGGTTTCCACCTTAAATCCTGTGTCCATATGTGTAGTTCATGTTTGATTCTTTGTTCTGTTATTACTGTTCATGCTTAATGATTATCTAATGCAATGCTCTAAGTAAAATATATAATAAGATAGCTGAACGTACATGATTGGATGCAGTAAGAAAGAAAAATTGTTTCAGCTTTAAAATACTAATTCACCCCCCCCCTCTCAGTATTTTTCCCAAGAACATGAATAAAAAATTATTGGATGATACAAATGAAAAAACCTCCTCTCTCTCTATATATAGGAGTCCATGGGGCCACAATGTATTCCTAGCCAACATAACAATAATAATGTAAGGGCACAATAATAACAATATGTCGGTTACAAGGGTACAACAATAACAAAAAGTGGGTTACACTAACAACAATAAGGAAATATACAAGTAATATAAGGACCTAACATGCTCCACTCCTTCAAAAAATAGTTGTGCTCAATGCTTGAGTAGCTCCGGGTGCTTCTATATAAAATTCTCATCCTCCCATGTAGAATCTTCAGTGGGTAAGCTCTTCCATTTGATGAGATACTCTAAAATTGATCGATTTCCTAGCTGTTGAGTTATTGTTTCCGTGACTGCTTCAGGTTCCAATATGGTTTTTCCTTCCTCATCAAGTTTTGGAAATATTGTTTGAATTGGAAGTTTGTCCCCTATAACCTTTTTTAAGCATGAAACATGGAAAACTAGATGCACTCTCAAAGAAGTAGGAAGCTCCAATTTGTATGCCATAGTACCAATCTTTTGCAACACCTTGTAAGGACCATAGTACTTTGGTGATAATTTATTATCCTTCTTAACTTGCTTGAGGGAAATTTGTTTGTATGGTTGTAGCTGTAAAAATACCCAGTCTCCCACATCAAAACTTCTCTCACTGCAATGTTGATATGCCTGTTGTTTCATTCGATTTTGTGCCAAATTCAGGTTATCCTTTCAGAGTTGGAGAACTTCTTGCTGATGCTCGATGTGATCTTCCACTGCTTGAACCTTCGAATTTTCCCTTAAAGATGATGTGATGGATGGTGGATGATATCCATAAAGTGCCATAAATGGGGTCATTTTTGTTGCAGTATGGAAGGAAGTGTTATGCCACCATTCAACGAGAGGTAACCACTTGACCCATTGTGTTTGTTTATCAGATACAAAACAACGAAGATATCCTTCCAAACATTTATTTACTATCTCATTTTGACCATCAGATTGAGGATGATAAGATGAGCTAATGTGCTGGTTAAAGTACCGAAATCATGAAATAATTATGTCCAAATACCCTGTAAAATGGATCTACTGTCACTTACAATAATCTTGAGGTTTCATCTGGTTTTGAATTGACTTACAATGGTGCTTGTTGTTCTTCTTTTAAATGAGTGAAATATTTTCAAAAGTGTGCATCACTTGGTAGAAACCTATCCATACCTTTTACTGATGACACTCCTTCTGGGACTTAGGTAAACACATGATAAAATCCCAATGAAATATCATAACGTTATTTGCAGGAATAGATAAAAGTTGTAGAAGACCCAGAGACTTATGAGACTATGGTGTCTCATGAGACTGCTTTGAAAGCGGACATTATACAAAATTTGAATATCAAATCTAAGGTATCCCAAAAAAATTCTTTCTTCACCCTATGGTAAGTTTTTTAAAATCCCGAGTGTCCTCCTAAAGGAGAAGTGTGCAATTCCAAAAGAATATTTTGTTTTAGTTTAGAATTCTTGAAAATATATAAGCGATCTTTGTACCATAAGGAATAATTTTTCCAACTAAATGTATCAGATGTACTAGGATCTTGCTGCAACTTTTGAATGAGTATCCATACATCTTTGTCCTTCTCCCATTCATCTCTTGCTTCAGTTATCCAATCTGGTTGGATAATAGAAATGGCACAAAGCAATGCTTCCACCTCTTCATTCTTTCTTGAGAGTGCATCTACAACAACATTTAGCTCCCCTTTTTTGTAGATTATTTCAAAGTCATAACCCAACATCTTTATGACCCAATTTTGCTGCTCTTCTGAAGATATTCTTTGTTCCAAAAGTGTTTAAGACTATCATGATTAGTTTTTAGCAAGTCTTCCATTGTTAAGGTCTCCATTTTCTTGGCATGTATTTTAACATTTTGTCTCATATATCCTTTTGTAAATTCTTTCCTTTGATTAAATGACTTTCAAAATCAATGGGTCTTCCTTCTTGCATTAAAACAACACCAATTCCATATCCTGAGGCATCACATTCCACAATAAAGTTTTTTGTGAAGTCTGGCATAGCTAACACTGGTGCTAGGCACATTGCCTCTTTAATATGTTCAAACGCCTTAGTTGCTTCAAGAGTCCATGAAATGGATATTTCTTCAATAATGTTGTTAGAGGTGCTTCTATTCTCCCATAATTCTTAATAAAATTGTGATAATACCCTGTTAACCCGAGAAATCCGCGCAACTGCTATATGGTTGTGGGGACTTTCCATTCTTTAATGGATTTAATTTTGTTAGGGACTACCTTAACAGCCTTGTCAGATACAATATGACCCAGATATTCCACCTCTTGTACTCCAAAGTAACATTTTGATGTTTTTGCATATAATTGTTTCTCCTCCAATATTTTGAGCACCCTGTCAACATGCTGAACATGATCCTTCCAAGACCTGTTGTAGATTATTATATCATCAAAAAATACTAGCACAAATTTTCTAAGGAAGGGTTTGAAAATGGAATTCATCAACCCTTGAAATGTAGAAGGTGCATTGGTAAGGCCAAAAGGCATGAACAAAAATTCATAATGACCCTCATGCGTTCGAAATGTTGTTTTCGGAATATCTTGAGTATTCATTCTAATTTGATGATATCCTAAATGAAGATCCAACTTGGTAAAATAAATTTATCCATGTAATTCATCCAATAATTCATCAATCACAGGAATGGGAAATTTATCTTTAATAGTGAGCTTATTGAGCTCCATATAATCCGGACACATGCACCTGATCCATCCTTCTTGTGCACCAATACTACTAGAGCAGAGAAAGAACTTTGACTAGGTTGAATTATACTATCCTCTAACATTTCGGCAATCATACGTTCAATTTCACTCTTTTGGACATAAGGATATCTGTAAGGCCGGATGTTTAGAGGAACACTTCCTGGAATCAAATGAATAGCATGATCATGATCACGAATAGGTGGGAATCCTTTGGGAGTATCAAACACCTTGGAATGATTTTCCAAGGCTCTTTGGAGATCTATAGAAATAGATGATTTTGATGTTGGAACTTCTAGTGAGCATAATTGTGCAATTACGCCTTTTTTTTCTTTATTCAGAAGATTTTTCATGACATTAGAGCTTATTATCTTTCTTGGCTTCCCTGTGATACCCTGTAATTCAATTTCCTTTCCTTCCAAAAAATTTTTTGAAGAAAAGTTCTTGAAAATTAAAAGCTACCATCCCCAAATATTGTAACCATTGTACTCCTAGTACGACATCAACACCTCTCATTGGGATGGAAATCATTGGACTATTCAATACATATTACCCCATGGATAGCTTGATATTATGGAATTTTCAAGATCAATTTATAGTTCCTCCGTTTGCAACCATCACTTGAAATTCTGGTGTTGGGTATATGAAACAATTCAATTCCTTGGCTACCTTACAATGAATAAAATTATGGGTACTACCTGAATCAATCCACACTATTGCCTTTTTCTTCTTGATATGTCCTTCTACCTTGAGAGTTTGAGGAGTGGTAATTCCTGCCAATGCATTACATGATATGGTTGGACTCACTTCTTATTCTTCTAGGTTTGCTTCCTGGTGTATATCCTCTTCTTTTGAAGTTTCTTGTTCATTTTCTTCCTC
The DNA here is from genome assembly GCA_034641835.2 of Pinus albicaulis. Lineage (NCBI taxonomy): Eukaryota > Viridiplantae > Streptophyta > Pinopsida > Pinales > Pinaceae > Pinus > Pinus albicaulis. Next base: position 889,884,342 of record CM076582.1, on the reverse strand, counting down.
CTCTTCACAATCTATGTAAAATAATTTCTTCTCAGCACACCTATGACCTTTATTGTATTTTCTATCACAACTGTAGAAAATCCCTTTTGCACTTTTTTCTTCCAATTTTTGTGGTGTCAACCTTGTAGGTTGTGGAGGTCTAGGAGTAGCAACATTTCCATATTTATAGATGTGAGTGGTAGGCTTCCTTGTCGCCATAATTTTACATTCAATTTTTCTTTCCAACCTGAATGCCTTCACTAATGAATCTAGTTCCCAAACGTGAAATTCATGTTGGATGTTATCCTTTAAAGTCCCTATGAAGACATCAATCCTGTGTTCCTCTGGAATATCAGTTACCCTTATATTCAATTTTTGGAAGTCCTCAATGTGCTCTGCCACTAAAACCTTTTGTTTGAGATTGATCAATTGGCTAAAGAAGGTGTTGCTATTTGTATCCTCATAATGTGCTATCATTTCCTCCATAAAAATTGACCAAGTGACAATTTTTTTACGGGAGCAAAGCCATCGATATGATACAAATGTATTTTTTTCTAAATGTAAAGTTGCAATGCGTACCTTTTGTGTGTTTTTCACATTATTGAGATCAAAATATTTCTCCATCTGTAGTATCCATGTTACAAGATCCTTTCCATAACTCTTCCTCATATCCATTCTTGGAATATGGTGGTTGTTTAATAAACATTAGAGTTTATGAAATCACGATTAACATTTATTTTGCTCTCATCATGAGTTTCCTCTACTATCTTTTTTCCATTAAGAAACATTTCTTGTATCAACTTTGCCAAACTTTCGATGTCTACTTTTAGATCATTCTTCATATTTTCCATTTTTTCATCGATCTTAGCTTCCATGTCATCCATCTTAGCTTCCATGCCAACTTCCATGCCATCCATCTTAGCTTCCAAAAAATTCATCTTATCTTCCATGCCTTTCTTCAAACCATCCATCTTAGTTTCCATGTCTTTCTTCAAAACTTCCATTTCATTTTTTGTTGCTCTTTGCGATAGCGAAATTTGGTGCACTTGCTCATGGACTTTTGATATCTCATGTTGCATTTATTCATCTTCATGAGTCATATTAGAGCCTTCTGAAGGCTTAATGGGTGTTGAATTCTCTTTAGGAGGAATTTTAGAACCCAATACTGATATCTATGCTCAATAGGCCTTTGGAATCACCTAGAACTGATTTTTCAAACAAGACTTATGCAATTTGAAAAACAATACACACCTTTTTCTTGATTTTGAGGAGCTCGATATTGAAACTAAATTATCTCTGTGATTTCAGATCTTCAATATCTGAAATTAGGCCCTGAAGTATCCCTCTGAAGCTTCTTTTGAATGCCACAAGTCTGACCTGATTTGGATTCTTGAAGACAAAGTTACGCCCAATCTCCTACGATGACCTAATTATGGACTCGTTCAGTAGAGTGAACTCATATGACCTGCCACATGTCACTGTTTCCTCCTAAAGCTCTGAAATAGATATAGCGACAACCAAAGTTCATGTACTTGCAGCCACTTTTTACAGAATTCCAATCTGATGCTTAGAGAGAGAGTTATGAATATTTTCCCACAATCACCTCTTTGAGCTGAAATTAGGGAGCCTGTAACCATATCTCTGACAATATTGCGAACCAAGCTCTAAAATTTTGCGACGATCTTCCTTAGGATTTCTTCTTCACTCCCTAAAAATTTCCGCTTCTAAACCTTCGTAGAAAAAAAAATTTAGCGCAAATGCCACGATGACCTGTTTAGGTTAAATTCAGGAGCCTACAAAAAGACCTAACTTCCACAGATCATATCTCTGAAAATATTGCGAAACAAGCTCTGCAATTTTGCGACGATATTCCTCAGGATGTTGGCATCACACTCTAAACATTTCTTCTTCTGAAACTTCGTAGAAAAAAAATTATAGTGAAAATTCCATGATGACCTGTTTGGTGCAGCGAAACCCTAGAATCCAAAGCTCTAATACCAAATGTTGTGAAACCAGCTCCAAAAATAGAAGAAAAGAGATATCATAACCTTAGAAATAAGCCACTTAGAGGGGGAAACCTCCAATATATTACATGAATGAACAATTCTTGGATGATACAAATGAAAAAACCTCCTCTCTATATATAGGACTCCATGGGGCCACAATGTAATCCTAGCCGACCTAACAATAATAATGTAAGGGCACAATAATAACAATATGGGTGTTACAGGGGTACAACAATAATAATAAGGGGGTTACACTAACAACAATAAGGGACTATACTAGTAATATAAGGACCTAACAAGAGTGCTAAGGTGTTCTAGAGAGTGATAATGCATGTTGAGGAGTGTTAAGGATTACTAGGACAAAACATTAGGGGAGCACTAGGTAAAAATTCATGGAATTTAATGAATATGAGGAACGTGTGCCAGGGACAAGTGTTAATGAGTGCTAGTTGTCATGCCAAGGAGAGAGTGACAAGGTATGATAAGGAATTGTAAGGAGGGATATCAAGGCATGTCAAGAAGTCGCAAAGTGTTCTTTGGAGTTCCAGGGTGTGCTAATTATATGTGCCAAATAGTGCCAAGATATGCCAATACATGCCAGGTGATAAGGATGTGCAAGGTGCCATGGTATGTCAATATGTGTCAAGAAGTTTCAAGGAAACAAAAGGAAGAACCAATAAGAGGGTTATAAGTTGAGACTTTATCTTTTTTAAAAGGGGCATACTAACCACACTAATAATAGGTCCCAATACATGCCAAGTGGTATTATGTTCCAAGTGCTAATGTATGTCAATGCATTCAACCAAGGTGTTCCAGGAAATGCTAGGGACTACATGCATGCCAATACATGTTAGGAGAGTTCAAAGTTGTGCTAGTGCATGGCACCATGTGCTTGGGCATCAGTGTCATCGCAAGATGTTCTAGTTACAAAGATGTTCCAAGACATGTGTGGTGCTAATAAATGTTTCTGTGTGCCAAATCATTAATTTAAGGTATGCCTCAATTGTTGAGGAGTGTTGGGCCTTTCTCAATAATAGAATTGACAGAGCTTGATTATGTATTAATTAATATATTTCCTACACACACTAGTGGGAATTTATCTAAATGGAATTTTCTATATAGTAAACTAAATAGATGTGAATCATGTGTTGACTCATAGGAAAGCTCTATTCAACTAATCATTACTTGAGGGAAATGATACACACTAATTACTTCTTAAAAAATTGACTGACTCTAACCACTATGGCCTTAGACATATTATAAAAAATACTCCACAATAATGGTATTAAATCATTCTCTTTTGAAAAAAAATATATTAACAAGCACATAACGTCATCAAAAACTCATTGGAATGATCAATGGTGACAAACATTTTTTGACCGTCACCAAAAGTAACAAAAATAACATCGGTGAGGGTCATTGAAAGTTCATCACTAGAAGTGTCACCAAAGAGAGAATTAGTGATGGACCGTTAACAACCCTCACCAAAAGTGTCATTAAAAATTTATTTGGTAATGCAACTTAAAGGACCATCACTATATACACTTACAGCGATGCTTTTTTAATGACCATCACCATATGTGACATTGGTGACGGACCTTAAAGGTCCGTCACAAGAATGACCCTCACCAATGTCATTTTTTCTTGAAGTGAAAACTTCCCCACATCGTTTATTGACTAGATCATCGATGAGTGTGCAGGGCATGAGGTTATATCCTTTATGGATGGTTTCTCCGGGTAAAACCAGATTGTTATCCACTGTGTTTATCATTTAAAAAATGGATACATTAGTTTGTGGGGAATTTTTTCTTATAGGGTCATGTTGTTCAGCCTAAAGAATGTTGGAGCCACCATCCAGTGGGCCATGTAATATTTTTTGCATGATTTGGCTCATATTACCCTTTCCTACCTTGACGACCTCACTGCTCATTCTAGGCATCAGGCACAACACATTCATGATTTGTGTATTGTCTTTCTCTGATGTCACAAGTATAATATTCGTCTCAACCTACTAAAGTGTGTCTTTTGTGTTCCCACCGGTTGTCTCTTGGGATTTATTGTGTCCAAAGATGGTATAACTCTTGATCCCCTAAAATTTCAAGCCATTCTTGAGCTTCTCATTCCTCGTACTTTGCGCCATTTACAAATCCTTCAAGACAAAGCCAATTTCCTTCATCGGTCCATTCCTAACTATGCCACCACTACACATAGGTTTATTAGACTCCTTCAATCTAGCATTCCTTGAGTTTCAGATGACTATGCTCAACAATATTTTTATGCCCTGAAATATTCTCTCATGCTCGCTCCTTTGATTATTCCCCCTAACTTTGAGAGGGATTTCATACTGTACATCTCAGCATCCACCCATTCAGTCATTGGGGTCCTTATTCAGGAAGATGACACCGAAAATGAACATGTTATCTATTATGTCAGTAAGAACCTTGTGCGTCCCCGTGTGTCCTACTCACATGAAGAGAATTTGGCATTGTTCGTTGAGTTCTTAGTCCAAAAACTTCGTCATTATATCCTAATGTATTACACCAAGGTCATGACCAATTCCAACCCTATCGATTTCCTATTGAGTCGATGGATCATCAATGGGAAGTATGCTCATTGCATCGTTATCCTTTAGGAATTCGATCTTGAATTTGTCACACCCAAGTGTAAGAAAGGCTTAACCCTTGCTAAACTCATTTCTTAATTGCCTACTGGTGCACGAGACCTACCGGTTAATGATGATTTACCCAATGAACAGATATTTTCCATTACTTCGGATGACCCTTGGAATGGCGACATTCTCACCTACCTACGAACCCAGAATTTCACTTCCCATCTTGATCGTGATCCTTGACAATGTATACGACACTAAGCCCCCCGCTATCTTCTCATTGGTGAAGATCTCTATCATCGCGGTGTTGATTCTATCCTCCGTTGTTGTCTCATGCACGCTGAAGATGAGTAAGTCCTTAATGCCTAACATAGCATTTCTTTTGGTGGACACCTCTATGATTTGGGTACTCCCCAAAAATTCATCTGTGCTAGGTACTTTTGGCCTTCTCTCTTTGGTGATTGCATTGAAGCAGTCAATCACTGATCCAATTTTGAGCTCTTTTCCCTAAAGGCGCGAGCTCCACCCACTCCCCTGCATCCTATCATATCAGTCTGACCCTTATATAAGTTGGCCATTGACTTTAGGGAATTTCAACCTCCATCTATTGGTAACGACAAGTATGTCATTGTGGCAGTTGACTATTTCACCGAAGGGGTTGAGGGCATGCCAACATTCAACAACATAGCAGCTGCCGCAATGCTATTTTTCTTTAACCATGTTATCACTTGATTTGGGGTTCCGAAACAATTGGTCTCTGACCATGGCCGACATTTCAAAGATGAGATATGGTGTGATCTATCCTCTCTGTCGGCCTTTGAACAACAATAGTCATCGTCTCATTATCCCCAAGGTAATGGACTAGTTGAAGTGTTCAATAAAATCATTAAAAATAGGCTTCAACAGATGGTGAACAAGCACAAAACCAACTGGCACCTTATGATCTTCCATGCTTTGTAGGCCTATATAAATTATGTTAAAACCACCACCTGGTTCACTCCTTTCCACCTTATTTTCAGCGAGAATGCATTCTTACCGATTGAGTGTGAAATCCCCTCCCTCCGCCTAGCCGTCGAAATTCTCCCTTACACCCAACTGTTAGAACAAAGACTTATCATTCTTGAGTGTGCTTCCAAATACCATCTTCTTTCATTACAAACCATCGAAGCAGCCAAGAACCGTACCAACACTCATTATGATCGAAAATTACACCCTTGTACCTTTCACGAAGGTGATCTTGTTCTATTGTATGACCAAGCTCATGATGTCCTTGGTCATGGGAAGTTTGAATTATTATGGCTAGGACCTTACATCATTAGTAAATATTTTGGAAATGGGGCATACTTATTAGAGGATTTCAAAGGCCAACTCCTCCGTAACCCTCGCAATGCACTCTACCTTAAGAGATTTTACCCATAACATCTCCCATTGAGATGCATGTTCTATTTTTTTCATGCATTTAGGTAGCTTGCATTGTTCATCATCATATCATTTTTTTTCTCATGGTCCCTTTCATATGGATCCATCATCCACACCATATATCGACTATGTTGACGGTGCAAGTCGATTCTCCCAAAATCTAGCCTTGGCAACTTGGGTCACTTTTACCCCCGCGCATTTGTTAGGTATCTCAAACGGTGTATGCATTAGATTTTCCATCAATAAACAAGGTGAATATGATGCAGTGATAGGTTTTTTAGTTGATGTAGTTGATCATTGCACCCTTCATCTTCATGCCCATTTAGATTCCTTGTTTCTTGTCATGCAATTGAATGGCATGTATCATGTGAATAACCATGTCCTTTTTAGAAGATATTTACAAGTGAAGTTCTTAGTGTGTGAATTTTAAACTGTTACATTCAGTCATGTATCTAGAGACCAAAATCAATATGTAGATAGAATTGCAAACAATATTCTAGATTGGCACTTATCACATGCATTTAACATAAGACAATCATAAAACAAATGGTGACCCATATACTCGTCATATATAAAAATATGCATATCCATATTATGTACTGACAAAATCATAAATATTTTTTAGTCCAATACTCTAAATACATCCGACATTCTCATAGCATGTTACAAAACCAAAACTGGGGCACCATGGTGTGTATCATGTGAATAACCATGTCCTTTTTATAAGATATTTATGAGTGAAGTTCTTAGTGTGTGAATTTGAAACTATTACATTCAGTCATGCACCTAGATCCCAAAATCAATATGTAGATAGAATTGCAAATAAATTTCTAGATTAGCGAACCATATACTCGTCATATAAAAAAAGATGCATATTCATATTATGTATTGAAAAAATCATAAAGATTTTGGATTCCACTACTCTAAATACACCCGACGTTCTCATAGCATGTTAAAAAATCAAAAATGGGGGCACCACCTGATCCTACATATAATTACTATCTCGAGGGTCCCGAGCCAATGACTCGGCTCCTACATCCCACACATCCAAAACTGCCTATCTGACCATCACCATGTGTCGCATGATCCCTCTCCACTCAGAGGGTATCCCTATACATCCCTCGATGTACTGGTCTTCAATATTATGCCATATGTGATCTGATACACCAGTCAACATCAACTCACACCTATGTTGGACATCCTCCAACAGAGCCTCATAGTCAGCTCTCTAATCTCCTCTCACTCCACTAGACTCTATAGCCCCTAGTGTTGCGGGTCATCCCACATACCCTATCAGTTTCACCAGTGCTATTTATGCATACAAAAAGTAAAGAAGCAACACCACATACATATTCTAAAAACTTTAAATCCACCATAATATATAGAAATTTTCACTTACCATTTGGTCTCCATGCTTGACCCGACGGAAGTAGCAAGTCAGGGTCCCCTTGAAAGTTCATACCATTGTACATATAATCGTCTATGTATAGCGAAATCTAATCCCAATGTCTAAAGAAATTAAGTTAGAACACCCATATGAATCCCCCACCTCCTCCTCTTTGTAGTAGCTGCCCCAAGTGGCACATCCTGGGCTCCCATGGGCCCCCATCCTGGATCTGCACATGAGGCTGAAGTGTGGGGATCTTATCAAAGAAGAATGAGTGCAATACCTTAACAAAAACACAATCATGGTTCTCCTATCGCTTGCACAACGAAAACTATCATTTCACTGACGACAACATCATCTGGGCCCACCAATAATAGGTCCCACTTAGAACACTATAAACCAACATCATCTTCCCCCATTGATGTGATGGAATGCCTAGTTTCATAGGATCTTCAGTATGGCTATGATGAAAACCTATGTCTGTAGCCTCTCTAGACCACCGATTGGAATGTTCGTTCCCTTAGCACAAACATCTGGTCTATAGTGGTGCTCCATGAACTCAAATATGTTTCTCCCATGAGGTAATACTGGATGTATATTTCCCACCACCCCTAGTGGTGGGAGTCTGATCAAGAACTAGATTTCCTGAATGGTCAACTCGATCGAGTGCCCCTGCACCATAAAGGCCTCTCGGTCTAGATCCCAATAGCTGACTATCCTAGATAGCAAGGGCTCCCCTTACCTCATCAGTGGGTTCTCAACCAACTTGAAAACCTCGTACCTCGCAAGTGCTCCTCATACCACCTGATCCCCATAGATCCTGGAATGAAGTGCATCCAATTCCCTCTCTGGGTAGTTGATATATATCTCTACCATACCTACACAAAACCATCATGTTTTTCAGCTCAGAGAAGATAAATTACATAATCACTCATCAAGTACTAGTCCTCAACTAAACAATTGTCCAAAACCCACCTCTGAACCAACTCACAATTTTTAGCCCCTGAAACTACAAGCTCGTAGTTTTCCCCTCGAGAAATAGCGAGCCACGTCAAAATAAAGGCCCCAGAAAGTGCGATCTAGACGTGAGAAAGGGCGGAGTTCTGTTTCTAAGCCCCAGGCACCTAATCTGAAAAATTGAACCACTAAAAAAGTAGAGTAAGGTTAGGCCACCTACCTGCAACTGAGTGACCTCAATTCCAATAGTCGGTTTGTCCGCTATGATCACCGCAAGATTTAGGTCCTTCTCCTCCTCTCTAAATTCACCATAGATCCTCTAGCAAATGAATCAAATTGGAGGGAAATCACCCTATTAAAAGAAAAACACTAAATTTTCTTTCGCCAATTACGACCAAACCGTAGCTCGGTTTGAGGAACCATCAACACCATTGGAAAGATCTCACCGAGCACTATAATGGGTATCCTTTCACTTTCGGTATGTTAAAACTTCACTATAAATCCATTTTTCCAAGAAGGGTCCCTTTTCTACCTCTTAAAATCATATTTCTTCACTTGAACTGCTTGTACTTGGGGCACCATTTTTCCTTCATACTTGTCAACATGTATGTTGATTTTTGTCATGAGTAACCATATTTTTCTCATGTGTTTATGGTCCCCACCAGGCCTATTATGTGTGGCAGCATCATTGAGTCACCCTTGTTCACAACATCCGAGTTGAGTCATTATCGCATTCATGGAGTCTGTCCTAAGTCCCTTTGCCTCCTGTTATAATATTCCATCCATTTTTTCCTTATCTCTCTCTCTCATGTCGTCCATTTTGGCCTGCAGTCATACTATCCCCCATCACCTCTAGATTCGAGTCAGTCACTGCCAGGTCATCCATGCTTTTTATGCTCTGACAAGGGAAGTCATCATTCTGCTACTCAGTATCCCCTATTCCACCATCATCCATGGTGTCAGTCCATCAGTCACTTTAATATGATACCTCATGCGTTAGAAGAGTATTCCTCATTTCCTTACCGATAACGAACCTCCTTCTATCGACATCAGTGCATTCATTCCAGAAGACAGGTCTAGAGGCTGGTGTACCTTGAGTCCAACTTCCATTCTTGTTCGGTGCCTTGGATTAGGAAAAGGGATCCCTCATTTCTCTTTGACTTAGTTGTTTCTCATCTTCTCAACTTCAACTCCTTATTGTATGATCAAGATTCGTATACTCGATGGTTTGGTGATCCAGAAGATTATGCTAGTGATTCTCGGGTGTGTGTGATATGTTTCATACCTCATGAGGGGGTGGCCCTTCAAGTAGCATCCCACATGCCCGAATGACCCCAGATTATTCTACAACCTCAAATGCAGCTCCGTAGATTTGATGGGTTCGGTTCCAGTCACTTGCAACACCTATAACATGCAGCATGTATCATTCAAATGATCCTTTCATATTTTCAAAGCCCTTTCATATTTATCAAGGCTTCTTTCATTTTTATTATGTCTCATGTAGTCATATATTATTGTATTCAGTCATGGTTGTTGTCCTTGGCGCAGTATGTATGTGGGATCCATTATATTTTTGTCTGGCCCATTTTATGGCAGCATGTCATGTACCATTTATCATGTACTTTATTGCTCAATTTAATTTTGATGGGTGCACTATTATTCTTTTTACATTTTCATCTCGGAGGGCATAGGTATGCCTCCCCCGCCTCACTAAGAAAAGGTACCCAGACATTAAAGGAGACTTATGCCATTCATATCTCTTTCCCCCTGGGTTATTTTCCTCTCTCGCTTCACTCTACCTATGTATCTCTCTCTCTCTCTCTGACTCCCCTTCGTTGTCTAGTGATTATGTTCTTACAATGTACATCGGTCATACGATTAGCTCCTAACACTCACACGCTGGGGAGAAATATGTTACACAAAATTTTTTTCATCTAACCATTTAGAATTAGATGGATTGAAGTAAATCGTGTAAGACCAATTTTACCATAATAAAATTGCTTTCACTATAAGGAATAATTTAATAAACCATATTTTATTAAGGCAGTTCTGGTTAAAACTAGAAACCCCATGAGGAATAGTTAAACAAATCCTTATTTATTTTATTCTCCTCTAGGAATAATTAATTAAACGACTATTTGAATAATACTCCAGGTCATATTTAACCCAATTATGAGAAATAATTAGATAAATAATTAATTTTCTTATTTTTCTCTAGGAATACTTAATTAAATCATTATTTAGTTATTATCCCTTGTTAAATTTGACTAAATCACCTAGAAATAATTAAACAAATCATTATTTTTTACTTATTCCTTAACCATAATCTTGAAATGATAAATAAATCATTTATTTGTTTATTATTTCTAAATAAAGGTATTTAAATAATTTAAATACTTTTTCCCTCCAACAAAATATAATGAAATATTCCGAGCGGATAGATCTAGATTTTGGTTAATAATGTTTTATTATTCGCCATTATCGACGATAACTCAATATTTTTTATGAAATAGGGGGGTTTTCCATTCATTATTCACTTTCATCACTTTCATTGTCACACTTTGATAATTCTCATTACTGCTATTACTTTCTTTGCTTCTTGATCTCACATAGAGTTCCACACATTTTGGGTTTTCTACACCATTGAGAGAGTTGAAATTCTGGATTTGAAGCATTGAGGGAAGCCAAGAACCCATCCCATTGAGGAGGACCGGTAAAATTATTATTTTTTCCCTTCCCAGGTGTTATAATACATATAAAATGATTTATATCTTGTCTTTTCCATTGGATGCAGGGAGAAATTATTATTTATTTTCACTGTCTAACTGCTTTTACTGCATATATTGTGTTTTTTGCATCATTTGTTTTAACTATCAATTGCAGATATAAAGAGGTTAAGCAAACATATTTTGTTGTTGGGGTTGTTTGTCACATGCATCTAAAGTGAGCTCTTTTCATACACTTGCGTTAAGAATTTACGTTAACAATTTTCATAGAAAAAATTACACTAGCCTAAGTCTAGGCACTATGTATGTAGTGATATATCGTATTGATTGACTATTAGTTTCATGTCATTTAAAAAAAATTAGGAAATATTTTAATATGTTTGAATCTAGATGGCCAAAGTTTGTGTTTTTCTTTCCACCACCACATCATCATCTACATGGCCTCAAATATAGTGCCACGCCTTCTTTCTCATATATATCATTCAATGAGTCTAACATCCATCTAACTGATTATGCTTATTAAACATGAAGAGAAACACTTTTTGAATCTATGTGATTATACCGATCTATTCTAGTAGTGAAAAGGAGGCCTATCAAACTCTATGGAACATTTCATTTTGATGAACCCATTGAACTATTTTATTTTATCGATTCCAGTAACCATACTTCAATGCATTATAGATGGGGCTTGCTAAGTGATCACTTGATATCTATTTCAAATCTAGAATCCCTTATCTCTCTTTAAAATCCAATAATGTTCTTACTTTCTTTCCTAATCTATGTTCCTTCGGATTTTATCTTCAAACTAATTAATTTCAACTACAAAGTAAGTAATTTCATAATGTATATGACATAGAAAAAAAAATTGTAATTAAGAACATCCCCTAGGATATTATCTATTCATTAACCTCCATTTTCATACACTATGTATGATTTTTGTTCCATTCTCTTTATTTTTAAATGACAATCTATGAGTGCTAGAATGTGAATGAATTAGAGGTGAACACATGCATGTCTTCATATTTTTAAAAGTAGAAGGATAAGGAATGATCTTGCCTCAGACACCACCTTTAATAACTGATCCTACAAATCAAAATTGTAACTTTTCATTTTATGAAAGATATCATCCCACGAAACTAATAAAAGATGAAATGGAATCTCTCCATCTACGTTCATAGGTAGCCATATGCAAGTCATGTTTATATCAATGAAGTGTAACTCATTTGTATATCAAATACACACCACATGTTATTTCAAATGCACAAAATGTTTGCATAATTAACCGAATTAGTGTTAAAGAATTTAAATTCTATAAACAATAATTTGGAAACAAGAGGCAGTTCCATCCATACTAAAACTACTATAGGGTCATCTGATTTGACCTAGACTATTCATTTATATTCAAGCACATAAGTAGTATTTTTTTCATCTTCTTTCATTGATTAAATGCTCGGTTAAAATTCATTCCAGTTGTTTATTTACATTGAATCCTTTAATTGTACTTTCTTCCAATGATTATATGCAAAAAGGTAGCATTACATGCATTCTTCTTCATTGATTAAATGACCGGTTAAAATAAATTCTGAAATAAATATGGACAAAATTAATTCACTTAAATTATAAAACTTCTATGTACATTCTATAAATCAATTCAAGATTATTTTTTTTGGATATGCTACAATGTATAAGGAGCTATCGGAAAACAAGCATCAAGAGCTACTATCAACAAGTAATCCCCATATTTTGCGAAACTGAGCTCATTATTGGTTGGAGACCCATCACCCTATTAAATATTTCATATATTTATTTTCCCAATATGATCATTCCATTTTTATCATTATTTTAGATATTTTCAACGATTGTTTGTTTCATTTTCACAGTGTATCAAGGTTGTTCAAAGTATTTCTGAAATTTTCTATAGATTTAATTTTATATTTTCCTTTATAAGGTTGATTTTCAATTTTGGTTTTGATGGAAATGATCCATATTATATTAAATTATCATTTTTCAAGTACTTTACAAAACATAAAAATAGATTTCCTTTAGGTAGATCAAGATCTATTTTAAAAAGTGATAAATCTCTCTTAATTTATCCAAATTAATATCAACAACAATTACTCATTGAATATTGTGCAAAACTCCACTAAATCCCTTAGGATTTACCCTAATTGACCATTTTTACCCCATTAGCTCTCAAGGTATCTTCTATGTTTACATGAACAGATAAGTATTCTTGATCTTCCATTTTTTTTTTAAAACAAGCAAGGTATAAATTGGTGAAAACAATAGTACCTTGCAAAAAATTATATGTTTCACTTTTTTCTTAATGTTGTTGGACTAGTATGTCCTCTTAGTATTTGAAATAATTGACCTAATGAAAGGAAAATCTATGTCTCATTGCACAACAACTAAATAGAAATGCAAGAAAAACAAGTAGAGTAAAATTATGTTAATGATTTTGGTCTCCAAGAAAGGGTGTTATAACCACAAGACCAAATGCCTATCAAGCCTTGAAAACACCATTAACAATCTCATATAAAATAGATTTGAATTTTTTAGTTTTTATCTTTCATTCATGCTTGATAGTGAGATATCCTTTGACCCCTATTAAAATCTCTCATAGAATTTTCTTATTACAAAATATAAATAATCCCAACTATTGGGCGCCAATTTTGCACACTTTTCCTACATTTGTTTCCCTTATTTTTCCTCATGACCATAACCATTCGGACTATCTTTGCCTCTTTTTCCTATCTTTCTATCTTAACTTGTGTTGTTTCACCTTATTTTCATTATCCTGCCGTTTCATCAATTATTATGATGCATCATGCCTTTTTATGACTAATCGAGGATGAATGCTTGGAGAAGATCTATGGTCTTTTTGTTGTCTTTCCAGATGTCATTTGTAGCACAAAATATCTCGAGCATGAGGCATACAAGATCAGTTAGGGGTGTGTTGTTACAGTGAGATTTTTGCACCGTGATGCTATTACACCTTGCTATTACAGACCCGCTGGCAAACTATTGTTACAACTATATCGCTGATTGGATCTCGTCAACTCATGTTGTTGACTTGTTCGCTAGTTGTTACGCTACAATTATGATCTATCGTGATAGTTGTAGAAGTAATTAAGTATTGTATTTTTAGATAAAAGCCTCTCGGTGGTTTTGATTGTAAGCTATAATTTTCCAGTACTACTTTTATTAAGAAGTGGTTATAACCATATGTATTATATTTCGATGAGCATGAGAATCCTAATATTCTCATGACTGATATATCCCTTGTTTTTCTGAGATGTAACCACTATATAGTTCTCAGCCCTTGAGGTCGAAAGGTTAGTGAAGAAAAACATTACTTTGGCTCTGTAATTTTTCTCATATTAATACAAATTATCTTGTTATTGGTGTTACATGCGTTATTTGATTTAGTTTCCGTTAAGTTATTTCTCTTTGTGTGCCCTACTAGGGAGGAAGGGCCCTCCTCTTTAGCCGGGATTGCAGTGGTTAAGGTAGTTGTGTATATATATATTTCTTATTTTATCTATGTATCAGTGGAAGTGTTGTTGTTGCTGTTTTAGCTATGAATAGATCTGATTCAATTCCAATGTTTTATATTTTGTTACACATATGAGATCAGAGATACCAGCTGGGTAATTGTTGTGTGGCATGCTAGGACATATTAATTGAGGTGTAATTAGAGTCTTCTAGATTATTTTATTTCTGCATGAGTGATTTCCTTTGAGCATTTACTTCAGCAGCGATTTCCTTTATTTGGATTTGCTTCTGGTTGGATGTATCGGTACAGAAGTGCAGTTTTCATTGAAATAAAAGATGTCCCTGGATTGATAATTTATGTGTACTTTTTTAGTCATTTAATAGTGATTAATACAACCCAAAATTTTGGCATCGTTCTTGGGGATGGCAGTGACGATCCAATCAATCAGAATTGTTTCTTAGAAGATAGAGTGCACCCAGTCTGCAATTGCCGGGTAGTAAGACGAGAGGTAAGAACCTGCGCAGCGCTCTAATGAACTTGAGTGGGTTCACTAATGCTACACTAGGGCACTTAGAGGTCCAATTTCCATGTGTTTTTTTAGAGTGTCTCCAACGACACAATTGTCGAGCAGTAAGATGAGAGGCAAGAACCTACGCAGCGCTCTAACGAACTTGAGTGGGCTCACTAATGTATTGCTGGAACACTTAGGAGTGTGAGGTTTTGGGAATTTTCTTTTAGTGTGTCTCCAGCGACACAATTTCCGGGTGGTAATATGAGAGGTAAGAACCTACACATCACTTTAACGAACTTGAGCGGGCTCACCAATATCTTGCTGGGACACTTAGAAGTTTGAATTTTTGGGTGTTTCTTTCGGGTGTCTTTAGCTATACAGTAGTTGGGGGATAAGACGAGAGGTAAGAACCTGCGCATTGCTCTAACGAACTTGAGTGGGCTTACTACAGTAGAAACTGAAGCACTTATAGGATGAATTGATACACATGGGGCCCATGTGTTCCAGTAGGACGATATCAACATCTACAAAGACCCCCACTCTACTGACTACAGGAAATATGGGTCGTAAGAAGGAAAAGAAGAGTGAAAATTTGGGAAGAAAAACATTCTTTGGAGATATGATGTCAAGGTAAGAAAAGGAATAGTCTACGTCATACAGAGATAATAGGAAGACAGGACCATAGAAAGAATATACCATATCAAAGCCTGGGCCATCGGTGTCTTCTATGTCTAGACCACACCACCCTTCAAACAACATATCCACTCCTGATATCAAGACTCCATATTCAAAACAACATTGGGAAATCATTGATCAGGATCTAAGAATTGAAGGAAACAGAGAGACTAGTGGGGAGCATCAGGGACTTGAGGAACATCATTTAATTTATCATCATTTGGATGCTGGTAGTGTTGTTAAATAGTTGGTCCTGGAACAATTTGATCCTTTTATTTATCAATCTCCAACACACTGCGAGGTCATTTCATCCCATGGGGAAGAATCATCCATGGGGGATGAGAATGTCAAGACAGATAGATTTGTTACTTTTGAATTCCCAATAGTATTAACATGGGATGAGGCTCATATGAAGAATAGTAGTAACACGGGATGGTTGTTGAAGATCCTGATACCTTTTTATTCGAATTCGATGTGATATGTAGAGTTTATGACTACACTTCAGATGCCCAGAAGCTGAAATTATTCCCTTCTACTCTGAAAGGTGAAGCATTAAGATGATTCATGAGATTGGGTGTTGGCACAATTCGAACCTGAAATGAGATGAGGGAGGCTTTCCTCTTTAAGTATTAGAATTACTGTCGAACCAGGGATTTGAAGGACGATATCTTCAGAATTGCATAGAAGGATGAAGAAATCCTGCAAGACTATATGGAGTGGTTTCTTTACAATTTACAAAGATCTAAGTGTAGTAACTTAGACCTGGAAATTCTAAATCCAATATTCTTAAGAGGTATAAGAGATGATTATCTGGAGCATCTGAACCTATTGGAAAAAGGGGACATATCACAAGAACCTCTTGACGAAATAATGAAAATTTTCCTGTGTAGCTCAAGAGGATTGGTCAAAGGGAAAAGTTCAGTTCAGGACCCTTCAGTCCAGATACAGAGTTCCACGAGTGGAGGACTAACCAGAGCAGATATTGTAAATCTATTTGAGTATTTGAAAACTGACTTCCTTATCACTCTCTCTACCCAGATCACTACAGTACAAGTTAAGAAGGCACAAGTAGAATTTGAAGCAACCTTATCAATATTTTGTCCCCAATGCAAAAATAAACATTTGGAAAGTGAATGTGGACTGAATAGTGTCACTCTATGCAATATTTGTGAGTTGTCACATTCTATGAGTCAGTGTCCTGAATTTCCTAGACTGAAGGTGGTACTTCAAGAATCAATCAAGGATGTCCAATCATCTTATTTCATCAAATCAAAGAGACCATGGAAGCCACGACCTATAGGTATGCCTTCAAAATTTTCCTCTTTTTATTCTTGGAATAATGTTTATAATAGTCAGAAATATCCATGGTAGTATCCTACTCCTTTCTCAACATAATTTCCTTCACCATGGAACCAGTAGTCGTCTCCTCCACCACTGCCATATCCCCCATCACAACCCAATCCTTGGGGTCAAATCTGGATAAGTAATGGCCAAGGTCCAGTACCCCCCTGGACTACCAATATAGCAACAACGGTTACAACTACCTTCCATTAAAAATCCTACACCTTATTTCCAACCCCAATTACCTGTGAAACCTAACCCCAATCCAAATAATAAGGTAGCCTAGAGAATGGATGCTCCAGTTACCCTCTAGATTTATATTATTACTCCCATTGGACTTAACAAGGTTCAACTTTGATCAGGGAAAGTAATCAGACCTGAACATACTCCTATTATTACTGAACAATGTGAGTCACCTAGAAAGGATATAAGCGATTATGAGGCAGTTGTTACACATGTAACAATTGATATAACACCCATTGTTACATCTATAGTAGCCAGCTCGGGAGGATATGTTTCTTCTACAACAACCAATCCGAGCAAGGCTGGTGCATCTATGATAGTTGATTCAGCTGTTAGCATTTAGAATCCTCCATAACATCAACGATTAACTGAAACTAGGATGACCTCACAACCCAAATCTAAATTCCTCAAGAAACTAGAAAATTTGTATTTGTGAATTTTGTTGTTACAATCCCTTAAGGAAGTACCTATCTATGCTAAAATAGTGAGGGATATATGCATCAAAAAGCCTGTAAGGAAACCTAAAGGCCCTGCTACTATCCATGTCATGGGAAGTTGTCTGATCTCATGACTGATCAACCTTTTTTAACTAAATATAATGACCCAGGAAACTCCACAGTGACTTTCCATATTGAAAATCAACCTATAACCAATCATTTGATTGATCTAGGGGTAGCCATTAATGTCATGACTAAATACCTCTTCATCTCCCTAGGACTTCATGGACTTAGACCTACACCCACAGTGCTTGAATTAGCAAGTAGGTCCCGTGTCAAGCCCGAGGGAATGATAGAATATGTGGTTATCACTATGGCTTCTTGGAATTATTTGGCTAATTTTCACATTTTACAAACCAAATAAAATTTGGGGGGTCATCCTTTGATCTTGGTGGTTGGCCACTGCAGATGCATATTTCGGATGTAGGTTTGGATCTATGGTGATCTCAGATGGGAAATCCACTTAGAACATGATTCTTTATCCCCCAGCAAAACCTCATATGGATTTGAGTAGTCCTTGATGGGATGAATTTGAACTTTAATCTGATCTTTCCCTACATCTTCTCACGCTTGGAAAAGAACAATACTTTAAGGATTACACAAAGGAAAATATCATTAATGGTTTTATTAGTAATTAACTCTTTGTTTTCTCCATTAGAGATCTAGTGGAAGAAGATGAGGTAGATGATGCAATTATTGAACATTTGAAAACCACTCCTCATACTATCAGTAGTCCCATTGAACTCGAACTTGGGAAATGTTTAAACATCAATCCTATCCTGACTATTGAACAAAACAAATTGTTGGTACAACTGTTACAAAAATAAAAAAATTCATTTTCATGGGACTATACGAATATGAAAGGAATCCATCTTGGCCTATGCACTCACCACATTTATCTTAAAGAGGACTTCAAACTAGTTAGAAAATCGTGGTGACGAATGAACCCAACACTTAAGGAGATAGTGAAAGAAGAATTGCAGAAACTCCTTAATTCTAATTTCATCTACCCCATTTCTAACAGCCAGTGGGTGTCTTTGCTTGTCATAGTTCCAAAAAAGAAGGAAAAATGGAGAGTCTATGTAGACTATAGAGAGCTTAACAAGGCTACTCAGAAGGACCATTTTCCTTTACCATTCATTGATCAGGTCCTGGATACTCTCTCTGGGAAAAAGTTACTTTCATTCCTAGATGGGTTTAGTGGCTATAATCAAATACAAGTTGCCTCGGAAGACCAAGATAAGACAACTTTCACTTGCCCACGGGGTACTTTTGTAGACAAAGTCCTTCCATTTGGCCTTTGTAATGCACCAACAACTTTTCAGAGGGAAATATTGGGTGTTTTTTCTGATCTTTTGAATGACTACCTTGAAATATTTATGGATGATTTTACACCCTACAGCGATGCCTTTGAGACAAAATTAGCTAACTTGGAAAAAGTGCTGGAACGTTCTGAACAAACTAATGTCTCTTTGAGCATGGAGAAATGCCACATGATGACGACCAAGGGAATTATGTTGGGACATTTCATTTTTGCAGATGGAATCAAGGTAGATCCTGCAAGAATTGAGGTAATCTTGAAAATCCTAACCCCTAAGAATCTGAAAGAGGTACGTAGTTTTTTGGGACATGCAAGATACTATAGGAGATTTATAGAGAAATTTTTAAAGATTGCAACTCCTCTGTTTTCATTACTCATGAAAGATGTGGAATTTTTGTGGACATGGAAGTGTGAGCAAGCTTTCCTAAAGTTAAAGAATTGTGTAACAGCAGCACCTTTTACGATGACCAAACTGGAAATTTCCATTCATATCGCTACAGATGCATCTGACATAGCTATGGTTGTTTTTCTAGGGCAGCTAGAGGAGAAGAAACCTTGCACCATTTATTATATCAGTAAGAAATTAACTCCAACAGAACTCAACTACACTGTTACTGAGAAGGAATTCCTAGCAGTAGTGCATGCTATCAACAAATTTTGGCACTACATCATTGGGCATCAAGTATTTGTACACACTAACCATGCTCCAGTTCCATTTTTTATGAAAAAACCTATTACTAATGGTAGAGCTACACGATGGTTATTGATGTTACAAGAATTTGATATTACTATTCTAGATAAACCTGGAAAAGATAATGTAGTTGTTGATTTATTTCTAGATTAACTATAAGTGATGATTGCACTGTCACTAAGGATTATTTTATAGATGAATATATTTTCACCATCTCTACTCACTCACCATGGTATGCAGATATAGCCAATTACCTTGTTGCAAGAAAATTCTAACACCATTTGTCTTCCAAAGAAAGGAGGAAGATTATATAATAGAGTGCTACCTACTCCTGCATAGAAGGTAATCTCTATCACACCGGGCATGATTTTCAGATTAGAAGATGTGTTAGAGAAGATGAGGCATTTCAGATCTTGAAGTATTTTCATGAGGAAACCTGTGGAGGACACTTCGCTGAGAAAAGAAGAGGATATAAATTACTTTCAATAGGGTACTACTGGCCAACTATATTCCACGATGCCAAGAAGTTTGTGAAGGGATGTGATAGCTGCCAAAGGATAGGCCAGCCTCTGAAATCAGATGAGATGCTGTTACAGCCTTAGATAGTGATAGAACCATTTGAGAAATGGGCCCTAGACTTTGTGAGGCCAATTAATCCTTCATCACGACAAAAATAATACATATTGGTCTGAACTGACTATGTCACAAAGTGGGTTGAAGCAAAGGCACTAATCAGAGCAACAGAGCAGGCTGTTTCATACATCCTGTTTGAAGATATTTTTGTTCACTTTAGTATACCTAGAGAGATAGTAACAGATGGGGGTGCTCATTTCACATATCATTTAATCAAGAAGCTGGTTGAAAAGTATGGAATTCATCATAGAATCACTTCACCATAAACCCAACATAAAATGGCCAAGTGGAAAGCAATAATAAAGTCATTGAGGGAATCTTAACAAACACAATAGCCATCCACAAAAGAAACTAGGCCAAGAAACTTCAAGAGGTATTGTGGGCCTAAAGAACAACATGGAGAAATAATACAGGCTTGTCACCATATGAACTGGTGAATGGTAAGAATCCTCTATTACCCATAGAGTTTGAAATAAAGACATTAAGAACAACATTGCAGGTCGATCTAGACTTAAGTATAGCAGAGACACAAATCTTGAACCAGCTCAATGAGTTGGAAGAAAAACTATCGGCTTCTATTCAACACAGAGAGATCATTTAGCAACAAAGAGCTAGATGGCATGATGGGTTTATTAATAAGAAAAAGTTCCAGAAAGGAGATTGGGCTCTTTTGTATGATTTCAAGGATTTTAAAGGCAAGCTCTACACTATATGGCTAGGTCCTTATGAAGTGAACATGGTCTTTGATAATGGGACTGTACAATTGGTCACCATCAACAATGGGACTATACAATTGGTCACCATCGACAGTGTCTAAGGTTGTATCATCAACTTGCTTCGATGGAATCATTTGTTAACATTATCGTGGACTGCAATATTCATGCTACAACAGCAGGGGAACCTTCTCCTGTGCAGCTTGAAATTTGAAATTCCAATAAGTGCAGCAGTTGAAAACCATCCTTGTGGAAATTGTTACACCTGTTTAAAAAAATAAAATAAAACAAAAATAATAAATCTAACTGTGAAAACCCCTTTCTGGGGCACGGTCAGACAGTTTGTAACAGCTAAAAACCACTCCTATGATGGTTTTTACACCCATATTTCCCTTCCTGAAATATTATCTTTCCTTCCTGATCCATTTTATAAGATGATGGTATTTGTTTGATTTTCTTTCTGTACCGAGTTCTCCTAATTATTATGTTTTTTTTTTAAGAATAATCTAAAGGATGTCTTGGATGTTACACATGTAACATCCAACAGCCATGAACATTGTTTCTCATGTTTTATCACATCACAACAATAATAGTTCCATCCAAATGCAACCACCACGATCACTGCAAGTAGTATGCCGGCAAATCGAAACCTTCCTCCACGTCGACTCAGGTATGTCATTCAAAAGGTAATTTCGTCATTTATGATTTGGTTATTATTGGCAAAAGTAATGATATTCCTGTGACGACCGTGGGCGGCCGTCACCATTAAGGTGGAGGGAGGGGATATATATTGAAATGATTGAAAAAATTCGTAGTCATAAACCTCTATCAAATCAGAATACACCCAATTAATAGCTTAAATGCCGATGATGTCTAAATTTGGTTGGAAAGAGTGTGTGTACTTAGAACCCATTACTTTCCGTAATGGGACATTTATGAAGAGTGGTGTGAGGTACGATTCGGTAATTCGTAAAATCTATCATCTCCCATTGACCTAATAGAAGAAGAATTGTGAACTTCCACTTATAGAGGAAGAATTGTGAACTTCTGCCTCAATCTATTCTCAATGATGAAGAGCTAAGGCTTCACTAGGTGCTTGAAACACACCAAAGCCAGCAATGTTGATCTACTGAAGGGGGACCCATTTTCATTCCATAATTTCATGGTGGTTGTTACACATGTAACAGCGTATGAACATATAGTACAATTCTTTGCTGCTTTGTGGCTTGGATTGAGATTCAAGTTTCCTTTCATTTGGCTACAAATTGAGGATTATCAAAGTAATTATGAATTGAGAAAATATGAATCAGAGTCCTAGGTATGTCAGCTGATGGCCAGTCAAGGGTACATATCTACATATGAAGATACAGTTGGCGCTTATGATCTCACCGACCTTCACTAGAGATATTCCCATGAGAGATGAGATTTTGCATGAGGACATGCAAGTGCTTCATTTGCGGGCATATGTCGGGTGCCAGTTTTGCACACATTTGCTACATTTGATTCCCATATTTTTCCTCATGACCATAACCATTGGGACTATATTTGTCTCTTTTTCCTATCTTTCTATCTTAACTTGTGTTGTTTCACCTTATTTTCATTATTTTGCCATTTCATCAATTATTATGATGCATCATGCCTTTTTATGACTAGTTGAGGATGAATGTTTGGAGACGATCCATGGTATTTTTATTTTCTTTCCAGATGTCATTTGTAGCACAAAATATCCTGAGCACGAGGCATACAGGATCAGTTAAGGGTGTGCTATTACAGTGAGATTTTTGCACCATGATGCTATTACACCTTGCTGTTACAGACCCACTGGTGAACTGTTGTTACAGTTGTACCGCTGACTGGATCTCATGAACTATTGTTTCTGACTTGTCCGCTATTTATTACGCTACAGTTTTGATCTATCGTGATAGCTATAGAAGTAATTAAGTATTGTATTTTGGGATAACAGCCTCTCGGCGGTTTTGATTGTAATCTATAATTTTCCAGTTAGACATTTATTAAGAAGTGGTTATAACCATATGTATTCTATTTCAATTAGCATGATAATCCTAAGATTCTCATGACTGATCTATCCCTTTTTTTTCTAATATGTAACCACTATATAGTTCTCGGCCCATGAGGTCGAAAGGTTAGTGAAGAACATCATTACTTTGGCTCTGTAATTTTTCTCATATTAATACAGATTATCCTGTTATTGTTGTTACATGTGTTATCTGATTTAGTTTCCTTTAAGCTCTTTCTCTTCCCGCGCCTTGCTAGGGAGGAAGGGCCCTCCTCTTTAGCAGGGATTGCAGCGGAAAAGGTATTTGTGTATATATATATTTCTTATTTTTTTTATGTATCAGTGGAAGTGTTGTTGCTGTTGTTTTAGTTTTCAATAGATCTACTTCAATTCCAATGTTTTATATGTTGTTACACATTTAGATAAGAGATACCAATTGGGTATTTGTTGTGTGGCATGCTTGGACAAGTTAATTGACGTGTGATTACAGCCTTGTAGATCATTTTATTTCCGCATGAGTGATTTCCTTCTAGCATTTACTTCAGCAACAATTTACTTTATTTGGATTTTCTTCTGGTTGTGTGTATTAGCACAGAGAGTGGAACTTTCATTGAAATAAAAGACGTCCCTGGATTGATAATTTATGTGTACTATTTTAGTCATTTAATTGTGAATAATACAGCCCAATACCAACTGAAAGGAACCATTAAATATGCATAATTTAAATCAAATTTAACATGTGTCTGTTATGAAAAAAGGAAATGTTAGTAAATATTCCCATCAAAACACGAATGGAGAAAAATTTCAAGAAATGAGAAATAAAATTAGCATATGTTTGAATAAATTCGCGAGTCATGATACAATTCAAATAAAATAGACACTGTCATAATCAAATCCACATCCATAAAAGTGAAAATGAGGAAAATATATGTTAAGGTTTTACTATCTTGCAAGAGAGATGGGAGGGAAAGACAATCATGAGGGTTGAGAAATTTTTTACGAGTTCTCCTAGATTTTCCAATATGGGAATTTTTTTAATCTGATGGAACCAAAAAGAAGGGTTGAGGGAAACCTATCACTAGTTTATTGGATAGAAGATGAATATGACCACACACAAGTATGGATTCCTCTTAGAGGGTTTTTCTCACCATTTCTAAAATTTTCAAAATCCCTTCACACTTTGAGTAGAATATATTTCCACCATGCTTGTTAAGCATATTCACTAGTAACATGCTTCAAGAGAGAAATTTATAAAGGGCTTATCAAGGAAATGGAAATCGTGGTTCCTTTATGAAATTTATGAAGCACATATTTGTCACATGGCCAAGGGCTAACAAATAATAAAGAACCAACAATTATTGTGAAGAGTGTTTGAGTGAAATTTACCTCAAAAACCAACAAGAAACACATGTTATGAAACCAACTCCAAAAATAGAAGAAAAGAGAGATCAATGCCATATAAATCGGCTACTTCGAGGGGGAAACCTCCAATACATTACATAAATGAACAATTCTTGGATGATAAAAATGACAAAACCTCCTTCTAGGGTGAAAATGTGAAGTTGGGAAACACTTTTTGCCCTTTTTTGACGTTGAAAATTGTAATTTTCTATGTTTTTCAACTTCAACTCCACTAAACTCATATTTTTATCACAAATTATGCTTTGACATAAAAACAAGAATTGTAGAGAATTGTCTTACCTCCATATCGATATTTAAAAAAAAAAAAATATTGACATATAGAGGGGTAAATTTGTTGTTTACTAACTGCATATACTTGAAATTTTCAGGCAAACATAAATAGTCACTTTATTATCCTTAACTTTTTTTAGGGAATGTTATTCATTTTTTGGAAAAAAACCATAGCATCATAATCTACATATATTGCACTAGTGCACAGACTATTTTTTGGTAATTTTCGGATCAAATCACTATTTTTTATTATTTTTTGAAATGGACGAAGACAAAAAAACAGTGATGTTTCGGTACATTTTATTATCCTTTGATTTTATTTTCAATGTGATCGTCAATAAGAAAAATGAGAGTACCCTTTTGAAGTAGACAGGGAGAGGAAGTGCACTATGATTTTTTTAAATTTTTTGGTGTCCTCGTTTGAAAGTTATTGAATTTTCATTCAGTGCAATTTTTCGAACAATGAAATTCCATAGTGACATAGTTTGGTAAAAAATTAATAAAAAATTGAATTTTTTAATGAAACTCCATAAATCTCACATCATCAAAAACTAGATTTAGAGATGAATCTAATGGTACTTGGTCCGACATATAACATTTTGTTTTTGTAGGTGTTCTGTCCCTCCAAAGTTGCAGGTTTCTCAAAACTGCAGAGTTTTCTGAGTTTTTCATTGACCAGAAACTCTCGGCCGAGAAATTTAAACCAATTTAACGCGCGGGAAAACTCTCGGCTGAAAGTTTTAAAAACTCTCAGCCAAGAGTTTGCATAATAAAACTCTCAGCCGAGAGTTAGAAAAACTCTCAGCCGAGAGTTTTTGAATGTTAAAAACTCTCGGCCGAGAGTTTTTCTAACTCTCGGCCGAGAGTTTGCGGCTGAGAATTTTGTGACCACAACTCTCGGCCGAGAGTTTTCAAAACTCTCGTCCGAGAAAATACGAAATATTTAAAATCTCTCGGACGAGAGTTCTGAAAACTCTCGGCCGAGAAATTTAGTTGACTTTTTTTCTCGGCCGAGAAATTAAAAATTTCTCCCGAATTCTATCTCATGCCAAAAAGTGTTTCCCAACTTCGCGTTTTCGCCCTCTATATATAGGGATCTATGGGGTCACAATATAATCCTATCCGACCTAACAATAATAATGTAAGGGAACAATAATAACAATATGGGGGTTACAGGGGTACAACAATAACAATAAGGGGGATACACTAATAACAATAAGGGACTCCACTAGTATTATGGGGACCTAACATGCCTCAACGCTTGAGTAGATAAGGATGCTTCTGTATAAAATTATCATCCTCCCATGTAGAATCTTCAGTGGGTAGGTTCTTCCACTTGATGAGATACTCTAAAATTGATCGATTTCATAGCTGTTGAGTTCTTGTTTCCGTGACTGTTTCAGGTTCCAATTTTTTCCTTCTTCATGAAGTTCTGGAAATATTGTTTGAACTGGAAGTTTGTCACCTATAACCTTCTTTAAGCATGAAACACGAAAAATTGGATTCACTCGCGAAAAAGAAGGAAGCTCCAATTTGTATGCCATAGTACCAATATTTTCCAACACCTTGTAAGGACCATATTATTTTGGTGATAATTTATTATCCTTCTTAGCTTTCTTGAAGGACATTTGTTTGTATGGTTGTAGCCGTAAAAATACCTAGTCTCCTACATCAAAAATTTTCTCACTGTGATTTTGATCCGCTTGTTGTTTCATTCGATTTTGTGCCTAATTGAGGTTATCCTTTAAAAGTTGGAGAACTTTCTGTTGATGCTTGATGTGATCTTCCACTGCTTGCACCTTAGAATTTTCTCTTAAAGATGATGTGATGGATGATGGATGATATCCATAAAGTGAAATAAATGGGGTCATTTTCACTACAGTATGGAAGGAAGTGTTATACCACCATTCAGCCAGAGGTAACCACTTGACCCATTGTGTTTTTTGATCAGATACAAAACAAAGAAGATATCCTTCTAAACATTTTTTCACTATCTCAGTTTGACCATCAGATTGAGGATGATAAGATGAGCCATGAGCTATTTGAGTACCCAAATGGGAAAATAATTTCGTCCAAAAATTTCTTGTAAAAATGGGATCTCTATCGCTTACCATAATATTTGGGTTTCCATGTAGCTTTTGAATTGTTTCCATAAATTTAGTAGCAACTGTACTTGATTGAAATGGATGAGATAATGCACAAAAGTGTGCATACTTGGTAATTCTATCAACTATCACCATGATGACACTCTTTCCTTCCGACTTAGGTAAAATTTTGATAAAATCCATTGAAATCTCCTCCCAACATTGACTTGGAATGGATAAAAGTTGTAGAAGACCCAAGGTCTTAATTGTCTCAAGTTTATTTTGCTGGAAAACCAAAAATTCTACCAAAAAATTTTGAATATTAGATATAAGGCCATCCCAAAAAAAATCTTTATTCACCTTGTGGTAAGTTTTTAAAAATTCTAAGTGTCCTCCTAAAGGAGAAGTGTGAAATTCCAAAATAATCTTTTGTTTTAGTTGGGACTTCTTACAAAGATATAAGCGATCTTTGTACCGTAAGGAATAATTTTTCCAACTAAATGTATCAGATGTACTAGGATCTTGCTTCAACTTTTGAATGAGTGTCCACACTTCTTGTCTTTCTTCCATTCATCCCTTGCTTCGATTATCTAATCTAGTTGGATAATAGAAATTTCACAAAGAAGTGCTTTCACCTCTTCATCCTTTCTTGAGAGTGCATCTGCAACAACATTTAGCTTCCTTCTTTTGTAGATGATTTCAAATTCATAACCCAACATCCTTGTGACCCATTTTTGCTACTCTTCTAAAGATAGTGTTTGTTCCAAAAAGTGTTTAAGACTATCATGATCATTTTTTACCTTGAAGTGCCTTCCCATTAGTTAAGGTCGTCATTTATTTAGTGCATGTAGTATTGCCAACATTTCCTTCTGATAAATAGCTTTCTATAAATACTTTCCTTTGATTGGACGACTTTCAAAAGAAATGGGTCTTCCTTCTTGCATTAAAACAACACCATTTCCATTTTTTGAGGCATCACTTTCCACAATAAAGGTTTTTATGAAGTCTGGTGTAGCTAACATCGGTGCTAGGCACATTGACTCTTTAAGATATTCAAAGGCTTTTGTTGCTTCAGGGGTCCATGAAAATGCATCTTTCTTCAATAATGTCGTTAGAGTTGCTGCTATTCTCCCATAATTCTTAACAAACTTGGGATAATACCCTGTTAGCCTGAGAAATCCTCGCAACTGCTTTATGGTTGTGGGGAATTTCCAGTCCTTAATGGCTTTAATTTTTTTAGGGTCTACCTTAACACCCTCTTGAGGTACAATATGACCTAGATATTCCACGTCGTGTACTCCAAACAAACATTTGGATGTTTTCTCATATAATTTTTTCTCCTCCAATAGTTTGAGAACCCTATCAACATGTTGAACATGATCCTTCCAAGACCTGGTGCAGATTAGTATGTCATCAAAAGATACTAGCACAAATTTTCTAAGGAAGGGTTTGAAAATGGAATTCATTAACCCTTGAAATGTAGAAGGTGCATTGGTAAAGCCAAAAGGCATGACCAAAAATTCATAAGGACCCTCATGAGTTCAAAATGTTGTTTTCAAAATATCTTTAGTCTTCATTCTACTTTGATGATATCCTGAACAAAGATCCAACTTGGTAAAATAAATTATGTCATGTAATTCATCAATCATAGGAATGGGAAATTTATCTTTAATAGTGAGCTTATGGAGATCCCTAAAATATGGACACATGCACCATGATCCATCCTTCTTGTGAACCAATAGTAATGGAGCAGAGGAAGAAATTTGACTAGGTTGAATTATACCAGCCTCTAACATTTCTGCAATCATACGTTAAATTTCTCTCTTTTGGGCATAAGGATATCTGTAAGGCATGATGTTTGGAGGAACACTTCCTGCAATCGAATGAATAGCATGATAATGATCACTAATAGGTGGGAGACCTTTGGGAGTTTCAAACATCTTGGAATGATTGGCCAAGACTTTTTGGAGGTTTGGAGAAATAGATGATTTTGGTGTTGGAACTTCTAGTGGGCATAATTGTGCAATTACACCTCATTTTTTTCTTCAGAATATTTGTCATGACATTAGAGCGTACTATATTTCCTGAATTCCCTACGATACCCTGTAATTTGATTTCCTTTCCTTCGGAAAAAATAAAAAATAAAATAAAATAAAATTAATAAATAAAAAATTCTTGAAAATTAAAAGCTATTGTCCCCAAAGATTGTAGCTATTGTACCCCTAGTACAACATCAGCACCTCCGATTGGAATGGAAAGAATTAGACTATTAAATACATACTTACCCATGGTTAGCTTGATATTATGGCATTTTCTAGAGAAATTTATAGTTCCTCCATTTGCAACTATCATTTGACATTCAGGTGCTGGGTATATGAAACAATTCAATTCCTTGGATACCTTACAATGAATAAGATTATGGGTACTACCTGAATCAATCAACAATATTACCTTTTTCTTCTTGATATGTCCTTATATATTCAGAGTTTGAGGAGTCGTAATTCGTATCAATGCATTACACGATATGGTCGGATTCATTTCTTCTTCTTCTTCTTCTAGGGTTGGTTCCTGGTGTATATCCTCTTCTTTTGAAGTTTCTTGTTCATTTTCTTCCTCCTCTACAAAATCTATGTAAAATAATTTCTTCTCAACACACTTATGACCTTTAGTGTATTTTCTATAACAAATGTAGCTAAGCCCTTTTTCTCTTTTTTCTTCCATTTGTTGTGGTGTCAACCTTGTAGGTTGTCGAAGTCTTGGAGTAGCAACATTTCCATATTTATAGATGTGAGTGGTAGGCTTCCTTGTTGCCATAATTTTACATTCAATTTTTCTTTCCAACCTGAATGCCTTCTCCAATGAATTAGGTTCCCAAACGCGAACTTCATGTTTGATGTTATCCTTTAAAGTCCCTATGAAGACATCAATCCTATGTTCCTCTAGAATATCAGTTAACCTTATTCAATTTTTGGAAGTCCTCAATGTGCTCCACCACTGAACCATTTTGTTTTAGATTTATAAATTGGCTAAAGAAGGTGTTGCTCTTTGTATCCTCATAATGTGTTATCATTTCCTCCATAAAAATTGACCAAGTGACAATTTTTTTACGGGAGAAAGCCATCTATACCATACAAATGTATTTTGTTCTAAATGTAAAGTTGCAATGCGTACCTTTTGTGTGTTTTGCACATTATTGAGATCAAAATATTGCTCCATCTATAGTGTTCATGTTACGGGATCCTTTCCATCAAACTTCCTCATATCCATCTTTATTATATGGTGGTTCTTCCATCCAACATTATATTTTATGAAATCACGATTAACATTTATTTTGTTCTCATCATGATTTTCCTCTATTATCTTTTCGGCATTAGGAAAAATTTCTTGTATCAACTTTTCCAAACCTTCCATGTCTTCTTTTAGATCATTCTTCATGTTTTCCATGTTGTCTTTCATTTTTTCTTCCATGTCATCCATCTTAGCTTCCATGCCATCCATCATAGCTTTCATACCATCCATCTTAGCTTCCACGCCTTTCTTCAAGCCATCCATATTATTATTCAAACCATCCATCTTCACTTCCACTCCTTTCTTGAAAACTTCCATTTCATTTTTTGTTTCTCTTTGCGAGAGCGAAATTCGGTGCACTTTCTCTTGTAATTTTGATAGATCATGTTGCAATTCTTCATCTTCATGAGTCATGGTAGAGTATTCTGAGGGCTTAATGGGTGTTGGCTTAATGGGTGTTGAATTATTTTTAGGGGGCATTTTATAACCCAATACTATGCTCAATAGGCCCTTGGCCTCGCTTAAAACTGATTTTTCAAACAAGACTTATGTAATTTGAAAAAAAAAATATACACTTTTTCTCGCTTTTGAGGTGCTATATATTGAAACTGAATTATATTTGTAATTGTGAATCTTCAATATCTGAAATTATGTCCTGTAGTATCCCTCTAGATCTTCTTTCAAATTTCACAGGTCTGACCTGATTTGGATAATTCAAGGAAAATTTATGTCAAATCTCCCACAATGACCTAATTATGGACTAGTTCAGTAGAGCGCACTTGTACAACATGCCACGTCTCACTTTTTCTTCCTTTGGATCTTAAATTGATAGAAAGGAAACTAAATTTCCTGTACTTCCAGCCAATTTTTACAGAATTCCAATCTGATTCTCAAAGCGAGTGTTATGACGCTTTTCCCAAGGTCACTGCTTTGAGATGAAATTCGGGAGCCTGAACAAAACCTAACTTCCACAGATCATATCTCCAAAAATATTGCGAACCAAGATCTGGAATTTTTACAGGAAGTTCGTCGGATTTTGAATTCACTTTGTAAAACTTTCAGCTTTTGAACCTTCTTAGAAAACAAGCTATAGCTAAAATTCCACAATGACCTGTTTAGGTGAAATTCGATAGCCTGGAAAAAGCCTAACTTCCACAGATCATATCTCCGAAAATATTGTGAACCAAGATCTAAAATTTTTACACAACGTTCCTCAAGATTTCAGATTTGCTCTGTAAAATTTTTAGCTTCTGAACCTTCTTATAAAAAAAATATAGAGAAAATTCCACGATGACCTATTTGGAGCAACGAAACCCTAGAATTGAAAGCTCTGATGCCAAATGTTATGAAACCAGCTCCCAAAATAGAAGAAAAGAGAGATCAATGCCTTAGAAATCAACCACTTCGAGGGGGAAACCTCCAATGCATTACATAAATGAGAAATTCTTGGATGATACAAATGACAAAACCTCCTTCTATATATAGGGGTCCATGGGGTCACAATATAATCCTAGCCGACCTAACAATAATAATGTAAGGGAAAAAATAATAAAAATATGGGGGTTATAGGGGTACAAAAATAACAATAAGGGGGCTACACTAATAAAAATAAGGGACTACACTAGTAATATGGGGACCTAACAACATATAATCTCATTCAATGGAAAATAAATGATTTTTCGAATACATAACTCCCCATTTCTTATAAAAAAAACCAACAATTATTGTTAATATTGGTTGATTGAAATCCTCCCAAAAATCAAACAATACACATACAATCTAATTTAATGGAAAATAAATAGTTCCAGGAAGATATAGGTACCCATTGTTACATTGTAGTGCACTTGACATGGAAATGACTTAGAACAATGGAGTGGGGTCCATTTATAGCATACTTTAATGAAAATGTATTCATGGATGGATGTTGAGACACATAGATCATTTAATTTACTTTTATCTTATATGTTATGTCATGCATTCTACCACCTACTACATTACATGCCATTTTATTTGTTAACATGTTCCTATTGTAGGCCATGTTGTATTTCATCTACATTACCACCATTAATAGTTAATTTTATTCAACCTGTGTTCGTTTAAATTGTTGAGACATAGAATATTCCTTTCTCTATGAAGGGGGCATGACCATGTCATTTGAAGTTTTAAACACGTAAAAATTTCCATTTTATGTACCAAATTTCATTTATTTAGTTTTTCTCCCACTTGGGTAGTGCTTGTTTAGGTTTTATGCGCATAATTTTCAAGCAAAATTTGGTAACAAAACTAATCACATAAATTTTGTTGGTGAACAATATTTGATTGATCACCTGCAAGGCTAAGGAAGGAGTGGAAGAAGAATAATAGTAGGCATGGAAACCTACAAGGCTAGAATATCATCATTTTTTTTCTATTGGTCATGGCATTTTCTTTTTTGGATTTACAAGGATTTAATAAGATTAAGGATGAGTGGTTTTCAAATGATATAATCAATTAGAAAAATGTTGAAATTGAGAGACCATGAAAGGAATTACAAGTTGCCAAATCCTTTAAATTTTCTTCTCTTAAATTCTTTTGAATGAACTACATTATTGTTATAAGAAAAATGTCACAGACTGAATTCCATCAATGACTTACAGAGATTATGGGGTACCTAAAATTTTGTCTTTATTTTCTAGTAGCTTGAAAATCATCTTTGATACCACTTTGTCACATACCCCTACTAAATTTATCCTAACCAAACTTGCAAAAACTTGTTTTTCATCTCTCATACATTTTGTCAAACACTTTACATGTAAACCTTTCTTCAAATACCTTGTATGCAATTAATTAACTAGTATTTTTCTTGTAAAAAATTTTTCAACCCTGATTCTACTTCTAACATACTAACTGAAATACATGCAATCATGCAAATTTTTTGATATCTATCTTTGAGATATTTTATCAAATAGTTTGTATAAAAATTGTAATAAAATTCCTTTAACACATTTCTTCAAATTCTTTGCGTGCAAATAGTTATATGTCGTCTAAAACAATATTAGCATACAAGAATTCTAATATGCATCAAACTATACCCATCCACAAAAAATATTTTCATTAGGTCATTTCATTAAATAGTTTGTATGAAATGAATCATTAAATCATTTAGGAATTTCTTCAAACTGTTTGTTTGAAAACTAATAAAGAAACTTCCTCAAAGAATATATCCTAAATTATAATATTCAAATTTCTAAAAACTGAACCAAATGATCAATAAGATTTCCTCTCACTGTGGTCCAATTTTCAGCATATGGAATCTCCCAGAGGAAAATTTATAGTAGAAATTCCAACATGACATGTCTGATGCATGATTTTAGGAGCATCGCGAAAGCTTGAATTCATCCAATCATATCTCCTAAAATATCATGATCAAATACATGAAATTTGTACCAAATGGTAAATGGTATTTTCCCTCACCAAGGTCCAATTTTCCACTTTTGTAACCTCTAAGAAGAAAAGTTTTAGTATAAATTCTAACATGATTTGTTTGATGCATGATTTTAGGAGCATCAAGGAAGCTCACATTCCTTTGATCATATCTCCTAAAATATCGAGACCAGAGATTTGAAAGTTGGACCATATGATTAGTTGGATTTCCCCTCACTATAGTTTAATTTTCAACTTCTCGAACCTCTCAAAAGAAAAATTATAAAAAAAAATGCCAACATGTCTAGTTTAAATATGCATTTAGGAATCATATCTTCCTCGACCAATGTCATTATAAAATTTAATAAATATAAAAAGATACATCCAAATTGTATAACACTTATAACCATATAAATTTTCTAAAGGGTAAATGCATGTAAACATAAACTTGCTAAAAAGAGAAATTAAATAGTCATGCATGTCACTAAACTATCTATGCCAGAAATATCATTAAAACATAAATAAATATTTATCTATTGTATCCAAAGAAATACTAGAAACTGAAGTAGGTTGAGCCACGTTCCACCCCACCATAGGCTCATTTTTGTTGCAATTTTAATCATATTTGGACACCCTCAAGCCAAATATTTATGCCTTGGGGATAACTTAACTCACAAGTATTTAACACACTTAATTTCAAACCAGATTTTAACACCATAAGTGAAGGTCATTCTCCTTCACATACACACAGGAAAAATTAGTGATCAACCTTTCCATATTCGACCAGGCTCGCATTCACAAAAATACCTCACATTTATTCATAGAAAAACGGATTCTTTATCTTATATTTGCAGTCCCAGACCATTTCCTCTTTAGTGCTCTATGTGTAACACACAACTAAGACCATTCCTAATCCTCATAACCATATAGTCAAAATAAAAAGTGATGTGACAAATCCATTTTATATCACACAAGTTGTCACTGATTTTCATGCCAATCCAAATTTATGAGTGAGAGAGAGAGATGTATGAGAGAGTAAAAGAAGAGAGAA
Source organism: Pinus albicaulis (assembly GCA_034641835.2). NCBI lineage: Eukaryota > Viridiplantae > Streptophyta > Pinopsida > Pinales > Pinaceae > Pinus > Pinus albicaulis. Next base: position 889,849,605 of record CM076582.1, on the reverse strand, counting down.
AAAAAATAAAAACTCAAGAACCAAGAAGAAGAACCCCTTAATTACTCCTCCCTCATTTTTTCTAATTGTACCTTGACCCTTCATCTTCTCAATATTTTAGCTTCTTGGGAAGACTAAGCATCACATCAAAGGTAAATATTCACTCAACATATATTTTTCCTCTAAATTCAAGCTTTCCCTTCCCCAAGAGATCATAGTTTGGTTGATATATCATTTCTTCAACTATAGAATTTTTATTAATAAAAATCAACATTACATCATATAATATAGTTTGACATCATAGAATTAATGTTGGCACCCCATAATTATATTTTCAAGTAATTAGATTAAAAAATTTGGGTTAATGAAAGGAGTGTCATAATATTCTCCCCCTTTAAGTAGCAATGTCCTTAGTGTTCTACTATTTTTAGGGCCATTACATGTAGAATAAGGGACATGAGACTTTCATATCAGAAAAAATTTCCACATCCTTATTTTACACTTCTAGCAATGGGTTTCCTTTTTCATGATATAGTTACCTCTATACTTCCTGGCATTCCAACACATTCCTGCACAATTGTTTTTTACTTCACAAGGGTTCCATAAGTAACAATTTTAACTCATTTTTTTCCTCTACACACATAATTAATTCATGAACCCAATGATTATGCACATGAATCTTTGAAAACCAATTAATTGAAGTCTCCCCTTCCTTTCAGTCACACCCATTCCAAGTTCATGCATCCCCTTCTTTTCCTCCCTGGTCCTTTGGGAAATTCATTCCTTGGAAAGGCTCCCTTCCAAAATAATAATTTTGAGACTGATGGGGTCTTACAATCGATGCATCCCTCTAGTTTTCTCTAAATAACATAACATGTTTTTCAAAACATAACTCACGATGATAAATGTATGTCATATGGTTCCAACGTCAGCATAATGGCCTTATCCCTAGGATTTTTAGCTTCACAACCATCATATATTCCTCTTGGATAGATCATAATCTCATCTATATCACAAGAATATAGTTTCAATGAGACTAATCATATTAATTTAAATAAAATATTATTCCTTTTTCTTTTCTTTTCCAAAATTGTTTCATATAGGAATTAGATTTCATAAAGATCAGATTATTCTCATGATGTTTGACTCTTGCATATGGTAGTACTCAACCTTCATTATCATAACCAAGGCTATTTCAAATGAAATCTATACTTTCAATCATCCAAATAGTGGTAAGTGTTCATACACAAAATATTTGCATTAGAAGATTTGTAGTATTCCCTGAAGTGATCTCAGATTTATTATACACATAATAATTCAACCACTTTCAATTGATTTTAAAATAAGTTGAAATTAAGCTATAACACATTAATTATTTGTATCACAATCATTCCAAGCATTCCATAATGCATTCAAACATTTATTCAAATAACCAAAGGGTCAAAACTGAGAATAATGGATTCATGCTACTCATTCCCCTATTCAAAAATTCCTCAATATTATTATAAGTTATTTCTTTTCATGACATTAAATAATGCAATTTATTGTTTCATATAACCATGCATGAACTCAATTCACCAACCACATGTATCATCATGATTCATAATATGAGTGTCATGACTAAATCATGGCATAGTAACTCATAGATGCATCACAAATATTCTAGACATATTTACACATTAGAGGTTCTTTCCTTTGTCATACCCAATAGGTATTTATGAAAAAATTTCTTTCATATATCACAAATTCCTACAATTTTCACATTAACTAGGAAAAACCAATTCTTCAATTACATGTTCCTTACCAACAAACTCAACATTCTATGATAGAACCACTTGTCTCAATATTAGAAACTATTGGGCCAATACTCATGGACGCATGAACTCAATTTCAGTCCCTACATTTGAATCATACATCCCACACTTTCATGCATTCCCTCAATGCATTACCAAACATATTTTGTCTCATGAGAATATTATTCATTCATTTTTTTTTTCAATATGGCAGGGCAATGCATGCACACATTATTAATATTTTACTAAATCATTTTGTTCTAACGTTTTTCTTCCTTAACCATACCCCTTATTTTGAATCCATGCAATAAATGCATTAATTTGAAAAACGAAAGGAATTCTTACCCAATTCCCTTACATTTTTATTGTTGCTTTCTACTTTCCCTATATACTTGGCTATCATCACATGCATTCTCAGCTAAGATATTTTCAAGGAGTTCAACTGGCTTCGTAACATACTTAATGAATCAATGTTCAGTAGCCCATGTAATGATCTCAACTCACATATTAGTCATAATTATATAATTACATCTACTTACACACAATTTTCAATGAATATCCATAAGGGAATTTTGCACTATGTATCATGTTTACACATTTAAACAATGTCTCCAATCATGCACCCAAACATGCGCATATAAATCTTGTCATGCTTGTGCCATACTCGTACTTATTCCATGCTACATACACATTTATTTTTAAATTTAATTTTCAACCTCTCTTGCTTTTAATCATTTTGAATGACAAGTATCATAAGAAGAAGCATAAGCACACTACTTTCTTTCATGTGGTAGTTAAAAACAAGAGATCACTCTTGCACATTTTCCATATGAACATTCCATGTGACATGCAATTCATTAGGTAACCTTATTTTATTACCCAAAAATTATAAAGTGTCATCCTCTATTTTCTTACCATTCATGCATTCATATTATTTTCATAAAAAATATATTTGCCAATTATACTTTTTAATTAAGGGAAACTCCTTTCTTAATCCATTTTTCACAGTTGTGACTTCATTTTCCATATGGTTCATAATGACCCATTCAAGCCCTCTTTAATTGATCAGTTATCCACATATTCCCTCTAATGAAACTTTGCAAGGCAATATTCCAAGATAATTAGGAATTTCATCACATCAATAAACATAAGAATTTTATTAAATAGGGAAATATTTTTTCTCAAATTATTAGCAAGCTCAAAACCCAAATTTATTCCTTGTAATAGCTATAGGGTCTCTCTCCCTTCCACTCTTATGCATATCAACTATCTCAATAGGCATTATCTTAGTAAAATTATCTTAGAACATTATCATTCCTTCATGCAATCCGACAAGCATATATTGATGCAGAAGCATCCAACTGAAAGGCTACAACTGGAGTTGATTTCTTCTACTAGAGAGAAGAAGAAGTTTGAATTCTATTTTACTTTGTTTTACGTTGATTTGGGCTAACACAGCCATTGTAATTTGCAGAATAAAAGATAGTTGAATTAGGATTAGTTAAGTATTTAGTTTTATAAACTAATTTGGAACTGAATGACAGTTTCTCAACCATATGGGGATTTTGGAAAGACATTAAACCAAACCAAATCCACCATTGTGGGGTTCTACCATCTGTAGTGAGAAAGGAGAGAATAGAAAAGCAGAAGTAAATGTAAAAACCAACCATTTGAGGGCTTGGCTATGAGCTTTCCATTCCCAAATTATTTCCAAGTGTTTTTTGTTTGATCATGATCTCTATTTTAAAACAGTACTTCATTTCCAATCAAACTCTAAGTGCTTTTTTCTTTGATCAGGTTCCCTATTTTAATCTGGCTATTTAAATCTCTTTGAAATCGAACATTTGTATTTAAGTCGCACAACAATAAGTCTAATCAAATTTGTAGGAGTAGCGTGGCCTTAGCTTTGTACATTTCCTTTGTTGAATTGAATATTGTGTTAACCATAGAACAAATACCAATCAGACTTGGAGGCTTGACGAGGACCGTAGATCCGATACTGATCAACGGTGATAAAACACGTCGGAACCATGACGCTTTCGCACATCATAGAGAATAGAAGTCACGGTTAAGATTTTGCAAGTCAAATATTTTAACTTGTGGTGCGAAGTGGTACAGTGAGGGCATAGCGTGGGCTGTCAGATCCACCAAGGGCCAACAGTGGAGATTGAAGGCACGCCGGCTGCAAAATCGCAGATCGCAACTCTTGGGAGTTAGAATTAAGGCAATCACAAGGTAATTTATTTTGAGATGCGAAGTGGATAAGGCACGTGGCAGCATGGCGCAACATCGAAAATATAAAAACATAGAGTTCAACGTTTAATTTATATTATAATTCATGGTAATTGAGATCACCCATGATTGGTCGAAGCTGTTGTGGGACCCTCCGATAAGAAACCCACGTAGTTTCATTGGGTTGGGATTATTGTATGGTATGTTTATGTTATGAACTTCCACTATTGATTTTGTTCACGTATGTATGTTACGAAATTCCAAGGTTGAATCCTATTGTGAGTAAACGGATTTTGTGTGGAGTTTTAAGACTCAATTCTGCAACGTATTCTGGTATTTTTTAGCTATTTTTCATCAATTGGTATCATAGTGAATATTTCTTCCTAGGTGAAGATGGAAGTAGGAAGAAGAGGTTGAGGAAGAGTTGAAGCAAGAAGAAGAGGTTTAGGAAGAGCTGCAAGGGGAGCAACAGATGAAGAACTGCATGAAAATATTACAGTGTTGTCCCCACGTTTGGCAGCAGTGGAAGCAGGAAGGTGTAGGGATCCTAAAAGTGGAGATGACAGTGATGATGAGATAGTGGCACAACCAGATGAGCCAGAGGATGAGACACCAGAAATCAGACTACTGAAATATTTTTTGATGGCTAACAACAAGCCAAGACCAGAGCTCTCCAATTATGATGGTAGTTTATCCACAAATCATTGTTGAACTGAATAAGTGAGTTAGATACATACTTCGATATGAGGAAGTTAGTGAGGGCAGAAAAATTAGGTTTTTTGTCACTAATTCGAAATGACATGCCGCACTATCATGGGGCAGTGTGCAGGAAAAAAGGAGAAGAATGAACAAGCCTTTGATCAAGAGTTGGGACAGGAATATTGCAAAGATGAAAAACAAGTTCCTGCCTAAATATTACCAAATTTCCCTTTATAGACAAGTGTAAAATTCGAGACGGAAATGATGACTGTAAAGGAATACACAGAAGAGTTCTATAAAGTGAAATTGAGGGTTGGGTATGTTGAAGATACTCCTGAGAAGACAGTCATATTTGTGAATGTTCTACGTATGGAAATCTTGGATGAGATCAGTATTATTTCCCCAAAAACTATAGAGGAGGCATACCTGTGTGATTTGAAGCTTGAAGAGAATATTACGAGGAAGGAGAATGAAATAATAGGATGTGGATCCATTAGAGGAAGAGGATAGTCCTTTGGCAAAGATAGAACTGTCGATAGTAATGAAGAGGGAAGCAGTTCGAAAACTTCAGGACAAGCTGAGAGGGAAGGTAACACCATAGGTGGAAGGCCATACCAGCGAGGAAGAGGTAATGGCAGAGGTAGAGGAAATAATTACCAGTGTTACAAGTGTCACAAATGGGGACACGGGTCTTTTGAATGTCCTGAGAATGAGCCAATTGGATAGAGGGGAGTGTATCTTGCTCAACCTGATGAAGCAGAGGCAGAGCCACAAGAGGTGGAGAATTTTCCTTAAACAGGAGAGGCCTTGGTGTTGAACAAGGTTATACTAAAACCAGCTAAGGAGGTAGTTAACCTGACACAAAGGAAAGCATTATTCCGGACTGTGTCTAAGTCACGTGGAAAATGCTGCAAATTGATTATAGATAGTGGAAGTATCAATAACCTGGTAGCCACTGAGATGGTGCAAAAATTGGGTTTGAAGAATTCAAAGCATCTCACTCCCTATAAGGTGCCTTGGTTCCAAAAAGGACACCAACTGTTGGTTTATGAGCAGTGCGAGGTGGAGTTTCACATTGGAAAGTACAAGGACAAGGTAACTTGCGATATTATGCCTATGGACGTGTACCATATTCTGCTGGGAAGACCATGGAAATATGACATAAAGGCTGTCCATGATGGGGAAAAGAATTGTTACAAATTTTTGAAGGATGGGATAAAGCATACGCTAATTCCCATGAAAGAAGAAGAGACTACAGAAACTATTGGTACAAAAACACTTGTGATAGGCAAAAAGGGGTTTCTACAACAGATTGAGGAGAATGAGGTCAATTATTCACTTGTGTAGAGGCCAAGAGTAGTATTGATGCGTATAGAAATAACTGATTTCCCTGTGGAAATATAGGACATGCTGCAAGATTTTATTGATATTGTGGTAGATGATCTACCAAATAAATTACCACCAAAGCAGAGCATTAGTCACCATATTGATTTTATTCCAGGATCCAATTTTCCAAACAAGGTTGTTTACCGGATGAGTCTGAAATCCAATGAGGAGATTAGGAAGCAAGTACATGAATTGTTGGATAAAGGACTGGTTTGGGAGATTTTGAGCCCTTGTGCTGTTTCGACCATTATATCTCCCAAGAAAGGAGATGAATGGCAGATGTGCACTGATTCCCAGGTGATAAAAAATGTCACTATCAGGTACATGTTTCATTTACCTCAGATGGATGATATGATGGATTGTCTAAGTGGAGCAATGCACTTTTCAAAGATATATCTAAAAAGTGGCTATCACCATATCAGGATTAGAGAAGGTGACGAACGCAAGACAGCTTTCAAGACCAATGAAGACTTGTACGAGTGGTTGGTCATGCCTTTTGGGCTGAGAAATTCTCCCAGCACATTCATGTGTTTGATGAATGAGATGTTGAAAGAATTCATTGGCAAGTTCTTGATTGTATATCTAGATGATATACTTATTTTAACCAAGACGAAGGAAGACAATTTTTGGCATGTCAGGTATGTACTAGAAAATTTGCAGCAAAATAAATTATTAATGAGTTTTAAAAAATGTTATTTTTTCAAGAAAAAATTGATTTATCTAGGATTTCTATTTTTTGAAAATGATTTGAAGATGGACCCAGAGAAGGTTGCAACCATAGTTAGTTGTCCATCTCCCAAAAGTTTGTTTGAAGTAAGAAGTTTTCATGGACTGGCAAGTTTATATCGAAATTTTATTAAGAACTTCAGTGGTATTTTTGAACCTGTGTTAGATACCATTAAGAATGAAAGTCAACCTTTTCATTGGAAAGAATATGCTGAGAGAAGTTTTCATTTTTTGAAGAAGAGGATCATTGAAAAACCAATCCTAAAATTGCCAGACTTCAACAAAATTTTCTTAGTTCGTTGTGATGCCAGTGGGAAAACCATTGGTGCAGTACTCAACAAAGAAGATAAGCCAGTAGCATAGTTCAGCAAGAAGTTAAATGAGAGCAGGAAGAAGTATACATCTTATGAAAAAGTGTTTTATGCAATCGTCCAAGCGTTGAAGCACTGAAGACATTATTTGCTGGCAGATAAATTTTTCTTGTTTTCAGGAAATTATGCATTACAATATATTATGAAGCAGCACAATTTGAATCATAAACATGTGAAGTGGGTGGAGTACTTACAGAGTTTTACATTTTTTTTGAAACACATCAGTGGCCAGGCTAACAAGGTAGCAGATGCGTTAAGCAGAAGAATTCTGATATTACAAGAAAGTGCAGTGCAAGTGTTGGGATTTGAGCATCTCAAATAATTTTATGAAGTGGATGCATATTTTAAGGAAGCTTTCCAGAATCCACTGTAGAGAGAAAATATTCCATGGTTGAACTATAACATGTAGGAGGGGTTTTTGTTCAAAGGAGGAAAGTTATGTATTCTGGAATGTTCTATGCGAGAGAAGATAATCCAGGAAAAACAGAGTGGACGTTTGGCCAAACATTTTGGCATAGATAAGACTTTGGATCAGCTGAGCCACTTTTACTATTGGCCGAGAATGCGAAGGTATGTATAGAGATTCGTGATCAGGTGTAAAGTGTGTCAACATGCAAAGGGATGCAGCCAGAATGCAGGGTTGTATACATCCTTGGCCATTCCGAATAGACCATGGGACTCAGTCAGCTTGGACTTTGTCTTAGGTCTGTTGAAGACACAGTGGGGATTCGATTCCATCATGGTGGTGGTGAATCATTTCACAAAAATGGAAAATTTCATTCCATGCCGAAAATACAAGTGATGCCACACATGTCGCAAACTTTTTCTCCTCAGAGATAGCAGATTACATGACTTGCCGAAGTCCATCATCTTAGATAGGGATGTAAAGTTCACAGGCCATTTCTGGAAAACATTGTGGAAGAAGTTAGAAACCAAACTAAATTTTAGTTCGGCTTATCATCCAGAGTTAGTTGGGCAAACTGAAGTTGTGAGCAAGATTCTAGGAAATCTGTTGAGGAGTCTAGTTGGTGAAAATTCTAGACAGTGGGATCGTGTTCTTACACAAGCGGAGTTTTCTCACAATGACTCACCCAATAGAAGGAACAGCAGAATTCCTTTCCAAATTCTATATGGAATGCACCCATGTGGAGTATTTTAGTTTTCGTATTTGGGTCAGTTGGAGCACAGGAGTGTTCATGGTGAAGATTTCATGAAAACAACTAGCGATCTACATGAACAGGTCAAATTGAAGCTACAGGACAGCAACCAAAAGTAGAAACAGTGAGAATATTTGAAAATATGGGATGTACAATCCAAATTAGGAGACCTGGTAATGGCACATTTTCACAAGGAGAGGTTTCCTAAAGGCGAATACAACAATTTGAAGATGAAAAATATTGTTCCTTGCAGAATTCTTCGAAATTTTTCTGCAAACATTTACAAGTTGCAGTTACCTTCGGGTGTAGGAAAATCGCCCATTTTTAACGTGGCAGATTTGTACCAATAAACTATTGTTGATGAGGAAGACAGTTCGGAGAGATGAACATGGGACACCCATAATGAGGAGAGATCATGGATTAAACAAATGCCTTAGCACAACCTTTGGAATTTGAACAGATTTTGGACACACAGGTAGCCAGAAAGACACGAAGGAAATAATATTTAGAGTATTTGGTCAAATAGAAGGACCGTCCTATGCAGGATTGTTCTTGGTTGGATGCTACCCAAATTTAAAGTGCAGGGTACTCTATTGAAGAGCTTATGGACAAGAGCCATGAGTTTAATTTCCCTGGGAGCCTGATGCAGGACCATCCAACTGAAAGGCTACAACTGGAGTTGATTTCTTCTGCAAGACAGAAGAAGAAGTTTGAATTCTATTTTACTTTGTTTTACATTTATTTGGGTTAACACAACCATTGTAATTTCCAGAATAAAAGATAGTTGAATTAGTATTAGTTAAGTATTTATTTTTATAAACTTCTCTGGAACGGAATGATATTTTCTCAACCATATGGGAATTTTGGAAAGACATAAAACCAAACCAAATCCACCATTGCTGGGTTCTTCCATCCGTAGTGAGAAAGGAGAGAATAGAAAAGAAAAAGTAAATGTAAAAATCATCCATCTGAGGGCTTGGATTTCTGTTTTCCATTTCCAAATTAATTCCAAGTGTTTTGTGTTTGATTTGGATCTGTGTTTTAAAATAGTACTTCATTTCCAAACAAACTCTTAAGTGTTTTATGCTTTGATCAGGTTCCATGTTTTAATTTTGTTATTTAAATATCTTTAAAATCAAACATATGTATTTAAGTTTCACAAAAAGAAGTATAATCGGATTTGTAGGAGCAACGGGGCTTAGCTTTTGTACATTTCCTTTGTTGAGTCAAATATTGTGTTAACCACAAAACAAATACCACTCGTACTTGCATGCTCAACAAGGGTCATAGATCTAATACTAATCAATAGTGATAAAACACGTCGCAACTGTCAGGATTTCACATGTCGCAGATAATAGAAGTCACGACTAAGATTTCACAAGTTAAATATTTTAACTTGTGATGGAAGTGGTACGGTGAGGGAATAGCATGGACCATCGGATCCAACAAGGGCCAACGGTGGATATTGAATGCACGTCGGGAGTGAAATTACAGATCCCAACTCTTGGGAGTTAGCATTAAAGCGATCGTAAGGTAAGTTAAATATTTTGTGATGTGAAGTGGGGAAGGCACGTGGCAACACGACGCAACATGGAAAATTGCAAAATATAGAGTTTAACATTTAAGTTATATTATAAATCACGGGAATTGCGATCACCTGTGATTGGTCGGAGCTACTGTAGGACCCTCCGGTAAGAAACCCGCGTATTTTTATTCGGTTGGGTTTATTGTATGGTTTGTGTATGTTATTAAATTCTACTGTTGATTTCGCGCGTGTATGTATGTTACGAAATTCCAAGGTTGAATTTTGTTGCGAGTAAATGGATTTTTTGTGGAGTTTTAAAACTCAATTCCGCGGTGTATTTTGGTATTTTGCAGCTATCCTACATCATATATTCATAGCATTTAGCTAATCAAGCATTCAAATAATTCTTTAAGTGTGCATAAAATTCTAGAGTCATTATCAATAATTCTTAAAACACTTATCTGAAGAAAACTATTGACTAGTAGTAGACCTCTTGTTTTCTCTTAGTGATATGCTTTTCTACACCTATATTTTTCAATAGTGAGTCATTCCCAGATTGGCCCATGGATCTACAAAGGCATTGGGAGACAAGTATGATACATAATTAATATTGAGCACAAACAAGGTCATGGCACCATCCCTTACAACTTCCAACCTATAGTCTCGTATTCCCCCATCAACTCACTTGACCCAAGGTAGTGCATCCCCCTTCTCTGATCACAACAGTCACTCGATTTTTTCCACTATCCTTCCAAGGTCTCCAGCTTGTGTTGGCCAAGGATGTCTCAGATCCTTGAGGCTTATAGCAGTTTCCTCTAGCTTTGTGGCTCCAGGTACTCTCCACACCCCACACACAAACACTTTTTCCTACACTCCTCCCTTCAGGGCTCCAACGTTCCATAAGAAAACCCAAGGATAAGTGCACTCGCGACACTATCACAACATGAATATAAATGTGCATATGTGCCATTTGTACCATTATTTCACCAACACCTTATCTTGAATAACCTTGATTACATATCACTACATTCAACACCTTCATTGGATTTCAATTAGATTGTCAACTTGTTCCTAAATACAATACCACCATTAATCATTATTAGTCATTTAAATCATGTTATGAAAACAAACTACTCTGAGTATTTATGTATGCACATCCATTATTTTACGCATATAGCATATTTTCATGCATCTAACATATCATTATTTAATATATATTCAATTGACATGCATCTTTGAGCTATTTCATCACTTGCATTTTTATCATGCTTATGCTATTATTCATCAGCATATGACAAATTATCAAAACATGAAAGAAAATTATTAAAACTAGAAAGAGATAAGTTAAGAGATTCCCCCTCATAGTTATGGTTGCATTAGGGAAAATTTTATGGGTGAAATTTCGCTAATTGGCTTGTTTTTGGACATTTTCTGAAATATATATATATATATATATATATATATATTCTCATTTGATTAAAAATTCACCCATTTTTTACACATGTATGATTAAATGGATAACATTCACAAAAAATTACCAATTTTAATAGTAAATTACAATTTTTTTATTGAATATACACCCACGTTCTATATGTATGACTTTTAAAACTAGAATAGTCATTTATAATACTATAAATAGGCATAATATTTGAATCCTTAAAAAAACCCTAGGTTGCATCACTCGGCCATAATTTCTTACAATTCTATTGGGTTTCTCTAGGGAATATAGTCAACAACTTACATGTTTATCTTGTTGAATCAAACTCAATCCAGTGTTCAAGTAACATCAATGTATTCATATATAAAACAAAATGATTTCACATAAGTACACATGCATGCATAGATATTAATTTAAAACTTAAATTATTTCCTATACTCAAACCCATCAAGGTTCAATTCTAAACCTTAACTATAATACTAATTTATAACACATTATCGGATCTCCCATTTCATCTATTCTTGAGCCCATCCAGGTCCAATGTTGAACCGTGCCTTGATACCACTTTGTCACATACCCAATCCACCAATGACTTACAGAGGTTATGGGGTACCCAAAATCTTATTTTTTATTTTTAGTAGCTTGAAAAAAAACTTTGATATCACTTTTTCACATACCCCTACAAAACTTATCCTAATCATACTTACAAAAACTTATTTTTCATCTCTCATGCATTTTTAAAACAATTTACATGTAAACCTTTCTTCAAATACTTTATATACAACCAACTAAGAAGTATTTTTTTCTTATAGACATTTTTTCAAACATTTTGTATGGAATCAAATAAAAAGCATTGCTCTCATTCTACTCGTAACATACTAACTGAAGTATCCCACACAATAATGCAACTTTTGATTTCTCTCTTCGAGGTATTTTATCAAATAGTTTGTATGTCAATTATAACAAAACATCTTTAACACTTGTATTCAAATTATTTGCATGCAAATAGGCATAGATAAAAACAACGTTACCGATCAAATGAGAACTATAGCAAAAGAACACCAAAAAAGCATAAAAAAAAGGCTGAAAAGTGTTAATGCTGGAATACCATTTTCTTCTTCTTTTGGGTAAATTTTCAACATTTTTTAATAATGTTGTTAAAGATAAAATATCATGACTCCGACAAAATTTAAAGTTCCAACTATTTTCAAGTATGATCCATTAAAGATAAAATATCACACCTTTAAAAAGCCTTAAAATTCCAATGATTTTTAGGCATGACATTAAATATAAAATATCATGTCTTTGAAAAACCTTAAAATTCCAACAATTTCCACTCATGGTGCTAAAGAAAAAATAGTTATAATTGTTTTCAACATTAACATTAAAGATCAATTATCATGGCTTATAAAAACATTAAAATCTTGACAATTTTCGACAGTGGAATTAAAACCAAAGATTATGACTACAAAAAAAATTTAAGTTTCCAAAATATTTCAAGCATGCATTATGGAAAAATTTTATGACTAAAAAAAACTTTAAAAATGAACACATGGATGAAAGTGTTGTTATACCAAGAATAATTTATTATTTAAATATTAAATGTATATCAATTTTAAAATGTTAGCCTAACACAACTTGATACATTGAAACAAAACTTTAAAAATCAACTAACACATTAACACGTAGTATAAGTTAACTCGATCCATTGTAATGAAAACTTAAATACCAACCATGAAATTGACACATTGCGAGGGCATACTCGATACATTATAACAAAAATTTTAAAATCAACTATCAAATTGCACATAATGGGATGAGGATGCTAGTCGAGCATCGACACACACTCTGCAATAATAATAAGAATAATCATAACTAAAAATACAGAAGAAAAAAAAATTAAACATCAAAAAAATAAAAACAAGTTATAAAACATTGAAAAAATAAAATAAAAAACATGACAAAAAAACAAAATATATAAAATATATATAAAAAAAGCACAAAAAAAACAATAAAAATGTAAAACAAAAATAAAATTAACATGCAAAAATTATATATATATATATATATATATATATATATATATATATATATATGGAAAATATTTTAAAAAAAAAAATAATTTAACAAAAAAAATTAAAATTTAACAAAAAAGAAAAGATATCAAAAACAATTTGTTTTAAAATGTTAGTGATTTTCATGATAATTTTGAAAAGTGCTATGCAACGTCAACCCTTTTTGTTTAGAGGGCTTATTTATTCCACTTTAAATTTTCAAATGTATTAAGTGTAGAGTTTTTTTAATGACAAAAAAAATCAAAAGATAAAAGATAAAAATAAAAATGAAAAAAAGAAACAACTTAACTTGTAAAAATAAAAAAATTTAAAAATATATTTAAAATAAATAAATAAATGGGGAAAGAATATAAAAAAAACACATAATTTAAAGAAAAAAGATAACAAAAATAAAATACATAAAAAACATTTTTTTAAAGTTTACAAAAAATAAATAAATAACACTGCATAATTAAAATAATAATAATAATAAAACAATTTAAAATAAATAAAATAATAAAAAAAAAATTTAAAATAATTAAATTCAAAATAACAATAATAATAATAATTAAAAATAAATAAATAAATAAGTTTAAAATAATAAAAAAAATTAAATTTAAATAAATAAAAAATTTAAAAAATATATATATATTTAAAAAAGAGAAATCAAATTTTTTCCCTAGTTTGGCCTAGCTCGATTTCTGAAATCGACATTGGTCACCCTAGACCATGGCTGCCCAAGTTGTGGGGCATCATGACTGAGCTCAGAGACGTTGTGTAGCATCATCTTGCCCAAGCTTGAGGCCTCGTGGCTTGGGTGAGCCATGGCCGAGGGTGGCCTAGGAAAACAAAATTGGTTTTTTTTTTAATTTAATTTTTAGTTGTTTAGTTTTTTAGATTTTTTTATTTAATTTTTATTTAATTTTTTATTTTTTTAATATTAATTTTTTTAATTTTTAAAATTTTAATATTTTAATTTTTCTTTTTAATTATTTTTTTTAATTTTAATTATTTTAATTTTCATTTTAGATTTTAGATTTATTTATTTTTTTTTTTTTTTTTTTTTTTTTTTTTGAATTTTAATTATTTAAATTTTTTTTTTTTTTTTTTTAATTTTATTTTTTTATTTTTTTTAAATTATCTGTTTTTTTTTACTTTATAAAAAAATGTTTTTGATTTTTTTCGTGTTTTTTGAAATTATATATATATATATATATATATATATATTAAACTTTTTTTATTTTTCCAAGTTAATTTTTTTATTTTTACTTTTTTTATAGATTTTTTCTTTTATTTTTGTTGCTTTTTTTTTTATATATATATTATGTTATATTTTATTTTATTTTTCATGTTTTTTTAGTTTTTCTTCTCATTTTTTATTACCAACATGAAAATCACTAACTTTAAAAAAAAATAGCCACACTTAATACATTAGAAAATTTAAAGTGTAAAAAGTAAGCCCGCTAAACAAAAATAGTTGATGTTGTTGCATTAACACTTTTCAAAATCAGCGTGAAAATCACTAACATTTTAAAACAAATGTTTATACCTGATACATAAAAAAAAATTAAAGTTTAAAAAATAAGCCCTCTAAAACAAATGGGTTGACGTTGCATCAACACTTTTCAAAATCAATATGAAAATCAGTAACATTTAAAAAAAATGATACATAAGAAAATTTAAAGTGTCAAAAATATGCTCCAAAAAAAAGGCGTATTCTGAATAATCACTTTTCAGAATCGAGTGTTTTTTTTTCTACGTTAAAAAAACGAGTAATCAGTAATTTTCTCGTTTGATTGATAATTATGTTTCAACTACAATAGTACTCGCATACAACAATGCTAACGTACAACGATATTATCCTTAATGATAAACTAACATTTTTATTGGGGTATTTGATTAAAGAGTTTATATGATATGAATCATTAAAACATTTAGGAATTTCTCCAAACACTTCACGTGCAAACTAATATAACAACTTCCTCAAGGCATATCTCCTAAAATATAGCAATCCAAGTTATTAAAACTAAACCAAATGATTAGTGGGAGTTCACCTCACTTTGATCCAAGTTTTAGACTCCAGAACTACGCAGAGGAAAATGTATCGTAGAATTCCAACATGGCTTGTTTTATGCATGATTTTAGGAGCATCGGAAAAGTTTGAATTCTTCTATTAATCTCCCCTAAATATCATGACCCAAGATATAAAATTTGGAGCAAAAGATCAATGAGATTTCCCCTTACTATGGTATATATTTCAACTTCTGAAACCTCCCAAGAGTAAAGTTATAACAAAAATTCCAACATGACCCATTTGAAGATGCATTTAGGAAGCCTACCTTCCTCAACCAATAGTGTAATACATATAAAAAGCTACAATAAAATAATATAACTAATACAACAATGATATATTTTTTAATGGGTAAATGCATGTACATATAAACTTTCTAAAATTAAAAATTAAATAATCATGCATGCCACTAACCCATCTATGCGAGAAATATCATTAATGCATAAATAAATATTTATCTATTTCAGCTAGAAAAATACTAGAAATTAAAGTATGGTGATCCATGTTCTACCCTGCCATAGGCTCAGTTGTAATACATTTTTTCTCACATTTGGCTACCCCCGTGCTAGATTTTTATGCCATGAGAAGAACTTAACTCAAGGATATTTCACACAATCATATTTAGACCACATTTTAACACCATAAGTGAAAGCCATTCTCCTTCAGATACACACAAGAAAACTCAACGATCATCTGTTCCATCTTTGACCAGGATCGCATTCATAAAAATACCATGTCTGCATGCACAACACAAGGGATTCCTTCTCTGATATTTGCAATACCTCAACCCTCCCCTCTTCAGTGATCTATGTGCCACACACAACCAGGACCATTCCCAGTCCTAATACCTATCCAGTCTAAAAAAAATTGTTTCAACACATTCATTTCATGTCACACAAGTTGTCACCAAGTCTCATGCCAATTTAATTTTTTTTGTTTTTGTGTGTGAAGTAGAGAAAGAGATGTATAAGCGAGTAATAGAAGATAGAAAAATCTATAAGCTTAAGAACCAAGAAGAAGAACCCTTTGATTTCTCCTCCCTCTTTTTTTTTAATAATCACATCTTGACCCTTCATCTTCCCAACCTTTCAGCTTCTTGGGAAGACTAACCAACATATCAAAGGGAAATATTCATCCAAGGTATATATTTCCTCTTGATTCAAGTTCTCGCCTCCCTAGGGCATCATAATCTGTTTCTTGTCCCCTTTCTTCAACTTTAAGATTTTTATTAATAAAAATAAACATTACATTGTATGATAGAGTTTTACATCATAACATCACTCTTGGCACCCAAACATTATATGTTCTTAATTATATTACAAAAATAGGGGTAATGAAAAGTTTTCACAAACATGTCATTAATAAAATTGCAAGCACATCATATATTCAAAGGTTTATTTTAAACACGCCTTAGAACAAATTATTAATATGCCAATGTAATGTATTTAATTTTCTTTGGGTGTGTATATAAAGAGCTTAGGGATTAATAATAAAGGCTGAACCCACATAAAATTCAATCTTGATATTGCAAACACATTAAGTATTCATAGGTTCAATTTAAGCATAAATAATATGTTATTTTGGAGGCATACTTAGTGTTTGGGATATGATGATACCAATTATATTTACAACATTTCTAGTGTTTGATATATACAAATATAAATTAGATTTTTAGTTGCAATTGGGTGTGTTAAATGTATATTTAGTGTAGTAGTATTTGGTGTTGTATTAGCATTTGAAATAGAGCCTAAAAAACTATTTGAGAATTTTAAGGTAGCACCTTGGCCGTGAATTTTTTTCATTGTTGTAACCCATAATTAAAATTTCCTTACTCTAAACAATGTAAACTTTGAAACATGAATATAAACGAATACCCACTTTTTTGAGGTAGCAAAATATCATATGATTTTGAAAAGTGTTGATTCAAAATACTCTTAATTATTTTTTAGCATATTTTGACACTTTAAATTTTCTTATGTACCAAGTATAAACATTATTTTTAAAATGTTAATGTTTTTTATGTTGATTTTGAAAAGTGTTGATGCGAGCATCATCCCCTTTTTTTAGAAGACTTATTTTTTACTTTAAATCTTCTAATGTATTAAATGCTCATAATTATTTTAAAAATTTTACAATTTTTGAAGTACTCATCTTCTTCTTCTTTCTTGACATATTTTTTTAAGTGTTTTTCAAGTTTGTGTTTTTTGTTTTTCTTTTCATTTTTTTTTTTTGTAGCGAGATCTTTGTTTTTAAAGTGTTAAAAAAAAAGTAACAAATTTAAAGTTGTGATCTTCTATATAATTATAGATTTTAAATAATATTTCATTGCACATGAAATAAGTGTCACTAAAAAAACAATAATTTTTAACAATTTATATCAAAATACACATTTTGAATATAGATATAACAAAAAGAATACACATTTTGTATAAAAAATAGCAATTATTATGAATTTTATGTCAAAAATTAATAATAGTCATATTTGTTTTCACAAATTAAATGATTCACATAGAAAATGAAGTGAAAATCACATAATACAAATATTAAACATATAATAACAATAACTGAATACTTATTATTCTCATAAAATGTCAAATCCAAAAAATTACAAATATAACTACTTAATAGTTACAAAAAATGAGCTTCATTTGCAAGCTTAACTGAAATTTAATCAATAATATCACGTAAACCAAACTCTTCATCTTCAAGTGTTTCATTATTGTCTTCTTTCACAATATTTTCACTATTGGCTTTAGTTTGATCATTTTCTTCTTCTCATGCATTTCTCATGTCTGTGAATCTCCCAAAATATGTCTTTCCAATCATTACATCTAATAGTGGTTGAGGTTCCTTTGCTTTTTTTTTCCACACGAGATTCATTAAAATCCCCTTTCCTCAAACGAACTTCTTGTAGTGCATCTGGAAGAAATTGAAGATCATTGATTCTTTGTTGAATAAATTTGCATTGTACTTGGCCTTTCTCGATGGAAATGCAATTTCTTCCTTTTAGTAAGCAACATGATAGTGTTGTACCTAATCATCAAGTACAACAGAAATAATTGAGTAAATTAACATAAACAAATAAAAATTAAAAAAGAAAATATTGAAATTTATTTTTATATAATAAAACCTACCTGAGCCTGAAAATAAATCCAAAATCCAATCTCCTTCATTTGAACATAACTCTAAAAGATAGTTAATCAATGAATGTGGTTTTTTATATATGTTAACTATCTCTCATTTTCCTTCTTTATCTTCATATGTTAGTTTTTTTACAACATCATTATGGACCAGTACTTGGCTATGACTCTTTCCATCTACTTGATTGAAAAGCATAGGATTATAGCTATCATCATTTGTCCAACTTTCAACATGAATGAACTCACAATCACCTATAATTGGTTGATCTCTGCAACCAATAAGATTTGACTTTTGCATGTAACATGAAATAGTAAAAGTTCAATTAACTTGTACATAAATTATTTTTTTAACATTAATCAAACATATAGTTTCAATGTTTACCATGTAAGTTGCATCCCTAGCTTTTCTTTTCCCTTGAAGCTTGTTAATAAAATTGAAAATTGTTTGTATGAATGAAATGTCACAAATATCCAAAATGGTGATGTCGTGACTTCTAGAAATTCCTCAACCACTTTACTAAAATCTTGATAAGTATAAGGGCCACTATCATATTCAATGTTTGGGATATTGAAACGATGAGGAATATCTGCAATAACTAGGGAATAATTCCAATTAGGTATGAGTTTTGAAATGTCTTCACAATCACTTGGTATTATTTGATATTGGATAGTGTGGAGACCATTCCAAATGAAATGATTAAGACTGGGATTAAGTTCAACATTACTAAGACGCTACATTCTCATCCTTTCTATTTTAATTTTTTCAATAAAGCTTCTGAAACTATCAAGTGCTCTATTTGCATCCTTATTCATATTTAATGAAATAAACAAATATATGTTTAACTTATAAAATAAAAATAATATACATATGAAGATAAATGAATGTATAAATCAACCTACCATTTTAAATGCAAGATAAAAATATTTTAACACTGATGTAGAACTTGAATCTGGGTAGTTGCATACAACATCATTGCAACTATCTTCATTAAAAAATTTAATCATTTGTTTTTGTATTCTCGTACAAACCTTGTGACTGAATAAATAAAGTAAAAAATGTTAATATAGTGATACGTGTAACAAATAATACCAACAACAATATAGTATATTTAACATAAACTTATAATCCAAAAATAAGTAAAAATAACAAAATTACTTTATAAATTCCTAGAACATTTCGTCGAATGGTAATTCTCTTCAGTTTACATGAGATAATATTTTTTTGACAATATTTTCATCCTTCACTCCTTGCATTTCATTCCAAGGTGTAATAGTCATATCCTCTAGAAGGAGCTTCATTTAGGGACTTGATTTACTACTGGTACATATCAATGGTTTAGACTTTTTAACCTTTTTTCATTTTATGCCAATGTTATCCATACCTCTGAATATTTTGAAATTTACTTTGCCACCTTTTGAATTTATTTTTTCGTCAATTTTATAACCTAGTTCCATACAATGTTCCTTCTGAAAGGCTAGATTAACCTTTGTATTATCCCCACCAAATTTTATTCAAATTGATTATGAATAAATATAACCCTTTGGATGAAAGTAATATAGATCCTATACTCATTATTTCTATTATGATCCCATGCCAATAAATTTTCTTTTGTATCTGTTAAAAAAACATATTTGATATATTTCATTGTTTCAAGTCACAGGTTATTGGAATATTCCTCCCTTCTTTCCAACTTAGCGGACATCCTTATAGAAAAATCCCTTTTAATGAAGCAGATATATCCATAGTGATCCACTAATATTTTTTCACCAACAAATATTCCATTCTGGACTTATATATCTCAAAACTATGCACATTGAATTTATGCATCTATATCTTTAAACTACTTGAAACTATTTTATTACACCATAGGAATCATTCCGATATATCTCCCATTTTAATGGGTTGTATAACATTTTGAGAAAAACACATTAGCCATAAATGTTTCCAATTGAAACCAAATGTGATTTGATACAAAACACGGGTTTTAACCAAGTATATAGTTAATTGTTTCAAATAGATTTTTAATAAAATGAAAAATATTCAATGTAAAACACATGCACATTAACATATAATTGTGACATTTTCTCTTCTTTCCAACTTAGTGGACATCCTTCTACAAAAATCCCTTTCAATGAAGAAGATATATCCATAGTGATATACTGATATTTGTTCACAAACAACTCTTCCATTTTGGAATTTTATATCTCAAAACTATGCTCATGAATTTATGTATCTATATTTTTAAACTAGTTGAAACTATTTTATTACACCATAGGAATCATTTCGATATATCTCCCATTTTAATGCGGTCTATCACATTTTGAGAAAAACACATTAGCCATAAAATTTTCCCATTGAAACCAAAAGTAATTTGATACAAAACATAGGTTTTAACCTTATATAGTTAATACAATTTCAAATATATTCTTAATAAAATGAAAATATTCTATGTAAAACACATGCATTAACAAATAATTGTGATATTCTCGCTTCTTTCCAACTTAATGGACATCCTTCTAGAAAAATCCCTTTTAATGAAGCAGATATATCCATAGTGATCCACTGACATTTGTTCACCAACAACTATTCCATTTTGGACTTATATATCTCAAAACTATGCTCATTGAATTTATGCGTCTATATCGTTAAACTACTTGAAACTATTTTATTACACCATAGGAATCATTCTGATATATCTCTCATTTTAAAGGGGTGTATCACATTTCGAGAAAAACGCATTATCCATAAAAGTTTCCCATTGAAACCAAAAGTGATTTGATACAAAACTTAGGTTTTAACCAAGTATATAGTTAATCGTTTCAAATAGATTCTTAATAAAATGAAAAATATTCAGTGTAAACACATGCACATTAACATATTATTGTGATATTTTCTCGTCTTTCCAACTTAGTGGACATCCTTCTAGAAAAAATCCTTTTAATGAAGCAGATATATCCATAGTGATCCACCAATATTTCTTCACCAACAACTATTCCATTTTGGACTTATATATCTCAAAACTATGCTCATTTTTTTCCAAGAAACGTTTTTTGGGGGCACTACCCCTGAACACCTGTGTGTGGGGAATTTTTCATCTATATGAAACCCTAAAGTGGGGGTCCTTTCCGCCCATTTTATTCCCACCACTATGCTTAGAAAAATATATAGTGCATGGGGGTATTCACATAAATAATATAACACATACCAAACATCCAATAATTCTCCTTAATGTGACCATCAATGTTGAAATGGTTAGAATTCTTTCTACTACCCTTGCATGGATGTGTAGTGGCTATTTTATCCTTATCCTCCTATTTCCAGTTCTTATTCCCCTCCTTCAAAGATTCTTGGTGCTATTTTTTCTTCAAACCACTGAAGTACCATTTATTTTGGCCTACGGTTTCTAGATAATGTGCGTATACACATGGCTCATACATTATCCTTAGGTTGGAAAGAATCACTTGCTTTTTGGATGGTTATATAGACCCCACATGTATCCTGAAGGAGTACATTTTGGCTCTTGGGAAAGGTATCTCAGAATATGACCATATTTTTGAACTTAGTACACTCTTATACACCCTTATGTCTATGTAAAGTAGTGTGAGTGATTCCACGGGTCCTCCACACACTTCATAGGGTAGAATTGGGACAGGTAGTGTTAAACTCTACAAGTTCTATAGGCAGAGTCTGTAAAGGGCCAGGTCACCTCTAGATCTCATCTTTTATGAAAGGTGACATATCCAGTAAATTCCCCTACAGTCAATCTCTGGAATAGATCTAAATAGAATTTCTTCATTTTAATATCCATAAAACACAACCACTTTAAGGAAAACTGTGTACATGTGTCATTTCTCCCATAAATTCTTAGGCAAAGTTCTTAAAGCATATATGTCATGTTGGCTTTCTCCAATTAAATTTAAAGCATGTTTTTTGTAAGTGCATAAAATAATTTTGCAAACCACGTAAATGTCATTTCTCTCAAGCTTTAAGGCCTAAAAATTGAACCTAATGTGGCTGAACTCTCATAGAATTTTGAACTTTCATAGGATTTTAGTCTGTGTGTTGAGTGTTAACTTCTACAAGTTCTAAAGGCATAGTTTGTAGAGGGCCAGGTAGCCTCTAGATCTCATATTTTCTCAAAGGTGACATATCCAGTAAATGCCCCTACAGTCAATCTCTATAACAGATCGAAATAGAAGCTCTTCATTTTATTATCCATAAACCTCAACCACTTTAACGCAAACTGTGTACATGTGTCATTTCTCCCATAAATTCTTAGGCAAAGTTTTTAAAGCATACATGTCATGTTGGCTTTCTCCCATTAACTTTAAAGCATGTTTTTTGTAAGTGCATAAAATAATTTTTCAAACCATGTAAATGTAATTTCTCTCAAACTTTAAGGCCTAAAAATTGAATCTAAAGTGGTTGAACTCTCATAGGATTTTCAACTTCTAGAGGATTTTAGTCTTTCTGTTGAGTGTTAACTTCTACAAGTTCTAAAGGCAGAGTCTGTAAAGGGCCAAGTAGCCTTTGGATCTCATCTTTTCTCAAAGGTGACATATCCAGTAAATGCCCCTACAGTCAATCTCTGTAACAAATCTAAATAGAAGTTCTTCATTTTCATATCCATAAACCTCAACCAGTTTAAGGAAAACTATGTACATGTGTCATTTCTCCCACAAACTAAGTGCATAAAATTCATTTCTCCCACAAACTAAAGGCTTACTCCCATTAATTCTAGATGTGAATTCTACCATAAACTTTTTATGTCAAACTTTAAGATAAACCATGCACATTTGTCATTTCTCCCATGCATTTGCAATAAATGTCAATTTAATATATATTTTATTGAATTTTTTTTTCCAGGGATAAAAAAACCAATAAATATGGTTGAAAAGTGGAAATTATGCATAGATGTTTCTTGCTATCCCAATCTAAGGAAATCAGTAACTACATATGTGCTTTCCAATATTGCGACTAGAAAATTCATCGAAAGGAAAATGAATATACCGAGAAGAACAACAAACAATGAGACATATTATATTGGATTGATAGAAGGCTTGGGAACAACGATGGAGTATGCATCAAATGGAATTGTAGTTTTCAACAATTCTAAACTTTTGTGCAACCAGATGAATGGTGTGTATCAAGTTAAGAAGGATAAGCTAAGAGAACTGCATGGAAAAGAAAACAATATTGTTATCCAATTTCAATTTTTTAGTATAATACATTATACAAATTTGAATAAGATGTTTGCCGATATATTGAGTGGAGTAATGCAAATTCAAGATTCATCTATCAAATATGAATTAATAGATGAATTAGAATTATACGGGGCAATGCCAATGCAAGATTCATCTCTCAAAGATGAATTAGTTTTGAGAAACTCTTCTTCAAAAATTCAAGATTCATCTGTCAAAGATGAATTAGTTTTGAGATGCTCTTCTTCAAAAATTCAAGATTCATCTCTCAAAGATGAATTAGTGTTGAGATGCTCTCCTTCAACATTTATTGATGGACATTGTAACATATTCTTTGGATATGTGTGTGTTTTGTACTTATAAATGCATCTTTTTTAATGACCATGTGCTTTTTTCAATTATATACCAAGTGTGCTTCCACCAAACCATGTAAAGCGCAACTTGTTTGACTTCATATTTGCAACAAGTGGTGAACTTCACATTTTTTAAAAATTAATTTGCGGGGACTTCAATAATTTTTTGTTTAAATGGAGTTTCACTTCTTTTTTAATGACAATGTATTTTTTTCAATTTAATACCAAGTGTGCTCCCACCATGTAAAGCACAATTTGGTGAACTTAACATTTTTATAATTTTTTTTACTTCAATTGAGTTTCACACATCAATTAGTTCTTTGAAATTTGTGTTTTACATAATTTGTGTACACTAAATTACATTAATTTCCTGAAATTTATTTTGAATTTATTTTAAATTAGTCATTTAAAAAAATAATTGTAAATTTCCACCGTAGATATATATATATATATATATCATGGAGGATAAACGACGAAGATCAACAAAATCCCATATCTCTATGAGATCAGGGATCAAGGGATGTTCATGGTACTTAAATATAATCTTAAATATCCATACATGTACATACGTGTGTGTACATATGGAATTGATTTTTTATCAACTTTTTCAGTTAAATTAGTTGTTAATAAGTTTCATTTTTTATTTTTTAGGAGCTAAGAGGAGAAGGGCACCTACTCCATCAATGGAGCATGCCCATGGTTCACCCATTCATGGTATGGTTCACGCAATTTAATCAATGAATATGTATGTGTATTTATATGTATGAGTGTATTTTTCAATTGATTATAAATTCGTATTTGTTTATGAAGCTTCTCTCTCGTCTTGAGAGGTTGGTGGTGGTTCAAATCCCCTTAGAGGGCCATCAATAAGTGCTAGTAGGTTGCATGAAGGTGGTGAAATTTATTCCCCTGGAGGCCAATCAATGGATGGTCGTGTTGATTCTCAGCAGGCTCGTTCTGGTTCTCAATAGTCTCAAGGTGGGCAAGATGCTAGCCAACGACATCAAGGTTGCCATCAGTTTGAATATTTTTTCATTCAATTTATACAAATTTGTTTACATGTATTTTTTCTAATATACAAAATTTTATATATTGATGCAGATGCTGAAAATGCTCCAAATGTTGGTCAAAAAAGATGTAGGGAAGAATGCTTCATTCAAGAAGAAGGTTTTCCACCCACCACAACTTATCTGGCCGACATTTCTGATATACCTTGGGAAAGAAACAAGCAGCAATGCACCTTAGAAAGATGTCAACATCTTCATGCAAAATTGCAGAGAGATCTCGTGGCTTTGACTCTACCTACTGAGAGTCGACAAAGATTGGAAATAGTTACACATTATTTAGGCCAACTAGTATATGTGTATCGAAAGCTTGGGCCAACCACTGATAATTTTGTGGATGTCATGAGAAAGAGAAAGGAAACAGTGATGGGTCCTGATAAATGGGAGGTTGTTAAAGAAAGAGTTACAACAACAATGGCAAAGTCTATGTTTAATTTCAAAGAAGGGCCAAAAAGAAATATGTTGAAGGTGCAATATTTCAAGTACCTTGATATAGCTTACTATTTGTATGATAGACACCTTGTGGCTTATGGAAGACTCCCATGGAACGACGATGTTTCGCTTTATTTTGAAAAATTATTTTATGCATAATTCTTTTTGCAAATGAAACCCAATTACAATGACATTCCCTCTGAATTTTTTGGTCATGGGAAAAGTCGATTGTGTGACCGTAGAGGCGCTAGGCGTGATGCTGAGTTGCCTCATCCTAAGCCACCATTGGTTAGTCGACCTGTTCGTGTCGAAACTTTGCGGTCAGAGATGGAAGCCACTTCTCAAATTAGTCGAGAATAAAGGGATGCCATTATCGACAATGTTCACAGTGGATTGGGTGGAGTCGATGTTTGTACGAATTGACCAAGAGCACGTGAGAACGCACACGCTAATTTTGTGTATTATACAGATGAAGAGATTGACAACATGAGTGTTGAATATCTCAAAACATATGCAAATAATTGTCGCAATGGTTGGCATGACGTAATTTTTCATGAGGAAGAGGGCATGGAAACAGTAGGTGTTAATGGTTAGGGTTCATTTATTTTAACACGTGTACAATTTGTAATAAATACATATATGTACATACATATATTTGTATACATTAATCTAAAAAAAATGTATCATTATATATGTTAACATCATTTGCAGTTGTCACGCTTGATGAATGACGAAAATGTTAATATCTCTGGTGCAAACAATCAAGATGGGTCTCACCATCAAGATATGTTGGAAAATGTTAGTGTTTCTTAAGTGATATTTTTAAAATAAATAATTTTGCGCACATGTACATGTACATATATATAATAAAATGTTTTAACAGATTCTAATTCTGTCTAATGCTTTTGGGATGTCGGTACCTTCTTCTTCCTTGGGAGATGTACCTTCTACTTCCTTAGGAGATGTGCCAGATCCACAACAACAAGTATGGACAATGTTTCACTTTTAAAATTTATGTTTTAAAGTTATATATTCCACCTCAAAAATTTCCATTAAAAAATGAGATATATCTATATCTTGAGTTATTTTAATTTTTTTGAATTTTAGATTTTTGGAGATTTTCTTTCTAAACCACTCTTAGGAGATGTGCCAAATCCGATAGCACAAGTATTCAATTTTTCACTTAAATATATATATGTTTTTAAATTATAAGTTATAAATTGAAGCTTAAAAAATTTATTATAAATTGAGATCTAGAGATTTTGAGTTATTTTAAATTTTTTGAATTTTAGGTTTTTCGAGATTTTCTTTTGAAGCCTCTCTTAGGAGATGTGCCAAATCCACCTGCAGAAGTATAAATTTTTTCACTTAAATATATATGATTTTAAGTTATAATTTATAAATTGAAGTTAAAAGTTTTATTATAAATTGAGATCTTGATCTTGAGTTATTTTATACTTTTAAATTTTTTGAATTTTAGGTTTCTATAGAGGATTTCTTTTCTCCATGGAATCTAGCAATGGAGATAGGAACATCCACACCATTTCAACCATTTGAACAAGTTGTCTAACTTTTTTTTTAATACTATTGAAAATAAGTTTATATATATGTATTTTCATTTGAAATTTTTTAATATATATATATATATATAATTGTACAGTATACTGTTGGAGATGTTCCCATGGGGAAAGTTGTAGCAGACGAGCAACAAATGGAGAGGGAACCTCATGAGGTATTGCATGTTTTTTTATTTTTTATTTTTTTTTACATGAAGTTCTATATATTCTCACTCAATTTTATATCATCAAATTTTAATGTTTGTACACATTGTGTACAGGTTCCCCATGCTTGGCAGGATAGCTCGCGGATTGAGACTTTGCTGGGAAAGACACTACATCTATTTGTATTTGATGGATGATGCACATGCACACGTGCAACATTATATTTTCAATAGATTTCTAGTCTTAAATTTAATTTTTTATATATCTCTAGATGCAGTCATATATAACTTGATACTTGATGCTTGTTAGATCTACAAATTTTGGACATATTTTATGTGAAGTACATTTGGTACATGGGAATGTGATATATAATGTTTTTAAAACTTAAGTTTTGGATGGTTGAACTACATTTGGCATGTGAAGTAATGTTACAGTGTTATATATATATATATATATATATATATAAACTCAAGTTTTGGATGGTTGAACTACATTTTGCATGTGATGTGAAGCAATGTTGTGTTAAAAATAATTTGTTTTGTTTTTAAAGTGTTATGGTTGAACTACATTTCGCATGTGAAGTAATGTTGTGTTATAATTTGTTTTGTTTTTAAAACTTATGTTTTGGATGGTCAAGAACTCCATTTGGTATGTGATATAATGTTAAATTTTTTTTATTGGATAGTTGAACTACAATTGGCATGGAATGTGAAGTAATGTTGTGATATAATCAAAAAGTTTTTAAAACTCAATTTTTGGATGGTTGAACTACATTTGGCATGTGATTATGATATTATGTTTTGTTTTTAAAATTCAAGTTGTCGTTTTCGAAACAAACAAAAATTCTCATGAATATATGTACATGTAGAAATTATTTTACACATGTTTGAATATATATGTTAAAACGATTGAAGTACAATACATATTGATGTATATATATATATATATATATAAACAATCATAAGATTCTAGGTTTTCTTAGATGTGTTGAAAACAATCATAAAATTTTAAAAATGCAATCTATAATGTATATATATCCAGTACGTGCAACATTTTTAATCAATGCACATAGAAAAGATATTTCAATAGTTAATTGATTCTAGAACATATATATCCAGTACTTCAACATTTTTCATCAATTGCAACAGAATTTAACTACTTTTCATTAATGCCTATAGAATTTAGCTACCTTCAGTTAATTTCATTCTAGAACATATATATCCAATACATGCAACTTTTTTCATCAATGCACATAAAAAATCTACTTTTAGTTAATTGCGTAGAACATATCTGACCATTAGAAAGACAAATTTTGTACTATTTTCTATCAGGAATAGAGATTTGGGTCAAATCCCACCAAAAGTCGGAGAAGTACTCCAAGTCTCTTGTCCAAAATGAATCTTCGTACAAAAATATACTTTGGATGATTTATTTACATTGTGGATACTTTTTACGAAAAAATCCCACGAAAAAAACAGGTCACATTTATTATGTGTATATATCTAGTACGTGCAACATTTTTCATTAATGCACATAGAAAAACTACTTTCAGTTAATTGCATTCTAGAACATATGTATTCAGTATGTGAAACATTTTTCATCAATGCACATAGTAAAACTACTTGAACAGTTAATTGCATTCTATAACATATATATATATCCAATACATGAAACATTTTTCATCAATGCATGTATAGAAAAGCTACTTTCAGTTGATACTACTGTGCATGTACCAAAACAATTTGTACACGTGCAAACACTTGCACAGATAACATAACAAGGAATCTCAATTTTTAGTTGAGTTCTAGAAGTTCTAAAACATGAATCCAAAGAAAATAAATCGTTGGGCAGTTCAATCAGAAAAATTCCAATGGAATGCCATCTTCAATGATCCATTCATGATCAGATTTTGACATTTTCCATTTCTTAATTTTCATTTTTTTCTTTGATTGGACCTCTATAAACTTTATGCGGGTTGCACACACCAAGTGACTATATTGACAACTTATGACATCAGGTTCATAGTCTTCAAAGTAAAAAAAATCCCCACTTTGATTAGTTTGTCTGAAAAAATAATCTTTCAATATAATAGATCCTCTTTCATATGTAAACTCGTGATCATTATAGTTTTCTAATAATTTCATTTTTCATTCAGTGCAACGCATAAAATAATACTTCACATTTTCATTGTTTTCAATAGGTGCAATTACAGAAAAAACATCTCCTGCAAAATAAAACAAACTTAACAAACTTATGTATTTAAATTTTTTTTCTAGATCTTTATCATTTGAAAGCAATTCAAATGTTACCTTCTCTAACAAGATCAGAAACTCGATCACCATCAAATGATATTGTAGTCTCCTTTGATTGAATTTCTTCAAACATTGCAACAGACATTTTTCCCTCTGTATTTATCTCTGTATGTTTCCAATGTTTTACATACATTTTGTTTTCACAAACGTCATTGGATTATCTGTTGTCTATGCAAACATGACAAAAACAAGAATATTTTCTTTTATCCAATGCAAACACATTTTTGGACAAATTGGTTCTAATTGAATTCAATTTTCGAGTGCTTTTTATTTTCTCAACGTCATTTCCAATTGATCTATCTACATCTTTGACCCCAATATGCCAAAAAAACCTTTATATGGAAAATTCAAAGAAGAATGTAAATATGATATCAAAATACCATCAAAGATAATCATTGTGATAAATTTACACTGTTTAAAATTAGATATCCAATAAAAATGAAATTGAATGTACCTTCGCACTTCCCTTGATTGGTTAGTCTCATGGCTTAGAGCCACAATGCACCATTGAACAACTTCTTTAGTGTCCAAAAGTCGGCTTACAGAGGGGTTCATTTGATATCTTCGAAGTGCTTGTTTTATGCATGCCCCTGCACCGTCATGTTCTCCTTTTCCATGGCTAGTTTCAAAGAAATTCCAACAATGTTTAATGCAGGTTTTCTTATGAAGACAACACAACCAAAAGAATGATCGTGTAGATTTGAATTGACATGCGCATCCATATAACCATATCCAATGTTCATTGAATGTTATTCCATGACTTTTCAACTTCAAGGAGTCATAAATATTTCCAAAATAGTGTTGTACAAAATATGTATCATGTGTACGATCGTCGCTGATATAAAAGTGTTATTCTTTAATAACATGTCAATTTTTACTGGTTCTTTCTATATGATTGACGTTTTGTTCAGCATGTCTATATAGAATATGGACGAGCATGGATACTTGGTCAGAATTATAGTATTCACTCTGAATTTCTTTTTGTGGAACAAATGTGTAGTTTTCTACAAAATCAATTACTGACAAAATGGTCCCTCGTGGAAAAAATTCACGGGATTTTTTGAATTGCAACTCTTGCCATCGAGCTTTATGGGAATGCTTGGTGTATTTATAAATTTATGCCTCAAAATTCTCAAAAATTCTATCACAAAAATTTCTTCTTCTCGTAATTCAGTTATTTTAGCACTATTTGCATCTTGAATCGATGTATGAATATATTCATATCTCTTCCATTTCAATTTCATGTTGGAAAATCATTGATCATTTATATCAGTATGATATTTGTTTTGAAATATAGTCAAATTTCCACAATCGTCTCATTTTTTACCACCAACACATTTCTTTTCGTAAAATAGTTCATCTCTTTGTGTTTCACATAGAATTTGAGATATGAAATAACGGATATTGGAAGGAGGAGGTGAATCTTTCCAAAATGTTCTACCAAAATTAAGGAATGTGTCATAATATAACTCAAATTCCACATGATAACAACCACAACAACTGTCACGTATGGTGATAGGTTTTACATACCATGGTTTTTGTTGAACAAAAGCACTAATTGAGACATGAATTTCATGATTCTCTTCTTTGAACTTCTTGAACAACTCTATCTGAATGGTTTCCAAGAAACTTTTTTCATGTTCTTCATACTGATTTCATGTTATTCTTCTTAGCATCACATGCTCTGTAGTTGGCAAAACATGCAATTTTTTCTTCCAATATTCATATATTATTTTTTTAACATTTTCCCAAAGTCTATCTTTGTATGGTTTCCTACAAATAGCTCTCCAACAAGTGATTTCATCATTTACTTCTATTTGCAACTAAAATTTCTGATGTTTGTGCAAATTTTTTCGTGTGGTTCCTAGTGCTCGTGCCATAGATTTTACCAAGCGATTCTCTTTAGTACTTGATGAAACCACTTCCATATGTATTAATCTACGTACAACTGAAACATTTTTCTTTCTAGATCTTCTAATTGAATTTATAGCACTATTTATATTTTATATCACATTTTCCTTCATTTTTTTATCATTGGTTGATTTTTGAATACCCAATAAAGTTGTAGCTTCTTTCAATTTCCTTAATGATAGTAGACCTTTCAACATTTGGGCTTGAACTGTCACATTTTCCTTTATGATGTATGTATCAAAAATGTGGTTAACACGATATCATATAGCATGGTCAGCTCTTTTATCTCCATATGTGTGAGTGTCAACATTTTCTAACATCTCATCATCGACATTGATTTCATCTTTACATATTCGAATGAATAGTACATAATAAGTTTACATATTCAATAAATAACTAAATTAATAAATTTGTATAATTTCAATAATATGTGCACGTGTTCAATATATATATATATACACCTTGTGATTCAATTTCTTCACTTGAATTTCTTTCAACATTTTCACCATATTCAATCATTGGTTCAATATCTCTTTCACTTTCTCTTTCAAAATTTTGTATCTCATCATAAATGTTTTGAGGAATATCTCTCTATGTTTACGTTGCAAAATATTTTTCAAATTAGTTCATCAAATAAAAATTAAGCTTCACATTTTACACTATGAAAATTTTAAATATATAAAATTCATAATATTTACATTTACATACATGCTTCAAATTCTAGTTGAGGTTGATTTTCCCCTTCAATATTTGAGAGTGCTTCTCTCCTTATTTTGCAATATTATCTCGTCTCTTCTCTACGTTCCTCAGGTTCTCTTTTTCGATCATGTTTTCTCATACAATTCCTTCAATTTCCCATGATAATAGAGTATGAAGTTCAAAAAATTTCCTTCAAAAATTTAGACAAAAACTCAATAAAAAAAAACATCACAAAAGATTTAATTTAAAAAAAAAAGAAGTCATTTTAAATTTTTTTCAAAAAATACATACTTCAATCCAAAACACTTACTTTAAAAAATCCAAGAAAAAAATGTCTTATAAAAATGAAACGAAGCTCAAAATATTTCCTTCCAAGTCCTAAAAAGAAATTCATTTAAAAAATCAGACAAAAACTCGTTTTAAAAAATCATTATAAAAGATTTACTTCAACCCAAAACATGTACTCTAAAAAAATGTCACTTCAAAAAATACCTCCAAAAAATTTCCATTGAAAATTAATTCCAACTTCTTAAAAAATGCCACTTTAAATAATACTTCAAAAATGCCTCTAAAAAAATATCACTTTAAGAATTACTTCCAAAAAATGTCCTTTGAATATTAAGCCTAAAAAGATTCCTTTCGAAATTATGCCTAAGAAGTTTCCTTTGAAAATTAAAAAAATACTTCCAAAAAATGTCCTTTGAATATTAAGCCCAAAAAGAGTCCTTTCGAAATTAAGCCTAAAAATTTTTCTTTGAAAATTAAGCCCAAAACTTCTAAAAACAATGAAAATTAAGCCCAAATCCATACCTTCAAAAGAAATGAAGCCCAAAAAACATCCAAAAAAGGTATCACATGCCTCCAAGAAATGTCCTTTGAATGTACCTTCAAGAAAAGTCCTTAAACCCAAAACAATCCTTTGACAAAATGTCCTTTGAATGTACCTCCAAGGAAAGTCCTTAAACCCAAAACAATTCTTTGCAAAATCAGAACAAGACCTTCGTAAAATCAGACCAAATGTGTGAAAATATGCGAAAATAATGAATGTTTTCACGGAAATTTATATTTCCACGAAATGATTTTTTGGAGGGGCTTCGTGGTATTTTCCGGCTAACCGAAAGTCAGGTAAAAGTTCGGCCGAACTTTTATGTCATTAAACTTGACAGGCCGTCGGCGCAAAAAACAATTCGGCTGAACTTTTTTTAAGTGTTCGGCCAAACTAACACGTCAGCAATTACGCAAAGCCAAGCTCTGAATACATATATTCAACTTTGGACAAATTAAACTCCATGAAACATTCTGAATTAACTGTCGTAACCAAGACAAGAATTTTTAGAATTAAATCTACTTTCAGGAAATATAACTTTTATGTAATTTCATAAATATTTACTAATTTTAATTAATTTTGTAATAAAATGGGTACAAACAATTTTTGAAGGTCATTATGATTCAATGAAATCATAATTTTGTATCTTCCAAAATACACTGTAAAAAAATTGAAAAAATTATGGTGCATTACATTGGTCTATTGTCTGTAATGGGTATTTTTTAGATTTTTAGTTTATAACTTATATGTTAAGAAATTTCTTGTGTCACGAAACATATTTAAAATATGAAGTTTTTTCATATTGGACCAGTTCAAAAAATTCTAGTAATTATGATATGCATCCATTGGCTTTGTAAATATGAAAAAACAGAAGTAGGCTCTGTCTAGATTTTTGTAACACATTTTGTTTCTCAAAAACACAAATTTTCAAAGAATACAACAGTGTGTGTTAGCATGACTTCTTATGAATCCTTTTATTGTTAAAAAACACATATTCAAAATCTTCGCGTGTGACCATGGACGCCCTGCAGCTGCCCTAGCTGCGCCTGGCCAGCGCCCTCCTCCTTCGAGCGGCCTCCTTCGCTATGGATCACGGAGGCGGCCCCGTGGCCCCTCCTCCCCCGCCCTCTGAACTTGAAGCATTCAGATCTCTCATCGCAGCCGCTGGGAAATGCCCATCCTCCGGTTCTCAACAGAAGTTTGTCAAAAAATTGGATAACATCCCCACAGTGTCTCTTCTTGTGGAATAAACTTGCAGAACAACGCTGAACCTAGTTGAAAGAGGCCTCATCAGCCAGTTCACAGGGCTATGGCCTTCCCCGAAAGCAGTCAAAGATTGGGTTAAACGGAACTGGATACCTCTGGTCTCGGAAGGCATAAAAATTCACTTCGTTGGCAAAGGGTTCTTTGTTTTTGTGTTTGATAACGTGGAATATCGAAGCTTTATCTTCAGAAACGGGCCATATTTCATGGGCCCTCAAGGGCTTTACTTGAATAAATGGTCGCCAGAATTTGATCCAGCACAGGACGTGCCCACAGCTGTGCCAGTATGGGTGCGTCTCCCACACCTTCCTCTCCACTGCTGGAACCAGAGTTCGCTGCAATCCATTGGCAATGCTTTAGGTAGATACATAGATCAAGCGCCGAGGAAGGATCAATTCTCCTGCGCTCGTATATGTGTAGAGGTCGACCTAGAAATCGGATTACCTGAAGCCATTAAACTCTCGGTTGTTGATTGGTCACATATCCAGGAGCTTGACTACGAGCAGCTCCCCTTCAAATGCCGACACTGCCACGAATATGGGCACTTCGCAAGATACTGCAAGAAAAAAAATGAGGAGGTAACAGAGAAAGAAAAAGGGGATCAATGGAAACAAGTTAAGAAAACAGCAAATAATAGGTAGAACAATAAAAATAAAGGTAAAGAGACAGAGAAAAAATCAGGGCAAGAAAATGCAAGCATTCAAATCACTGGAAGCAAGGAAACCATCATCATCGAGGCGGACAAAAGCCCCTTTGAATCTCTCAAATCACATCCAGATCCTCCAGAGGCTGAGTCGGACGGTCTTCCCCAGCTGAACAATATCGACTATCCAGATCCAGGTAATTATTCAAACCCAATCCTAGGCAATAGTTCTTCACCTTCATATGCAGATATAATTATAAAAAAAAAATACACAGAAAATGTGGGCTCTTCTGATGATGAGACCTTCGAGAGGCCATCAAAGAGAGTCGGGAGGAAATCAAATAAGGAAACTAGGGAAGAAGAATCAGAAATACAAAAAAACCTTGGTAGCCAAGCCACCATTGAGATGACCCTCGGAAGGAATACTAGACCAAGGGCTCCTAAGGGAGGTGGACCCACCCCAACAAGTTGTAAATGATGCAGCTGGTCTCTTGGAATTTAAGGGGTTTAGGGAATCCCACTAAGGCAAAGGCAATTAAAGACCTACTGAAAATGGAATCCACAGACATACTCATGCTCCAAGAGACAAAAATAGAAGGGGATCTCCTTCTAAACACAAGCAACACAAAATGGAAATTTGATCTAGGAAAGGTATTTAGTGCAAGAGGTTCGGCTGGAGGAATAGGCACATTCTGGTCGAAAAACTCCTTCTCACTAGAAAGTTCCTATGAAACCCAACATTGGATATATACCGAACTGCACCATACAACAAGCAATCTCACCTTAGCTCTGTTCAATATGTATGTTCCCGTACATTATGACGAAAAGAAAGAGTGCTGGAAGTCACTTTCAGATTATCTAGAGCTCCTCAATCCTTAGAATTTAGTCATTGGAGGAGACCTGAATATAATCTTGGACCCCAAAGAGAAGAGAGGTGGGACCTTTTCAAGGGATCCCCTCCTCTCCACTATGGAAGACCTCATTCTCCAGTGGGACTTAGTTGACTTTAAGCCAATGAAAGGAGAATACACTTGGACCAACAATAGAACAGGGGAAAATCACATTTCAGCAAGGCTGGACTGATTTCTCACCAGCAGCTCCATCATGATGGACAAAAGAATTTCTTTCACCAAGATTCTTCCAAAACTCACTTCGGACCACAAACCAATTCTCCTTTTCCTGAAGGAAGAAGAAGAATTAGGTCCTATGCCTTTTCGCTTCAGCCCTTTCTGGGCTGAAAGAGATGGGTTTTTTGAAACAGTCCAAACAGCTTGGGGAATAGAGGTATCAGGCTCCCCCAGCTTTATGTGGGAACAAAAAATGAAAAATGCAAATAAGGCCCTAAAATAATGGATAAAGAAGGCATTCAAAACCCCCACCAGCCAGAGGAAAGATGCAGTCCATCAGTTGGAATATCTTCAACTTGAATTGGAAAAGAAAGATATCTCCCCCATGGAATTAGACAAGGAAAAATCTACACAAAGGAGAACATATAACTCCTTCAGAAGTGAAGAAGAATATTGACACTTAAAGTCTCGTAGCTTGTGGCTCAAAGCTAGAGATAGAAACACATCATACTTTCACAGACAGTACAAGGCTCGCCTTTCACAAAACCATATTGTCGATATCACTACATCCAGCGGTCAGGTAT
Organism: Pinus albicaulis; assembly: GCA_034641835.2. Taxonomy (NCBI): domain Eukaryota; kingdom Viridiplantae; phylum Streptophyta; class Pinopsida; order Pinales; family Pinaceae; genus Pinus; species Pinus albicaulis. The sequence continues at coordinate 889,812,957 of CM076582.1, read as the reverse complement.
GCAAAGGATTTGATAAAATCAAAGTAGTTGCTGTGAAGCACTTTCAAAATCTCCTTAGCGCTGATAGGGATGGGAGCGAGGAGGACATTTCAGCCTTCCTCACAAACATTCCGAATCTTGTCAGCCCAGATGATAAATATACCCTCTTGAGCGCTGTCACGGAAGAAGAAATTTCTAAAATTGTTTGGTCCATGGAGCCAGACAAAGCCCCTAGACTAGATGGATTTTCAATCCATTTCTACAGAATCTGCTGGGAGATAATCAAAACTGATCTTCTCAGAATGATTCATGGATTCATGAGGAAGGAAAAGGTTGGTGGCAGAATAAATTCCACATTTCTCGCCTTAATCCCCAAGGAATCAAATCCAGGATCTTTTGAAAGATACAGGACGATCTCTCTTTGCAATGCATCCTACAAGATTGTGGCTAAACTTCTGGTGAATAGAATCAAACCTCTACTGTATAAATTAATTTCTCCAGCTCAAGGGGGATTTGTGAAAGGAAGACATATTCTGGACAATGTCATCCAAGTCCAAGAAGCTCTTCATTCCTGCCATTCTCGTAAAGAACAAGGTATGCTTATTAAATTAGATATGTGTAATGCTTTTGATAGAGTTAATCGCTCTTTCCTGTACAGGGTTCTCTCATCCTTTGGATTTAGCCAGGATTTCATCAATCTCATCAAAGCTTGTTTAGAGAAGATATGGATTGGCCCCATGGTAAATGGAAGACCAGCGAACTTCTTTTTAGCCACCAGGGGATTGAGGCAGGGCTTTCCTCCATCCCCATTTCTCTACATTCTGATGGCTGATTCCTTGAGCAGGAAGCTGACTTTGGAAAATCAAAATGGCAGCATACCTGGAATTAGAATCGAGAAAGGAATTGAACCGGTGAATCATGCGCTATTTTCCGATGACTCGCTTCTGCTCGAGGGTGCCTCACCAAGAATAGCAAACTCCTTCAGAAATATCCTTCAGAAATTCTGCAGCATCTCGGGAGCTCTTATAAGCGAAAGGAAAAGCGTTGTCTATGTATGGAACTTAGAGCATCACGCAATCGAGAAAATTGCAAATGATTTGGGCTTCACAGGTTACGTAGATTGGGACAAAATAAAATTCTTGGGCCTCCCAATTACACTGGGCTCCAATAGAAATCATCTGTGGGAGGAAGTGATTTCGAAATTCAAGAAGAAGATTGTTGCGTGGGGATTCTTTTGGCTAACCACCGGAGGCAAACTCATGCTCATCAAATCAGTTCTTACAACGCTGCCCACTTACCAAGTTTCTCTGATGTTGGCTCCAAAAATAATCTCAAACCAAATCTCTATACTAATGCTCAATTTTCTGTGGAATGGTGGCCACGGAGACAACAACATATTTCACTTAATAAGTTGGGACACAGTGAAGTGTCCTCTCGCTGAAGGAGGTTTGCAAATCCGCGATCCTTTGCACGCTAACTTAGCTTTGGGCTGCAAATTATTATGGCAACTCTACGCTGAGCCTAATCACCCAATCAGCCAGATTTTCAAGATCAAATACATCAAGAACCAGCCAATAAAATCCTTTTCAGTGGACAAATTCCCCAAAGGAATGCAGGCCTGGAAGCTGTGTAGTAGAGGCATCGAATTTTTCAGAACCTACCTGTATCGAATTCCTAGGAACCGTAAAAACACAATGCTTTGGAGAGACAGTGTCATGGGACATCCCCCTCTTGCTGAAGCTAACGAAATCTCTGAGATAAGAGACTGGTTATATGAGAAAGGAATCAAGAAAATTGCAGACATTTCGGATTGGGATAGCAATGGAAATTTGCAGTGCTGGATTTTTCCTAGAATCCCAGCGCATTTAAAACCTCAGTTAGATGCTCTCAAAGACGCAATTTTTGACTTTGCACCGCTGTACACAGAAGAAGAAGACTCCTGGGGCTGGGGTAAGACCGGGGTATACACAACAAGCCAAGGATACCTTCAGATGAAAAGTAAAAAGGATTCGCCTTATCCAGAGTCTGTGTGGAAACAGATTTGGGACAGCTTCAGCATCCCCCAAATCAACTTCTTCTTTTGGACCTTGTTCCATAATAAAATTCTGACAGGGGAAATTTTTTGCAAAAGGAACATAGCAGGCCCTCGCCGATGTGTCTTCTGCAAAAGTGCTTTGGAAACTTCAGACCACATGTTTATTGAATGCGAGTTTGCGATGGAGGTCTGGTCCATTTTCCTAATTGGACTGAATGTGCACCCTCCATATCAATGCTCGATTGCCACTATGTTCTCCTCTTGGAAATCCAGCTACCCTCACAACATTGTCAGTAAATCTATATGGCATAGGGTGTGGACAACTGCCCCTAAGTACGTTTGTTGGAAGCTTTGGTTAGCCCGGAATGAAATCATTTTCAACAACAATGAATTGCCAACAGCAAAAGTGGCGGAACAGGCTAAGAACCTCTTATTATAAACTCTGAATCACTCTCAAATCAAAGATGACAACACTCTCTGAATTGATGAAAGGGGGTGGTTGGATGCTTACATCTGCAAGGCCAGACTCCCAGCAAACATATGATAAATCTACAAGGAAAGATGGCAGATTCATGAACCAGAGGAAAAATTTCATCAGTGGTGGAAATCCCAGGGCAAGTGCACTATTTTTTTTTATGGAGCCTCAAAAGGCAACCCGGGGAGGTCAGGAGAAGGAGGGGCGATCTTATTTCCGTATGGGAAAAAAGATGATTTCAGTTGGGGTCTTGGAATGAAAACCAACAACCAAGCAGAAATTCTCAGTCTTTTGAAAGCCTACCAAATGGCCAGAAAATAAAACCCAAGCGAAATCTTATTTTTTGGAGACTCAGAAGTGTTGATAAAAGAAATAGTAAGAAAGAAAGGGCTCAAGGATCCGATGCTTAACAAACGGTTAACAAGAGTGAACAAAATCTTGAAGAATTTCCCCTGGGTTCAAATTTTCCACATCCTCAGAGATCTAAATAAGGAAGCAGACAGATTGGCAAATATAGGCTGCACTCTACAAAATGGAATGATCAGTATAAATGCAGATGTACCGATCAAGGCAACCATCCCCTAAGTGGTTATCAGTGCTCAAGAATGTAATGGTTGATTAGACTCTGCCCAACCTGTCTCTCTATCAATAAAACATAACCGTTCCAGTTAAAAAAAAAAAAAAAACACATACTCAAAGAAACGCTAAGTTGACATATCAAATGTGTATAAAAAAATTCCAAAAAATAGGTAATAGAAAGCTAATAAAATTTCCGATAACTTTTATTTTTATCGCAAAATGAAATTCTAAACAGAAATTTTTTTTTGGCTTGCAGAAAGTTGAAGAACATAAAAAAATGAAAGTTTTTTCTCAAAAAAGGGCAAAAACTGTAACCCAACTTCATATTTTCACCCATTCATAACATTATTATTTTAAAGGGTATAGTGATCAACTATGAAAATGTATTAATTAATAGGTTTATTTTATGATATGTGTAGAATCCAATGTCAAAGCACTTCAAGAGCATCGAGAACAACAAACAAGTGAAAGGAAAAAGTTGTACAAGCATCGAAATAAGTGTTACGATAATCCAAATAAATATTTGGGTTTGATAATTGATGGTATGTAGCAGAGGAAAACACTTCTACCACATTTTGTTCATAGACCCAAAAATTTACAGGTGGAAAATTGTATCCAATTTCAGTTGGCCGATTGTATGGTCTTCAATGGGAAAATGTCGCAAATATTTTACTTCACAGTTCCAAATATTCATAATGATGGAACTATGACCATCACCATAATTCATGATGAGATTTCTCATTGGTTTGGTAATCTTCCTAAAGTTTTGTATCTACAATTGGACAACACTTTTCATGAAAACAAAAATCAAATTATTTTTGGATATCTAAACATGCTTGTTGAATTGAGAATTTTTCATAAGGTAAAAGTTTGTTTCCTTCTTGTGCACTTTAATTTGTTAAATTTATTTAATTTTTTATGCAACTTCTAAATTTGATATTAAGTTGGTATTGATTAATTTTTTATCTTAATAAGTGTAAATTTTGTATTAAGTTAGTATTGTTTAATGTTTTTATTTTAATAAGTGTAAGATAAAAAGTGTGAAATTTTAATATTTGGAAATATAAATGGTTATTTTAAATAATTTAATATTATTTAATATTTTAAACTATACAGGATGAAAAATTAACACTTTGTCATAAAATAGACCAAGTTTGACATATCTTGTTATTTGGATGGAAAAGAAAGTTAAAAGCTAACCTTGCTATAAACAACTATCCTATTCCCTTGGTTATTATTTTGGTAATCAAATATTATTGTATTCTCTTAGGTTGTCTATTTTGGCAATGACTAGAATTGTTTGTTGCATTTTAGTTAAATTTCATGTATTATTATTACTAATTAGCACTTACCTATAACAATAAACACATGTGGCTTCAAATTTTTGAAAATGAATATTTGGTAAAACTCCTACAAATATGTTCACTTTTTTAATGACAAGAATTCTTTGATAAAATAAAGAGAGTTTTTGTAAGTAATATCATTTTTTATGTGACACACATCTAATTTATGAAGGGCCAAAAAATTGGCATTCTCTTTATCATGGAACAAATAATCATACTCACATTCAAAACTTGTCATTCTCTTTTTCATCGAACAAAATTTAATCATATTCACATTGTATTTTATCATAACCATATTGGAATTATGTACAATCATTTTTAAAATCGAAGATTTGAAAATTGTGTAAGCCACTTGCCAAATCTCAACAATGCACAATAAATCCAAAGCTTAGTAACCAATTAAGTCACTTTACTTCAATCCAAGTTAACATACAAACTTTTATTTGTCAGGTATGTCATTTACAATGTGAACTTGTTATAATTATATCTAATGGACCTAGTTGGATCCTAACTTCATTTGTATTTATAATTAGAATGGAAGAATCATGGATGGATCTTTTGTAATCTGTATGGTTTTAATGTAATACCATGATTGCATTTGGGGTACCAACACTTTAAGGAATATGTTGGTTTTTATATTTTGGTTTTGTATTTTTCTAATTAATTTAAAGGTGATTAAATGCTCACACTGGTAACATGGTCTATTGGAACATATGAATAGCACGAATAAGGTCATCTCTTTGCATAATGAATTTTGGTTACTTAGAATTTCAACGAGAACATAGGAAATTTCTTGATCTTTAGAGCATAAATTGGTATAGTTAGAAATAGGAAGAGTTTATACCATTTTATTTAGCTTAGAAAAACACAACTTATGCTTAGATTTAATTTGAATATATTTTATTACAAACTATTATGATATGGATATATGTTGGAATAATCACTAATATATATGGAGATAGTTTTTGATGAATATATGGAGATATTTTTTGGAGCTATTTGGTGGTTAGTCAACCTATCTTTAAGGTAAGGATGACCTACACTCATAGGTCATTCTTATCCCCTACTTCTCCCTTATCTCTTAGTCAGTTTATCATCAACATTTATGGATTGATTGATCTTCATCCTTGATTGTACCTTATGATCAATGGTCCAAATTTCTCATGGTCACTATAAATTAAGCCAATTGGTCTTGAATACCAAAGAGTGGAGAGTGACTTATGGTAGTAATCATTAGCTTGAACCATATGGGTCTTTAAGCTTGATCATCCATATGTTTGAGAGTTGAATAGATCTCATTTGAACTCGATACATATATATACACTAGCAATTATAATTAAGAGAATTATATAAAGAATAGAAAGCCTTACTTTAGTGGATGTTTCTCCACCTTACTTAGAAATTGTGAGTGTGTGTTTTATATAACCAAAATCAAACCCCTTAAATTAACTATATAAACTTTCCAAATTTAATAAAATAGCTCTATCATATCATTTACTAATAAAAATAATTACCACATAAATAAATAAATAATTTAAATTATATATATATAAATATACAACACCAAAAAATGCATTCTATTAAATTAATATTATAAATATTTATATTATATATATAAAAACAACACCAAAAAAATACATCTTATTAAATTAATAATATAAATACTTATTTCTTCCCCATAATACATTTATATTATGAGCATGGTGAAAATGTCACACTTATGTTGATGACTTTTGTAATACAAAGTTTGAACATTGTCAATTTGATCATCTAATATTGTGTTAGTGTGAAATCACACACTTATGTTGTTGACTGTTGTAATACAAAGTTTGAACTTTGTCAATTTGATCCTCTAATATTGTGTTAGTGTTAAATCACAAATTGGCACCAAAAGTTTTGGATCACTAGGATGTTGGATATGTACTTTCTTCTAAATTAGTATGTACATAAAAGAGATTGGCTTACAACTTTCTAAGTTGACAAAATATTTAAATAACTTGCCACCGTGATTATGTATGAATTAAGTTTCCTTCATGTTTATATGACATTTATATATTATATCTTTTGTCTTTTCAAATTGATTATCTATTGATCTAATTATTTACACTATAATAGTTGACATGACATTCTATTATTTTTAAATTAATTTAATTTTAATGAACATTACATTTTCTTTCGCATCAATTTCTTGCCCAACTGGATACTATCATTCTCATTACTCAACGTCAACAATGAAGATAAAGTATCCGTATTTATATTATAATATGAACCGCCACTATAACCCCATCTGATAAGGATAAAGTACAACATGCAGTAAGGAGATTGTACTTTACGTTTTATGTTTCTTTAGTGAGGGTGAAATGGTAAAGTACACCATGAAGTAAGGATAATTGCGCTTTTAACCTTTATGTTTTTTTAATAAGGTGAATGTTTTATTCATGCGGGAAATATAACTAAAAATTTACCTCCTTATTACTCCTAAGGTAATTTTTATTGAAATATAAACAAACAAAGAAAAAAAATCTTACTGGCTTATTACGCATATTTTTAATGTTATAAAATAATATAAAAATATAATAAAACTATCATAAAGTAAGAAAAACTAAAATTAAGATGGTTAATATAAAGAACTATTTATATAACACAACATTGTTAAAAATAAACAAATTAATTAATATACAAAATTATTAAATATTCAAATCAATTTATTGATATATCATTATTATATGATAATATTTTCAAGTAAAAAGTGAATTAGTAAAGGATAGAGGAAGTTTACTTTGGATATTTTTTTTTAAAGAAGTTTATAATTAAGAATATGATTGGGAGATTGTGAGATTTTCTAAATGACACAACTTGTAACTATGAATGGATCATTTCAACATATCAATGATTTGTTAATAGAGCATGTGAAATATTTGACTATAAATTATTATGTTCCTATAACATCTACATCTTGTATGCAAAAAACAACATAATTTTTTTATGAACATCATATAAAGCCATTTGAAGACTCATTATGGAGTTTGCTACCAAAATCTCCCCAACCTCAAATAATATGATTCTTGGATGTGAATTGGAGGACAAATTTAAGATATGGAATTAATTAAATTATGGTATGTGAACATGAACAAAAACATAAACAAAATAATGAAGTAAAGATACACAAAGAAAATTATAACATAATTATGTTTGTATTACTCTGTAAATGTGCTTGTATTACTATGTAAATAATTTATGTATTGCTTTGGGAATGAGAATGTAAGAGAGAAAGAGAATGGTTATATATTGTGTTCTATCAATTTGCTTCATATACTTCATGTAGGACATTCTATATATAGAAGAAACTTAAGTTATAGTCTTCCTATTCATGTGACAAAGGTGGTATGATTTTGTAACTATTATTTCCTAGCATGTCTCATATTGTTGTTTTTGAGGATGAACAACAATATTGGTAACAATTAGCATGTAAATGTTTAGTGTAAGTGTAAATTATTGTGGTATATAAGTTGTTGAAGTGTATAGGTTGGAACATGATGCACATAATTGGAAGTCAACACCAAATGTTAAATAGATTTTATAGACACAAGTGCTCCTCTCTTATTTAGAGATTGTTGAGTACATTTCTCTTCAAATTTTAAAGATATTCTAAAACATTGTATTGAGTTAATATAAATAGTGGAAATGTGAAAGTGATAGAAATAAAGAGAACATTATTATGAATGGACATATCTATTATATATAAAGATAAAATAGTACATATTCATAAATACACTCAAATCAACAAACCATATGATAAAGATTTATCATCTCTTCTCTTCCCTACTAAATACCATTCTCCCCAAATTTGTTGACCTTCTGTATTCAATCATTCTAAGTAAGTAAAACCTTATTTAGAGATTGAAATAAGTGTTACAAGCGCATGTCGCTAGTAAATTTGACTAAATTACAAATCAAAGAGTTAAGTTTATGGTTTAACTAACACATTCATAAAAATATATAGCTTAAATATTTAAGTTTAAAAATTCATAAAAATATAGTTTAAATATTCAAATTGAATCTTAAAGGATAATTTTATGTGGAAGAAAATATTTATGGATGTTGAGCATAGTTGATTTTAGACATATTGTCCAATAAACTTTTATTAAGCAAGCTCTAGATAAACCCACAATCATCATATGCAATTCATTATTAATACAAGATTAATAATTACATA